>LR991029.1:16974116-18240465 GCA_905163495.3 Cosmia trapezina | reverse complement strand
TCTTAAAGAACTACGTAGTGCAATTTCGTCGCTAAAAGCAATTCAAAACTTGGACGGACCAAAGAGAGAAAGTGAAGTGACAGACAGTTATTAGTTGACAAGCAATAGGGATGATGAGTAAAAATTTATTTTTGGTCCGTCATAAAGATTATTAAAAAATATTGGACACGTATCTTTTCTTTTTTTACGTAATCAAAAAATTACGGCGATACATTGAGTTAAAATATGGCATGACGTCACGCGTAGCTAGGTTTTATACGTACAAGTGACGTAGCGAGGCCCCACTCCCCAACTTTAATGCGTGATAGCTAAGTATTTTTTTACTAATATGATTTAATAAAGCAAAAAATACGTGTCTAATATTTTTTTATTATCTGACTGACGGACTAAATAGAATTTCTTTTTTTTACCCAGGCATTATCCCTATTGCAATCAATACAATTCAAATATCGCCGATGGAATTCTACATACAAAAACTACGACAACACAGAAATGTGTGACGATCCCTTTCTGTCGACGCCTAACGAACATGGCACGACGATTGTTTCAGCAATCAATCAAACCCATAAATAACCAATATCTTGGCTGTATTTACTGGTCTGTGACGTCACCCGCTCGTCCGCATCTCGTTTGACAAGCATCCGTCATCGCACCGCGGCTCACAATGTTAGCCGCGACTGAAATAGTGACGTCACATTGGTTGTGAAAACTAATGTCGACTAGTCGTAAAATTTTTGGGGAAGTTAACGGCTACAATTGTTATTAATTGTTGGTGGTCTGACGTACCCAAAAAGTTGAACAAATTATTGAATTAGAATAATTACGTACTTAATTTTTGTTACCGGTGGTTGTTCTGAGTTGCACTTTACAGAAAACGTAAAGCATCGAAAATTCGGACCCTTCTATGCGATCTTGTCAAACGTATTCATCTTTGGTAGATCATTTGATGATAAGTTTGGTCTCCACTCACGCACTGGGGCGACTATGAGCTGATAATTCACTTACAAAGCAAACTTATTATTAAAGTTTATGTCAAAAAGAATATTCGTAAAAGCTAAAACCTCAAAACGGAATCGAAAACACATTAAACACTCGCAGTAGGTATTAGAATGATAGTCATAGACAGTCGAGGCAGCATGGCGGACGGTGCGCTCACAAAATCGCGACACACTTTTTAATTTATTTCGTCCACAAAAAGCTTTTTGCTGTTTTATTTTCATTTCAACGGAGACTTGCGCTGTAGCGGGATCTCTATTTTTATTTATTCCACTCTCGGATTTTTTTCTCTTTTTCAATTTCGCCCCGATCGACGCGGGACCAAGCGGAACGCAGACGGATCTCATTTTAAATTGAATTCGTCTCCTCTTTGCATTTTTCCTTGGCGTTCCTATGTAACAATTCTAATTGGTGTTGTTTGCATGATAGCATTGTTCGTTTTGATTAGAAAACGCTCGTTAAATGGGGAAAAATACGGACGTTGAAACTGATCGATATCATCGCGTGATAACGTCGTCTTTGAGTAGCTAAAAAGCTTTTTGCAAATTAGAATTTTTCCTTCCGTTGAGCGGCCGAGGAGGTACGGCTGGTTACCCGTAATGCGATACTATGGATTGGGATTTTATTGCCCTGATTTTGTACAGTTGAAAATTTAATGCAATCTTCATCACTTACAGCGCAGATCCAGAAACTGTTCAAAGAGCATAGAAACAAAAATAAAATAAACTTCCCATCTGAAAGTCTAACCACGGTTTGACAGTGACTTTTCTTCCAATATGAATTTTAAGTAAAATAAATTATTAGGTACTACTGCCTGACTTAAATATCAGTCACATATAATAAACACACCTGAAAAACTAAGATTTCCTATACCCAACAAGTCGACGAGTAAAAGACGGTATCGTACCTACATGAATATTAATGTGCCCCTGATATCTTCAATTCCAAGTCATTACACCAAGATAGCTAAGTGTGTAATTCAACACTACACAGTAATTTATGAGTAAATAATAATTAAATTAAATCGACTTAATAACCGCTCTATGCGCTGTTCTGTTAATAGTGCAGAAATAACTAATTATTTGCAGACGTCTATATTTACAGTACTGTTACACGACCAAATTGTGTTACGGGTTTTCTTCCGCATACATTTACTGTTTTAGATACCTATGCAGTTCAAAAAACATTGATATGTGGCCCATACTATAATATTATGTTAATTAAAATGTTGCTCTACCATTAAATCAAGTGAATGAAAATATGATGTGTAGAACTCTTGAGCAAAAGCAGCATATAGGTCATTGATATATATGTTACACTAGATTAGCAATTGCCGCGCCAAGGCGTTGCCACTTAACATACGGCCATGGCCGTATGCGTAACTAACGTCAGTTCAGTGCTCTTTACGACGGCAGCCGAAGTGAACCGAGTGACACGCGACAAAAAATATCGCCAAAATGGGTAAATGCGTAATGAAAGAATGCGATTCTAGATCACAAAAACTACCGGAATTACTTTCCACACGTAAGTTTATTGTTTCTGTGTTTATATCATCGTAAAAACGCAGGAAAATAAATAAAATGTAGATTTTTTTTTAATTATGATCAATGTTACAACTAAAAACTATGTTTTAGTTTCCCACATTTGTGGGAGTTTTTAATTTATGGAATAAGCGATTTTAAATATTTTTTAATAATGATTAACAATGTTCCAGAATACCTAAAGATGATTCTCAATCAATAATCCGATTGCTGAGAAAAGATACTGACTGGCTACCTACTAAATCTACTGTCATTTGTTCGAAGCACTTCCGTGATCAAGATAAAATAGGACCAAAAAGCGAATGTGGCCGTGTTTATTTGTGCAATCAAGGAATTCTAATGCTTATTGTAAAAGTAATGATTTTTTGCGGCAATTAATATTATCAAATTGTAGGTAATGCCAACAAAAAATGCCTTCCCATTAAACTCCCCCAGCAACAAATTAGTTTATATCGACTCAAACTTAGTGTTTAGTTTGTAAAGAGTTTTTTTGCCTACAGTAAATTGTATATTTTTCAGGACAACCGTTATTCTAATAGCAGGTGGAGCTTTCAGAAGAAAATATGGATGTGGATGCTGTGGAAACCGACGAAGAGATAGACGAATTAACTGAAACGCCCCGAAAGCACAAAATGAGGAAAATAATTCACCGGTTGAAAAATGTATCGGCTAAAAGACTAAGAAAAAAAAAAAATATCACAAAAAAATAAAAGACTAGAAATAAAAAAAATAAACGATGTTATTAGAGGAACTGAGTTGAGCGAAGAAGACGAAATGCAGCTAAATGTAAATGATAAAACAGTGCAATTCATGGAACAATTAAAAAACCTTCAAAAAGAAAAGGACTTAAAGAAAACTGACTCTTTGGGGAAACCGAAGGTTTTGTTTTTGCGATTATAGACGAAGTTATGATGACGAACAACTACTGGAAATATATTGTGAAGGACGGCACGGTTGACATCTGTCGGGCATTCCACCGTCCGGGGGAATCAGTCCGTCAATTATTTCTGGCTGTTCTCGTCTGGCTAACGGAGACTACTTGCAGAGGCACAACCTTGTAGCCAGGATTATCCACCAGCAACTTACTCTGAAATTCAGTCTTGTGGAATTGGAAGTACCGTACTATAGGTATATGCCCGACCCAGTTCTCGAAAATGGCAATATCACGTTGTATTGGTATCGATCTATCATCACTGACAGGACTATTGTTGCCAATAAGACAAACATAGTGGTGATAGATCGATTAGAGCGTCGCCCAATGATTATTGAAATAGCGGTCCCGCATGACGAGAACCTCGTGAAAGCTGAAAAAGATAAGCAGATTAAGCATCTCGACCTGGCTCGCGAGGTTGTCGACATGTGGGATGTCGATACAGCAATCGTTGTGCCGATAGTCGTGACGGCCAATGCCATAATAGCCAAGAGCCTCGATCAACACCTGAAGAGGCTCTCGTTAGGCAGCTGGATTAAGGAAGATTGCTCCAGAAAGCGGTACTTCTGGACACGGCGCGTATCGTTAGGAGGTTCCTCTCTCAGCAGCCCTGACCACCGGTACCCTGGACCCTGTTCCCGATACCGGTGGGCTACTATTTTTTATATTCTTAAATGTTTTTTATATTCTAATATTTATAAATGTAAATTATGTGTATGGAAATGTACTAAAGGAAATAAAAAATGTTCAAAAAGAAAATGTCTTGATTATTTTCATTAGTTATAAACTTCTAATACACATCCAATAAGAAATACATAATTCACATATTTAAAAAATAACTTAACGTTTAACGTTTAAACGTTACGTTTTTTTTTCAACGTTTAAAAACTTGGGTAAAATTTCGCATGGGTAGGCAACCCCATCCCGCCATTCACCGCCATTGCATGTTTATATTGCGATCTTTGTCTAATCTAAGCGACAGTATTGTTCTTGCGACTTGTGTAAGTGAGAAAGATATATGTTTACTTTTAAATGTTTAGTGGTTTCAAAGCTACGTCGTCGCGTTTAAATAGTGGTTAGACTTTTTTTACACATTTTAATGAGGTTTGCTTCTCTAGTTATATAACTCAATGATATAGGTACACTTAAATTCTCACAAACAAATGTGAACAATACAAAATGAGGTCCTAATACTTGTGTCGCCAACTTCGTAACAGTCTAAACGTAGCTTTACTTCTCGTGTATTCAGCCAGACGATTCAAATACAGAACACGACATTTAAACACGTGTTTTTAAATTAAACAATCGAATTCGATTTCCAAAACGTATTTTTTATCACAGCGTAGTGTTGCGAAAACCGTCATTGATAGTGACTGCGTACCGATATCGAGCTAATGAATATGTATGCAAGCAGGTGCACACCCAGCCAGCCAACATGATTAAATAGGTGCCGCCAACGATTTTTATACCGAACATCGATACTTTATCGGAGTACGTGCTTGATTCTTTATCGATAATGAATACTTAAATCGATACAAGGTGGTCTTACACTTTTATAATGAAATGAAAGTGCGTGTTATTAGTGTTTACCTCGTTCGTTTAAAGTTCCATAATCATTTATGTAGGCGTTTGCTTCTGGAATTTAATTTATAAGTCGCAAATATTGTGTCCAAAACAGCTTATTTAGTGATCGTGATAAATTACTTAATAGCGGTCTTACTATGAATTTAACCTTGCGGGTTCTTATAAATACTCGTATTAAGCTTAATAAATTCATCATGGTGATAATCCTCGTTTTTAAATTTATTCGTGCTAATTACATCATTATTTACATTTAATAACATTAGCCTTTTATAAATGAATGATTACGGACCCTTTGGTAGTACAAACTTGATATCAGAACGTATAGGCTATAATTTTAATACATAAATACTTTATGGAAAAGTGTCCTAAAAAACAATGATTTATTAAAGTAAGGAAACCGATAAAAGTGATACCCTTACAATAGGGATTACCGTTAAAAATGTATTTTAATCTAGTATACAACACTATAGCAAACACACTAGTGACTAGTTTTGACGTCATTTGACCACAGTGTAACGATATCGGTTTCATAGCTACAGCGTTAACATCAGTTTATCAATATACTACTACCAGTATATTTCAGACTGTATATATTACAACCGGAATGACGGGATAAATTAATATGTATCAAAGGTATGGAGACTAATTACATCGGTGGATCAACAACACTCAAGTTTGATAAGTGAAGACGAATTGATATTTGCTTCAAGAGATAATGTCGTTTTCATTTAAAATAACACAAGTTTCGTTGTCATTTTAATGGAATGAAAATAACATTCTTTTATTATTCTACGAAATAACTCTAAGTACACTTTTACCCGCTATTCCGTAAATAAACTCCATGTTATATTTTAATTTAGACCAATCAAGCCTTAATTTATTCAGCCTTTTACAGTTCGTATGACTTAAAAGAGGCTCTAATTGTAGGCATTATAAAATTTCGAGTAACCAATTAAAAAACGTACAGATAATTAAGCAATCATATCCTGCTCATTTAGTAGAAAAATATAATTAATAAATCATTAACCAATTTGTTGCGATAGAAACTGTATAAACAACTTCAGGACGTATAAATAATATAATAAGAAAGCCTTGAATGGACATTCATAGATTTGTGGGTTAATAAAAAAAAAACTAGTTTGTTTAATTATAATTTTTAGTATTGCAATTAATTAAGTAGTTCCCACACTTGATACTACGCTATTAATGATATTTACGAAAATATTTTACATGTATTTTAAATGTGGTGACATAGACTGTTGTTGGCTGCCTTGGCGTGGCACATGTTTATCAAAAATAGACATTAAAAAATAATTATTCTAATTGCTTTTTAGTATCTTGTATCTTTGAATTTTCCAATTAGATGCCTATAGCTACTACAAGATGACGCATACTACAGTCCCATGTCGTTGATAAACCTTACCTTGGTTAATTATAGTTTTATTGACCACCACCATAATAAAAGATTGTTTTTTAAAACTTATTCAGCTCTACCTCGTCATCATGGCCAAAATGTCGAAGCTATTTAAAATAGGATCGATAACAGTCCTCCCTACCTTATTGCCAAAACTCGAAAACAGCTTCTTAAAATAAACTAGAACATAGCAACAAGTCTAGCTGTTGGCGCCGGTGCGTTCCGAATCCCGCGCGTTTCATAAATTTGCATTAATTATTTTAACTTGATGCGTATCGCGCGCGAACGTTCGCATTGATTGTGTGCACGATAATCACGAAAAATTAATTATTGTTGCTGTAAAACGTCTATTTTGTAACCTGTTATTACGTTAATGTAGCTAATTTGTATTGGCAGAATCGATTAACGGAACGCTAAGTTGACGTTTAATTGACAGTTGGTTTTTTTGTTGGTAAATATGACATTTGCTTATTGGCTGGACTCTTTTCAAATAAAATAGGCTGTGACAATAATCTGTGCAATCTTTCTTAGCATAAGTGTTAAAAGGCAAAGATCTCTTTTGAAGATATTTTACTTATAGGTAGGGTAGGTAGGATACTTATTTTTAATTCGAGCAACGCCGATAAATTCCTAAAAAGACAGTCTTTTGTTTCATCTTTTTGGAATTGAAAAAGTTATGTGCTAGGTGACATGTTATGCGGCTTATTTCAGATTTTTCGTTTGAGATTGCTTAAATAGACTTGGATTTATGGACGGACGGAGTGCTATTTCCGTCGGACGAGTTCAAGTTGGTGATTTATTTGAATTTGAAACATGGCCCAGGACACAGAAGTCGAAGGAAATTTAATTGGATTATTAACTCATTGTTGGGTGTGATTCAGCTTTGTAGAAATGGAAATAGATTTAATAAATCATAATTAACTCTGCTTTCAGTTGGAAGAAAATTTGGAAAGATGAATTACTTTCATTGTTTGAATTATGACCTTGGAGAAACTTTATCAGGTGATCCCATTACTGTTTGTCTTTCGATGTAGATATATACCGACTTTTGTGTTAACTTCCGTAACAAACGAGATATAAATTAATTTTAGTACTAAATTGACGTGAGTGTGCGAGATGATTGCTTCGATTACTAAAGTTTTGTCTTCTTCTCTATTGCCAAAGGGCTAGTTTAAAAGTGTTTACCTATGTATGTGTTTACGTATGTGAAAGCATGGATACGACGACGAAGAAATGTTTTTGAATAGAAAGTGTTAAAAAAAATACCCGAAAATGTCCTAAATTATCACCTTCCAATTATTTTAAATGTTCTAAAAAAACAATTATTTATCTAAATGAACCAACACCAAACAAGATTTATTATCACAAAATACATCTTCAGCATCTCACCTTGCGCATTAAAGTGCTTAAAGTAGATACCTACCTACAAACAAAAGTAGTCTTAGAGAAAGGCCCAGACGTGGCCAACGTAAATCTTTTGTTCCTTTTGGTCCGGAAAAGTGCAAGGGAGCGAAAACTAACAGGAAAGAGGAGTGGGACGCTTTTATTGTAACACTTTGTGGTAACTAATTGTTTTTACTTTGTATAGCTACTTTGAGTGTTTTGATTTTATTAATTTAGCAAAGAATTTTTATTTGAGGGGTTGATATTTGGTCCACCTTCTGAATTCTGATATCATCTAGTATAAATTTTGTTAAAGATCTGTCTAATGTCTTAAAAAGATATTAACTTTCGCGTCAACGTGTCATAAAATATACGTTATGATAAAATTTATACCGTGCGCAGGTTGCAAAATACTTTTCCAGATGAAATAATGATTAAACGCTGTCCAGAATAATTTATATTGAACATAATATATTTTCTACATACCCTATTTCCCTAGAGAATCTTCATTAATACATTCAACACATTATTTTTCACCGCAACTTAAATTATAGAGACAATGCTTAGGGATCGTTTAAAACAAAATAAATTTTGGTCCCGCATAAAGCTTTCGACACTCGACATTCACAGAATCCGACTCCAACTGACGTAAATCACGGAGTTTAGAAAAAAAAAGCGCCGAAATAAAGCGCTCACGTGAAAGTTCAAAAATATCAGACGTGAATATAATTATGAGAGCGAACACCCGCTGGTTTCCGGACCTGTGGACCCCCTACTATTTATGTGTTACTGTCTTTATACTTGGTGAAGGCAAAGGTGTTGATAGTGTTTCCTCGAAGATTATTTTAATTAAAACTATTTGATGTTTCAAAGTTGTGCGGAAATCGGTTGTCATGGTATGGGCATGGACGAATGAGGAAAATGTCGTGAGGAAAGTTTTGAGTATGAATTTCGATGGCTATAAGAGTAAAGGAAGACCAAAGAAACGATGGATGGACTGTGTGAAAGATGATATAGCTAGAAAGGGGGTGACTACAGAGAGTACGACTAATAGAGAAGTATGGAAAAAACCGGGCAAGAGCGAGTCGGACTCGCGCACCGACGGTTCCGTTCCGATTTCTGAAATAAGTGTGCTATTTAGAGACATCGTTTTATGTTTCCTGTAATCTTTACAGAAACGTCTATCACATAGAATATTTTCAGATTTTTCTCTTTGCAAACTTCGGAGAATAGGGGGGGGGGGGGGGGAACGGTATTTTTTTTTTACATTTTTCATCAAAAGTCGAACACTGTGCGGCCTAAAAAAATAAAAATATGTTTGAGAATGTGCAAACAGCGCTCTTTCATATGATACCCCACATGACCTAGTAGCTCCATTTTGAATTTTTAAGATCCCATTGCACACCATGTTGCAAAAAAAATACATATATTTTTATTTCTTTCTTATTTGCAAAATAGTTGGGTAAACGTCATCTAAAACTGTTCCAAATTTCAAGTTGATAGCACTAGTAGTTCTTGAGATATCCAGCTGTGACAGACAGACAGACAGACTGAGTCACACCATAAGGGTTCCTTTTTTACCATTTTGGTACGGAACCCTAAAAAGGGACATGTTGCGCCGACTCTAAATAGATTGGGCAGGAGAATGACGAATGATGATTTGATGTTTCAAAGTCTTTGAGGCTCCAGTAGGATGATACTCTGTTCTTTTTGATCCGCGTGTTCTAACCTTCGTTATTTTATTTCTAGTAGATTTGATCTCTAAACTCATCTTTAACCTCATCCGAAACCGAAACCGAATTTCGGCAACGGTCTCAGTTTCGGCCGAAACCGAAACCGAAACCGAAACTTCCTTACAAGGATGATGTTTTGAGGACGTTTACTTTATTTTTAACCACCTCCTCCCGTTTTCTTTGTTTTTTTTGGAACCCTTAAAATAAAACTGACTGATTATAATAATAATCAGCCAGTTTTATTTTTAGGGTTCCGTACCAAAATGGTAAAAAGGAACCCTTATGGTGCAACTCAGTCTGTCTGTCTGTCACAGCTGGATATCTCAAGAACTACTAATGCTATCAACTTAAAATTGGAAGTTTTAGATGATGTTTGCCCAACTATTTTGCAAATAAGAAAGAAATAAAAACATGTATGTTTTGCAACAGGGACTGAAAACCTTAAAATTTCGAAGTGGTGCTACTAGAGCATGTGGAGTATCATAGGAAAGAGCGCTGTTTACACATTTTTCAACAGTTTCTTTTTTTTAGGCCGCATTGTTTTCGACTTTTGATGAAAAATGTAATAAAAATACCGTTCCCCCCTAATCTCCGAAGTTTGTATAGAAAAAAATCAGAAATTATTCTATGTGATAGATTACAGGAAAATAAAACGATGTCTCTAAATAGCACACTTTTACAGAAATCGGAACGGAACCCTCGGTGCGCCAGTCCGACTCGCTCTTGACTGGTTGTTTTAACTTTAAATCACATAGCTACGCAGTCTTCGACATTTTCACTTATTGATACTTAATCAACATAACAACCCAAAAAACAAAAAAATAATAATAATAATAATTGCGAAAAAAATATTAATTGTGCCTTAAAAATACTTAAAATAGGTGAGGTGTTTATTTGAGTAGAAGAAGAATTTATACCTACTAGAATTTACCGCGCCGAACATGACCGAGCACAGCGCAAGAACTCCCGAATGCAGTTTCGGTTTCGGTCGTAGTTTCGGCAGGTTTGCCGCCGAAACCGAAACTAAACCGAAACCCGTTTTTTTGCCGAAAATCGACCGAAACCGAACCGAAACCGAACTTTCGGTCGGACTCATCTTATTTTTTTATTTAGTTTTATGATGATATATAAGTTTATCAACATTTTTGTGCTTACTGTCTCTTTTACAAATGCGACGATGTCCTTTATCATTCAGAGCGACTCATCAGTTTTTCGCCCCCAAATCCAATAGGGAGAGGTAACCGACATCCCATGGTTAGACATTAGATAGGGATTCTTTGCGTAGTTATAAATAAAAGATAACTCTAAAGTCCTACCTGCCGAGCGACTTCTGTCTGTGAATTGCAAATACCAACTGTCTAAAGTAAGCGTATATAAAGTTCTGACTTTTGAATAACATCACGTTTAGACGTCAAAACTTTGTTACTATTCGCTTTTTATTTTTTTCTCACTTTTTTAACATATTTTAGGAACGTATATATTTTGTTGTGCGAACGAATTCAAACAATAGTGCTTGTAACGAAACGATCGTTATCGGCGGTTGTATAGCAATTAAAATGGTAATTAAAATAAGTAGGAAGCGTACCCAAAACCGGGTGTAAAGTGTAGGTAGGCGCGGGCATCGCCGCTACAACCATAAAATTCTTTATGTCGACACAGATTAGGTTAAAGAACAGAGAGTGCAAGTGAGTTGAGTGTTTTGTTTTTTTGAAAAGAAGAGTGAAAGATTTTTTATAAATGGTAATCATACAATAAATTCTCACATCCATATTTCGCATTGTTTTTATTATTACCTATCTAATATTTATTCGGTGTATTTAATAGTGGATATTTATTGGCAATTTTAGTACTTAGTTATTTTGTTTTTCAGTCCTTAGCTTTCTTCTTTCCAAATTGGAACAGAAAAGGAAAAATAAATAAATGAATAAATAAATATCCTTGCACATTTCACACAACGCCATCTAGTCCCAAGCTAAGCAACCTAATGCTTGTGTTATGGTAAAAGGTGGCAGATTGATTGGAAGTTCCAATCAAACTGTCTATAGCCTTTTCCCAACTAGTTGGAGTCGGCTTCCAGTCTAACCCGGTATTTTAAATGAAGCGACTGACTTGCTAAGACTGGTTGTCAGACTTTTGGGATTCTGACTACCCGTTACGATTGTCAAAGATCTCCGAATGACAGCCGGGACTAACGGCTTAACGCGCTTTTTGAGGCACGGAGGGGTCTCCGTCCACGAACTGACCGATGCAAGCGTAGCTTAACCTTGGAGCACAAGCCCCTACGAGTCTTAAAGTTCCATGGAAGATATTTAGTTGGAATGTGAAAAGTGTGGAGTATTGTGGTGTGGTTGGTGTTTCTGTCTTTTAATTACTCTGTGTACGGATTTGTGAAGCTGTTTTTATGTTATCAACGGTACTTATCAACAACCCATTTAATGTGATCGAGTTTTTATAATTGAATTGCTAAAAGAATTGTATTAAAGTGTCCTAAAAGCCTCCTCGGTTCTCAATAAAAATGTTTCAAAGATTTTATTCTGTTCAGAAAAATGCTCATTAATCATGGAGTTGGAGACTACTTCCTCAGCAAATAGGTTTAGGTTACTTAATTCTAAAAAAAATACTGACAGTAGAATTTGTGCTTACATAGGCTCTTTTTGATCACTAGTGTTTATTGCAAACGTTTGAATTAGGTGACCTCTTACTGCTAGTGGTAGTGTTTCATAATCATGAAACTAAACATCTATTGCCTATCTGACATTAAGCTGTGTTAAGAAAGCAACTTATCTACTAACCCTGTTAGCTACTGTAGTACTTACCTATTTAGTTTCCAAGAGTCATAAGTGGTTGGTAGGTTAAAGAACCAAAGGTATTCCTTTGGTTCTTTAACCATAGCAGAAAACCTCCAAATATTTCGTCCAACTTGGCACATTTGTTATCACAACCATTCAGCGATGACGCTATCAGTTTTAGTCATCGGAAGCGAGCCTATCTAAATGACACAACTTCAATCAAAAACACAGCCAAAGTCTATTAATAGATAGCTCGTTCAATTTTTGTTCTACCAATGTGTGAAAGATGAATGGGAACTAGAGAATGACTTGACAAAAACTGAGAGACATTCCTCAAAGTCATTTTACGTCTGTTATTATATCGTTTTCTATCAAGCCTTGCTAAACTAAAATAACAATAAAGAATGTCCTTACCGAGAGAAAGACAAAACGTACAAACTTAAATAAACAGACCATTATAAAAGTTTTAAAACGCTGTATCTGGACTATTTAAAACCATTTGCTAGGAGCTTCGCAAGTTTTTCTCTAAGCAAAAAAACCTACAGACTTGGAGGACGAAGGCAATAGACTTTAGGTTCCTTGAGACTAAAGTTAAATATCCATTTAAATCTTCGACGCTGGAGGTCTCAGGGGTATACAGCGCTGCAGCAGCGAAAAGCGCTTTTACATTGACTGCACCGGAAAATTGCTAGATTGTGTTATACTAGTATTATTGTGTGGGTTTGCTTTTATTCGTTTTTTGATTTTGTAGAAAATATTCTTAGCATACGTGTGGAAATGGAAACTTGGAAAATGAATGCAATACGACTATAAGATCAGTCTCCACGTGAAAAAGTGCTATGCACAAAAATGTGAGCTTTCTATTAAAATAGCTTGATCAATACATTTCCGTTTATATCATAAGATTCTTTTTAGACGTAATAATCTACATTCAATTTAACAAAAACCTAATTAAAAGCATGGTCCATTCATTCAATTTTGTACCTACTTTAAACATACAGAAGTTTCAATTCAATTTACTTACGGTACTTTATAAAATCTGATTTGAAGTTCCATTAGGTACCGTGCAAAAGAATAAAAAGTACCAAAGTATCTCAATTTTATTCACCACACAACACAGAATACCAACTTCAGGCCATCATTTATGTTCGCACCCGCTACTCATCCATTCACAGCTCAAAGAAAGCGCATCAAGCGACATCGAGCGATACTTACCTACCTAGCAGTACATAGCTCCGTCGACGACGGCACTAAATCAATACGAGCCATCACGCCCCCCTGCCACCCTCCCCCTACCCCCGTCCGCTTCAAGCCGCTGCTTTCCCGCCGAAAGCAGCCACCACCCTTGAAAACCTCGTGAGCTGAGCTCCTACTTCTGTTCGGCTTTTGTGGAGGTGTACTTCGAACGAGACCTCTTGGGATTTGTCGTGAACGCTCCAATTGACAGTTCGCAATTTGAAATTGCCTTTTTAAAGGTCGACGCGATTTGGAATTAGTGCTATGAACTAAATTAAGAGTATCTGGATCTAAATTTAAAGATCTTGGCCTTTCTTAATGTACAGAATTTTCCATTATTTAATGGTTAAAGAAAATGGAGAAAAAGTTGCAAGAGAAATATAATTTTCCTCAAGTAGGTAAGTACCTATAGGAATGTTTTATTTTAATCTAATGTTACCAACGCTAACGTTACGGTTAATAACGATTGAATTTTAATGATTCAATCAAAAACACTTCACGATTTTAAATAAATTCATTGTTTTCAAGCGTTAAAATCGGTTAGTCGCACTATAATTATCCGTAATGTTCCTACTAAGCGACTGTATAAATCAAACATGCGACGCTATTGTTCGATTCGTGTTAGATTGATAAGGTTATTCCCAAGTGTGAACGAGACAGATATTCATTGAACGCTTTCTATTCATAAGTGATTGTATACGCAAAATTTTACGAACATTGATCGACATTTGAGCTAAGTTTTTTGCAACTTTAAGAAGGTGTTATGAAACTTAGTTAATTATATTAAAAAGAAAGGCCTTCTGAAATAAAATTTTATTTTTAAATATAAAATTAAATTAATTTGTTGCAAAATTTTGAATATACTGTAAGCTCAGTGAGCCCATCAAAAAGTTTTTGCGCGCTTTTACAGTTCAGTTATAAAACGATTTTCATTCTATTTACATAACGTTTTAACCCTCTCAAGTTATTCTTGTTTTGAAATGTTCAATCCATTAACTCCTTGTGCCCTTGCCACTATTCTAATTTAATGTTCTGGCTTGATATTGAAAATTTAAAATTTTTCTGCAGTGAAAATATATCTACGTAGAACAACTATTATGAATAATCGTTCATAGTGAACGTCTGATATTTGCTGAATTTACCTGAAACAAAAAGAAAAACTTTATTAAGAAAGCGATTTTTGGAAACATACCAATACTTATCATTAATACAGAACAAAATTACCGCATATTCGTGACTATCAGAGATCATTGACATTGTAAACTATTCCTAAAATTTCAACGGGCCTGTTCGGAATCGCGCGACTGGCAATAATGAAATAAGCGCAGGACAAATATAATAAATCTCGCAGAGACGCGGGGGCGGCGCGGCGACTTCCTCTTTCGATATTTGAATTTAATTTAGCGTTTTGCATTGTTTCTTTAGTCAAATCGAACGGTTTTTTAAATGGAACACACTTTTTTCATGCATCGAACTGAATTCAAAATTCATAAATCGTATTGGGAATTTGTTGAATAGTTGAACTAGCTTTTGTTTTGTTTTGGCAACTTTACCAAATTGCTCAAAACTTGTAACTACTGTCATTTTTGTGTGCTTTCCTAGGATGAGTAATGAAATGTCATTATCATCATCTTCCTACCCTTGTCCCATGTTACGTGGGGTCGGCGCAACACGTTTTCTTCTTCCATTCTCCCCTGTCAACCGTCACGCTATCATTCAATCCCTTCTCTTTCATATCAAGAAAATGGGAAACTAAATGTGATAAGTTAAAACCACATACACTATCATTACACCTTCATTTAAAACATCTTTTTTTTTTGCTCTGAATCTGCATGCCCAGATAAGATGATAAAGCACTTAAATATCCCACAACATCAGGAAAATTGACCATAATTCTTATATTGTCGGCCATCACACATCATAGCTTGACGTTGATGAAATGCCAATAAACGGTCCGATAAAGTTTTTGCATCTTAATTTCAGTAATCGCTTTTTAATTTATTGCTTTCAGTTATCGGCAGATAAATAGACGTAACATCACCTTTTAAGAATTACTTTGATTCAGACCCAAATATGGATTTGGAAAGATAATTATTACTATGACACATGAGGTTATAAACTTTGTAAAAACCAACCAGCAGCCATAGACTTATAAAAAAAGATGGACTCCGCGCTGCGCATATCGAAAGTGAAGCACAGTAAGTATGCCGGGACCGTTTGTACAAACACGCCTCACGCACATATTTACATCATAGTATGCCGACCGGCCGCCATTACGTGACACGAGCGACGGCGTCTTTGCAGGTACTCAAATCACGCACACATAGATCGGTACGGTGCTTCACTTTCGTTATGCGTGGCGCGGAGTCCATCTTTTTTTATAAGTCTATGCCAGCAGCATAGTCATTCGAATAATTATTATTCTTCAACCAGATTTTAGCAGACTGAAGAAGCCATTTTCTATTAAGGTGTGCTTTTATAGTACTAGTTTTGCTCTCTTTGATTAATCTATTAAAGGTACGAATTAAATGTTTGGCATGCCTGACGTATCATTCATATTATAGGTAGCACCATGTAGAATGTAGTTAAAGATGCCTGTTGGCCCTATTAGGGCAAAATTCCATGTAGATAAATAAATAAATATTAGTGTATTATTTGACGTAGCTAGCGACGGTGGCGGGCTTCGGGAGGCGATCGTGTTTCGCGTGTTTACATCCCGGATTATCAGCCGGTTAAACTCACGGTCTTAATGTTAGGCAGGGGGCACAACGGTGCAGCTACGAGGTTGTGTGCTACGGCTACGAAGTTTTTGACGTTGAGGTTTTGTTTTAGTACATTGGTCTATGAGATTGTTCGTGATTCCAATCTATTTATTTGATGAAATTTTCTTGAAAATGAAGTGGTACAGTTTGGCTAGATAAGAGCGGAAAAACGTAAAAAAGTCAGGAGACATATTATGAAGTATTAATGCCATCATGATTCCAGCCCGAAAAAGGGATGGTGCTATCGGTCCTGTACAGCTCTGTCTCCCTCTCGCACTGGAATCATGATGGCATGAAAACGTCATAATACCTACGGCACCAGCTCCGACAATGTTACGAAAGTTCTATGAGGTTGCTACGATCATAACTTTTACGTGTGGTTCAGTTACGTTCGGTGAGTGATGATAATTTTTGAGGAATTCAACTTTAATAGTGCTACCTATTCCTTACGTCGTATAAGAGCTCTATTATAACCTACTTTACAATAATATTTATAAACCAAAGCGACGCATTTTTGGACACGAGAACTGAGTATAACATGCCACGACGTTCCAAAATCTCCACTGTCAAAAACTTTATCACACAAGTCCACAATGTGCCCGCAACTTTACTCCGTCCGCGATGATAATCAGATTCCGGCCACGGTATCTATATACATATCTGAACATATACATAGGAGCAAAGTTTTAAAAGTCTCGCCTCATGCCTAGATAGCAGGATTCGTGACTTACACTAGCCCCACCATGTTATAATTACGTAAGATTACTCGCTGGATTAGTTTCGCCCTCGTAATGATAGGTGAACGGAGATTTAAATCCGCTGAGAAAAATGTACTCATGTATGTGTGAGATTAATAGAACGTGGACCGTTTTGTTTGGCAATGACGGTGGTCTTGAGATGTGGAACTGTTACTTTATTACTGTGATTGAAATTCCTTCTGTCTTAAAGAAAACGTGCTTGGATTTAAAATTCGTTAATCTCAGATACCTACCACGATTAATTTAAATACTGTTTAAAAGAAGCAAAGCATCGTTCTTTTAAGTGTTTGTGACCGGATTTATACTGTACAAAACATTTTAATTCTATGCAAAGTCAAAGTGCGAACACAACTTATCCAATTAAACAGCTTCCCAGAGACAGAATAAACACAATTATCTCTTGCAAAACTAAAATATTTAATTAGCAGACGTTCGAGAGACAGACACGGTTCGCAATACCTACCCACGATCTAAAAACATATAAATACTATTGCGCTATTATTAAACTCGCTCCCAAAAGCGTCTCGATCCAAAATGGCATACAAAGTTCACACGAGTGACGTCGCGCGTCGGGTGACGCAGGAATGGGACACCACACTCCACAGTGATGGGGTGACACACACTGTTATTATTAGTTTTTTGTGCCCGCTCCGCCCCGCTCGCCCCTCCCGGTGCGTTTCAGCCGCCATTCCCCACATTAGAATCACTTTTTTTGTCTATTTTTTTTACTTATACTTCGCGCTTAGTACGCGATTGGATGTTGCTGAGTTTGAGAGAGAAGAGTTTGCGTTTGAGATTTGTAGAATATGACTAATATCAAGATTAATTGCTGGTGAATTAATTGGTTAGAATTGGCACTGACTTTCAATTAATACTGTTTGGTGTGGGCAATTTGTCTAGTCTTTAAAGAAGTAGGTATAATAATAAACTAGAATTTTAATTGTTACCTTTGTGTCCATTAATCATCACTACAACATTATTTCACAATACATCAACACCACTCATAAAACTCACATAATTATAATTAATTAATAATACGTCAAATTAATTCATCTTCCTTTATCACTTGGCAGATCGTAAACATAATAAGGCTTGTAAACTCCAGATAGCTGTGAAAAGGAATCGTAGGTTATCGGCCCTAAGCGATGCGTTACATAATTTAATTTATTGTTTATTTACAACCCATTCCGCGTTTATGACCACTCCACTACCTACCACAATTTAAATACCGCAATATATCGATCAGCTGGTAATGACACGCGTGTCCACTGAATTTTAATCGTCGGCTTTATCATTTTTAAACGAAATTGCAGTTAGTCGTCTCGACTCGACACAAGAGGACGAGCAAGTTCACCGGACGGCCGAAAAACGGTCACTAAATTCAACTGTGGCTTTAAAATCGCAAGGTAGCGCGGACCTTGAAATCTTTTTGTTTATAAACAAAAGGGTGTTATGCAAGAAGTCGTAAATGGATCGGTGTGGAGCGTTTTATGGTCGCATTATATGGACGGGGCGAGATAAAGCGTTTGTTTTGGGTCGTAAATAAGACTGCAACAGGTACGGTGCCAACGGGACTCCACAATCACGTGTTAGCTTTCACTTTTGCTTATTATCTTTGTGAATTGATCCTTTTATTGGTAGCACTTTTTATATAACCTATAACCTACATCCTCTTTTGTGTGAAAATGGAACTTTATTAAAAAAAATGCCTGTACTAGGCCGCGGCATGCCACACGCAAATTCCTGACGGCCATTTAATTAATAAAGGTTGTAATTAATAGTAGCCACTTATTCTGATTACTTTTTTAAGGCTTTTACTTGAGTATGAAAAGGCTATCTCCATGTATCACTCTTGTTGTATGTCAAAACAATGACCTATAGCAATTTATATACGTTGTAGTAATTAATGAATCCGGTTGTACTTAAAAAAACTAATGACGTTAGCGGATAGTCTCGCAATAGACGCGGACTAGACCAAGGCTAGTTTTCAAGGGTCAATTGAATAACAAATCAGTATTATGTTGAACTCTTGTTTATTTAAAAGAACCGGCCTAGTGCGTGTCAGACCACGCACAATGAAGGGTTCCGTAGTTAATAAGAATTTATCTCAAAAACAAACTTAACATTGTACTCCCAAGAATAATTTTTATGTAATAAAATTATAAATTAACAATTTTTGGAATTTTTCCTTGCTGTAAGACCTTCCTTGTTGACAAATTTCATGATATTAGGACAGCGAGAAGTACCTACCCTATAGGTTTTGATTTACTTGTGAGTATCAAAATATGTCGCATAGGTAATTAATGGCCGTATTTTTTTACTGCGTTGACTTAGTAGCTTAGTTTTTTAGGACTCCAAGGGACCATAAACTTACGTATTTGATATTAATTTCAACTTGATACCTACCTCCACGCGTTCCTGAGAAAAAGGGTATTGACAGATTGACAGACAGACAGACGGACAACGAAGTGATCCTATAAGGGTTCCATTTTTTCCTTTTGAGTTACGGAACCCTAAAAACAGATTTGTCATAATATAATTCTGAATTTCAGTGTGGCATACTGGAATCGACCATGAAACGTGTACGTGTCGGTTTTTTTAAATTCAAGGAAATTAAAAATATGTGCCAAAGAAAACAACGTTACAATCTTACATTATGATCATATTTAACCCATCATAACTGCTACAAAGATAGGTAATCGAAATAGCTCGAAGAGTTGCCAACTTCTGTGGCAGGGGGCAGGGCGTATTGCTCGCAGAACAGACGGCCGATGGGGGCCGCAAGGTTCTGGAGTGGCGACCGCGTACCGGAAGACGTAGCGTTGGAAGGACTCCCACAAGGTAGACCAGTGACCTAGTGAATTACAGTAATCCGCTGGATGCGGGAAGCACAGAACCAGTCGAAGTGGCAATGCTTAGGGGAGGCTCATGTCCAGCAGTGGACGTCTTTCGAATGAGTTGGTGATGATGCTGAACTGCTAGAAACCAATAAAAAAAAGTACCAACAATTCTAAACAAAAATAACGGCTATCCGTCCACCTACGTAGTAGTAATTGAAGAGGTCGTTCGTATGAATAATATTTGGGCGTCACTCGACGGACGAATCGATACGTAATTATAGAGTGAAAATGTACCCCTCATAAATATTATATCCGAGGTAGTGGGGCGAGGCCGGAATCGCCCGTGGCCTCTTTTGTGTGGACTGGAGTGCCGTGCCATGTTAGATGACGTCATAGCAGACGAAAAATGCGCAGTGGGAGCTTTGAAACTGGTTAAAGTATTGTGGAGATACCAGCAGAAGATTCGGGATAGAGGTTTTGAAATAAAAATTAATGCACCAAAAAAAATCTAACAACGAAATGGTGTCAGCAAATCACTTCTTACTCAGTATAGTCACTGAGAAAAACTTAACTGACATACAAAATAACATACAAACAGACACCGTGACATGTCTCAAAATCGTAACAGAAGGTTTCTATTTTGTTTTTTTAGTAACAGAGCCCTGGAAAGGAGACAATGGAAAGAAAATAAAAAAAACCTTAATTCTGCTAAAAAGCTTTCAGGTGATTCGAAACTCATTGTCAATATTTAACTTTTGTTGTGATTCTAAATCGCAAGCAAATCTATATAAATAAAAAGAGAAGTCCTGGCTGACTCATCAACGCCCAGCCCAAACCCTAGAACCTAGAAAGCTAAAATTTTGCACAGAGGTTCCCTTTATAATGTAGACAAGAAATAAGAAAGGATTTCTCGGTAGTACGTTCCTGTGGGATATTTCCCGACACACACGCGGGTGAAGCCGCGTGGGAAGTGCTAGTGTCTGATAAGTAGAGGGTGGAAGTTTCATGTTGTTACAAAACCGCCTAAAATTATTCACCCACCACGCATTATTTACGCAAAATATTTAAAAACCGTCTATTTCCTTGCCTTCCCCATTCCGTAAATGTTTCTATGAAATAGTTTCGAAACTTTTATCTAATTCCCTTCCACACAGTTGCATGTCAAACAGCAGTTTAACCGTAGTTTAGATTAAACTAGTGCCAACTCCACGAATCATATAAAAATTGGCCGTGAAATTTCACCTTCGCTACGGGAATAACGTTCTAAAAAGATCGTTGTTTTTTTGTGTTAATTCTAACGAACATTTTTGATTAAAAACGTCGTGATTGTGTGTAAGAGTTAATGGTATGTTGGACACAGTTAAGTTTTCATTGATGGAATATTAAGTACTTTTGATATGTTGTTGATAACAACAGTTTTATCACAGTATAAAAACATATTATATACCTACCAACTTACTTGGCAGATAATTTCACACAAAATCTGTTCCATTTTTGAATTTATTCGGTAAGTATTGGCTACTCAGACATAGTGAAATAGGCCCTAAGTTTTGTAAACATAGCTTTTACTAGTATCAATTGGGCGATATCAACTGGGGTTTATCAATTAGTAGAGATTACCTGTTTTTCCTGAGAACTTACTGTATGGTCTATGGAGAAGGAATGCTTTTCCTTAAAAAACCAAGAATATTTGTGCATTTTCATAAACAATATTATGAATCCTTATCTAAGTATTCCGGTTTTTACAAAAAGTAATTTGTCACATATGCCATTTTAACATAGCTGTATGAAAAAATTTTATTGGGCAATGAGATAGCGAGTATTTATTCTACTTTTTATTACAATTCTACAAATTCCTACACTTTGTATCCAGTTACAACAACTTTTTGTTTGACTTCGATCAAGTTATGGAACACCTTATTTGTAATAATCGATTAGACAAAAAACGTTTCCATAATTCAACGCGCAATGCAAAGTAATAAGCACAATTATTAGCAATTTTCATATCGTTCATCAGTACAAAAGACGACGAAACCAATTATCATGTTATCTTGCCCGCATATCAACACAAAGGGTCAAACCAGTTAAGGCACAATATTGTCCAATGTAAGAAATGAAAAACAAAAGCACTCCCCACTTTAATCTATGAGGGTATTTAATAAACATCTGCTTTTTGGAATCCATGTCGCATCTGTTGCTCTGGCGTCGAGCCTTTTACAAAATTTCAAATGCGCGCGAGCCGCTTCCAGACACCGGCAGATGTTCCAATTCCCAGAGTCACATCACAAACAATTTTGAACTATAATCACCAATAAATAAAACATGCAATCAAACGGACACACACACTAAAAAAGTTTCCCGGCCTTTTTTTAATTCGTCCTCAAGAAGTTAGATTATGATGTTCGAATTTTAAATTTGGCGGCAATTTAGGGGCTGTGGTAGTGATCGCCATAGATAACAGTAAACGGGGTCATTACTACGACCCTACCCCAATTTCGAGGTTTTGGGTAAATGCGGTATATTTGTCAAACGTCTCATTTTGAACGTTCATATCATGAATTTTATTGCTTCAATTACTTAATAACTTCATTTTAAAAACAAAACAGTTGGTTTATGTCCTACTTAGTATAATGAGACAGGGAAAGAATTATTTTGACTCCGCCCTTACTACAACAATAAAGTACAATTTAGAAATAGAGCAGGGAAACCCCAAGAGATTAGTAAGCTCGATTCCCATAAATTCTGAATTGACCACTTATGCGTGGAAAAACCCAAAAAAGGAAAGCAAATTATGAAAATGTATTTTAACATAATAGCAGTAAAGATAAATTTACATTGCATGGTACCTATTTGATTTTCATTGTATGTTGTACGTATTGACTCCTCATCGAATAAGCAAGGGGAAGAAAAGAAATTGCGGAAAGTTAACAACAAAGCTTTTTTAAATGTAAATGCTTGAACTTATTTACAAAAAAACCGGCCAAGTGCATGTCAGACCACGTACAATAAAGGGTTCCGTAGATGTTATGAATTTTTCCCAAGAACAAACTTAACATTGTAGCTGAAAAACATGTTCTCCCATACATTCCAACTGTAAATGTTTTTACTCAGAATATTGAGCGATTTTAGCATTGATACTTATATTAGAGGAAGATATATGACGCGCTAACACTGATTGCGATCACTAAACCTGGACTCGGCGCACGACTACATGCACCGAAACTCACACATCTGTAATCACAGTCGCAAACCTACAGTTGCCGATAGACAAGGGCAGATATAGGAGCCGGCGCTGTCGTGCAAGCGAAATCGCATTAGCAGCCGAATATTGGCCGAGTATTATAGTAGTAGTACAATTATGAATGACATTTCATGTCTATCTCGCTCTCACGAACATGGCGAAGCAAACATTAAATATTATTATAATTTTCAACAAATTATATTTCTGGCTGTACTTGCGAGTGAAAAGTTATCCCCATGTTTTTGGTTTTGGATCTATTTGTGCACATTTTGAAAACACAGAAAAGCATCGTTGCTGCTTATTTAGACGATTGCGGTAATTTTGCTTAACGTGCGACATATGTGCTACACAAACGCCAGTTTGATTGTAACTAAGGTCAATTGTGTCCGTGAGCACAATTTATGCAGTCCAGGTCGAGGAGCGCCAGCCATATAAACACACAAACAGAAAGAAACAGAAAAATACGTACAAAGGTGATGCTTATTTCAAAATAAATCTCTTCTAGCATACCTGCGACAGGACAGAGGATAAAAAGAGATGTAGACAAAGTGTGTAAGAGTAGAAGAGAAAATAGAATATATAAAACCCAAAGAAAAAAAAACAATAAAACATATAACATACCTATACTTGAATACATACATACTTCTAAAATAAATATCACTAAAGTAACTAACAACTATGACGAAGTGGAAAGATAGTGTTCTTTCACTCTTCTTTTAAATACTGCAATAGTTTGGCAGTCCCTAATGTCAGGTGGAAGTGAATTCCACAACCGAACCACGTGCACAGTGAAAGAGTAGGAGTAGAAGTTGGTGGAATGCGGAGGAGATTTAAGGAGGTTTCTAAGATGCGACCTGCAAGGCACATTAAAAGGACGGGCGGGGCGTAGGAAAAGCGTTCCCGCTGATAGGAAGGTACTTTAGGGTTGTGAAGGATGTTAAATAGCAGAAATATTATCCGAGAGTTCCTGCGAAGTCGAATAGGGAGCCATTTGAGTATCTTGCGAAAATTAGAAACGTGATCATGCTTTTTAAGGTTAAAAACAAAACGAATACAGATATTTTGCAAATGCTCAAGTTTATTCAAAAGCTTCTCAGTGGCAAATAACAGGCATCAGCGTAGTCAATAATGGGCTGAATGAGAGTTTGAGCAAGGGAAATATTGGTGTTCACGGGCAAGAAGCTCTGGAGGCATTTCAAGGAATGGAACGTGTAGTGCACTTTACGACTGACTTGAGCAACATGGGCAGTCCACGATAAGTAGGAGTTCATGGTCACCCCCAGGTTTTTTAACAGTATTTGCGTATTCAATCTAAACTCCACTAAGACAGAGTGGAGACAGCGACGCAAAATCGAGCCTATTCCGCATGTACCTGCCGTCAATAATTATAGCCTGGGATTTCCTAGGGTTGATTTGCAGTCCAAAGGACCGCGACCACTTGCTAATCAAATCCAGGTCTCTGTTCATGGCACACACGACAGCTTCCACATCTTCCCTCAAGAAATAGTTGTAAAGCTGCAGATTGTCAGCATAGAGATGGTGGTAGGAAGAGATGACACTGGTGATACAGTTAATGAAAATGGAAAAGGGAAGAGGAGAGAAAATGCCACCCTAAGGCATCCCCGCAGTAAGAAAGCACCAGTCAGAAGAAGACTCGTCGAGACAAATCCGCTGCGACCAGCCTTTGAGATAGGAGTCGAACCAACTAATAGTACTAGAAGAGAAATTGAGAGAATTGAATTGAATTGATTGAATTGAATTGATTCCTACAAGAATGTCGAAATCAACAGACTTAAAGGCACTACTAAAGTCCAAAAGTACAAGTAAAGTAAGAGATTTATGGTGCCTAGTCCTGCGGATGTCATCAGTAACCTACAAAAGAGCTATGACTGTGCTATGACCAGTTCGAAATCCAGATTCAAAAGCGCTAAGAAGGCCATTCGCAGCTAAAAAGGCAGAAAATTGCTGGTGAGCAATGTGCTCAAGAACTTTAGAGAGATAAGAGAGGATAGAAATGGGTCGGAAATCGGACGGTGAGACAGGGCTGGGAATTTTGGGTAAGGGGATGATATGTGCTTGTTTCCAGGCCTCAAGGACAGTACAAGAAAACAAGGAGAAATTTAAAATGTGGGTCAAGATGGGAAGTAATGTGGGGAGAATAGGAGAAACCATTCTAGAGCAAAGATTATCATTACCAACTGCAGAGGAAGAGATAGCAGAAATTGATTTTTTAACCTTATTTTCACTCACAGGACTAAAATCGAAAGAAGAACACTGCGGCACTGGCAAACAGGAAAGTTTATATAGAGAAGCTGATTTGACGTGCGGATCTAAAGTAACAGAAGGAAGTAAGAAATTGTTTGATAAGAGCTTTGAGTTTTTTTTTGGATCTGTCCCTACTCGCCATCGCGTCCTTAATAGCAGGTGTAAGCCAAGGGGCCGGAACGTATTTGATTTTGACTCAAGTGATAGGGGCATGACGATCGTATAAGCTGAGTATTGTGCTGCTGAAAATGTGAACCATATCGTTGATCCAAGAGCTCTCCAAAACGTCAGTTTAGTCGATGCTAGTCCAGCATCAATGCCTCCAGGTCTATGCCCATATAGTTCCTATGGAAAATATAACGCGGTTTACGCTTAGGAGGGTGAATCATGTAGGACATAAAGATTAAGTCATGGTAAGAAAAACAAGCAGTGAGCTGTCCGTGGACAGATACATTATTAGTATTAGAAACAATCATCAGGTCCAAAAGAGAAGGGGTGTAGTTAGGGAAATAATGAGTACATTAATGTTTTTAACTTTAATTAATTTTATGTAGCTGCCACTGCAATTATGAAGTAAATAATACAAAATTGTCACTTTTCAGTAGCGTGTAGCTCAAAAACGGTTGAGAATTCGGGAAAAAGTACAGAATAAAAGTTGTAGAAAATTTTATGAGCTTTTATTTGGTACTAAGTATTTTGTTCCTGCGACTCACCGTTTTCGGGATTTTAGCGAAAAACCCAAAAGTGGGAATTTTCCCCCTCCTCCCACTCCGGCTTGCCTCCTAGACATCAGGACTTTTAGTATGTTCACTTCCTCAGCACCCTGAACAAGTTTCTGAAGGAATCGCTTAGGTCCCAGCTCACGCACTCAACTCCTTTATTGACTGGACTATTAATTAAATTAAAAATAAACGTTTATTTTGTACTCTTATAAAATTATTGGTAACGAAACGTAATTAAATGTAAGTGACGCTAACGTTTGACAGTTCAGTTCAGTTTCAGTTGTCACTCATTGTATGTATTCAGAGTCGAGAGCGTCTATCGTACCTACTCCGAATTTATTTCCCCCAAAAATACAGTTTCGACAACAAAATAATGTTACTTTAAAAATATACAGGGTGTAATTTTAATCACAGAACAGATAAAAACCTCTTTATCTGTTCTGTGATTTTAATCACCGTTAACCTCTTAAGAGGTCATTGTACTTCGTCATTATGAACAACTTTTACTGTTGGACCAAACCTGAAATCGCGAAAAAAAATCTGCTGCTCCCTACATTTATGTTCGCTTTGCAACAACGATTGATTGACACCATGGCGTCCCCAAAGACCCTGTCTTCGTGTTCTGCTGCGTCATCTCCCGATCCCGAAGTGTCGTGTCGTGCAAGTGTTGGACTCCAGTTTGTGTTCTTCTAAGTGCAAGAGCGAGCGAAGCCGGGACTTTTGGGGCACCCCAACTTGGACAGTCGGACAGGTTAGGTTCTATGTTCGTTCGCTTCGCTCGCTCACTATACCCCGCCACACCCTTCGCGGTTATTTTTTTCAAACCACTGAGCTCCGCGTTCCGGGGATTGCTACTGTATCCGAAGCGACGGCTTCGGGTGTTAAAGTACAGTGGTTCCACTATTTGATACCTGGGGTCAGAATTAAGTGGAGCCTTCCGAAAGCGAATAAGCTGCGCGAACGAGTCGCCTTTATGTGCTCACTAGTTAGGTGGTTGTCTAGGAGGACACCCAGGTAGGTATTTAGCTCGCTTCTCACAAAGGATTGGCTGCCATACGTAGTGATTGGACTGACCTAACCAAAGCTTTCAAAGTTAAGGCCAAGCATAGGTTTTGCAGAATGATAAGAAAATAAAAATCTTTATTAGGACGGGTCGTCGTGGCGATAATGCTTAGAGGAGGCCTATGTCCACCAGCGGACTTCTTTGGCTGAATTTATGATGACGAAGACATCATATTATTCTACACTTTGCTCACCTTTCAACTTTGTGTCCCCTTTCACTATGTACACGTTGCCATAAACAAAACAACACATTTTAAATCAATAGACAACTCAATAGGCGTGTCTGTCTACGGAAGACTTATTTCTTTGACCCTCAAATTCAGTAATTTAACTTTTCCCCTCCGGATAGCATTTCATTTACCTCTTCAACCGATACGCTGCGTGGGACGAACTAATCTGGCACAAGATTGACTATGGAGATGTCGTCATGAATAAAATGGGACTTTGTATGTATGCTTGTTTGTTCGTCTCAATGTAGGTAGAGGTTGAATTCAGAGCAGTAATGTTGTATAGGATTGATTACTTAAAGCAGATTGATTAATTTAATGTTATAAAAAAAAACTACTTTTTCTTTCAGATACATTGATCGGTTCCATCGAGCCGACTCCAACATGGTTGGGAAAAGTCTGAGCAGATTGGTAACGTCGAGAACCACGCTTTGGATTGAAATAAAAACCTTCTCAAAACATAAGATGGTAAGGTAAGTAAGATCAAGGTCACAAAACATAATTACAGGATAAGACTTCCATCATCCACAGCCCTCATTGCGCCTTCGCTAGCTGCTCTACCTTAAAGCTTATGCTACTCCAACTTAAATGTTGTTCCCTTACCTCATGTAAGTACCTACTCTTCCAAATCCTCAATGACCTCTCTTTCAATTTCATTCAAGATCGTTTTATTTTTCCTGTAATCTTTACATAAATTTCTATCACATAGAATAATTTCAGATTTTTCTCTATGCAAACTTTGGGGATAGGGGTGTGGGGGGGTAACGGTATTTCTGTTTACATTTTTCATCAAAAGTCGAAAACTATGCGGCCCATATGATTCCCCACATGCCCTAGTAGCCACTTCGAATTTTTAAGAACACCTTTCAATCCCTGTTGCAAAAAAAACATAAGTGTATATTTTTATTTCTAAAATAGTTGGGCAAACGTCATCTAAAACTGTTCCAAATTTCAAGTTGATAGCATTAGTAGTTCTTGAAATATCCAGCTGTGACAGACAGGCAGACTGAGTGGCACCATAAGGGTTCCTTTTTACCATTTTGGTACGGAACCCTAAAAAGGAGTAAAATAATATAAGAAACTCGAGCCACAATATAAAGGATCATTCTAACCCGCTAACAAGATGATTGCTCCCATATTTTTCCACGTACGTCATCTCCACGCCAGTCGCAGTGCCGATAATTCCCTCCATTGATTCGTAACGCCTCCGCGCCACGCTACAATGGTCGCGAGTGAGCACCGACATTTGCCATTGTATAGTCTATGCTTCCCGCTATGTCCCTGTTATTTATGTCGCTACTGTCTATGGGTGCAAAAAAAAAGTTTAGTATTGCCGGTGATTGCGTTTGGTATGTAAACGCATTTTATTTGAGCGGGAAGATTGTTTTAAATCTGGAATGTTTAGTATTAAAGTAGGGTGCAGAATGCAGTGTAAGAGGATGTGTGAAACGACCATTCCACGCTATAATAGCAAATATTTTAAAGCTTGTATGTAACCCTTCTTTTGTAAAATTGCTTTATCTACACCCATGCTATAAATCCTCTATAAAAGTTTCTGAAACAGTTAGCTTATTGCCAACATTAAAACAGCCAGTGTCATAGTAACTATAATATCATCCAAACGGGTGTTATAATGTTGTACTTTTCATTATGCAACTCCTTTGCTTTTTCGATCCCTTACTTACTCACGTGGTATCTTTATGAATTTCTATCTCGTCAAAATGTACGGAACAGCCGATATTGTTTTGTTTTGTGTGTATGGGTGAAGTGCTGAGTGAGTGATTGGGGTGAGTGAGTGAGTGAGTGAGTGGTGGTGAAGTGAGTGAGTGGTGAGTGAGTGGGGTAAGTGAGTAAGTGTGTGAGTGAGTGGGTGAAGTGAGTGAGTGCTGAGTGAGTGGTGAGTGAGTGAGTGTGGTGAGTGAGTGTGGTGAGTGAGTGAAGTGAGTGTGGTGGTGAGTTCGTGGTGAGTGATTGAGTTGAGTGAAGTGAGTGTAAGTGACTGAGTGTGGTGAGTGAAGTGAGTGTGGTGGTGAGTGAGTGGTTTTCGCGATTTCAGGTTTGGTCACATAATAAAAGTTGTTCATAATGATGAGTACAATACCCGTTATTAAAGGGTTGTGCGTTTAAATAAAATACTTTGTTTGTATTAGATACTCAACAATTAAACTTTGCATGAAAATACATAGAGTTCTTACAACATTGTACAATACCTACCCTGTGGTTTCAGAACCTTTTATAGAGGATTAATGATGGTTGTAGATAAAATTTTGTATGCAACTGTACATAACTAGGTATGAAAACACTCATGTGATACTACCTATATTATCACACTAGCTTCTGCCCGCGACTTCGTCCGCGTAAAATTTCTTGTCCCCCACACCCACTAACCCCCACGCATCGCATCGCAACGACTGCCCGCGCTATTACTTCGTTTGCGCTTAGCATCCTTTCGGACATTTTTTATTTTTGTCCGACTCCTAAGGGCCCTAGCGTGATGTTAAATAGCCTATATCCTTCCGCATTGCCTGCCCGCGGTATTACTTCGCGCACGGCTTCTAGGGGCCTTAGCGTGATGTTAAATAGCCTATATCCTTCCGCATCGCCAGCCCGCGCTATTATACTTCGCGCTAGGCTTCTAAGGGCCCTAGCGTGATGTTAAATATCCTATATCCTTCCGCATCGCCTGCCCGCGCTATTACTTCGCGCTCGGCTTCTAAGGGCCCTAGCGTGATGTTAAATAGCCTATATCCTTCCGCATCACCTGCCCGCGCTATTACTTCGCGCTCGGCTTCTAAGGGCCATAGCGTGATGTTAAATAGCCTATATTGTTCTGCATCGCCTGCCCGCGCTATTACTTCGCGCTCGGCTTCTAAGGGCCCTAGCGTGATGTTAAATATCCTATATCCTTCCGCATCGCCTGCCCGCGCTATCCGTCGCGCTCGGCTTCTAAGGGCCCTAGCGTGATGTTAAATAGCCTATATCCTTCTGCATCGCCTGCCCGCGCTATTACTTCGCGCTCGGCTCCTAAGAGCCCTAGCGTGATGTTAAATAGCCTATAGCCCTCCTCAAGAACTGGGTTATAAAATGCAAAAAGATTTTTTTCAAATCCGACTGGGGTAGTTCCAGAGATAGCGCGTTCAAACAAACTAACAAAAAAACAAACTCTTCCGCTGTATTCCACCGAAATTATTGGAATAATTAATCTCGAAATTCAGAAACATTACTTATTTGCACAACGCCATCTATGGTTAAATTGATAAAACGTCCGCACTAAACATGTTTGCTCAAGAGCGAGCGGTATGAATTAAAGTTATTTTGCGTTTTAGTAATTTTACATTATTTCCGAAACTGTACGACCAATTGCCATACTGTAAAGGCCAAATCTTATCTCCATGATGTCCTTGTGATCATAAAATAACTTATTTGGATAAGGATTAATGTGTTGTTGTTTAAATAATCATCCAAACGTAAGTATGTCTAAAAAATACTTTTTTAAAACAATAAAAGATGTATAAAAGGTAAAATATAAAAGATAGAAATATGGTGTTGCGGACTTTTTTGTAGAATTATTTAAGACGGACCAGACTGCCATACATTGTTCTCAATTTTAAACCACCGTTTAGGCAGCGCATGCAAAAAAGTCTGTTTAAAGACGTATTTCTTTCCGACTTGTTAGACAAAAATTGTGATAGCTCGGCTAATATGCATGATATAAATATAATTTATAGCCTATAGCACTCAGGAATAATGTAGCTTTCTACCAGTGAAAAAAATTTTAGAATTGGATCATTAGTTCCGGAGATTACCCCCTACATACAAACTTACAAACATACAAACTTACAAACTTACATACAAATTTTACCTCTTTATAATATTAGTATAGATTAGTGTTTTAATACCCCTTATTATACAACAGTTGCATAAATAACTATTAATTTAGACTAGAGTGAGTTCAATTGGTGACGTAAATAAAAGGCAAAAGCCACAAAAGTAGCCAACAATAGTTTAGCAAGAAGGCAGACTTATTTTATATCGGACTAGCTGTTACCAGCGGCTTCACCCGCGTGCGTGTCGGGAATGATCCCACGGGAACGTACTATCGAGATAAAAAGTAACATGTGTACTATTCCAGACTATAACCTATCTCTGTGCCAAACTTCATCCAGGTCCTTTCAGCCGTTCTGACGTGATTGGGTAAGTATAACAAACATTCATCCAAATTACATGCATAGTAGGATAGTAGTAATTAGTAGGATAGTAGGATTGATTAGAGCATTATCTATATATAATAACCCTTCCTTTTGGCATTGCCGTAGTCGGGTAAAAATAACTATCATGATGTTAATTCTACATGTAGGTACATTCTAAACATAACAAAATTCATAAAACCTAATCAAGTTTATCACGATTTTAGGGTGACCGCTGTACATGGTTGTTAGTTCACAGTGGACTTAAGTGCGTGGCTGTCGAAAATAAACAATTATTTCCCTTATAGGGAGCGAGCCTGCAAACTGGAGTCGTGGGGTGCAAACGCACCCGGTGAAGAAGGGCGACACTCAAAATTGCTAACAAGCGTTTTTAGTTTAGTCTCAAATTCATTGGTTGGAAAATAATAGTTTTAATAATCTGTTCTTTTTTCTCTTTTCAGGAGCAGTGACCGAGATGTTTGAGTGTATTCTGTTTCTAAAATATTGAAGCAATTTTTATGTTTGAAAATGCTTCGATAGATTATAATCTGTTTTTTACCCAAGTCAATCTTAAATGGAATGCAGTCAATAGAACTAGGTACATAATAAATCAACTAGTCAATCTTAGAACTAATAATAAGTAGGTATCTACATTCGATCGCCTGTGCAAATATAATTTAAATTGCGCTCCAACTTAATGGGACAGTAATTTCCAATAAGTACCTCCTTGCAACAATTTAATAATGATTTAATAAACTAATTGCAGTTTTTAACTTTGATAATACCATACCGTTTATAATAACTGGTTGTAAAGGACATTAAGGTTAGTAATTTTACGCCACTTTGTTCAAGCCGTGATAAGTCTTAAGATAACGTGTATGTGTTCATTTAATTGCTCCAACAATTACGTGATGTTTCACTTACATCCTTATGCTTGTTAGCCGCAGCCATCAGCAGCAGCACCGGCGAACGAATCTGATCACTGACCCATGAAGCAAACAGAAAGGAAATTTTCTTCCACCAAGGAAAATACGACAATATAAATAACTCCATTGGACCCCTACCTACTCGTACTACTACATCACCCTATGACAAAAGAGTTATCGGTGCGTTGAAAACAAAAATGGCGAGTTGATTTATTGCGAACGGTCGCGTATTAGCCGTGTGTGATTCGAGGATTTAGCCGGTGGAAAAAAGCCCAAAGCTAGGTGAGCTGGGTCACGTCTAGACGAACGACAGTCGAAGGGCAGCGTGTTGTTTACTCCGAGGATTCCCGAACGCGCCCTAATGAGTATGGACGTTGATTTAGGGCCCCGCTCTAGAAGTCGATGCCAAAGCTTTTAGTAGTTACGTCATAATTTGGTAGGTTTTCTCAGCTACGAAAGTTGTTCGGCATTTTCTTTGTTATAAATGTAACTAAGCGAAATGTTATCAAAGTCACGAGAGGATAAGTACGAAAATTAAACTAACTTTTTCTTGTTTCGTAATGGAAATTAATGGATGGACACACTGAATTAGGGATGCTGTCACGTGAAAATGATTCGGTCGTATTTCACGAGATTTAACAGCAGAAACTGAAACTGAAATCTGGGTTGGGTGAGCCTTAAAAATACAGAAAACGTTTATAGCGTCCGACATAAATCCAGTTCGACGAAAGCGAAGATTAGAAAGCTAGCTAGTGAAGCCAAAACTCGATATTGGGTGAATAATCGTCGCCACTACCGGCGCGGTAGCCGGCCGGATGTGCCAGATTTATACCCTGGCGTACCCGGGTGTACCGGCCTGTGACCGGCGCGTGTACCAATTTATACCCGGCTAGGTACGCTGGTCGTATCCGTGCTGTCGTCGAGTCTGTGCTCTTCATAAAGCACCCGATATGTCCGCTCGCCTTGAGGGCTGGGATTTATGGTGTGGAAACGTCATCGGACCCCGTGTTTGGATATAAATCATATGTGTTTGCTTAGTGCATGAGACATCTAAATTTCTCGGCTGCGGTTATGTTTCGGAGGGTGTAAGATTTTAGAATAATTTTCAGTTTAATTAGAGCTCCTGCTTGGAAATTCAATTTGTGAGTAAAGTTTCAACTATCGTAAGTCTTGTACCTATCTAATATTATTGCCACGTTGAACAATTATACCACCTGGTAGAGGATAGATCCAGATTCGCAGAGCTGGTGACCACCTTTCAGTTGAGTGGCATCAAAAGAAGAAGAAATGTTGAAATTCTATTTTAAAAAGCGGCCTAATAACCTACCATTCCGTCATGACCATGTTTTGCTAGATCAGCCAAAATCTCAAAATGATCTGATAATGTTATAGGATAGTATTAAAATCCTCAGGTAATCAAACATTACACAAACACCTTCGCAAACCTTGCACAAGGAAGTCAATTCCACAAAATATCAAAAGATCTCAACAGTTCTCAACAACAGGTAAGTCAAATCAAAACAATTGAAGAAACAAAAATCTCGACAAAAGAAATCCTGAATTGGGTCAAACATTAGATTTACGACTTTAATTGTCAACTTTACTTATGCAATTGAGAACAATACACAGAAGCAGGTATATTTGTGCGAATTATAATTTGCATGGAGATTTGCACTTTCCTTTTCATTGTTAGAAATTGGAATAAACAGGCTTTTGAAAAAGTTTTTGGTTCCTAAAGTTTTGTAGTGTCTTCATTCAAAAGTAGGACAATGGTTGTGTGTAAACAAAACTCTTTGAGAACAAATAGGATAACATTCAGTAGGTATCTATTCAGTTGTTACAAGATATCAATAATACCTACGTTTAGATATTTTAGCCCATTATTTACCTGAATCTAATATTAATAAGATGTCCTATTAATATTGTTAAAACTAATTCTTACCTACTTATGAATATACCTAACTTGATGAAAGCTCAAAACTCTGCAATATCAAACATGTAATTGAATGAGTAAATAATTTATTGAATGGCCATTGCAAACCAAACACACATAGTACCGAAGTGTAAATATAGCCATTCATTTAATCATCCATCTTGCTAACTTGTTCGCACGTGGTAACGAAAGCTACAAAAAGTTCACAAAGTTCCCACGGCCCAGTGTAGCGCCATCTATTCGTTCAACCCCGTAACATTTAGGAGCGACAAAACCACCCTCTAGCTTCAAACGCTAACAATTTCAACCCCCGTAGCTACTCAAAAGCGGCTGAAACTGGAACTATTTTACCCCGCAACCGTAGCGCCATCTATGGGATGGCGCATGAACTTTCGTGAAAGCTGGTAGTTCCGAGCTTTACCGCTGTGGCAGCACCATCGCTGAAGCTTTTGAATGAAAACGTCTGTGTGAAGGAAATTGTATCTTAAGCTTATGAAGTAAGGTTGTGTTCAGTTTGCAGAAACAATTGTATCGTCGAGTAGAGTATGCAAATTAACGCGCCATTACATGGTAATTTATTTGAAACGAATGACCACTTTGCGGAGTAGTGCATCCAACGTCGAACACTGAACGTTTATATGGGGACCCTGACCTTATATTGCGTCAATTTATAGCTTTAGAGCCGTTATACGCTGTTTTACGTAACAGCTGTTGTGTCTCGCGTGATGCCTTAGCATAGTGACCCTGTTTTGCATAGGACTTTCACCTGTTTCTTCAGCTGTTGGAAAGTTAACTAACTATTAATGAGTTTCTTGACCAAATGCAAAGCGCCATTTACGAAAGGGCAATTTTCTAATGTTATCTCATAAACATTGATAATTAATTACCTAGGTAATGAATTTCATGAACTTTGGCGAAAGTCGCAATGTACCACAGAAAATGACAGGTAACGGAATTATTAATAAATATTTATGAAAAAACATTAAATATTGTGCTTGTGCTGTTTTATTTTCACCCCATCGTAAATTGAAAATTAATACTGAAGTAAATAGTGATAATAAAATTGAATAACATATGTCCCTGTTGTTTATAAAGCTTTTGAACCAATTACTTACTTACTTATAGATTTATAAAAATAAAATAGTCATAATTAAACTTCATCTTTTTTTTAGATCATGATCCATTACAAACTCCAGTCATAAAGAACCAGGTGCAAACTCCAGAACAAAACCTTTCATCTCCATATCGCACACACAATACACCTCACTCAAGATTGGATCCAAGTGAATTGAGATCTTCCCTGTTATCGGACAGGCTGCAAATAAAGACAGCACTGTATCGCATTTATGAGATGAAACAATGTTCGTAAGTGCTGTGATTTATGAGGACAGTGCCACCGTGAACACGCCCAAAGTCCGTGTCTGGATAAAAAAGGAGGATTTTATCTGTTTTTATTAATGCATGGTTGTTGCTGGCTGGATTGGAGTTTGATCGCCAATAAGTTGGGAAAGAGGTTTTTGTTTAACGAAGTTAGAGGCTCTCTCCTGCTTATTTCTAAAGTTCGATACAATGATTCTGATAAGTATTTTCATGTTCTTTTAATTTAAAATTGAAGGCATGACTTTACTAATGATTAGGTACTTTAGTAAGAGTTACCTCTTACTTCACCCTAATTGCGTAACGCATTATCGATCGGAGTTGGTTTAATTTTGAAACAAATTGCTAATCCATTGTTTTGTATGTTCGAAAAATGTGTCTGCTCGACAACGTAAATAACGCAATGAATGTTGTTGAACTGTCAAAATGAAACCGTTCAACAACATTCATTGCGTTATTTACGCAATTAGGGTGCTGGTGGTAAGGGCAACGCAAACAGGGTATTCGGTAGGTACTAGTACGATTGTATGACGATACCCATTGCTTAGAAGCTTGAGAAAGTGATTAAAGTTAACACTAATTTAGTAATATAAATAATTAGATACTTATATCGATTAAAAGCTTTATTTGAATGTTTCGATACTAAATATTTGTACATACCATGATTTTGTTTTTGTTCCATGCTCACCTGGTGTGGTAGAGCGATGCAATGATGCATGAGTCAACTCAATTAATTTGCATTAACCAATAGGAATATAAAAAAACTGATTAAAAATTAATTACTTAGTTTTATATTTTTATTGTTTATGCAGTACGATTTATAGGTGTTAATTGTCAAACCTGAGATAACAATTAACACCTATAAGTCGTACTACACAAATAATAAAGTCGTACACAGTCACGCTTGTTCACGATGCATACAATGTTGAAGCAAATAAATAACAAAAAAAACTGATTAAAAATTAATGGCAACAATTTGTCAGATGAATATTAAAACTTCACATCATTGGACACGACGCTAATTGAAAAGATAAAGATCGAATAAATTATCCAATTACACAATCGAAAAGTCGTAATGACTATAAGAGTTGACAGCTCATTACTATTATGAAAAAAAATAATTATCGTAAGTCATAACTCGTGCGGAACGAGAAAATGTTCCGATTAAACGAACATTCGGTACATTTTGGTCGGAGTGTGAAACCAGAAAGGACAGTTACTGTTGGAATCGAAATAAACACTGCTGGTACAAAATGAACTTTTTACCATCGATGTCAGTTGTTGACTACGTGTTCCCTTGTCGGCACTTAAATTGGACGTCTCGGCCGATACGGCACGCGGTCTGTCAGAACTCCTTGTTAATGATCACACGAAATCATTAAACAAGATAATAAACTTAAACACTACACGAAAAGACGACAAAACACTGCAATCTTTCTTTATAATTATCATGTGTATGAAAATTAGGAATAACTCTGCATTCGCCAGCCGGAATTGAAAGAAAATTTTAACATACCGACACACGCAAAAAAGCTCAAACGAGAAACTCTTCCAAGAATCTTATTAATAATGAATTTGAGAGGTGTTAATAAATCACGTGTTAATTAGCTACTATTACACAGTTGAAAGCTATAATTGAACAATGTATCTGTTACTCGACTTTTTAGATAGATCTGTAACAGCATCAGACGGCCGCGAACAAAGAGCTAAGACTACGCCAAAGAAAAGGAACAATAGTGGTGTGAATGTTACACTCGGATATTACAATAATGGTATCGATTATAATTTGCGTGCGATGCGGTCTGAGATACGGGCGGGAGGCGACACGTAAGCGACAGGCGTTCGCAATCGGCGTCGCGATCGACTCTTGCGCACCACACCGCACAATGCTATCGTGGCGCTACGATCGCGGACATGCCCTCTCGCGCCATTACGATTGGTGCTTTCAACGTATACGCACCTATTTTATGGTAGAATGATTAGCTTTTTGAAAGGGTTGCGTTCAAAATCGACACGTTTTTAAACGATCCTTTTCTGAAATTTTTAGAACATGAAAGATGGGGAGACGCAATCAGTGGACCGGTTTCACTTTCATCCTAAAGATTTTCCGAAGAAAGAGTAGAAGACAGAAGTGAACGGGGAAGACAAAACACGGGGAAGCCAGCATTTAGAGATAATAATACAGAAAAGAGTAAAGAAATGCTGCACGAACTATAGTAGAGACTTGTAGCTATGCAAAGTTATTCAAAAGCGATCACCAAGAATGAATTAATGAAATGCACCGAACCCAGAGTGATGGTTTGACCAGACTCGAATATTCAGAAGTTATCTCCATGAACATCAATAAAGAGCCTGTATCCCAGATTAATATAGATGGGACACTCCGCAGTTTATGTATGAAGCTACAAGTACGCGGCGGGCCCCGTCCGCGGGGCTAATTCAGTAAGTCAGAAGGTATAAGAGTTGCGCGATAGAAAGAGAGGCAACTTGTAGTTGAATATAACTATAGGTAATAAGCCTTGTGCGACCTGAATTGCACTTTATTGTGTCGTAGCAAGAGTCGCTTTTTATTTAAATGATTTTGCGGAGTGTCCTATCTGTATTAATCTGTGTCTGTATTGAAAAGCTTTTATTTCCTTTCCATAAAAAGAGAAAACTAGACAGATAAGCCGTATATTTTAGTACCAAATGAAAGTAAAAATGAAAGAAACAACTCGCAATCTTGATATGCTGATGTGCCATTAAGCATCTAGAAAGGCCAAGTTTTACTTACACGACTCCTCTTAATTGAATAGTAATAAAAAGGTTTTACGATTTCGGTACCTATAAAAAATAGAGAAAAGAAATAAGATAAAATATTTTATTGATGTAGTAAAAACTAAGACCGCATTGATAAATTCATGCAAAACAAATTCAATTCAATTCCAATCAAATTCCTTTGCATCGGCCCCGCTAAGCGACTAAGTAGAATATTCCCATGCCTCATTTTCTATTTAACATACGTAATTCAAAAGCCATAAAACGAAGTTTGTAAAATTACCCAAGTTATAAACGGAAGCGGAAATCTAAATTGATTCGTCCACGCATTTTATTTTATTCTTATTAAGTTAAATTAAAGTTTTTGCTTGCATTTTCTTATTCATTATGCGCATCATTAAACAGTTAAGAGTTCACTCAACTGTAGCTTCATTTATTATTTATTTTACTGATGGACTTAATATGGAATATTAAATTAAATTAGTCCTTGTTTTTAACCGATTTCCAAAAAGAAGGTTCTGTATTCGACCTGTATTTATGAGTATGCGAGTATGTATGTATGTAAGTTTGTATGTCCGCTATTTTCTCAAAAACTAATTACCCAATTTTGATGATTTTTTCCCTAACGTGATCTACATACTTTCAAGAAGGTTTTAGTATACAATACCTACATTAGCTAAATATTCTTATGTACGAAGTTATATGCATAAATGTAATGTATCTCCGTCATTTCTAAGCGGATTTGGTAATTCTTATTTTTGTTCGTCTTAGGCTTTACGTATGTTAGTTAGTATTGTATTTTCAAATAAAAATGAAAAATTAAAAACCGACTTCAAAAACCTAAAACGAATATAATAACTTTCTTAAAAAACTTAACAGCTTCTGAAGTGGATGTCTTCAGTTCTTCGATAAGGTGCATTGAAGAACTGAAGACATCCACTTCAGAAGCTGTTAAGTTTTTAAGAAAGTTTTTTATTGTTTTTAGGTTTTTGAACACGGTTTTAAAGTAAAAACCGTGTTCAAAAACCTAAAAACAATAAAAAAAAGTAAATTTTTAATATAAAATTGAACGAGGTTATGATCGAAGCCAACAATTCATTTATTTTGATATACTTATCTATGCTGTTATTTATGCACCTATCAATACTTGGTCCGATTTTAGAAACGATTCGATTTTAACCTACATTAATTTGTCCAAGTCTCTCAGTAAGTATTCAATCAAGACTCATGCTCAAATATGAGCATTATTATCAAAACAATATGTAAATTTAGCAACATTAAAAAAATATGATGCAAAATCACTCGCGCCGTTATCATCCTTCAACCCCGGTTCACCGAAAGGCAAAACTGTCGCCAAGCTCGACCGAAGAAGGCAGGAGCGAGTAATAAACACGGCCGCGTCAATAAAAGTCAGCGTCCCACCATACACATGTCTACTGCCCGCTAGCAGGTGTACTGCCTAGGATATGGCAGTAGGGCTGCCTGCTAATGGTGAGGAGTTATAATAAATTGCATTCTTAAGTGATGGGAAAATTGAGTTCCTAATTTGTAAAACCATTAAAATTGCTGTCATGTTTCACTACAGGTGAAACTTTCTATGTGTTCCTGGAAATTAGAAAGAGCAAGTGCAGATAAGCATCAATCATTTGATACGAATACGAATTAAACACATGACATGTAACATGTACGAAACCAAGTTTTTTTTTTTAAACAGTGTATGGCTGATGAAAATGGTGAAAGCAAACGAAACTACTCTAATCGCTGAAAATCTATGAACTACGCTGCACTCTGCGCATAACGTTTGCACCCACACTTGTCATGTTTATTTTGGTGTCAATGATGTTATAACTTAAAGTTATTTATTTCTAAAACTTCGATTTTATATCCGTGTTATTCTAGACCCAAGCGGTCTTATTACAAAGCGAGGTTTTTCTTCTCTCATGGTTTAAACCATTAAGACAGTTTTTGTAATAAGAACCTAAGCTGTGATAGAAATACAGTTCTTTACCTATACAAAACTGTCAACTTAGTCCGGTACTAAGTTGTCAGTTTTGTAAAACTGACATCTTAGTGTGTCGGAATAAAGTTCAAAATTCAAAAAAGGGTCCATGGTTTAAAACTAGGTTTGAAGATGAACCTATTTTTGTAATAATAGACGTATAAATTACAGAAAACTCGAAAGGCATGCTTAACACAAAGAGTCGTCGTTACTGAAACAACCCAGTTACTCAAAGATTTTATTTGCGCTACCACATTTATGCCTTCATCGAGATATACATTTTACGAGTTCACCAGTAGCAAAATGGTTTACAGTAAAAAAGTTCTTTAGTACAGTGATAACCCTAGTTGGTCGTAAACACGTACTATGCAAATACGCGGCTCGTAGACGGATGCTGTCAACATTTTCATACCAGAATATTGAAACACTGGCCATTTAGCGTTTTATCTCAACCGTTTTAATTTTAAGCAGCTCTAGCTGCAAATGAGTCAACGTGTTGTCGCAATAAAGTTGACAATTTATAGTTCCTTAGCAACGGATGATTAAGACTCGACCCAACAAGATGGGTGTGTCGCCTTAATCATAATAATATTACGGCGATTTAATTTGCATGCTCGCTCACACATGGCCGGCGAAATATCCAAACATATATAAAGCGTTATCTAGAGCCTTCAATCGCAGCAAGAACAACGCGTTTTCTTTACAATAATTGAACAAACTAACGCCAGTCAAACGCATCCGGTCTTACAAATCGTGTTCAAGCTTGAGACAACTGGCTGCTGTAGCAAACGTCAATCTAACACGAAAGCTCGCAACGAGGTGTTTAATGATGCAATAATTTGCATAGGGGCCCGTTGCTGAGAAACGCGACCTATTCTCACGTCTGTCTTCGGCTATAAAGTTTCCTTTTACAGTAGCAACTCTTGTTATGTGAACTTTTGTGCTAAATATCGCGAGGCGGCGCGGTCTCGTTGTGCCCGCTCGTCATTCACCAGCTAAACATTCTCCGCAGCCGTCAACTTACCATTTAATGACGCCTTATTGTTTATGGACTGTTAAACAGCAGAAATGGTTACCTGAAAAAGGAAAAGAAATCGCTTTATTATACAACGAATGACAGTCGTAAACATCAAGCGAGTGTAAACGAAAACATTAAAAAACATACAAATTGAGAAATGAACAGAATCAATTAAGTATCGGAGGTCGGGTTAGTAAAATCGGATGCCTTATTCAGTAGATCGGGTACCGTCCCGCGCACGGGCCGGCCTGCTAAACCCCCGGCGCACAATCTGACATTTATGAGTGCCATAAAAACGCTCAAGTAGTGACTTTTACTACTTGTTTAGTGAACATAAATGTCTTTGCCTTACCCGCGCTCAACGTCGTCCGTATTTAAAAGCGCACAGTTTCGTGCACAGTTTTGCTCCTTTTTCCTCTTTTTATTTACTGTTACTGTTACTGTACTGTTATGCAACTGTATAATGCTTTGGTTACTTTTCAGCGACAATTTATTGGTGTCGTCTTTTGTCTCTATTTTACTGCCGCTAGAACATGGTTTGTTTTAGTTTTATTTGCGTATTTTGAATTTCTCGTCAAGATAAATTGTGAAAAAATTTGGACTCTACCTAAGTCGTGTCGTGAAAGATGCTTTTTCTTACAAAGTTGAAGAAAAGATAACAATCGAGTTGATCACACCGTGATCATTTTGAGTACGTGTGTTGCGTATGTTGATTGATATCTTGAGTTGTACAGGGCTCGTAAAACTAATTAGAGACTTGCATTTGTTATGCAGGTGGCGTGAGGGCCTCGTAGCATACTGACAGTTTAAAAATTATGACATCGGCATCAAACTGATTTATGCTTAGGTAGCTGTTAATATTTGTCATGTATGTAAGTAGTAAACGTGATGAACTAATCTGTCAGCTGACACTAATAAATTATCGAAAATAGAAAGGCGCCGGCGCCTGCGCCGTTAGCTTTAACGCCACAAGGAAAATCAAACGAACCGACTATACCGTTATCCCGTCCCAATTCTTTCAAACCAAAACAATACATCCGCATCAAAACTTTTCTTTCCAAGACCTCCAGTGGACCGAGCTGTCCGCTGGTCATAGGTATTCCGCATCCGTCCGCAGACGTTTGGCAGTATCGACGGTTTAGCATAGGCCACCCACATGTCATTGCCTACATACCTTCAGGTTTATGGTCGCCGGTCTACGAATAATAATGCTGCACCTAGACACAAGGCCGGCTAAACAATAGTGTCTTGATTACTTTTTGCCCTTAAGTGTTTTGAATAATTTAAAAATGTTTACAATGTATCGTGCTATTTTTTGAAATGACGCAATGGTATTAGAAACGTAGATGTGAATGGAAATGTCATTGACTGGGTGCACTAGCCGGAAAGAGCTTTTTCAGCCTGAAAAAAAAATAACATCGTCATGGCTGTGCTTCTTTCAGCATGCATTGCGATGTAAGTAAGTTACCTAATGTAAAAGGAACTGAAATATAAGTTCTCCAGTATGGAATTTATTGTATTCTTGTATATTTTGTTATCTGAACTGAATGGCTGTGAGTGACTGGGAGGCGCGGTAGAGAACGTGAGTTTGAAGTCTTGGGCAAGGGTTACGATGAAAGTGTGCCATAGACCTAATTCATCATCTTGCCTAATCAATATCAATGTCAAGAAGTCCTAGAGCGGTACTGTTTGTTATTCCCGGCCACTGTTTATATCGCACCAAAAGAAAGTCCTTCTGCATACCACTGTAATATATTCGTCCGTCAACCATACCTTGTTTTCGCTTCAAATTAGACAATTAGGAGTCGGGTTGTGACGCTAAATCTATTCAATTAAAGCTGAGTACGCACCGGTCACCTACCGCGGTGATTTTTAATCGTATGTATGCGACGTGCGATTCGCGACTACATTTCGCATATCAATGCGGTGGACGAATTGATAAAAAAACGTTGGGCAGCGCGTGTCGAACAAGAGTTGTGTCTGCCCTCAGCGCGATTTTGAAATAATTGTTGTGTTACGTGCTTTGGTTGACGGCATTTTATGTTTTGACAACCTAATTTGTAATAATTTGATGGTATCTTGTTTTAAAATGTGAAAAAAAACCCTGAAGTGGAAGTGATAGTTTATTTTTCAGGCACACCTACCTATGAAACGTAGTATTCGTAGTTAGGTACTGTAATTAGGCCATTGGTTGGCCTTTGGCTCTAATTAAACCAATTAACATGATAATAACTCACAAAATTCATGCTAAAACTATTTTCAGGGACTGTTTATGCTCACAGTGCTAGTAGATTTTGATTTGATCGCATAATTTTATCCTTAATATCAAACCAGTGATTCATTATAAAGTTTAGTAGTACGAAATCGGAAAGCGTATTTACATTTCCTTGTAGGTAAGTATTCTAGTGGGATGGCCCAGCCATGTAGTAGCTAAACTTGAAGTAATGGCCTACGTGCCAAAGGACACGTGCGCCCATCGGTTGACAGGAATAAATAGTCGCGAAAACATTGCGAAATATTGTACTAGCGAAATTTTTGCTGTCAAATATTTGAGTTGGATAAGGAAAGTTTGTAAATCTGCTGGGAATTTAATATTATGGCAACATTAGGTACTTACTTACTTAAAATCAATCAATCTACCTAGCCTTTTCTCAACTACCTATGTTGGGGTCGGCTTCCAGTCTAACCAGATGCAGCTGAATACCAGAATGACCGATCCACGAATGACAGCCGGGACCAACGGCTTAACGTGCTTTCCGAAGCACGGAGGAGTCTCGCTATGTAAAGATGGTCACCCATCGACTTGTCCGGCTGTTATTACTTAGCCACGAACTCCTCTCACGAACATTAGGTACTTACTTAATAAATGATAATATTCCTGAAAATTATTCATACAAATATCGGTCTACAAGCATGGTATATGAGGTTTTCAGGCAGGTATTGCTCAAAGATGGCGAGCTAAATCCGAACAGAGGTAAAACACTTTTAGTGGATTGTTGGTTACCTGTATTCCAATAGGCTATTTGATACACTACATTGGCAAGACGACGCGTTTGCCAAGGATTGCGGACCAAAGCCTGAAATGTCACCGGAAAGAGGAAGAGCTTTATGGCCGACTCTGGATTCTGGTCCGACATACCGATGAATAGATATGATTCACTTGATCTATTTGATTCTTGCCAAAGATCGAACTATAGGTAGGTATATCAGTAAAAACTTTTTACCACAAAAAAAACAACAAGCGACTTTCAAAAAATCACTGCAAAGTGAAAAATAACTTTAATTTCGGAAGTTTTGGTTTCGTACTTTGGTTTTTTGCCACCAACTTCCGAAATTAAAGTTATTTTTCACTTTGTAGTGTTTTTTTTTTTGGAAGTCGGTTGTTTTTAGGGTTCCTTACCTCAAAAGGAAAAAACGAAACCTAAGTGTTCCGTTTTTAGGGTTCCGTACCAAAATGGTAAAAAAGGAACCCTTATAAATTTAGAATAGTTTTATATGACGTTGACCCAACTATTTTGCAAATAAGAAAGAAATAAAAATATTTATATTTTTTTTTTGCAACTGGGACTGAAAGGGTGTCTTAAAAATTTAAAGTGGGGCTACTAGGGCATGTGGGGTATCATATGAAAGAGCGCTGTTTGCACATTCTCAAAATATTTTTATTTTTTTTTAGGCCGCATAGTTTTCGACTTTTGACGTAAAATGTAAAAAAAAATACCGTTCCCCCCCCCCCCTTATCTCCAAAGTTTGCAAAGCGAAAAATCTGAAATTATTCTATGTGTTAGAAGTATATGTAAAGATTACAGGAAAAATAAAACGATGTCTCTAAGTAGCACACTTTTTCAGAAATCGGAACGGAACCCTCGGTGCGCGAGTCCGACTCGCTCTTGACCGGTTTTTTCTTTAGGATCACTTCGTTGTCCGTCTGTCAGTCTGTCAAGACCCTTTTCCTCCGGAATGCGTGGAGGTATCAAGTTGAAATTATCAAATACGTAGGTCTATGGTTAAAAATTTAAAATTCAAGCTTCCAACTTATCGACATATTTTGATACTCGCAAGTAAATCAAAACCTATAGGGTACTTCCCGTTGACATAGAATCATGAAATTTGGCAAGAAGCAAGTTCTCACAGCACAAGTAAAGGAAAAAGTTCAAAAATTTATTATTTGTAATTTTATCACATACAAAAATATATTTTTGGGATTACAATGTTAAGTTTGTTTTTGGGATAAATTCTTTTAAACTACGGAACCCTTCATTGTGCGTAGTGCAACGTGCACTTGGCCGGTTTTTTTGTTGTTAAAAAGGTTTTTATTTAGGTACTTATCACTTTTTGTCATGGTACCTATACCCTACACAAATACCACTATCTACTTTGTAAATTACAGTGACAGGAAGTTATTATAATATCATCCAATTGATCCACATAGACTAAGTGACGCTAACTCAAAAACTGTCCAGGCAAACTCAATAAATTTTAGATGGGACCAAAATCGGGGTATCTCCCGAATAAAACAAGAATCGTTCAAATCGGACTACTGTGTAAAAAGTTATACCGTTATACGTGGTCATACATAAAAAAAAAAAAAATACGCATCGAGTTGACAATCTCCTGCTTTATTTTCGTCGATTAACAAAACAGGAAGTACTCACTACCACTACGACGCAGAAAATTAATCAATTCAACTGCGACTCAGCTTAATAATCTTCACAATCTGAACTCCAGCCAATAATTTCTTACTAGCACTAATACATTCCTAGTCTTAATACATACCTACGGTAATAGAAGGTGTCTCGTTTATGAGCCGTGCCACCCAATGACGGGCAGCGTCAGGCAAACGTCGGGCACTCGAGCGTGACCCACGATTGACGGCCCACAAAACCACATCACATCCATAGTGACAATATTAATATAATTACCTACAGTAATTTATAGGACATGCTCGGATACCTTTATCGACAATTAAGGGTTGAACTCGTTGAAGGTCACCATAGTAGATGTTTGGCAAAAGAAGTGCAATTATTTATATCATTACTAAGTTGCTAAGTGGAAAATTATGGAGTAATATCCAAGTAATTGCCTGGATACCAGCTGTTTTTAACCTTAATAAGAATGGAATTTTGGCAAAGAGTTCTAGTTTATATTCTGTAACTTCACACTTTCGACGAAATGATTAACAGCTGCTATTAAGAAATAAAACTTGTTTATTGAGAAAGAAACTACGGCTCATTCGTTAGGTAAACAAGTACGAAATACGGTGTGCAATGTATCTACAATGTAAACTGTAATTTGTCAGATAGTGTTATCAGTATCAAGCAGGCGCTTGGCCAGTTAGCTGTCAGCCACTATTTATCTTTCAACCAGTCGAAGGTAGGTAAGTACGTGTGTCTAGACACAGGCTAATTGTATGGTGATAGATTAGCCAACACATTTACACGCTGTTAACCGCAATAAGATTTACATAGGCATTTTTTAAAGGAGCTTAGAATGCAGACAACAACCGGTACATTTACCCCACATGTAGGTAATTGACTGTTAACTGTCAATGCGTCGAGCGTCAAGTTTAGTTAGTGAGAATGAGAATAATGTAGTTCTTGAGAGCAAAAAATAGTCTGGAGTTTAGCAAAATTATATTTCTTTCTCCGGTTTTAGTTGGCGCAAAAACAGTTACTTAGGTTCGTTCTCGGAAAAGTTAACATCAAGAAATATTAAAGCATGAATTATGCACAGTATTGTTACACATCACGGTGATAATAAACTATTTCGATGTTTATCGCTCCTTTCGTAAAACAAGCGGTAAACTCGAAACATTTGTGAAAAAGCCTATTATTTATTATTAATCTTGGTTTAGCAGCTAAAAATGGCTCAGCAGCAGCACTGGCCACTGACGATATCCGTACACGCGGCAAAGCCATTTGTTTGCCGAATAAACAAAATATAAATCAATCCGTCAGACTTCACTGTTCACCCCCCAACCACGGTCGATCGGGCACGACGGCTCCCGACCGAACCCGACCAATCCCGACCGAATGCGACTCTGATTTAAATGTTAATCGGCGAGTGTCGAAATTATTAATTACTGTGTACATCGCGGGTACGTTACGCATGCAGATTGCTATGCTAACGAATGATTAACTATGCATGTGCACGCGCAGATTTAGATTTTATGCCGTGTTCGGATTGATGGGCCGTGTGCTGCTGAAATTGATTGCTTTTCATGTAATTTGTAAATGTTTATGCCTGACACGATCTTTTTTACTTCAGGTGGGTACCCGGTTGATGAGTGTTTACAATTTGTGGAAATAACATGGGATTCAAATACTTAGAGAACTGATGGCCAATTCTCGTACCTAAGAACGTTCACAATCTCATGTCAGCGTCATTCAAACGTCAAAAATGTAGGTAAAGCTTTACAATTTTTGACAGATTGAGACTGAGATGAGATTGCGAACGTTGTAAAAAATACGAGAATTGCCCCTCTGCGATGTCTATCCATTTCATCCTCGAATGTATTAGCGGTAGTCTGCGAAACATTGTTGACAACAGCTTTAAGATTTTCTGCCACTTTTTTGTTTTCTTTTAACGAGTTATGTACTTTTTTAAAAAGAGAATTTTCTTGTTTTCTTCGAAAGAAGTCAGTATTATTGTTTTAAGTTTTTTTTTAATAGCTGTTTTCCAGGGCAAATGCCTCCCTTCACTCTTCATTCATCTTTCGTAAGCTTGCGCGTCCACCTTCCAGTTTAGATGGAACCTATCCATCTAGTCCCGCTGTCTCAGGGCACCAGTTCTGTGCTATTCGGGCCCACAGTTTGTCCGGAATTTAAGTTGGGCACCCTTTTTGAGCCACATCAGCTGTCATTGTTGGAGCGCTGTTTCGAACACGACCCGTTACTTAACGCCAAATATACTGCGCTTTATTGCTTGTAAGCAGACCATGACCAGACCATGGCTTTGGACTTCATTACGTCGATTCTGTAAAATTCATACAACAACTCGCATCTCACATCGCACTTCGCATCACTTCTTCTCACTTGTTTTTTATTTGACACTTTGAATTTAGAACGCCAATCAAGAAACTCACACGGATTCAGCCGGTCGATTCTGTAAAAATCTCACCGTGAAAACTTTGGTGAAGTGTGTTTGTTTTTGCTAGGAATTGACACCGTTGACAGGTCACTCCACGCTCACTTCACCTAAGTTTTCACGGTGAGATAGTTACAGAATCGCACTGCAGATTCGAAGTTTAGAATGAGGTGTCACAGAATCACACGGCTAAACGTTAGTCAAAGACCAAGTCTGTGCACCATATCGGTTAAGACGGGAAGAATACACATGTCCATGAGTCTGCGTTTCAGTGCCATTGGTACTTAACTCACCATTAAATAGTTCTTTCATGGGCCAATAGCACTTCCAGGCGATTTCTTTATCTTGCCTCGCCTGAAAAGAGACTCCTTGGCCCAAATAAAGGTATTCCTGGACATGTTTTATTGTCTCCTTGTCTACTTTTATGCTATCAGTTTTACGACTATTCATTTAATTATGCAGGTAAGTAGATATACATTTATATTTTAATGTAAAGATGTCACTAACTTTTGTAAAACGTAACTTACACTCTAAAGGCTAAATTGTCACTGCCAAGTGCGAAAACTATTTACCATGTCCTTTGCAGGATATGTACTTACCTGAATTTATTTGTAATTAAAACACATTTATCCTTTACGTATAAGTCCACGTGTTAGACCGATAAGGCGTCAAAAAGGCCTCGAGCTGTAATTGAATGTTAGACACACCAGTTTTTATCTCTTTTAAAAATTGTACGCTCGATCCGGAATAATTATAGCTAATTAATTTTACGGTATTATTGAATAATGGGTTTACACAGCCGCTTATTAATTAATATCAAATTTGATATGCTTCTGTATTTTATACCAATTACTTACCTTCTGCTTTTAGGTAACTAGCAATTAACTACGGAATTCATTCGCAATGCATTGTCATCCTGGACTTACAGTGATAAGAATGGGTTCCTTGAAGGATCAAGAGGAAGTGAAGAAAAGAAATTACTACAGAATGGAATAAAACTTGGAAGATGTACCACGCTCGAAATACAAGGTAGGATCTATCACAGAGATCTAATTACTCTGTGGTAGAGCATTTTACCAAATGATTAATGACAAAATACTAAACAATTTTATGTTTGTCATAATTAATTGAGAAACTCGTAAATCTAGTTTCATTACATAACTCACAAATATAATCAATTCTGTCCTATTCTAAAACTCGAACGTACGAGTAGGTATCCGTGACATGTCTTGTCACTGTCATTCATATCTGCTACTGATACAACTAGCTGCACTATTTTAATTAAGATATTGAATATTAATCATTGTAGCACATATTATTTGCCACATTAAATTAAGGATATTTCCCGTCATTACTAGAGTAGAGTCCAGTACTTGATTAATCTTGCCTCCACTATCAAACGAGGAATTGCATTTGATTGTCTTGAGACAGACATTACGGTTGAGTTTAATCTAATCTACGATTTAATTGGCATTTATCATGGTCTATTGGAATGGGCTGAGTGGCATTTTAATGAACATTATAATAATTATATGGTTGTAGTTTGGCAAACAGGAACTGTTTTGGAAAATCATAACAATTTTTTGTTTGCATTGATTGTTAAGAGATCATTACTAGGGAATAGTTTTCATTTTGTAACACTGCTTATTTTGCATGTAAGTTTATCTCTCTTGCGTTAAGGTGGATGCGTAAAATAGCCCGCGAAATTCAAATTTTCTTACGCTTTTTGCAATTTTCAGGTCCGTGTCAGGTTGTTTCTTGATCAAAATACGATTTGCGACCATAACAAATGCAAATACATAAATTAAATTAATACCTACGCATCCACCCTAACAACTACTAGTATTAGGTAGCAAACTTTACATCCGGGAAACCAAGAAAGTCATGTCAGGCAACAAAATAGAAAAAAAAATGTAAAACGGGTAGGTATAACCTACCATAAATCTATAGTAGCATAATTAACCTATAACGTTCCCACTGCTGGGACACAGGCGTCCTCTCTGTAAGAGGGAGTGGGCTGTAATCTACCACGCGGGCCAAGTGCAGGTTGGTAGATGTCACATGTCTTCGAATTTTTGGTTTCCTTCACCGTTTTGAGAGCAGTGGTGATGAAATAATTTACACAAAGTAAAGCACCTGTCAGGGTCCAAACCTATGACCTACAACTCGTAAGTCGCAGCGGTTACCACTGGACCACAAATCTATAGAGGTTAGGTATAAATCTGACGGTCGATAGGAGTAACGTTAGAGATTAAAGTTAGCACGTTTAACTTACTATTTATTAAAGGCTATGGGTGCTTTTCCACCAAAGATGTGCTATGCAGCTATGCTGCGAGGATGTGAAAGCTAAGCTACGAAACTATGTGACCTTTCCACTAATGCTAAGCCATGTAACGGAGTGAGTATGATGTGCTATGGTGATGCTATGGTAGCTGCGAGGAAGATGCGCAGCTCGAGCTATGCGATGCATCAGCAGTAGGGAAGGCACCGGGAGCAGCAGCTACACCACTTGCGCATTCATAGCTCCCATCCATAGCACGCATCCTTCCATATAAGAAACATAGCTTAGTAATGGCACCCGTTTCTACCAGTGCTATGCTATGTTGACCAATGAATGTGATTGGTGGATATCAAACCCATCCATAGCAACGTAGCATAGCACATCTGTGGTGGAAAAGCTGCCTTAGAATAACACCTATAAAGCTGAGCTTAAGATGAGTCAATAGGTTAGGTATGCTTTTAAAACAGTAGGTAACAATTTGAATGCCCTTTGTTTGTATCTTTCATGTCGTCCTTCAGAGAGAGACAAACAATAACAAGGTTTTTTAAGTTTTTAGAACTTCAATAGTATGTAAAACAAACGTCACCAGTCACCACACATCAAAACTAGGTGCGCACAATACATAAAGTTTCTGCGCCATTTGACGTCAGTGTGGGCGGGCGATGCGTTTCAATGATTTGTGACGGCTACCGCTGAAAGCTCAAACTATCCAATAAAATATACTGATTTATTGGGAAATTTTCACTATGTATAAGCCAAATAAGTCCATGTTTCATAAATGATGCCACATCAGTGTCCGTAATGGAGCGGATGCTGATAATTTTAAAGGGGCATAAACAGTTTTCAGAGTTATGACGTTTCGTAAAAGCTTCATTGTGTATCAAATTAATTAAGTTTTTGAAAATGCATTTACAACATCCATTTAATTAAAGTTTAATATTTAGTAATGAACCTTAAATTGAATTAAATGTAGGTACCTTTTACTTATTTTGAATCGCACCTGTTACATAACTCAGATGATTTTATCAAGTTTCACAACTGTCTTTAACATTTTTATAGTACCGTTTCAATGAAAACTTAGCACAACAAAAAAGCTCTCCACGTGTCCAAATTGTCGTAACTAGAAAAAGGCTGTATCGGAATACTAATGCGAAGTTTTATAGTTTTTCTTCGATCATCATTACTATGCCAAAATACTTTTAAAAAAGATGACACGTGCTCCACAAATTATATATTACCAACACGCTCGTGTATGCGGCGTTATGATTTGTTTAAATAAATAATAGATTTATAGTTGAATTATTTATGACCCGTAATATCAGGTCGATAGTCTATTAACCCCTCAAGTGTCGAATGCACCCCATGTGTGCATAAGAAAAAACGTTTTTTTGTTCGGTACATAAGCTTATATCACATATATATAAATGTACAAAAACATCATCCGATGGAAAACCAATCAAATCATTAGTTGTGAACTTATGGAGTTCGCAGCTAACCTCCCCTCCCCCCCCGCGTGTCAAATGCACCCCAAGTGTGCAAAAGGACAAAACTTTACATAAGAGGTATATAAGCTTAGATCACGTATATATAAACGTAAAAAAACATCATCCGATGGAAAACATATCATTATCAGTAGTTGTGAACCTATGGGGTTCGCAACTAACCCCCAACCCTCCCCACTCGCGGGGGTTTTGGGTCTAAAATCAGGCAAACTCAGACACTTGAGGGGTTAATTAAACTATAATAAAGTATAACTGTTTATGACATTTTATTAATTAAAATTCGATTTAGACGATTGAAATGTTGTAATAAAAGTATTTTACGAGCGAAGTTAATATTTGAGTTTCTCTTCATTTGATAGTCAAGAAAATAGTAAGCACGATTCAATTATTTTTCTCTCTCTTCTTTTTTCTTCTCATTACAAAACGATATCTCAAGCTGCGTTACCATGCTGAGTGAACATTTGCAGAACAGCACATTTTTGCTCTGAACGGCAAGAATTTGCTGTTCTGCAAATGTTCGCTGAAAACAGAAAAAATCAGTTTTCCCTACAACGACAAAACAAAGCTCGCTCGCCGTGACGTCGTTTTCACTGAAAGAATGAGCGAGCGAGCATTCGTTCGCCGAATCCAACCGATCATCACTGAACAAACATGTTCGCTCGCTCATTGTTTTCATTTACCGCGCGAACAAACGCTGGCTCGCTCAGAACTGTTCAGAACGCTAAGTGAAAACGCAGCTTTACCTACTTTAGCCGCAGCCTAAACCTTTGGGCCAAATTTTGAAGTTGGAACCTAATTCCGACTTAGGTAAAGTTCTTAATACAAAACTGACAACGTTTAACTATTAGGTTCTTATTTCAAACTGACTCATTTGAAATCCTGTCTAAAGTAAAACCTGCATGTTTTCTAATAACAATAATTATGTTTTTATTTCACGATGATTGGTGATTGATGATGCTGATGATGATGATGATGATGACAGCGTAGTGACTGCTTAGTTATAATAACTTATAAAATTAACAAACACAGAACACAAACGGTACAGACGGTCTCGTAGCAAATCAAAGGCTGCGTAGCAAATCCGCTACGTCAAAAACGTCACCGCAAGTGATGTGAAAATTTCAAAAACAAACCTGGGAAACACCATATCGATACATCCCGGAAGCATATCGGTGTCATATTGGCTACAGCCCTACATTAACATTCACTCAACACTTGATCCAGGAGTTATCACGTATCGAAAAGAATAGAGCCATAATATTTTATGATCCCTTGTGCGCCATACCGGGCGGCGTCGATGTTCGAATTTTAAACAAAACGCGCTTGCGCAGGTATAGATAGTATCGATGAGTAGATAAATAATTAGTCGATTTTTTTATTGGCTATTAATGTTATGAAATAATAATTGTTATTATAGTATGTACTGGTATTATGAATCATACTACGTAACGCACGTGTAGTTAACGTTATTAAAAGATTATCGCGCGCAGTTTACGAATTATCAGAATGCCTACTTATTTTTTATCGTCTCCACCTGCTACCTACATTACTCATGAGCCCAAGAAAACCAAGATTGAATTTTTTTCAAAAATATTTAAGTACAAATGTTACATTTTCTTTTTAGGGTTCCGTACCTTAAAAGTAAAAAACGGAACCCTTATAGGATCACTTCATTGTCCGTCTGAATGTCTGTCTGTCAGTCTGTCTGTCTGTCAAGACCCTTTTTCTCACGAACGCGTGGAGGTATCAAGTTGAAATGAATATCAAATACGTAGGTCTATGGTCCCTTGGAGTTCTAAAAAAATCAAGCTCCTAAGTCAATGCAATAAAAACATACGGCCATTTATGCGATATATTTTAATACTCGCAAGTAAATCAAAACCTATGAGGTACTTCCCGTTGACCTGTGCGTGGGCCAACATGCACTTGACCGGTTTTTTTAGGTTCTTTCTGTTTTTTTTTTGTCCATTAAAAACTTTAAAAATGTATTGACTTGTCTCGAAATGTTACTTATTATTAACTATTAGCTCGTGCCAGCGGCTTCGCCCGCGTGATTATCAGAAAATATTTGGGGTGTTTGGGCTGGGCGTTGATGAGTCAGTCAGTCAGTCAGGACTTTTCTTTTTATTTATACTTTAACTTTATTAGCTTAGTGCATGATGTGGTGTCCTATACCTAAGTGAAGGAGTACCTACCCCTACTTAGTACCTTACACTACTTAGGTACCTAGATGTTCTCTTAATTTATGTTTCATGTATTGTGTACATCTTTTGTTGGAGATCCTAAATAAATAAGTAAATAAATAAATACTTATGTAAGTACAGTGAAATGCAAAAGAGAAATTGCTTTACAAGCTGTCTCATTAAATAGCTAAACTTTTAACAGAGTCCTAACTTTTTAAGCACTTAATCGTGCCTGATATTTGTCTTAACAGCGTGCAGGTATCATGAAACTGATATCGAGATAGATAGGGCAATAATTCTTTCGACACAGCTCACGGTGCCAGCATGTTCGCGTGTTCAACCAAACGATCATTTGTGGAGTACAGTCCGAACAAAAAGTTGGAGCGTGGGCACTGAAATTAGTGATTTTGAGAAACTATTTTTTTATAAAAAAAAAAGGTAAAAAAAGGACAGACACACACACAAAAGGCAGAATTATGAGTGGAAACGCTGGGAGGGGACGCCCTTTGAAGACCATATACAGACCTTATTGGTGATGTTTTTCAGAAAGGTCAAGTTTGTAGTATTCGCAACCGGTGTATGACCAGATAAATGAACGTAAACTAGGCAAAACTAATATATGTATAAGGATCAAAGAAGGTGGTGTTCTGTTGTTTCTGCCTATCCCTATGGGAAGAAAGCGTGAGTTTATTTATTTATTTATAATTATATTTTTTACTTTTTGAGTAAGTTCCAGTGATATGGACTTGTTTGTTGTGAAAAGCAGTTTAAGATTATAAAAGTGACAGCTAATGAGTCTATTGCCTATACCCATAGATAATAATAAAGCTTTAGACGCAGACGCAGACTGATACTTCCAAAGCAGATGATGACTCCATAATTTTCTTTTATTCCCCAAACAAGGATATTTACCGGTCTTACACAATAACTAACGTAAGTCCACCTTACTCCAACTGACTATAAAACTTGGATTTACAAGAATAAACAGGTAATAAATGTCGCTGCTACCATTACGCTGGATTAGAATGTCGCCAAGGGACAGGCCGGCAGCTTGCATATGTTCAAGTGATTTTTCACGGCTACGGAACCCGTGTTCAAAGGGCACGCAGTACGGTGTCGCAATCACGATCCTCGATCACGACTGGTCCTTCTACTATTCATTTGTATTACCTCCACAACCGAAAACAGACGCTATATCTTCAGTACCAAAGTCTAAACCAACCGCAAAAGGATATTGGCTGGTTACGATTAAGAAATTTGCGATTAGACCATCCGAAAATGGGCTCTATTTAAATGCAGTTAAAGGTCAAATTGATTGCGAAATTATGTTTGCTATGTGGTAAAATGTCTCTAGACCGTGTCGCTACTAGCCTTAAATGCATTAAGTTTGTTTTAGAGATAATAATCGTTGCGAATGCAAGTGCTTTGTTGTTTCAAAGATAGAGTTGTTGTTGTTGATTTATTTTTGGTCAACCATTGTTGGACTTAATAAGGGTTGCAAATATTCAATTATTATATTGTGCTAGTAACGTTGTACACGTCTGTACACTACCTAGCGTAGTGACTGCTTAATTATAATTTTAGTTATTCAGTATGACGCATTTAATTTCTGACAGTTTTAAAATAAATTAGCTAACGCGCTTTGAAATTTAATTATCTGATCGATTAATACAAACATATTTTTATTAGACCGATCTACTAGGTATTGCTCAATGCAATTATGTTTGTTGGTAAATCTTGCAATTGAATTTAAGCCCACTTCTAGATATCACGATAATTTGACTTTATTATCTTATGCAAAGGTTAGTTTGATAGAAAACTGCAACTTGATGATACAACAAAGCTAAATAAATCGTGTGGTTCTGTTCAGAAAATTGAGGATTTCTTACAGAAAACTCTTGAAATGTATAAGTAAAATATTATCCAGATAACGAAACTACTAAAAATAGCACAAAAATACCAACAATTTCCACGAAAACAAAACAGGCAACGTCAAATAATTTCAAATAACTTCCACGTTTATTTCCCTTCCCTATTTTTTTGAGGAAAAAATATCAAAACATTCACCTAACCTGGTTTTATTAAAATAATTTCGGAAGAGTGCGTGAGGTGGGTTCCAATACTGCCTTGGAACACGCAACCTCACCCACAAACTTATCTTTACCGTTGACAAAATCAAAGGTAACTTATTTTGGTACTACTCAATTCGGCATTAATCAACCTACACCAAAAATTTTCTTTTTTCAAAAGAATAAATAAGTTTGTAAGGTGCCAGTATTATGGAGACCTAATCAGCGAGACCTGTCCCTCTAAGTTATAGCTTTGTATATTCATAAACATAGATAGATAAGAATTACGTTTAGGCAACACGAAGAAACTAATTAAGTTTGTATTATCTGATGACTCCCACATACAGTTGTTAATATAATGATAGTTTTTAATTTCGTTCATGAGTTGTGTCGGTATGTAATGTAAGTAATTATGTACTGGTTTGAATACCTATGAATTGTTTATAGTATGGTAGTTCCTGTGTCTTGAAAGGTAACTGTAAATTCAGGTTTGTATAGATAGGTAACTAGGCTTATCATAGTAATCTTGTTCAAAGAAAATTATACTTTGAATCCAGTTGTCATGACAAAAATAATTTGACTTTTCTATGGCCTATTGCCTAATCGATTTTTTTCTTTGCAATACTTTTGCTGAAACTTTCAGCAAATGTTGGTGTACGGGCTTTTCGCCCGTACACTGAGATGTAGTATGTAGATCGTTGATGGGTACGAATCACACGGGATGTTTACAGGAAATAAAATCACTGTGTTATGTCCGCTATTGATTGACCGATTTATTAGAAAAACATTAAAATACAGGGTGTAAGTGTAAACAGTGGCAATCTTTTAAGGCGTCACTGTACTCACCTAAAATCGCGAAAAAAAAATCAGTTGTTCCCTACATTTTGACGAATTATGCGAACATAAATGTTAAAAACAGCAGATTTTTTTTTCGCGATTGGTCGCAGGTTTGGTCCCATAGTAAAAGTTGTTCATAATGATGAGTACAATGACCCCTTAAAAGATTGGGACTGTTTACACTTACACCCTGTATATAACTTTATATAAAATAGGTGATCGGCAAATAAGCAAAATGCTTGTCAAGGTAAAAACTGAATAATGATGTAATAGCCATGCTCGTATTTACAATTGGAATATTTGGCTGCTTTTCGCCCTGAAAGGTATTTAGACATTCCCTGACCTAGGTATGTCCCACAATTATTTTAATTATGTTTGAGATTGCATCTTTGAAAAAAATTGAGTTGGGTCAATAAATTAAGAAATTGCAACTTTTGGGTTGGGTCGTGGCGGTGGGTCAATATTTGATGTTTGTAATCTTTGTAACTTTCACCAAACTTCCCAAAAAGCAATATTTTCCTCAAAAAATACATTAAAACAGTTTCTAAACACAATAAAACAATATGACACTCGCATCCCCCATCTTGCGAGCATTTCTCGGGCGGGGGTGGGACACAGACAAATGACTAGCGCCCCTGCTGCCCGAATGAGTTATGGCCACCAATCGAGCCGCACCCGACAGCGGCCATTTTTAATTTTTAGGGGTACCTCGCACTCACCCTTGCCAGTATTATTATTAAGTGTGCTCAGTAGTGATAACATGACGAATGGCGTAGTAGGTATTTTTAAATGGGTGTTAGGTAGTGAGTAGATAGTTTTTTGGTTTTCTTTTAGTGGTGGGATTAAAATGATAGTTGCCTCTTCCAAATTGGAAAGATCTGGTCTATTATCAACTTCATTCAGTAATAGTAGGTATAAATACCCCAAAAAAAACCCAAACAAATTAATCCCACCCCAAATAAATTGGAATAAGGGCAGGAGAATGATTATGATGAGTAGGTAGTTAAAGGTAGATAAACAAGTTTATAGTTTTTCTATAGTAATTAGGAATTGTCAGCAGGTGCAATAGTATTAAATAGAAAGGTCCCTTTTGTTTTACTGTAACCAATTCAATCAATTAGGACAGCCGAACCATGTGAGAACAGTGCAATGTGGTGATTTTCAATATTTTTTCAACTCCTGAAGCCAAGCCCCTCGTAAAATAAAGAACCTGAAGTAATAACAAAGTCAACTGAAATAATAGTCATAAACAAATTTTAAATTTCATTGAAATATAACTTGGCACACACGCGTCGACTTATTGTGTTACAATTACAACACTAAAATTAAGAAGTTGATCCTACAACTACACTCTACACTTCAATAAATCCTTATAAGTTTATTGGTTCAGATTAAAGCTCCGCAGTACGTAAATATTTGAAGAGCCGCCCATTAAAATCAAGTTTTAATGCGTCGTAAAAACTAATGCGCTCATAATCGTCGATTAGAACAAATTGAACCATAAACGAACATCAATGTTGACATAAATCACGCCCTCTAACGCTACACTGTTGAACTACGCGACATTTGTCGCTTCACTATCGTCTCAATCTCGCTCGGATGATGAATGAGCACTTTTATTGCGGTTACACGCTTGTTTATTTACTGCTTTGTAATAGAATGTCAATAAACAACGTTGATAACTGAACGCGGCAATAAAATAATAATAAAACACGACAGTTATTGTGGCGGCAAGTGGCGCTCTCCTGCGTTTGGCCGCGAAAACGCAACAACTCGAAACAGCGACATCTGCCGTCGAATAGATGAATTAATTCCTCAAAATAATACTCCGAATTCTAATGGCCGGCTTACATATAGGAATAATTGTCTACACGTTTATTCAAATTAACTATTCTTAAACAGGCTATATGTATACGTACGAGACGACAGTTAAAATTTAATTCATCGTACGAATGCCAGAAAAAAATAATGATTGTCTAGTTAACAAGCGAAGATCATTTATCACACGCTACGGCACATCAATAATTCATTACTAATAACACAGAGGCACTGACGTAATTAGTTCAATTACTCGCCCACCCAGTAATTCCGCCCCACCGTGTGGTAATTGAATTATTTATCTTTAGCTAAATTAGGAAAGGAAGATAAGTGCAATCTTCACCTTTAGCTAAGGTGTTCACGTTGGACCACGTGTAATTAAGTGTGCGTTAAACGGAACCGAGACAATAGATGCGTGACCTAGCCCTGAGATTAATTCGTCTGATAACAAATTTAATTTAATACGCTGAGAGAAGAGTGTTTTATGCGGAACGGAACTTAATCTAATAAGAATTTGGTATTACCAATGTATTTATAATAATCATTTCTATTTCAGTATCGATTATTTAGTTTAAAAGAAGTAGGTAGGATTAATTAATTTTATTAAGAAGGCGTCCAAATGTTGTGCTGAATTCGATTCTATTAATATCTTAGATAGCTTCACAAATCTTGAAATAGACCAGTTATTAACAAACTCCTTATTAGGAAAACTGACGATAGTTTACATTCTAACTGAAATGTGATCTCCTCGCCATTAAATTAAGCAATATCCGTCCAGCACGTTACAGCCGCACAGTTAGTGAATTTCTTATGCTTGGCAATCTAGGGATACATTACTATACAAGGACAATTACAAAGACATTAGTTAGTGGAACATTCTCCGGGTTCATTATAAAGCATCGGGTCCGCACAACCCTCGGATTGGTCTTTGGGTCCTGTCGAGGAATGTGGACTATTAGAGGGGACTAAAAATTAATGTTTCCAATTTGTATACTATGCAGCCTTGTATTACAGTTTCGTTATGTTGGTGAATACCGACCTTTTTGCTGTGAGTTGGTATGACTTTACTAACACATCGTTAAATTGCGTTAGCTAAATTTTTATTTTCTTATCAGTCTAGTTGGCATTTAATCAATAAATTTAAAAAACTTTTGTCATTAACTTCTAGTTGGTCTCCTACAAGAGTACCTATATCAGTTTTCCAGTGATAGAAAGTTGGAAAAAGATACGAGTAACTTTTAATAAGAAAACCTCTCCAGCTTGTGATGCCACATCCATAATGACACAGCAGCGTTTATCTATGCGAGTTATTGTATACATTATGTGGGAACAATTACACATCCATTAATCAAGGGAGTCCTCCGACAGTTTATTGCGCCTCCGGCCCTCAGCCCTCCAGCGGTTACAACCCTTCCAACTTGAATTACGCCCTTTTCCAACAGCCACCCAACTTTGTACCAAGTTTACGGTTGATTAGCCACGGTGACTTCGGAAAAGTTTAGCTCTGTGTATCCGCTGCTCTTTTGACAATGTATGATAATTTATGGGTTGAATTCTAGATTTGGTTATTAAGTACCTAGCTTACGGCGTTTTAAAGTGTTAACCGTGAAATCTTATTATGGAATACCGTATGCTTGAAATTATTATCTATGTGATGTTTTTTTGTTTAACACCTGCCGAATTTATTACTTAATAGTTTGGGTGTTTTTTTTTTGATTTGGTAGATGCGAAGGGCGGAAGGGCGAACCATGTTCTTATTATCTTTTGACGCCTAGCAAGCGAAACATAAACACTTCTACAGAAGATCATCGGTATGCGGAAAAATCCGCAAGATTCTCACATAATAATTTATTTTCACACAATGCTTAGTGAAATGCCATACCTAATTTCTGCCAAATATACACTTATATTTAAAGATTTAAAGAATAGAGTTTACAGAATGATGGGAGATGATGTGAGTGTAATTTTTCCTGTTATACCTACTCATTTAGTCTTTTTGTTTATAACTTTAGATAAGATGGCATAACAATGGCTTTATAAAAATGGGAAGAACTAAACTCATTGAATACCTAATTAATTCTTATCGGTCAATCTGATTTGATTTAAACTACTATTCAAATTAAGTAAAATGAAATACTTATCAGTTTAATGCCGTCTGCTTGTTCAAAACACAACTTATTTTTATGTACATAATTTAATTTAAGATTTCACATAATGAGTAATAAATAAAATAAAAAAAATGGGTACTACTATTTATTATATTAAGTTCGAACAAAAAGTTCAATAACCCCTACTCTACCAACTATTTTTATATTTTAAGCCTAAAAAATTATACAAATTTTATTCGTATTTATTTAGCACTCCAATGTTAGCAGCACATAAGGCAATAACTGCGTTTTAAAGAGGCAGTGCGACGTAAGCGCAGCGCCAGTGCGGACATTAATAATTTTGGCGCGAACAAATGACGCGGCTGATTAATGATTTACGTACCCAATTCCGTGTTGTCCACGAGGGTATATATGGCTGAGGGTATACAATGTATGTTATGTTTTGTGTACTGGATCGAGTTACCTATGCAACTGTTACATTTCTAAGGGTTAATTGGATGTTTACTAATGAAGCAGCATTGCATTTCATAAGTGACTTGATTTTGGCTATACTGAATAGGTTAGTTGGTAGTAAGTATCTAAAGCTTTTCAACCATATTTTTTTTAGTAAAGGCTGTAGGTATATTTTTTTAGTGCAGGGATGTCATAGATTGGTAAAGAAACATGAGACCAAATATTAATTTGAATCATCGAACGAAACGTTTAAAAAATACAAGTCGTGTAAACCCAACTTAACCGAAACTCCAGTTTTGTCACTGCTAAACATGGGTATCCAGTAAATTGCAAAAAAAACAGAAGCACAAAATGTATACTGTAATACCACATATGCGACGTAGGGCCCAACTGGTGCAGGTCAGGTGTCCCCTAAAGGTCCACTCCAGAGGGGTCCTCTGCCAGCTAGACGCTTTCACATGATTTATGGGGCCCTTATTGATACCCATTTTAATTTGGTCCCATTTGAGCATGTATGTATGTAGCAAGGCACCTTTATGCTGCATATTAGAATAGGAAATATCGATTGGTTTGCCTACACGGTTTTAGTTTATAATGGACAAAGATAATGCAGTGAAGCAGTTCAAGAATCTAACTACTTTGGCTTTGATGAAGAGAATAACAAACAACGTGACACAAAAATAAGATGTGTTAACGCCAGTGTTTGAGGGTTATTCACCAACTCGACACGAAAGACTTGTAGACTTGAGATTGTTAACCTGACTGTATTCTTTTTTTTTTTTTAATGGCTGTGTCCAGTGGCGAAAACATAAAAGTGATTTAATTTAAGTTTCGCTATGTGGACACGCGTAAAAATATTGCGTGTCCAGGTGATGAAATATGTGATATTAATTTTGATTTTCATCAACTGGACATACGCGTATATCCAGTCTACCTTGTCGAGTTGGTGAATAACCGTCTTTGATGAATGAAAGATTTTACAATAATTCAAAATACAATTCAACAAAAATGAATCCACAGATACCCTTTTCTTTTTATAGAGCAGCCCATATTATCTGATTTTTATAAATGAACATTCATTACATAAGCACCTACATACATAGGTATATTTATATCAACTTTTCTAAACGTCCGTTCTTTAGAAGATTTACTTGTGGGATAAAATTGGCTCCCATTTAGCATCGGCACCGATATCACAATACCGACTGCCAGCCGATTTAAATTTATTTCGGACGTCGGTAACTTCCAATTTAAACCTCTTAATCCTCTATGATGTATGTCGGTATTCGGCAGGATTAAAAGTTCCACGGAAAATAACCGGGAAAACCTTTTCCGGGGTCGGATTGACCCGGCCAGGAGCGGGATTAGGCGGCCGGGATTGGATATACATAAATCTCGGACAAGGCTTTAGGGGCGACGCAATTAAGCCTCCGCGCTGATATGTCATTTTGTGACGAGTATTACCCAGATTTGGATAATACTAATCGCGTCCAATTCCGTTTTATAGCGGTGAAAATATAATAATTCGAATATTAAAATTCAGCAGCCGACGTGTACAACGCACAATGGTCGCTCTGTCGGGCATTGCGTCATAAATAATTCAATTTCATAGTAATAAAATACGCGTGACCAGCGCAACGGCGTGAAAACTTTTCAGCAATTACGGGCTGAATATAACAAAAAGCGTCGGTCGATCCGACACGGCGGGGTCGGTGAGGCCCGTCCGACGCACTCGTAATTCATGCATCAGCTTGCGGGATAGGGTTGGCCACGAGTGCAGCGCCGATGACTTATAGTTTGTATTAATACGCTTCGAACACAGAAATCCAATCTGACTCGGATTAATTAATTTATGCGGGAAAAGGTATTAGATTATTCAATAATAGAATTAGATGTGATACGTTTATTATGTAGATTGTAAGTTTGTAATATACCTATGGAATGGATAATTTACATAATAATTAGTATGTTAAAGATCTACTCGACTAATGCATATTTATTAAGCTACTGATTTAATACACTCAGAAAGCAAAGTCTGCAATTTAAAACGATGAAGAGCTATTGCCCTGAAGAACGATGTAGGCACTTTGAAACTAAAAAGGTATGCCTAATTAGATAAAGTAGCAATTTTTTACAAGTGAAAAGTTATGTAAGCTGTTGAAAAATTGCGTTGAATACTTTCATTAATCTTAATAAATTTATGAATTTGCTATGTAGGTACGGCTTTCACAAAAAATTCTTGCCGCAAATGTAGGTATATTTTATAGGTGTTATTCCAAGAATACAAAACCCATAGAAATAGAATGCTCGTCAGACACATAAATTAAACAAAATTACTAAGAAGTAATTGATTTATAGCAGTTTAATTAACGCAATTAGATACGCCTCCTAATCAACACGCAGATAAGCGCTGTGGGTTGCGTTAACCCTGCATAATATGTAGATCTATATGTTATTAAACGCAAAATTACGCATGCCTACTAAATCCAATTAATTAATTTAGATTAACTTCCGAACATTCCTTACGAGTCTCAAATATACCAACGAATAAAAAACCTATTCCATATTTAGTTACCCGGATGTGACGAAGTAAGCAGCCATTAAAATTAGGGTTGGGCCACGAAACCCGCGACTAGGGCAGGGCCGGGGCCGGCGCGCCCTGGGGCTCGGTTCATCGAAAAAAAACGAACCAAAAAACACACATACAATGAATAACTGCCGGGCATCGATACAGATGAGATGAAAGATTTCTCAATGTCCGCCCGTTGTTCTTGTTACTTGTAACTCAATATTGAACTCGGCTCGTTTTGTTTTATTGCTTCATAATGTTTGTACGAATGTAATGAACATACAATTATAATAATAAATTTGTCAAAACTTGAACCGAAAGCAAAATAATTAAAAAATTTGGAAGAAATCTCCAACTATTTCATCATTACGCCACAGGAGCAAAAAAGCGTAGTTACTCCAAAAATATCTACTTAATAACGGACACGAAATTAAAAAGCAATTTGGTAACCGTTACTAATTTAGGCAGCGCGGCATGGAGCTCTCAATTTGGGAGGGGCTCAGGGGCGAAGAGGGGAGGTGGGAGCCCTAATCTAAAAGCTGTCAGTTAACGCGGCAGGCAGCTGTGGCCCCGGCGCGCCTGTGTGTACCCTTCCTTATATTCCATACATGCTTTCCTATCCAGGTAGCATGCATGATGTAGGTAAGTACTCAACCGACGTCCACTACTATCAAGAAGCAAAACTATGAAACACCGTCTCGAAATGTTATTATGTAATAATATTCCATGAAATTTTAATTGACAGAGTCGTATATAACTTACCTATTAAATTAAACCCTGCACTCAAAGCGTGAAATCCTATTAATTAACTAACGCACCGTGTCACTTTGATTTACGTTCCGGGTTATGTAGGCATCTAAGAAAGCCGGGTTGCCCTAGACAGTCGGTGTCCCAACCTCATTACTTGTTATATTCGACGAGAGCAAAATTTATAATAGAAAAAAACCTATAAGTCACTGCCCACATTCGGGACAGATTAAAATCTTTTTACACACCGGCTAATTCTTGTGCGCCTACGCATCTCTAAACTCGAACGCCGAAATATGAACACCTTGGTTTAATGTGTCTTTAAAAAATATAAAGTTGTAGTGGAAGTTTCGTAATTAGCATAAGTTTGTTATTATGGAATCGGTTTTTCCATTTGTGGGGGACACTAATTCGACATGTCTATTTTATGATATGTGTTTTCGTGTGTCCGGCATAGTATTGACCATAACTTAATACTCTTTATTAGTAGATACACACATAAACTTGACGGGCACGCCTCTGTCGGTGTCTGATGTCTAATCAGATAGTTACTTAAAACAGAGTTTATAAACGTTAAATAAAATAAAATGAGACAATTTAGTGTAACTTACATTATTATTTAACCACGGTTAAACCGTTATCTAATAATAGGTAGGTACGAAAGGTACCTGAGGCTCAATCTTTTATATATCTACTTAATATTGATGAATAATGGTAAATATATGTTTCTGATATAATCAATAGTTATGTAAATTAAGTTTTTTTTGTCCACTAGCAGACAAATTATAACTAACTAATAAGTATTTTATTCTATCCTCTTCTCCCACAGATTGTTCCACCATAGTTTTTGTCACTGGTTTTCTGAATGCCAATTAATTTAACATCTAACCTTTCGACCACCACGAGCTTTACAAGGAGTTATTGTAAAATAGATACCATTCAACTGAATAAAATATAACTATTTAGTAAAAAAAAGACAAAATGCTATCTCGTAAAAGAATCTAAAAGAAAACAATTACTTTTATCCACAAAGGCATTTATTTCGAACATTCATGATTTCACGGGAAGTGGGCGTTGTTTCCTAATTAGGGCTTAAAATAATAGATAATTCAAAAGTTACTCAGTATATTTCTTATCTATAATATATTCAACAGGTGTGTGGCAACAAAGGGAAGATATACTACTAAATTAATTTAAGCTATGTACTCAAAGACGCGTGTACGCAGGTAAAAAAACGGCCACTATTTAAAATGTAGCCGAGAATTCTTTCGCTTAGTCTTAGTTTTTTATAGCTTAGTTAGCTAAAGTGTTTAACGAAACTAGAATTTTAAAAGCCTGTTGAATATTGTAAGAGTGGTATAATTTTCAGCTGCTTTCCGCAAATTAATTGTATAACTTAATTAAGCTCATTCCTGAAACTGTGCTTCAATATTCCGTGGCAGTGACAAAAACAAGGCATTGTCTAGAAATGTTATTGAGAAATCAATTGCAATTCATTTAACAAACTCTGTATCTGTTTAACAATAAATAATTTTGCACTAAACCTAATTTAGTAAGTGGAAAATGAATGACTAATGGAATTTTAAGTGAACATCAAACTACAGTGACTCTAAAACGTGTTGCAAAATCCATTAAAATTTGACCCTTAGAAAGTGATGGCCCTAGTGTTCACCTTATGGTATCTGTTTTCTATAACCAGCTTAGCCCCAGGCTATAGCCTGGCCATATGAAGGAGGGCTGGGCTGTATTGTTTATTATCCATTTCCTCTACTCCTGACGGGATAATAACGTTCGACTCTCGGTTACTGGTCTTAATGTTTGTAAGTGGTGTATGTTACAGTGAAAATGTTATTAAATTGTGTTTTAGAGCCTTTTTGTGATGTCTTGCTAATGAAAGAAACGTAAGAAATAATGATTTTGGTAATATTTTGTTTTTGAAAAATAACCTCATTGAAATTTTTAAAAGTTTGCTTGGTTTTCAAGTGGAGCAGAGCAAATGGGATGTTTATCAAAGTACCCACGTTAAGAAATAAATTATATTATCAGATCAATCTATTATATTATCTAATTAATCTATTGATTCTATTGATAAATTAATTATGTATTCAGTATGATTCAACGAAGTAATCAAACATTAAGTTTATTACCTATGAGTCAAAACTTTTAATAACGCAGAAATATCTTAAGTTATACCTACCTAATAATCAATTAGTTTATTATTATTTAATATTTGTAAATATATCGCAATGTTATAATATAAATTGGATGCTAAAGATATATTATATTCTTAGCAGCTTTCCGATTTCCGTCATACATATAAACTTGCTATACATATGTAGATAACTCATTGAATATTAGATTAACCAGTCAAATTGCAAGGTTAAGCGCAATTTATTACACATACACTGATTCATAGGTACTGGTACCTACGTCTTCAGCTTGTGTTTGTTTTTTCTTTGGTGCCTTAATAAGTTTTTAATTTCTAATGAAATGTAAGACTTGTTTAAAAATTCTAGATATTGGCCTAGCCTATTGCCACTAACGAATTACAATTGGACAGTATTGGACACCATTAATCATAGTATCTCCCAAAAATTGTCCACTTCGACATGTGACCAACTTTCAAGTTCCATTAAAAAATGCCTCCTGTCAGTTCAATCTTCGAAGTCACCAAAGTTAAAAAAGTGGATTATAGTCTGGATTATAGTATTAGTGGTACTAAAACTATAGCTACAATACAGTTATGGAAGATTTCAATATAGAGCTTAAGTTGTGACAGTTTGCTAGCCCATCGCCCACGTTCGCAAACTGTCTCGTTCCTCTCAATTGACTCCTACAATTTGCTCGGGAAGATAACCGATGTACTCCTTGTTTTCGTTCTACATAGGTACCTATATCATATTTTAAAACTTTGTAGGTCGAACAAAATTAAAGATTGCACATAAATCTTACATTGAATTAAAATCAAATCCCAAAAACAATTATGTTAATACAACACCAACACGTATCTTAACAAAATTAACTGTGCTTAAACATAAATGTGACACTTTAGTTTATATTATTCGAATTAGAATCAAGCATAAACGTTTGCTTGAAGATGCGACCAAAACATCTAATACGAAGACCGGTTTTGCGACCGCCGCCGAGCCCAAAGAATTCATCGGGGACACTTTATAAATTCTGAATAAACCGATTATGCATAGCGCTATACGAACATTGATAAAACAAGGAACAAATAATAAGGACTTGTGATCGAACCCCGAAGCGATTCCGGTAACTTCCTGTTTGGGGAAACACTGGAAATGAGGTTTGCACGTGAAGAATCATCGCCTCTAAAAGCACATTAGTCAACTTCTGAATATAGATCTCTTGGTGTAGATAACTATTGCAGTTTTGAATAACTTGATAACAATTTTAATTTATAATAAAGTATTCTGCAGAGACAATTTTTATTCTAATGTTCCCCAAGATTTTTTTATTGTTTCATCTCAAAAAAATAACAAAGACAAGTGACATCCCAAAGGCACTTGTACAAAAGAGCATTTAAAAAGAGAAATTTCATTCACTCACAGGGTGTCCAGTTTTTACGGTGTTGCTCAGAAGCCTTTGCCTTGGCGACATTTCAATAGAGACTAAAAAGTAAACAATAGAAATAAAAACTTGCAAGGCTAAAGAGGAAGGCCGGACGACGCTAAATGAAAGAAGTTTGTAAAAAAGTTTGACACATTTTTAGAAACATCAGGCACGAAATGCTCGGTCGCGAGGACCGATCGTAAATTTTCTGTAGCGTCAGAATGAAAAAGGGGACATCATTGTTGAAAATTTTCGAACGCATTCTGTGATTTCGTATGTAATCGAGTCGCTTTGCATGACAATAATAAACGCGTTGCTTGTTTGTGTTCGCGTATTCACGTCATTTATTTAGTCTACATACATGATAACGTATTCCATTAATTTCAACTACTTTTGCATTTTCGTTTAATCAATTAAACATTTTATCACAAATTCTTTAATTACCTATGTACTAGGCCAACTTTCTATTGACTAGGGCAATAACATGACGTAAGTAAATATATTGGATTCCATGTAGTACCTACAACAACCCCTCAATCAATGTGATCTATTCAATTTCACCCCAAATAGGGTAAAACCGGGATAGATGCCGCGCTGGGATAGGTGCCTCGTTTCTAAAAACTCAACTACCAGAGAACGAAACAGCAAATTCGTTGTTTACATACGCGCCACATGCACCCCCCACCTCAGTGACGCGCGAGTTGTTGTGCTAGACGGACGTTTCTCGCTTGTGTGTCGAATTACATTCGCAGCGGACGCGACGAACGCTTCAAAATTTCAAACGTAAGTATTCACTATTCCATATCTTTATAAACAGTTAAATGATTACATTTTATTTGAATTGTTTTAATACATTGGTTCTTTGAGAACACATTTAAGAGTCAATCACTGATGTTTGCATTTATTTTATTTATAAAATATTGAGAGGCATCTATCCCTAGTGAAAAGGATAGTTGCCCCGAGTTTACAAGGGATAGTTGACTTTAGGGGCATCTATCCCTCTATACTGCAAGAGCCTTATCAAAGTATTTAAAAGTCATAGTCGTGAATATTTTGGTATTTCCTAATAGTAGAATATTAAAAACACCAAAAAAAAATGTATCCAAAACTTTAATTTCATAATTCGAATGTGATGAAATGAGTGTAGATACAGTGTTTTATTTATACTTACTTTGCTTATTGTAGGTGAGCCATGTCAAGGAAATACAAAAGAAAGGAGGGCGTACGAGCTCGAGTAGTTTCTTGGACAACAGAGCAGCTACAGTCAGCTTTCCATGAATTGGATAAAAAAGAATTGGGGATCAATGAAATATCCAGACAATTTGGGATTTCATCCAGAACATTGCGGAGGCGTTACGCTATTAAAAACCAAACTAAGTTGACTTTGGGAAAACATCCTGTCCTGGGTTTGGAACACGAAAAAAGGTTGGTAGCGCACATTTTGAAGCTTAGCGACGCGGGACTTCCCCCAGATAGACGATCTATACGTACGTTAGCATACCAATTTGCCGAAAAGCTACAGATTCAACACAATTTTGATAATGAAAACCAGATGGCTGGGAATGAATGGTTCAAAAGTTTTATTGAGCGAAATCCAGAGTTGTCTATTAGGCAAGCAGAAGGTTTATCTGTCGCTAGGGCTAAAGGTCTTAGCAGAGAAGAAGTGAATAATTTTCATGAACTTCTGACAAAAGTCCTGGCCGATAATGATCTCTTGGATAAGCCTGAAAGGATTTATAATATGGACGAATCAGGAGTTCAGCTTAACAATAAGCCTGGCAAATTTGTTGCAAAGAAAGGTGCAAAAGTAGTAAATTCAGTTACATCTGCGGAGAAAGGTGAAACAATGACTATCGTAGCCTGTTGCAATGCCATTGGTAATTTTCTCCCACCAGTAGTAATAATTAAAGGTGTAAATAAGAAACCAGAATTCGAGAACGGTCTACCACTGGGCTCAAAAGTGTACATGAACAAAAAGTCGGCATACATAAATACCGATCTTTTCTATAAGTGGCTTACGGAACACTTCATAGCTTTGAAACTGCAAGGTAAGGTTCTGCTTATTTTAGACGGGCACTCATCTCATTCATCCGCACCAGACATGCTGCAAGTTGCTTCTGATAACGATATTATTTTGTTATGTTTACCCAGCCACACTACCTCAGCTTTACAACCATTAGACGTAGCGGTGTTTGGGCCATTTAAAACATACTTTAACCATGAAACTAATCAGTTTATGCGCGCAAATCCAAATAAAAAGATAAGCCGTTATAATGCTGGAACCCTTATACGCAACGCATGGATACGCGCTACTACAACTGCAAATGCTCTTGCTGGATTTCGAAGAAGTGGGATTTATCCACTAAATCCTAATGCTTTGCCCGATTCTGTTTTCACTATATCTGATATTGCACATCGCAGTGACAATGATCCTGATCAACACTGTGTGCTACATCAAACTACAACAGCGCTTCTTCAAACATCTTCTTTAAACGAAAATGCAGAACCTTGTTAGCATGTTGAAGTCGAACACAGAACACAAACAACTATACCTCCGATTTCTTCAATTGATTGTCCAACTACATTTGAAAACGAATATTTGTATGTCGCAGACCTGAACATAACACCACCCAATATGCCATCAACTTCATTCAACCGAAACTCACATAGCCTTTTGATCGATCCTCAGATTTTAGAAGATACGAGTATTGATATTGTTGAGATAGGTGATGATTCACTAATACGGATTCTAGGTAACGAAGAAAAAGAAACACCTTCTAAATTTTTAGTCGAAGCATCACCAATACCACAAATTCCTCTGACTTTAGCAAGGAGAGCTAAACAATCGGCAGATATTCTCAATTCTAGAGAAAAAATAAAAGAAAAAAGGGATATTGCCGACAGGAAAAAGAAACAAATAGAATCTAATATCATCAACAAGACTGAAGCTACCAAAAAAAGACGAACAATAAAAAAAGCAAATAAAAAAGCCAAAGAACAAATACAAAAAAATAAAAATAAGAAAGGAAAACCAAAGAAAAACTATGACTCATGTGAAGAAACAGATGGTGACGTGACTGATTGCAGTCATAAAGAAAATGATTATTAATAAAAAGTAAACAAGGATCGTGGATTACGTAAAAGACTAGCTATTTATAGCTCAAACGGTGAAAATGAAGATCACCTCTCACCTAATGCTGAAAAAGGTAAAAAAACCATAGGACTACCCGTGAAAAAAACTAAAAAAAAAAAATTAGAAGAGACTAATGCGAAGTCCAAATCTGATTGGATCCAGTGTATTATGTGTCAGAAGTGGCTGCACGAAACATGCACACTTTTTAAGAACTATTGCTCAAGATGTGGAAAACTTAAAATGTCCGGTTCCACTTAATGAAAGATAGTTCCTTACAAATATGTTGATTTTTTAAAATGTTTAAATAATTACTAAGGTTAAACGAAATTATTAATTTTTATTTTGTTACAGATTCATATGAATGTTGATTTTTTTTTAATGTTAAATAATTATTTCTACGTTAAAACGGGAATGTTTCGTTTGAGATGATTCTATATGATAATTTTAATATGTTATCGCTTAAACAGTTTTTTTTTGTATTTTTTGTTAAAGACATGCATAAATATAATTATGGTTAAGCATTTTATATTACCTACACATGAAGGTAATAAATAAATATTACATTGTGATTACGTATTCTTGTTGATTATTTAAAAAGGCATCTATCCCGCATCACAGGCATCTATCCTCCTAAGTGATTTCATAGTGGGGCATCTATCCATATAGGTAGGCACCTATCCCCAAAAAATGTGTTTCGCAAGAATTAGATTTTTGCAAAACCAGTAATGGTTAGGTAATTAAATACAGTTTCTAAAGCTTTATGAACGATTAAACTAACTATATTAGAGGGTCAATCTAAGCAAATATGTTTGGTATTCAAATAATGAAACACTTTCGAAAAGTGGGGCTTCTATCCCGGTTTTACCCTATTTGAACGATACATTTTTGCTGGATCCCAAGATTTCCCCGTGATTCCTTTTGGCAATCAGATGTTGGATATTGCAAGCGGTTCTTTTCCCCCCGATATATTTCCTGTACGGATAAGAGAAGTGAGCTTCTTTCAACAGAAGCACGATAAGAATTTCATTTCCTCGAGGCTGTAAGAGCTTCGCTATCTAAGGAAGTCGCTGACAAAAATACCTAAGTGATAAAAGCTGAATTCAGTACAGGTGTTGGCAATATCGTGAGCGCCTTTTATTTTGTTGTTGAGGTTAGAACGAAGCACATAAGTGTTCATACATAGAGTACTCTCGTACAAGCTTTCAGCGAAAACATGAAGCGTGACTCCACCGCACACAACCAGAATTTACTAAAATGATAATGAAAAATGTTCTATAAAAACAAAAGAGTACGATTTCGGGGAATAACAAAACGATTCGGATGGAGGTTTGATTTTATGAATTCCCAAAGCTAGGTCTGAACTTTTGTTTCGGTCCTTTGATAAAAAATGTTATTCGACCCTCCGATGTGGATGAGCTATATTGAACTTTGAACTGTTGAGATAAGGGTGGTTATCGATTGATGGGGTGATATCAATATGGTTTGATTTCGCCTTTAGGTCTGAGGATCGGGATGACATCTTTTATCGCGATGCATTCCGCTCGACGGTCTTTAGAGAGTTTGTGTTAAGCCGCTATGTTTATTTCTAACAAGTTTAATATTTTTGTTGCCAATCATTAGGTACTTAAACGTAAATGTAGTTTTAAAGAATAACTACGTAACAAACTTATAATTATTAGTTATGTCATGAAGTGCTTAAGAACCTATCTAATTGGAACAGTATACAAAATCATACATAGCTTAAAAATTATGAACTTTAAAGTTGTTATAGGATAGTAGGTAGTAGATAATCTAAAAGCGCAAATATAAAAATATAAAACAGAATAAGTTAAGCTTGCAAACTTTACAAAGTCAAATGGAAATAAATCAGAATAGATTAAAACTTGATTGATACTTACAATCAACATAAATCCTCACAAAATCTCGATCGGGTCACTTAATTGCATTAACGATGACACTAGTACACCAATAAACAATCTTCAATATCACTATCAAAAACACCAAGATGAATTAAATTCATCAAAGTTTCTTGTTGGACCACAATAAATAAAGAATAAACAATAATTAATTATTGCTATTATCTTGAACTTGGACCGGTTAAGTTCGTATTAAATTATTAGGCGCGTATCCGACCGCGTTCACTACTTCGATACGTATGGCCTATACAAATCCTTATTTACAACTGACACTGTTGTCCATACTATAACAGAGTCGTGTTCTGTGCTCACATAGAACGGAGAAGGCATCTGCCCGACATTACACGAAACCTATGCTACGATAAAACACCGCATCAACCGATCCAGAATATTTTTACACAACTTCACGACCCCAGCATACAAGCTCGACTGTAAAAAAAAGTCACGAGGTAGGGGAAAAATTTCGTAAGCCATTATCCGACTCTATACAAAAGTTTTGACACGAACACTTTGCGCTTGGGCACAGTCTATTTTAGTGAGGTACGAGACGGGTATATATTGAAGGCGACTAATCGCGGCGCGTGCGACTGAGATAGATAGATGAATGTGTGTCGCATTTGAATAAAGTTTAGGGGGACCAAAGAATCGTGAGCCGCGGGACGCCGAGTAGGTGGTGATAAAGCATTCGTAGCGAGCTCGTTCCCAAATCGAATACGATGAGTAATAATATTTAAAAAGCAAGATTTGTTACCTGTCGACCGCCGGGAGATACTGCCCGATGTTTTTGGGAGAAAAATACAATTAACTAGCCAGAGAACATAAATCATTTTGTTGTACTGATCCATGCGCAGGCTCAGGTTGTACAATTATGCCTTTACAGAAAAAAGGAAAGGGACGCTAATAGAAAACTATGGCGGGGTTTTTTTAGTCGGGTGAGTGAATAGAACAGATAATTAGAGCATTAACCGCAGCCAGGGCTGAAAAGAAAACGCGATTTGGCGCGGGAGAAAAAACTTTCTGATGCACACCCTGGAGCTAAAATATTTGGATTAGCCACATCCGCAAATTATTTTTTGTTCCTTCTACCTTTGTAAATCTGATATGATTTTACCTGCTAATCGATTGGAGGAACCAGCTCGCTACGTAAAAAAAATTCATTACAAAAAACCGTGGCCGTATCTGATCAATTCATTGTTTTAAACAACAATTTAATGAATCTCTCACCAAAATTACTGGCATCGTGCGTAAATTTAAAAGCTTTTAAGTTTTTCTGCAATAAAAGGCGAACACTCAATCATGGTAAATTTTAAAATTGCGACCTGCCTCAAGCATCAATTACGACGTGGGACTCGGGCACCTCGAATATCGCGAGTGCACCAATCGCTCGCGTTCGAAAATTGCTCGACAAGACCTCTTGGAAATTGTCGGGCAAGCGCTTTCAGAATTGCGGAGCCGACCGACAAATCGGGACCCGAACAACGCAAATTATGGACGCGACTGTGAATCGAGCCGAGTCGAAAATTGCGCTGCAAGTCTGCGATCGGGAGGTCGTGCGCGCCCTAATGAAGACGTTAAGCTAAATCGTGGCTGCTCTTATAGAATGTTATTGTGTTTATATTGATTTTTATGACGGCATCATTTTATGAAGGTGGCGCTTATCCAGGCTCTGTGTCGTGCCGGAATAAATTTAATCCAACCGCCAATATTACTCAGACCTTGTCGTCAAAGTTAAGGCCAGAAAATAAAAGCTAAGTCCGCACTACATAAAATATGGAGTGAAATAAATTTTAACACATACAAAAAGCAGTGTCACAATAATCAACACGGGCAATTTAATTTAAGCGACATAAACACGAGGCTATCTGGCTCTGGCATCGATATTAAGGGTGTGCTAAATGACAAACTGCGGCCGAGAGAGAAATGCTTTAAAACGGTGTAATTTTTACTGTTTATCTCGGGATCTGGAAGGAGATTTCACATTAAAAATACCAACGATGAGTGTTTAACATACCCAGAGTGGATGCGAGCGAATTAAGCTCATCTACACACTAAAGTAAAAGACGCATAAGTCGGTGATTCGCTTCGCGGTTGCGCGTAGCGCATTGATTAAAGGCTTTCGCTATACACGCTCTGAATGTTTGCTGGATCTTTTTTAAATTAATGCTTGCACCGTTTTGTATATTAATTTTGATACTTGTATTATAATTTGGTGAAATGTTCTAAAATGAATTTATTAGCTCGCGAAATTAAATCTAACAACATGTTTGAACGCTACTGGATACATCTAAAACATGTAATTTGTGGTCATCCAAACAAAACTACTGTTACTGATTACTATTTGTTCCGCATTTATTTTAGTAATGAAAAATTAAAGATATCATCTTACTACGAATTACTTTCATGCTGACTTCATTAAAAAAGTAATTTAATAAAGTTGATTGAACCAAGATTTAACGTTGGTAACATATTATTAAGTCATAAAAACAGAACTTTGATTTACACCCGAGAATTAATTAATGCTTGTATGCGATTGCGACATCTTTATCGTACCCATGAGAACAGCAACGTTTACATTAAATATTATGAGTGGCACCGAAATTGAGTCTGTACTTAATTCAGTAAAAGGCAGTCCATTATCCAGATCCTCGCAATTGAGATACGAAAAAATGTAACCACTTTTACAAGGCTGGCAAATAAAAATCAAACAACGCACAATATCTCTCAGTAGGTTGTATACTAAAGTATACATATGGTTTATAAGGCACAGCGGTATAATCGATTGAACACACCTCTTGATGAAGATATTACGGCGGGCCCGGTTTAGCTTTATTTCTGGACCGGTATGCATAACCTACACATTTAGATGCCTACCTGTAGGTACAGCGAGGTACCTCGCCGGTATTGTTAGGTCACGGGTAAAAGCTCTTATATTGAAACGCAATCGGTATTATTATGTTTATTTAGTCGTTCCTTTGAGGTTTATAATTAGTTATTTGCAATGTCCATTTATGAGATAGGGAATTTAATTTAAGTACAGAATATCTGTAATGTTTTGGTAATGTCCTAATAGCGTACCTAGCACTTGGCAATTTTGTAATAAATAAGCCTTGTTTTAATTAATATAACACTCTACTTAAGGCGCTAAGACCCGACAGAGACCAATATCCATGAAATTAATCCATGGGAAACATAAAAAACAGTGTTATAAAATTCTGAAAAAAAAAATCCCATTTGAGGATCTAGCGGATAGCCAATCGCTTTTAGTAACACGATTAGATTGACTTTGCTGGATAGAAAAAAAATCCCAAAGTTAACAATTTTCGTAATGTTTAATCAATCTCATTCTTATTTTTTATATATGAAAAGGTAATGAGATTGTTTAGCGCAATTTTCTGAGTTTGTCGTGATGAAATGATTAAATTAATTACTATGTTTAATTACCTACCAAATACGCGAGGCGCGAGTCTACTTCAGTTCAGTACGCGGCTCGCGAGCCGGATCATAGGGCCTTAACAATAAAGTTAACCATAACACTTAATTTAAACACAATAAAATCCGTGTGTTGAGAACATCCTTGATTCTTCATAAAAGTTTTTCCTGCAAGCTTTTCCACTGTGTCAAAAAGCAACACAAAAAAAAGTAAACGCGACTTTTCTCAAAGAAAATATATAGCGAGCGATACTTCATAATAACTACAATATTTCTCGGGAGTCCCATTAATCCTACCACCTAATATTTCAGAAGCCAATAAGCCACCCAACCCTCGGACGCCGTTGTAATCTAAAGGACCTTTTTTAAAACTAATAAAAGAGCTCGTTCAAAATAGCCACCGAAAATTTTCAAGAGCTCGAATACTGTGCTTATCTTCGGTAAACAAGAGCCATGCACCAACTGGCTAATGATAGACATCAATCAAGTTCGTCAGTGTAAATACTTTGGGAGGCGAATGCGTTTATTTTAAGGCATTTCGTTCGCGTTATGTTATGATTTATCAATGTCTTGTACTGTTTGTGATGAGTTGTTGAGCGTATTTTTTGGAGAGATTTGTGGCGTATTGTCTTATTGAAAAAATGTCAGAATTCTACTTAGTTTTACCAGACATTTTCTTTACAAGGTGTAAGTGTAAACGCCGTTATCCTTTTAAGGTGCCATTGTACTCATCATTATGACCAACTTTTACTATGGGACCAAACCTGAAATCGCGAAAAAAATGAACTGTTCCGTACATTAGTTCGCATAAATCGTCAAAATGTAGAACAGTTGATTTTTTACGCGATTTCAGGTTTGGTCCCGTAGTAAAAGTTGTTCAAAATGATGAGTACAATGACCCCTTAAATGGATAACGGTATTTACACTTACACTCTGTATTTGATTGAGGCAGATAATTTAATAGACCCTAACAAAGTTCCTACAGCTTGGCAAAATTAATTCTTAATATTTATTTACATCTTCTGCAAGTTTCCTTAAACATATCTTTACACATAGGGTTAAACTTGCTACTGTAAGTATACATACTTGTGTTCCCTTTCCATACACATTTCCGTTCGATTAAAAACACAATCATTCAGTACATTCATTGAGATATAACTTTTATAATAACACGGAGAACTGGCCCCGCGGTGTTGCAATGGCTTTATAATTCTGCACTGATTACAAAGGGGAGCCGGCGGCCGCAATTTCGTCTTGTACCGATCGTGCTGTACATAAATTATCAGTTATTGATGAAGACATTAAGCTTACGTACCCGTACAACAATTATTGAATATCCGATTTTTGGTTGCAGGCGCAGGGTTGAGCGGAAATTCGTTACGCTGTAATGATAGGCTGATAATGGATACCTACGCAATTAATCATTTTAAAAGTTCTCAGAAAAAAATAAATGAAAATATCTTTCTAATCTCTAACATGAAATTGTTAAAAATGTTATAAAAAAATTGTAACTTGATTTAAAATAAGTTTCAAAAATAAAAACTGTTCCTCAAATGTTTTTAAGGAATTTAAGCTAGCAAATTTGAGATCTGAATCTGTGGTTTTACTGTAGAAATCAGTGGAACGCAATATAAGATTATATCAAGATTAGGTAGGTACCTACGCTTTCCGGATGTTGGTAACATATTTAGAGCTTACATATCATGTCAAGCAATCTCACATCTAGAACAGGTATTACCCAACTTTTTTATATTTATACCTATTATAAAACCACAAACAAAACCAAGAAAAGCTATCTTAGTTACCTACTCTTAATGTTCTAAGTCACATTTTTTTACCTAACTAGCTTTTGCCCGCGGCTTCGCTCGCGTGGAGGTCGGAAATTATCCTACGGGAATGTACTACCGAAATGAAAAGTATTCTATGTCCTAATCCAGGTCATAGTCTACCCATGTGCCAAATTTCATCCAAATTCGTTCACCCGTTTTAGCGTGAAAGCGCTACAAACATACAAATTCACTTTAACATTTATATTTATTAGGTTTACAAGCTTAATTATATTTTTTTTAACCAAAAACGTTGCATACTATCGGTGAAATCAGTGATACTTTTCTCAGCCTTTACAAACCGCTTAAAGATTCAGGAAAAACAACAAGAAGGCATTGTGTAGAAACCGAGTAGCAACATAATTCCGGAGCGTCGTCAACCCTACCGGTACCGGAGAAAGAACTGTTCGGTCTGACGAGGTCCGTTCAAACCCGTACGTGCCCCTAATGCGCTATAAGGACAATCGGCATTTTCATTTCCGATTTATTCCGACTCCAACCGATGTTTTGCTGTCGCCTTTATTAATAAACGATTGTTTTCGCGTCAGCTTTTGCACTTCGCTGAATCAGTAATGAGAACAGGATTTTTAAAATCACCATTTCTTACAACTTCATGATGATTACAACCAGTTCCACCTAATTCCGATGTTAATTGCGCGAAGCACGAGCAAATAAGATTAATTATACACCGTTTTGGCGTGATTATAATTAGTGAAACACTTCATGAAATTGGCTTAACCCTTCACGTGTCGTCCTACATTACTTTTTGTCAGTACTGTACGCAATTAGGTCCTTATTCTTGAACGTTTTATTCTTTAAAATATAATCGATACGATTGTAGTGAGAGACAGTGGAATGATTTATGGAACTCGCGCCTCGGCTTTAAATAATACATCGCCGTAAGCTTTCAACGTCTTAGAATGAAAGTCACGACTGTAATTTTAAAATGTAGATATGAATGTTTGATGATTTTATTATTTGTTCAATAGATTTCACGATCCCTCGTAACCGCAGTTGAATATTCTCAAGGTTATTCGTTCTGGGTCTGTATTTTGAATACAATATTATTTGAAGTTGTATTTATATTTTTTAAATAATCTCTTTGTTGAAAAGGGTATGTGATGAATTAAGTTTATTATAAAGCAATACATATCGAAAAATACACAAGTAAATAAATTGCGAGGAGGGTTTAATTTCAAACTGTTTACAAAGTATTGTTCGAATGAGTGCTTTCAGTAAAGGTTGCAGCACATAGTCTTGACAAGTTTTGTTTGAAGTCTGGAAAGATTTTTTGTTCCTATAAAACAGCGACGTGTAGAAAATTAGTGTAACAAAAGAAATGTGGAAACCATAAAATCATGAAAAATCATCATCATCTGTCTAGCCTTTTCCCAAATATGTTGGGGTCGGCTTCCAGTCTAATCGGATGCAGCTGAATACCAGTATTTTACATGGAGCGACTGGCAATTTAAATACAATGTGGAAACTCTAATAAATCGTCACGAAAAATATCCATCATACAGCAATAAACAATCTGAGGAGTAAACAATAATTGCATAATCTGACAATAATATTGATAATCGTAAAACTACATTGATTTTCAATGAGCTTCCACAAAGTATAAGGTATTAAGTTCGCAATTCATACTTCAAATCATGCAGACTTGCGACTAATTTAAAATTTTACGACTTTTGCGATTGTGATTAGTCGTAAGTCAATAGTTTTATCTGAGACAAAAGAATTAAATAATCCAGTAGGTGACACTATCTAACAGTAGGTAATCTTATACTTATCTCTAAATAATCTAAGATATGTATGCTGATAGCAATTAATTAAAGCAATAAATTATTAGCTATTAAAACAAATCCATAAAATCCACAGTAGGTATAAGAAATATTTGTTGAATTTTTAAAACAATGTGAAAACCGTAACCTGATATCTATTTTGAATAAAGTACATAAATATTGATTAAAAATCACACAAAGTAAGGATTATGACCTGCACCCTAATTGCGTAACACATTATCGATCGGAGTTGGTTTCATTTTGAAACAAATTGCTAATCCATTGCCTCATATGTTCGAAAAATTGTCTGCTCGACATCATAAATAACGCAATGAATGTTGTTGAACTGTCAAAATGAAACCAACTCCGATTGATAATGTGTTACGCAATTAGGCTGCTGTTTGTTTTAAAGCGTACTAATGAAAGCGTATAACACCTGCGCGGATGCGGCTTTGCACCTCATTATTTTTTTTAATAGCTGTCATTTCCCATTTGCCTACGTGTATAAGTTGATGTCAATAAGTAGATGAATTATTTTTTTTATATTTTTAGTCTTCCTATTTTATATTTATGGTATGATATAGGAATACCCATACTTTCTTTCAAATCGTTTAAACATTGTCACTTATTGACTTTCCTCGTCTAAACAAAATGTGACCCTAAAATTGAGTCGCAAAATCGCCAGTCTGCACCCACAGTAAGATTGTTTACGAGCATCATTGTTTGCTCTGCTCTCCGTACTATTGTGGGCTGGATCCGCTATTATTTTATTGACTTCCTACCAACTGGTCGGTTTATTGTGCAGGTTAGTATACGCTGAATTGTTTGTTATTAAGCACCAAATTGGTTTGTTAATCGTCGTGGTTATTGGACGGTATTACGTTGTTGTATTGAGGGGAGTGATGTTGTTGCTATCAGGTTTTAATTTAGCATCTGATTCAATTGTATCTGGTTCTGATTGATGTTCAAGTTTATAGATGTTTTCTTCATTTACTTTAGTTTTTATTTTAAAATTTATTTTAGCTTAAGGGTTAGCTGTGCTTTTAATTATGTCATCACCTTTAAACGAATTTCTTGAGTCACGTAAAATTACCACATTACTTATTCTTTAAAGAACCTGTTGATAGGTCTATTACTCATCTGATATACAGCAATTGTGTTCATCATTAGAACAACTTTTACTATGGGACCAATCCTGAAATCGCGAAAAAAAATCAGTTCTGTTCAGTACATTTATCTTTAATAAACTCGTCAAAATGTAGGGAGCATTTGATTTTTTTTCGCGATTTCTGATTCGGTCCCATCGTAAAAGTTGTTCATAATAATGAGTACCATGACCCTTTAAGAGGTTGCTGGTGTTTTACCAATAACCCTGTATATAAACTAACAATAAAGATAAAGAGTTTGTTTTTTTGTTTGTTTGAACGCGCTAATCTCTGGAACTACCTGTCTGATTCTGTTCTGATTTGAAAAAATATTTTTGAATCTGACATCTGACAGCCCAGTTCTTAAGGAAGGCTATAGCAGGCTATTTAACATCCCGCTTGGACCTTTAGGAGCCGAGCAAAAAGAAAAAAAGTCAGAAAGAACGCTAAGCGAAAACGAAGTATAGCGAAAAGGAAGTAATAATGTGATGCGATGCGACGGGGTGGGTCGGGGGACCAGAAATTTTACGCGGACGAAGTCGCGGCCAGAAGCTAGTCTGATATTTATAGCAGTTGGGTTACTTATACCGGATGACTTTTTTTACAGTCTCGAAAAAAGTTGGGTATATTAGGTGAACAGAGTAGAAGCCTATGCCTATGGCATACCTAGTTTTTTTTTTTAATAGCTTAGGCAGAAGAAAATATCTACTACTATAAATACTACAAATTCGATGTAAACTTATCATTTTTGTACCATAAAAACAGACATTTTGAAAAAAAATAATAAATCGTTTAAAAATATCGATTGATTTTTTTGATTTTTTTTAAAGAAAAAAAAAAAAAAAAAGTTAGGTATGCCATAGGCTTCTACTCCATTCACCTAATATACCCAATTTTTTTCGAGACGGTAAAAAAAGTCATCCGGTATATAGGCTCCTCTAACACCTTATGCAAAACTTTGCCTCCCTACGAAAATCTAAGCAAATTGCTTTTGATACAGGCTCCTGCTTGTACTATGATTTACTTTGCTTCCCTTCAATTTGTCAACAGTATGATGCCATATTTTTCAATAAACCAGGCATATATTCTAAGTCTGATTTATAGTCAATACTAAGTTAGATTCTAGTTTACCTACAAGTACTGGGACTCTACGATGTAATGAAAGATGTCTCACACCGTTAGTTATTAATAGACTGTCACGGCAATTAATCGAATGCAATTTACCTGGGAACGAATAGCGGGTAGTGCAATATTAATAAGTACAAGTTTTGTGCAAATCTTTGTAAGTCTACTGTATTAACACTTTTCTTGCTCAGAACAGGAAGTTTAGAGTGGAAAATAATGGTAAAACCGTGTTTTTCCTTGAGCCTACTGTTCATAATTTAAATGTTTTATTACCGGACTTTATTCATTTAAACAGGTTTGCTACGAAAATATTGTTATTGCGCAGTTGTAGAGGTCTGTGGAGGAAAATTATAGTTGTAGGTATATGTAGGTACAGTCAGCCTCAAAAAGATATACGTGTGATGTTTGTAAGCTGGGTGAAAATCCTTTAGGGGGTGGTAGTTGACACTATTTAGAGAATTTTGAGCCATAAATGTCTTCTTGTAACAACACTGTAACAACACCTATTCTGAGAAATAAATGGAATTTACCTGCATAAATTTTTGCCCCAGTTAAAGATGGTATGTTATTTTTTACTAAAAGTTTGCTGGTAAGAATTAAAAATAAACATACTTCATCAAAGACAAATATGTATCAAAATCTACTCAAAATGCTCTAAATGGTGCTGTCAACTATCACCCCCTTAAGGCTCTGCACCCAGTTTCCAAACACCCTGTATACATCGACAAGAATTCGTTTAATTGTCTTGGTACCTGGTACCAGCTACTTAACTTTCAAGTTGTGTGTGTTGTGCTATTTTTGGTCATCATCCTTTCAGAATAACTCTTCTAATGATGCACCTAGGCTGCTTCCAAGATAAATCACATGGCTAAAAACTATTATTGTTGTTATTTTTTTAAACACAGCAATCCTACTGGAAAATCTTAGGACCTAAGAATTGTTTCATTTAGTGTGGGTTGAAGGTTTTTAAAAATTTTATTCACGCACGCTATATTTGGCTAGAGTTCATAAAATACTAGTTTCGGAAGCAAACAACGTCAAACAAATCATCTTTATTCATTGGGTTTTTAAAAAGAAAATGCATTTAAGACAAAATATAGGTGACAGGTCAGAAAATAACATAAAATTATGCGACTCCACACCTATTATGTATAAGACATAGACTACACATAACTTTTTACCACAAACTACTTTGAATTCTATCGTCATTATTCGGACAATGACATAGATGTTTTTTTTTCTCTATAAACGGTATAAACCTTATCGCAAATCGGCATTTTCAACGACATCTCAGAAACCGGTTTTGTATCAGAACTTCTCGATTTTAAATGAATGAAGAATGTTTTGGTGAGGATTGGGAATTTTCTATTCGATTTATCAGTTATAAGTTTTATATTGATACAAATGACGAACATACATAAATCAATCGATGTTATCAGTTTTGACTTAATAGAAAATTAAATAGAAAAAGGGTTTCCAATCAAGTCGTTTCCGGTTATGTTAATTCGTTTTAATTTTAATGTTGCTTAGGTAGCCATTAATAATGACAACATAGTTTCAATGTATGTTATAGATAACTGATTATGTCATGTTATGTAAGTGAAGAGATTGAAAGGTTCTCGATGTCTTAACATTTACGTACTTTCATTTTAAATAAATAATGCGCCCATAGTTAATCTATATCAATAAAAAGAGAAGTCCTGACTGACTCATCAACGCCCAACCCAAACCATTGAATCTAGAAAGCTGAATAGGGAAGCATTTCCCGGTAGCACTTACCTGTGGGATATTTTGCGACATCCACGCCGCGGGCAAAAGCTAGTAAAATATAAGTAACTATATAGCTAACATCATTTTAATCCGCTTATATTAAATAATAATATAAATAGGTACTATTTTATTTATATCTTCGCCAAAAATTCCTTTTATTTATTATCTACCAACTACCTACTGATAAACCATCTATCTATCTATCTATATAAATAAAAAGAGAAGTCCTGACTGACTGATTGACTGACTCATCAACGCCCAGCCCAAACCCACTGACTCATCAACCCCACATACAATACGATTAAATTTGAAATGTTGTGTTATAAAATTCAAAGACAAGAAAGTATTAACGTATCCTAATGTAGTACATAGACAACTTGAGATGGACATACAATTTCCGTTCATTGTTCGTTCATTCATTTTTGGTCGTATTACATAACAGGGCACAGACTATTTGTAATTCTATTTTATGTTTCGTCGATTGAACTGCAATGTTCCCAACTCAAAAACACTAATGCTGACCTAACCTAACCCGGTGTCACTTTTTAGTTGTAGAACGCGCAATAAGAGTTAAAATGTTAAGAGGACATATCGAAGCGTGGATCCTTTTTTTTTTTTTTTTCTTTTTTTTTTTTTTAATATTTTTTTTTTTTTTTTTGAGGTTGGGAAATCATCATATAACTTCTCCCGCTCTGGGTGGAGCGGAAGGGCGTGTCAGACTTTTACTGACTAAAACCCACCCGTGTTCCTTCAGTTGCCTATGCCAGGGCCGCGGTAACCTCTTCAGACAACCCGCGACCCCCAGCCCAAACCCTTAAACCTAGAAAGCTGAAATTTTACACAGATGTTCCCTTTATAACGTAGACAAGGCATAAGGAAGGATTTCCTGGTAGCACGTTCCCGTGGGATATTTTCCGACATCCACGCGGGCGAAGCCGCGCGGGAAGTGCTAGTTAGGAATATAGGAACCTACCCACTGCAATGACAAAATTGTACGCACATAAACGAAAGCTCTTTGACTTTATGCTTTAACTTAACCTTTGGGTCAAAGTTACTTCTATGTAAGCGCTTAAAAGATTTTGTAAGCTATACCAATTAGGCACCAATATTCAATATTTTATATACTTAGTTCTAGCACGTTTAGTCCGGTTAAATAAATAAATGTAGAGTTTGTAAATTACACAGAGTCTTCTATCTCGCGCGTCCAACTATACATCCATAACGCCATTTCTAAAAAAAAAAAAAAAAATGGAAAATGTTAAAAGGATCCACGCTTCGATATGTCCTCTTAACATTTTAACTCTTATTGCGCGTTCTACAACTAAAAAGTGACACCGGGTTAGGTTAGGTCAGCATTAGTGTTTTTGAGTTGGGAACATTGCAGTTCAATCGACGAAACATAAAATAGAATTACAAATAGTCTGTGCCCTGTTATGTAATACGACCAAAAATGAATGAACGAACAATGAACGGAAATTGTATGTCCATCTCAAGTTGTCTATTACTTACTACATTAGGATACGTTAATACTTTCTTGTCTTTGAATTTTATAACACAACATTTCAAATTTAATCGTATTGTATGTGGTTTTCAAGGAGATTTAGTTTGTTGACTGATGAAAACGTCAGATAAGGAAAAATATGTATTAAGGATGATGCGCAGTGGTAGCCCGCGAAATTCATTTTTTTTTGAGTTTTTTGCAATTTGTAGGTCCGTGTCAGGTTGTATCTTGATCAAAGTATGATACGCGGCAATAAAACGTATGTATTTACATAATTTTAACCATAAAAATCATCAATACATCTCTCTAAGTTAGATTTCGTGCAGATTCGTTAGATTTCGTTCGTTTGACAAACCTGCATGAAATGTCGCGGGTAGCCCGCGACATTTCACAGCGCAATCACATTAAGTAAGTTTTTTTATAATTTGTTATGAGTTCAGGATTGAATATGATTGATTGATGATGAATTTTCACGTAACGTCAAAAAATATAAAACACAAAATCAGTTTTTAGCGGTACCTACCTCGTATAGTAAATTTATAGCTATTGACATTACTTCACTAACCCAGAGTTTAGTGGGTTAAATATTTAGCAGTTTAAATCTCGGTTTACCTCTAACTCTTGGTGCGCAAGATGAATTATTTGATTAACCCTGAATTACTTAGCTGTTAACTTTGAGTTATTTAGAATAATCCATGAACGCGCAAGTGAGCCTTATTCTTGACTTGACATCATGCCATAAAAATTACACAAAATACATAACTCATAACATCACGCCTGAATTTCCCGAAGAGTTGGGCAGAGGAATACATATTATAGTACACTCACATTTTGCCAGTTTAACTGTTTAAGTGCCATGTAATAGGGGGCCTATTGCCATCAATTATTAACTGATCACAAATCCACATTCCAGGCTGCTGCTGAGAAATTCCAAATGGAAAAACCCAATAACCTTTGCCCGATCTGGTAATCGAACCCAGGACCTCACGCTTAGCAGTGGTGCTTGCGCAACTACTAGACCAACATAGAGAGGCAGTCAACAAAATATCAAACTTCAAAATACCTACAGATACTATGAATAGCATACATAATGACATTAATGACACACACGATGTTAATCAACGAAAGATTCACTCCCACGATTTCGAATTTCTGTGGATGTGATATCATTCTTACTTCCTGAGCTTTTAGCGATATCTTAATCAATTAAGTTACTGTTTTAATTAAAAACTTGACATTTCCATTTTAGCACTAAATTCAGAATAATCAAAATTAAAAAGAATACATAATTTAAAAGTGAATAAATAATATATTTTAACTGAAATTTAGAACGAAGAGAACCGATGAGACAGGTTTCTATATTTCTTTAGGTCGAATCTATCTCCTCTATAGCCATCAATAAATTGGAACGTTTTACGAGTAGGTAGGTAGTCTTTAAAGTTAAAAAGTAGACGAAAGCTCTGATACTACCGTTTCCGGTAGAACACTAATTACCCAAATAAAACCACAAGCACGACTTCATTTAGGTGTTCTAAAGATTTTAAATTACATATTCAAAACGAACACGAGTTCAATGATTTTTCGGAATTTGAAATTGAATGACCATAAAACTACAGCAGGCCGTTATAATAATTACTATATCTATAAAGTATATAGTATATATAGTGAAAATACACGTTTTCCCTGCATGTAGCTTTAACAGGCATAATGGTACAAGTTGCTAAATGCCCTGCAATAATCCATAATGGATAAAAACGTGACCAGAACGCATGTAGCTGAACAGCCGCGAGAACTTTACGTTCCGAGTTAAGTCCGCTTAAGTGCCGCCAACTAGGGCTTTCCAACAAAATTGCGTAAAATACATGAATGTTTATTCTGTTGTAATTAAATTCAATCCTAGATCCTCCTGATTTCCAAATAACATATGATATTCACTTGTTTTTCTGACCCTAATTGTCTATAGGGATCCGGATTCCGGCAGCGTACTCCAGTTCACTCAATATCGTGTTTCTACAATAAATTTGCCACAAATCGACAGTTAATCTTAGTTTTACCGTATCAACAAGACAAACGAGACCTTCCTTTATTTATATACCCATCGATCAAAGCCAAAATAAAGACGGCAACCGTCGGTACTCCATCGAAACGCATGGTCCTGATCGTATGCGAAAATTCCCCACATTGAGTATTCTCTGTATGCGTGCGATGTCAAGTGGAGGTGTGCTAGTGAATAACAAACGAGCAGTTGGCAGTGAGCCTGTGATGAGATGGGCCCTACCACGGACTCGGCAAGCGAGGTTAGCCAAGTTGCTAAGTGAGATTGTGGAAACTGTTAAAGCAAAAGTTGGTAACGTCAACAGTTACTTGGAGATTGTTTTGGGAGTGTTTACTTTATTCTTTAACTTGTATAACATTAGATTTTATAATAGAGTGTTATTGTTGGCTTCTTCGATGGGCGTTTATGGCGAGTCATGCTGCCAACTAGCGCTACCATTGAGAAAAAATAATAAGTCTGGCGATATGGAATTGAAATTTCCTATGCTCCTATGAATGTATATAAATTCCTAGCAATTAACGCCATAAACGAACCTTTTTGGAGTTAACTGTTAAGGCTTTGAACCTAGGAGGTTTAGTGTTGATTTTTTTGGTACAATAAATTCTACCTCGTCTGACTAAAAATATAAAAAGAAATTTTAAAATGTTCCATATCTCCAGACTTATTATTTTTTTCTCAATGGTGGCGCACTACTCGCCTTAGTATAAAATATACCTACTTAATTGATCAAAGATACAATAATTTAAAACGAGAGAGATTTATTTCGTCAAGTGTCTACGAATTAGTATTTCGATTGAAAATCAAAGTATGTATAAGTCCTTAAATTAAAAAAAACCCTAGTGTTTAATCTAAAGTGTTCAATGAATAAACAAATCGAGATATAAATGAAATACATCAAGAACCGGTAGTACCGGCGTCATGCAGTCGCAATCTTGGTAACAAGAGTATCGGAGACAGTGATGTTGGCAATGAACGGACAACAGAGCTGGACACTTGGAGAGCCGTGTCCGGTACCGACCCTGGGAACATGCGCGATGATATTAAATTTATTTATTGTTACATGTCACCCGGTGTACCAAGCTCTGATGGATGGACAGAGTTTGCTCAAAAACATGAAATAATTTTTGGCTTCGTAGTTGTCGAAAGTTGGAATACCGAGGATTATGAACCTGAATATTTCAAAAAATATAGATACTAGCAACAGTATTAAAAATCATCAATTACTGAAAAAAGTACTTACATACAGTGTACCTACATGATCTAAGTTGAAACATCAAAAATAAGAATGGTACCTAAGCTAAGTTTCATTAAACCGACAGAAGCGTAATAAAACATGATTCTTTCAGAGATGAGTTACTGAGTGTGGGTCATTGAGGTAACTATAAATCGCTCAATGCGATGACCTTAAACCACATACACTTTCCAATCTATCGTCACGATATCGTGACGGCGTCGAAATCTTCAGATCAATTGTTACGTGTATGTCTACAACGCCAATAACATTGCAGCCAATTTGTATGCAATAGATCGTTTGAAGATTTTTTCGTTACAAAATATTTGGCAGCCTCTAGGACTTTGCAATTGGCAATATTTCGCTGTGGAACCCTATCAAACACTGCTCCAGTTTCCGTAATGCTTCCAACTAAAAGAAATACATCTAAACGTCTAAAGATGTACTCGCAATATTCTAATTCGGCCGTTTTCCCAGGTTACGAAATGGTTTCTAAAATAGAATTGCATGATCCGATATCGCCATTCTCCTGTTTAGAATTCCTTGGCCTCTGAGTAAAAAAACCCAAATTATATAATGTGTTTACGGTGAGTTGGTCTAATATCTGTTTATACAATCTGCCTGTGGCTCGTCTAATTGATGTGACGGTGGTGTATACAGAATGCGATTATTGTGATTCATCGTGTCACCGGTGGCTACATGATGAAATTTACTAATCTCTGCCTTATATAAAATGCAGCGCCTGTTTGTCTGCGTGTTTGCACAATCATTTCTTTAATCGATGTCGTGAAGGGAACAGGATTTATGATTTCTTTATTGTTGTTGGAACAATAACTTTAAGAAGAAACCTGCGATGGATTGGAATGGAATTATTTATTGTGAATACCTTATTACTTTGAGGAATAAGTTAAGAGCACGTGTTCTGTTTGAAGGATGCCGTAATAGAAAACTTCAAATATCTACTAGTAACTATTGACTCGGTGCATATATTTTATGCAGTATCGAATCGAAAGCCCGATCGGTCAACATCTCTTAGCTACAATCTTCCTACAATATGGGTAGTCTGTAATAAGTACAGATTTCCCAGGACTCCAGCAGCAAGCAGTATTCATTAAAGCCTCAAACACACCACAAATACAGACATGAAGTCCAACCGCGCAAATTACTTAATTAAACGCGTCAATGCGTCTTCAAACCAATAATAAAGCTTAAAACTGCCCGTTATTTTTCATCTGAGACAGGTAATTTTTATGCATATTTAATGGGCAATTCTTGGCTTCAAATTCAGTAAGATAAGGTACGACTATAATGCATGCAGTTTGCCCCCTTGTGTTATTTATTGTGTGATTTTTGGCAACAAAGCTTTAGCCCGGTACTTGGCTCAGCTAGATGTGCATGCAATCTTCATAATGCATGCACTTTTGTATGATACCGCTGGAGGCGGTTTGACGTGGCTAGTGACGTAAGCACTAGAGTGGTTCGCCCAGTGCATTTGGAACTGTTATCTCAAGTTATATTGTTGTAAATAGCGGTTCGAGAGTACATAATTGTATTTGATCTTAGAACGCATCGAGTGTTTGACTAGGTTTCGATCCTGTTTTCTACGATTAGGAAGTAGGACGACTTATCTATGGGAAATGTATTAGTCTATTGATAAGTTTGCAATCAACCTAATGCTTGAGGAATTCGATGACTGGGGGGTCTGCATTCTATGTCCTACTAAGATATAGCTACTACAAAGTTTATATGAAAATTTATGAACAGTGTAGGCTTGATATTTCTTTACTTTTATGAGTAACGGCTTTTCATGGAAAATATAAAAACTGGAGAAAGGCCCAAGTGACGAAAATTCTTGGAAAAAAAGCGGTTTCGGAGTGCGTAGAAAGTTTATGACATTATTACGGTCGTATTAAAGCCAACGGTTTTACTGATACTCACGTAACGTTGTTGGACTCGTAAAAAGTAGTAGTAACCAGTTGTAACACACATACCTGTGAACAATAAAAAAAGAATTAATTATGAGCTGGTTTATATAGTTGATTGGGAGATAAGCAAGATGAGGAAATTATTGCTTTGGGAACATTGATGACAAGACTTTTCTATGGAAACTTAACACCTGTTTAGTCATCTTTGTCTTCTAAGCATTAAGGATTCTAAGGCAAGCAAGCAAGCATTCAGCACACAACCAGTTTTCACATCCATTTCAATACTTTTGTTAATCACGAATGATAGGAACATCGAGATTCGAGAGTTAACATTGCTGGACTAAAATCCCTTCATTCCTACTTCCAGTTCATGCTGCAAGAGCCTAATGAACTAATTACCATTTTTGCAGAGCAACATACGTGCAACTACCCTCAGCTTCGTACCGTGTACTTCATTATGACAAGCCTCTAATTTGGCCGAATGACATGTCGGCCAGTCGCGTCATGAATAATTCCGTACAGCCGTGTCCGGGCCGTGTCCGGGCCTTGTCCGGCCAGTAAAGACGCTTAATTGAGAGAACAACGTGTCTGTCGAATAAAAGCGTGTGAACTTTTTTCTGAATCTTAATAACCTCGTTTCGTAAACGGACAGTTTTGGATTTATGACGTGAAGTTTTTACTGGAGTGACCACTTAGTACAGTCGAGATTGAGCCTCGATGCTGTGATGAATAAAAAATATTAAGCACAATATTAAAAAGTCCATACAACGTCAAGTCCATACTTAAATGCACTGTAAAAAATCACACCACGAAATTAAACATGCCTACCTACATACCTACCTGCAGCAAACAATAAATTATAGCCGGGACTGTTTACTTTTCATATTTATTCTGTGACAACATATTCGGGGAAAATCGCGCCATAAATAAATCTCAATAATACAGAGGTGACGTTTAATGTATGATTTATATATGTATTATGATTTATAGTATATAGAGCCGAAAATACCGATCGGACTAAGCAGTAAGCACCGCCTACGCGCGGGGTCAAGCATAAATCATATTGCGACATCTCAAAAATGCCAACTTCAAAAACATGTTCGCCCCGTGGCCAGTACCGCACGCACCGATGGTAAGACAAGAAAAACAAACGTAAAAAATAAATTACTTTTGTATACCTCCTTTCTTTCCCGTTGTTGGACGCCGAACAACTCATAAATCACAGAAAGATAAGCATAAAAAGATTGTATGAGGTGGGTACACGGTAGAACTAAACTTTTCGTATTTTGTTATCTCGCGTCAAGCGGGGCCTACAAAAAATGTACGCCTACACCTTTCCCCGAAACCACTTAGGTAATAGACCAAAAACCAAGACCTTACATAACTGACCAGGTAGATTAGTCACGCCGACAGATTAAAGCAAACTCACATAGCTCTACAAAATTTCTCAGTAAGTGTTAAGTATCACGCAATTTTTGTTAGAACTTAGATTTTCTTATCTCAAATTCCATCACAATAATTCTTATTCTATTTTTTAGTCGAGCGGTGGCTAGCGACTATGCGAATAATTACTGTCGCTACGCAAAGGAATGACTGCACATATTTTACTAAATTCTCAGTGATATTTCAAAAGTTACGTTTTAAAATAAAACCAGTTATGTAGAAAAGGCGTCTGTAAAAAACATCCGAGTGTTTCATGCGACGTAAACTGTACAAACGACGTACAAAATTTACTCGTAATAAAAGTAAGTATAAAGCATGTATGTTAGGAAAAATCCTAAATCTTCCACGGTCACCTGGGCGCTTAACAAATAGTCTTGCGTGGCGACCGCATGAGGGGGGCCGTTTTGTCAGGGCTGGTATACACGAGCGCCTACTGAGCAATTAGATTTGTTAGCTTGTACCTACCCGAAGAGTTTCATCACGCCCCCGCTCAACAACAGATGCTTGGACTAATAACCTCTCGAAGTTTCCCCCTTGCCGACCCCGCCCCCGCGCCCCTGGGACTCCCGCGCTACCCCAGCCTCCCCAAGCAACCCAACTAAGATAGATTGCGCCACCATTCTTGCAATTTTCCTGTCGTATCTTGCCTCGTAAATTCCTAGTGATATATAGGTTCGGATCTCTCGCGATGCGACCAGGAGCATACTCGAAATATGATAAGAGTTATTTATTATTGTTCTTATTGGTTTTCTAAGGGGTGGCAAGTAAAAGTATTTCGTTATGGCTTTGTGTTGTATTTTGATTGGACCCGATATCAACTTTTCGGGTCGAGCCTATTCGATATGATATGTCCACCAATGTTATGAGCATACTCCAGACCTAGTTCGCCTAAGACTTCAATTCGAGTTTGGAAAACACTTTATTGTAAAGTGAGAAAATTTAAAAAATTATTCAATGTTTAAACGGTATATAATGTTTTAACGAGGTATATGACTTATAACACAGTCCCATTCATTACCTACATACTTACTACAATATCCATTTCGATGTTTCCAACAATGATATCAAAAGTCAAAGTTGTTAATTATAATACTAGAAGAGCCACTCTTCAAATACCCTGTATTTCAATTTTCTCAACTACATAAAGTAAAACAATAACTTCAAACCGAGGATGGAACATATTAAACAAAACAACAGCAAAACCAAATTATTTAACAGAGAAGTCGGATACCACTTCTGAATAGAATGAAGCAACAAAATGTTATTAGATCCCAAAATTAAGATACAACTTATTAAGGCCTATAGAAATCTCAAAACATAAATCACAGTAAGTACTGTAAGAAACTATGCAGATCAACTTAGAACAGTTTAAAGCTCTGCTAATCCCGAAGTATCCTTCACTAAAGACGATGTAGACGGGGCAAAATTGAACCCACATAACAAACCTAGATTAAAAGTTAACCTAGTTTGGCTTGAGGATGAGGTAAACTGTATCTGTGAAAACTATACGATCTCTTTGCCAAACAAAATAACATAGCAGAATAGGAGTGAAACAAAACAAGCGAATACCCGACTGTACGTAAATGAAACAACAGAATCTTCATTAATTTGGCGCCAAATTAAAAACAGCCCAGTCCCTTCCATGCAGCGGCCATTTCCATATTCTAATAGCAATAAATTGTCATTGCCTTCAGATGGTTGATTCATAGCTGGAATTTTAATGCAGTTTTATGATTTCGTACATAATAATGAGGAGATTTTTTGCAAACTCTGGAATAGATTTGGCAAGTGTGATGTGAAATTAATAGTTCAGGTGCTACAAGGGAGATAAGATCAACAATTAATTGATCATCAATCTCACCTAAACTATACATTTGAAGAATTATTACATATGATTAAAGCACAATACAGTCCTAAATAAGATTAGCATCACCATATATTTGTAATTATTACTACAAATCACTTTAGCTGTAACATCATTTGATACTAGAAAGTACTAAATAGGCAATTGAATATATCCTGTCATTAAGAGTCCTTGTGTAACAATACTAACAATGTAGTGGGTGCATCATGCAGCACTGCTTCAATGAAAGTAGTACCTTTATCTAATTCAAATAGTTTTGGGTATGTTGCAACATTATCAGTAGCAGTATTAGATTATGCCATCTTGTATCTGCCTACCGCTATCTATGAAAATATTTTCATACATTACGGTGCCTTAACTGTGCCGTTTGTGTTTATGATGCATTCGTACTTGTCGTTTAGTATTTGTCGAAGGCATAAACAATTGGAAGGAAACAGTACCCTAGCAGACGACGGAAGTAAGCCGAGTGTCGGTACCGGAAATGTTATTGCCGGAACGACTACTACATCCGGTCGTGTAGACTTTAAGTCTACGCCGGTGACGATAACTGTCTTTGCCATTTTTGAGAGTACCTTCGTGAACTATGAATCGGGATAATGCAACAGTTATATTGAATATTGTGTCTGTATGATCGGTCGGAGTGCATTTGTTTGTCTTCCTGAAAGTCTTGAAAGAGTTCCAAATGAAATAACTTCACTCTTCGTATTACAGTTGGTGATTCAGAAGCAGTGGGTACTGAGGTACATATTAGTCCATTAATATCGAAATGCCCAAGTATAAAGATTTTCACTCCAGTGAAAGCTCTAATTTATGGCAACTATTTTAAACACCAAGAATTAAGTTATGCTCCGCAAGAGAACAAGAGTTATAAATGCTTGCTGGCAATACTATCTAGGTATTTGTAGTTAAGTCAGGTTGTGGAAAATATCAAGTTTACTTTTACTTGGGATTTTCCGGAGAAAGTGCTTTATTTATATGTTGGAAAATTGAATCCTAATATCGTAGATCTGTAGTTACTAATACAATTTATTTATAGATATTATTGCTTTAGTTGTTTTTTTTTTATAAAATCGTTAAAAGAAAAGAAAATGGTGAAACAATAGCAGCATTCATTCAAAATAAAATAGAAAAGGAAGTCATAATCGAATTGCTAATGACCTACAAAATATAAACAACGAATCCTTCAAATTATTACCATCATGAAGACATGCTATAAATCCCCCCTAATTCAACCTTTTTTAACGTAATAAACGTCTAAATAGATATTTATCTGTACACAGTACTACTCCCGTCCATTCTTCACATTCAAGGGATCCACGCACGAAAACCCATAACCTCAAGAATGCAAAGGACGCGAACGATTTTTAATACACTCGGCACCCCATAATGGGTGTTTTCGCACCCCCAGTCTGCGGTGACATTTCAAACCCACCGTTCTATGAAAAAACAAAGCTCGAAACATTATGCAAATGGCATTATGTCGGTATTTTTGTACGTTTCGCCAACTTTATGAGCCGAATAGAAAGGGTTGAAGGGTTAAGACAATTCGAGATCGTGAATAAAAGTTTTGATGCCACATTGTCATTATTTTTTTCAATATGTACTGTACCCTCCGTGTGGTAACCCTTTGCTGTCAGCGATAGATAAAACACTATTCAATTATTAATTCTTTTGTTAGAATCAGTGGCGTTATGTAGCGGAGCGTCCATATGTCCGTTTGTGTCTCTTCTCTGATGCCGCAAACCAGTAATGGATTATTAACTAAAACAATTTTCATAACTGAAAAACAATGGATGAAGAAAATGGCTTTCACGTCATCTATGTATATAAATAAAAAAAGAAGTCCTGACTGACTCACTGACTCATCAACGCAAATCCCAAACCATTGAACCTAGAAAGCTGAAATTTTGCACAGATATTAGACAAATAAATAATTCCTAGTAGTGCGTTCCCGTGGGATATTTTCCGACATCCACGCGGGCAAAGCCGCGGGCAAAAGCTAGTTATGAATAAAAATAGAAAAATACAATTATTCTTTGGAAAAAAAGACGATTATATTCTTCTCTAAGTGCGTATCTTAGATGCTTTGTTATCATCCAATCAATAAAATTCTAAACCTCATAAATTCAATTGCTCTCTAACGACCATCTCCAAACATCTTCCACATATTCACACACTCCGCTGTTTACATCATCCACTACACATTTAAATTAATCTGTGTGACTGCTGTCTGAGTTAGTTAGATCACTCAATTCTCGTATTTATGCCAATGACGCAAGTGGCTACTTACTCCGGGTTATCGTTCAGAGCCAGATCTTCATCACAGATTTGCCAACAAGACTTGATATGTGGGTTCCTCAATTTGTACGCATTGACGTTGAAAATGACGGCGCTCGTCGCCTGTCGATCAATTTACCTAGATTCAGGTCACTCAACTAAGAGATGTCCTAGAAAATGGATGAGAGGTTCTTCTATTCATATCTTTTATATAGTTGCAGATGGGTCAATGTGATGCTATGTTCTGTTATTGAAATTGTAAATGACTTTAAAAATATTCAGACTTTTACTATCTATACCTATCTATAAAAATCAATGCCACTTTTCGTTGTAATTTTATAACTCAAGAACGGCTGGGCCGATTTAGCTGATTTTGGTTTTGAAATGTTTGACGTAGTCCATGCAAGGAAGGTTTAAACCATGAGAAAAATTGGAAAAATTGCCGGGAAAATTGGAAAATTCTGGAAAACTGAAAGTGGATTTTATATGGGAATATTGAAATTGGGACAGGACAACGTCTGTCGGGTCAGCTAGTTTTGTACAAAATATATTTCTAATTCGAACCATTTTACGTGATGATAATACTGAAGTCGTTGTTCATTAATAATGTGAAGTTTACATGAAACTAGTACCTACAGTAATTTAATGACACGTTCCCATATTACAGAAACCCAATTATGAATCGGTCATCTTCAATTAAAAATGAACCTTATCAATTACAACAAGAACTCAAAATCCCCTATAAAACAGCATAGCATTAAAACCTTTCAAAAATTATGAACCATTCCGAGCAGTTCATGAATGGTCACGCACGGGACTCGAACACCCACTGCTGTCAACTTCTAATATCGTGCTTGAAACATCTACCCACAGGCTGTCAGTACTTATTATGATACCTACATGTCAGCCCGTCGAACAGGCTCGTGTCGTGTTCCATTTAAAACTACACAATAGCATGATGTACGAAGCTATTGTACTGTGAGCTTAGCAACATGAGAATCGAAATGTCATACAACGGTTGTAAGTTAGGCGGAATATATTGTAAGGAATTGTACGAAGTAAAATAATAATGATATAAAACAAAGTCAGGTTATTTACACCATTTATAACTCAAGAACGGCTTGACCAATTTTTACGATTTTGTTTTGTTGGATTTGTCTCCGCCCCGAATAGCATAATAACTATTAAAACATCGGAAAAATTAACTGTCTCATACATGAAATTTGGACAGGACAACGTCTGTCGGGTCCGCTAGTTACGAATAAAAACAATTAAGATGTTAATGAGGATGCCCTAAGGTAGCCCGCGAAATTAAATTTTTTTTAGCGCATCCCCCTTAAGGTAAGTAGACTCAAATTAGGTTAACTTTGTGATAAATACACTTTTCCTGAAGAAAAAATGCAGATAATTTTCAACCAGTAACTAAAACTTCATTTATATTTCCATAACATCCTATTGTTCACTCTCTTAGTTTGATTTACTCAGGTAAAAGAGTATCTCATGGCCCTATTGTAATATAGGCCAAAAGGGCTAACGACCTAATCAAAATAGCTAATACTGACCCTGCACTCAGGGAATGCGGAAGACGTAGTTAAGAATCATCCAACGTCGTAAGTCTAAAGAAAGGATAGAATAAAGGAGAAAGAAGGTATAGATAGTACAATCCACGAAGACGCGCCCCACTACTCCTACTAACAGTTGCCTACATATACTTTAAACAGTTAGGAGGAGTAGTGGGGCGCGTCTTCGTGGATTGCACTATCTCTAAGTAGATTACAATGTAACTTATTTAATTTTTTATCCGATGAGAAAGTAGGTATGAAGAAAATCAATAATCAATCTGCCTAGCCTTTTCCCAACTATGTTGGGGTCGCTTCCAGTCTAACCGGATGCAGCTGAATACCAGTATTTTACATGGAGCGACTGCCTATCTGACCTCCACAACCCAGTAACTGGGTAATACGATACCCCTTGGTAAGACTGGTTGTCAGACTTTCGGGCTCCTGACGACCCGTAACGACTGTCAAAGATCCACGAATAACAGCCGGGACCAACGGCTTAACGTGCTTTCCGAGGCACGGAGGAATCTCGATATGTAAAGATGGTCACCCATCCACTGACCAACCCCGGCAAGCGTAGCTTAACCTGACGGATCGACCCGTGCGGCTGTTATTACTTAGCCACGAGCTCCTCAAAAACTATGTTTCCGCCCGGGATCGAACCGGGGGCCTTCTGCGTGTCAGGCAGATGTGATAACCGCTATGAAGAAAATCATGCATAAAAAATTTTGGAAATGGCATTTTTTTATTAAAAGGTCCAATCGAGTTCAAAACTAGTTTGGCAATCCTAAAACAATCACGAGAGTACCTAACGCCGTAGATTTTTTTTTTAAAGTAAGTTAGGTATGAGAATAAAATAATACTAGGTTGGTACCGTATTTATTTTCATACCTAGATAACTTTCTTGAAATGGTTTTTATGATTACTACTTAATAATAATTAATACTAATTAATTATTACTTAATAGTAATTACTACTTTGTAAATGCTGTACTGTATAACTGTTTTTTGTCCCAAATAAATAAAATAAAATAAATAAATAAAATGATGTCTTAATTATTAGGTATCTTACAAATGAAGCTTTTTCTTTTACAACTTAATATTGAAATTTAAATATATAATTATACCTACGTATGGTAAGAGCAGTGGTGGCCCAGTGGTAACTGCCGCGACTTACGAGTTGTAGGTCGTAGGTTCGAACCCAAACGGGCTAAATCGTGCAAATTATTTCATCACCACTGACTCTCAAAACGGTGAAGGAAATCATCGTGAGGAAACCGGCATGTCCTAAAACTAAAAATTCGAAGACATGTGACATCTACCAACCCGCACTGGGCCCGCGTGGTGAGTTCCGACCCACTCCCTCTCAAAGAGAGGAGGCCAGTGTCCCAGCAGTGGGAACATTATAGGCTGTTTATGCTATACTAACTTTTCGTAAAACTAATGTCTGCTGACCATATCAGCAGACATTACTTTTACGAAAAGTTGTACAAACTTCAAACACTGAAATTTCGACATCAGACACAAATATCTGCCAACATTTCTTCAGGCAGCCAACAATGTAAGAAACTAACGAGCATTATGTATATTTATCTCCTAACGCCACCATTACGAAAACTTTTTATATCTCACACAAAAATAGTAAATTTCTCGTATTTTCGACCATTCATGTTACATAAATAGCGTTAGTAAACACGAAACGTAGTCATGTGAAATATATAGCGGCATAGAATTTATATCCGTCATCACAGCGGTCGAGCTGAATCCTAAAATCAAAATTATCATGCAATTTTAGCTAAACCAAAACGCATTTAGTTGACAGAATGAGATATTTCCGCGACATAAATATGTTTTGCATGCTTCCCTAATGACAAAATGTTTGATATTCCACCGTGCCCACCATAGGCTGGATGCGAAAAAGAAAGAAGCGTTGTTCGAAATAGTTTGAATGTGAAATGTTCCAGTTCTGTTTCTAAAATTCAGTAGGAATTTTAAGTGGTTTTAAAAGGATTGATATTTTGTAAAATAATACTTTATACAGACGACCAAAATACCTACACCTTTTCAGTTTCACCTTTAACGTTTCTTGTATTCAATTTCCTTTACAGTTTCCCAAAATTTTCTTCCACCGTGTTAATTTTCCAGAAGCTTTGATAGTAATTTATGTACAAAACTATCTCTAATCAAGTATGTATTGTACCCCGACATCCAATACGTCATTTGCATAACCCAAGCACATGTGGTCATATACAAAGGGTCGAATGGGCCCTGTATTTAATTTTCATAAAACGAGAACGGTTTTAATACGTCTGCGGTCGAATAATAACCTAACCCTTTTCTATTTCAAAATTGGCTTCGGTTGTTCAACCGTTTAATTTATTATTAGTTGGACCTACACCTATGTACGGACGATGTAGGGAGTAATGAACAGTCTTATTGTGGAAATCTAGGGTCGATTACGCCCCTTGCTTTAAAACCACAATGGCAATCTGAAAAGGCATTCGTATTTCCAAAATTATGCTGATTATGATCGTCACTTGTTTTATTAGCAGCCAGTGATGTTCCATTTTAAAAATTGTGATAGTTCTGCCATCCTAAAGTGCTAGGATCATTTGGTACTTGAATGACATTGACAGGGGTACGTTGTTGGGAAACAACTTTGTGAAAATGAATTGAAAAAACAAGATAGCGGCGCCGGAGCCTCTTCCAAATTTGATCACGCGCATGAAGATCCATATAAGTACAACTTCTTCCAAGATAGAAAAAGCTCCTCTTTTGTTTTGTTTTTTCTTTCTCCAGCCTAAGCAATAAACAAATAAAGCTTTTATCTTGAAATCCATAGCTAGATAATCAGCGCGGGGCATCCGCGCGGCCGGGCGCGATGATTTATGCAATACTAACATTATGATACATTTGCATTTTGTTCACAAAGCCAGCAATGTATGCAGTAACGCTACACAATAGCTACGGGTTAATGTAGACTTCGGTTAGTCAGGAATGGTTACGAGGAATGATTAGGTGCTATTGTTTATGTGATGCAAATGTGCGGCCATTATAAATAATATAGTATTTCTTATTTAGATTGAAACACATAAAGTTTTGCTTCTAAATGTTGTGAGAAGTTCTCCACGAATGATCCCTTGCAGTGTGCACGGTAAAAGTGACATTGACGTTAAGGCAATCGTGTATAGTATTTTTTTTTTGTAAGTATTACCTTTGGTTAAATATCAGAAATAATATAAAAATTCTCACAAAATAATTAAGTTACGAAATTAATCAACATTCACGCGATGAATGTGAAAGTGATCTTATCAAATCGATCAATACAGAAATAAGTGTCAATATCTCAAGCCCCGAAACCTTTAGTCCCAATAATAATGTAACTAACACACGTGCCATTACAAAAGGTCGCATACATTCTCTTAATACTGACATTTATGTCACGAATATTAAGTTTGACAACTTCCACAGGTCTATTTTAAGCATTCCACGTTCCTTTCATTAAGAAACAACACTCCTTATCATGATTGAGACAAAAATAGGAATACCTCATAATTGGATTGTTGTATGGATCAAAAATATCCTCACTTATAATTTCTTCGCCCGTTACACTCCTGCATTTTACGATCGTAAACTTTCAGCGGACATAAAACAAAGTAAATTCATTCATTTGTCAACAATCTTATCTCGATGTCGCAAAGCCTACAATTCTTTGCGGCGGCGATAAACACTTTTTGCAAAATTTACAACGAGCGAACGTAATTGCCAAGTGTTTGATGCGATCATTTTGGACCTTGTGGTTTTAGAATTAAGGTACAATTTACTGTGATTGAATTGCTGATAAAATTGCGTAGTTTCTGGTGCATCTTTATCTGCGTTAGCCAGTGGTCCGCCAATGCCGTTAAATTTATTAACTGCGATACGCATTCAGTGTCGCGAGCTAAAAGGTGACTTTAATTAATATTAATTATAGCCACACCTCTAATTAATGTAATTCTCGAGATAACCGCTGTGTCGCCTTTTGAATGTGTCAAGCTCGGTGGCTTTCGTTGTACGGTTGTCGACAGGCCAAATCGTCAGTTACTTTCGCACAAAGATAAATGCAGGTGTAAACTGTTAAACTTCAGAGACCTTTTGAAGAAGAAGCTAAACCCTATCGTCACAAAATTTCACTAAGAAGTTTTTTAGGTAGGTTCAAAAAGCCTTTGTATTGCTTCCACCATTGCATTTCGATAACTGGTTCACCTTTACAGACAAGCAAAGACAACACAAACCTAGTCAGAATAACCAACATACGAATCCACGAAAATTAATCAGTAAACCCTTTTTCAGTAAACAACTATTCGACACAGTATTCATCAACTGAAAACAAGGCAACATCACCGCGTTGGCAAGGAATTAATCAAAGTTTAAAACAATTCCATGTAGCGGGCGGGGCGGGGCGAGGCAAGACGGGCTGCGCGAGTACGAACACACCGCAACGCACGAACATGCGAACATGTTTAGTGCGCCCAACATGTTGTATGTTTGCGCCTTACAAACGCGTTTGGGATGGAATAAGATCGGATGCAATTGAACGCTTATCGTAGGTAATCTTAGGTGTTGTAACTAAATCTTTTTGTTTTGTTTTATTGGCTTGTGTAAAGATTTCAGTATTTGGGGTCTAAATGGCTTTTTATAAAATCAAATAAAATGTACAGTAAAATTTCTTCATTGAAATCGAGAGCTATCAATATGTTAGAATTAATATATTTTGTCAATTTAGGGATACATCGTAAAGAAAGTGACAACTAACAAAGTTCAATATAACATTTTTGATACTGCTTAGGACTATAAGGTGTAAACATATATTGACTTAGGTAGATATACTAATTGTGTGAAGTGTTAGTATGTGTGTGTGTTTTGTAATGTAGGTGTGGTGTGCGTGTGTATGATGTAGGTGTGGTGGGTGTGTATGTAAACGGAAGGGAATGAGGTTCAGTTTAGATATGAACTATACATATAGGCAAGAGCTATGATTTGCTCCGTCACCGTCTCTATAGAAACATAGAACAAAGTCTTCGTTGAAGGGAGGCAAGTAAGTCGTACACAATGCAACGCTTGAACATGTTTTGTGCGCCCAACTTGTTGCGTCTGACATGTTGGTTGCGCGCAAGCCACGATCGAACAAGGCACGCTCAGTAATTAAATCGTTCTTGTAATTTTCTATTGTTGTGCTCGAATTTTGAAATTAATATTTTGACTCCGTTTGATGAAGTTCAAAATTAATAAAGTTTTAAGTAGGCAAGTTAAATAAATTATAGAAAAGCGGTCAGTTTCAATTACAATGAGAATAATTTTCTTGAGATAATAAAATAAAATAATAAAATAAATTTTCTTAACATTAAATTTTTCTAAATATCTTGGTTTATGTTAAATACTCCAGTAATAGAGTTTGAAGTAGTAAATGAAATGAAATGATGTTTATTTCTGTAAGTAGATCTTCTATGGCACTTGTAAATTGCACACGTCAATTTTTTTGTCAATGTCTTAAAACTAGATGGCTAGCTAGTGGATAGCTGGTGGTAATAGAAGGTGACAATGAAGTCATTGTAAGTCAGAACAAGCCTAAACAAGAGGCGGTCTTCGCAAACACAGCGTTGAACATGTCTGGAGTCCGTGCGACATACTCGTACACATTCAAACATGGCGTAATTAAATCAATTACTTGTGTGATTAACTCATAGAGGTTCTGAGAATCAAAACATACTTCGTAACCTAGAATTGACTGTCGGAATACAGTTTAGTTTAATTTAAGTAAGTTCTTTGGTTACATATGTAATAAATCATTCTTGAAAACACATACAAAAATAATTATGAGAAGAACGCATTATTTTGCAATTACAGTCTTTCGTTTAGGAACAATAGTTACGTAGGTAGGTATGGTATATTATCGTGGGTTAGATAGTCAAACAAATTTCATAAAAAATTTAGTTTTCACAAAACCAAAAATAAATCACAAATTAACCCTAAGGTATAGTAAATCGACCGTTTAACCTTAAACGCAGTAGGTACCTCTAAACCAGCCTTGCTTATGCAAATCATATTATAGTCGCGTAGGCTGGAACAATGTTCGTAGCTACAACTTTATCAAGCGCATAGGTGACTGCCAGTGATAAGTCTTTAGGCCGCTGTTCTTAGTGCCTTTATGAATGGCCGAGTTGGCTTTATTAAGGTGTTATGAATAATCGCTGGCTGGTACTGCATTTTGATAGAGATTTGGAGTTCTTCGTTTGATAACAACACTGTTCTTGACTTACTTTTCTCGATAGCAAAGATCATTGAGATCTTATATATTTATATTGTACTAGCTTTTGCCCGCGGCTTCGCCCGCGTGGAAGTCGGAAAATATCCCATGGGAACGTACATGTGGAAAACATAGGGCCGTCCGATATAACTGTGCAAACTCAAATCGCTACGATATATCGTTACCGTGTATAGTAGGCATAAAGCTACCAGTCGGCATGATTTTTTCCGACATCTTCAACAGTCGTCGTCATATTTCAGCCAATTTACACAAAACCATAATGAATTACACCGAATCACTCCGTTCATTGGAGAAAACCGTATGAAAATCCGTTCGGTACTTTTTGACATTATCGCATTCAAACAGACACACTTACGCGGCGGGGGGACTTTGTTAATTACTTAATATTTATTATGCCAGTCACGCTCTAATAACAAATAACTTTTGTCCGAGTGACCACTCGTTCCAATAATTTCCTCGTAAAAACTTCGAATGAAATAAAGACTAAATGTTACCTCAAGATTCGAACTATGACTACATTTCCCTTAAATCTCTTAAAAAGAGGTAGTTACACAAACATTTGTCAACCCCTATTGTACCCCCTCAAAAACGCTGTACCACATATTTCTTTATTTCCTACCAAAAGCATAAATTTGAATTTTCATATACCTACCTTAAGAAATGCTGGGTTTCCCATCTTTCATCCCTTATATCACCCCTTGTAGTATTGTTTTTGAAAGTTTCCTGTGTCCTTTCCCAAGATGCTATATAAAGCCTTGCCAAATTTTGTCGAAATCCGTGCAGTTTTGTAAATTTTAAAATCAACCCCTATTTTACCCCCTTAGGGGATGATTTTTCAAAAACGCTGAACCGCATATTTCTTTGTTTCCTACCAAAAGAATAAATTTGAATTTTCATATACCTACCTTAAGAAATGCTGGGTTTCCCATCTTTCATCCCTTATATCACCCCTTGTAGTATTGTTTTTGAAAGTTTCCTGTGTCCTTTCCCAAGATGCTATATAAAGCCTTGCCAAATTTTGTCGAAATCCGTGCAGTTTTGTAAATTTTAAAATCAACCCCTATTTTACCCCCTTAGGGGATGATTTTTCAAAAACGCTGAACCGCATATTTCTTTGTTTCCTATCAAAAGCATACATTTTAATTTTCACATCCCTAACTTAAGAAATATACAAACTTTCATCCCCTATATCACCCCCTGTAGGATTATTTTTAAGACAAAAAGTAGTTCATGTCCTTCCCCAGGATGCTATATAAAGCCTTGCCAAATTTTGTTGAAATCCGTGCAGTTTTGTAAATTTTAAAATCAACCCCTATTTTACCCCCTTAGTGGATGATTTTTCAAAAACGCTGAACCGCATATTTCTTTATTTCCTATCAAAAGCATACATTTTAATTTTCACATCCCTAACTTAAGACATACTGATTTTCTCATACAAACTTTCATCCCCTATATCACCCCCTGTAGGATTATTTTTTAAGACAAAAAGTAGGCCATGTCCTTCCCCAAGATGCTATATAAAGCCTTGCCAAATTTTATCGAAATCCGTGCAGTTTTGTAAATTTTAAAATCAACCCCTATTTTAAACCCTTAGCGGATGATTTTTCAAAAACGCTGAACCGAATATTTCTTTATTTCCTACCAAAAGCATACATTTTAATTTTCACATCCCTAACTGAAGAAATACTGAGTTTCCCATACAAACTTTCATGCCCTATATCACCCCCTGTAGTAATATTTTTGAAAAAAATAGTATGCTATGTCATTCCCCAGGATGCTATATACAGCCTTGCCAAATTTTGTCGAAATCCATGCAGTTTTGTAAATTTTAAAATCAACCCCTATTTTACTATATTTTACCCCCTTAGGGGATGATTTTTCAAAAACGCTGAAGTCGCCACACGCATATTTCTTAATTTCCTATCAAAAGCATACATTTTAATTTTCACATCCCTAACTTAAGACATACTGATTTTCCCATACAAACTTTCATCCCCTATATCACCCCCTGTAAGATTATTTTTGAAAAAAAAAGTAGCCTATGTCCGTCCCCAGGATACCATCTATAGCCTTGCCAAATTTTATCGAAATCCGTTCAGTGGTTTAGGCGTGAAAAGGTAACAGACAGACAGACAGACAGACAGACAGACAGACAGAGTTACTTTCGAATTTATAATATTAGTATGGATAGTATGGATTATCTAAATTTTGTATGTGTCTTGCATAGTATGTATTTTCCTAAAAATATTTACAGAAAAAGGAGGAGAAGGGAGGGCAACTCAAGAATGTGAATGGAGAGTGTGTGTGAATGTATGTATGTAACTGCATACCCATGTGTATATGGTGAGTGTGGGTGAGTATAAATATGAGTGAGCAGCGAAAAATGTTATTATTATTAAGCAATGTATGAAAGTAAGGACTCGGTTTGTAAATAATCTTGTTGAAGAAGCCATTCAGTTACCGCGCGTTAGAGAATAATGACTTGGATGTGCAAATTTTGTGGAAATATACTGATCGATGTTCGTTCAAGAGTTTTAATGATTTCAAACCTGTTATATATTAGTTAATTAAAATAGTGTTGATGGGGAATCAAAGGTTAACCCACTTATGTACTACTCAGGTAAGTACGTTGAAATTGCATGGTGTAAACATTACGTTAACTACTTAATTGTAGGGTAAACGTTATTTATGTAGCCTCGTTTTAACACGTTCTGTATTATTTGACACCTAGATTGGTTGTAACAATCTATAATGTAAACGTTACCGTACAATTTTCGTGTTAGCATAATACAATGTAATTTGTACCTCCAAATGGTATATTTATAAAAGCTGAAAAAAATACGCGTACCTTTTTACTTAAGTCCTAAATAGCGCTTACCGTTTGCCATTATTAAAGTTTTCGCTGATTTAAGGTGATGTAATGAAACACCATCGGAAAACTTGGACCTAATAGGCATTGCCTACGCAAAGAGCAAGCGTAGAATTCAATTAAAGTTGTTAAAGAAACCAATCAAAGGTTACTCTGCATTTGGATAGTAACGCTTTGGTTTCCTAGGAAAGCGGTTCCGTCTTATTAATAGGTCGGGGAAAAAGTTTTTTCGTATTTTATAGGTATAGGTAAAGTTGTAATAAAATCTCTTTGGCTCTACTGTTTGTATCTGGCTGGTTTTGATACCATCAAATATATGACATTTTAGAAAAGAAAAGTAAAAACGATTTCCCGCCATTTTTCAATTGTTTTTCTGCCCGCCAAAATGAGTGCATCTAACGAACAAATTCGATACATTTTGAAGTCTTATTACAAAAAAGGGAAAATGCAACAAAAACCACAAAAAAAAAATTGTGACGTTTATGGACTTAACGCATTGTCAGTAAGAGTAGCACAAAGTTGGTTCAAGCGTTTTCAGTCCGGGAATTTTGATGTCAAAGATGCAGCTCGCTCTAGTCGCCTCTGGTTGACCTGTCACGGATATGGCCGATGCCATTTTTGGAAAAGTGGAGCAAGATTGGCATATTAGTAGTTACGACATAGTTGAAGAGTTAGGAGCTGACCACAAAACAGTTTTGACCCATTTGGCATATGACACATAACTAAATAATAAACTATGAAAAAAAAAAAGTCTTGAATTTGTTTAAAAAACACGAAGGAACTTTTTCCCCGACCTAATATAACGGCCGTCAAGAAAATCTGTCATCTTCACCAGCACCTATTTGACATTAAGTCAAACCCCGCTGCCCAAAGATTTATATCGCTAGATTGGCCCTCACCGTAGGTAATTTCGCAGGTCCAAAGAAAAAGTGTTCATACTGAGAAGAGTGAGCTCACACATGATGTAATAGTGTATCCATGACTATCAAGTGTAGTCACTGCGTCATTGTGTCAGAGGTGTCAAAACGAATCATAAATGCGACTATCTTCTGCCATTAGTTTCATGACAGCCGTTACTGCAGCCGTTAGTAATGGCCACCGCTCTTCTAGGAATTCGTAGCTTTACAGCTGTCCAAATACAGAGAGGCAATTCCCGTATTTTTTAACAACGCGACGTTTGCAATCTCATCTGTCTAAATCTGTCAAAAATTGTATAGCGTTTTTGCGTTTACCTACATTTTTGACATTTGATTGTCGCTGGTATGATATTGCGACTTGAATTTGAAGGTTTTTAGGTACGAAAATTTGCCTTCTGAGCGTTTTTGGCACCTGTCAATGTGAAAATGACAGATTTTCATGACGGCCATTATGTTATAATAATATATGACGGAACCTCTTTCTTATAAAACCAAAGTTTCACTAAAACTCGTTTAAGTTCTGTCCTAATGCAGTAAGTAGGTACGTATAACTCACATTGACAAAAAAAAACAATGCACATTCCGTGCTCGCTCCAATTACTAATGTCAAAACCTAAGCATATAAATCGAAGCTTGTTATTTGCTTCATAAGCATCCATAATACAAGATCAACGCCCGGTCACCTCCCAGCAAAGTCAGTTGACTCAAACAAACTTATTGACTCACTTAATGCGTTTAAAATCGAACAAAATGTAACACAGTATGACAGAACATTTATTATGTACTGTAATGCACGCTTACATGTGGTTTTAAAAGCTTTTTTTGGTTCAGTACAAGTTTTCTCTCAAGGGATGACCAAAATTCAGAGTTTTATGGACAATTTAAATTTTTTGGAGATTTTGTTTTCCTATGGGGTGTGGGAGTGGAATTGTTTTGTGTACGTATTCAGAAACTTCCGAGAGTTATTCTCGTAAATGTTAGACATTTTCTACGGTCCATGATTTTCAGTGAAACTTGACTTTATAAAACGCTCCCGCAGACAGGCGCTACGCGACGCTAGTCTAGTTGAACAATTTCTATGAATACTTAATTGTTCAACCAGAATCACATTCACATTAATACAAGTAAGTATTGTACCTGTTAAACTTACAACTTAATCATTGTTAAGTTAAGTTGTATGTTAAAGTTAAGTCTAAAATAATCTGCTTACTACTGACTAACTAATAAGCAATCCCAACTCTTACTTGCCTTGCCTGTTCTGCTCATCAAGCTAACCTTTTTCCAGTTTTTCCAACTATGTTGAGGTTAGTGTTTTAGTATAGTGTTATTTGGTAAGACTAGAGGCAGTCTTACCAAATAACACTATACTAAAACACTATACGCCACTATAACTTCCATTTCCAATAAACAAAACACAACAAGACTTGCTGAATATGTGTTTAAAACATCACAAAACATTGCCAGTACATAAATGCGTACCTACAGTTGCTCGCACATAAATATAACGCACTCGCTCCGTTCAAATTTCGCCACCGTCTGCTTTATATTGATATATTGTATTGTTTATGGCGCGACCGAATCAAAATGTGATATATTGAACAACACGCGGTGTTCGCGAGTAACTTTCATATTTGGTAGGTTTATGGATGTATTTGGGCTAGATGGGGTAGGAATGATGTGCATAACTCCAGCTTCCTCATAGGTGATAGAATAATTCTACCTATGCCAATATTTAAAGCATAATAGCTGCCATCGAAGTACCCAGTCTTAATTTAGCTGCCGCAAAAACTTCGTCAATATGAGTCGTTTAGTGTGTGTTAGCTAGAGTGACGTCACCCCAGCTTCCTCATTCAGAACAGCCAAACCAGTGAGGTTAGAGTTTTGGAGTAAAGTCAGAAAATTAAAGCATAATTGCTGCCATCGGCAGCAAAATTTTCAAATCTCTGGTCATAATACTCTATGAGTTATTAAACTTTTAAACATGTGTAAGCTGAAGTGACGTCACCCCAGCTGCTCAGTCATATCTTCCGAACGAAAGAAGATATGATTATGTATTATAGCTCAAAAATTAAAGCATAATAGCTGCCGAAGGCAGCAAAATTTTCAAATCTCTGGTCAAAATACTCTCTGAGTTATTAAACTTATAAACATGTGTTAGCTGACGTGACGCCACCCCAGCTGCTCAGTCATATCTTCCGAACGAAAGAACATAGGATAATGTTTTACAGCTCAAAAGCTAGGTCATAATAGCTGCCGTAGGCAGCAAAATTTTCAAATCTCTAGATCTCGTAGTTTCTACGTAATAACTAAAAATAGTTTCCGCGCCAAAAAATTCAAATTATTACCTCGGAGCATGTAAGGAGCGGCGTTGCCGTTCCGTGCGCTACATTATTGCAATCAAGTTTGTACTTAGCAGGAATTGTATTAGAAGTCACTATAGCTTGCGCTCAAAACAATTTTAATTTTGAATATTGAAGATCTTAGACTGAGAGCCGACTGAACTATTATATAGTGGAACTAATAATCAATATACCTATACAACGTGTAACGTTAAATGCGCAAAACCTCTTAAGGGGTCAATGTACTCATCATTATGAACAACTTTTACTATGGGACCAAAACTGAAATCGCGAAAAAAAATCAGCTGTTCAGTACATTTCTGTTCGCATAATTCGTCAAAATGTACTGAACAGCTGATTTTTTTTTCGCGATTTCAGGTTTGGTCCCATACTAAAAGTTGTTCATAATAATGAGTACAATGACCCCTTAAGAGGTTTTCAAATTTTTCGTCATGGGTGTCATTTTCATGCTGTTACTGGTCGCTAAAGACGATAGTTGGGTCAAAATGAAAATCTAAGATGGCGGCTGCAAAAATTTTGAAATTTTTGGCAATGGGTGTCATTTTCATGGTATTTGAGGTCAATGAAAACGATAGTGGGGTCAAAATGAAAATCCAAGATGGCGGATGCGAAAATTTTCAAATTTTTCGTCATGGGTGTCATTTTCATGGTTCTTGAGGTCGCTGAAAATGACACCCATGGCCAAAAATTTCAAAATTTTTGCAGCCGCCATCTTAGATTTTCATTTTGACCCCACTATCGTTTTCAGCGACCTTAAGAACCATAAAAATGACACCCATGACGAAAAATTTTAAAATATTCGCAGCCGCCATCTTGGATTTTCATTTTGACCCCACTATCGTTTTCAGTGACCTCAAAAATCATGAAAATGACACCCATGTCGAAAAATTTGAAAATTTTCGCTGCCGCCATTTTGGATTTTTATATTGACCTCATCATCGTTTTCAGCGACCTCAAGAACTATGAAAATGACACACATGACGAATAAGGGGAGTCCATGACGAAAAATTTGAAACTGTTAGTTTGGATCCGCCATCTTGAACTCAAAAACCATTAAAATGACAGGTCCATGTCATTATTATTATTTCCTATAAGTAATTCATTTTATACATGTTACATGTTTTAATATTAGACAAGGGTCGTGACGGAAAAATCTTAAATTGTACATAGTACAATATTAAAGTGTGTAGTCGGCTCCCAGTCTATAATCTAGTTCAAACTACAACAAACTGATAACGTAGCGCACGGAACGGCAACGCCGCTCCTTACCTGCTCCGAGGCAATAATTTAAATTTTTTGGCGCGGAAACTATTTTTGGTTATTACGTAGAAACTACGAGACCTAGAGATTTGAAAATTTTGCTGCCTACGGCAGCTATACTGATCTAGCTTTTGAGCTGTAAAACATTATCCTATGTTCTTTCGTTCGGAAGATATGACTGAGCAGCTGAGGTGGCGTCACGTCAGCTAACACATGTTTATAAGTTTAATAACTCAGAGAGTATTTTGACCAGAGATTTGAAAATTTTGCTGCCTTCGGCAGCTATTATGCTTTAATTTTTGAGCTATAATACATAATCATATCTTCTTTCGTTCGGAAGATATGACTGAGCAGCTGGGGTGACGTCACTTCAGCTTACACATGTTTAAAAGTTTAATAACTCATAGAGTATTATGACCAGAGATTTGAAAATTTTGCTGCCGATGGCAGCAATTATGCTTTAATTTTCTGACTTTACTCCAAAACTCTAACCTCACTGGTTTGGCTGTTCTGAATGAGGAAGCTGGGGTGACGTCACTCTAGCTAACACACACTAAACGACTCATATTGACGAAGTTTTTGCGGCAGCTAAATTAAGACTGGGTACTTCGATGGCATCTATTATGCTTTAAATATTGGCATAGGTAGAATTATTCTATCACGTATGAGGAAGCTGGAGTTATGCACATGTAGGAATGTTGTGCAAAAGTGGAAAAGCGTCGTGGAATTGATTGTTATAACGTGTATTTATATTATAAAATACTAGACCGGGATAAAAAGTAGAAAACCTATGTGTTAATCCAGGGTATAAGCTATAATAATTAATAATAAATTAATAATAATTAAAAATAATTTGATTAAAAATAATTTGATTATTTTTTTAATTTGGTTTTAATAATTTTTTATTATTTATATGAAAATTTATTAAAAATGGTTTTGATAAAATTTAAATAAAAATTAATTGTATTTATATATATATATATTAAAAATTTAATATATTAATATTATATATATATATATATATTAATTATTAAAAAATTAAAATTAATTATATTCATCTAAATTGGTCTAGCCGTTTGATCGTGAAGAAGTAACAAACATACACACATACAGACACACTCACAAACTTTCGCCTTTATAATATTAGTGTGACTGTGATTTGCTAATGTTGTATACTACCTATTCTATTTTTTATTATGGCAAGCAAAGCCGATGTCGACCATTCTGCCAATGTCAAAAGTGAATTGATGGAACGAAGTTCTTTACCGCGGCTTGTGGTGGGAGTAAACTGGTAGAAATTGTGACGTAACGAAAAAGCGTAATGCCCTCAGAACAATAACAAAGCATAGAAGGAAGGCTAAAAACAGAATTCTGTAACTACCTTTATTCCCGTTCTATTATTAGGTACGATAAAGGATGTGGGAAAGAGATAAATGTTTTACTCTTTGTTTTACTTTCTTGGCATGGTCACAAGATCAATTGTCATTTGGTTAAAAAAGTTATAGTATGACGCGGCCAAATTTGATAGTACTTTGTTTCAATGTCTGACAGTTCGTTCATTGAACTAGCTGACTTATTCGCGTGTTCATTGTTTACGTGTCTGTCGTAATATTCCATGGTTTTGCGATGTTTTAATAATATTTCTACTGTTAGATTGCATGAATTCTTTGTTTAACTACAAATAGTGAGTGTGTGGACGCTGTGGAGCAATTTCTTGTGTGGTTGGGGGCTGCAAGTCCCATTCATAGCGAAAATAAAATGAACAACAAATATTGACCTTCCATCGGTAAGTTTTTGCTCAATTTCTTGTTGCCTAAGATCTGATAAACGAATATAAATACATAACAAATATTGCTGTGTCACTATATAGCTGAAACCAGTCGTAATATTTATTCCAATAGAAGTTATTAGCGAATATTCGGAAATTGTTTTGGGGTTATCTTGATCAGCCATAGTGACGTAAATAATGTTGTCGATACTTTTCTTTTACAGATTTCCTAGACGATGTGAAAAAAAAATGGATAAATTGTATTGGTAGACGAAATTGAACTCCAAACAGCACAGCCACATAATATGCTCCAAACATTTTACTTTGTATTCATTTGGTAATGAACCTATGAAATGGATGTAGCATGTTCTTTAAGTCGTCACTTAGAGTACATGCTGTTCCTACATTATTTGTTATGGATAGAACAGATGAAATGGTCTTGATATATTATGATATAATTAAGGTATTTTATTGGCAATAAATAGTATCCCGTTCAAATTAAAACTTGATTTATTACATTACAGGAAATACTTATGGAAGTCTGCGAAGAAGGACATAGCGCAATACTGCAAATTAAAAAAACCGCTCACCATCAACAGTAATCTAACATGAAGACAGGTATAACATTCAGAAATATGTTCACTTGATATATGCGATACAATGATATTATATTAAAAATATCATTGATGCGATATCATTCTTCTAATTATCCCAGTCGGAAATATAATCGAGTGCAAATTTATTTATTTATTTTTAATACAAAATACGTAATTGTAGGATCCCGTAGCAATGGAAGTTGAAACAGGACCTAGTACATCGGTACAAATTAATGAATCGCCACTGATCAAAATCTCACATCATCATCATCATCATGATGATCATCTCGTGAAATCATCTCACATCAGTCAGGTAAGACATACAAATAAAACTATTTACCTAAATAAAAATGTTGATAAAAAATCTTACATAAATTTTATTGAGAACTGTTTGTTTTAGGAATCCTTGACACAGATGACAATAACAAATTCAGAAATAATTGGATTCCATCCCGATTCAAGAATACTGCGCTTTTGGCGAGTTCCTGGTCGCCAGAGCCGACTCCAGAATCCTCAGGAAGTTCATCCTTACCAGGGCGGAATGATTATGGTGTGGGCTGGAATTCGACTAACAGATTATTAAAGTGGCTTTTTATTTTTTTATTTAAAATATTATCTTTTATTTAAAATATTATCTGGTCGTTATTTATTTTTTTATGTACGAAAAGTTTTTGTCGCTTTGGTACCATTTTAAATTTTCATAATAAATTTTATTTTTTCACTAACAACCATTTTATTTAATCAAATAATTCAAATCTCTATTAAATTACGCTTCTACTGATTTACAATAATGTATGTTACATAAAAAGTATTAAAATAAAAATTATTAGGTACTTTGAATACCCTTTTTCCCTAGACTTTGTTGAGTAGTCTATGATGTAATCTAAAATTCAAATAAATATGAGAAAGTAAGTTGCTAAAAACATTTGCAAAACCGAATGTCTCCCACTTCTTTTCAATAAACTCATCAGTTATTATGGCAACTAAATACATTCGGGTTTAGCCGGGTCAGATTTAATACATGAAGAGCTGTCGGGAACCAAGGAAGACTTTGGTGATGATGATGACGAACTATTTAGTTCATACTTAAAGTATTGTTTCATTTTGAACGAATATATTAAGTATTGGTATCATAAGTATGATTAGTTACTTTAAAATTTTTGGTACGCACGGCTACAGATCAACTATACATTTCCAGTGTAAGCTGATCTCGCATTGTATAGGATTTCCTTACAATGAGCGGTCAGTGTAAACTGGAAATGTATAGCTTGATGTGTAGCCGTGTGTACCTACGGTTATTATTCTTGGCAGTGTAAGAAAGAATGCCATTGTAAATTCTATCGACGTTGAAATTTAGTGGGTACATCACTAGTCAGAATAAAATGAATGACAACCTACAAAATTTCGAAACTTCTTCTGTATACGTGTCCTTCTTTAACATCATAGCGGCTCCATAAGTCAAAATGAAACAAATATATTGAGTTCAGTTGCTATTTTAACACTACTTCTATGCTTTGTTATTGTTCTGAGGTAATGCCTTCAATTTCAAGTGCCAATAGCTATACTAGGTGGCGCTATATTAAAAAACAAAAACCAAAACTTTGACCCTTGAAACTTGAGATCACACTAGATGGCTCTGGATTAAACATAATATACATCGAAAAGAACTTCGTTCCAACAGGGTGTCTAAATTTTTCGGGCATAACGCTTTTTCGTTATGTGACGATTTCTACCAATTTACTCATACCGCAAGCCGCTGTAAAGAACTTAGTTCCAATCAATTCACTTTTGACATTGGCAGAATCATAGAAATATAAAAAACAGGAGAAGTGGCAAGCGGGCGAAAATGTGTCCGCGCGACATGCTCAGGGTTTCTTGTAAACACCGAAGCGTAAATCATGGAATCACTTTCCATAATGTAAATACAAGTATTTTACCGCATTTGTCTTTACAATCATGAAAGTGACATAAGGGAAAAGTGGAGACACAGGGTTCCGATATATTTTAACATACTGGGCACATCTTCTTCTTTCTTACATTTATGGGCAGAATGGTCGACATCGGCTTTGCTTGCCATATTTCGTTCCAAAAATGCATCGTTAATTTCTTGAAATCTAAACTCTTTCTTTAATTCCCTTTCCACAAGTTACATAAACTATATTCTCCCCACCTCCCTACGTTCTCCTTACACAGCACTACCATTTCTAGAGAGGCTGTATCTTTGACAGTAAGGTTACGCATAGATGTATGTTTGAGCCAAGGGAATAGTTGGGATGGGGGGGATAAGTTATTGCTTTCTACAACTATGTGTCTGCACCATGTGTTATGGTACACACTGTTTTAAGTTACGCACTGAATAATGGTACAAACACCACCTATGAGACTGCCATCAATCATGGTGGCGGAGTCATACACCTGTTCATACAAATAATAGTTGTTTGTATTTAGATTTTCTATAAAAGTTGGTCGAACCACAGTATAATAATGTTACAGTAGTTTCGCCGTCCCCGGAGAATAAAATGATAACTGCCACTATCTTAGTTTTAGTGTTATGTCATTTTTGAGGTCTGAAAAATTACGAAGTTAGAAAATATTACAATACCTAGTATTCAAAGATTTAAAACAGGTCATAATTTACGAGAATAAAGTGTTAATATAATATTATCAAAATGTATTCCCACTTGTTATTACGACAAACAGCCATAGAATTATGTTCTCCTGAAAAATTATTCGACTGATAATGATAAATGCAGATATCATTTAAAACCATTCAGTTGTTCGCGATCGACGAAAACATGTTTTTTATTTTTCCTGAAAAGTTGCATTTTTGTAGTTATCATTTTATTCTCCGGGGACGGCGGTTTATCTTCATAGAAAACGGCCGAAACGTCGCGCTTCGAAATCTCGGTATATACCAGTACGCAACAGTTCCAGTGCGCGGCAGTAACGCACGGGGACGGACGCGTATTTATCTACCTATCTAATTAATTCACACTGCCCAGATAAACTACTGTAACTATAGTATTCTGTGGTAGAACAGAGTAACTAACATTTTTGTAGTACTAAACCAACCTACCCTCAAGATTTTGAATTTTTGAGTATTTAAGGTAGCAAATGTTGTGTAGTTGGCAAATGGATATAGGGTACCCATATACTTACTAAATATCTACCTACTTAGCTGCTAAAGTGTGATTATACGAATTCACTAAAACATTTTAAACGAATGAAAGAACCTTTACAAAAAAAACAGGACTCCATCAAACCAACATACACAAAAATGCCTTGTTAACAATATAACAACGCTTTTAAATACCCCCGAAAAAATTAGACGCATTCAGAACTTTTCTATCTTAATAAATAAATTTACGACTCATCATAAATAATGTTAATTAATTAAGTACATTTTTCTGTACAACGCACTCGCCAGGGCCGTACTTGGGGCAAAGTTTTAATGTGCGAGTTCGTACGTACCACTCGAGGGCCCGGCCGCCTTTCTAAAGTTCATAGCAAACGAGCCATTGACATGAATGTGGGAACTGAATTGTTTGTTAGAGTAAAGTTGGGGCTAAGATGTTTAGGTGGCTCGAGTTGGGTAAAAGATGTGCTAATTGTCGGGGTTACAGTCGTTTTTGTGGTTTATTTGTTAATTGTGAGATAGCTGTTTGGTTATGTGTAGTTAGAGTTAATTATTGGATGTGTTGTCACGTTTAATTTTGACAAATCACGGGGTGACAACGATTGAATCATAATATGGCGAGTGAATTCGTTATTTAAGTAGGTAAGTTATTAATTATTATCAAAGTAGTAGTTCATAATCAAAGCTGCAGTAATAACCATTGTTTCAAAAAGTGGTCTCAGATAATATAAACTTATTTTTATTTATACCTACCTAAAATATAGGTACTTATTTTGAGAAGTAAGCTTATAATTATAACGTGCTAAATGTCACGTAACAATAAAACAAAACAACAGCATTCATCATACAAAAAACAAAAAGCCCAGAATTTTCACAAAAACGCTCGAATAAACAAATACGCCGAAACAATAGAACGAAAAAGTTAATACAGTACATGTTAGAACGCACCATACATCAGTAGGGCGTTGATACACTGGCGAATAAACGTCTGCGCCACGGGAGCCGACGCGACAAAAATAATTTCAAACATCCCGAGCACTTTCCGATCCATTTGAGCCACGTTCAGGCGATCAATTGCTCAAATGAGGTCTAAAACAAGACTTCGTGACGTCATGTTGGCAATAAGCGATGTTCTCAATAATAAATGGAGGTATGCAATAACAATTAATATAATTGACACCTTTCGCAAGCAAAAATGTATCACTGGATTTGAATGTAGGCCAGTAGGTACCTACTTAAATATAGTAGGTACAACTATCAAGAGAAGGCAGATTCAGAAGTCTATCATAGTCGTATTAGATCCCAATTTGGAGAGTGTGTTTTTAGTTTCGGGCATGGTTCCAATTTTGGTTCGTAGTTGACAATTAGTTCAACATAAAACACAATTAAAATCTGTTTCTGATTGAGAATCTTAAAATTTGTGTAAAAAGTTTTAAATCAAAGATCAACAAGTTCTGCTGCTTCTAAAATTAAGCATCTTATTGTAAATTAAATTAATCCTTTATTTTTAAATGGATGTTTCACACTTAAGAGTGTAAGTCTCTTCCCCATTCCAACCCCATATTTCTTAGGGGTCAGATGGGGGACCAGAACCTAAATGACTCTCGATACGCCCCTGTCTCGAACACGCAGAACAGGGAGGGACCGATAGTGTCAAAAAAAGATAAAAATATTATAAACTGCGCTTTTTCTCAAATTCTCCCCCATTATTTATTTTTATTTATCTATGGGTGAAGATGGCGTTCTAAGTGTTTATATTTAAGTCGTTATTTAAATTACATTATACATATGCGTATATTCAGATACCTACATGACGTTGAGGAAGTCAATGCCCATTAAATAACATAATACACAAAAACATATTTACATAATTATACATAATTTTTGTGTTAAACCTAGAATTTCCAAGAACTGCAGTATATGATGTTGAGATAAAATAATGTTTTATTCAAAAATCTGTGCTTGAAATCATTGAAGAACATTAACTCTTGCACGTTTTTGAAATTCAAAGACCATATTTTTAAACCAAGCTCTTAAATAAACTCTGTTATGAAAACACAAGCATGATAAAAATACTTAAACATGAATTACATTCAGCAAAGTACGTAAATAAAGCCAAATAAAATTCAGATAACAATAAAATCACAAAACAGATTATACAAATATAGGTGAGAAGACATTTAAGTACATTAAAATCACATTAGTAGAAGATCTTGGTGGGGCCCGCAAAATTATCTCGCGCAGTGGGAAAAAATAAATTAATAAAAAAATACTTTAGACATTTCATATCTCATTTGGGTGATGACAGAAAAAAGTAAATTGTATGGAAGTAGAGATAAAGTTGGTTTAATTTTTTTAGATTTTTATGTTCACTTCACATTGTTACTCTATAGGCAAAGCGTTGGAAATGCACTAATTTTGGATTTAAGAAGTCAGTTTTAGACTATGACATGCTGGCCTGTTGGGCCCCGGTGCACATAATTACTAAGGGTAATTAATAGTAAGGTTTAACCCGGCTCATCAGGTCGCTGCCATCGACCGCACAGTCGCAGACAGGGCCGCAATTTGCCCCACCAAGGCACGTTTAATATTAGAAGTCCTGATTTATGCCCTGCCCCCGTAATGAAGTGTCTCCACACTACAAACGTGTGTGCATCGCACTAATTCACTACTGTGGATTAATAGTAGGAAGCACTCGCGATACAACGCAACCTAGCTCTGTTCTTTCTTTAATTTAGAACCTGAGAGAGACTCACACACAGCTCAAAATGAGCTCTTGTTTAAACTTTTGATCGTTTTACAAAACTGCTTTATACTCTTAAGTGGGGTGTACATCTTAAGTGAAATGTTTTATCTTCAAAGACATGTTATAATTCTTAATTTATAGTCAAACAACGCTGTCCACACATCCGAGTAAGTTAAGTTGTGAACAGGGCGTTAATCTCGGCGCAAAGACGAAATACAAGTGGATCGGTAAATCCAATTAGTTTAAGAAGTCATTAAATCAATTTGTTTAGCAGACAGTAACATATAGCTATCCTCATCTCTTTGTTTTCGATGGCTGCAATCCAAGCTATTTGTTATTTTGGTGAGCTTGCGAAATCGTGGTGACTAAAAAGGCTTGCAGTTTTAAGTCTGCTTTTAAGCTGATACAGGGATTTGGTGTGAGATATGTATATAGCTTTTATTCAACGTGAGTTTATCAAATAGATGAAATTCAACGAAGAATCTAGGTAGGTAGGTAGTTATTGAATGTGCTCCAAACTCTGCTTCAGGATTACGTCTAAGCAAGTTGTTCAATACAAGGTGTAACTTAAATAACGCACAACCTCTTAAGAGGTCATTGTACTCATCATTATGAACAACTTTTACTATGGGATGAAACCTGAAATCGCGAAAAAAAAATCAGCTGTTTCACACATTTTGGTCGAGTCAAAACAACTGATTTTTTTTTCGCGATTTAGGTTTCCTCCCATTGTAAAAGTTGTTTATATTAATGAGTAAAATTACCCCTTAAGAGGATTTGCGTTACTTGCGGGAAATGTTGTACAGCTTTTATTCAATGTGATTTTATCAAATATGTGTAATACATAGATGGTAAATGTGGATAAATTACTGTGCGTTATGTTTTCACTAACTAGATTTCATAAAATCATAACGTTTAAGAAGGTTAATTATTTTTTATTAGGTACAGCTTCCTTATGTGGTTGCAAAAAGTATCTAAAGATTCCCAACAAACCATCATCATCGCAATAAGCCCCTACGGGCATATAGGTATTTTTCCACCATAGAAAACATCGATGGATTTATAAGTAGAGAAGAAACATTTTCCGATCAAATTAATAGTTCTAAGCTCATGCCATTCACTTGTTTTCAACTCAACTGCATTAAAAACAGACTCAAGAACGCCGAAAGTACCTGACTACACTAATTACCAACCTCTAAGTGGCAAACATGTTAATCCATCTAGAAATATATTTCTCATTCCCGGCAGATACGATACAAAGGCCGCTGGCCGTTGGAGGAGCAATAAATTAGAAGGAAAGCTGCGCGCCAGGATTTCCCTTGGGTTTATTCTCACTCAAGAGCGCTACACCTAATCCAGAAAGCCTTATTATGCTACCCTTAATACAGCGCTCAAGACTACTTGAAAATTTTCTCGGGAAGTAAACGGTTTAGTTCGGGGATTTTACTTTTTTTCTTTTCGACAGCCGGTGTCGTCGCCAAGTTTTTATGTTTTTTGACAGGCCGCAAGATCTTTTCCCTCAAGGATTAAGTTCGTTATGCGAACAGCATCTTAATGAATTGATCGCGAACTCGTTATTTAAACGGTGCTCGTATTAGGACGCCAATTTAAACTTGCAACACGTTATGATATACCTGAATACAATTATTCCTATTATGATGGCCTAGGGTTTTTTTATCTCCAATCTTAATCGCGAATAACTAGTTGGCAAGCCAAGTCTTAATTGAAACTCGCGACACATTACGTGTGCTGGATTGATTAGCTGCCTTATTGATTTTATTGCAGTTATATCGATAGCATATCTTATCGATGCCTGCACTTATCGAGTTTCGATTTCGAATTTGTTCAGAATTCTTGTTGCGCTGTGACACCGAGCCAATCGGGAACTTTTTGCTCATCTTTTGCCTTTACTTTGTTGTCGCGAATCCCGAATGATAAGCTGACTATTAAAAAAGAACTGCAGTTGACGAAGGTTGCTTTTCTATCATGTTGTTTATACTTTTCATTCCGAATCTTTTTAATAAAGCTTAGTGCGTTTCTACAAGTATTTATTATTCCATTTGAGTAAGTAAATAAATAAACGGGTTCCTCGTTTCCTTGTAATAATATGTCATTGGTAATAGATGATGTGCCCGGACTATCTACATACGCTGACGTTTGTCCGTTATTACCAGTTCCTCGAAGTACTTGGCTACCAATTTCTCCAATTTAAATTGTCTATGAGCACCGCCCGACTGAAGTCAGCCGGCACATTCCGCGGTTATCGACGACGCGGGCGCATTTGAGTGAAAGAGTCGGATATATTGTCAAAAATCACGCGGGACAAGGACAGAACCGCACGCAACGGGCGTTCGTTTTTTAAATAATTGAGTCAGGAATGACGATAGGCACCCGACAATTCGAAGCATTTTATCGAGCTGGCAACCCTAGCGCGGACAGTGGGCATTTAATTTGTTTCCTCGTGAGTCATGTTTGTATTATAATTCGAATAACTGTTATGGGAATTTTATCTGTGTTTATTAATTGTCCAGGTTGTAATCACCTTTTACTTTATTGAGATAATCAACATTCAAAAACAACGTTTTTTTTATTGAAGACAAAGAAGCCGTTTTAGAAAAGACGTAAGCAACATTAAAATGCTTTGTTAGGTAAGTGTATTATATACAATATAATTATCAAACATCTTATTACCCGTTAGGAACTTAAAGTCAAACTGCATAAGATTATATCAACAAGCCTTCTGTAATTTCAATGTAATAGATTAGATTCATTAGAGATTAATTTATTGCGTGTTAGTATGCTAATGAATAGTCGGTACCTACCTACCAATTCGTATTAAACGCATTGGATGTTTAATACAAATTGTTTAATAAGTTGCATCGAAGCAGTTACTGTAAAATTAAATTCAATATCTACTGCCGATTTATCAATTAACATTTTGAAAATGTTAATTAATTATTGTGGTGACCACAGTAGCGGCAACAAGTAAAGCTTATAAATTGTCTCGAAACTAGGAGTCTATCTAAATTCAAATATAGTTTGAGAGCTCGTTAATCATGTTAAAAACAATCAGCAAAGGCTTCCGACTCAAAACGATATAAATCAGCGAATTCTATTTTCAATTAGCACGAGCCACTGCAGTCGTTCCTAATTCGAACGCAACCTATAATTACGCGGCGGCCGCTGATTGGCCACGGGCCTCTGTGCAGTCGCAGGCGCAAGTCCATGTCCTTTATTTGCCGCTATCTAAGCTCTAGCTAGTCTATCTTTAAAGTGAGGCCAGCGAGTGTGGCGACATCTTTTATCGCGGGTCGCGCTTCTGTTTTTGTTTTGTTTGTTTGTTTTCGAACTGCGGAGCCATATTGCGCCCGTAAATTATTACTGCGAGAGATTTGTTTCCATAGTTCTGCGGCTGCAATACATCAGTGTTTGCCGGATGTTAGTTTATGTTGACGCTCGTTTTGTGTTTCGCGATTTCGTGCTTGTCAAGCTATTGCTTGACAAAATTTTATATCTTATTTGTGCCATCTATCTGGTGCATGAAAACTGTGTTGTTTGTCAATGTCGGTAAAGTGCGTGGAGATTGCCTTTTATTTTAAATCCAAACTTTGTCACACTTTGTATTTCACATAGGCAAGGCTGAACTGAAACTGAATAACGAAAGAATACCAAAGAGTTCCGCAGTATAAAATTGGTCACCGAAAATCGTTAAGTAGAGATTAAAGTAAGTAAGAAAATGAAGCCTTCAGCAAATGTCACGAAAACTTCGAGGAAAGATCGAGAAAACCGTATTAGAAACTTCAACAAGTCTTAAGCCAACAGCTGGCCAAAATCCGCCATCAAACACTTTATCCCAAACTAAATTATGCCAATTGAATAAAACTTATTGATAACTCTTTTATTCCCATGAGATCGTAGCATCTTTTACTATACGTCCAAACATTCACTAGATGGTCCTAAGCGGTTTCACTGCCACGCTATATAGAGCTGTTAATACCTACAATTTTCAAAAATAAAATGAAAAATATCTGACAGTTAACACATGTCCTGAGATGTGCTTATTTATTACACACTTTGTTGTCGCTTCCTGTTATTCAATTAATTTATTAGGTTAGCACACAAATTAACGATCCCAGGAAGAACTTAACGCGTTCAGATTAATGGCGTGCACCGGTGTATGTAGGCACGATAATTAGCCTTGTACTGACCCAAGAAATTCCACTTAGCTTATTTATAATTTGATCCTTTCGGCCTTTTTGCTTGCACATTCCCCGGCATCGAAATCAAACGCATTGGAAACAAGAAAAACGTGCATGAATTTTAAGAGTTTGTTTACATTATCTTCCATTTTATAAATACTGAAGAAAACACTCAAATTGTTTGTTCAAGAACTACGTGATTTATAAAGTACAAATTGTGTTTAGGGGTATTTGACAGCTCTAAATGCATTCGTCGTTCCCGGCACGACTGCGTAATGTTTTACGGTATGGGGCGAGACAATAATGGCTTGCTCATAACATTACTCGTCCTCGGGCCCCCGTACCACGGTACTGTGTAGTCTCCACAGATTTTGGATGCCCAACTACGCTCCAGTGGATTTGACGCGACGTCCCCAAACGCAACGGGATCTTAGTACAGAGCTTTCAAGAGCAGTCTTTCGCTGGGAACGTGCTATTTATTTGGTTTGAGAGTGTACTAAAATTACTCTGAATTAATTTCTGTCGTGTGAAAATACATTCACTCACGTACAACTGTAGTTGATCAACGGTGTTGTCAAATTTACACTCCTTTGCAAAAAAAACGGGCGGTTTGGATTTTTCTACATTATTGGTGACAATTTTGTTCTAAAGTGGTTTTAATAGCCAAACTATGTTACTGGCACTTAATAAAGAGTCTGGGTATGAAAAAAAAGTTAATTTCAAATTCGAAACTGTTGTTTTAAAAATAATAATCCCTTTTTCAGTTTATGACTTTTTACTTACTATTCGCGGGTTTGCGGTTAAAAGGTTATCAGGCAACTAAAACTAAGTTCTCGTTATTTTCATTAGGATAATTTATGTTTGTCGCATAATCCTGCCTTATTGTGACTTAAAACAGATATCTTTGTGTCGATTGTAATGGCAGAAAAAGCAATAAGAGCTAGAAAAATTATAGCGCTGCTGGAAGTGGGGTGTAGCCAATGTTACGGCTCATAGCGGTTAAACGTGAGTCGTTCCACCGTCCAAAGAACCTGGACTCGATACCAAGAGACAGGTTCCATTCAAAGAAGGCAAGGTTCTGGGAGAAAACTTTGCATACAACCACGAGACGACCGCATTTTAGTGACTCAGGCGCTGAGGAACCGCAAATGCAGTTACATAGACCTCAAAAGAAACCTTGAAGAGGTACGAGGAGCACAATTTAGCCTATGGACAGTGAGGAGGAGGCTTTTAGCGGTTGATATACGCAATCGACGACCAGCGCGGGCCCCCAAGTTACTCCGTGAGCACCGGATTGCTCGACTGAGGTTCACTAGAAATTGTCTATGTTGGACACTAGGTAACTGGAGTAGCGTACTCTTCTCGGATGAGGCTCGAATTTGTGTGAATGGTAAGGACCGACGTCGGCGAGTATTACGAAGACCAGGGGAACGCTATGCCAACGTGTGTTTTGAAGAAATCACCCCTTATGGTGGAAGGTCCGTTATGTTTTGGGCGGGCGTAACTTCCAGCTATTGTACCGAGATACTGTTCATTGAAAATGGCTCACTAAATGCGCAAATGTACATAACAGGAATAATTTGTCAACATGCACAGCCCGCACTGACTGTAATTGGTGAACATGCCATTCACATGGACGATAATGCTCGGGACCACCGTTCTGGCGACGTAGATGCTTATATGCAAGAGGTCGGTATTCGTCGTCTGGATTGGCTATCGCGCAGCACCGACCTTAACCCCATTGAGCACGTCTGGGACCTCCTAAAAAGGCGAGTACGATCCGTCCAACTCCTTCCGCAAAACATCATGGAGCTTAAACGTGTGATTTCGGCTGAGTGGGAACACATTCTACAGGACACCATCAAAAGCCTGGTGGAAAGCATGCCAAGACGATTACATGCCGTAATCGCTGCAAGGGGAGGTCATACTCGTTATTAATTTTTATTTTTTAACGTCTTTTTTAACTAAAATACCATAAAAATACTCGTAGTCTTAATTTAATTATACCCTAAAAATTTCCATTTTAACACGACTCTCTGTTTACATTGACTGAAACACCGATTCCAGGATTTAAGCGTTTAAAACTATATTCCCAATGATAATAAGAAATTTCTAGTCATTTATGCTAATGACATACTAAAAATATTAATATTATCCATAGAAAAGCCAATGACTGTAAGGTGCCCGTTTTTTTTGCAAAGGAGTTTATTTCTCTCGAGGCGCTCTGTTAAAAATATGTATAATGATAATATACAAACAGTATTAAAATAATTAATATTAGGATCATAACGCAATTACCTACTTATTCGTATCACGACTGGCTTATTCGTTTATTTGTTTAAACCTACACGAAGTTTGAGATCGTACCGATGAGAATATCATTCATTCTGTGGGCCGGCTCAAATTTACATAGAATGAGATGCGCCTGGGCCTAATTAGACTGCGCCCGCGATGCATAAATCATCGCTGACTTGACGTCAGTCATTGCGAGGCCACAGGAGAGGACGAACGTCTCGTCGCTTCTTATTTATTATGAAATATTCTGGTCTTCATTTTACGCCCCTTTCAACTGGTGAGGCGTGAAATGAATATTTAGGTATCTACGTGCTCTGATCAAAGTTAAAATTTACAAGAGCTTTCCTTAATTTAAGGAGCTTTTTGGATGATATACACAGTTGTAGTCGGTTCAAATTAAATTGAAACTTTTGTAAGCCGGAAGTAAGGCAAGATCAAAACAAGAGGAAAAATATTTTTCAGATATATTAGGTGTTTCTTCTTTTTTGTGTGGTTAGTGGTGTCAGAGTTTTTATGCTGCCCAAGAGCCTCTGACTAGGCTTTACATGCCGTTGAGAAATATCTCTCAGACATTTCCTCGTTTCCTCACGATTTTTTCCTTCACCGTTTTTTACACATGAATCAAAAAATCAAAAAAAATCAAAATCAAAATCAATCATGAATCCAAAAAGTCAGAGGTGCGTGTCTTGGGTTCAAACTCGAGACCTATTATCACTGCTGTTTATTAGGTCGGAATAGACTTTAGTAAAAGTAGCGAACCCTATAAAACGTTGAAGGTATTTCAGTTCTAAAGTGATCATCAGGTCCATAACAGTAAAACTGGAAAGCCTTTAATTCATTTTAAAATTAAACTCTAGAACTTAAATGTACACAGTAAATAAACTTTCAAGTATGTCGCTGAACCTAAGGACATCTTCGATCGAAGCGATTGACGAGTGAACGTAGACATGCGCAGGCGCCTTGACCACGCAACGCTCAGGAAATAACATTAAATAGAGAATATATTGAAACTCCGCATTTATCTTACTTGGGTATTTCATTAAACTGTATATTTTTGTATCTAGGTATAAATGTTAGAAAATAAAAAAAAGTCAATAGGTAGTTTCTATTCCAGAATTTAATTAACAGTGATTAAAAATTAATTGTGACATTTACTTTCAAAGATTAAATTAAATTTCTCAGAAAACGACCTAGCCACTGTGTATTCGTTATCTCTTTTAAACAATCACATGTGTACTTTTATGTGACTCTCACCGCATAACATATAACTAATAACTAAACTGTTATCTACCTTCATTTTACAACGTGCGTGAGCCTTAACTCCAAATTTTACATACATTTAAAATACCTAATTACCTACACAAATTTATAATAGGTACGTTTACCTACTTGTTCTTTGGGTTAATCATAAAACATTTTAATTGGTAACTAACTATGTTAATAATAGGTAGGTGTACCTGAAAAAATGTTAGCCAAATTCTTACGATACATTTTCATTTATAACATTTTTTTACCGTTCATAATTACATTGGTATACATCGTCACATATATGAAATTTAATTATACTGTATATCAAAATTATTCACGGTGCTATGCTTTGAGTACCTATAAGATCGGTGTACTGGTACATTAGTGGTTCATAAAGTTGGATGCGATTGTATCTATGGAGAGACTTTGTAAGTTTGTAACTGCGTTATGTTAGGGTGATTTCAGAATGTCTCTCACTACGAAATCCGGATATCTTTGAAATGAAAGTAAAATTTACATGACTTAGGTCGACGCTGACGCTGTCTTTATAGAAGACCTAATAATATAAAAGCAAAATCTGAAATATTTTAAAGTATACCTTTTTTAGGGTTCCGTACCGCAAAAGGAAAAACGGAACCCTTATAGGATCACTCGTGTGTCTGTCTATCTGTTCGTCTGTCACAGCCCGTTTGCTCCGAATCTAATCGACTGATTAAGTTATTTGGAACACATATGGATTTTTGTGACCCAAACACGTACGGTTAAAGAAAATAAATGAATTTTGAATATGGGGGTAACTTTTAGGGGGCAAATAAGAAAAAAATAAAAGTTTTGCAAACTGTACCGTGAGACATATTAAATGAAAGAGCTTACTATAAAGGGTTTCAAATATATATATATTTTTTAAATTTTAAAATAAATCGTTTTTAAGTTATTTAAGAAAATAGACGATTTACCACACAAACTTTACTTACTTTACATTTACTGTTTTAATGTATGGGATAAAATGTTTTTCAACTATAATGTTAAGTTTGTTCTTGGGATAATTTCATCCCAATTACGGAACACTTCATTGTGCGTAGTCCGACATGCACGGCCGGTTTTTTTATGGAATTTTTGAATCAGATTGTGCCCTACCTATATTAGGTAAAAGACATAATATAGCACCACTTTAAATAAAAAAGCCCTGTTAAACAACTTTGCATAACTCTCCTCCAAAACCAATCCGTACCACAGTCTATACACTCACTTATATTATAACGAGTTTAATTGTTGATTTAACTTTTCCATTGCCTTGTTGGCTTTGGATTGTTCTTTAATTTGTGCTCGGCGTCCTTTTATCCATCAATCAAGTATGTAAGCCCGATCAGGTTCATTGCGAGACTGCTACCGTGATTGTAGCTACCACAGAGATAGTATTGCTTCATAGGATTCTTCCAATGCGGTTAATTCTAAGACTTGATCGTTTAGTTAGCTAGTAATAAAGTTTATTGTGACCATTGGAACCGGTTTCGCACATGCGATTCGATTTTGTGCGGGATTGGTTTGATTGTGGACTTCTGAACTTTATCTAGTGGATTTAATACCTTCACAATAATATAGATAGAAGCCAAAGATGCTTAGTTATTTATAGTAGCTAGTTAGAACTACTAAACTTGATGTCCAAATTCATACATTGGGGTCATAAATTTTACTAAAAACTGGAAATTGTTTTGCTATGTAGAAAACTCTTCCAAGATTCTCAAGTATTTCTTTCCCATAAAATGTTCAACTAATTATGACCAATCAATCTGCACAGCCTTTTCCCAACTATGTTGGTGTCGGCTTCCAGTCTAATCGGATGCAGCTGAATACCAGTATTTTACATGGAGCGACTGCCTATCTGTCCACCACAAACCAGGGTAATACGATATTTATTGGTAAAACTGGTTGTCAGACTTTCGGGCTTCTGACGACCCGTAACGACTGTCAAAGATCCACGATTGACAGCCGGGACCAACGGCTTAACGTGCTTTTCGAGGCACGGAGGAGTCTCGGTATGTAAAGATGGTCACTCATCCACGGACCAACCCCGGCAAGCGCAGCTTAACCTGATGCATGGAACCGTGCGGCTGTTATTACTTAACCACGAGCTCCTCTCTCTCAACTAATTATGACCAAAGAAAGAAAACGAGCATCCCAAGAAGTGACCCAATAGCATTGCTCCCGGACAGAAACCGGTAAAGACTCCCAATCATGATGATGACGTGTCAGCACAAAGAGCTCCATGATGGTATAATACTGATACTCGACGGTAGATAACTACTTACTATTAGTTAAAATTCCTATCCATAGAGATTGTTGATAAGCCACAATGTATCGAGGTACAATGCTTTTGGCTTTAAGGGTCTGTTTAATGGTTGTCAGTGAAACGACTTTACATTTTGTGTGTAGCATCACGCTTTTGGAGAATGGTGGATGACAGAAGTTGGAGGTCAACTTGTAAGGGACAATAACCTGCTATTAGCAAAGTCTAATATCAACTACACATAAACCTTTGTTTATATAAAGCGGGGACAAAATCAGAGAGACAAAGATACCATCGCGGACATTTGCGGTAAACCACTTTTTGACCTTACCTATTACTACGGAGATAAGGTTCAAAAGTGGTCCACTGGATATTTCTGCAATGGTACATTGACATGGATCAGGAAACTATGAAAAAATGTATTTTTGGGGTGCTGCTCTAAATAATGACGATACTGAAAAGTACACCTACAGTCTTCGTAGTTTATACTGAGAAGATAATGTTTATTTACTTCATTGATATTAGTTTAAATACATGTTTTGACTTTTGATGTACTCTTATGCTTTTCGTTTAATGATAACACCTGCAGCAACCGCTTCAGCACAGGCCACCGTGATAGGAAGATGTCATGGCGCATGGATGTCGACACATGTTGGATCCCACATCAAAGGCCTGCCTAACTTCCAAAGCATTATGGTCATTCCATCTGGTATCTTCCCATCGTGGCGTGTCAAGCCATTGGGTTCTAAAACATCTGGCAGTTGGTACCCCGGTGGTGATAAGAGCTCGACGGAAGATGTCATTAATGCTGGCGTGCCATGCTATCCGGCCAGCGCTCTTATGGCAATATAGGTCATGATGCCCGAGGCAATCGACAGCTTCACCGCACTGGCAGCGACTTGGCCCAGTGCGCGCCAAAGCGAGCCCCGCAAGGAGCGACCAGATGCAGACAAAACGGCACTTCAGAGTCAACCAGACCATTTTCCCGATCCACTTTTCAGTGCAGTGGACAAGAGGACAGGAACACCGGTAAGCTAATACTGGTAATTTTGAGAATGCAGATGCCACCAAAACGGATGGGTTTGTGGCGTGAAGCCACGCTCAGTCGTACAAGGTCACATCTAAAATGGATGTTAGTGACTTTGTTTGCTGCGAATAAATTGATTAAGTTTGTTCAACAGATGTGGCTGCTTGAATAAATGGGCAGAAAGTATAAAATATAAAAAATTTGGGCTAAAACAACAGTACTTATCTAATCAGGGTGAATGCCTAGTGTAAATTAATTTTGGAGAGTCTGTGCGATATTTCGTTGAAGTTTTTGATTTTTCGTTGAAGAAAGGAGTCTTCTATAATTTGGGAACCAGCATCCTAATTGCATAACACACTATCAATCGGAATGTGAATCATTTTGGAGCAAATTGCTAATTCATTGCTTCATGTTCTAAAAATTTGTCGAAAAATTTGTCTGCTCAAAAAAAGTAAATACTTAACGCAATGAATGTTGTTGTAACTGTCAAAATGAAACCGATTCCGTAGGAGCTGTGTACTGTAACAAAAAAATATGATTTGTTGGGCATCTGTAGGTATACCTATAATGTACTTTATGTCATCGTTATCTGCCTAGCCTTTACCCAACTATGTTAGGATCAGCTTCGAATAATGTATTGTATGATTGTATTGCAATAAATTTTTCTAAGCTCAATTGTCTGTCATTAATGTCTTATAGGTAATTTACACTTTTTGGGTAAAAGTTCAAGCCGATTCAAATTGATTTTTGAAGAGTTGTAGGTCTTTCAAAACGATGTCTACATCACCTAGCGTTCCAACATCTAAATATTACAGCACTTTTGAATTTAGTTTCTGAATCATTAGGTAGACGAATAGCCAGGCTAAAAATAAAAATTACTGGCCTGAGAAGATCACCTTGTTGACATTCAACCACATTCTAAAACAATGTCCATGCAGTAGAACCTCTGTAGGTCCAACCTCGTTAGGTCAAAAACCTCCAAAACTCGAAAAAAAGATAGGTTCCCTTTCCTTCAAGCCCCAAAACCTATAACCCTCTATAAGTTATAGTAATATTAACGCTCTATAAGTTGAAATAATCAGTGAGTCCCTACAAGCCATTTCGGTACCTACATAATTATGTTCTCTCCATAACTCGACAAATAAATTGGACATCTGATCTCGAACAAAGCAATGTTTGATTTTACATATAATAATTTGGAAAGTTACTCGTACCTGTAACATTGACACATAAAACCATAAATTTTGGGTAGGTAGTTCCTTTTTGACTTCAGCCAACAAAGTGTCCCCTATTTTCAGAGGTTATCCTCATAACCTCACTTTTTTGGAGTTTAAAAAGTATGAAATCCCCGTCAGCCCCCTTTTGAGCCCATACCAAGCTGCAGGGGCTGAATCTTAGCAGTAAGCGATTCGCTATACAGCTTATAGCATAATATTTTGGCTGCCTGTAGGTGCAGTCAACGGTGATGAGACGAATGTCGCCGTCCATCTTGCGCAGGGCACATAGGTTGGCCCCGTATACACGATATCGACGACAGCATCGTTCACACAGCCGATGAGCATGAGGTTAATCATTGCCGTAAGCTCCTTCAAAAGCGATTCGTCCAGCTTCCCCGGGGCCTAAACTCAATAGACCCTTTAGATGCTGTGGAGTATGGCCGTTGAGGCCGTCGGCTGAACCACTTCGGAAGGAGCTCACGGCCGATATACATTTTAAATGAAATAAATAAGGAAGCTGTATGCTATAATTCGTATGAGAAATGATGCGATTTGTCATCCCTATCATAACGACAGTGTTTAGTCTACTTAACGTTTGTATTAATAGCTATTACTATTCAAAAATATAATGTAAAATAAAACTTATCATGTCGACATAATTCTTATACAACTTTTTCATATAATAATATCTTGGCTTTTATACCAGCTGTTGGGTACGTAGTTATCATTTGTTTCGAGCTTTATACAGGTCCTACAGCGAAAAAAATATAATATTCAATAGCACTTAAATGAGACCTTCTTTTGATATTTTGTATCAGGTACTTGGATATAAATGAAACCCTTTCCTATAATTAGCAAATAATTAGGGAAGCTAGCATTTTGACAGTAGAGTTAACAGTCGGGAAAACAGAGAAGTCCAAACAAAAAATGTAAACACTTACCAACACATAAAGTTCAGTTTGCGATACAACTTCAAAAAATGTATAACATTTTCAATAGTAGTCTAAGGACCTATTTGACGTGTCCAAATAGCCACTACTTACCGAATAAATTCATAAATGGAACAGAATTTGTAAGAAATTCTCTGCTCAGTAAGTTAATAGGAACTTAATCGTAGGTGGTGAAAAAAGTATTATATTTGTTTAAGTGTAAATGACATCAATTGGAAACAAGGATTGAAATTAGACTAGGGACTAATTTCAAAACCCAAGTTAAACAATTGTGTTTGATGTGGATGAGATGTGCCTGTTCAGTCCTGCACTTTACTTACAAGTAAGTAGGTAATTTGCTGCATATCTAGCTCTTTTCTAAATTCTTACTAATAAGTAGTGATCCAAAACCTAAGGGTCATGACAATAAAATGTAAGTAGATCTATAGATGCCTAACATGATACCTAAGTATATGGTCTAAATGGCGTCGCGTCGGTGTTGTACAGTCACGAGCATAAATAATACCTTATGCTTCTTACATTACGATACTTACAGAAGAATCGTACGTCAGTACCAAAAACCTGCCAAGTCCGTGTCGGACCACGCACAATGATTGATGGGTTCCGTAATTGACAAGAATTTATCCCAAAAACAAACTTAACGTTGTAATCCCAATTTTTTTTTATGTGATAGAATTACATATTGAAAATATTTGGATTTTTTCCTTTACTTGTGCTGTGAGACCTTGCTTCATCCCAAATTTCATTATTCTGCGTCAACGAGAAGTACCCCATAGGTTTTAATTTATTTGCGAGTATCAAAATATGTCGCACAATAAAATTAATTGCCGTATTTTTTTACTTAGTTGTTGTTGTTTTTTTTAGAACTCCAAGGATGGTCCCTTGGAGTTCTGAAAAAGACCAAGACCTACGTATTTGATATTAATATTTTAACTTGATACCTCTCCGCGTTCCTGAAGAAAAGGGTCTTGAGGGTCTTGACAGACTGACAGACAGACGGACAGCGAAGTGGTCCTATATAAGGGTTCCGTTTTTTCTTTTTTAGGTACGGAACCCTAAAAACAGTGTTATAATATTCTGAAAAAAAAGATACATATATAGCATGTAGCTACAAAATAGATGTTTTTTCTTATTTTTTTATAAAAATGAAAAGGGAGTAAGATTATTACGGAACCCTAAAAATGAGTCACCGAGGAGTATCTCACATACATTTGTATAGTGAGTCGCAGTATCTCTTGCGAGTATCGTAATGTAAGAACGGCTTTACACTTACGTAAGATACAAAAGCGATTTTCTTCGAAAGTATAGATAGATATTTTATGGTGTTACGAATATAGTATTATAGAAACTATCATCATCATCATCATCATCATCATCTGCCTAGCCTTTTCCCAACTAGGTATTGGCGTCGGCTTCCAGTCTTACTGGATGCAGCTGAATACCATTATTTTACATGGTGCGACTGCATATCCACCACAAACCAGGGTAATACGATATTTATTGGTAAGACTGGTTATAAGACTTTCGGGCTTCTAACAACTCGTAACGACTGTCACAGATCCACAAATGATAAATGAATATTATAGAAACTATACAATTATGAAATCAGTCTTTTAAAAACACTTGAATTTTACGTATCTAAGTTATGCTCGTGATTGTACTGTTGTTCAACAATCTTTATTAGTCCTTGAGACAGCCTGCATATGCGGGCACACTAACTTGAATTACGTAACTTATGTTACACTTAACTTATGTATGTATACTTAGATACAACTTGGTAAAGACAAAACAACATTTACAATCCATTTTTCATCTTTGTAGGAATAGGTAACATTAAAAAGATGATAGTTTTTGAGATGTTAATATTATTGTTGAGTACATACTAGTTAGGTACTACCTAGTTACAGTAAAGTATCTAGGTATCTAAGAAATTCTCACCAGGTATATGTTTAAGTCCTAATTTATGTATAGTGGGCTGCATCAATTGGGTACCCCAGTTGTATTGAAATTTTAATGCAACTGGGGTACCCAATTGATGACACACTTCATATAAAATATTATTAAAAGAAAAAAGATTTTTTTTTCATGTTTGTTTGTTACGCTTTTACGGCTAAACGGTTGATCCGATTTTGATGAAATTTGGTATGGAGATACTTTGAACCCTGAGGAAGGACATAGGTAATCCCACATTAGCCATCCAAACACTAATTTGAATATCTTTGTTTCCATATCCAGCAATAGTCCTACACCAACCGAAGATTGTCCTTGGGTACACTTGCATAGTGCGAATATTCGTCGGTTAGTGCCTCATTTTATTAAAAACGCCTAACAGACCTCTTCGAGTTGGCTTCGGCTCCCAGTACGTCTTCCAAAATAGTCGTGATAGGTCGAAGACATAATAATAATACCAGCCTAATAGTACCACTGCAGGTCAAAGGCCTCTTCTCATTCAGAGAGTATTTAGTTAGTTTTCTAATTTATTGTCATTAAAAATAAGTAATACCAAAAATACTTGTTTACACATTTGATCAATCTATTTCGACTGAACTTTATCAGACAAAGTTGAAATTTCCCGAATATTTCGCGAACACCTTGTCGTGCTAACACGTTCGAAGCCGGCAAATTAGTAACAATTTACGGATAATAAACTAAAGTAAGGGGTATTAATAACCGTCTTTGAAACGTCTAATGATATAGGGGCTGGAGGGTTACTTTGTTTATTAAAAGGAGCTTATAATTAATTGCAATAATTACCAGGGTCATAATGACCCGTTAACACGATTACATTATTTTGACGTTATTATTGTGATAATTTTGCAAGACTGTTGATGAATGTCTTTGTTATGTAAATCACATTGAATAATAATGTTTGATTGATTCATGCAGCATAGGTATGCCTGAAAATAAATATTGATATTAAAAGATCACTATGAATTTTGCTGTCTTTTCATTAGGAGCTGTTGGTGAATGTATATAGATATATTACCTAGGTCCAAATATTTAGCTTAGGTACATCATAGTCTTTAGCATTTAACAATGAAATAAGCATTTTTATTACAACAAAAATAACTATTCACAACGTGACACGCGCTGTTTCCATACCGTTTTTACTTTCATCTAAAAATTCAGTGTATTTTTATAAAATAATTTCGCATAATTTATTGCCAGGTACGTTAAATATATTATACAAACAATAACTGTATACCACTATCTATGCTATAATCGGAACGTTTAGTCGCCGTTCGCATTTTATATCTGCACCTTGCTCAAATAAAAACTCGAAACAATTATACATAAGCGACAAAACGTCGTAACAACCAAATGGACGCCAATAAATTTTTAACATTAATCCATCATTCACAAAGATTAAATTGGTTCGTGATATGAGTGATATCGATTAAAAGACGGCATGTTGCATTCCTCGGCGGGTTTCTTTGCGCTGATGCATTTTCATGGAATTGCCAGCGTTTTTCCGACACCTTACAATTGCATGACTCGAATTCTAGAAAGCTATATCGGACTGAACGGTTTTAATGACAGATCTTATTACTATTAAATGTTAGATAAAAAATTGATATGATATAATTGCGGTATGCTGTGCTAAATGCAATAAGTAAAGTATAAAAGACAAGTCCCTGGCCTTTAAAAACTATGACTCTATAAGAAATAAGAGGAGTATGAATTTTAGTACTGAATTCTCGGGCATCATTTCTTAGAGGAATATATTTACCTACTCAAAGCTGAGAGAACATGGGTTTGTCATTAATTTCTGATCATTAGCTATTAATACCTGTCATTATTATTATTAAGTAATAGTAGCTCGAAAGCTAATGGAAAATCTACGGCCTTAAGAAATTATTACCTCAACGAATAATTTACATAACAAGAATGACTAAAACTAAAGATCTCCATTAGCATTGTATCGTTAATCAAGTTTTTTCACTTTGATATATTGTGGACGTAATATTTTACATTTGATAGATGGCGTGGCTGTAGACATTAGTAAAATTGATGAGTGACAATTTAATAAGAAAATTAAGCAATTTATATCATGTGCAGGTATTATTTATTAATATTTTTATGGAGTAATAAAGCTCGAAGGTATGGTTTTGGTCCGAATAGTTATGGGACATGATGTAATGCTACATTTAGTTAGGTATGTACCTACTTTACAAAAATACCTTGTTAGAAGTTAGGTGTATTTGAAATACCTTTCCCTAAAATTTATTAGAACCTCATCCGTCAGGGACAAAAGCACAAAGCAGATGCACAAGTATGACAGTCTTTCACTCGCAGCACATCTTGAAAATTTTATTACGTAAAATGAAAAATAGCGTTAAAATAGTAAAAGCCAACCGCAAATGGAATAAAGTAGGAGCATAAATAAGAGGAGGTTTTGCGGCAAGCAGCTAACGAGACGAAGCAAGTTCCTAGCCGGGAATTCTAAGAGTTGAGAATTCTTCAAGTTGCCCGGGGCTCCCAAGTTTCGCAGGTGCGGTTACATCCACCGACTACCCGGGGAGCGGGCGTTTTCAATTTAAACAATTATTGGCTTCGGTTGTATACTTAGTTGTACCTTTTAATGAAGGTGTAAATTAAAAACCCGTTTATTACGCCGTGGTGGAACAGAAAAAATAATAAACAATTTTTTTTAAATATAAAACAATACTTTTTAATCAACATGATAATTCGATCACCGAAGCTACAGAAAGCAGTATATCATACCAATAAATTCAAAAGCAACAAGTCTTGTAAATGTAAGCGGTATTAAACAACGAAAACCATTATTTATTTCAGTCATATTACATTGTTCTACTATACAGTAAAGGTGTAAATTACTTAAAAGGTAGTTTTTGTTCGGTCTAGAACTCTAGATTAATAGCAAACAATTTTATATTGAGATGGAGTACTTTTTACACAGAATAATTAGAAATATATTATTTCTTTAGAAAAATGAATAGGTACAAAGAACATCACTTATTAGGTGCTGGTGCAGGTGTTTATTAAGTTCCAAACACTATTTATTTTGTAGGAGTACTTAATAATCTTTAAATTAATGAATAAGATTATGAGTCCGTAATCGGTTTATCCCTAAGAACGGAATAAAGAATGGTATTTTCCTAATACAGAACGTAATAACGCCTTTTTGAGAGTACGTGGATATCTTCTTTACCAGTCGAAGTGATTTGCATAGCTGTCACCCCGAGATATGTGCTGATAACTGCAGATTTATCGGCCACTAAGATTAGATCCATAAATAATTCATGAAAGAAATAATCACAAGGCTTGTTAGATACAAACATATTAAGCAGTAAAACGACAAAGTAGTGAGAAACTTGGTTGAAATTATGAAGATCCCATACGACACGAAGATCGCTAAAAATGTGGATGTGTTTAAAAAATATGCCTGTGTGACTTATTTTGTTTCTCAAAAAATATATCCCACGGTGGATAAATGAAAAATAAAAGTGTGGCTATGGCATCCTTCAAGAGTGTTCACGTACGGTGTCGTTTAGAGGTTACTAGGCTTGCCCAAGACCGGTTTATCACATGGCATGGACCACGTGCGGCCTCCAGAATATACTTGTACATTTATATGTAGGTATATATGAATGTAAATGTAACCTGCCGTATATGTAGAGGCGAGGACGCAACGCATTGTCAGTAAGTTTATGGTGAATGTTATTTTATGAGTTTTTAAATGACTCGTTTATGTTCGGGATTCTGTTGTTAAAAGTTCGACTCGTGTTCTGTTTGCAGTTCATTTTTGAAGTTCTTTTTGAAATTTTGGTTAATAGTCTAGAATCTAGATGATGAAATGCAACATTTTTGTATCGCAGAGTTATCATCATGATACAACTTGACACTGACCTGAGAATTTGAATTTCGCGGGCTACTTTTGCGCATCCACCAATAAATGAAAACTGTGCATTTTAAGCTCCCTCTCACAGAGACAAGGCCTGTGTGTGTGTTGTGTGCATGTGTGTATGCATTGGGAACGTTATAGGCTGATTATGATTGTGTGCATTTTAATAAGTATTTTTCTTTTATGTAACTGATTTGATTATTGTAATTCTGAGTAATCCATGAACTTTTATGAACAAAATCAAGTTTGATTTGAATCATGATTTAAATCAATCTACCCTGATACCAACTAAACACTAAGTATAAAAAATAAGTAAGTAGGTAGGTACACACACCTACACTTGTTAATTAAAAGGTGGTATCAATTACAAAATGATTTTTTTAACTTTGATATCATCAAGATTTTGTTTGAAGATATTTTATAACTTGTATCATTGAAATGTAAAATCTATAGAGATTGCTATCTCCTGCTAGGCTACTATGTAAACTTGAAGCACAGGATGCAGTCGCCATCTGATGTCGATAAGGATGTGAAATTGATTTACATGACGCATAAATCATACATACATATATATCACAGTAAAATAGTCACTAACTGTGTGATAATGTCTATTCTAATGTATTAGAAGAACGAGGATTTGATTATGACAAGGCAGCCACTGAAGATGTTAAAGCAATTTTGTTAAGCCAAACAAATCTTGATCACCAACAGTTTAATGATCAAATTCGCCTGCGTCCTATGCATCGATTTTATAAGGACAAGGTAGTGGTTGAAGATATACCAACCACTACCTTGTCCTTATAAAATCAAAACAATTTTGTTGTTTGTATTGATCATCAGCAGTTGATGAATTTTAATCAAATTTCTCTCTGTGAATGTCCAAATACGTTATTGTTCAAAAAAGGTAAGTAAGGTTGTTGTATCAATGTCGTTAAGGTGATCAGATTCAGCTGTCTTTAGCACAATATCTTTGTCATCAGTCGTTGAATTTTGGTCGAATTCGTCTGCTTCCTGTCTACAATTTGCAACATGCTTAAGAAAATTAATAGGTAGTATTTCTGCTATATTTCGACAACCAGCCGATTGGGCGTGTTAGCCAAGCATTTGCTATTGCGCCTGAGATCTGATTGACTGTCTCTATTTGCTTGAAAATTTATTAGCCATGATACATTATTAGGCAACAATTTGTCGCCACATATTACATCTTGTTCTTTCTTATATTATAAGTTTATAAGTTTATTTATTTCGTAATCAACAGGTATAACAGATACATTTTAGAGGCCTTCTTTTAAGTATGTAGAAATACCTGTAACAGAAGACCTCATATTGTTTGCAGATATTTACACTTCTACTTTAACCTTCAGACTCTGCTGCAATCAGTTTTTTGGGCCAAGTAATGCCATTAGCTTTATTTTTGTGTGGTTACACAGTGCTTACATCCGTAGCTATTAAAGCCACATGCTCTGTGCGGCCATAATCATCTACATCCACTTCTTGCTTTTACCCAATGCTATAGAGTATCTAGCTACAATTTTCCTATGCATATTACTCGATCTTTGCTTTTGTTTAAACTTTCTTCTGTATCACATTTTAAACCATGATGCGAACGTCATCCTCATCACATATCCTTGCAAGGTTTTCACAGATTTGTTTAGATGGTGTGGTAATATTAATTTATTATACAATTCCTTAATTTAGTATCAATCTCTTCTGACATGATTAAAGTATTATAACAAAAGCTATCGACAGCAGCAATAACTTGAACATCGAAATTGTTTGGACTAGCTCTGTAGGTTTCAAATTCAATTGATCATTATTTCATGTAGGCAGAAACAGTAGGTAACAAACAATATAGAATGTTTACTACCAGAAGCCGTAGACTGTTAGCAGTTCATTAAATTAACACAGCCTATCAATTAGAATCTATTGAGTTTGAACACACCTGCCTTTTGTAAGCCCGTTTTGTACAGACTTGGATATTGTTAAAGAAATCTATTAGCTGACCAGCTGACCTTATGTCAAGCGGGTCTACAGAGGTTCATTAAAACTTAGTTGAGAAGGCGTGTTGTTGCTTCTTGGTATTAATAAATTAATTGGACAAATCTACACTACCGACTAGTATTTATTTATTTAGGATCTCCAACAAAATATGTACACAATACATGACAGTAGGTGTACTTCTTCACTTATAGGACCACAGCATGTACAATAATGTAAACAACTATTCTAACAAAGTTATAATATTAATACCCCAAAGTAAAATTTGAAAAATATTAAAAAAAGTTTTTTGTAAAGGACATACAAAAGGACACAAAAAAAAATAACATTTAGAGATTCTTAAATTAATCTATCAAATATTTCTTATATTTTTTTTCTTATATAACTGACAGAGACTCGCAGATGTCTAAATTCGTAGTTTTAGCTAACATGTTATTGCCACAAAGTCTTGGCACAGCGTCGTAACGACCGAGGTTAGTTTTTGAGCCCGGGATGTAAAATAAATTGCATGTTTTGTTGCCTGAGAATCCAAGTCAGAATTTTAATCTATACTGAGCTCAAAAGGTGTTGTACAGTCAGCTAAATTAATTGTAAAGTCAATTGACACCCTACGTTAATTTACCGTGTTAAAAAGAGTGACAGTTGTGATTTGAATACTTAAATGGACAATTTAAGTTGGTAGTCAATTGGCTTAACAATAAATGAGACATAATTGACTTTACCTATGAGTATTATTCTAGAAAATCTAAGTAGTTACAGTAAAACTATTTTCTTAATGTCCCTCAGCAAACTTCATGTTTCGTCAGTCGTCTGATTTCTATCAGTTGCGGTCCGGATGCTCTCAATCGACTTGGAAGTTGGAAGTGTTAATACTCTTTTAACATAATGTAATTTATTTTTAAAATGGGAGGAAAGCTGGTAAAGTCTGACGAAACACGAAGCTTACAGAGGGACACTAAGAAAATAGTTGTACTGTAGGTACTTATCCACGCTTCCCTAGTCCTTCAAGATTGCTCAATTTTTATTTCTAAGTGTAGTCTGTAGGCCGAATACTGTTTAACATAGAATAGATATAAATTCTGTTAGCTGCCTGAATATTCGGCTTTCGGAACTTCATAAGTATTTAGAAGAAGGTTTTTCTCGTGTTTCTGTATGAACCTGAGAATATTGAAATTGTTTAGTAGACCTAACCGGATTTTTAGGAGATACATTAATGTAAAAATTGTTTGTTGAGCTAACAATTTTGTATATACAAGTACATAGTGTACTATCTATTTATATAAAAAGAGAAGTCCTGACTGACTGACTGACTGATTGACTGACGCATCAACGCCCAGCCCAAACCCTCGGATCTAGAAAACTGAAATTTTGCACAGAGGTTCCCTTTATAATGTAGACAAGGAATAAGGAAGGAATTCGCGCTAGTACGTTCCCGTAGGATAGTTTCCGACATCCACGCGGGCGAAGCCGCGGGCAAAAGCTAGTATACTTATAATAAAAACCATTATGATATTACCATTCGATGCATCCATTCCATTCCGATCCATTTTGTCATTATCTTCAGGCGTTTCTAGTAATGCTTAGGTATCTGCTGCATTTCGTTTAAAATTGCTGGAGATCCACTGCACTTGTTACTTTGAAAAGGTAATATAAACATGACAGTACATACTTAAAATTATAGATAGGTAACGAGAGTTTCTTTGATTATTCGTAATGTGTTGATAATTAAGACAGAGTTTATTAAATTCAAAACAGTCTGTATTGTCCTGGTCAAATAAACGAGCTCAAATGAAGCGGGCGGCGCAAGTATATTTTGATCAAACTCAGGAGCAGAAGTTCAAAAACAAGTGGTGGGGGTGAGGCACGCACGCGGGGGGCTTCCACCCCTGGCTCAAAGTTATCGCATTATTCAAGCGAACGCGACTCTTGAGTAATTTTGAAATATTACAATTTTCGAAGCACGCTGCCTCCCTACTCTTCGACGGACTCGCAAGTCCGTTTATACTTTAGATAGTTGACTTTTGTGGTTCTGAAGTTTTGTTTTGGTGTTTGGTGAAAAAATGGTGTGTTGGGAGTTGTGGTGAGTAATATTTTGCTTCTTCTTTGGTATTTTCTTTCTTTTATATTCAGGGAAAATGATTAGGTACTTGAATATTAACTTAAAAAAATTCTTTGGTAGTCGTGAAATACGACTACCAAAGAATTTTTAAAAGTTCAATTTACTAAAGTTAATAAGTTAAGTTAAGTTTACTTTACTAAAGTTAAAGTTAATTTTAAAGTTGAATTTAAGGACAATTTAAGTTGATATTAGTAGTTACCTATAGCCATTTGGCTATAATAATAGGTACCTAGAGGTAACACGGTAAGTTCACGTCTGCTAATCAACGAATTATCCAACACCAACATAGTTGGAAAAATGGTAGGTAGATAAGGGTAGATGATGCAAGATTTACCTACCACAGTTTTACCACTGCTGTGAAACTTTTTGAAGGAGAAAATATTCTCAATGATATAATATTAGAGGAACAAAAAAAACTTAGAAGTTACGGATGCATTTGTTATTTACTGTCTATTTATTCGTTGGGTAACGTGGTTGTAGTACCTTCTACTATTACGAAAGGAAACAATAACAATATTATTACTAGTTCTCTCATGAAGTCATGACTGTAAACTATACGTTTTATTGAAAAGAGAAACACATAAAAAGCAGTAAACAACTTAACGGTAGCAAAACGGGACAATAGAACAAAGACAAACATTTGTTTCAAAGAATAACAGTAGTCAAAACAAGAACATGTGTTATATTAAAACATAAATATCAAGAGAATTCCTAAAAATCGCAATGTTATACGCAAAAAAACAAAACGGGCCTATCCAATTGTGATGTTAAATAGAGAAAAGATGCAAATTTGCACCGTTATGTTTACAAAATTTCTTTTTTGTTACCGTTAGCTGCAAAAAACAAAGAAAGGACCAATTGGACAATGAGAGACTGCAATAAAAGTTGCGCAAACTATTAAACGCATAGACAAAAGTGACAATTCACCTGCGAATAAGCAGGTAACCGATTATTATGGTAATTCGAGTAACAATGTACTTATGCTTAGTGCTGTGTTTTGGAGAATTGTGGCCAAAATCCAAAAACACGTAACACCTTGACGTAATTTATTGTTCTATTCTGTGGCGTTTATAACAAAAACTTCGTTTCCGTGCTCTCTATCGACTTCGAGCTATCTTTGACACGAAAATTTACGACTTTTTTTCGGAAATGTTATAAAGAAATGATCGTCGCCCTTTTGTTATATTGCACTACATTATCATATCAATGTGGAAAAATGGAGGAGAAAATACCACATTTAAAATTTAAACATATTTGATTTTGCGAAGCATTCGCTTCTTTTACAAGCAGTTAAGTAAGTAAGTCAGTGATTGTTGAAAACGTTAATAAAAATTTCATTACCTACTAAAACTTTTATAGGTCTGTATTTTTTTTAATCAAAATATTCATACCTACATTATACCAATATCGTAACCATACAAAACTTTAATTATTCAATTAGTACTATTTGTACGCGAAACGAGTTATTGACCAGATGTGGTGAAGTTTATGACGGCTAATAGGGTTTATGGCTTTTTTATTGACATTAATGTTCTCTTGACTTCGCCGTTTACGACCACCTCATTCATTATCGAACCGATGAGGTCGGAACATCACTGTAAATCATAGATGAAATTATGGATAAGCAAACATTGGACAATTTCGACCACTCTACTTATGAATGAATTTATTATCATTGAATAATTAGTTCACAACTTTTCCATTACGAAACTTGGCACACATGATTTTATATTGCACAATAATTAATCAAATTAAGGCTCTTACAGACAGAGGCGATATCGCGTCGCGACGCGATATTTTTCTACGGATATAATATCGAAAATCGCGTCGCGACCGCGATATCGCCTCTGTCTGTAAGAGCCTTTACCAGTATTTAAAAAGAACATGCGGATCTTTAGTACAGTGCCATAAATTATTCGCATTTACCAAAGCGTAATTAATCGACATCAAGTTTTTATCTGTGCGCGTCAGGCAGTATTAATATATTGATAACGCACGGCTACTTTTTTACGCAAGGTGGTGGATTATGACAGCTTGAACGTGGAACGCGCGACTCTGCCTCAGACTAAAGACAATAATGTCGTCAAAGCAGACAATACGACCACGCGGCCGCACACCGCGCGATTTATTGCCTATTCGATAATTATGCGGATTCAAAGCTGAAGTGCGGTGCTTTACGTTCAGGTTTACGGTACTTTACGGCGTGCGAATACTACACGACTTTGTATTTTGTTACGCGGGGGTTAAGATCTATTCAGGCCGCCATCCCCGGTCGGGAGCGAAACAATCGGCTATTTGCTTATTCCGTTGCGGCAGTGGGACTCGCTCGCCACGTTTGAAGTGACTGCAATTTGTCTCCAGCGACGTATTTCAAGTAGATATGATCGTGTGTACGACCGATGCTTGCATAAATTTCTCACTAACAGATGTTGTTTTTTGCTTGTTGCGCGCGGGAGGTAACCGACTCACCTGTTACTGGGTAATGTTTGACGCTTCGCAAACGATTTTTTGTTGAAATTAAAAGTTCGATAGCGTCTGATCGGCGGTACGTGCCGCGAATCGAGCCAGCGTACGCACAACTCACGTCAACGTCATCTCCAACATGTGCGAACGCATCATGTAGAAAATGCATTTAGCTAGCTGTATTATAAACATTTGATTTCACTGGAAAATCATAATGCACTGGAGAAATCTCATCATTACCTACGTAAATTCCAAACCAAACTAGTTGTTGAGTCGTGACTTTTCCCATGCGAGCCGTTAACGTTCAAATGGGAGTGACCTCAGGAATTAAATAGTCGGATAAAAAGCTAGAAATATTTTTGTCATTTCAAGTCTTATTGTCTCTAAATGGCGTCGGTACGCAGGCCTACTTGTATAAATAAATACGCGATAAATAAACATGAAGTTTAATCAAATTCGATAAAGGCAGATGCGCGGCGCGCGCGTCTTTTATGGCAATAACGGGTGCGCGGCGACCGGTAGCGTTGGCACTTGCGTGGTGCGTAACAAAAACAAAAGTATTGCTGGAATCACTCATTAACTTATTAAGATGATAATTTATGACCGCGAGTAAGACAATTTCATGCTGTACTAACACACTTGAATGTTCCCCTCAATTTTTTTGTTTGAGAAGGTCCCATCAAACGTTTGCATGAAACAAAAAAGGCGCGGAAACTTCTCGCCTCGTTTAGGTGTATTCAATTTGTCCAGGAGCATCGTATGCGCACCCAAGCGTCATAGGTTTTGTTCGATCCATTAACATAATAATTACGGGAAGTAGAAGTGGAATAAATCCATCAATCAAAGCGTCAATTTATGGGACTTTATAATCCGAACAATGATTTTATGGAAATTTTATAGAGATTTGCACTGCCAAGTAATTTCTAAGCCTTGTTTATGATGTCAACAGATGATGATTGCATCTCTATTTTTTGCTCTTTAAGGCTGAGGCTATAACAGTAAGCAGCGATTTGCGATGCGACTGGAAGAGCGAAACGAATAACGAGAGTAATATTTGATGTACGGTGTAGCCATATACGTGAGCATTAATTTATTTGTTTTAGTCGCTCATATGTCGCAGGTCGCATCGCGGCCTAATGTAGCCTCAGCCTAACGGATCAAGCTGAATTAAGAGGATATATCGAAGCGTGGTTTAGCTCGGTGTGTAAGTGAAATGACATTATGGCGGTCTAGTTTGACGCGCGAGATAGAAGACTCACGCGCACCGGAATTTAAACGCGCTTCGTTTAAATGTAGGTTTATGGCAAAATGCTATACTTACTTAAATCGATGTTTAGCTTAGTAAGTTATTAACATATTTAATTAACAAATTTTACTGCACAATGTGGAACTGTTTACGGATAATCGTATAAAACAGGAAATAGACGGTGCTACTTTGGAATGTTTTGCTATCAACAACATTTCAATTATTCATGTTTCGGTTTTAGTACCGAATTATGGAAAATGCAAATGATTTAACTAAGTATATACATTTGGTTTTATAGGAATTTTAAAAACAAAAAAATATTGATGTAGGTATCCCCTTATATACCTAAGTAAAAGCCAGTTTATAGACACTCACAAGGTGATGCAAGGATTGACATTTATTTTCTCTAGGCAAGTAAAATAATAACTAAGCAACGGTAAGTACTATATAAGATCTTTAAATGTAGTGATTTGTTAAAGACCTCTCCCTGAAAACATAAGTGTGATTGTACCGACATCGACAGTTTCAACCCAAAATAACATCATAACAGATTGGAAGTCTCTGTTCCTCTATACTATTGTTGTCACAGTTGTGTATATTTCTCATAAGTTAAATTAATTCAATGCAATTTGAAATTTTAGTATTGTATTACCCAGTTACTGGGTTGTGGAGATCAGATTGATAGGCAATCGCTCCATATAAAATACGACACCAACATAGTTGGGAAAAGGCTAGGTATGATGATGAATTTGAAAAGAGGCAGTTATAATGGTAGCACATTTTCTAAATTGTATTTTATTGTGGCTGCAAGGTCAGTAACAATAAAAGTAACGGAGACATTAATGACATTTCGGAATGAAAAATTAACATGAAGTTTTATGCACTACAGTTTTGAAATCTTAGCAAAGTATCTATACATGTTTAGAGCCAGGAGGAACTCCTAAATATTGAATCAATGCATTAAAATCTGTGAAGAACCGTTTGCTCTTTACATTGTCTTTTTTGTGTCCTTACAGTAACCATTTTCTTTGTTGTTGAAGTTAGGGGATCCTGTATTTAATTGGTTAGCACAAGGTGTTTTGAGGCCACGAAAACCACAAACCACAGGTTTCAACTTAAACATTGCAACTTTGTGTTCAATTTCACTTTTCTTTGTGTTTACTTTTACAAAATTATTGGTAATTGTTTTGTATTGTTGTTGATTGATTCTATCTTTTTCATTAACAGTATGTGCAGTTTTTTCAGATTTGCAGATTATTGAATCAATTACTATACTATAGACATTATACTATTTACAAATAACTTGATCAGAATCATTACTGGCTATTGTTCCTTCATGGTTTTCTTCAAAAATCTGTGCTTCAGAGAATATTGTGTTGTAAGTTGGAATATATTCAAGCAGTAGTGAACAATTACCATATTGAGTTAACAACTAGGTAGATGATATCCAAGGAATTGAGTCACAGCAGCATACAAGGAAAGCTAAATATTACAAAAAGCAACCAGCAGCATCACTGAATAATAAGTAGAGATTGAGATCTAACAGGGTGATGTGAAATAAGACAAATATGGCGGCGCATGAGCGGAATCACAAATACAGCGCCCGCGCAAGCACTCCTTGAACTACTTATTTTTATTTTTCTGGACTTTAAGGAAGTTTGTTTTCTTTGATCAAGAACTGATAAAGTTTTTAAATTGAGTTTGTAATACAAGTTTTTGTTCTATTTGTTGAAAAAAACTACAAGTGTTGGAAATTCAAGTTGTGCCGGTTCCATTTTTGAATTTGACTTATAAAACAGTTTGTTCTTCAACTGTTTCACTTTCAAGTTACTTTGGTATTTTAGTTTTTACTTCGGTCTTACTTTGTATTTGTGTTTAATGAGAATCAGTTCTTGGATGTTTGTACCTATATACAGGTATTCTTATTTTGTTCTATGTAAATAATGTAAACGCGTTATAGTATTTAAACGTAGAACGGTACCTCGGCTTGTCATTTTACTATCACAGGGAAGCAAAATTTTTTTTTCAGTAATTGTCTAATTTTATAAATTTTATTTTGATAACAATTCTTGTTTTACCAACCATTAGAGTTCAATTTTTAAACTAAGTCTTATCTGGGTTGGTGCATCAGTAAGTGTATCACATACTTTTGTTCATTTGTAAGTATCTCTATTTTTTATACATTTTCTATATAGTATGGAAAATACTTATAAATAGATAATAAATAGAGATACTTAAATAAAAGAAAATGCCTATTATTGTCTTATGTAGGCAACGTTCATATCTATCTGTTCCTACAAATAAAAGTGAATGGCTAAAGCGCAAAACTCGGAGAACGGCTGGACCAATTCGGCAATTTTTTGTTTTCAAATATTCTTTGATAATCGAGGAATGTTCTTATGTAGAGAAAAAAATTAAAAGTTACTGGGAAAATTTGAAAATTCGGGAAAACTGAAAGTGCATTTTCCAAGGGAATTTTGTATGAATTAGTGAAAGGACAGGACAACGTCTGTCGGGTCAGTTAGTACATAATATAATTAGTTTTTTGTTGGATTCATCATTCATCTAAGACCTGCTACTAGGCTTCATTATTATAACCACCATTATCATGGACCCATAAAGGTCCATTGCTTAACTTTATGGGATGATGATAACACACAATTTATGTTAGGTAATCTTTTTAGATATACTTATAGGGTTTGTGCAGTGCTTCCAAAACTGCCAATGATAACATTGTTTAAGGAACCAAGTACATTTTATACAAGGTTCTTCTTTCTAAATATTAAGCATCTGAGGTAGATAAAAAAAATCTATGTTTGTTCTATGTTCTATGTTAGAGGATTTGGTTTCCGCGCTTAATCCTTCATGTGGACCATTGTGCGTGTAATAAAAAAAACCTACCAAAATGTACTTACTTTGAATCCTTAGGTATTCGTCAAATATTCCTCAGCATTTATTCTATTGGATCTGCTATCATTTTTAATATACTTAAATGTTACTTAAATAGAGTCAGTAACTTCATCAGTCTCTCTACAAACAAATCACCACAAAATATTTATAATTTCTATGTGCCTCTTTTTCCGGTTTCGTACCAAAATTGTAAAAAGGAACCCTTATGGTGTGACTCAGTCTGTCTGTCTGTTTGTCACAGCTGGATATCTCAATAACTATTAATGCTATCAACTTGAAATTTTAAACAGTTTTAGTTGACGATTGCCCAACTATTTTGCAATAAGAAATAAATAAAAATATATGTGTTTTTTTTTTGTAACAGCGACTGAAAAGGGGTCTTAAAAATTTTAAACATTTTTTTTCTTATTTTTAGGCCGCATAGTTTTCGACTTGTGATGAAAAATGTTTAAAGAAATACCGTTCCCGCCCTTATCTCCGAAGTTTGCATAGAGAAAAATCTGAAATTATTTTATGCGATAGAAATTTATGTACTTATAGATTACAGGAAAAATAAAACGATGTCTTCAAATAGCACAGTTTTTCAGAAATCATCAACAAAAATTACATATAAATGATGGTACGGAACCCTCGGTGCTCGAGTCCGACTCGCTCTTGACCAGTTTTTTCTAATAGTTTTTTACATAAGATGGCTTTTAATAATTCTAATTTGATTTTTAATACTTGCTTTCATTAAATGTGTAGGTACTAACTACTTAAGGCTTGTCCTCCTTAAAATACGGCGAAAATAAGTAACTTTGTTCCCATTTTTTACAGTAGGTAACTATAGCACCTTTTTGATAGAAAAAAATACACAATAATATCTAATCTAGAATACATAAGAAGTGATTTCATGTGTCCTGAAATCTATTTTAGTTTGTAGAACTAAAGAAAACAAAGGCCCAGGTCTATTTCTGTCTATTTTTTCGAGTTTTAATCATATTACTCCTACAGTTTTCATTGAAAGTGTTCATAAATTTATACAGTTCTTTACAAAATAATAAAGAATGATTTCATGTGATTACTTTTTTAGTCCAATCCCTAGATTTTTTAAAAATCGGTAATTACTTCATATTTTGCAAGCGTTGTGTCATCGCGCTTCTCTTTTTTTTCTATGCAGTCCGAAAGTGACCGCGATTTTTTCGGCGGACAAGCCTTAAAAATGGCAAGCCTGGGTACGGTAAAAAATATTATTAAGAAATATTAAATGCTGAATATTTCTTAATAATCATTACTACCGTACCTTGCCATTTTGGGACTTACAATCGTAATCACAATTGAGTCAATCAGTAATAAACATCAAAATTAACAATTATCAGAATCAAATCACATACTCCAATTTCGTATAAACTTTACACTACAAAATATGTAATGTAATCATCTGCTATTAAACTTAAGTACAATTAAACTTAGTCGACCCTACAATTACACGCGATAAATGTAGGTCCGTTTCTAAATTAATTTTAATCTAGTGTTGTACAAGGAAGCTGTTATCTTTACTTATCTTTGCTCAAACTGTATTTCTTATAAGGTGTGTTTTTCTATCATATTCGGCTTTCAACATACAATTTTCGACCCTAATTTTATGAACTGAAGGCTCATATTTGGTCACAAAAATGCGTAAGCGGAGTGTGTTACAGTGGTTAACTGGACCATACTAATATTTTATGTTACTGTTAGTTTCGATTCTGATAGTACTTGAATATGATTGTTTTATGCATTGAAGTGATTTTTAATAAAAGTCAACAAACATGCCTTGGACATGTTTTAAAAAGTTGACCGTTAATGTGACTTTTGTGCACTGTTTACAACTCAGTTTTTTTTACTAAAGTGATTTTAATTTTGTGTCTATTGGACCATCTGTTTTTTTATTTACAATTTTATGTGTTAAGTATGAAATGAAAATCCAGGGGTACTTACTTATTTATTTATATTTCCTTTTTCCATGTAAATATTTTTCCTATTTTTTAATACTTACTTTTTCTATGTTTAAAAGCAATAAATTCTGTCGAATCAGAAATGAAAAATCTGTTTTACAACTTGTTTAGGCTATTGATATCATAAACAATCAATTCAATCATTGCTCTAAATGGTTTCTAAACATCCATCTAACACTTTGTAGACCCTTCGCAAAACTTAGTTTGACGATCGGAACATAGCCGGACCCTTGCCGCGAACCTGTAAAGTTGGGAGCCATAAATTGGCAATAAACTTACCTTAAGCCGGGCGGGCGCTCGCCGTCGGCAAACGCGCTCGCGCCATCCCGCTCGCTAAAAACTTCTTCACAAAACTCACAGTTCTACCGAATAAAAAGAGTTCCGAGAGTTTCACTCCGTCAAGTCACGTGTCAGCGTTTTAGATGCGGCATGAGCGCAATACGTAATGTGTCGGGCGCACGTGGGTAAGTAGCCGACAGCCGTCAGGTGCGGAGGCAAGCACGTCGTGTTGTTTATGGCGCGGTTTGTTACGCAACGCGTAGTCGCCGAGGCGCGCGTCAGTAGAATGTGGCGACCGATGCTTTACGAGCGACGGCGCACCCCCCGCCAGGCGACGCCGAACGCCGCGGCGCCGCACTAAATCTGCGACCAACAGAAAAGGACACCACCACCCTCCGTTAATCCAACACCATTGATGTCCGAGAGACAACGTTAATCGGAGCGATTAATTGAACGGTCCGGTCTCGACTCGCGATAGAATTGTATCGGCGGTTGGCCGTAGCACGGCCGGTCCGAGCAAGTGCGGCGTCGTAAAGTTTCTTCGTGTATCGTTCGATGCACCAGACGTTGATGCCAGTTCGCACGGTCGGAAAGATGCTCTACTACGTTTTCTCAGTGATCAGCTAATCAGCAAAGCTTATTTGGCAGTATCGATAATGTTTCACTGGCTGATTACAGCTGTTAAGTTGAAAAGTATAGTCACTTCATTAAAATCGTTTTGGTAGGTATCTTGATGCTGCACACTTAGGTAAATGAAGTCAAATTAATCTGCAATCTAGGGCTAATACACAAAAACATACCTTATATTTAAACTTCGTTCCAAGCAAATGAATATACTTTTACTTTTTATTAGTTTTACTTTAGGTCAGCAGGATGAATGCGTACGCGCAGGCCAATGGCTTGTTACGCTTTGAACTGCTACTCGTGCGTGACGCAGACGTTACGCAACACGATTCGTATCGCAAATAATAAAATACATGTCATGTGAAATTCCACTTCATATTATGACAAATAACGGACAACATTCTTTCGTAGTTCCCACAAAGCATTGAGTTTTTGATACCTTAACCAATTTAGTCTTCGCATTTTATGTTGATCAGATCAGCACACTTTAAAAGAGGATTAAAGAAAGAAAGAAAGAAATACGTTTATTTGCGGTAAACATGACGCAAAGCACAACAAAATAAAAATAACAATTTGTAAAACAAGTATGGGGAAAATATGCGTCACATCTACGCAAAACGGCTACCGCTCAGCATAATGCCGCGACCCCATGCGAAACGGAGCCCCAGCGCTGGTTTTCAGCGATAGCCGGCGTTGACGCGATGACGTCGACCGGTGCAGCATGTAACAAATAGTATGAAATTAAAAATAAATAAAAATATAAAGTTAATTCTAAAAGTATAGATCTAAGGTATAGATAAAATATACAGAAAATGACATTCCGTTCCGCGACAGCACCAACTCCCACGCCGCAGAATGCGTTATCTGTGCGCGCAGCTGTCAGCGGAAATACTAGACTAGAACAATATTACATAATATTTTAACATGGCGTATCATTATGCAATTAATGTTTTGACTTGGATGAAATTATGTAAACAAAGGATGTATTGGGTGATTAAGTAGGCATTTCCTACGTAAAGTGAATCTGTGTTAGATGTGAATGATGACAATGACTCGGACACACAGATGAGATCAAGGTGAAATGGTAAGTGAGAATTACTTGGTTAAAATAAAATGTGGATTCATGCATCGAGATTATTGAAATAAATTACTAATAAATTAATTAAATTAGATTGGATAAATATAAATTAGAATATGATACAAACAAGGGACGATACCTGACAAACCGTAGTGTGCCAGTTGAATAATTAGATTAAACTAAAAATTACAGAAACAAATGTGGCGTTCCTATGCATAAAAGGATGAAATGAAATGACGAAACACAAACCCCAGCACAGCCACACGGACAGACGTGCGCACCACCAAGCAGCCCACACTCTGAAAGACCCCACACCAAAGCCTGCAGGCCATGACACCTGAGGTAGGTACTTACATTGAAGCAATACTATAGAGACATTTGATTATGTATGAGTAACTTTTTGTGTTGGAATTTGAACGATTTAACGGTTAATTTTTTTAAATCTTAATTATAGAGCTAAATTGTATCGCATAATAAATACATTTATAAGAGCACGCCAGCATTAAGGCAGCAAAAGCTATCTACCTATTTACCTATATCTGCAAACGGTTACTGGCGATCTGACTACCTTTATACTCAATCTCAATAATAAAAAGGCACGGCAAGGCATAAAAGACGAAAAATAAATCATACCCTTTCCCCGATGCGATCCTAAATGCATCCTACACTCCAAAGTCCTTACCGAGGCACTTCCGATGGTCTACATAATAGTAATAATAAATCATTTTATTTCGGACCAACAAAAGATCCATACATTGTAATAGTAAAGGTTTAAACTCATACTTTTGTTGGAATTGTTAGTAACTTAAATTAATGACGAATTAATGGAACGAAAAAATCTCAATCTTCAGGATGCTATTGTGGCTGCCTCTTTTTTACTTAGGAGAGAGGCCGTTTTATTGCGAATTATGGCATAAAATCCATCGGTATGAGTTACAGCGAACATTTCATTCACTGCGAAAACGAGGCAGTCGTAACAGCATCCTAAAACATTACAACAGACAGACTATAGTTTTTGCCCTTCCATAACAGCCAAAATTGTTCAAATAGACTTTAATTGGGCTTTACGTAATAATAATATTATAAGCTGGCAACCCGATCACCCCTATATAAAGGCTGACTCGCTCATTTCTCGTTCCTTTTACTTCGTTGGCGCTGATGGTAGTCGGATTGCTGCTGGTATACGGTCGTCTCTACAGGTCGCGTGAGCCATTTTCTTGAGTGTTATTTTTCATGTACTTAATTACTGAGTTCGGTGTTATTTTGTTTCGTTTTGATTTTTCATAGACTAAATCAAATTGTTGTAAAGAAATAAATGTTAAGTTAACCACCCACGTGGTTTTCTTTAAATCTAACCTTCCACTTCTGACCCAAAATCAGTTGTGGGATAAAGAACGTGGCCCACACACGAAACAGAATAACATTCTTACATTGTTAAAACCGTTTTGTTATAACTTGTGCTGTAGGTATAGTGCGTACAACGTGTGTCTTTGTTTTATTGTGATTTCGTTTTTGTTTTAAAAATGGTTAGAAATAAATCGGGTGCAAGATCTCGTCACTCACGGAGTGGTTCACGTGTCCGGACTCGACCCCGCGTACGTGATAATTCACGCGGTCGTACTAGGCAACATTTTCGCCATCATAGTATTGAAGATTCACGATCTCGATCGCGACATCGAAGCAATAGTACTGAGTCGTCTTCTAGTAGGCGTCGTGATTCTGGACGACACCGCCGCCGCCGTTCACGTATTTCATTGTACCGCGAATTGCACCGTCGTCGCCATTATTCGTCGGGTAGTTCTGATCGCGGTAAGCGTAGTAGATCGCGTTATTCAAAAAGTAAATCACGTTCTCGTGTACGCCACGGTCGTACTAAATATCATCCGACTACAAGGACTCCAAGTCCAGTGCCTAACAATCGCATTCGGACTGTTAATACTTTGCCAATAAAGCCTCGTGACGGTACTTCGAAAACTTCTAAGTTTATTCATGCATCGAATCAAGGCGGTCTTGACGAGGATAGTGCGCTACGTCAGGCACCTCCCCTCGAATCGACTGGTCGTTGCTCTGATACGTCTACCCTCGCACAAGCTTTAATTGAAGCCATAAAAACTTCTCTACCCGTGAGATCGCGAAATTATTTTATCTCAAACTTTGATCCATTGATTCATAACATTGAAACTTGGTGCCAGGAGGTAGATCGTGCTAAAGACGCCAACGGTTGGGACGATTACGAATGTTTATCGCGAGTTGGGTCCTGCCTTAAGGGTGATGCCAAAATATGGCTAGCTGAGTGGGTAACAAACGATAGATCTTGGACTAACTTCAAACGTGAGTTCAAGCCGCTTTGTCCAGCTAAGTTAGATTACGCAAATATTCTCTTCGATGCTATGAACGCAACATCAGATAAGTACGCAACTTACGCTGAATACGCGCGACGCACTCTGTTACGTTTGAGGATAGTCCAGGGGCTTAACGATGAGTTAAGGACGCTTATTATTATTCGGGGAATCGACAACCCTCAAGTTCGCGCAGCAGCGGCTAATGCGGATTTAACCCCTGAGACTCTCGTCTCATTTTTGTCTATTTACGTAAAGCCCAATCGTAATAAACAGGACACCCGTACAGCTTCTAAAAAGTCTGAATCCCAAAACCAACCTAACCGTTTATCAGACATCAAATGCTTTAACTGCAATGAGCGGGGGCATCTAGGCCGCAATTGCACTAAACCTAAGAAATCAAAGTCATCTGCTACCTTAAATCAATCGGGTCAAGAAAATGCAAATTCCACCAATATTATATGCAAGTTCTGTAAGAAACCAGGACACACTGAGGACGTCTGTTTTGCAAAAATACGATCGGAATCACGTAATTCACGTGACCAACCTTTGCTCTGAACGTTCGAGCTCTTCGCGAAGCAACGATATCGTAACAGTGCTAGTTGATGGTATACCAGTAGATTTTCATAAAGACAGCGGCGCCCTTAATGTGTCCTTGATTTTGTCGGATGTTCTTAAATACATCTCGTGCTAACCTAAACCAAAATTTTGCGTACTTAAAGGTATTAATGAAAAAGAATTAGTCACTGTCAGAGTTCTATGTAAATGTTACCATCGAGTTTAGCGATATCTCTAGAGGCTGACTTAGTTGTAGTTCCGTCCTCGTTCATTAACGCCTCAATAATCGTAGGAATCGATGTTCTTAATCGTGATGGTGTAATGTAATGTACAGACAGCAGCACATCAGGTTGTACCAGACTGTCAAGTCAGTCCAATTATTTTAGCGAAGGGGCGTTACGGTTTGGACCGACCTTGCGTAGATTTTAGAGATTTGAATCGCATCACCGTTAATAGACACCCACTCCATTTAATTGACGACCATATCGGTACTTCGATAGGCTAGGGACCTATAGGTAAATATTTTTCTAGTCTGTATATGGCTACATGGTTTTCCATCAATCTCAGAAAGTGTTCCTTTTTGGTAACTGAGGGAGAGTACCTGGGTAGATTCGTCAGTCAGGGTCAGGTTAGACCGAACCCATGAAAAGTCAAAGCACTCTCCAGCACTTCCACCACTACCTCGTCGGAATAAAGTTCGTCATTGTCACGGACTGCAATGCGCTCAAGTCAACGCAACAGAAAAAGCTGTCACGTTTCGCGAGGTTACTTTCAGGATTTCGAGTTTTCAATCGAATACAGGATTGGTGCTATGCCACACTGACTACCCGAGTTGCAATCCAGTTAGCCAGGTTTTGAGCCATGCAATTGGATGCAAATAGCTCAGGCAGTTCGTCAGTAAATATATTGGTTACTGCTTAGTCTGCTTATCAAAGAAGCGCGTGCCACAGGCTCCTCTTCAATACATCACCTCATGGGAGAAGCCAGATGTGCATTTTCACGTGTATGTGGACGCTCTGGGCTCTCTGCCTTGCATCAGGAGGGTTAAAGTTCATTCTAATTGTGGTCGATGCTTATTCAAAATACTGCTTGCTTTACCCCCCTAACGTCCTCATGATGCTGTTGAGCGTAAGCGAGCAATCACTTTGGTGTACCTTAATTGATGGCCACGGACAAAGGACGGACGTTCTAATCACGCGAGTTCAAAAACGAATTGGGAGGCGATCTACACCACACCAGAGATCCACCACGCGAACGAGCAAGAGGAGATACGCAACGACTCCAGTCATTCGCGCATTAGTGCGTGATGTGGCTCTCTATAATTCAACTCCCAATCGAGAGGCTTCACGTGAGGTCGCCAGAAGCAGAACTCGTCAGCTCCTTAAGGACAACCAGTCTAAGCAAGATGAACGTGTAAACCAGCACCAATGTTCGCCGCGTGTGTTTAATCTTAACGATCTTGTGTTCGTTATCAAGTATTCACAGGTTACCAGGAAACTCGACCCAGGCGTGCATAAACCATACAAGGTGGTCAAGGTGTTGCCAAGTGGCCGCTATGGACTGAAGCTTCTCAGTGGTGGCTACGGCAAGACTACGCAAGTCGCGGCATAATACATGGTGCCATGGCGGGGTGAGTGGTGCCCGGAAACGTGCTCTGCATTTTTGAAAGTAAGCATTATGATTCATTTCTCGCTGTTTATTGTTCTAAGATAGTGACATTCGTGTTCTGTCTTGTTTTACTCATAGAGAGTAATTTTTTGTGTATTTTCATGAAATGGATCGTCGCCTGTAGCTGCCTTAAGTACGCCAGGCAGCCAAGGACGGTGACGTGTGTCGTCATGCCATCCCGAGACGTTGGCATCAGTTTGTCAAGGCGACATGTGATCATAGACGAATACGTTAGATTGTATTGGCGTCTATGAGTGCCCGTAGCTTTACGCTAGTCAGGCAAGAACGTTGACGTGTGTCGTCAAGGCGTTCTGGACGTTGACGTGAGTTGTCAAGGCGTCATGTGATCATAGACGAATACGTTAGATCGTATTGGCGTCTATGAGTGCCCGTAGCTTTACGCTAGTCAGGCAAGAACGTTGACGTGTGTCGTCAAGGCGTTCTGGACGTTGACGTGAGTCGTCAAGGCGTCATGTGATCATAGACGAATACGTTAGATCGTATTGGCGTCTATGAGTGCCCGTAGCTTTACGCTAGTCAGGCAAGGACGTTGACGTGTGTCGTCAAGGCGTTCTGGACGTTGGCGTGAGTCGTCAAGTCATCCCAGCGTGGTTTGTTTAGTCACTAAGTGTCACCAATCTATATTATGGCGAGGTCTGTGTGAGAGATCTGTGTGTGCTATCTGATTGATGGATAAATTAATTGAATGTAATGTGAATGGAGCATACTCGGTGTTGTGGTATCTTGAACTTAAAAGACGGGTTCTAACATGTTGTTATTGACTTTTTCAGATGATAATGCAGATGAAGTCGATGGCACCCTACCACGATCCACACCCGGTACGAGCTTATCCGTGCCAGTTCTGGATGCCGATGCGGAGGCAGAACCTTCCACTTCAGGAGCTTTACCTGGCGTCGCTCGCTACGATCCTGTCTGCCGAGCCTGGACGCCTACGAATGAAGAGTCTTCCACGACAGAAGCTTCAGTTAACGTCTCCAGAAGCTCTTAGGTTGTGGACAACCTATCATCAGGAGAGGCCGTATAAGCTGGCAACCCGATCACCCCTATATAAAGGCTGACTCGCTCATTTCTCGTTCCTTTTACTTCGTTGGCGCTGAGGGTAGTCGGATTGCTGCTGGTATACGGTCGTCTCTACAGGTCGCGTGAGCCATTTTCTTGAGTGTTATTTTTCATGTACTTAATTACTGAGTTCGGTGTTATTTTGTTTCGTTTTGATTTTTCATAGACTAAATCAAATTGTTGTAAAGAAATAAATGTTAAGTTAACCACCCACGTGGTTTTCTTTAAATCTAACCTTCCACTTCTGACCCAAAAATATAATAAACAATATGTAGGTACATATTGTTTAGCAAGCAATGATCACGTACTGATTTAACACAGTAGGTATGGGCTTGGGTATGTACCTATGGGTTTATCTCCGACGACTGCAACTCTTTTTCGTAAGAATGTGCTTTGTGTAGCCGACGTGTTGTAGTGTTCGGCGTCTGGATGGTGTCAATCAATTAACTCTTCCAAGTTATTCCGTATCAGGGAGATCGAGGTCATCAGAATGAATGAATAAAAATGAATGGCAGGGTCGCCATATAAGGACAGGGATTTAAACACAATGAAACATCTCGAATGCTGGTTAGATACTGCGTATATTTGGCCCATTCATTGACAATATAAACACACACACACCCTTACTATACTATACCACAGTGAGATGTTAATTTATGGTGCCTCCTTTTCGGTACATACTCTGAGCAAATTGTATTTTTTGTGTCACTGAAACCCATTCTGTGCACTGACACTAATACCGGATTGTTATTTGGTTTCTATTTATTGAATAACCTCGAAACACTCTCGCTTGTTCTTGGCCTAACGTTTATTTTCAAAAGTTTCAGTTGAATTTAGTGTAAAATGTGTTGGTTTAGTTAGTAATGTTGCAGGGCCTAAGAAATGTGGGGGATACCGCACTTATTCTTGTCTCACCATTTTAGCTCCGTTGCTGGCTATTGTTGGCAGGTCCCAACCCTTGGCAATTAATGCCGCTACCATCCTTCAATCAATCAGTCAATTCAGCCTGTCGCAGTCCACTGTTGCATATAGGTATACCTATCCCGAGTTGCATCTCAAAACCCAGTTCTCCGCCTTCTCCATCCAGTCTGATCCAACCACCTTTATAAAGTCGTTAGGCCTTGTAGCTTGAAGTGTCCCACGCTAAGAACGCTTGCTGATACACGTTATTCACTCGTATATTTCCACTAGGCCCACTACCACTACAGCTTGCTATTGCTAACTCTGCAAGGTAAGTAGATAGATAAGTATGTAAGTTTCAAAACAAATACACAATATAGGTAGTTCTGGTAATTCTGATAATCAGATGTCCGACTACCTGTAAGGACTAGGTCAGATATTCGAATATAAACTGGTAGATATGTAGAAATAATAGAACGAATCTACACACTTTTATTAGCCACGAGCAATGAAAAATGTTCCTATTCAAAGAGCACAAAATGTTTAGAAATCATTTTTTCAAATTCTACTCCCCAAATACAAAAGAAACCGTCACCTACAACATATTGAACAATATGAATGGACTACAAAGGGATCGCGTTCCAGCCAATCTGAAGCGGCGGTGGGGCCGCCATCTTGTTCCCCCCACCAGTCGCGCCGAATCGAGACGAGAGGTAGCGCCAGTCGCATCTGTCAACGTCAAGATGCTGGACCTACCGTAATAAGTAGGTACTAACTTAATATAACTTGTGTGACTGTTTATTTAAATTCAGTTTTGATTGGTTCTTTGTCGTAGAGATATGTAAGATTAGTTTTTTTTGTGAATTCAGAATACAATATTTTACTCCTATCGGTAAGTTTTAAGGAAAAGACAGGTTCCTGAAATAATGTATTTAAAATTACATTAATTTATTTAAAATGACGCGATTTAATTTTTTTTAATTTTAATTAGAATTATTTCACGATGTGTTGTTAAAAAAAAACTTATAACTATTTCAATTTTATTACGCTCTTAAACAGCCCAGTATTTTATTCTAAATAAACACAAAAAAAGGGAAAGAACGTTTCCGACGATTATCTACAAATTACTTAGGTGCGATGGTTAGGCCTAAATAATCAATCTATCGAAGCGGAAACTTTGTCAGAAAGTTTTTTATACTGTCAAAGACTATATTGAGGACAAAAAGGCTTGGGATTGAGCTGCTCCAATAAATTTACACAATAATGTTGATTTAATTATTTTGCTAATAGGCACATAATTATTATAACAACGACATGAATATTTACTTTGCTCTTAAACAGCCCAGTATTTTATTCTAAATAAACACAAAAAAGGGAAAGAACGTTTCCGACGATTATCTACAAATTACTTACGTGCGATGGTTAGGCCTCAATAATCAATCTATCCCAAGCCTGTTCAAACCGGATGTTCGGACTCTATTGTTTCGTGTCTTGAACTAATAGCATCATATACCTACTGCTACATAGTACACTGCGAGCCTAGTTCAACACTATTCACTTCTAAAAGTTATAACACAATTTAAAAATGCTTCTCAAAAGTGAATTAACAGTGTAAAACTTACTTGACAATGACAAAAGAGCTCCACAGCTACCCTTACTCAACTTAAACTCCCATCTGCGCGGGCACAGCACATTAACCCCTGCAAAGTGCATATTACCCCAATCCGGCGCAACGCAAAGCTATCCCCACTCTACGGGCACGCATGCGCTCACACACAAAGAGTGTAAACACTGCAGCAGTTCCAGTTACCACAAGCCGTATAATTTTCTCATTCGATTTTGAACCTTTTTTGGTTTAAAATCATTTGGAGAAATTTGACAGTTACCAGTTAGTTAGTTTAGTTAGTTGTTTGTAGTTTGTTAGTTAGTTTGTTTGCCAGGTTTTTGACATGATGTGGTTTTGTCTGTACAAAGAGTGAACAGAAAGACAGTTATAGGAACTGATTAACGGTGAAAAAATCTTCTAGCTCATTGATTTATAAAAAAGTTTTACCTACAAAATTGCATCGTAATTTAAACAATTTATTTATTAACCATTTTATTTCAGGCAGCTAGGCCCAAATATAAAATACACAGATACAAAAAATGCTTATAATCACAATATTAATCACACTAATATTATAAAGGCGAAAGTTTGTGAGTGTGTGTGTGTGTGTGTATAATTATGTTTGTTACTTCTTCACGCTCAAACTTGATGAAATTTGGTATGTAGATAGCTTATACCCTGTATTAACATACAGGCTACTTTTATGCCGGTCTACGCGGGTGATACCGCGGGGCGCAGCTAGTAATCTATATATGAAGCCAACGTGACGAATAATTACTGGAAATAAATTGTCAAGGATGGTAGGGTTGAAATCTGTCGGGCTGCCACCGTCCTGATGAATCAATCTGACGTATTATTTCTGGTTGTTCTAGTCTTGCTAACGGCGAGGCCACTTGCACAGGCGTAATCCAGTGGCTAGGATTATCGTCCAGCATCTTGCCTTACAGTACAACCTTAGGAATTCCAAAGTACCATACTACAGGTATATGCCCAACTCAGTTCTCGAAAATGGTCATGCTATATTGTACTGAGATCGATCTATCATCACTGACAGGACTATTTTATAAACGATTGTGGTGATAGATCGACGGAAACACCGTGCCATTATTGTTATTATCGCTGTTCCTCGTGATAAAATTCTCGCGAAAGCTTATAAAGTATACGTTTTTATAATAAACTACCTAGCCACATTCAAGAACTAAGCCTTAATAAATTCAAATATTTCCTGAAGCGGAAACTTTGTCAGAAAGTTTTTTATACTGTCAAAGACTATATTGAGGACAAAAAGGCTTGGGATTGAGCTGCTCCAATAAATATACACAATAATGTTGATTTAATTATTTTGCTAATAGGCACATAATTATTATAACAACGACATGAATATTTACTTTGTAAAGTATTATAATTATGAGGACCAGGAGCCCATCGAATTTACAAAGAATTATCTGGGCGTCTGGTCGACGCAACATGTGACCAAAATGTGGGCCTTTATTTTGGCCAAAGGCTAAGCATTGCCATACAACGTGGCAATGTTGCCAGAATTTTGGGAATATTGCCAAGTGGTAGCGGTCTGTTAGACTAGTTTTAGTTTTATTTTTACTTTTAGATTGGTTTATAGTAGTTTTAGATTAGTTTCAGTTTATAGTTGTTCTTATTCTGTATTTATTAATATCCAATTATAATTATTATTTTTAATTAGTGTAAATGTGAAGACTACGTGGATCATTGTTTTTTTATTTTATTTTATCCTATTCTCAGTTTTAGCCATAGTCTGGCAGTTTGAGTAGTATACACGGCCTACACAAATGTCTTTTCTTTGGTATTGTTCGTCGAATCGTTGAGCTCCTTAAGTTTTGAGTTGAGCTGCACGATTACTGACAAATGCGTGCACTGACTGGACAGGTCCACTCAATCTGTGTGGTCCTTTCCTCAAAAGACCATTTCAGACACCAATCTACATGGACTTCACATTATCTGACCAAGATTATGTCTGGACTTTAAAGGAGACCTCTGAGTTTGTTTCGGCTTTTCTTCTCAGAGTAGTCAGATAGGAAACGCCGACCTCATCTAGTTTTTAAAAATATGATTGACGTGTAAAAGTGTTTGTACAAACCTACTTACAGAAAATAAATCATTTATCAAAGATAAAAACATTAAATAACTTTATTTAGCACACGAGGTTGTTGACAACCTCAACTATCGGTACAATGTACCGATAGTCGTTACGGTTAGGTTAGGTTAGGTTCAGGAGACTCTCATTGCGTAGCTGGGTCAAGGGCTTGATTCAGAAAGCAGACACGGCACGCATAGTGAGGAGGTTCCTCTCTCTGGAGCCCACACTACCGATAGCTTGGACCCTGCTTTTGATGGCGATGGGCTAGCTACAATTTTTTATATTTTTAAACGTTTTTATAAAAATGTAAACGACAAGTGTGTATCTATGTTTATTAATGAAGTAATGGAAATAATAAACCATAATAATTACCATCTTTTCTTTAGTCAAGTGGTCAAAAAATAATTTTTGGCAAGACCTGATGGTCTTGCCAAATTGTGATAGGGAAATATGAGCATCGCCCATTGAAGGTGATTCTGAATCTGCTGTTTAACAAATGTAAATTTTTTTCTACTTTATTTAATTTTTTCTAATTTTCACGATCTCAAAAGCAGTTATCATACCTAGCTGAAATGTTAATCTAGTAGGTAATGTTGTTTATATGTTTGAAGCATTGCGTGTGTTTTTGAGTGCCCAATGAATGATCCACCACTACATAAACTAAATTCTTTCACATAATTTGACACATCCAATATATCGACTATCTAAATGGAATAATGCACGAAAGAGTGATGTCAACAACTGACAAGTTTATCTAGTTCGTTATGTTAATTAGAATTCGAGGTCACAATTACCTAGTAGGCCTAAGCCATATGACTAATGAAGCTAACCATGAGTGTGCATCGCCAATATATTCACTTTTTATCAAAATCAGCAAAAATGTACAATTATAAATAACAAATAAAAAAGTCAAACTAGAGCCACTTTCGTAGCGTTACAACAGCACATTTCGTTCGCCACATTCCTCAGCACGTTTAAAGCATGCCCTAAACAGCTGATTTCCCCTCTATACTCTCATCTCCTTTATCGCACACTAAAACACGTAATAAAACAGAGAAAACTATAGTTTATGCGCTCCCGCTGGTACAGCGCGGACGGCGTGCGTAACCTACATGCGGCCATTTCGAGATTTACGATCTGGGAATTGTGTGTTAGAGTGAGATAAAAACATTAAACTCTCGGCCGACGGCAAACTCGAACGTAGCCGGCTCGTTCATGCTCCGAGAACAAGACTCGTGCAGTATATGATAAATCCTAAGATGCTTTATGACCAATATGTATGAGAATCTATAAATAGGTAAATATAGCATTTGGTATACTTTGCCTTCTTTTCCTCTATCATAGTCCAAAACCAATCTTCAATACAGCACCCTTCAAATCGTCACAATTTATCTCAAAATCACCTGTGTACTGTCACCCCAAATCGCATACTAGCTCATTTTGTTACGTCTGTGTGTGTAAATTAAACTATCCGCATGGGACCGATGAACGTTATAGCTTTCCCTTTTGTTTGTCTGAGTTATGGGTGTGTTAGAGCGAGAGGTCGTAAATAGCGGCGTGCCGTCCGGAGTGACATGTTTATGGGCGGGGTGCGATGCCGCGTGCGATGCAAAGAGTGGGAGCCACGGCAGTCGAGAGCATGGCGTCGACATAGTATGAAGCATTTTTAATCAAATATTATGAGGGATTTTTAAAATTCCGTTAATTTTTAATTCGAGATATTAATGGCATGCAGTTGGGTGATATTCACAGAGTAAAATAGGTAAAAATAAATTAAGTACTTCGAAAAATAATTATTTAAAATTATATTGAAACAAAAATTTCTAATTTTCAAGAAATTTACAAAACTACTTTGCAAAAACCACTATTTGAAATCTTAACAAACAACTTTTTTTTTCAATAAAAATTAAAAAAAATAGTATGTGTTTCCCCAATGTTAAGTTTATAAGCTTGTATAGCAAACAGAAGGTTTAACAATAACACTAAAACGCTATAAATTCCACAAACAAGGCTCAATTTTTTCCAACTTTCGGAATAATCTCGCCAAATCTAATTAAAACCACGAATTAATTGGACGACATCAAAACAAGGAAAGCGAAAGTGGTAAAAAACGATAAATCTAATAGAACGGATCATTCTACAGGTGGCAAGGTGTAACCCAGCCCTTAATGAGAGTAGCCCTGTGCTCAATAAATTAGAGCTGTATACCCCCCCGCAATGGATTCCTTTATTTGTTGACTAAATTTTGCGATATAAAAGGATTACTTATTTGAATGTTTTGAAACTATGTTTAGACATTCTAAAAGCTAGGGTTAAAGCTTTTAGAATATCTTAGGAAGTTTTTAATGGAATGAAAAGTATTATATATGTTAGATGATGTTAATACCACCCTATTATTGTCGCACTGTAGGGTAAAGGCCTCTTCTCGTACAGAGAAGGCATGAGAATTGGTCACCATGCTTGCTCAAGGTTGACGATGTCATTTATAATTCGTGATGTTTTCCTTCACCGATGTCAGTGCCAAGGTAAACTTAAAAAGTACCTACATTTGAATGGAAAAGTCACATTGGTCCTTCCCCAAATTTAATCCCAGAACCTCTTGCATGACAGGCGAGGCCTGAACCACTTCCTATGTGTGTGGTATCGGGTCACCTCTAATTTTGGTCCAGAACAAAGCCTACCTAGTTCTCAATAGAGCCATGACGTTTTATCCATAGGTATTAAGGTGTTCCTACATAATTTATTTCTTCCAGTGACTAGTAGGTACCTAGGAATGGTTTATTTTGTACGAAAAAGACGGTTTTCTTCTAGTACTAGTTTGAATAAAAAGCCTTTTTAAAACTACTGTAGGTACCTAAGTGAAAATACAAAATAGGGACCAATGCCTAAAACTGCCATCGTTACCTCTTTCATCATCATTATCTTACCCTTATCCCTTTCCAGTTTCTCTTATAGTCGTCATCTTATCGTAGTCACTCGCTTCTTAGCCATATCATCTTTCACACAGTCCATCCATCGTTTCTTTGGTCTTCCACTACTCTTATAGCCTTCGATTGATACTCAAAACTTTCCTCACGACATTTTCCTCATTCCTCCGCATCACATGCTCGTACCGCCGAAATCGTAGAACATATATATTCAGTTTTGATTCTACTGATTTTCAAGGCAACATTCTCCAACTTATGTTGCCATTTCTCCAATCTGCTCTAGATCTCAGGCTCATGTTCACTGACAAGAACAATGTCATCGGTAAACAGCATACACCAGGGTGCCTCTTATTAACTCTACATATACCTACTTCCTGGGCACACCTTTCCTTCCTTCACCACAACACATCCCGATGTACCCTATCATACGCTTTCTACTATTTTACTGCTCGCACAATTGGCGGAGTGCAAAAGTAGCGTCCAGTGGTTCCTCGACCTGGCATAAACCCAAACTGGTTTGGAGTAATCTCACTCTCCTCTCGCAATCTTTTCTCTATTACTTTCTCCTATACCTTCATACTATGTGATAAGAGATATATTTCTCGGTAGTTGTTGCAGTCCTGTGCCTACCCGTTTTCCTTGAAGATGGGCACTAGCGAGCTATTGAACCATTCTTGTGGGATTCTTCGTGCAACAACTTATTAAAGAATAAAGTCAGCCACATACATCCATCTTCTTTTATACAGTTCCATACTTCTACTGTTATAATTATCATCTGAGTCCATGGCCTTTCCATTTTCACACTTTGAACTGCCTTTCTTACTTCATCTATTCTAATTTCCCTCACCAAACCCATATTTACTTGTACCTCTTTGAGCACACCATTCCATTTATTCTCTTCGTTTATTAGCTTTTCAAAATAAATCTTCATAGACCCATGTTTATAATGACAACACTAATTATAATGTCACTATTACCGTTAGGGGTCGAAAACGTGACGTAACGCAACGACTTACAAGCACTTAAACATGAACCAAAAGTAATAAAAATAAATCACCAAAACGGAAGCCCGATTTAAATTCAATCAATACGCTACCAGTTATCGAAATCGATATTTAAACTCTGCGTAACATAACTAAACATTACATTACCATAAATATAAACAAAAGGTAGGAAAACCATAAAAATACTTGCATACGTGACGAGGAGAATGAAGTTAATATTCAGATTAATATAGAAGAGACACCGCGCGCTACAATAATTGGTGATTCCTCTGCAAGTCACGGTGCGCCGGCGCAGTTTCACTGGTACCAAAGAATAGATAAGAGCAGAAGACCCACCATCGCCAATAAACACACAATTGAACAACTCACACACGTGTACATGTATAAGTAAGTGAGACAGAACAGTCTAGAAGCAATATTGTAGTAGCGACCCTTGTCAATGTGTGTGTGGGCTTGTTTTAAGCGCTTTGTTCGTAGTGAACCTTTCCTGTTCATCTATGTCTTGTTGAAAGGCACGCCGCCGCCGAAGTACGCCATAGGTGCGTACGAGTACAGCACGACTTGTGTAACTGGGTTATATTTATTTATCGTGCCTATTTTTAGTACCTAGTTGACTATTTGGATTCCGGTGTCAATGTGTCCATTTTATAATCGTGTTGAAAATGTTAAACTTTTTGATTGGCGATTGTTTTAAAAGAAAACTGCTTAACTTATAATGTACTCTAAATGAAAATATATATATGTATAAGTTCTGATTGTTATGGAATGGCATCTTACATGACATCATAGAAACGCCATAGGATTGAAGTAGGTAAAGGAGAGGATAACTTTAAAGTCAATGGAAATAGTAACTGATGTAAACATCGTTTGAATCCAGGATTTGAAGTTTAAATTAATTCAAATCTATGAGGAGTCATAGAAATAAATGAGTACCTAATCTAAATATTTTTTTTTTCATAATAATTCATTGATGAATTTTTGTGCATGTCTTTTGGTCTAATATATGTTTTAATGTCTGTTTTGAGGGGTCTGGCGCTGTATGCTGAGATACAGGACTCGTCCTAGTTCGCCTGCAGATGCTCCCATGTTAATACTCCTAAATACTAGCCTAATAAGTATGTGTAATCCGTTGTATTATTTTTGGTGTAATAAATAAATTATTATCATTATTAATCTAGGAGTACTTTAGGCAGCTGTCCTCAATAACCATGGTGAGGCTTGAGTCAAAGCAGCGAAAGAGGTGAGGTGACCACGCAACATAACGGAAAAAACAAGGCAAAAGTAGAACACACTTATTAAAACCGAAACCACATTTAAATAACATAATCTATATTAGAATATGTAATCAATCAATCATAGATTTATTGAATTAGGATATCCGTAATCATTGTACCCCACTTCTAACCTGAAGTGAACTTGCGCAACCAAATTCAAATTAGGCGGATGACATTTGAATTGATACGAATTGATAATTTGATGGCTTCATAGAATAAAGAATATATTGGTACCGCAACCAAATGTTAACCAGGCGTACCAAAGTTATGGATTGATTAATTACTCAATTAATCTATCCATAACTTTGGTTCGGCCGGACTATACCTAGACATACTAGTAACTAGTGCTTATTAGAAATCTATGTAGGTACTAAACATGTCTAAATAGAACAAGATTAGATCAAAATAGAGGACTCACTAGAAAATGAATAGACTACCTATACAATACTCACTTTTTCGTTTAAAGTCAAGTTAAAGACGAGATAAATAAGATGACCACAATATTCAATTTTGGACTTCAAAATGATAATTGTCGTCGTACCAGTTACTGTATTAAAAAGTGAAAAGAGATACTTTTGGACACATCTTATATTAGCTGCATTATTAGAGAACCTAGATACCTATATAGTAAATGCATAGACAGTATACAAGTCGTTGAACACGAAATAGTAGCACGTCAAGCAATCTATCATAGCTGTAGGTAATGGAGGTAGGACTAAGTAGTAAGTGCTTTCAGAGTTTTCTCAGACAAAATTACGGAAAAATCTTTTCTCCTCACTAACAATAGGTCTCGTATTAAATTGCAAACATAAATATTATTAATAACAGTGTCCCATACTGAAGTTTCATTCGGTCACAAAAGAAAAACTCCGTTCCATGTAACCTATGCATTGCCATCTATCTTTTTCCACAAAAGCCGGACATTATTGTTCGGTCCAAACACTCCTAAATCTTCGGAAAAGTAATATATTTTCGTTTTGCCCAGTGCGGTGTGGGGTACATACACAGACGCCCAGTCACTACGCTCCGCTACTTTTCTGTATCTACTAATGTTTTATACATTGCCAGTTTTGCTTCGAGCTTTTATGCTTTAGTTGCTGTATCGGGGGCAATGGAAAATCGTCATAAATTTTTCATTGCTTAGATCGTATTTTCTAAAACCTATGCTGTTTCGTTTACGACTGTTTCGCGCGAACATTCCAATTGTGGGAATCGTGTGTATTTGTATCGTTTAGTCCTTTATCTGAGAGTCTTGTAAAGGAAATCTACTCTTCTCGCTAGTGGCATAGGGTTGGTTTTTCTTATCATATTCTATCGTTTAAGGACTTTGTGGGTTTGTACGCTAGTCCAACAATATTGGTGTGTGCAGTAGACGAACTTGCAAATGTGGATGACTGTGAGGGATATTAAGATTGGTGATTCATATAGTTGACAATACTTCATTGTTTCGATATAAATGATCTGTCGTAAATATTTGTCTGTTAGGCTGGCTTCACTGAAAAAGGGAAAATGGTTGGCTTGACCATAACCCCTGAAGTAAGTACACCACAGTACAGTGTGCAGTATGGACCTAAGAGAACCATAACTAAGTAATGTATGGTTCACTTAGGTACCTTTTTATGAAACTTCTACTTACAAGTTGGAAAAGTACCTATTATTGTGTAAGTAGGTATTGCTCGTATTTTTCTTTATAAAGTTTATCTTACCACGACCTTTGGTCCTTCATCTTAAGCCTTCGACTTAATCAAAACATAGATCAAAGAGCTCTCACGAGAAACAAAACCGCATCCTACTACATCCCAGCTGGACAAAACTTAATATTTTATTAAAACTCCTCAAGTTACTAACAGACTCACCTCTTTAAAATGGTTCATTCTCAGTATTACATAATGGACGCGCGTAATTTGAGAATAAGCCTTGGCGAGGCAGCGTCAAAATATGTAAAGATTTTTATCTTTCCCGTAAAATGGCTTGGGAAAAAACATAAAGAAGGTGGTGTCACCTGATCCAGACAGGTAGGATTTATCGCGCTCAGTGTGGCCGCGGGCTAAGGTCGAGCTCGAGTTATGACGCTCGGTAATAATTTACCTACGTGCGCTGGCCATGGACTTGAGCGGAGCGGGATTGTCGGGGATTCGAGATCGAGAAGTGGTGGAGGAGAGAGCGGATTGATAGTTACTCATACCTACGAGATTTTCGAATTTTTAAAAAAGTTAGATTTAACATAACATAGCATCACGCTTATTTTCCTCGTAGGGTTAGGCAGAGGTGACCTTATAAATAATACACGCACATTTTGACATTCCCATTTTTTGTACTTAAACATAACAGACTGCCCGAAAAGGTAGACCTAGATTACAATAATTACTTCAAAGTTGTATACCTAGTTGAAAAATCAAGGTTTTTTTTTAGTTATTTTTTGTTTTTTTTTTTTGTGTTTTGTTTTTGTTTTTTTTTATTACAACTGTAATCGATTCTAATAACGTGTTATTGACTGAAAATGCCTCAAATGCTATGCAACCTAAAACTATGTCGATTTTCAGAATTCAAGAATTGTCCTGTTACGCTTTGCATCATGGTCCCCCTAGCTACATGTGACAAGAAATAAAAGTAGTTTCTGGGATAATGATCGTGCATGGATGAGTCAGTTTTTTTCATTTCTCGGATTTTTCATTTCATCTTATATTAAAATTGCTATTCATCTCTCTGTGGTTTTGCGCGGATTTTTTATTTGCATATTTGGCAATTTTTACAAGTTCCGGTGTAAAATATTCTCTATTTTAACCGACTAGGACAAAAAAAACATAATGTTTAAAAATAAAACGTCCACGCTTCTTGACGTCATTTCAAAAGGGACTTACTTAAGTATCCATGACGTAAAAGAAAAAAAACCTGTTTATAAGAATTTGCCCCAGTTTCTTTTCAGGAAAACACCCTCTAACGTTTTGATATCAATTCCCTGAACCACTAATCTAAAGCTGCCAAGAATCAAATTAAAATGAGAGCCACCACTAAAATCTTCTCATTACAACCAAAAGACATTAGTAAAGGGCGGGAAAAGAAATGCCTAGGCCTACAAATGTACCCCGAAACATGAAGGGTTCGTAAACAACGAAGTAATGTATGCGTTATTCGGCGACCGAAAATGGGCATTAAATTGTGGGTCGCAGAAGTGATTTTTGAATGGAGTGGAGGTGTAGTTAGGTCGTTAGGTGTTGTGTTGGTGGTAGCTCAAGTAAAGTGGAAAGCGTCCCCGAGAAAATTGGCACAAGTGGTTTTAGCTGGGGCGGGCGGCGCGCCGCGGCGGGACGCGGGGCGCGAGCTAAGATCAAACTATGTGGAGATAGGACAGTGTCGGACTGTGATTTATGGAAGCCTCTGTGCGGCTTATAAGTACGTTCTGACATTAATATTTGTAGGTATGTAATTGCACAAAGCTACGACGGCGACGTATCATTATCTGCAGTTGGCTCTTGTGAATGTGTTAAAAGACTAGAGATTGTCATTTTGAATTCAGTTTTTTATTGGATCAAGTTTCAATAGTTTCCATAGGAAACCAATTACATCGAAGCCACACTGCTTCGTCGCGTTGCGTATTGAAAGGGGTATTGAAAGAGATGGTATTGATGATATAACAACTGAATTGATTTACCTGCCGACTCTATTTAGCTAACACTTGCTATTACCTGCAGGGCTGGCACTTATGGTCACAGGATTTAAATGATTATTATTGCGACGACGCAACACAATGCAGCGGCTTCGCTCTTAGTCATTAAATGACAAAAGATAAATGATTTTATTTCTATAAGTACGAGTAGGTTTGTACAAACACTTTTACACGTCAATCATATTTTTAAAACTGGATGCGGTCGGCGTTTCCTATCTGACTACTCTGAGAAGAAAGGCCAAAACAAACTCACAGGTCACTCTCTTTTAAAGTCCAGATATAATCTTGATCAGATCATCTGAAGACCATGCAGATTGGTGTCTGAATGGTCCACAAAGATGAGTGGACCTGTCCAGTCACTGCACGCATTTGTCAGTAATCGTGCAGCTCAATTCTAAACTTGAGGAGCTCATGTTCAACTATTCGACAAACAATACCAATGAATTGCATTTGACTAAATCGACAGATAATTACTCGACTATTTTCTTTAAGAATTTGGGAAAGGCCTTTTCTCTGAGTAGGCTAACTAAAAAAAATATTTTTGCTCTAATTAATTGAGTAAAACCAATCAATTCCCGCATGGGATCAAATGGGTTTATAACCTCGTAGACGTAGACTTTCACTGAACCTAAACATAAGTCAAATAAATTGCTATCACCAAGTAATAAATTATAAAAGATGTAATTAGTCAACCAGAAGAGAAAGATATAGGCACGCGCCTACATTCTTCTTTAGTTTTTAACCCCCGACGCAAAAAGAGGGGTGTTATAAGTTTGACCGCTAAGTGTGTGTGTGTGTGTGTGTGTGTCTGTGTGTGTCTGTGTGTCTGTCTGTGGCACCGTAGCGCTTAAACGGGTGGACTGATTTGGATGCGGTTTTTTTTAATTGAAAGCAGGTTTTCCAGCGATGGTTCTTAGACATGTTTTATCAAAATCGGTTCAGCCGTTTCAAAGTTATCCGCTCTTTTGTTAGCTGCGGTAGGGATCTTAGACGCGTAATGGGTATTTACTTTACTTTCAAACCTTAGTGTGACCTAAAATTTGAAACATCCATGTATGCTATCCTATCTATGCAAGATTATGAAATTCTTGGTCTGATGCTGCAGCCAGGATATCCAGCACTAGTGTGCTGGATACACTCTTGAAAAAATAATAGCAGAAATTTCGTGTTTGGGTTCATTTACATCAGTATTTGATTCTACATACAATGCAATGGTGGCAACAGGATGAGCTGATGCTGCAGCCAGGATGTCCAGCACACTAGAACACTCTTGAAAAAGTGATAGCAGATATGTCGTGTTTGGATTCATTTACATCAGTATTTGATTCTACATACAATACAATGGTGGCAACACGATGAGCTGATGTTGCAGTCAGGATATCCAGCACACTAGTACACTCTTGAAAAAAAATAGCAGATAGTAGTATTTGTATTCGTTTTTTTATCAGTATTTAATTCTATTTGCAGTACGATGGTGGCATCATTATAAGTTAATGTTATGTGCAGAGAAACTTAACATTCTGCAGTAATAAAAATGCATTTCTATATTGTTAAATTGTTTAAAAAGTTTAAAAATGTTAAAATAAAAATTAAATTAAAAATTTAAAAAACCCCCAACGCAAAAAGAAAAGGGAACATTTAAAAAGTCAAAAATAATACCTATCGTTGAGCCATCAAATTCGATTGAGTATTACCTATATATATTTTAATTACAGAAATTGATGGATGGCACGATAACGTTTGCTCATTGAATTGGCGCTATAATTTCGCGGCGGGGTACCGCATATGTAGATAGTCAATCGAGTGAAGGGTCTGACTTACTTATGCGGTACCCCGCCGTGACATTATAGCGCCATTTCAATGAGCAAACCTTATCGTGCCATCCATCAATTTCTGTAATTAAAATATATATAGGTAATACTCAATCGAATTTGATGGCTCAACGATAGGTATTATTTTTGACTTTTTAAATGTTCCCTTTTCTTTTTGCGTTGGGGGTTTTTTAAATTTTTAATTTAATTTTTACCAAAATAAATAAACCTGTCTGCCATAGGTACCGATCTGTCAACCTGTCTGATCTTTGGCCACAGTATAGGGGTGGCCGTCGAATGTTCACCGAGAGATAGGAGTCGCGACAAGATGTATTACTGCTTACGAAAAATTTTCAACAGTCGCCTCTATCCGATTGGCTCCGAACGGAAAATAAGAGGGGACATCGAGAAATAAATGAACGCTGTAAATATCTCTATGACAATAATACAGGTCAGCAATAGATATCTTTGTAGATAGTAACGCATTATTAATGTAACAAAAACACAGGAAAAAAAAGACGATGGATCGCTATGAGATAAAATAATGGTGGAAATCGACGAAGTTTATATGGACTTTTCATGCTTATAGTGATATGATACTGTCTAACGGTCGAGTTTGTGCAACTTTTTCATTATCGTGTATGAGCAAATCATATCTGATGAGGGGTATAAAAATTTAGTTACACTTGATGGTATAAAATAAGGGCAAAGTCGAGTTTTCGTGTAGCTTACCCATGGTCTTATAGAGCCATTATGGAACAAGTAGTGACAAGTAGTCTACGACCTTTTTTCAGGTCATATCATAAGTAGGTAGGTAAGTATGTATACGTATACCTAGTGTAAACTTTCAAGAAATACATTTGAAGAAAATAATCAATCAATATTTGGTTCAAATTGACGTAAAATTTAATACCAACAGTGTTACCTATGTGTTGGCTAAATAAATATTGGTGAAAAATAATACTTAACTTATTTTAAAGTCTGTTATATAGGACAGCCTTTCATTTACCAAAGACTGACTAACCTACCCCTCGACCTAGAATTTAGACCAAATAAATCCATAAAACAGATAACAGAAACCAATTCAATTAAAAATCCAAATCACACATTCCGAGAGAAACCGTGGTGGATTTTTCTTTCAAAATTTATGTCACCGCGTTGCCTCTAGAGGGCGCTGGGGGGACGAAGCAAGGGGGGTGCAAGGCGTGGGGGGTGCGACTTCATTTCGCCCGCGTCGTTTATCTTGAGAAACATAATTCAGGGGCGAAGTCTCTGTCAACTTATTCCTATTCTTTCGCCTAAGCGTAAAATGGGTATGTTTTACTTTTTATACTTTATACTTTACGTAGATAGTTTGTGTAAGTTAAATAAGGTCGGCTTTAAGTTGATCTGTGCTGTTATTTATGAAGTTGAACGTGAGGTGCGTGGAAGCGGGTAGTTTTAATTTTAATGTTATAGTCTATTTTATTGATACTGGGTTCTTCAAAGAGCGCTGAAATAAAATATTAACATTAGTAGACACAAGTATAGGCATAAAGCTATGTTTTATTTATAGCATTTTTATTCAAAAATATAACCCTTTTAGAAGCCCATTGAAACACAATACCCCACATCTTCTACCCACATGTAGCCACCCAAAAATACAAACAAACCATATTTTGCTCAACAAAAACTTAGACCGATACATATTTCAGTCAGTAACCGAATGTAATGGCGATATGATATTGGGTAGGACGTTATCGGTCGTCTGCCAGTCTGCGGCTCGTAAATAAAACGAATTCATTACTCCCCCATTGAGTGTGTGTTAGAAAATATTTAGTGGCGCAGAAGATAGGGAAGAGCTATTAACTTGCAATTAAATGGAGGGACTTCTTTTGTGGGAGAAAGTGGTATGTTAGCTTATCTTAGCAAGCTGATATATTATTCTAAGATAGGTATACATATCCACCTTTTCAAAAAAGGTGTACTCGGCGACATCAGAACACACACAGTGATCACAACAACAACTCTTAACAATACTTCCTTTATCGCATACTAAAAATACATTGTTTAATTTTCGAAACACTGACAAGAAAGGTAATCGAGTTATTAATAAATGAAGGTCAACCTAAAAAAAACTCATCCTTGTGACCGCTGAGCGCAAAGATAGGTGCAAACATAACTTTTTAGTGTTGTGCTTCTGCGCGTGCGTCGATGGTGGCGCAACGGAATGTTGCGCCACCGTTGCGCCACCGTGTTGTTTATTATGATTTGTTTAGGTATTTGGTTCTTTATATGCTGCACCGGTCGAAATCATCACGTCAACTTTCGCTGAAAACCAGCGCTGTGACTCTGTACCTTTCTTTCTTTCTCTTTTTGGTTGGAATAACCATCGTTGCTGAGTTTATTGAGAACTGTTTTGTTTTCAATTGGAACATATGCTGCAGTAGAACAGTGATTAACGTGAATTTTGGAAGGAAGATACATACGTAAATTAACATATTTGGGCCGTTTTGGCTGTATTTTCAATTTGACAGATACCTACTCGTATTTACGTACATTTTCGCAAAGATTTTCACTGTCAATAATAAATGCCTGACAATAGCATTCACAACCGTCAACCCTAAATATGGGACCACTGAAATATGATTATTGGAAGTCCTTTTTTTTTTTTTTTTTGAGGGTGGGAAATCATCAAATAACTTCTCCCGCTCTGGGTGGAGCGGAAGGGCGTGTCAGACTTTTACTGACTAAAACCCACCCGTGTTCCTTCAGTTGCCTATGCCAGGGCCGCGGTAACCCCTTCGGACAATCCGCGACCCCAGCGGCGTCGGCCCTATTGGACCCCGTCACTTGCTGACATCTCTTTGAGGCGCGCGTGGAACACAACGCGCCGTCGACTCGGGCCTGGTCCTTACCGGACGGCGAGCTACCCGCTGCTCACCGTCCGCAGGCCCGCGCCTACGGTGGCCGGAAATCGCCCCGCGATTCCCGCCGCCCAGGGCGTCTCCTGCGGCGACTGAGGGCGTGAGGCTGCCTCTCCCTCACGCGTTCCGCCTCCTCCTTCGCGAGCATCACTGCTTCGCAGAAGGAGGTGACGGCCTCCCATGCACTCTCGCTCCGCACCATGGCCTGGACCAGGCTCGGACGCGAGAGATCGCCGCCGCCGATCGCCTCCGTGAGAACACGGCGGTGCTCTGCCCAAGCCGGGCAGACCTCCACTGTATGCTCCACCGTGTCCTCCGGGCGATCCGCACAATGGTAACACCCGGGCGTTTCCTCCCGCCTTATGCGAAACAGGTACCTCCCGAAACAACCGTGTCCGGTGAGGACCTGTGTCAGACGGAAGGTGAGGACGCCGTGGCGCCTCTCTAACCACTCCTCAAAGAGGGGACTTATCGCCGCAATTGTGGCGTGCCCAGCGCTGGGTTGCGACAGTCGCGCTCTCCATGCCGCCATGAGATCCCGCCGGAGCTCTGTCCGCTGTACCGTGATTTCTCGCGGCAGCGGAGTTACGCCCCGGCGCTTCGCCTCCTCGCGCCACTCCCACACGTGCGCGAGGACCTTTGCCTCCAGATCCCACGGCGGCCTCCAGATCCCATTTATTATTGGATTATTATTATTGGAAGTCCTGTCATCCCTGAGATTACAAAACATGGCCAAATTGACTCGGCACGTGCCAGTTGCAAGTTTTGGAATACCACAGACGACGTCGAAGCAAAAAAATGAAGATCAAAGTTTTCGAAGAAAAAAGACAACTGAAGTTCAATATGTGTTCGGCATGTGTGTTTGGATATAAGTCATACACGTGTTCAAACACGTGGGTCCAACAGCTGGGCTTGTCAAGACGATTTTGAAATTCGAAGTTTAATTTTTGGGATCGTTCTTGAGCAGTAACAGTAATATTGTCTTGTGTCGTTGTTATGTATGTGCAGATGAGGGCAATCAAAAGTGGCTGAAAAAGAACTTTGGTTTTCCTGAAAAGACGAAAAGCTGTTTGTTATTGCCTACGTATTACTGTTTTTTGGACGCAAAGTGAGTAAAGTGATGTTGTTCTATAGAATGAAAAAAATATTGTTTTTCCTTTGAGTTTGTTATGTGCAATGTTTTCATAGCAACAAATTTTGGCTACGTCACGTGCCTCCCATCCTTAACCTATCCGTTAATACGTACAACCAATACGTCATTTGACGCAATAACGGTCAAACAATAAATATCGCTTTGCGCAGACAACACGCGCAAAGTAATATATGAAGTTAAGAATAAATAGGCAATTTAGTTCGGGGCTCACGTCCGCCCGAATATTGCCGAATATTACCGACGACGGGCGGCGAATTTCCATATCGTATCGCGATTCGTGGGGTGCGTTTATGGGGTAAAAATTAAGTCGGCGAACGGTTACGTGTTGATTTTCAATTGGATAGTTCGAACGGTCGAATTGGACATTGTTTTAAGGCATTTATTCAATTGTTTTTAGATTGGCTCGCGTTTACTCGCTCTTACGGTTGTGAAACATGCTGAAATAATGAGCAAAGTTAAGTAGGGTTGCTCTATGAACTTTAAGTTTATTATTTTATCTTTTCCAGACTGCCCAATTAGGTTTTATTTTCCATGACTACCATTAAATGTGTAAAATGAAAACTTTTAATATGAAACTATCAAGGTGCACTGTTAGGAACTCCTTAAGCTCTGCTCACATAATTTAATGCTCATAATTATAACAGGTCCTTACAACAAATGAGATTTGGAATTAAAGGTTATTTTTTATTATAAACGGAAGGTAGCCAAATGACAAACGACCCAATTCAACTTCAATCCCACCCACAAACATTAACACGACGTAAAACAAAAGAAAACTCACAATTTAAGTAATTTTCCAAATTCAAAATACATTCTAACACTAATAAATCCGTCGAAGTACATTCGTATGGAAAAAAGATCCGCGATGTCGTTATAAATTCCGCGGTAAGACCCGATAGAAATGAGAGTATTCCCATTAAATCTCTCTAACAGGCCGATAGATGGCGCTTCAGCTAAGCAGTGGAAAAGCGTTGGGAAAACACATTTTAATATGGGGTGTACCTTAGTGGGACTTATGTGCAGTCTTGCGACACGTTTTGATACGTTTAAGAGGTGAATTTTAGAGAAAATGAAGGAAAATTATTGGACTGACACAGATGGCAATTGGAATGACAAACTGGACAAGTCTTTGTTTTGCAGTGGGCGGCGATTCTCAGAGTTGATTGATTAATGGTCATCTTTCAAAGTGACGGAAATGAATGTGGCAGTGGCATGCTTTTATCGACTCATCAATGCTTGATATTTCAAACACTTTAGGAACGGATCTGCCTAATATAAACTTTAGAAACTAGATCCAAAAATCAACACAACTTTTCATGCATACAAAACTAGTTCCAGCAAATCTAGTAAGAGTCTGATTCTAGGCTAGCAATCCTCTAAGCACCAAGACTACGCCGAAGGTATTACTACGGGGGGTGCGAGCGCGAAACGAAATGTGGCTTTAAAAATTTGGAACACAATCCGGCTATTTGTCTTTCCAACGTTTCTTATAAATCAAGGAATAAAGCAGCCAACAATGCTTTATGGGCGAAAAAAAGAACCTACATAAGACGGGAAATAGCATACAGGGTTTCGTACATACATTATGAATGTTAGTGTTGCGTAAGAGAAAGCTTCAAGTTTCGTAATGTACCTCAGGTTAGGTGCGTTGAGCGCGGTTATGGACTCCTGGTACTTTCAAGACGTTCTGCTAATATCGTTGGGATAATGTTTTAGAAATGAGGACGAAGGATTGATATAGGGGATGGGAAAATGTTTGGATGTTAGAGAAAACTTGTTAAGGTGATCTATGAATGTTTTCCTTTCATCCAATTTCCATTAATTGAGTATTATGTTGAGGAACGATGTGTGTATTCGTGCCATTAAAACTCTGAACTGTCAATCTTTATGCCATTAGATTTGTTTTGGCAGTGAGTAAAATATAGATCCAACAGACATGTTAAGGGTGGAATATATACGTTGTTTACTTGAATAAATAACGAAACTTTTACATTCACGATTGATGTGTTTTTGATATCGGTTGTTAAGTGCAGATGCATAAACTATCGTTTTGTATACAGACACTTCCAAACCTAAGTTACACGACCGAAAACATTTCTCGGGTATAATATTAAATTTAAAAGCGCATTCATACTCTTTCGCTGATGATAACGTAATGGCTTTTTTTCGCAGTGTAAATTAATATATAATTTATGACAAAAACGCATATTCGGCGGCCATTTTAATATCCAAAGTCGTTATTTAAACCGCGTCACATCCGTCCGCACTACGCGACGGTTTCGCAGAATTATTACCGTGTAACGCACTATATCACGTAAAATTTACGACAACCTGAATATGATAGATTTTCAATCCGGCCTCCATAATATACGACGAAAAACGTTCCGATGTCAAAATAGAGAAATAAATAAACTCGTGACAACCAATTAATAACTCGTAAAGTGTCAGTGTTGAGGACAATAAAAAAAACTTTGGCGGGGATAAAAAGGGGCAGAAAAAGGCGATCACAATGGCAGAATGAGGCGAGGAACGCCTGTAAAAAAGCGCCGATATCGTCCATAAATTTGGACGGATTCAAAACAAATCGCCCTTATTCATTACACATATGACTTATGGCTGCGAGAGGCAGAAATTTATAATGCACTTATATAGAGAACACAAAGAGATGGAATCGAGTCTCTTCAATGGATGTTAAGGATTTATAAAAACAATTTGTGTTGAACAAAGCCGTTGGCGCGCTTCATTAGTCACGTTTCGGCTCCAGCGAGGACCGATGACACAAAAAATTAACGTTGTGTTAATCGACAGTTTGGATATACTTTTTAAGGGTAATAGAGCGTGAATAAAAAGCCATAAACATAACGTATTAGACAGCCGTTAAACAATGATATTTCATTATCCTGTAGGTATACGCAGTCTACTTAGAAGGGTTCAGCTGCGTTAAATTATACCTTTCTCCCATTAACGTGTTGCAAACTTTTTACTGTGTTACCACAATCGTAACTCTTCAAGTATCTAGTATATTATCTTTGAACAGTTGAGGTGTATAACGACTAAATTAAAAACCCTTACATTATAAGCACACTGACCCCATTAACCACACTACTGAATCCAGTAGATTATATTCACTTACCTTTCACCAATCATAAAGTTACACAAACACGAAAAGCAAAGGTATTGAACACTTAAATAAACCACTTACAAAAAAACAGCCCTAAAACATGCAAATCGAATCAAGCAACTCAAGCATTTTATTATCAGATACCGCATTACGATACCTTCATCAGTATAGAACGGTATGGAGCGAGCGAAGAAATAAATGGCATTTAAAAGTGTGATCCAAGATGTACAAAAAGTTGGGAAAAGGGGAAAAAAAGTCGTACGAAATGATAAATTTCCCTTTGGAAGTGAAAAAGTGAGGTTTTATTTATGACACGCCAGTGTATTGTGGCCTCGACAAAGGTCGTTATCAGATCTTGTTTGGGCATGCATTTAAAATGCACGTTTGGTTGCGCTTTGACGGACGATGCTCCTTTGCGGTCATAAATTAAGTGAAGAGGTGAATTGAGCGCACTTTGAGGAGTTTTTGATGGTTTTATCGCGTAGAAGTGACGTAGTTTGTCCTAAAATCTAGTTTCTGCACGATTTATGCCCAGGCACAATCATGAATCTTGCTCAGACATATTTAATGTTGGTTTTAGCTACTTAAATATCTGTTACCTACTTAACTCAATGACATGAATCTAATTGGTAAGTAGGTAAAAAATATAGAGTTTCAAAGTAGGTAATAATTTCAAAACGACGAATCTCAGTAATTAGATATTATTCACCACCACAAATATAACGTGATTGATTTAAAAGCCGTTAAGACCTTATAAAGTTACCACACCGCAACGTTACCTAGGCAACTTTAAATTAGGCAAGAAGAATTATTCTCCAATCTCTTCCAGACCGACCACAAATCACTGTTCCTTGGAAGTAATTGAAAATACATTACGCAACCAAATTAAAGTGGAAAGTGGTACAAGTTGGGAGGCAGGTGGTGCGACATCCCCACCCGCGGAATGTTTTGGCATAAAATATAGCTTCAATTATTTACGTGAAAGATTTATAGCACTTAGAAAAGTGCGCCGAGAAAAAACCGGGAGCGACCGACGTGTGCACGAAAAGTGTTTTTCTTTGGAAACTTATAATGGGTATGAGTGTAGGGAAAGTTTTTTTTGAATCTCTTTCCTATGGTAATTTGTTTTGGGTGCGCTTATAAAGATATTAGTGTTTGTTGTACTTTATTCGACATAATAAGGTTGTATATTGTATGTGTTACAATATCCTTATATTTTTTTCTTCAATAATATAATGCTATCAAAGTATTATGTTAGATCGTCTTACCTAATATTGAAGGCAACTTCAGGAAATTAAATACCTCTTCTACTTTTATTCATATTGCTCTAATGTTCCTATGACATTTTTTTACTTATGCCCTTCCAATTCCGTATTTTGTGTTTCTATCTGTTTCAGATATAAGTGACGACATAATTATATTATCGCTCATAAACAGGATTTGTTACTTGTGCCCTAGTGCGAACAAAGCATAATGATACGTAAGTAAGTACTTATTAACCTGAAAAATCCTTCCAAAACTCAAATCCCATAAAGCTCAAAACACAACAACAAGATTTACAATATTTAAGTATGAAACAGACGACAAACAACGTTAATAAGTATAACATAGTCACATAAAGCTCACGCATGTTTATTTTTCATTTACGAGCGAGTACTGCAAACAGCTACGGAGTTATTACGTGTCGCTAGTCGCTATACAAGACCAAAGTCTATTGCTTCCATGTAAGGAAGGAATGATAGCAATAAGGGAAGATTTTAAGTAGTAGATAGGAAATGCTGTTGATAGAAAAGGGGAGAAAAATGGTAGATCTCTTTTCTTCTTTTTTTTAGATCTTTTTTTTTTCTTCTCTTTTTTGATGGTGATCTCTTTGCAGTTTGCTGTTTATTCTTTGTAATAGTAATAGCTGATATCCACGATATCACCCGTAACCCTGGGAAAACTACTACGTACCCTGTAAATGATTTTTCTCCATGTTTAAAAGTACCGACCTACCTATACCTATCTACCTAGGTAATAATTTTTAGTATTTTTGCCATCGACACGCTGGGAAAAAGAATTGGTTTCTTGATACAACTCAAACGAACCGATCTCAAAAGGACAGCCCTTTTGAGATCGGTGTGCCCAAAAATAGAAGCTTCTAACTCAAGAGCACTCAAAGCGTAAATACTTTTAAAAAGCACTAAATTAAGTTCTTGTGATCGAAAGATAAGAATTCATAAAATACTGTATCAGTATACAATCAGTAGCTGAGTACGCATCTGCGTTTAAAGTTTATTAAATTCAAATGAAAACTACCCCCCCTTTCTTTTTAAGTATCAAGAACTCTCACAAAATCCTGAAAGCAAAAAAAAACTACATTAAGTATCTATGGATTCAACCCAAATAAAACGAAACGTAATTTAAAAATAAAACCCACAGAATACAATCTTGTACAAGGTTCTAATATTAAAACAACATTTAAAACATCCATAATCGGGCCGTCCGTACGTCTGCGTGATAATCTCCAGTAAAAATTTAATTGAACGTCGGAAGTGGGTGCAGATGGGTCGCATTGTTCCGAGGCTTCTGTTACCTCCGTTCTGTATCGTCGACCTCGGAAATATCATCCCCACAAGGCCTTTACCTACCTTTTTTAACGGTTTGTTACAGGAAGTATTTCTTACGAAGATATTGTTTTGAAGGATTTTATGGCTAGAGACGCTTTTGTCCGGTTAATCAAACACCTTTGATGGTGAATTTTCTTTTAAAGAAATGGGCAATATTGGCCTGTAAACTGGTTTGAGTTTGTTTTTTAAAGAGGACAAACCACATTTTAAATATTCTGTAACAAAATGTGCGAATGAAACGTAAACATTTTTATAGATATGGGTATTGTTGTACCTACGCTCTCTTAATGTTGAACATAACCGTAAATGATTTACGACATGTATTAAAAGTTATAAGCCTCTACATGAAAATGCGACGAAGACATGGAAGGCATGATTATGAAAGTCTTCAAAATTCTGACGTTGATAAAAAATTCGATGATTGTGAAGATACCTTAACATGGGGAAGAAACATTAAGCTTCGATTGATCACGACTAAGTAACTGATATTTTCTTAAATATCAGTTACTTGATAACAGTGGTTTGATCTTTCCAATCAGTAGTTAGGTCTTCCTAACTACTGATTGGAAAGATCAAACCACTGTTATTGAAGACCAAATTACTGATGGCCAAACTAGTGATAGCTTAAGACCAAGCTAAAGAAGGAAAACAACAAGCTTTTGATAGTTAACTCCAAGGTACTGATGGTTAACACAAAGCTACTGATGAAGACCACGTTACTGATGATCAAAGTGTTGATAGTAAAGACCAAACTACTGATAATGAAGACCAAGTTACACATGATCAAACTACCGAGAGTAAAGATCAAGTTACTGATAGTTTCGCCCAAGATAAAGAAGAAAAAGGCCAATGATTTGATTGTTAATACCAATAACTGATTGAAGCTTTCACTGATAATCAAGACTAAGGTAACGATGGTAAAGCTCTTCCAACTAAATTCACATCTGAAATTGAATCAAATCCGGAAATCAGTCATGAAGCAAACGCCACAAATTATCCACAAACACCAACAATCTTTAACAATTACGATAAGAATCAAAACGCATATTACATTACCGCGTTTAAATTATAAGCTAAAAGTGTGGAACAACAAAAAACTGTGTTCCCGTGAGCTTTAATATAATTTGTTAATGATAAATAAACTCATAAATAGCGGTTGTGCTCGCGAATCTGTTTACAACAGATCCACATTTAAGATATCGCGCTTGCTTTGTTGCTAATCTGCTAACAAGTTTGAAACGAAAAATTTAAATCCAGCGTTTTGGGGGTTATGAAGAAAAACGGCTGAGTTTTGGGAAAGAGATTTTTAGTTCTGTGAGAAATGTTTGTTTCTAGTTTTTGCACTTTTAATATTGTACTTACGTGTATGTGTACTTTGTATAAAATTATTTTGTTTATTTTGTAAGGGTTTTTTATACATAGAAAATAATTAAATTTGTAAAGTCAGCAGATAGGTGCGTCCGTTAAGCAATAAGATCTTACGACGTAGATGACTTTTATAACATAAATTTATTTACGTTATGTAGATACTTTGAATTAATGTGTTTCAGTAGAACAAACAAGAAATTAATCGATACTCTAATCAGACAACAATATTAGCATGGAAATTACCAACATGAAGGTATATTTAATTATTGAACGTTTTATGACGAGTCAAGTCATGCCGTAGGTGCATTTAAAAACCGTTCATAGGATTGTTACTTCTAAAGATTTTTGATTTCCTTGAAGCCTTTTTAAAAAACTCAAAGGGCTGAAAAATATTATGAGTTTCATTACAAACTACGCACCTACCCATATACGTGTCTGTCATAGCTTAGCTACAGTTGATAGCTCAACAGTAGGTACCTTTCAACACGTTGAGGCTTTTCCTTTAACTCAAGGAATTTCGAAACTCATCCACATTTCAAATTAGGGATTCCTCCAAGACGAATTGCGGAAGCTTACCAGCCTAGCGCCCTTAAGGAATTATGCTAAGGCACGTACTCGAATGTTTTCACGTATACCCCCCCTCGTCTCGTCCCAACCCCAAAATATAATATATCCAGCAAACTTTACATATATTTGTACCGTAAATCCTCTTAATATATTGCTCTATTTTTGTTGGTACACTTAAATTTAAGGGGACGCAGCTATTTAATGAATGTTAATGTCAAGTTGCATTCACAATTGTAACGCTCGTGTTTTGTTTCGGACTGTTTTACGTGTCGGAAATAGGCTAGCAACAGATTTATCTGTTTTTTAGAAAGAGGTGTTTTTAAAAGCTGTGTAAAGTACAGGGATCTGTGATCTTAGGTACTTAATGTCGTTGGGTCCCTAATTCTTATAAATAATCAACGGGTGGCATTATAACTCTAAATACTTGACAGCGCAGCAAGTGGTGCCACTCCGTTTTGTTAGGAAGTTACTGGAATCACCGAAAGGTCGGGTAAGAATCAAACTAGCTGGTGATAGTCACTCTAACAGAGTGGCACATCGATGGTTGCGTAGCGGCTGTCTTCTGATGAAAGAAGATCGCATCACGTCCACGACGAATTGCTATATTTCGGCACAATCCTGATGATTTTGAAGCTGCTGAACCACTAAAATGATGGTCACTTCTGGTAAAGGCTGTCCTGCGCCTTTATACTTATATTAAACATAACCTATTTGTATGCGTTATATATTTCACACAAAATAATTAAAAACAAACACCATTAATAACCGCAATATACGTCGAGTTTTTCAGTACCACAGCCAAAGTCTGTTCTGTATAAAAATTTCAAGAAAAATTGAGATAAACCGCTCCCGAGCAAGACGGATCGCAGACAATTCGTAATGTGAAAATGGCCAGGGTTCGCCGTATTTGACATCCCGGATAAATTGATATTTATAAGTCGAAGGGCCAAGGATACGTTTAAAGGGATTCCCTTTATTGCCGTATCGCGTAAGGAAGGTTCCTGTCTTGCCTGAGGTTATTTTGAAATATACCAAGTTAACTTGAAAACGTCGAAGGTATATTTATTGGTCGGGAGCAGGAATTATCGCAGCGGTCGGATGTAGGGGAAGCCATTATTATCGTTTTTATTGGTATAATATTTAATTTTGGGCCTTTAGCTAGTCGATAGTGATACTAGACACATATAAATCGGAAAATTATTTAGTTCAGGATTAGGTTGAAGGTAATGAAGGCATTCTGAAGCGCTAGGCTGAGTTTTGGTTGGCTTTATGTTCCTAACAATAATATAAAAAAAGATTTTGAGTGATTCTATGTAAATGTCGCAGTAAGATGGTTGTAGCCGTGATTCTACCGTAATATTTATAAAATAAATAACAATAATAATATATATATATCACACTAATATTATAAAGGCGAAAGTTTGTGAGTGTGTGTATGTGTGAGGGTGTGTTTGTATGTTTGTTACTTCTTCACGCTCATACAACTGGACCAATTTGGATGAAATTTGGTATTTAGATAGCTTATATTCTGTTAACACATAAGCTATACTTTTTATACTGGTCTACGCGGGTGAAACCGCGGAGCGCAGCTAGTATGTGTATATATGAAAGCGGTTCATAACTATCTTATTAGGAATATAAGTATTAGGGTACTCCGACCAAATAAGTTAGGTTAGAGCTGTGACAACTACGCGTGAGCCAAGCGAGCGACGCGAGCGGTTCCACGGCAGCGGCCGACGAGCGCTACGTCGAAATTGGTCGCAGTAGCAAAATTAGGGCACTCCGACAGTTTTCATATAACTATATAATATTACTGTAGATAGCTATATATACCTAGGGATATAGGGGAGAGGGTGGCAAGATGGGGTACTTAAGGTTTAAAGATAAATAAAAGAAAAAAATACATAGTGAGACAATTACATTTATTTTTTAATTAACAACTAGTTATTACACTTCAAATATTTGGTGATTTTAGGAACTTTTAGATATCCATTTAAGAAAAAAAATACAAAATAAAAAAAGGTGTTTTGCGTCTTCTTGCCCCATAGTGCTAGTAAGATGGGGTACCCCCATGAGGTAAGATGGGATGATGAGAATTATCAAAGAGAAAAATGGACTGGCAGAACACGCAGACGTGGATGGCTTCGTCATCATCATCCTACATTCCTGCACAGCTATTATGTGACCATCTTCCGCAATGTGAGCATAATATCCACGCTTCAATGGAAGTGGAATATACTGGAGTAATCATTACCCCATCTGCCTGCCGAGTCATTTGCGACTGACAAAGTGTCATGGCAAACATCGAACGATGCATGAACGAAATTGATTAGTCAGTTTAGACAGTGAATTTTGCTGGGTACCCCGTCTTACCCGCTACCCCGTCTTACCCGCTACCCCGTCTTACCTCCTTCTCCCCTAACTATATCACGGTTGCAACCATCTTTCTACGACATATATAAATAAGTAGTAAACGTTTGCAATTTTTGTGGCGATATTTTTTTTTTCCTTAACGAATAGTCAGTTATTTTTTTCGGAATATAATATTTATGTAACATGTACACAGATAAAAAATAATGAAAAGAATCATAGGGCATCAAACTATTCTCCCGTATCGCTGTCAACAGGAAAAGTGCCCAAAAGGTGCCAGCCTTTTGGGCATTACCACGTTGTATAGTAATATAATGCTAATTCTGTGGCCAAAAAATAGGTCAGCCCTCTGATCATGTGAAGAGTCGACCAACCGCATGGCGATGTCTCGAAAACCCAACGAGGGGGCACTCGGCCCCCATGGCCCTAGTGTTTAATAAACTAAGGGAAAATATATATACATATACAACGTGTAACGCTAAATGCGCAAAACCTCTTAAAGGGTCATTGTACTCATCATTATGAACAACTTTTACTACGGGACCAAACCAGAAATCGCGAAAAAAAATTCAGTACATTTATGTTCGCACAATTCGTCAAAATGTACTGAACAGCTGATTTTTTTTCGCGATTGCAGGTTTGGTCCCATAGTAAAAGTTGTTCATAATGATGAGTACAATGACCCCTTAAGAGGTTTTGCGCATTTAAAGTTACACGTTGTATAGATAAAGATTACATAGAATGACCCATACTTACATAAGTAGGTAACTATGTTAGCATACTCAGCCTATAATGTTCCCAATGCTGGGACTCAAGCTCTCTGTGAGAATAAAACTTTGCAACAAAATCTCATACTAGCTAGCTTTTGACCGCAGCCTCGCTCACTTGGAGGTCGGAAATGGAACTTACTACTACCGAAATAAAAAGTATCCTATGTTATAACCCTGGTCATAGTCTACCCGTGTGCCTTCATTGTAATCTGTTCAGCCGTCAAGGCGAAAGTTAATAGACAGACATATACTAAAACTTTCGCTGCAACGGAGAGACTTTCAGCAACGGCCATTTTATTCAGATTTTCTAATATTGCGATCTAATCTAAAAGTCCTTACTCTTAGGTACATAGGCAGTATACAAAGTGTTTGTATCTCAGAATTAGTTCATTTATTTATGCGACCGCCCTGTCCCAGGATAAGATCGGGGTAGTGTTTTGTGTGTAAATCAGGCAATGTTGACGCATGCGCGGCAAACACTAGTCCACGACATAAATTATTGGAGACTTCATTTGTTTTGTGTGCCGGACTTTTTAGGTAATTAATTTGATTTAATTAAGGCATGTTGCGTATAGAGAGTTATGGTGTGAAGAGCCCGTCGTTTGGAAGTTCATTGCACTTCTCGTGGCTAGTTGTACAGGGTGGTCAGAAAGTCGTGGATCAAACAAAATAGCGAGATAAAGGAGGTCATTTCGACGACACGGTTGGCGCAGTGATTGAGCGATTGACTGCTGCGCAGCATGTCGCGGGTTCGTTTCCCGCATGGAACAACTATTTGTACGACCTACAAGTATTTGTTCCAAGTCTGGGTGTTTTTCTATCTATAATATGTATGTATTTACAAAAAAAAAGTGTATATAAGTAGTTTATCAGCCATCTCGTTACCATAACATAAGCATTAGTATGCTTAGATTGGGACTAGATGGCGTTGGTGTGAAATGTCCAAGGATATTTATTTATTTATTATTATTTATTTCCAACAAAAAATCTTTCTACAGCATGGCCATAATTCAATTGCCTTAAATATTATTTGCTCTTGAAATTTGGTACCCAGAGCCGCAATAGAACTTTTGTAGTGCAGATACATTATCTAGTAATAATACAACGCCGTTTGTTTTATTATTTTAGATCACATTTTTTTTTAATTTTAGTCTTTTTGCGGCTCTGGGTACCAAATTGCAAGAGCAATTAATTTTTAAGGCAATTGAATTATGGCCATGCTGTAGAAAGATTTTTTGTTGGAAATGACTTTCTGTATCTCCCTATTTCATTTGATCCACGACTTTTTGACCACCCTGTATAATTTGAGTCAATTACTTGATTCTCTCTCTGTATTTTCTTCTATCTGTATTTTTATTGGCACCAAGCCGTGTACATTTATCTAGGTTCAAAAATCTTTTGTAAACGTAGGAAAATTAATTGTTAACCAAATTAACTACCAACATAAATTAACATTTAAATAAATAAATAATAAATTAAATAGTTGTGATTTGAAATATACAGAATATTCAAATCCGCAACTGACATTCTTTGACAGCTCCTCAGACTAAACAGCAGCTCTATGAAATCACTGTAAGTGAAAATAGGCACTAAATAAGGGCTGTTTTTTTTCTTGGTATTTAAGGGATTGGAAATGTAGTCAAGTTTGTATCTTGAGGTACTATTTAGTCTTTATTTCATTCGACGTTTTTACGACGAAATTATTACAACAAATAACTTTAGAACAAGTGGACACTCGGTCAAATGTAATTTGTTATTAGAGCGTGACTGATGGAAATTTTAAGTAAAAAAAGTCCCTCCCGCTACGTCTGTCTGTCTGTTTGAACGCGATAAACTCAAAAACTACCGAACGGTTTTCATAAGTTTTTGGAACCAATGGATGGAATGATTCTGTCTATAATTCATTAGAGTTTTGTTTAAATTGTCTGAAATATGACGATGATTGTTGAAGATGTCGTAAAAAGTCATGCCGACTGGGAGCTTTAAACCCACCATACACGGCAACGATATATCGTAGCGATTTGATTTTGCACAGTTATATCGAACGGCCCTATGTTCTCCACATGTACGTTCCCATGGAAAATCCACGCGGGTGAATCCGCGGGCAACAGCCAGTCTCATAATAACTCATTAAAATACATCATCAGTTTCCTCCTTGTCCTCCTTAAGAGGAATCAAGCCGACATTTTCTCCATACAAATTTCGGTGCGGTTTTTCTCCACTGTTTGACATTGTGCATCCAAAGTTAAACACGATATCGTTTTGTCTCATTATTAATATTGTCGGTACGGAAGCAGAATTGTAAAATAAGAAGCCATTAAAAAGTTATGAGCCAACAAAGATTCGTTTTTCTCGCTAATTTTAACGCAACTTTGGTCGTAAATAAGTAATAAAAGAAAACTAAAAACTCCAAAACTAAATCCGTACCGACAAAGTTCATTTATCGAAGAGTTCAATAAACTTTATTTGTCATTGATATATACAGTGGTTTAATCATAAAACGTGACCTTCCAAAGTCCTTTTCGTAATTTTTGACGCGCTCGTTTGTCATACGAATATCGTGCATTTCACTCAATAATGTTCCCCCGCGCGGTGCGGAGGGAAGACGCTCACGCACACATGCACAAATGCCACATGCGCTTGCGTTCAAATCAGGCGCACATGACACGCGCACGTTTCGTACTTTCCAGTATTTTTTTTCAGCTGCGACCTCTATCGTTCGTATATTTGTAGACTATTCTCCCTGCGCTAAAAGTTATTACCTATTATTCATACGTAAACACTACATTGAGCACTGGCTTGAACGTTGGATTTCGATACTACCAACTTTATCTGTTTGACTTCGCTCTGAAATTTGGACTACCTACGTATTTTCGTTTGAAATTAGAATTGCTGGTTTGAGTGGACGCAGTATCAGTTGTGTTGGTTGATTGTCAGTAAGTTGTACGCACGGCTACACATCAAGCTATACATTTCCAGTTTACACTGACCTCTCATTGTAAGGAAATCCTATACAATGCGAGATCAGCTCATACTGGAAATGTATATAGCTTGATCTGTAGCCGTGCGTACAATCATCTCTCAGCAGCTAGACCATATTTTTTGTTATAATTATGTCTTTTAGGCAAAATACATTTTCTGCCACTCGGCCGGCCACGGCTTCGGGATTTGCGACCGGCGCGATGTGGCGCGGCGTTGTGTACAATAGGTAGGTAGGCAGAGCGAAAAAATAGTGAAGTGAAAAAATAGGCTAAGTATAATAGGTGAACGGAGTAGAAGCCCATGGCAAATCTATCTTTTTTTTTTGTTTATAAAAAAAAATCATGCTGCTTATGATTTGAATTTCGATGTTTTTTCTTTCTGTTTTTATGGTTCAAATATGAAAAGTTTACATCGAATTTGTAGTCTTTATTGGTACTTACCTACTTAGATATTTTTTCTGTCTACCAGGCTATTAAAAAAATAAAAAACTAGGTATGCCATAGACTTCTACTCCGTTCACCTAATAAATACCCAATTTTTTTCGAGACGTTAAAAAGGTCATCCGATATATACCTACCCAATATCCTATACCTATTCCTAAATCGTAATGTATTAAAATATAACTCTAGTCCATTTGAAATAAGATGAAATATTTTTACAATCCGTTCAATCTATTTTGACTTCTATTCGCAGCTTCTATTTAGGGCAGCAAAAACGTGGTTATAAGTTACAATACCAACTGCAGCTGCCATGTGTCATGCCACCAACGCAATAGAAGCCAAAATCGGTTGAATGGACTGTAAATAAAAAAGGTTTTAAAACCTGTAGCGCAGAGATGAAATTAAAACGAACGAGAAAAAAACTCGAGTGGCGTTACCGGGTTGTGCAAAAAAAATTATTCATGAAGGTACTCACAGCTGGGTCAAAATAATAGACAAACGATGAACAAAAAAGAAAGGGTCAAAGTCGAAGACCTTACCAGCTGACATAGAACAATAGCTTCATGAATGAGTCGTTTGCATAATGATCCTAATTTTGATTATTATTTTATGATTTATTTTGTTTGAAATTATTATTTTTTCAATTTATTAATTATTTTATCTTATTATAATTTTTATGATTACTGACCACTAGCCTTACCTGGGTGTTTAATTAATATCAATGTCGAGCGAGTGATGACTGCTACATAAGTAAGCATACGTCGTGAACTCTTGAGCGATCGCTGCCTGCATGACCACACGGGGAAAACTTTTTAGAAACATAATAAAAGCAATCTTTATAATAGGTACCTACATAAAGGGGTATAATTGTATAACGATAGCAGCGCGCGCCTACCACTATAATACGTGGCAACGCATCAAGCTATACATTTCCAGTCTACACGACCTCCCATTGTAAGGAAATCCTATACAATGCGAGATCAGCCTATACTAGAAATGTATAGCTTATCTGTAGCCGTGCGTACGAGTTTGTAGGAACTTGCTGACTTCTCGGCGAGCGGGCAGCGGCGGTTGCTCCCATTTGTTACACATTGTTGTACAGTCTTGAAGCACCACGTAACAGAACAATTTGGGAAAAATAAAATTCCGATTTTGTACCGTGACGTCACGAAAAAGTGAGCAAGGGTGAAACTCTAGTTTAAATAGTTCTATATTACAAATAAAAAAAAATTGTCTCTTTCGTTCGATGTCGTCATGTTCCATAGAACAATGGGGAACTACGGGTCGGCACAGCGGGAGGTGGTGCATGTGTGCATCGCCATCGTCTAACGTCGTTTCAGTTCGGAACAGTTCGGAACGGTGTTTGTGTGCGTGCGAACTAGACGTACGTTTAGACTAGCGTCTAACTGCTCATCACTGATACTATCTCTGTCGGGCACGATGTCAAGAGAGACAGCATGCTTTTTGGTCACGCCCACCACTGAGTTCGAGTCCGCGGCTTGATACACCTTAAGTTAACTTTGCAAGTTTATACCCATCTAAAACTCCACCGTCTACAAAAAAAAAAACACTAAATGCAACCTTAATTTACCCACGTTTTTTTCTAATTACACATACTAAATGTACCTACTGGTTTTCGCAAAATTCCGGTGCTGGGTGGCACGTACAATAAATTATTGTGATCGGCTGCAAGTTTCAGAGGGTCAGAGGTGCTCAGGGCGGAGTGCGGGGCGGCCGGCAATTATCGGAGACGAATGTATAGAGCGACTGGAAGAGACATTTAGGATAAATATCTAGAATGCGCCATATTATTTGGAGAGTTTTGGTTATAAGAGATGTAAGGGAAATTAAAGAATATAGATTTGACAAGTCAAACAGACATGTAGAAAGAAAAAAACCGGTCAATTGCGTGTTGGACACGCACAATGATGGATTCCGTATACTTAGTTGAAAAGAATTTATCCCAAAAAAAACCTTTACCTTGGCCAGAGGCTAATTTGCTACACAACAAGGTGGCAATGCCGCTAGTCTCTTGGGTATATTACCAGTCGTCAGCGTTGCGGATGAATTTTCGACGCCATATTTTAGTTTGTGAATATTATAATTATTATTTTGATTAATTAATTAGGTAGCTACCTATAACTTATTATTTACGTAAACATTATTTTTCATACATTGATATACGTCACGGTAAATTTTTTGTAATCGCAAAAAACTATTTTTGTAAGTAAAAACTACAAATGAACAGTTTTCGGACTTTTTCTTTTAATTGTGCTGTGAGACCTTGCTTCTTGCCAAATTTCAAGATCCTAGGTCACCGGGAAGTGCCCTATAGGTTTTGTTTTACTTGCGAGTATCAAAATATGTCGCCTAAATGGCCGATTTTTTTTTTGCGTTGACTTAGAAGCTTGACTTTTTTATAGCTCCAAGGGAATATACCTACGTATTTGATATTAATTTCAAAGCATTCCTGAGAAAAAGGGTCTCAGATTGACAGAGAGACAGACGGACAACGAAGTAAACCTATAAGGGTTCCGCTTTTTCCTTTTGAAGTAAGGAACCTAAAAATGATAAAATCCTGAATAAAAATTCTGATCTTTTATCATTTATTCGGGGTAGGCGTACTTTTTGATTACAAATTAAAACATAAGTAAAGTGTATGTTCCTGTTCAAAATGAACATATACACCAGCATGTAGCAAATAATTTATTGATGACTTGTATTATTTTTATTCTGACATGATCGTCAGCTCCTATCATCATCATCTCGCCTTTTCCCAACAGTAACTATGTTGGGATCCGATCCAGTCTAACCTGATGCAGCTGAATAAGTACCAGACGTTAACACATTATGATCCTGCCTCAAGTTACCACATAGGCCATTTTTTTTTAAATTTATTTAAAGGGCTTTGTCGCTTAGCGACCACGTCGTCCAGTGCAAAAAAAACCGGTCAAGAGCGAGTCGGACTCGCGCACCGAGGGTTCCGTTCCGATTTCTGAAAAAGTATGCTATTTAGAGACATCGTTTTATTTTTCCTGTAATCTTTACATAAATTTTGTAACTTAAACTTACTACTACTTACACTACTACTACTACTACTACTACTTACTTACTTTGTACTTAGTACTTTTTGTAACTTTTGTATTTGTAGTTAATTTGAATCATTTTATTTTTGTTAACTTTTATGTTTGTATGCTGACTATTTTTATTACTATTACCTATGCTTTATGGATTGATTCTGAAATAAACGTTTTTATTATTATTATTATAAACTTCTATCACATAGAATAATTTCAGATTTTTATCTTTGCAAACTTCGGAGATAAGGGGGGGAACGGTATTTTTTTTACATTTCACATCAGAAATCAAAAACTATGCGGCCTAAAAAAAAGAAAAAAAATGTTTGAGAATGTAAAAACAGCGCTCTTTCATATGATACCCCACATGTCCTAGTAGCACTACTTTGAATTTTTAAGACCCCTTTCAGTTCCTGTTGCAAAAAAAATACATATATTTTAATTTCTTTCTTATTTGCAAAATAGTTGGGTAAACGTCATCTAAAACTGTTCCAAATTTCAAGTTGATAGCATTAGTAGTTCTTGAGATATCCAGCTGTGACAGACAGACAGACAGACTGAGTCACACCATAAGGGTTCCTTTTTTACCATTTTGGTACGGAACCCTAAAAACACAAAATTATTGATTAAGATCTACCGTATAACTAACTTGTACAATATATTATCGGACACTGGAAGTGAAAGCATGGAATTCACACACACAAGCCAATATCGTATCTTTTATACCGTCCGAAAACATTAATAAATAAATAAATAAATAAATAAATAAATATCCTTGAACATTTCACACAACGCCATCTAGTCCCAAGCTAAGCAACCTAATGCTTGTGTTATGGTAACGAGATGGCTGATAAACTACTTATATACATTTTTTTTTGTAAATACATACATATTATAGATAGAAAAACACCCAGACTCGGAACAAATACTTGTAGGTCGTACAAATATTTGTTCCGTGCGGGAATCGAACCCGCGACATGCTGCGCAGCAGTCAATCGCTCAACCGCTAATTCTAATATTCTCATTCCGGACACACTCCATCAAAATATGACAGACATCATGAACACATAGGCCATTATCGGTCTTCTCATTCGTGTCGCATCCAGTCTTGGAACCTCTCCGCCTCAGTAGCGTCACCCGCACACAGTAGATAAAGTAAAGGCCCGGGGCAACGTCGCCCCGCGTGATTTATGCACCAACCCTTATCCAAGATTACGATGACCGCGATCCACTTGTTTAGCTTTAGACTCGCAACATCAGTGTTTGTAATTAAGTGGAGTGCGTGTGTCATGGGAACAATGCAAGAGTTATTTCTATGGATTTAGAGAGGATTTTAAGTTATACAAGAATTACTCTTAAGGTTTGTAGAGACGAAAACGGTAACTGTACTTGGACTTTTAATCGTATTCAGTTGCTTAACAGTTGAAAGGCCGAGTTCCTGACACTAAAAAGGAAATGAGGTGAAAAAAATAATTAGCGAAACTATCTTGATGTGTTTATAGTTTTCATCTGTCCCTCTAATACCTACTCGACGCAAATGTATGAGACGGCTGATTATTTTTTCGACGATGTTGGTGCCATGGAAAAAGTTGTTCGGTTTGATGATCTATACCACACCCTTAAATTTGACGAGGATGCAAAACGACATGTTTTTTAAAGAACTTCATAGGCGTGCATATTTTATGTCATAACTAGTCATAACATGTCAAAAGAGCAATTTGAAATAAAAAATAATTGTAGTTTAGGGGTAGTGGAGGAAACAACCATCTTATCTATTATGTACTAATTACTGTTTTATATAACTATATATAAAACATATATGTATATATATAACACAAAACAAAAAAAAAACACAAACAAACACATAAACATACTTATATATATTTGTATCGCTGTTTTGTTCTAATGTTTTGTATTACCTACTGTTTTTTATATTATATTTTTTTTTGTAGAGTTTGTGGCAGTGGCACTTGAAATAGTGAGGTTATTATGGTTCATTGGTAGTGAAATTATTAATAAACCTATGGTCTATACAGAAATAAACCAGAACCACATAAATATCAATAGGTACCTACCCCAGATATCGCATGTCATCAATACAAATTAAAAATGAACCATCGGCAAACTTTTCCCGACTTTCAATTCAAAACAAGAGTTGTATGTTTGTATTTGATTATAGAGATCCGTAGGTATAAATTTACGAGTGTTGAGTGTTCAAAGGGTGTATATTTATTAAAATGCTAATTTGGGCTCTCCTCCACGGCTTTAGATGCTTCGCTATCGGACCTGCGCACGCTTTGTGTGCCACCTCCAGATTTATGCCATACGGTAGAGGGAAACTAGTGGTACTCGATCCGTTATCGGGTTCTTAGGGTGATAAAACTCACCCAAGAAAAAATGCAATTTCCGGACTATGAATATGTACTTTAATTTGATACATTTACTACCTCTTTAATTGTGATATTTGTGCTATTGTTGTATTATATATTAAGTAAAGACTTAAAATATTAATCTTAAAAATATTAAACTTACCGTCTAAAGTTGTCTCTTATATTAGATATACAGGGTGTCCGGTAAAGAATGGATAACCTTGGAATAGCATATTACAGACATGATGGCCGTTCTTAAAAAAATACAAAAAAAAAATATTCAAAAAAAAATATTCAAAAAAAAATATTTTTTGGAGACTCCAAAAAATCATAATGTACGCACATTATGATTTTTTGGAGACTCCAAAAAATCATAATGTACGCACGACAACAGATCAAATGTTCAGTATAAGCTGATCTCGCATTGTATAGGATTTCCTTACAGTGAGAGGTCAATCTAAACTAGAAATGTATAGCTTGATGTGTAGCCGTGTGTACCTACTAGTGGGGATATTTTTTTTTTTGTATTTTTTTAAGAACGGCAATCATGTCTGTAATATGCTATTCCAAGGTTATCCATTCTTTACCGGACACCCTGTATAATTATTTCCGAACTCACTAGCCACATATAAGCTAGGCTTCTGTGGTTTTTTGGTGTAATAATTTAAACTCTGCGATATACGAACATTAATTTAAAAAAAAAAGAAAAGAAGTTATGGTCTGAAGAATTATAAGCAAATCATAAATTCCTCAATCACAGAAACCAGTTCCTACTATGAAAACTAGTTAGTAGTGACATTGTTCCTATATCAGAGATACTTTTGAAGATCCCGAAAAGATTCGTTTTGATTTTCCAAGAACGATCAATTATTGACTTATGTTTTTGAGCACAGTTTTTTTTCCAAAGACGTTAACATCGAACTTAACCTCATTCGACAACCGATAGTAGCCACACATGATACATAGCTTCCGAGTTAGGACAGGCGCACACTCGGCCATCGGTAACGCAAAATTCAATCATGGCAGATTAGAGTCCCCTTAATATTTTAATGCCTGACCACCGCCCGCTAACGGGGAATCGATCCGCTCACCCTCCGAAACAAAATATATATTTTATAACAATATATCTCATCTAGCCTAATTGGGGTCGCTTAATATGGCTTACCGACGTAAGTACATAATTTATTTCCTTCTCGGTTAAGAGTTATGTGCTGTAGGTGTATTATAAATGTACTTTATATAAAGGTGTGATTGTAATTTGAACTCCTGGATACTTGTTTGTGTATGTGGGAATTAAATTGTGTAGGTGGCTGTGAAAGTTGGGAGTTAATTTTTTACTGCCTTAAGATTATAACACGAGCTTACATTTTTTTGTTTGTTTCAGAGCTGAAGATTTATACCTAACTACTGGACAAGTTTTAACCTAAAAATTTAATATTGGTAGCAGCAGAAGTTTCTGGAATAAGATGGGTTAAGATAAATCCATCAAAACCTACTTTTCAAACTATTTCTGAAAATAATTCAAAATCAGTTTCAGAATGCCTTGGTAACGCATTAAGTCTGAATGATTATTACAGAAACTAAATCACGCAAAGTCAAATCAGTTAACACAATAATCTATGCGGTTTTCAGGTAAAAGCAATCAAAGACAAATACAAGACCGCATCGACCGCACACAATCGAAGCAAGCGATCTCTACGCCTTTACACTGACATTAACAATACAATTAAAAAGTCCATCAATACTACACGACATCAAAACATAGACGCACAAACCAATGTCAACTTTAACGTGAATGAAATAGGAGATACAGAAGACGCAGTTATAAATTTGCAGCTCAAATGTCCCTTAGGCGACGCACGCGAACAACCAGCATCTCAATAAGTGAAAAAAAAACAAAAACCAAAGTTAAACTTCGTTTAACATGCAAATTTGAGAGTCGCCACGACAGAATGAGCGTCGATACTTAATTACTTCTTTAATCGTTCAATCTGAATGGTGGGTGTATGTTGGGGATGCCATACGTCGACTTTTGGAGGGAAATATTTCGGTTCAATTTGAAGCTAGTTCGTTTATTCCTTGTAGATGTGGATGTTAGAATAAATCGTCAGTTGAGATTTGATTGTGGTTCTGAAAACCTAAGAGTTTATGGTATTAAAAACAACTGTAAAAATTTAGATAAAAACGAACAGCACAATATATTCAAAGTCATGCTCCAATTAATGTGTTAGATAACAGAGACCACAGAGGTCCTAAAAAACGAAGATCATTGGAAGAATTCATGTAGTTGTACGAGAAAGGGCTATTTACCTTGACAATTTTCTTTGGTTGGTGTTTCATTTTACGAACTAAGAGGTAGAATATTTCATTATTATAGAATCTAATGAAATATTTTACCTCTTGGCAGCCCTACCACAAATTCGGTTCAAGCTGAGTTCCGGCGCTGTTCGCTGTCACTTGCTCAGTACACCAGTAGCCAGCTTCAAGCGATACCACTTTTTGTACCTATGTATAGCGCTTTTTTCGAGGCTGTATAATATCAATAGAATCTAACTAGTAGTTACGCTCTGCTTTACATAATACTAACACTTACACTTACATTTAAACTTAACATAATACTTACACTTACATTTAATTTATATCTATAGTTGAACTAAATATTTTAACTCAAACACTACTTCTTTTTTAAGTTTGCCATATTAATGTTTTCAATAATTGCAATTATAGTTAATCCTAGTGGAAGAGCGGATTCTCTTAACACAAGCAACTCTTGCTTAAAAGGAGATCTCCAACACATTTATGTCAAAGCACTTTGTAATTGAAAAAACTTCTTTTTTCTTCTTTTTTTTTTTTTTTTTTTGCTGGCAATTTTAGGAAAATGGAATAAGTAAAGGGATATTAATTAATGTTAAAGTGACTAAAAGTATATTCAAGCATGTCGATGATGATGCTGGCAGTTTATTTTATTTATGTGCTTACAGTTCCACAATTTTACATTCTTTTTGTACTTGCATGCCACTTAACTGCTTTAAAAAAAAATTGCTTTGGTCATAACTCTTCTTTACCGAATAGTCACATATTTACTTCGTATTTAATATTACCATCAATAGCTACAGTTTTAACACCAAAGTCCTCTTCAGAAACAACTCCACCACATTTAAAGTTTAAGAATAGTAGTAATACAGATAAAATCGGGTCTCCTACTTCAGTTCCATGTTTTTCCGAACCGCGAAATCGCGTGAGAGTGCGTTTGCGACGTTTATCAGATTTGTACAAACATGTAACAAGACTACCGTGTTACAAATAAACACACACTTTATCCAGGGCGTTTGATTTACTGGGTGGGTAGTGCGTGTAAGTGGGATGAGTAAGCTTTTTGTAGAGTTCGAATTGGGTATGCGGAATCATTGTGTGAGTTATGGAGTAAAAGCAAAACACTGATAAACTCCTAAAGTTGCTGATTAGAATTCGTGTTATTTTAGACCTAATATTGGGTTTGTTTCGGTAGAAATTAGGTACATTTTTTTTTTCATAAAAAACATATTGTATCACTTCGTCATTCAGTATCAAGCTCAGATCCTCCTCCTCCTTTCCTGTATTTGACTACATCCATCTTTAAATATGTAGAATTGTAGATACCTATTACGTTCATCTTCAAAAGGTTGCTTTTCCATATTTGGTTTTCCAATTATTCCAAAGTAATAGAAACACATTACACTGGACCTAAAACATTAATTCATATTCAGGTAACTTTTGCCAAATTCACCGTACGACAAAATTTATCTAAGAACACATCCGAACTATGACAAAAGTAGTTTGCACATAAACAATAACATATGATTAATGTAGCTGGATCGATTTATTGCTCATATTTGTAGTTTTATTGCAAGTCGCCCCGTGCCTGCGTCGAGATTTACTTCCAACGCAATTCGTATGAACGTTGCTGGTGCAATTATTGTATGTTTTTTGGTAAGTGTGTTTATCTGTTTTGTGAAGACCGCAATGTTACTGTTTTCAGGGTTAGTGGAAGTTGTTTCTGTTACTACTGATTCAAGGATTTATTTTTTCTTGAAACTTCAAACACATAACTTGAAATTAAAAAAATCGTTATTATTACTACTGAGTCCACTTAGTGTTGATTTTTTCAATAGTCTGATAACTTTTTTCTGCATTGTAAATAATGATAATTTGACATATTTTCTATACAAAACCCGCCAAACCGCCATATTTATTCTTCAGATAAAAGTAATTTGACGGTTGAAAAATCGGCCCTTATGGGTTTCTGAGGTTATCCAATCGACAGTGATTATTGGTTCAATGTCATGTTTCTGAACACGTCGTTAAGGAAGAATTTAACTTAAAAGACGAGTGTATTACTATCAAGGGTTTATCTGAAGACCTCAAAAACCGATCATAAAGAAGGAATTCAATTAAATAGATAATTTTATTGAATTATTAGCAATTGAGAATTTAAACTCCGTTTAAGAATTCTTCAGCAACCGGGCATTATTCCGCTATGTTATGGGGTAGTAGAACAACTCTTTATTTTTTTAGTTCATTCAAAAAGTTTTCTGAAACAGGACTAACGAAAACATCTTATTTTCAGTATTGGAGTTCAGATTTATTCATGTTCCCTGATTTACGCAGAAAATTTTCAGCCAATAATAAAAACCACAAATAAACTTTCGCAAAACAAACAACCTGTACCTCTGTAACAGAACATCCCAACAATTATTTTGTCTACCGAAAGAGTCTTGCCTAACTCGTGTACCTATACGGTGCCGAACTGAAAATAATCAAAACTTTGCTCATAAAAATCCAAAACAAAAATGCATTATTCATACTCGCCACTCCGCGTAACACATGACCAGGATACGAAGATCCCTATATTCTCCCTTCAAAACAAGAATACAAACGAAAAGACTCAATTCGAGGGAAAGTCGCGGCTCAAACTAATCTGGTCGAGGATACAACTTGTGCGGACATCGCGAACAAAGTATGAAACTGTCTGAAAATACATAAATATTGTATTTAGGGGACCCGTATTAGACGCGAAGTATTATGGTAGATTTGATTTGTTGCAACTATAATATTCACTGATATAAAATACTGCCACACAAAACAAACTTTCATTCAGCATGAAGCATCTGAATTTTTCTTTTTCAGGTCTTGGAATAAGCTAAGCCATAGGCACTGAAAAGATAACTCTTGTGCCAACTGCCCTAGATCAAAGGCTGCCAAAGAGAAAACATAATTTATTTTTGAAATGAACACTCCATAAACATTTAAATTCCAAGGTTTTTTATGGTGGGTAAACAAATAATTCTTGACAGAACAGAAATCCTATTTCTTAACTAAATCTGAGCACCCTTCTGGTTCATTGCCAGACTTGGCTCTGCCAAAGGGCCATAGGAACTAGTCTTTCATTCACGGGAAAACTTACGAATAGTTCTTTTAAAGTTCTAATTTATCCGTATTGATCTTCATCTGATCTTATACCGAATCGTTGCAGACACTGTCATAATATTATAGCAACCTCTTTCAAGCTTCTGTTATGACAAAACAATTTATTACTGCATCCTCTAGTAGAGGTACAGTTTCTATAGATATCATCTATACTAATATTATAAAGAGGTAAAATTTGTATGTAAGTTTGTAAGTTTGTAAGTTTGTATGTAGGGGGTAATCTCCGGAACTAATGATCCAATTCTAAAAATTTTTTCACTGGTAGAAAGCTACATTATTCCTGAGTGCTATAGGCTATAAATTATATTTATATCATGCATATTAGCCGAGCTATCACAAGTTTTGTCTAACAAGTCGGAAAGAAATACCTCTTTAAACAGACTTTTTTGCATGCGCTGCCTAAACGGTTGTTTATAATTGATAACAATGTATGGCAGTCTGGTCCGTCTTAAATAATTCTACAAAAAAGTCCGCGACACCATATTTCTATCTTTTATATTTTATCTTTTATACATCTTTTATTGTTTTAAAAAAGTATTTTTTAGACATACTTACGTTTGGACGATTATTTAAACAACAAAACATTAATCCTTATCAAAATAAGATATTTTATGATCACATCATGGAGATAAGATTTGGCCTTTACAGTATGGCAATTGGTCATACAGTTTCGGAGATAATATAAAATTACTAAAACGCAAAATAACTTTAATTCATACCGGTTCCTCTTGAGCAAACATGTTTAGAGCGGACATTTTATCAATTTACCCATAGATGGCGTTGTGCAAAATGTCGGTGGAATACAGCGGAAGAGTTTGTTTTTAGGGTTCCGTACCAAAATGGTAAAAAAGGAACCCTTATGGTGTGACTCAGTCTGTCTGTCTGTCTGTCACAGCTGGATATCTCAAGAACTACTAATGCTATCAATTTGAAATTTGGAACAGTTTTAGATAATATTTACCCAACTATTTTGCAAATAAGAAAGAAATAAAACGATATGTATTTTTTTTGCAACATGGGCTGAAAGGGGGTCTTAAAAATTCAAAGTTGGGCTACTAGGTCATGTGGGGTATCATATGAAAGAGCGCTGTTTGCGCATTCTCAAAAATATTTTTATTTTTTTTTAGGCCGCACAGTGTTCGACTTTTGATGAAAAATGTAAAAAAAAATACCGTTCCCCCCCTTATCTCCTTATCTATCTATTCTCCTTATCCCCCCTTCCTTCCCTTATCTCCGAAGTTTGCAAAGAGAAAAATCTGAAATTATTCTATGTGATGCAAGTTTATGTAAAAATAACAGGAAAAAAAAAACGATGTCTCTAAATAGCACACTTTTTCAGAAATCGGAACGGAACCCTCGGTGCGTGAGTCTGACTCGCTCTTGACCGGTTTTTTTTTGTTAGTTTGTTTGAACGCGAATCTCTGGAACTACCCCAGTCGGATTTGAAAAAATCTTTTTGCATTTTATAACCCAGTTCTTGAGGAGGGCTATAGGCTATTTAACATCACGCTAGGGCCCTTAGGAGCCGAGCGCGAAGTAATAGCGCGGGCAGGCGATGCGGAAGGATATAGACTATTTAACATCACGCTAGGCCCCTTAGGATTAGGAGCCGAGCGCGAAGTAATAGCGCGGGCAGGCGATGCGGAAGGATATAGGCTATTTAACATCACGCTAGGGCCCTTAGGAGCCGAGCGCGAAGTAATAGCGCGGGCAGGCGATGAGGAAGGATATAGGCTATTTAACATCACGCTAAGACCCTTAGGAGCCGAGCGCGAAGTAATAGCGTGGGCAGGCGATGTGGAAGGATATAGGCTATTTAACATCACGCTAGGGCCCTTAGGAGCCGAGCGCGAAGTAATAGCGCGGGCAGGCGATGGAGAAGGATATAGGCTATTTGACATCACGCTAGGGCCCTTAGGAGCCGAGCGCGAAGTAATAGCGCGGGCAGGCGATGCGGAAGGATATAGGATATTTAACATCACGCTAGGGCCCTTAGGAGCCGAGCGCGAAGTAATAGCGCATGCAGGCGATGCGGAAGGATATAGTCTATTTAACATCACGCTAGGGCCCTTAGGAGCCGAGCGCGAAGTAATAGCGCATGCAGGCGATGCGGAAGGATATAGTCTATTAAACATCACGCTAGGGCCCTTAGGAGCCGAGCGTGAAGTTATAGCACGGGCAGGCATTGCGATGCGATACGTCGGGGTTGGTGGGTGGGGGTACAAGAAATTTAACGCGGACGAAGTCGCGGGCAGAAGCTAGTGATATCATAAAAGGTAAGTATGGTGTGTTGTGAACTCCTACTGATGGCGACACCTCGGGGCAAGACATGAGATCAAAATCTACGTCATACTATATCTCGACTGTGATTGGTTTTAAGAGCCATTTCACCAAATTTTAACGAATTTTTAATATTGCAGTCGTAGTAAAATAATGCGTTCACGATAAGTAAGCTCGGACATCAGGAGGCCGGAAAAAATGGCACAGGTCCTTCCTCGATGGGCGCTCGCGCTGTAATAATCGGTGCCCGCCTATGCAACGTAATTTATTCTAATTTAGAGTGATGTTAATAACGTTATTATGTCTAAATAAATGAAGGGATTTTAATAAAACTTTAGAATTAGTTTTGTTAAAGAACATAGTTTATTTTGACATATTTTTTTAAATTTAATTACGCGTTATTCAAACCAAAAAATCGCGATTAAATAGCGGTATAAAACGTAAAAATTGCCGCGAGACTTTATTTTTTAACTAATTAATGTTATAAATAATCGATATTCTAGTACATTAAAAGTCAACAAAATTATATGTCTGATGCTTTATATATTTTTAAAAGTAAAATTTATGAGTATTAATGATAGATTTAGGAGTCTGAAATTGACTCTGCGATGATTTTTCTGCAAACTAGTTGTGGGAGATTAATCGCCACAAAGTAAACAAATAAGTTTTTGTAAATGAGTTACATTAACATTCAATACGAAAGATTGGTCTTTCTTTTAAATGTATTCAACAATGTCAGAGTTTTACCTAAAATGGTAAATTAGGCGACTAAAATCTTAGATATCCGCCCGAAAACGTGAAACGGCTCTTAAAATCAAATCAAATAAAAAAAATATACATATATTGTTCCCACTCCTCTCTCCTTGAACCATGTAAGATGGAAATTACACATATTTTTGCTCGTTAACTAACGCATCGTATTTTATTTGAAAATCCACTACACGACCTGTAAAACACCAAAGTTTTCACCAAACCTCATCGCTGCTGCTCCAAGGTGGTTAATTAAGGTTGTAGCTTTTTGGAGTCTTCTTTTACACCAATCAGCAGCTGCAGCAGCACTTTTCCAATTTGTACGGAGGTGTATTGATATCTCCAAATCCAATTGTGATTGGGCTTTTCAAAAACCTCTAGATCTGATTTGTACAGGATTCAACTGCCAAACTTTTGTGACGGCAAGTTCGGTCAATCCATCAGCAAAGAAATTCATGTGTGTACCAAACGACATAATCAATGCATTAGATTCAGAGCAAATTGGCTGTGACAGACGGACAGACATAACAGACACAAGGGTTCTGTTTTTTCCTTTTGAGGTACGGAACCATAAAAAGAAAATAATATTACTGCAGTCATGATCTCTTAAGTATCCATGTGGTCAGATGTAGATCAAATGCAGTACCGGTGGTAGCTGCAACTCAAATTGCATGGTTTAATAGTAATTTAATGCAGGAATTTCCTTTATGCGATGACCGCTATCTAAGCTTTGCCAACTGACTAAATGAGAGGTTTTTGTAGTTTGTAGTCAATTGTTTTCTACAAGGAGATTAATACGTAGCTTGTTTTGGTATTTGTTGTAGTATTGGCGAAAGATACTTAGCGATGGGTACGGTTCATGTGAAGTATTGTAACAACGTCTACATTGATCAGTGATTGATCAGTGAAGACGTAGTGTTAATGTCGTTAGATGTACTATCGGCAAAACTAAAGCATGCTCAGTTAAGAAAATATTTCTGTGGAAGCGCAGCTAGTAACAGACCATACCACTTCCTGGTTTCGCCTAATTAGAGACAATAATATGCATTTGTGTGAGTACACGGTGTGTAACAAAAAATAACAACAAACGTTAGCAACAAATCAAACCAAAACAACGTGCATCCTATTGGTCAAAACGCATGCATCGGGCGATCGAGTAGTGAGCCGTAGACTAGAATTTTTTTAAGCAAGTAGACATCTACATCCATTTGACATTTTATCAGTTGTGATTTGAATACACTCAATCTCAATTTCTCAATTTGCTTAAAAATTAATTTCCCTGACTTTATAAACATAGACGCCACGTACCACTGTTGTGCTCCTGAAAAAGCCCCTAAGCACTGAAAGATTCTTGAAGCATACCTAATTACTGCACTTTACAATCATAGGTTGTTCGAGAGAATACGTTAAATAATAAGGATGAAATTCGCAAAACACATATTCGTTAGTATTACACTGACAGGTCTCAAGAACGCATCCTCTCAACGGCTGGACTGTAATGATGGATGACACTATCAGAATCTCAGAAAGAGAGCTGCCCTATTCTTATTGGAATATAATCGTGATTGTCTACTTTCATGAGAAAATATTATTGACAGTCGACACCATGGCCTGCCACGTCCCAAATCTGTGCAAAACTACCCATTTTGTGTTGATGAAAAATAAAATACATTCCTCAAGATAAATCTGTAAAAGCTTCTATCGACGTTGCTGGATTCTGGTCAAAGCAGACTCATACCGCCTTATTACAAAACAAGGTTCATCTTCAAACCCAGGTTTGAATTTTGACCATTTTTTGAATTTTGAACTTTATTCCGACACATTCAGTCAGTTTTACAAAACTGACAACTTAGTACCGGACTAAATTGTCAGTTTTGTTTAAAGAACTGTATTTTTATCACAGTTAGGTTCATAATACAAAAACTGGCTCAATGGTTTAAACCATGACAGAAGAAAAACCTCGTTTTGTAATAAGGCTGATAATGTTTAGAATCATCGATGCCACAAAGAAATCTATGCTTAATAATGCAAACACGTAAGTTAGATTTAATGTTTGTTATTTGTAACAAATTATTCGTTTGGAAAGTGCATATCCGATGTTCTAGTCGTCCGCTGGCGTCTGCATTGCCGTTCTTGGCTTGGATTTATTCGAAATTCGAACTTTATCAAAGAAAAAGTTGTAGCTCCCTGGCAACCCGCTAGGCGCCGTGACATCCCCCTCCAAGAGTTAGGGAGCTTACATACTGGAGAAAGCTTACGATGATTTAAGTAGTCCGAAAATGTGGCGAATTATAACGGTGGAGGTGGAAAAATTCACAGAACAGATATGGAAATATTAGGAATAATCTTGGAAGAATAACATCGGGAGGGAACTATATTTTCAAACAGTCAGTTATGGAAGCCAACGTAGTTTGTTAGTCCAAGTTTTATGTTGGTTGATATAGTAAGTACTTACCCATTTTTAATCTATTAGGTGCATACATTTTTCAAGTGTCAAAAGTTTTCGTATTTTTTTTAAACTTGAAACTTGTCACCGTACTAGAACAGATGGCTCTGTATTAATATACTGTAAGGAACGGGCAACCCCACGTCACCGGACTGCCTATAAATAGCGTGTCAGTTAACTGTCAAGCTCTCTTTTTCGTTGGCGGTCACGACGTACGGACGTCTCTGCGGGAATCTCCATCGGTTAAAGGTCACGTGAGCTGTTTTGTATTTTTCAAAGTGTGCAATCGTTATTTTGTTACATTGTCATTATAATTAGAACCAATTTAACTTAAATAAAGCCGTGATGATGTTGATTAATTTTACTTTGATTTATTAAACGGTTTTCTTGTTGGAATGTGTTTTTTTTTAATAATTTCCACTTTTGAATCTCATATCCGAAGTGGGATAAAGAACTAATTTGCCCACACTATCTAAAATTAATTAATTTGCAACAACTTTTGAATAAGAAAAACGTTTTTTTTACTGTGTTTTGAAAAGTATAACGATTGCTTGCTTGTTTTATTACTTCTTGTGATTATATTTGGGTGGTTTATATTCTATGATTGTGTGTTAAAATGGTGCGTACTGGATCACGTAGCCGTGAACGGCATCATACTCGAGATGGGCCGCGTGATCGGAAGAAGCGTAGTTCTCGAAATAGGCGGGTTTCGCAGACTAGGTCACATAAGCATAGTGATGACGATTCGCGGCTTAACTCGAGTGATGAACGACATGATCTGCGGAACAGCTCGCGTACCCGAGATCGGAGTGATTCACGTAATATTGAAAGACGTCGCTCGCGTAATAGGAATAAGCGCCATTCGCGTAGTGGTTCACGTGTTTGTCGTCGAGATCGTTCGCGAAATAATAGCTACGATAGGTCGCGGTCTAATTCACGTAGTAGAAGGCGTCATGCTCGCGATAAACGAGAATTCACACCTGAAGCACCACACCCAGTGCTTTCGAACGTACCGCGACAATCGCACAGTATAGATATAGGATCTAGTACACCGCCTTCTGAGGCGTCCACTCTTGCACATGCTTTGATTCATGCAATTAAAACTATGCAGCCTACAAGGTCACAACACTATTATGTGTCAAATTTTGACCCTTCGATACATAGTATTGAAGCATGGTGTGAGGAAGTGGATCGCGCCAGAGACGCAAACAACTGGAACGATCATGAGTGCTTATCACGTGTGGCTTCTTGCCTTAAAGGGGACGCTAAAGTCTGGTTGAGTGAATGGGTCACCAACGATAGGACGTGGACTAATTTTAAACGAGAGTTCAAATCTCTTTGTCCTAATAAACTCGATTACGCGAATATTTTATTTGACGCTATGAACACAACTTCAGACAAATACCCAACGTTCGCTGAATATGCGCGCCGTACTTTGTTACGTTTGAAAATAGTTCAGGGGTTAAGTGACGAGTTGCGAACGCTCATCGTTATCCGTGGCATAGACAGCCCGCAAGTGCGAGCAGCTGCTGCCAACTCAGACCTTACTCCTGACACTATTGTTTCATTCTTGTCAATCTATACGAAAGCACCAAAACGAGACCATTCGGGCTCTAAGAAACAAATCCAAACAAAGCCGAATAATCGTTCGGGTCCAAAATGTTTTACTTGCAACCTAAGGGGGCATGTTAGTCGCGATTGCAAACGTCAAAAACCTAACGTGACTTCCAACACGCAACCGGCACCAAGCAACACATGTCCTTTTTGTAAAAAACAAGGGCACACTGAGGACAATTGCTTTGCAAAGGCACGTTCTGAATCGCGAAACCAACGGAACGTTAATCTTTGCTCCTATCGGTCCTATTTTGCTCAAAATAAGGACGTAACTTCCGCAGTAGTAGAAGGAGTGCCGGTAGATGTACTCATTGATAGCGGTGCCCTTGATGTGTCCCTCATATCTTCAGACGTTCTTAAGTATATTTCATGCCAACCAAAACCAAGACGCTGCGTGTTGAAAGGCATAAGCGACAAAGAGATAGTTGTCACATCTTACGTTACAGTCACAGTAGAATTTAGCGAGATATCCATTGAGGTAGACCTGTTGGTGGTTCCATCTTCTCTTATGAACACACCTATCATAATAGGTACCGATGTACTGAATCGCGACGGAATAACTTACGTTCGAACCAAGGACAAACAGTATCTCACGCGTAACGATACCCGCGTCTATAACGTTCAATCAAGCGATCAGATCAACGTTAATACTCCTCTTCAGGGTGATAAATTGGAAAGCCTTATGTCAATAATCAATGAGTTTTCATCTTTCTTAATATCTGGTACTGCCACGACTACAGTTCGAACTGGGGAGATGGAGATAAGGCTTACCAAAACGACACCAGTAGTCTACCGACCATACAAGCTCTCACACCAGGAAAAACTTAGGGTTCGAGAGATTACTAAAGATCTTTTAAACAAGGGGATAATTAGGCGTTCAAATTCGGAATTTGCAAGCCCTATCATATTAGTTAAGAAGCGTGACGGCTCGGATAGGCTATGCGTTGATTATAGAGCGCTGAATAGAATCACGGTAAAAGACCGGTATCCTCTCCCATTAATAGAAGATCACATTGACAGATTAGGCAGCTATCAATACTTCTCTAGTCTCGATATGGCTACCGGTTTTCACCAAATTCGGCTTAAAGAGGAGAGCATTCACCTTACTGGCTTTGTAACACCCGAAGACCATTTTGAATACGTCAAAATGCCATATGGACTAGCGAACTCTCCTATTGTGTATCAATGCATAATAAATGATACCTTACGCAATCACATTAATGAGGGTAACGTGTTAGTTTATGTCGATGACGTACTGCTTATGAGTTATACCGTGGATGAAGGAATTGAGTTGTTACGTAAGGTACTGAATACTCTCACCAAGGCGGGATTTTCGATCAACCTTCGTAAGTGCTCTTTTCTTGTAACGGAGGTAGAGTATTTAGGTAGAGTGATAAGTAAGGGTCAGGTTAGGCCGAGTCCTCGAAAAGTAGAAGCTTTAGCTAATACCACACCACCAGAAAACGTAAGACAGGTACGCCAATTCCTTGGTCTAGCGGGATATTTTAGGCGATACATTAAAGACTACGCGATTCGAACCGCTCCAATTGCTCATTTAACCCGTAAGGATGTCAAATTTCAATGGTCACCCGAATGCGAGGCTATTCGCCAATACCTCATTAAACAACTTACAGAGGAGCCAGTTCTTTCGATTTTTGATACAAACCTTCCAACTGAGGTCCATACGGACGCTAGCAGTGCAGGTTATGGTGCTGTCCTCATACAGGTCCACCCCGACTCAAAAAAACATGTCGTAGCTTATTTTAGTAGGTCTACCCAAGGGGCCGAGCGTAAATATCATTCTTATGAACTCGAAACCCTCGCCGTAGTCAAGGCTCTTCAAAATTTCCGGCATTATCTCGTAGGGTTGAAATTCGTAGTAGTCACGGACTGTAATGCCCTTAAGTCTACCGAACGAAAAAAGGACTTGTTACCACGTGTTGCCCGTTGGTGGATCTACCTCCAAGACTTCGAATTCTCGATTGAATATCGGAAAGGAGTAATGATGCCACATGCAGACTACCTGAGTCGAAACCCAGTAGTTAACGTCAATCAAATATCCCGACCTCGTAACTGGGCTCAAATAGCTCAATCGGCAGACAATGAGACTCGAGACCTTATTGAAAAACTTCGCGATGGTAGTCTTGATACAAGTCGTTACTCAGTGCAAAATGATATTTTGTACTACAAATACGTCCCGATAGGTGAGCAACCCCGAATGCTTTGTTACATTCCTAAGGGTCACCGGCTCAGTCTTCTTAGGGTATTCCACGATGAACACGAACACATCGGTGTAGAAAAGACCCTGGATCTTATTTTGAGACATTTCTGGTTCCCAGGCCTAAGACAATTCGTAGCTAAATACGTGGCCCATTGTCTCGTATGTATTTCTCAAAAAAGAGTTCCCCGTGCCCCATTACAAAATATAACTTCCTGGGAGAAACCTGACACTCCTTTTGACACCGTGCATGTCGACGCTTTAGGTCCTTTGCCAGTGTCGGAGGGGTACAAATTCGTCCTCCTTATAGTAGACGCTTTCACTAAATACTCCTTACTGTATCCCATTGCTAGACAAGATTCCACAGAACTAAAGCGTGTTATTACACAAGCTGTTTCACTATTTGGAGTTCCTAAGCTTATGGTTACGGACAGAGGACGTATGTTTGAATCCAATGACTTTGTAACGTGGATAAACGAACTTGGTTGCAATTTGCACTACATAACTCCAGAGATGCATCACGCTAACGGTCAGGCCGAGCGGTATATGCGGACTATCCTCAACATGTTACGTATACAGACTAATTACAAGAAGGCAAGCTGGTCAGATACGTTGTGGAGGCTCCAGTTAGTGCTAAATATCACAAAACAAAAAACAACACAAGTCTCCCCACTTAACCTCTTGATCGGTACCGAAGCTACAACTCCTGTAGTTCGTGCGTTGGTACGTGATGTGGCTCTTAAAGGCAGCACGCCCAACCGGGAAGCTTTACGCGAGATCACCAGAGGTAGAGCTCGTCAATTGCTGAAGAACAATCGGGATAAGCAGGACGAACGAGTAAACCAAGGGCGACACCCACCTCGCCAATTTAATATTAACGATTGCGTGTTCGTTATTAAGTTTTCTCAGGTAACAGGAAAACTCGATCCCGGTATGCGTGGCCCCTATAAAGTGGTAGAGGTGTTACCCAGTGGACGCTATACACTGCGCTTGTTGAGCGGTGGCTACGGCAAGACAACGCAGGCCGCGGCTCAACACATGGTGCCATGGCAAGGCGAGTGGTGCCCAAACACTTGTGCCGCCTTCTTCGAGAGTGAGTATTTTTCTCCAATTTGCTTATGTGTAAGTGCTAGTCGCTGTGGTACTAGTCACTCAGGCGTTTGTCGCTTGGCGTTTGTCGCATAACACTTTGGTGCCTGTTGATATGGTGCTTGGTGTACTCCAAGCTGTATAAGCTGGCTAGTGTAGTCAACTTAAGATCAGTTTGTCGGACGTCTCTCATGTATGGATACGGCCTGCATGTTAGACAAGCTTACACGTACGAATACGGTCTGCGTGCTAAGCGGCTTGCACGTATGAATACGGTCTGCGTGCCAAGCAGCTTGACGTATGAATACGGTCTGCGTCAAGCATGTTTCAGATAACTATGACTAGTTTACAAGGACAATCGGCACGAGGTGCAGGGAACCGGCACGACGTGCAGGGAGCTGCCCCGAGGACAAAGGAGACCTTCAAAATAAAGGCCTCAGTTGGGTTTGAATATTACAAAGAGAGACGTCTCTGCATAATTTTAGAATGATGAATGTGTGATTGCTGTATGAATCCTTTGATAGATGATAAGTGAATTAGTTGAAAGTTGACTTAGAGAATGTTGTGAATGGCGAAATGTGTTCATTTAGTCTTATTGAATTGCCTTCTTAATGTAATTTTGTATTCAGGTGAACATGCGGAAGATGATGAGGCTACGCCTGCAGCCGGATCACAGCGTGTGGCTGACCCGTCTATGCCTCTGCTGGATGACGACATGGAACAAGCACCGTCGACATCAAACTCCGCGAACTCCGACCCCACTCACTCTGCGCGACTCACTCGTGTCGAGGACGACATACAGTCAGGAGAAGCCGTGTAAGGAACGGGCAACCCCACGTCACCGGACTGCCTATAAATAGCGTGTCAGTTAACTGTCAAGCTCTCTTTTTCGTTGGCGGTCACGACGTACGGACGTCTCTGCGGGAATCTCCATCGGTTAAAGGTCACGTGAGCTGTTTTGTATTTTTCAAAGTGTGCAATCGTTATTTTGTTACATTGTCATTATAATTAGAACCAATTTAACTTAAATAAAGCCGTGATGATGTTGATTAATTTTACTTTGATTTATTAAACGGTTTTCTTGTTGGAATGTGTTTTTTTTTAATAATTTCCACTTTTGAATCTCATAATACATAGAGCGAAAGAAACTTCGTTCCAACCAGGTGTCCCACGACATCTCCCGACTTTTTATTAATCTATATACCTATCTTTATATATAAAAATGAATCCCTATTAGCCTTGGTCATCGCATCACGCGTGAACGGATGAAACAATTTCTCTAATTCTTTTTTGTTGTGTGTATTATTGTCAGGAGAAGATTCTTATGAAAGAAAAAATTAAGAAAATTTCGCAGAAAATTGCAAAAAAAAAACTTAACGACTATTTTAACTTCACGCGTTTACATTAGTATATTCATAGCTAAGACAGGACAACGTCTGTCGGGTCAGCTACTTATTAATATTTGTACCTACCTACACAAGATGACATCATGCTGCTGTCCATGGGCCTTCCCCATATTTTTACCAGTCGTAAACTATCTAAGTACGGCGCCTCATTGATGAACTCAGAATGTCATTGTCATCATTTTATTATGCCACCTTATCAAGTCTTCGTTTAGGATACAAATAGGGAAAATTAGGATGTCGTTATTGTTGTTCTACCAGGAAATCATTTTACCTGTTTACTTTCAAATAACAATGCCGCCCACATCCATCTTTAGTGAGAGGATAAATACTTACCTATGTTTCCAAGAAAAGTCACCAATTTTGAAATTCACTTTTATAATACCAATCTCGTTTTCTCCGCATGAAAATAGGTATTTTTTTTTCAATATCTTCTTCAGTCTTTTAATACACCCGGTCTATTTTGTTAAAATCTCAACGTGAAAACTTAGGTGAAGTGATCTCGAAGTGAGTTTTCAATAGTGTCCATCTCTAGCATCAGGTGAAATGACAGCTCACTACAAGCTCACTTCACCCACGTTTTCACGGTGAGATTTTTACAGAATAGACCAGACAGACAGAGGAAAGTTTACAGAATTCGGGTGTTTTAAATCTTCATGACCGACAGAATTCTGTAAAGACTGTTACTTCTCAACAAAGGGACAGAATCATCATTATCTATCTATCTAGGCTTTTTCCAACTATGTTGTGGTCGGATTCTAGTCTAACCGTATGTAGCTGAATATCAGTATTTTACCTGACCTCCATAACCCAGCTACTGGGTAACACGATACCCCTTAGTAACACTATAGTTAGTTGTCAGACTTTCGGGCTTCGGACTACCAGTAACGCATGTCAATGAGATCATTGATACTCGTTGTACATGTATAGGATTATTGTTAAAACTCCAGCAACATCTTAACTGGTCATTTTACTCATCATTATGAACAACTTTTACTGTGGGACCAAACCTGAAATCGTGAAAATAAAATCAGCTGTTTTTTATCTACAAACTCGTCAAAATGTAGGGAGCAGTTGATTTTTTTTTCGCGATCTCTGGTTTGGTCCCATAGTAAAAGTTGTTGATATTGATGAGTAAAGTGACCCCTTAAGAGGTTGCTGGTGTTTTACCAATAACCCTGTACATGTCGCAGCCAACTTAATTAGTCTTTCAGTTAACAACCTAGCCTTTTAACTAAATAACGCCAACTAGCGGCCTGAATGATATTCAATTACCTATAAGTAAGGGTGCTTACATAAAGCAAAGGTTTCCCGGTACGGGCGGGACGGTATCGATCGGTGCAGGTATTAATTTCTATGTTATCTTATGCGCTCATTTATATAAAGAAACACTGAAACTGTTTCATAAAAAGAAACAGGTTTAAACTTGTCGCACAGATTTGCCTGTATCGGTAACCTGCTTCTTTACGTTTGCACGCTTACATTGGAACTGTGACCAACCACACTGAAAGAGCGAAGTGAGCGGTTCCGTGGGAGCGGTTAGCAAGCACTACTTCCAAGCTATGCTCTTAACTAGCGACAAATAAATAAATAAATAATAAATAAATATCCTTGGACATTTCATTAGGTTGTTTAGCTTGGGACTAGATGGTGTTGTGTGAAATGTCCAAGGATATTTATTTATTTATCTATTTTATTTATTTCACACAACGCCATCTAGTCCCAAGCTAAGCAACCTAATGCTTGTGTTATGGTAACGAGATGGCTGATAAACAACTTAGGTATATACATTTTTTTTTAAATTCATAAGGACAGAATCAATCTGCCTACCCTTTTCCCAACTATGTTGGGGTCGGCTTCCAGTCTAACCAGATGCAGCTGATTACCAGTATTTTACATAGAGCGACTGCCTATCTGACCTCCACAACCCAGTAACTGGGTAATACGATACCCCTTGGTAAGACTGGTTGTCAGACTTTTTGGTTTCTGACGACCATCACGGCCCAACCCCGGCAAGCGTAGCTTAACGTGATGGTTCGACCCATACGGCTGTTATTACTTAGCCACGAGCTCCTGCTATACATAGGGACAGGTATTCTGTACTTTAGTAAATCTTGAAACTAGTAAGGACAGTGTGAAGCCCTCTCCACACGTAGTCTTGGTCGTATTCTGGCATGCAGGCAGCTGTTTAATACACTGTCAATTGCAACGTAGCTATTTGTCGATTTAAGTGCCTCGCCCGTATATCTCCCCTGAAATATACACTGTTGCAGTGTTCAAACCACTTTCAGGATATTTGATATTGATATAGAGACGTATCAAGATAATTTATATTTTTAATAGAAGAGTGAATTATGGATTTTGTAACAGTTAGTTAACATTTTCCTGAACATCTTTATTGGTACCTATGTCCTAGATGTTGTTAAAGCACTTGTCGCACGCTAAATACCGGTTTAACTTGATAAAAATAGACTTCTGGATTAATGTTTTGCAATATAAATAAATATGTAAAGATCAGTAAAAAAAAACATTAATTACTTTAAAAAAATCATTAAATCTGTGCAAAGAAGTTGCAGAAGCTTTCGACTCAAGCTCTAATAGGTCAATATTCTATTAAGGGTGCGTTGTGTCTAGAACAATCATTGACATTAATAATAATAACACATAAATATTTGATTAGTGGAATTTTGTTACCTAATTGTACAGACACTGTAACTTACAGTGTCGAGCATAAATACCTTATAGTTACGCAAAATTCAAAAGAGTTTTTCTCGAGAAATAAAAATTTCGACTTTGAGAAAATACCTATTTCGTAATTGTGTGGTACCAAAAATATTATATTCGTAGTAACACTTTATAATATCTTTAGCTACTTTAGAAGAAAATCGCTTTTTATTCTTGCGTAATTTTTGCTCATTTTATGGAACTTCAGCCTGTAAATGTTTAGGTACTGATAAACATGGTTAACAAATCTAAGCTTACAATAAATGGCCATGTAGAATTATTCGTGAAATATTTTAGTAAAAACACATTTATCTTCATAATATAACCCAGCTTTACTTAGGCTTTCCCTAAATCTCGGCTTTATTTTTGCTATTAAAATTGATATAAGAATAATAAATAAAACTCAACTGACCGTCTTTATGTTATGAAAGATACTCACTCACAAATCATACATGTTCTTATTTCAAAAATCCTTCAGTACCTGCTCATGTCATGGTGAATAATTCATAAATAATCAGCCTATTAAGAGCCCATACTACCTCAGCTTTTTATCACGCTCGCTGACTGAGTGAGAGCGAGACTGAGTGCGGTGCTGGGCGCCGATAGTTTAGGTAATTGCTTTTTACGGTGAAAATAATGGTAATTTGAAAAAAATAAAAAAAACACAAGACCTGCTTTATAGTTACTTCAGTTAGTATGCAAAGTTTCATGATCTAATTTGAAGTATTTTTTGAATACCAGTGGTTTATTTGTTCAGTTTGGAGGTAACTTTGGATATTTTTTCTATCGATAAAATATTATGGAATCGTGTTTTCGTCAAACATAGTACTTAACATTAATCCTCAACTTTACCATATTTTTATTTCAAAATTAATGCTGCAGTATTTTCGACCTAACGGAGGATCATGCTAAGCCATTAATGTTCCCACTGCTTAGACAAATGGACAAAACCTTCCCTCAATCAAAAATAAGAAACATGTAAAAGTAGATGTAGTAGTCTGTATTTAGGTCTACGTAATAAAGTCTATTTCTGCATCACAATCCTTTCAAGAAAGATGTATGTAGTAGTTATTTCAATGAATAATGAATGTTTACCTAATCGTCAGTTTTTAATCGGACCGTGGATTCGGTAAACATGTTTACGTTCTATATTCTGGCTATATTTTTATTTTCCCGTCGAGGTATTCTCGCTGCTGTGTAGCTTAGCCAGCATGATGATACGTAAGATTACTAGATGTGCTACTTTCAGAAACACTACCAATATCATAAAAGTTTGAAATGTAGGTAAAAAGTTGCAGAAGAAAATAGGTTATGTAATGTAGGTACCATAGAACTGCATGCGGGGGCCACTAACTATACAAACATTTTAAAAGTGTATGCACAAGCAGTAGAGGGTCGCGCAGTTTTAAGGGTCCTCGAAACGATCAATTGCAATTCTCAATTTTTACGTGATTGATTGCAAATTGATCGTCTACCAAGTGCAATTGAAGCGATTAACAGTATTACTACAATAGAAATTGATGGCAATTGATCAATCGATTGAGCTATTGATCGTTTCGTAAAAGTAAAAGATCTCTACGAGTACCTACATAATTTAATAGTAAATTGTTCGTAAAGTCAATAATTTCATTGTTTTAGAAGTTAAAAAAAAATTATGAAAAATAATAAATATAAAAACAATGAAAATGTAAATTTTAACTAAAAAAACTAAATTTTTTGGTGTAAATTACAAGGTGGATACATAGACTTATATAAAAAGATGGACTCCGCGCCACGCATATCGAAAGTGAAGCACAGTAAGTGAAGGAACGTTTGTACAAACACGCCTCACGCACACATTTACATCATAGTATGCCGACCGGCCGCCATTACGTGACAAGAGCGACGGCGTCTTTGCAGGTACTCAAATCATGCACACATAGATCGGTACGGTGCTTCACTTTCGATATGCGTGGCGCGGAGTCCATCTTTTTTTATAAGTCTATGGGTGGATACTTAATAATAATTTAAAAAAAAATACATCTTTCATTCATGTGTTTCAAAGACAATAATAATGTTTAAAATAGACAATATGATAATGTTCAAAGACAATAATAATGTATAATGTTTAAAAATGCTTCCTTCTACATAACTTTCCTCAATTTACAAAACCAGTTCCCCACTTAGGTATTTACTTGTTAAGATGAAAACCATTCTTTCTCGAACAATCAACACCCAAACCACGTTTACATAAACCAACTCCACTCTTAGCACATCCAGTAGATCTGTACGGCGCACGAGTAGCGACCGGTCGACGTATTTCAGCCGTTTCTCTCCCAGAATATATTCGTTTTTGGTCGCTCTTTTCATGAGCTCGCTGAATGTAGCCTGGTCTATTCATCCTGTGGCCCCGGCGACGGATTTTTATGGGGGTTTAACGCGAATTATATTTGCTTCAACTGTGTTTCGAATAAATAGTCGTGAATCTATAGCTTGATAAGTGTGGGTCTTCCTTTGTTTTTGGTATGATTATTTGTTTGGTATAGAAATGGGTAAAGAATTGGTTCTGATATATTTTGGTCGGTAAATAAGGTCAATTATGTAAGTAGGTAGAGAGAGATCATCATCATCATCTGCCTAGCCTTTTCCCAACGATGTTGGGGTCGGCTTCCGTCTAACCGGATGCAACTGTATATGTAGATTGACTGCCTCTATCTGATTTCTACCACCCAGTTACTGGGTGTGGGTAATACGATAACCATTGGTAATACTGGTTGTCAGACTTTCGGGCTTCTGACGACTCGTAACGACTGTCAAAGATCCAGGAATGACAGCCTGCACCAACGGCTTAACGTGCTTTCTGAGGCACCGAAGGGTCTTGGTATCTAAAGATGGTCACCCATCCAAGGACCAACTACGGCAACCGTAGCTTAACCTGTTCAATCGTCCCGTGCGGCTGTTAGTATTTAGCCAAATAAATTTTTAAATATCAATTTCAAATATTCTAATAAATAGAAAACTTTGTGGAGACCCACACATTGTATACTCAACGTGTGATTTAACTGCCCTACCTACAATCAATAATTGCACAAAACTTCCAGTTTTTATCCTAGGCCCTAGACAATACAAGATACAAGTGCTCACAACCAAACATCTGCCTAAGCACATCATTAAACAATTACCCACAATACTTGGTCCTCTCGACCGCAGTATTTCGGTAACTTGGCAAATAAGTCTAGCACTTAGTTTCGAGACGAGGTGGTTTCTTTACTGCACTTTAATGTCTTGCCCTGACCACCTAACCTGCGGTCCCAACATCATTGCTATTACTGGGAATCGTCTTAGTTTCGTGTTTGGTGGTGCAGTTTACCATGTAGATCTACTCTATTGTAACTGGTAAGTATTTTTGGAAGAATAAGGTGCGTTTTAAAATAATTAAAAGTTAGGATTAAAATTGAATTGACATCACTAAAAACTTCTAAAAATTACTTTAATGGTTTAAAGGGGAACAAAAATCCTTCCTTATTTCTTGTATATAAAGGGAACCTCTGTGCAAAATTTCAGCTTTATAGGTCCAAGGGTTTGGGCTGGGCGTTGATGAGTCAGTTAGGACTTTTCTTTTATTATATTGAGATAGCTTCTGCCCACGACTTCGTTCACGTGAAATTTCTTGTGCCCCCGACACACCCCTCGCATTGCATTGCCTGCCCGCGCTATTTCTTCGTTTTCGTTTAGTGTTCTTTCTGACTTTTTTTCTTTTTGCTCGGCACCTAACAGTCCTAGAGCGATGTTAAATATGCCTGTATAGCCTTCTTAATAATTGGGCTTATCTAATGCAAAAATAATTATTAAAGTCCGACTGGCAGTTCCAGAGATTAGCGTGTTTAAACAAACCAAAAAAAGTGTGTGTCAGCTCCGATGCACGACTGGAGTTTGTTCCTGTTTTTGTGCCGTTCCGAGTTTCCGACTTTCTATTTTTCGGTCATTTCTGTCGGGCTGGGTTTCTTCAATGAATCAGTGCTATACGAATATCAACTTTAAGGTGTAAAGACACTCGTCCTCCTCTCACTCTTACCACTCCTCCTCTCATCCTCACCCCCCCTCTTCCCACCCATATTCCCTCTCTCCCTTATCATCCCTTTCACTGCCCCTCTCACCCCTTCACCCTTCCCAACCACTCTCCCTCTCAACCCCCTCACCACATACCCTTCCCGTTAACCTCCCCCTCCCCCTCTCACACCCTCTCATATCCCCTACACCGCTTCCCCTCCCTCTCTACCCTCACCAACTCCTCCCCTCCCCTCTTTCCTTCTCCACACCCTACCCCTCACTACACCCTCCTCCCTTCTATCCCTCTCATCCTTCCTCCATCATCCTCCCCTCTCACTCCTCACCACCCCTCCCCTTCCTCTCCCTCTCACCAAACCCTGCCCTTCCCCGTTTCCCTCCTCACCACTCCTCCCGTTCCCTACCCCCTCTACCCTTCCCTCTGGGGAAAAACTATTAATGACAAACTTTATTACTTGCTTAGGAAAGTATTTGTGACAAGTTTCAAGTTAATTAACCAAATGAGTAAGATTTTTCATATAAACTATATTCCCTTTTTTCACCATCATAGGGGTGGAATTTTAAAAAATCGTTTGGGATATTTCCGTAACTTGACTGAAAGATTATTTACACCAACTTTCGAGTTAATCAAGCCCCGCAGTAAATCCTGCCCTGTAAAATTGACTACCACTTTTCATCCCTATATGGGTAGATTTTTGAAAAACCGTGATACACGTTATTCTTCATTTTTGGTCGCAAGTTTAAATACCGAGTTTCGAGTTAATCGGAACGCCCGTTAAAATTCCTCCATACAAAACTTTGACACCCCCCAATCCCTCCTGAGCGGGTAATTTAGGAAAACTAAAAATGTCAAACTTTATAATTTACTTAGATAAATATTCTTGCCAAATTTCAAGTCTATTAACTCAAGGAATAAGATTTTTGATACAAACTTTCATCCCCTATTTGTCCCCCTTAGGGATGGAATTTCCAAAAATCCTTCCTTAGTGGATGCTTACACTGTATAAGGTATCTATGTGCAAAATTTCAAGTCTCTAGGTCCAGCGGTTTGGGCTGTGCGTTGATATATCAGTCAGTCAATCAGTCAGTCAGGACTTTGAATTTTATATATATAGATAGATTAAACCAATAGGTAAGCATGGCAAAAGACAAACAGGCGTGTAGCGTCCGTTTGAAGGAGCTTCTAAGGAAGACGAAAACAAGGAAATCTGAAACTTGTAAATAAAGTTAAGTTAATCCGGATCCACTTTTCGATGTATTTGAAGATAAGTATCACCATTGACATGATGACCTGTTAGTCTCACACGGAGTGATTGTGGTTTAGACCTTAGCATCGTTAAAGAAAACCTGATTTTCGCAATTTGATTCTATCAGAGTAACAAAAAGATGCCGCTACTGAAAAAGAGATGGGGTTTCCAAGGAACACCAAGTTACTCCACTTCATCGTCAACTTTACTTTATCACTACAAAAACAGACATTCGTACATGTTTTACATTTTATCAGCATTAAACAAAAAACCTTCTAGTTACCTACAACAAAACCTCCGTAAGTAATCCAGAAATTTATAAGCATTTGGGAGAATAAATTACAACGCTAGGATTTTCGCGTATCGCTAAAATGTAATTGCCAATATTTAACAGAAGCGCTACGCAATATTTCTAAAGTAAAATCCGTATGTAGCTCAGAATTGCCTTCGACTGACATAGCTAACACATTATTGGGACCCCTTTAGCGAGCATTAAGTATTCCAGTCCTTATTTTTGTTTCTTCATTTGTTACAAATAGCTGGAGAGCTTTATTAAGATTCTTATTAGCAGTGTAATAATTTATTGTGCATTGCGCCCGGGCCAACTCAACGACGATTATTTTTTTATGGTAAATTGTTGCTAATGGCCTAGTTGTTTTACCTGATGGTAAATAATGCTGAGCTTTGACATCTGAGGGGCAATTATCGTATTTTTAACAACGTTCGCAATCTAATCTCAGTCTCAATCTGCCAAAAATTGTATAGCGTTTACATACATTTTTGACATTTAATTGACGCGGGCATGAGATTGTTAACGTTTTTAGGTACGAGAATTGGGCATCAGGTATGAGTGCATATTCTAAACTAATATCCAGAATCAAATTTTTATAATACATATTGAATTAAAGAACATTTGGGAAGATTTTTTTGATAGCTTTAAAAATTTGCTTAAGGGCTGATTTTTCAATGGTCAGATAACTTTTATCTGAAGAATAAATATGACAGTATGACATATTTTATAAACAAAAGCTGTGAAACCGCCAATTTTTTTCCATAAATAAAAGTTATCTGACGATTGAAAAATTAGCCCTTAAAGTTATGCAAAATATTTGATGTCTCGTAAAGGATAATTATATATTAATATGACAGCTCTGTTTTTCGTCCGACTTGCAAACATCTGCATCTTTTTCAACATTTTAGTTTTTTTCAATATTATTGACGTGTAAAAGAGTTTCAGTAAACCTACATAAAGAAACAAAAATTATTTATCATCTTTCGTACGTTACGTACAAGTTAGTACCATAAGCACCTATTGCACCTAGGAGCCATCCTTCACATCTACTTTCATAGAGAAAGACATTCAATGGACATCGAAGTAAATAAATAAACAAAAAACTTCATTTAACACCCGTCCCCGTCGGCAAAATTTCTTTTGCAAAACATTTTCAAATGCTAGCTAATTTATGAGCCATAGAAAATAAGCCCATTCTATGGTAAATGGGTGACTTCTTACGTCCATTATGTTGCATATAAACAACTAAGCTAAAAGTTATTGACGAATAGTAATTAGGTGATGTAGACCATCAATCTATTGTCAGGTGTTTTAAGCTCATCATTATTAGTCTTGACTGTCTTACGGTTAAAAGTACAACTGTCGAGCTAGCGTTTTGTGTTGAATCCTAGACAGGGAATGGTTACTAGGTTCGTTCTGCCTGTTTATTTAAAGTTGTTAGTTGAAAATTATGCTACTTATAGGAAACCTAATAGAAAGTGGTTACGGCCACCTGAAACCTCAAAGATTTGACCGATGCACATTGTGGCCGCATCTACATCGCCACATACGAACTACGCATCATAATGACATGACGTCACGCAATCCTGCATCGCGCAATTAGAGTTTACTACGCGACTAGCATATATACAACGTCCCGACATCAACCGTCGGGCAGTAGCCCACCAGACACAACACCCGTCTGGTCGGAGGATCCTCCCTTTTCAATCGAGGATAAGTGAACTTTACACCCTGTTCCTCATGCACATGAAAATATCTGGTATTGAACCATTGAACAGAAATACAACGTGATTGGGTGGCATGCAACGTTACCATCTATAAACTGGATCAAAGTCCTAACATTAAAATAGAATGATGTGGATCATAAATTCATAAGCCTTATTTAGACGTATTTCCTGATTCAAATCGTTACTAAAAATTCTGTAGAAATCGTTGTTTTTAAATAACAATCAGTTACCATCTAGGCTACCAGATCGCAGACCTAACATAAAAATAGAATGTATGTGGGTCATTGGCTTTATTCGGAGGCATTTCCTTATTCAAATCCTATGTCAGTAGAAATTCTGTGAAAAAAAATTGTTTTTTTAATGCTATTCAGTTACCATCTAGGCTACTAGTCCTAACTTTGAGAATAATGCATTTGGATAGGGCTTATTAAGATGCATTTTAATTTTTTATGGTAGGTAGGTAAGAGCCCACGACCTAAACCATGTCGCATCGTTTTACGTGACACATTGATTTATTCGCATCAACTGACCAATGTTCACTTGAAAACAATGTTTTCAGACGGTTTGCTAAGGGTTTTTTTGTATGCCTCATTTTTAATTTTCTTAAATGGTCTACTGGTGTCTGAAAATTGTGTTTTCGGTATCTAAGATTTATCGTTCAACTATATTCTGAAAATAGACAGATTGCTATGAAACAGTTCGGTACTTTTTTTGACATATTATTTGGAAATGCTGTCAGGTCAGAAATGACACAGAAAATTTCTGAAATTAGGTTTCTTGGATTCAGAAAAACCGAATCTATCGATTTTATATACGGTTTTGGTCGTAAAACGATGAGGCAAAAATTTTGGTCATAGGCTCTTGTACTATTATTAGGCCTTATCTAAGCCCATTTCCTTATTTCACATTCTAAGTCAGTAGAAATTCTGTAAAAAAGAGAAAGAGAGAAAGTCACATGCAGGGGGCATAACGTTTTTAGGGTTCCGTACCTCAAGAGGAAAAAACGAAACCCTTATAGGATCACTCATGTGTCTGTCTGTCTGTCCGTCTGTCACAGCCAATTTGCTCCGAATCTAATGGACCGATTAAGTGGAAATTTGGTACACATATGGATTTCTGTGACCCAAACACGTACGGCTAGAGTAAATAAATGAATTTTGAATATGGGGGTTGCTTTTAGGGCAAATAAGAAAATTAAAAAAAAAAGATTAGCAAACTGTACCGTTTGACATATCAAATGAAAGGGCTTACTATGAGGGTCTCAAATATAGTTTTTTTTACAATTTTAAAATAAATAGTTTTGAAGTTATTTAAGAAAATAGACGAAAATTGACCGTTCCCCCCTTATCTCCGAAACTACTGAGCTTAAATTTTGAAAAAAATACAGAAAATAGTTCTATAGCTGTAGATTACAGGAAAACCTATAAGAAGTTTGTAGTCTTAAAATAACATGGTAAATCTCTCAATATTGTGAGTACAAACTTACATTTACTGTTGGAATGTATGGGAGAACATGCTTTTCAACTGTAATGTTAAGTTTGTTTTTGGGATAATTTTATACCAACTACGGAACCCTTCATTGTGCGTAGTCCGACATGCACTTGGCCGGTTTTTTTCCTTACGTGACGATTTCTACCAGTCAACTCCTTGCTACCGCAAGCCGAGTTATGGAACTTCGTTCCAAAAAACGTTGTTTACTATATGATATTCAATTACCATCTAGACTGTTCTAGACTAACAGAGGGACAATTCTCGTATTTTTAACAACGTTCGCAATCTCATCTCAGTGTCAATCTGTCAAAAATTGTACAGCGTTTAACTAGATTTTTGACATTTGATTGGGGCTAGGATGAGATTGCGACTTGAATTTGAACGAGAATTGGCCTTCAGATCACAGCCTAAACTTTAAAAATAATGTAAGAAGGCATAGGCATTATTTAGACGCATTTCCTTATTCTAATCCTATGTTAGTAGAAATTCTATAAAAGAATAAATTTATGTCACTAAGGGCTAATTTTTCAATGGTCATAAGTATAACTCTTATCTGAAGAATAAATATTTCTATTTGACACCTTTTGTATAGAAAAAATATCAAACTGTCATATTAAAATTTATTCTTCAGTTAATGAGTTAGGTGACTATTGAAAAATTACCACTTAGATTACATTGAAATGAATTTTCCTAGACCTCACACTAGGATTCCCTGTGTTGAGAGATGTTTTTTTAGTCGACAATCAGTGTTCAAGTCAGCTCTAGGCTCTTAGAAGAATGTTAAGTGTAGGTATTTAAATATCGGTGTGCGGTAGTTTTTTGCGGCGCCTCTAAAAATAGATGAGTTGTAAAGCTGTCGTAAGTGACGCGTGACTTGGGTCCAAGTTGGTGGTGTGTTTATTGCAATTAGTGTGGTTTACTTTCAAACGAATTGTAGTGGAAAAGTTTGAAAGAAATGTAATACAAAGCAGGTGTATTTTAGTAAAGTCCTGAAACACAGCATGTAGGTAAGTGGGTACCAGGTTGGCTGATTTGTATATTTTGTTAAGAAATTAAGTGTTAATTTATAATAGTATATTAAAATTATTTATAAGGCAGGTGTGAGTGAAAACCGCGCCGGGATGGCCTCGAAGGACATTGGTGAAGTTATTAAGGCTGCCTGTCCACCGGAGCGGAGCGAGGCTACGGAGCGGAGAAACGGAGAAATATTAACCAATAGGAGCGCGAGCGGACGGCGGAGTGGAGCGGACTTAAGATTCTATTGGTTAATATTTCTCCGTTTCTCCGCTCCGCAGCCTCACTCCGCTCCGGTGGACAGGCAGCCTTAGAAAGGTGATGAGTTTAGTATGTCCACTCTGAAATGACGCGCCCCACTACCGCATTTACCGTACGTATACAAAGTTAGGTAGTGAGGCGCCTGATTTCAGAGAGGACAAGCTGTACAACCGGGGCGTGTGCTTATGACCAGATGAACTTAAACGAAGCAAAAGGAGAATGTAAGAATGAGGTTGAATGAGAGGATGTAAGTATCGCAGCTGGTGGCGTTATGAAGTTTCTGCCTACACTCATGGAAAGCAGGCGTGATTGATTTTATGTAAGTAATTTTATTTTTATTTATTTTATTGAAAATATATAAATTAAAAACAAAACTAGTAAGTAATATTTTCGAAATTTACGAAGTTTAGGCTGAAAAAATTGGCTAGTATTACAGATGGTACAGATAGATAGAGGCATTATTTGTTTTTTACACCACATTCATCGTTTTTTATCTACTGAAAGTTTAGAAAAGTGTACCGTAACATTCGTGATCTGGTTTTGTTTCCTGTAGAACCAACCATATGAAAACAAATGCCATATGCCTGGCTATGCGTAGATAACTTTAGCCATCTCTCTAGATATTTTAAACTTAAATCCCCAAACAATAAACAGAAATTAAATTTTCCATTAAACTGTAAAACGTATCAGCTGTTCCAAAAAAGTTAATCACCGAAATGGGCCACCGGTGATTCACTAAAAAATTAACTCCGCATTTGCTTCTAAATAAATTTTAAATTTCACCCTAAAATTTATGACGTCATCCCGGGTACGCGTTTGTAAAATTGTAATTGTATCTCTTATTTGGGACAAAGAGAACAAAAGGTTTGTAACTATGATTAAATGCTTGGAGGTATGTGTCAGTTTTGATTTCAGTTTTGTTTTAATTTAATAAAATTGTCAAGTATTTTTTCATGCTTGAAATAGGATAAGCAAGCTAACTAATTTTATAGGTAGGTAGGTAGGTTTCCTACAGATTTTTTAATTTTATTCCGTTAGAGTACGTAATTATTGTTCTACGTAGAAGTTAGATGTGAGTGGATTTGTGAGTAACTATATATATATTTTTTTTAAATCAGATAACACAATCGCTATGGATGTTAATAGTGTATTAAAAAGTTGCTACTGTTGATCGTAGGTTAAAAAGTACCGAGGTAAAAATAAAAGTAATTCTACATAGGTACTTAGACATATTCTAAAACTATAAGACAAAAGAAGAAACAAAAATAGAAAATGCTTCCATATTGTTTAAAAAGGGCATTATTTACCTCATGATATAATTTATTCATACTAGTACCAAAAGACTAACCCCTTATTCATAAAAAAAAACTAAAACGCTCTATAAACCTATTTAAGAGCGTTAACGTCGCGCGCGCTGGCAACGTCGCATTTATAAAGGTTTTTTGTGATTATTTTAATAAATTTAAATCAAATGAAAATTTCCTCTCTCAAATTCTTAAATCGTTGGTATTTATAAGTATGTATGCTATTTTTTGACGGTTATTTTGGTGTTTACTCTTAGAAAATGAAATATTGTCAATTATTTTCTATTATTCTATTTTCTAAGTAGTAAATACCAAAATTATTGTCAAAAAATAGCATATATACTTATAAATACCAACGATCTAAAAATTTGAGAGAGAAAATTGTCCTATGATTTAAATTTATTAAAATAATCATGAAAAACCTTTGGAAATGTGACGTTGCCAGCGTGCGCGACGTTAACGCTCTTAAGTTATAAGGGTTTGTCAATCTCTGTCGAATTATGATTTGAGTTTTAAAGAAGATGACAAAACACTTCTATAACTAAAATAGGTTTATAGAGCGTTTAATTTTTTTATGAATAAGGGGTAAGTACTTTCTAAAATACCAAAAACAATGATAAATAAAAAGGAGCTGATCTATGATTAGGTAAATCAACCAAGAGGGTTAACCAATACATATACATATAGCCAGTTAGGTTACATAACAGGTTTCAAATGAAAAATAAAATGAGGTCAACCCACATGCATACACATGAATATTTATTTCCTTAATGCTATATACTAAACGGCTACTTCATTAACACTTACTCGAATAAAATAAATATGAATTCAGTTAATTAAGCTCGTTCATTAACTTATGCGCAGACATAATAAATAACTTTTAGAGCATAATTTTATAGAGCATCATCTCTGAAGCGGGACATGCAAATTGAGAACGTGAAAAATAAAAGATGATAACGTTTTTATAAAGTTCCGACGGACGAGGGACGGCCGGCCGTGGTGCGTTTGTGACTTTTATACACTACGATTTCGAGTTTTGAAAAAATGTTGCATAGGCTTTTCACTGTGAAATTTCCAAGATAGGCATATGTGGATTTTCCAATTCTCTTTCATAATTATATGAGTTTTTTGTAGACTGTAGGACTTATTTTCGAGAGCCTGGGAAATGGTAAAACTGTAAACAGCAGTTCTTTAAGTCTGATTACAGATCTATTATATTTATTTATATCATATTTTATTTTTAACACTGCATTTACTTAGCTGTGGCTCATAAATGTAGCTAAAACCAGCCTAAGAGCTGAGCAAAAGAACACTCCCGGAAATAATAATAAATTTTATTAACAAATGCAGGAACAACTCATGTAAGTACAATATATACATACACCAGGTATTCCTGATATCTAAAGGCTTGATGAAAACAAATTAGCTGATGATGGAAGTAGAAATTTAAAAGAATGCGAAATGTACTGAATTGTGGTTGGGCCATAGCTTGTAACAACGCTAATTGCTGGACAGTAAATCGTATCTTTTTGTATGTCTTATGTCTTCCTACAATATCGCGTGCTTTCACCACCACCCACCTAATGATAAAGTATAGTTTGACTAGTTCTAAACTACAAATTCTTTTCTCTTTATTATAAGTATCTACGATTAAAGCATTTAAAACCTACATCGTGAGCTGTAAATGTAATTAAAAAATATGAACATCACCGTCCAGCGAAGAAGCGGCGATGAAAAGGGTGGCAGAGACGATGATAAATAATGCGTTAAATGTGAAGAGCGTCACTTGAGGGCTGGGCACCGGTGGAATACCAAGTTGTGTATGTTGTGTGCTGGATATATTTTATGACTTTATTATGACGTGTTCATTATGACGATAATCGCAATTTTTTATACCAACATGAAAAAAAAGAGAACCTATAGGTAGGTCAATCAGTCTGCCAAGCCTTTTCCCAACTATGTTGGGGTCGACTTCCAGTCTAATCGGATGCAGCTGAATACAAGTATTTTACATGGAGCGACTGCCTATCTGGCCTCCACACCACTGTAACTGGGTAATAAGATATCCCTTGGTAAGACTGGTTGTCAGTTTTTCGGGCTTCTGACGACCCGTAACGACTGTCAAAGACCCACGAATGACAGCCGGGACCAACGGCTTAGCGAGCTTTCTGAGGACGGAGCAGTCACGGAGGAGTCTCGGTATGCAAAGATGGTCACTCATCCACCCTGATCGATCGACTCGTGCGGCTGTTATTACTTAGCCACGAGCTCCTGTAGGTAGTTACTACGTACTTATTATATACTATACCTATACGTAGAGTACCCTACTATATAATTGGGGAAAAATCAAAACACTTTTTTAAGATTACGGTACAGACAGATGCCTATTATTCTTATTGATGAGTGAAAAACAGTTAAGACTGGTGAGATCTTTGATTTTCCAGAAAATTGTAAAAAGTTGGTCAACTATGTGGAAGAAATTTTACTAGGCGTCGCAAAATTCAACCAAATACAAACCACACACACAAACCAGTGGGTAGGTACCTACAATACCTAATTATAATTAAAACATCAATAATTTAATAGGTCCTACTAAATACCTACACGTATGTATACACAAGAAAAACATAAACACTATTGTAAAACCGTGGACTTTCTGTACTCCAACAAATCTTTTACCCAAATTGCTACAAGACCCGTGAAAATAGCTATAACTAATTCGTTAATTACCCTCGATTTCCACACACTGCGCTAAATTACACTTTGATACTAACGTGAAAAATGGCCGAAGATTTTGCTACTGAAAAAAAAATCAACGTCCCCAGTAAGCCGGCAAGACGCATAGCCCTGGACGTGTCTACCAAGGTAATTAGTGGAGATACTAATTTACATTTGTATTCAAAATTCGAGCGCTCTCTCGCGCCATTCCTCGTCTGTTTATTCTCATCTCTTTTTTTTGTAAAAACGTACCGCATTGCTGTGTTTTTCGCGTAAAAAATTACGCGGCTCTCCCTAACAAATGTTTCGGGGACATTGTCTAGCAAACAGTGGCCGGTAAACAACTTAAAATGTAATAAATAGATCTTTGTGTGACTGTTGTGTGTTTGTTATCATATAAATAAGAGAAAAGAAAACATTTATATTTATTTTCGTTTTTAAATTATTTTTATTCTCTGGCAGCTTTAGGTACCTATCTATGTTTGCTAAAATTAAATAATGAATTAGAGTTAGAAAAAAGTTTCAGGTATTTTCTTTTTGTTTCTGTTGCAACTGAACATTGTTCTCATTGATCATCAAATTAAAATGATTTATTTCTTTATCTTTCAATAAAGTGATAACCACTATCTTTCATACTTAAGGATGAATAAAATGCACCGTCCCCAGCGTGTTTGACCAGACTCGATGACTCGAATGAACCCAAAGAATTCACAGTAGCCCCAGGAGCCCAAACATCTACATGATGAGACACTGTAGGCCTCACTTAGGGAGACGCGGGGCGTCGCGCGTCGCGTTGTGCGGAGCGGCTTGCACTAAATTCAAACATAGGGTGTTCTATGAGAACGTTTACGGAGAAGCGTTTAAGATTTCTTACACTTGACGGCCCGCAACCCGCCCGCGCTCCGCGCCGCGCGACGCCCCGCGTCTCCGTAATGAGGCCTAACAGAGAAATTTCACATATCAAGCCGTCAATTTTACCCGTCCGCTACAACTGGGCGAACCGTTGAGGTGAATTTAAATAATATACTGGTCACATTATCAATTCTGCACATTTACTTAAATATACCGGTCACATTGACAATTCTGCTCATTTACTTAAATATACCGGTCACATTAACAATTCTGCACATTTACTTACTTCTAGTCTTCATACGGCCCGTGACTAGGAAGTCGCGTCCCAGTGTTTTTCCTACGTCATTTAGAATGATAAACACGAACGGTGCCCGAGGATAGTTAAATTTCACTGTTATTTATGCTTGTTTACCAACATGTGTAGCTTGTCAAATATTCACGAGGAATATTTTAGTGTTGAAAGTTTCATGTAGAGAGATTTTCTTGTTACAGTTATCTGGCTAAGTGTGAAATAAATTTGTATGGAGCTGGGCCTTACAACTTCACATTTCATTCCTCAGTAATCTGAAATGGAAACTTAAAAGCGTATTCTACTATCTTTGCCCAACAGAATCCGTGATTATGTTCTAGTTTTTTAAGCCTCCAATCTCAGTAGACAATAATATATTTCCAGATAGATATATATATACGGACAGCGGGGGGAGATGCTCCCGCTCTTTACCTCAGACCCCGACTGCATTCAACTCACGCGCTATCTGTAGACATCCATACATACACACAAAAATTGTTGATATAAATTATTGTCGAGTATTGAATTGTGTTAAATTTTATTATAAATCTCTTTGACACTTGTAACGTCTTCGGAGCTTGGCTTTACCCACATTACTACACATGGAAAAAAATATTGTTTTTCAGAATTGTACAACAGGTACCCAAATATAAACCCAGAACCACTTTTGTGAAAAAATACACAATTAAAATATCTACCCTTATAAATTAAGTAAGTACCCATCAATACACTCAGCCACGAATACCACATTAAAATAATCACATGAAACAACAAATGGTTATCCACAACACAGTTCCATTAAACAACAGATTTTAATCATAAACTAAAACAGTACAAAACAATATTAGCGTTGCACACAGTCGTTAATGAAAACATGTTGTTTTTGAAGCAGCTTAATAAGCGAGACATGAATAACGATCGTACTCATGCGCATTACAACACAATAATAAATGTTCGAAAATAATACGGAACGCACCATTAATGGGAGCACGCAAAATCCATTTGGCGTTTTCATTTCAATTTTATTTAATTAAGGCTTATGCGGCGGTCGCGACCGTAATGCCATATTTGGGTATTGTTATTGAGTAGTTTTGGGATTTTCAAATTTCAATTATACACTATATTTTGAGTTATTAGGTGTGGCGCGGATTTGTAGGGTTGAGTTGAGGAAGTACGAGTACTAGTTCGTTCTGTCTAGCATTGTCCTGACTATGTTGGGGTCGGCTTTTAGTCTAACGGTTAGACTGGTATTCAGTTGCATCCGGTAAGACTCTAACCGGATGCAACAGAATACCAGTATTTTACATGGGGCGAGAGCTTATCTGACCTCCAAAACCCTGTTACTGGGTAACACGATACCCCTTGGTAAGACTGGTTGTCAGACTTTTGGGCTTCTGACTACCTGTAACAATGGTCAAAGATCTAGAAATGACAGCCCGGCCCAAGAGGCACGGAAAGTAGGAAAGTACGTACTTATTGGTGCTAAGTTAGTACAACTATCATTAAATCTGATACCAGCATATTTGAGCCTTTAGTAGATTAGGTTGAAGTCGCGTGCTAAGATAGTATCTTGAGTTTGGACATTAGTGATTGCAAGGCTTTTGATATTAATTTCAGGGGGTTTTAAGACGCTCACAACATTTGCAATAACCAAAATCCTTTAGTTTATTTGTTGACACATCACATCATCATCATCATCATCATCATCATCATCATTGGCACCCTTGCACAGTGTTTTTATTGCCCCAAAAAAGTGACATCAGCTTTTTATTGAATATTTCTACTCAATAGTTTACTAAAAATGTAGTACGAGTAGAACTCCGAGGTGCCAATTTTGTATACCAACCCACTCAGTTTTTAAAAAAATCTTAAAGTTTTCGTTACTTTGAAGGTGAAAATACTGAAAATAATTCGTACAAAAAAAAACTGTATATAATTGAGTGTTGTTTGTATTAGATATTTATGAAGCAATTCTAGGCGCATATTATCTCATTTAATATTTAATCAAAAATGACAATAGAACCCACAAAAAAAAAAATGTTGAACTGAAATCAGTATTTATTTATTTTTATTTTTTCTAGGTTGAAATAGAACCTCTGTCTGGTACAAATGGATTCCCTATACTAAAGTTTATCACCCACAAAAATATTACTTTCAACTTGGACCTAGTTTTTGAGAAAATTATTTTCAAAAATATGTGTTAGGGTTGAAACTATTTTGACGTTTATAATTAATTAATTTTAGTAGTAGTAAATTTAGTAAATAATTAATTTTAATTAGTCATAAATTTTTATGAAACCCTAAATTTGGAATGTTGACCTTAGTAGAAAAATCATTTTCTCGAAAACTAGGCCCAAGTTGAAAATAATGTTTTTGTAGGTGATAAACCTTAGTATAAGGAATCTAATTGTACCAGACAGAGGTTCTACTTCGACCTAGAAAAAAAAAAACTGATTTCGGAAAAACATTTTTTTTGTTGGTTCTATTATGATTACTGATTCAATAAAAACGGGAAAATATGCGCCTAGAATTGCTTCATAAATATGTAATTCAAATAAAAGTCAATCATGTACAGTTTTTTTGTAGGAATTATTTTCAGTATTTTGACTTGTGAAGTAACGAAAACTTTAAGATTTTTTTAAAAATAGAGAAAACAAAATTGGCACATGGGAGTTCTACTCGTGCTTTTTAGGGAACTATTGAGTAGAAATATTCAATAAAAAGCTGATGTCACTTTTTTTGGGCAATAAAAACACTGCCTTGTTAGTTGCACCCACTGCTGAGTATCACTAAATCAGTCTGCCTAGCTTTTTCCCAACTACATATGCTGGGGTCGGCTTTCAGTCTAACCAGTGCAGTTAATTTATTAATAAGTTAATTGGTGCAGTTTGCACCAGTGCAAATGTAGCGGAATACCAGTATTTAACATGGAACGAATGCCTATCTGACCTCCATAACACAGTTACTGAGTAACACGATACCCCATTGCTGAGTATGCAAAGGGACCATGGTTCACTGGTCTGTGCGAGTATCACCCAGGTCTTCCAGTCTTCAGACTTCACGTGTTGACTGACACACACAAGCCAAGAATAGGTGCATTTTATTTCGCAGAATTACTAAGTAGGTCTTATGTAGATAAGTAGGGAAATCTCTAACATTCCTTGTATGCGTCAGAATAATTAGTAAAGCGCTTAGTAACAGGTAAGAACACTGTGTTAGCATAAGTGAATGTTGTGTAAATACGACCTACTGATGCTAACAAGATGTGCATCTTGGGGCACTTAGGTTTGTGTTACCTAGTTAAAGGCGAAGAATTCTACGGTAAGGCAATTGTTTAGTTCTGAGTAATTGGATCTTGGTGTAGACTTTAAAATTAGGTGCTAATCAAATGAAAAATCATTTAGCAGCTATTCTATTGATGTTATTATGTAAAGGTTGTATTTACGAAAGAAAAAATACTGATAAGCTAAACATATGGACAAGCTTTATTAGGTTCTTACTCATTTTCATTCTTTGTCAAAGATGGAAGGGAATTTTCTCGCCGGGTGTATCTGACAAGGATTGGAAAAGACAGTGCGCACATGGTCCCAGAGCGGCCACGATTAATTATGCAGAAGGGCATAAAAACCGTCTCATTCCAATCAGTTGTACAGTATAGGAATTCAAGGAAACCATTCCACGATAAACAACAAATATGATATACAAATATGATATATGACTTGACGACCCCTTCATAACCTTTCATTTGGCATATGTTTTAATCGTGACTGCTCTTGGACCAACTCCCATACAAACTTGCCCACTAGCAGGTGCTTTTTACCCTACTGCTAAGGAAGGACTCTCGTCACGAAAAGTCTCCCAATTTTCGTTACAAGAGACTGACCATCATGAGGCATAGGAGTCGTGCCCGAAGACGGTTATTTAGTGGATTTGAAAAATCAATTGCACAAATGGCTGAAACACCATGCTAAGTTTGCACAAAACTATTATATCCAAAACAGTGGCGCATCTTTAACGTTATACTGCTATCAGTACTACCTGCTAATACACCTGAACGGATAACTTGTTGCCTACAGATGTGCAAATAAGCTGGTAAAAAATCATTACCCTTCTAATGCGTTTTGGAACAATACGACCATCTCGCCAATCCCACAGGAACTTTTCCAAAATCGAACTTAGATTGATTTCGCGCATAAAACCATTTATCAAAAAGTTGCGTTTAGGTGGTCGCTACGGTCAGCAAGTGGAAGAAGTAGCGGAACAGTTTCCTCTTTCGGGGACAAACATGGGTTTCGTTATTGTGACAGACACAGTTAGTGTGTTGTGTGTTAGTACACTATACCTCCTACACGAAAAAAAAAAGGACTTGTGTGGTTAGTTTATAACAATCACTTGTAAAGAAATGTGCAGATAAAATTTGATATTAATGACGAAGAATTACATCAAAGTATACAAGCATACAAGTATGCAAGTTTACAAGCTATAACGATATGGATATGGAACACGACTGATGTAGATCGTGTCCTCTTAGTTGGAAATATATATTTCATTCAATGTCTGTCATGCTTACTCAATGAGCCACAATACTTGAATGCTGAGGAGCTATTGCCTTCAATGATTGTGTTTTGCTGCTACAGAGTAGAATTTAGATATTCAACCTGATGTAACTATTGGTATAATAAATTCAAGTGCTCCTTCTGATATAATAGAAGGTTTTTTCAATGGACCCATTTGGGATTAGAAAGTTTATTATAACACATTATAACGGAATCATTACCTGTGAATCGCAAATGTCAGTAGCAGTAATACATTTAACCGACAAATGCTTTTTATTCGATTCTCATGCTCGTAGGCCAAAGGGTCATACTGCTAATAGAAACGGAACAGCAATGGTCATGAAGTTCAAAAGCAATGAAAGTCTGTGCACTCACCTAAAAAATAGTGTTGGGAGTTTCATACCGACGAAATTTGCAATATTCTATTACTGCCATCAACGCAACTATGACGGAGAGTCTATTGAGTTACTCATTAATGTATCCACTGTTTCAGAAACTAATTTCAACGGGAATATTTATGAAGGCCGCGTAGTTACTACAACACTCATAGCAATTGATACAGCAGTACCAGCTTTAAGTGAAGTGTTATGTGATGAAGGCGTAGATAACGAAACTATTTATAATAATTTAAAACAAAAGACTGGCCTGAAAGCATTTATAAAGAACAAAGGGCTGAAGAACTTGCTTGGGTGAAGTTATTCTTAAAAGAAATGAACCCTAGCTGCAGGTCTTAAAGACAACAGACCAATCTCTATACGCCTCTTGATTACTACCAAACGAGAATAATGAGCAACGATAAAAGATTTCAGAATAACGAATATCTATTTCATGCGTTTTCGGTTATAGAGCTTTATAAAACTCAACAAAATGTGTCAGTTTGTGCAAATCTGCGTCAGAATGGTGCACAACCAAACGATGTTGTACAAAACGTACATTTCATGATGCAAAATATTCGGAGTACTTCGTCATATTGGCATAAAACTTATACAGACCTTCTAAAAATAATAATTTGTATTCCTGTTGCTTTCGGTTTCTAGTGTTTTTATATGTGTAAATAAGTGTAAATAATATGTAATTTTTTTTTGTTTGCTACTGTGTATTGTGCGAGTCTTTTAGGTAAGCGTATTTTTATATAATATATGATTAATGCCGGCTGTAGCGACGCCGGAATCATTAGTGCCAGTCAACCTGCCACATCGCTTGATGTCCAGGTAAGATGTCCCCATTGCTCCCAGGCACGCTTCTTTAAAGGTGAACGGGGGCTTCGGATACACTATGGCAAGGTTCACAAACCTCATAGTGTACCTCTTGCCCCCCCCCCCCCCTTACTACAATACCTTCAGAACAGGATCTATGGAAAACTCTTTCAAATTTAAAAAATACTACCCCTGTTTTAAAGCGAGTTCCCCGGGGCGCAAGGCGGTCTGTTGCTCTAGCTCTGACGCGATGTCTCCGCCTTGTGACCCAGGAGAATTCTTATAGCGCCTGGGAGCAACTACTCACCTTCCCTTATAGGAATTTACATGTTCAAAAAAATTTGGCAACAAAAAAAACATTGACAAACCAAATTAAAGACAACTGCAACAATTCGACTCTTATTTTAGATCCAAAACTACCTGATTTCAGTAAAAATTCTCGACGAGGCGTATGTTCATATGTAGAATCTAAAATAAGTGAAGGTGACATCAGGGGAGCGGCCAGGCTACTTTTCAGTAGCGATGTGGTGGCGCCATACTCTCCAGAAACTCTTTCAGCCCTGGAGAGCAAACATCCAGCGCCTGCGGTTGGTCTCACATTTCCCGACCCTCCCCCCCCTCCCGATCCGAATTCAACTCCCTTTAATGTTTCTGCCCCCCAGCTGACTGCAGCCGTGAGCTCCCTTAGAAGTGGTTCCGCCGGCGGCCTCGACGGCCTGAGTCCTCAGCATTTAAAAGATTTATTGAGTTCAGGCGCTGGAGGAAGCTGGTGAGTCGCTTTTGAAGGAGCTTGCGGCTCTAATTAACTTGATGCTCAACGGCAGTGTGAATGATGCCGTCGTCGATGTCTTGTACGGGGCCAACTTATGCGCCCTGCGCAAGAGGGACGGCGGCATTCGTCCTATTGCCGTTGGGTGCACCTACAGGCGTACGGCAGCCAAAATATGCTGTAAATTATATAGCGAAATCTTGACAAATAAGTTCCAGCCCCTACAGCTTGGCTTTGGATCCAAAGGGGGCTGCGAGGCTGCCGTATATGCCCTTTCCAGTTTTTTAAATGCCGGGAAAGGTGAGATCGTCCTCAAGGTTGACGTTAAGAACGCATTCAATACCGTTAACAGGGACACTTTGTTGGCCGAAGTAAAAAAGGAGTTACCAGAAATTTTTGGTTTCATGTGGCAGTGCTATAGGCACCCTTCAAAATTATTATATAAAGATAACGTTTTGGAATCTGCAGTCGGATGCCAACAAGGGGATCCTCTCGGGCCAGTCATTTTCAGTTTAGCTATCCATCCCATAATACAAAAACTAAATTCAAAATTTAATGTGTGGTATTTAGATGATGGAACACTAGGAGGTGACGTAGACACCGTTCTAAAAGATTTTCAGTTCCTAAAGCAGCAGTTCCAATCTATCGGCCTTGAGCTCAACAACTGTACCCCACCCTGTTTGTACTGGGCATGGTCGGGTACAATGAATTGAGGGTGCGACGGCAGTTCACTCTTGTCGTCTATTTAATAAAATTACTCCGGGGCAAGGAACACAACCCAGGAGTACTTCAGTGCTTGCGGTTCTCTGTTCCAGACCGCTACGTGTGGAGGCGGCGGCGCCCGCCACTGCTGGCTGTGCCAACTGCCAGAACTAACCTGCTGGCTAAAGCACCTCTCACGCGAGCAATTCGTACTGTTAACGGAGTTCAGAATAGGTTGGACATTTTTTCGTGTTGCTTTAGTGAACTTGCAAAGGTAACATTAAATATAATATGTTACGAAAGCATTAATTAGTGTAATTTTAGGTTTATTGTTCATTTTGTGTTTAATGTTTCTTTTATTGTTTACTTTTTAATTTTTGACTGTTAAACATATTTAAGTTAATTTTGTATAAGGTTACTGGTATCCTTTTAGTTATCAGTAATTTTGTATTAATGTACTAGTGTGTAATTGTTAGTAATGTAAGGTTATTTTAAATAAATAATAATTATTACAAGTAGTCTTAGCTGTCGCATTAGGTTTATAACCTGTAATGATAGTGTAAGAGTTTTAAATAAATAAATAAATAAATAACTCCAAATGCGAAATTTACCTTTGTGACAATACCGACAGACAATCAACTATACAGAAGTTCAATTCAATAGCCCCAGATATTAAAGTTTTGGATAACAGTTCACTGCACCTCCTAGGTTCCCCAATTTTAGAAGACAGTTTTTCAGCATTTGTCGATGATAAAATTAAACATTTTAACGATATTTCGGATAGACTTTCTAAAATTAATTTACACTCTGCATTCACACTTATCAGATATTGCTGTTTCGGTCCAAATTTTATGTATTTTCTCCGCTCTTCCTCTTTATGGAAGGAGCCATACCTTTTAGACAAAATTGATCATATTATTCGAAGTACCCTTACATCAATTTTAAATGTGGCATTGGACGACCGCGCGTGGCTGCAAGCCACACTACCCATTCGTTTTGGTGGGCTTGGCGTCCGCAAAATTTCTAGTGTAAGCTTACCGGCGTTCCTGTCCTCGGTCCACAGCACCGAAGAGTTAACCACAAAAATCTTAGCCTCTTCTCAGGTTGACTCTGACGTGCCGTGTTTGTCCGATGCGGTGAACGCCTGGAAAGTGGCTTGCCCGGACACGGTTCAGCCAGAGAACCCAGAGACAGTGGGATGAGCCGCTCTGTAGGTTGGTACGGTATAATCTTATTAATACGTCCACCAATACTGCAGAGCGTGCCCGCCTGCTGGCTGTGGGTGAATGGGAATCGGGCCTCTGGCTTCAGGCACTACCGTCACCCAACATAGGCACTATGCTGAGTGACACCATATTCCGGCTCGCTACATGTTTGCGTTTGGGGGCTCCGCATCGCTGTCAGTGCGGTGAAGGAGTCGACTGCCTCGGACACCATGGCCTATCCTGCAGCAAAAGTGCTGGCCGGATGGCACGGCACGCCAGCATTAACGACATCATCCGTCGGGCTCTTGTCACCGCCGGGGTGCCAGCTGTTTTAGAACCTAATGGCCTGGCGCGCGACGATGGGAAGAGACCAGACGGAATGACCATAATGCCTTGGAAGTTGGGTAGGCCTTTGGTGTGGGATGCAATCTGTGTCGACACCCTCGCGCCATCCCATCTTCCTAGCACGGCGTGCTGCGTTGGAGCGGCTGCTGCAGGTGCAGAAAACCTCAAACGGCGCAAATATAACAACCTTATTGGAAGCTATTTGTTTGAGCCGTTTGGGGTTGAAACACTAGGGCCTTGGGGTCCGAGTGCTCATCGAGTATTTCGGGACATCGCCAAGCGGTTAGTCGACTCCACACGGGACCAGAGAGCTGCCCTATTTTTAGCCCGAAGAATTAGCATTGCCATCCAGCGTGGCAATGCCTATGCCGCCAGTCTTTTGGGCACTTTTCCCGCTGACAGCGATGCGGACGAATTTTTTGATGCCCTATGAGCTCTTTTTTATTTTTTTTTATACCTACTTGTACATAGTATAAATAATTTAATATTACTTAGATAAAGAAATAAAAATACTTATGTAAATAAAAAAAAACAGACCTTCTAGTAATGGTCAAAAACTTGGGACCTCCACACTGGTATTTAACATTCTTGTGTAATTATTTAATTGACCCGATATCTAAAAAGCCCTTTCAGTTGCCTATGGTCAACCTAATGCTTCTGTAGAGGAGCTTTCGTTTTCAGAGAAACTTCGTTTTGTCGAACAACATCCAATCACTCTATCAAGGCAGTTTATGATACGCATAAACGCTTTGTTCAAACGACGCAAATAGAATGAAAGTCCTTTCCTTGGAAGATGTGTAGCGAGTAGAATTTTAAATCCGCGGCAGCCCTCATGTGCCTATGGTCGTGTGGTGTGAACAAATGCCTACCTTTGACAGTCCACAAGGCATAGAACTACTAGACCTACTCACCTGCGCAGTACCAGACTCTGGGGACGATAAAGAAATGCATGATTTAGTTAAATTGCAAGCCCATAGATAGACACACACATGCTATAAAAGGGATACAATATATAGATTTGCTGGAAAACGAAGACCAGTTTCCAGTGAAACAAGAAGTTTAAATGACGAAAAAACTGCTAGAAACATAGGAAAGTTTTATATTTTAAAAAGAAAGGATTCTGAGACCATGAGTAATTCATACAATCCAGAAATTTTGAAAATGTGGTCTGCTAATATAGATGTCCAACCATGCGGGTCAGCCCTCGGAATTGCTTATTATATATATAAATATATATCGAAGTTGGAGCCTACAGAAATCACAAGATCAATAAGAGAAGCCATTCGACGTGTACAAGAGCAAGGTGGTGATATTGGAAGTAGGTTTTCGATCTTTGATTCCATTTGAACACACCATGAAGTTTCAGCATGTGAATGCAGCTTTCGTTTATGCCATCTCAAATTAAGGGACAGTTGACGAAAATGTGTTTTTGTGAATTCTTGTGTTCCAGAGGAGAGATATCGAATGCTCAGGATTGACAGTGATGCTTTGAAACCGTAGAAAAATATTTTTGATAGATGTCTCGCCATCTAGAACTTCTTAGTGTTTGTTGTTTGGTTTGACGTGGTGACTTCGCAGCGGAGTGACATTGACGCTAACGAACAAGATGGATGGATGACATGGATGCATATGAAATTGAATAAGACAATACAGATAATAGACAACATTACTGTATAATGCGGGCCGAATGAAAAAACGAAGACGTCCAACCATTTTTCGCACACGTTATTTTACGCTAGCAGCGAACCCAGCAGCTTATTACTATTCTTTGTTAGTAACTCACGTTCCATTCAGAGTTGAAACTTGAATGTGAGTTACAGGATGGTTTCGATGACGCGGAAGATGCTTTTTATGCAAAACGATGCCAATTACAACCTCTTTAAGAAGGGACTGATGTGGAAATTTGCTTCTTGGGAAACTGAGATTCAACAGGCAATAAATCCAGTAGTAGAAGAAAATCTGGCTGCAGAATCCATTCATCAGAATAAAGACCAGAACTTAATGGTTAATCCGATAGAAAATGATCTTGATGGAGACGAGCACATCGTTGATTTCGAAGAGGCGCCTTGTAATGCCACATCAGCAATATGAAGCCGGTGTAACATCGTAAACATTCAGCAGCGACAACCATTTAATAAAGTTGCAAATAAATTGCTTCACGATGATACAGCTGAGCCTTTGCTTGTATTCGTAACAGGTGGTGCCGGAAGTGGCAAAACGTTCGTATTAAAGTTACTTGTCGAACACATACGTCGACTAACACACGACAATCACGGAAAAAGTGTCTATACTTGTCACTGCACCCACTGGTGTAGCAGATATGATTGGTAGTTCTTTACACTCGACTTTTACAATACCGATAGAAAAGTAAGAACGGAAGCTTTGTGACCTATGGCTGGAGAGAGACGTCAAAGAGAACGTCAAAAGTGTCGTCAAATAAATTGTGTGATTATTGATGAGATATCGATGGTGCCATAATTTTGGATGAGACCCATTCATTTTCTTTCGGTTTATAATTTGCAAATGGGTGCCGCCTGCTACCAAACTTAATGCCGGGTATTTAACTTAGGCTTTCAGCTCATAATATAGCCTCTTAAACCGAAGTAAAGTTTACTTTGTTTTAGTTTATTTTAATTTTGTTTTCTATTCTCAATCTTGTTTCAGTGTTTTTAGTGTACTGTTTTTATTTTTATTATTTTCCTTTTTTGCAGTCGGGTTTTCAGATTTTTTAAATTATTTATTTTATTCCCTTATTTATTTTGACAGCTCAGTGTAAGCATTAGGAGATCCTTTAAGAAACCTGCCATGGTGTCAATGCATGCCTTTAATTAACTCATAAACTTCTTTTTTCAAATCGATTCATACTTTCTCACCTACAACTTCCTCCCTCTCTTACTCCCTCTCCTCATCCTCATCGTACTACCTGTCATTTAATACTCCAAGCGATCAATAAAAAATATATTTATACAATTCCAACATGAGAACAGACCGCCGCATTCCTTCCAGCAACTGTCATAAAAGGTGACTAAGACATTCTAGAAAGGATAATGCCTTATTAAGGATATTGACTATTTATACCTGACTGTATTAATGTCCAATACCACACTGCTATAAATTACTGTGTTTTGCTTAGTGTGTAATTGATATGGCAATATTTTGAGAATAATTTCTTACGTGGCAGCAGCCTTTGGTATTGGAGATTAATTTACTGGCGATATCATCTCCATAATCTTCTTAGACATATAGCTATCGAATTGTGGGTGCCTACAGTACACCCTACATCCACCTCTGCCTAAGCCTTCTGGGATTACAGTCGTAATGTCATGTTATATCATCTTTTTCATATAAAATCAAATCACCTGTGTCTTATTCGACTTTATACCATGGCCTCATACCATAGGGCATGGGTCCAGCCAAAAACAGAATCTAAATCAACAAGAACTACTCACTCACTACTTTGCTTGCTACCAAAAATACATTTTCTACCTCCAAAGCTGCCGATTTTTATATATTTAATTCCAATTTTATTTATTGCATAACCGGATATCGGATTAACAGCACACGATCATCCAAAACGCGCAGTTTATTTTAAGCGTGACACCTTACAATAGCCTGACGTCACCGAAGGCGCTTGAGTAAAATCCTGTTAATTAGCAGTCGCGAAGCAAACCGCCAGATACGTGACCGATCGCCTATCAATATCAATCGGAAATCTAAATCTAACACACTATACCTACCGCAGACTAGGGAAGTGTTGGCGTTTGATAACCATCTCTGATTGATGGATAAGTAGTAACTACAGTAAGGTTATGAGTCAATAAATAGTTATTTGACAAATTATGCACTTGATAGTCGACAAGGTTTGCATTTTGTGCCGTGATTTGTGGTGTGAATTAAGCGATCGGCTGTTGGTTTGATAATAAACTGCTGGCTGTTTTGTCTTACATCACTTTTGAAACCTACGCTGGTGTTTGATTGAATTGTCTTTGATTGAATTGGCTGGCGCTTGATTGAAACGACTATATTTGTATCAATGAGCAGCACTCAAAGGAAAACGTTTTTGAGTTAATTACGTTACTCAGCCAGACAATCCGGAAAGGATTCAACAAGAATTTCTTTCATATCTTTAATGCGACTCTCCAAAGTCTTCCAGATACAATTACATCTCCCAAAAGTTTTATCCTACTGCAACATTTTTCTACATCACAAGCCCCAAACAAAATCCCAACAAACTTTTACACCACCAAGACATTCATCAGTTCACACACATCTCTCATCCACCGCGCTCCCGTTCCTAAACGCGAGTTTATATCGCACTATTATTAAGGAATTCCACCTAACACATTATGAGGACATGACACATCGACAATTGATATTCAGTAGCGAGTGTCCATACAAAAAGCTTGTTGCTATTCTATTCATGGACGGTTAGAAGGCGAATGATTGACAACACATTAAGAAGGTTTGAGCTTTGTACTTACTAAGCAGATCAGTTTGCTTGTCATGTTGATTTGTTCGTTTGAGGAATAATTATTATGGTGGTACTGGATGTTGATGGATCGTTCACTGTGTTTTGGGATCGATTACACATGTTTGGTCATGTTTAACTGTGGTTTTCCGAGCTGGGGCCTATTGACGAAAACGGACTAACATTTGCTGTCATTGTTAGAACATAGTTTGCTGCCGCATAATTCCTGACTTTGGATTAAGAATACTATTAAGGATATAGAGGATCTTGAGGCTTAGCTTTTTTGGAAGCATTTTCTTCGTAAAGTACTCAGCTTATAAATGAAAATGACGTCACCAAATCCTATCTACTTTTCTAGCCTTTCCTGTATTGGCCAAGGGCAAAGGCCTCCCTTTCCCTTTTTCATATAAATAGATAAGATATGAAATAGATAAGATATGATTTATTGTGCACCAAAATTATAACAGAGCTTATTTGTACAATATCATACTTTTGTGCTTTAGTAATGTGGGACAGTCCTTTCAGCAGGTGTCAAGTTTGATCACCAAATTGCTCAGAACTATTATTAAATAGTTCTTTAACAAAAGATAAACGGTGAAGGATCTCAAGGTGATCCCAAGGTATTTAACTTAAAAACTGTTTTGTATGTGCACGCTGTTAAGCGGTTTTCGCTTACGTGTTGACCAGAACTGAGTGTTGCCGACACGACGTGATTTGGCAACGCTTAACGATTAAGTTTTAATGTGGCTGTGGTGTCAGATGTAATTTGTTGGTTTTAAAAATAGCTTCTGGGTTTTTTCTTCTTAGTTTTTTCAGGCACTGTTGCCAGGCAATTTATTATTATTTTATTTAGTTTGGTTAATGATAGGTTCGCTCCATGTAAAATACTGGTATTCAGCTGCATCCGGTTAGACTGGAAGCCAACCCCAACATAGTTGGGAAAAGGCTGGGCAGATTGATAGGCATTCCTACAAAGTGTAAAGTCTTCTTTGCACTTAGGGTGAAAATTAAACCTAAAACTCTTTGCAGTTGATATTTTCATTTTCACATAAAATCGAGTCTTCTGCCTAAAAAAGAAGGCAAAAAATTTTGTTCTTACTCAACAGAACTACTCCGGTGTTCTTTAAAGTACTTACCAACCTAAATGTAAAAATAACCACGTCAAATTAAAATTGGGTTATTTTTTGTTTCCGTTTCAAAAAACCGCATTTTATGCTATATTACCTGTAATTTTTAACATGCATCGTTAATACTTAAAACGTTTATTGTATCTTTGAGATATAATGGAAAATTATGAAGAATTTCTTTCGTGTCACCTCAAGTTAGCGGGTGGTAATACCGATACAATATCTGTGAATAATCAGGTCTTACATCTTAACAACTTTAGCTATGCACCCAACTAATTACAATCTCAGAATCTTAATCTTTATCGTTTCAGAAATAGGGTGTAAATTATGTAGAGCAGAGGTTTTGGAGGTGTAAAATTATATTTGTGTGTTATTGTAGTGAAATGAACAGTAATTTATCGTCGTCTTTGCAAGGTAATTGCGTAAATCATGCATTTATGACAGGCGGCCACAAGCGGCTTTGTCTACCCTCATACCCGCAGCAGGACCAAGCAGTTTTATTGTCACTAACGTAAACAAGAGTTAGGCGCATTGTTTGAAATGTAAAAAGTACACCTTTTCAGTTTGGTGTTAAGAATTCACCTGGATATTGTTTCTTTTCAAATTAGCAGTGGGTTCGTCTTTTAAATTTTGCGCCGCTGCCGTTACAATATTATTGGGCTTTGAAATGCTATTTGCATTTATGCACTTAACTTTGGCATAGAATTAAATGAAGGTTACTTTTCTATTGGATTTAAAAAAAACAAACTAATCATCTATCGCAGCTTTGCCGTTGCGTTTTTGCTTTACTCTCTGTTTTCATCTTTCAAATTATATTTGAGATACAATGATGCTGATTTGCTGATGATGATTTTTATGATGATTTGCTGGTGTTTGTGATACAATGATTTTTTTTCATTATTACATACACCAACGATACACTTATTTCTGTGTATTCTAATTTTACTTGGAAAATTGTTTTGTGCACCGTAATGTGTTTTTTCTGAAATAAAAAAATATTAATATTATTATTTATTATTATTATATTGGAATCAAAAATTTTCAGTCACTTCTTGTATTATAATCAGTCTATAATGTTCCCACTGCTGGGACACAGCCTCCTCTCTATGAGAGGGAGTGGCCCGTAATCCACCACGCGGGCCCAGTGCGGTTTTTTAGATGTGTTATGTCTTTGAATCTTTGGTTCTAGGACATGCTGGTTTCCTCACGATGTTTTCCTTTTATACTTTACGTTTTTTCAGGCTGTACCTATAGCCTGAAAAAGACTTTAACTCTGCAACAAAACAGCCCAAGAGAACTTCATTTATCAGTATAAAACGTCAGAGCTATAGATCCAGTTCAACTTGTAACAATCTATTAACAAATAAACCATAAAATCATATCGAAGCTAAAGACTTAATTAGCGGTCGCGGCGGGGCACTGCGCACGCGCGGCTATCTTATCTCGACTGCGCACGATTCGAACGACAACGAACCCTGTTTATGAAAATACGGGGGTACCTTTGGCCGTATGGCGCCTAGGCCTTAGTCGCCGGCCATTTATATTGTGTTTCCTAATGGTGGAGTGGAAGTGAATTGTTTGTTTGCGTTTGTATGACAGAATGGTTTTGTGGAATTAAATCTATGTAGGTACTTAGGTGGGAGACATTGATTATGTTGACTAGTGTTGGTGATTTAGTTTGAATATTTTGCGTACTTTGTATTGCGTGTAAAATGACATGGTTTAGGGAAGGACATACCTGTTAACCAGCACTGTTGTTTCTGTAATTTTACGCAGAATAAAAAAGCTGTTCCTGCATAAACCCTTTTCTAAATTCTAAGCTTCTGTAAAGTAATTACACGATAAACTAAGTATAGGTAATTATCACGGAAAATCTTCAAAGATACATGTAACAGTCCCTAACAGAAGCCTATATTTGTGAACATTTTCGTGCTGAATATGGAAGGATAGACATCTGAAATCGGTTTCCTGTAGAATGAAGCCGCTTCCTACATAAATTATCGATAGCTCAAAGTGCCAAAATACAGAAGCAATTCTTCAAGTTATAATTTAATTGATATTTCATGCAAAAAGGCTTGTAAAAAGGAAGGCTGTAAAACTTTGCACTTTTGCATCAATATTTCCGAATATAAATATTAATAATCTCTTCCATATTGTCTTTATTTCCTCGTGATCGAGCCCCGACTGCGCAGGAGTTGCCGTGCCTGATATTGTAGACAGAAGGATTTATGTCCGTACTACACGTACCTGAATATTATTATAATAATATTTTTAGTGTACACACGTATTTGAATCACACAGTTGTTGGATTTAATTTAAGGAGTGGAGATTATATACCTAGACTAGATACCTAGCTAGATTTATTTGATTATTATTAATTAAAAGGCTGTTGGCTACACACCATTTCTGACATTTTCAGTTTGAATAAATATAGCTGAAATAAGACTAGTCTAAATGTGACAACATAATGTGGTTCAACTTGGTTTTTATGTTTTAGAATCTAAAAAAGTCCCTCAAAACTAGCTTTAAAAACATCCCTAAACAAACACCAATCTCTTTTACAAAGTACCTTAAAAAAGACTTTAAACTACACGGAACCCACGCACAAGACTTAGGTTACCAGATACCACCTAGATAACAGCCTACATAGCTCGCTAGGTATCGCTTGGATCGCGGGTGGCGGGTTGCCTCCAGCTAATTAAGATAACTCAATATGTCCACTGACCGCGAAATATGGCGGCGCGCACGCAGATAGCTGTGTGTGCAGATTTTGCGCGGCAAATTGTTGTATGACATGCACTGGATGTATGAATAATAAGAGTTATGTGGTGAAGGATAATGTCGTAATCTTCATTCGACTCGGGTTGAGATGTTTGTAGAGATTTGTGCAGGACTTGGCTAGTTCTGCACTTTGTCATTGTTGTTTTGTTTTAACATGGACGTACAGTACGACTCAACTTAGATGAGTACCTAGCTTGCCTATATTAGAAAATTTGTATTCATTCATTTCAATTATACAAATGTATTTGGTTATTATGTGCCGAGATGTAAGAAGTTTTGTAAAGGTGAACAAATTGCATTTTGCGATTTTAATTGACAGTAAATAAATGCTCAATAATCTGCAAATTCATACAGTAAATGACATTATACGATTTTTTCAGAATTTCAACTTCAAATGTCTGATAAAAAAAATGTGCCAGTTTTTGAATATTTTTCAATACTTACTATCAATTGACCATTTAATTCTAGATACCGAATCCAGTCTTAACTCACCCCACTGCTGGACTATTTTTGCTTGGACGCACATATGACTTTACAAGTTATTGCGTTTGCGTAAAGATCTCTTTCGCCTAAAGCAGTAATGAAGATCTCACCAAAAACATTTTCATGTAAAATGTTGCCAAGACGAGACCACATATAGCTCGCACTGACAAAAAGCTATCAGATCTCATGTAGAGCCAAGCTTCTAACTCTACACGCCCTAACTCTCCAAGCCCTAACATCACAAACTCTACACCTTAGTCAAAATATGAGGCTTGGCCGTTTCGTTACTACAAGAAGTATTGTATAACAGAAAAGTAATGAACAGTGAATACATTTTTCACCTTGCGCCCATGTGATGGTAGCGAAACGGCCAAGCCACATATTTTGACTAAGGTGTAGAGTTTGTGAAGTTAGGTCTTGGAGAGTTAGGGCGTGTAGAGTTAGAAGCTTGGCTCTACATGAGATCTGATAGCTTTTTGTCAGTGCGAGCTATGTGTGGTCTAGTCTTGGCAACATTTTACATGAAGATGTTTTTGGTGGGATTTCATTTCTTTTTGTAAGTTGCTTATGATATTTATACTTACGAGTATTTTTCTGTTGTTCATTTTCTTTCTTTTTTTGGGGTTAGGTTGATAGGTAGGAGATTAATAAACACTTATCGAAGTATATACAAGTGTATTAATATTATTCGTAATAAGTACTTATTATTTGCGGAAGTCTCATACAAATTTCCATCAGTTTAAGGGGTTGGGGGGTAAAAGTTCCAAGTTTTAGAACTTTTTTGCTTATACTAGCTTACATACCAAATTTCAGCTTTCTAGGACTTCAGGAAGTACCCTAAGAATTTTTTATGATCATCAGTGAGTCAGTGACGAAATCGGGGTATTTTAGATATCAATAAAATCTAAAGTATAAGAGCTATGCAATTGAAACTTTATAGGTTTAATAAGTCAACCACTGTCATCATATCCCGAAAATTTTGTTTATCTGGTATAATCCAAACCCAAGTTAAGAAGGTTCAAAAATACGACGAAGTGGTTCGAGAAAAGGTAGGTAGTGCCCTTGCGCTTCACTTGGCTCGTCTTGGCCGGGCACTACCGTGCCCCCAGATTGGTTATTTTAAAGACGCACTCAGTTCGGATGGTGATCGGTTTTACGAATTTTGCCGATGCTACATCAAAGTTGTGTCGAGTATACTGTGTAATGTGTAGTGGCATTTTACGAACAGATTACCTATACGTACCTACTATCTTACACGGGTTTTCCAGACATCAAAAGATTTTATTCTTCAAAGCTTTCCTATGTCACAGCAAACTCCTGAATTATGTAAATCCCTTTCAGAAGCCAGAAATATGTCAAACATATGCATTCTTGGTCTGACACCGTTGTGTCTCCTTCAATCGTCAATCTTCGTCAATCTTTGATATTTTTCAAACTGTCTCTTGACTTTAAGGCTACCTTAGCCTAAAAAAATCAAACTTCTAACCCTTATTATCGAGGTCAAGTCCTTACACGAAACTCCTTACAAATTTTCCTCATACAGTATCCTCTTACATACAACATACTCGCCTATAATATATCTCCCTTAAGACTAGAATCAAGTCAAGCTAGGGTCATATAACCTAAACAAAAGCAGCAAGAAAATACGTAATTAAACCAGTACCAAAATCCGATATCAGGCTTGCAAGAGGCGACCCAGCTAATAAAGTGAGTAGTCTCACGTTGCTAATTAGCCCGTTAATTATAAGCCTTTCACGGGAGCCTTAATTTCTGCATAAAACACTATCCGAAGCCGCCCTTAATTTTTGAAGGGATTCGGTTACTTGTATCCGTTTGCTTTGTTTATTTAGTTTTTAGGCTTTTGATGTTAAAGATGCCTCGGAAAGCACGCGGTTGTCATTATTGGACCTTTGAAAACTGTAAGACCTTTTGGGTCTTCAGAAACCCGAAAGTCTGACAACGAGTCTTACCAAGTGGTATCGTATTACCCAGTACCTACCTAAGTTGGTTGTGGAGGTCAGATAGGCCGTCGCTCCATGTAAAATACTGGTATTCAGCTGCATCCGGTTAGACTGGAAGCCGACCCCAACATAGTAGGGAAAAGCTAGGCAGATGATGATGATGAAAGATACTTTTTGGTGTTAGTGGAAATTTTGGGACGCAATGGACCTTTTCGAGTAAAGGTGAAAACTTTTACACGTATTGATATAAAAGCATTTTACTTAAAAGTCTAAAATGTATTCATTATGGCGCCAAAATGAATGCCTGGTATTCAAACCAGCTGCCTTAACAAAAAAAAAAAACAAAGGCTTTGTTTAACGCGTGCTAAAAAAGTATAGATAGCTACGACGAGGTCTTTGTTTAGAGCCGAATTTAATTTTCCAATAATTTTGAATAGGTATTGTTCAATAATAGTGACTTGGTTCTCAAATCAAGCCAGGAAGTATGTTTTGGGCTTGATCATTACAAGTATCTACTTAGGTATTCATTGCACAAATTTTGCAGTTGCTCAAAACTATCCATCAAACCAAGTGTCTGCGATGTCCAATAAATTATCGCTCATATCCTACATCAATATGATTTACGTTTAGATGCTTCGTATAAATCTATTATTAAACAAATTCAAGCTTAATTTAGTACATAGTAAGACGATCCGAAGATTGCTGACGAAAGTTATAATAAGGCAGAGATATTGACACCGAAAGAGGCGTAAACACAAAGTCTAGTTCGGTAGGTACAAGTAATACCATAAGAGGACGCAGAGTACGGTTGAGCAAATAGTTAAATAATAGGAGTCCCTCAGCAGGTGGACTGGAGTCATTACTCTTGCGGTAATCCGCCGAATACACCCTGATTTATAGGGTACCGCAGACGGACCACCAAATTTAGGTGTTTTATAAAAAATGGAGCTTAGTTTCTTGAGTTATAAATAATGTTAGAAATCCCTAACGGGAATAGGGTTTCGTAAGAGTGTGTGCGACGCGATATGTTTCTTTTAAAATAGTTTTGTATACTTATTTATGGGTGACTAAAATTATACATGGTTTTATGTGAGTTGCATTATCTTCTTGTATTTTCAGAACTTTTGTTTCTCTGAATTTGTGCGTTTTATAAAACATGAATTGCGATTAGAGATTGCAAACCGGGCCCGGCCATTCTTACCGGGCCCGGTCACCGGACCCGGTACAGTACAGCCTAGCCTATAAGATTTCGCTATTTGCTCAGTTAGTAATAGACTCACAAGTCTTAATAGCCAAAGTTTAAGAAAAAACATACTTAATATACTTTACTTTTAGCAAATAAGAATTTGTTTTGTTTATACCAAAGCTACCAAATTTTATCTATCTATCTAATTTAAGTTGTTATGACACGTTTAGTACTTTAAGCTGCGTTATAAAACACTATCGAAAACGGGTCTTATCGTGATATTCTTTTTAACGAGGTAAACAGGTAGTCTACTTGTTTCCCGACGTTTCGACCGCCTTGCAGCGATCGTGGTCACGGGAGGACTGATGACAGCTCAGCGACGTCTTCGTAAAGTGCGGGTATGTGCATCTACCCTCACTTGGTCTTCACTTTATACTTTTAAGTTTATTACCTTTCAGAAAACAAGCTTATGTGCACATAACAACCAAGTTATAGTTAGTGCAATCCACGAAGACGCGCCCCACTCTTCTTCCTAACCGCTTACAGTGCAAGTGAGCACCATTCCGCTAGTGTTTTAGTTTTGTCGATACATACTAATTGCCAGTAATTAACTATAGGTATAGGTAATTAGTGCGCACACTTGTACAATGTTCCATACTTGCACTTTAAGCGATTAGAAAGAAGAGTGGGGCGCGTCTTCGTGGATTGCACTAACTACACTCAGAAAAAAAACAGCCAACAAAGTCACAATAAAAGCTTTGTTGGAAATTTCTTGTCGCAGTAACTAAACGTATTGCCACCACCACAAAAGTAACTTGTTCGCATTAGCAACTTTTTTATTGTTCGACGTTTATTGATCTAGGAACAATTTTAACTTTGTCTCCTCATCAAAATTTAAAAAAAATTTGCTACAGTGACAATGGAACATTGTAGATGTATTAAAGTATAAATTGTTAGTATGAAACGCTGTTTTCTTAACAAATTAACTATAGCTCAAATACCTTTTGTCAAGTGAACAACGCAATTATTTAGCAAGAAAAACTTGTCAAGATGGCAACGTTACGTTTAATGTGTTAACAATGGAAAGCGCGCGCGGGGAACGCGGGGAAGGGAGTGGGCACAGCACTGCGCGGCCGCCGGGCGGTGGCCGGCCATTTCTTTTGTTGCGTCGGCGTCGCGGGCGTGTCGTGCGGATTTTTTTGGAATATTGTAGTGTGATGGAGTAGACTAGTTATCGCCAACAGTGTATTATTTTAAAACCACGCGGTAAGCCAACAATTTTGATTGTTTGTGTGCATGGTTGTGTTGTGGTCAGTGGCACAGAAAACTTGTGAAACGCTAAGTTGTGGTGCAAAAGTTCGTTATTCTCTCCCCACTGTCGTGGTAAATTCCTGGAGCTGGAGGCGCTGAGCGCCCCTTGCGAGCGCATCTTTGTGTCGAGCGGGCGCCGCGCAAACCTGGACCACTGGGTACGTGGCGCTGGCTGGCGCCATGATGCACGCCGAGCACCCGCGCACGCCACGCGCCGTCCTGCACATGGAGAACTACCACCGGTTGCGTGCCCGCCTTGCTATCGGCGCTGCGCGTGCTACTGGACGCGCTGCGCGCCTACGTCACGCAAAACTTCGGCCGCCCGCTCCAAAAGGTCACGTAGTTCTTCGAGTACGTGCGTATCGGAGGCGGTGGTGCAGGGCGTGCGTGAGTACGAGGTGTGCTACCACGCTGGCTTCACCAAGCACGACCTGCGCCGCGTGCTGGCCATGTACCCCGCGCAGGAAGTGTGCAAGTTGTAAATCGATGTATTCTAACTTTGATAGATATTTACTGAATGTTGATTTATATTCCTTTTTCTTTTATGTTGATATTCTGCTGACTAAAACACTAGATTTGACTATAACACATAGCTGATTTAATTGATTCGAATCCTGTTATTTGAAGCGAGTTTTCAATAACTTAATTTGTTAATTATAAGTTATTTTATAAAACTTAACATGTACAGTCAGCTTCACGATACAGTCAGGATCACATCGTGAACCTGACTGTACACAAACATAACAATGGCGCTCAATCTTGGATAATAATAAGATTATGTGCACTATTAACTTATTAAAGTTTGCTCAGTTAAAGTTAAAGGCCATTCCAAACTTCCCCACGGTAAATATTTTTAATTTTTTGACTATTTTTGTTTTTTTGTTGTTTTTTTGTGCAGCAGTGTAAATATTTTTATTTTTAAGAATCTATGTACAACTATCTATACTCCATTTATTTATGAGAAATTTTTATGAGGTACCAATTAAATGTTTAAAAATTATTATGGTTTTTTTTTAATGTAAATTACACTTTGTATTTCATTTTGGTACCCTAGCAAAGATAGTTAGTCTCTTTCAATTTTTTGTTGCTTAGGTATAGTCTAGCGATAATTAAGGCGCATGTGACTCTTGAAACTGAACAAATTTTTATGTAACCAAATTTGAAATGTGAAAAAATAACAGCTATTTCAAAAAGACTGACTACATATCTACCAACCAAATTAATGAAACAGCTGCTTTTTTTTTAACAAAATCTGATTTGATTCCATTTAGTAAAATTAGTTCATTTTCAAGAGTCACATGCTCCTTAATTATCGCTAGACTATACCTAAGCAACAAAAATTTGAGAGAGACAAACTATCTTTGTTAGGCTAGCAAAGACAGACTTTGTTAGAGCAACAAAGTGACAGTTAACACTATGAAAAAGCTACTTTGCTGTAAAAGCAAAATAAAAGCAGTTAATTTGGCAAAATAAAGTTGTTAAATTAACAACATATAATGTTACTACAACAAAGTAACAGTTAATGTCATTAGTTCCACTGACAATGTTACATTGTTGTAGTATCAAGGCATGCTGTTATTAAAAACGTTGTTGTGCAGACAACTTACCGCGTAACAATAAAAACGTTGTCTTACTGACTATGCTCTATAGTGGGCTCCCTACTAACAAAGTTTTATTGTCCCCCCAACAATATTTTTTTCTCAGTGTATATTAACATTTACACTACACCTAATAAGAACGGTTAGTGATTATGTCTACATATTTATGTAAATGCATATAACCTATATGAAGGTATATGTACCATCCTATTGCAAAACATGTGAATATTATTTTAACGCCTTGTTTCTAACCAATTTATGAACTTAAATCAAATACTCGCCACAAGAATATACCATCTCAAAATAATCCCCAGAAACTTAAAATATATGTACAACATTTTTCAAAACATGTAAATACTATTTTAACGCCTTGTTTCTAACCAATTTATGAACTTAAATCAAATACTCTCCACAAGAATATACCATCTCAAAATAATCCCCAGAAACTTAAAATATATGCACAACATTTTTAATACATAGTAAATAAATAAGATCTAAAATAGCGTAGCAAAAGAATCGAACCCCATATCCCGGCGGCCTCGCAAGCACGCTTCCTGTTTGGCACGACACCATGGCTACTTTTCTCAATGTGAACACTACTTTATTTTCACCGTTCGTCTGTGTGTATATGTATTATGCATTAGGTTTTTCCACGCAATCGTTCAATTTTATTATTTTGGGTCTTGTTGGTGGATTTTGGAAATAAGTATGGGGTCGACAAAAAGACTGTTCTAAGACGTTTTTAATCAATTTTGTTTGTGCAGCTGAAAATAATATTTACGTTCTAAAGATAGACGTCAAAAAAACTTTTTTACAAAAAAAAATAACCGACTTCCACTTTATAGTGGGTCAGTTTATTTATCTAAGTTACAATAGCCTAATGTCAAAGGCTCATCATCTTTTACAAAATATTGCTTTTCCCGATGCTGGGCCGTTAATTGTTGAGGAGTTCTCCTAGTAAGAACCAGGAGAACTGCAGCTGATGGTGAAGTCACCATATGCATTGTGACGGACAAGCATAAATTGGTAATCGAATCGCAACCCGTGAAATACTTATTATTGAGTAGTTCCGATGGTCCTAAGTGGTCTTCATCATCAGTTCCACTTCTCTAAATGGTGCTTTTCGAGAGCAAATGCACAAGTAACTATAAAAAATATCCAAATCACTAAAGGTGTGCCTATAAAATTTGAGGGTTTTCCTCGATTTCCATGGGATCCCCTCATCAGATCCTGACTTGGTGACAATGGAACCACCTCGAAAGCATATCCTATCAAATAAGAAAATAATTTTCAAAATCGGTCCACAATTGACGGAGAAATCGGTGTACAAACATAAAAAAATTTACAGGGTGTAAGGGACAGCCCTCCGCAAACTGAAAGGGTGAATTCAGTATGTCATACTAAGATGACCGGTACATGAAATTTTTTCAGGAACGTTAAGGGAATCCAATAAACCTGATTTGTTTGTGTTTTTGTGCACAAATCGGAGCGTCTATTACTGGTTGGGAGGGGTAGGTAATAGACTATGCGGTGAGTTCGATGAACTCTGTAGCTAGACAGAAAGTGAACAGCTGATTTCACGCGTCGTTTTTAGAGTATTTCAACATCCATTGCTGGTTTTTTTTTTGCAGTTTTTTTTTACATAAATGGAGTGCTGCGTACACACAATGCAATTTTACATTGAATTAATGAAAATGTAACAGATTTTTTTTTTGAAAAAATGAAAATTTTCCTGAGAAAATTTCCGGTGGAATATGATTCAAAATGAGTAGCTGAATGCACCCTGTTAGTTTGCGGAGGGCTGTCCCTTACACCCTGTATATACGCGATGAATTGATAACCTCCTCTTTTTTTTTTTTGAAAAGTCGGTTAAAATTGAAAAGGTCTTTTTGATTTTAGAATCAACAAGTAGGAAGGTACACAGAATGCCAAATGGAAACTTGAGGTTGAAACAAGGCCGAGAAAAAGCCTCTTCTTCAAATAAAAGAGAACAAATAGACCAAACCCCAAGACCTAACTTTGAAATCAAAAACCCTTTGAAAGACCAGACTGACCTTCAACCTATTATGTATATATATACATATATTAGATACCAACCTACTCATTTTTTTTTTAAGTTAACCTATTTTGTTCCAATGCCGGGCGAATGTTTTCCCCATATTTTTCTGCCCGTCTGACCTCCACAACCCACAAAGTTACTGGGTAATACGATGCACCTTGGTAAGACTGGTTGTCAGACTTTCGGGTTTCTGACGACCCGTAACGACTGTCAAAGATCCAGAATGATAGCCGGGACCAACGGCTTAACGTGCTTTCCGAAGCACGGAGGATAAAGATCCACCACCACGCACAACCCTGGCAAGCATAGCTTAACTTGATGGATCAACCCGTGCGGCTGGTATTACTTATCCACGAGCTCCTCGTATCGAAACTTACATCTGACTAATTTGAAAACAGAATCTCGTGCACACGATGACGACATCAGGTTAGCAAGCATTAAGCGGCCGAGCGCTGCAAGCAAGAACGGTGAACGGTGAACGGTGGTGGTGCGGATTGCAGAATGGTGGTGGTATTACGGTTTTCTCCTACCTACCTAATGAAAATTCAAAAGAAAATAAAAATCTTTCAGCATCATACACGAAATCTAGCCAACTTCTACAACCTTCGATAGTAACACTGCCTCTTAACAGGATAGGCAGAGACGTAACAGTTATGAATTTATCAGCGAAGCGCACCTCATGTTTTATCAAGTGTCATAAATTATCTTCATTGGCTAATAACCAGATGTTACTCGTTCGGGTAGTGACCAGTAAGGAATTTAAACTGACATTATTCATATTCAGCTTTGGAGATTTTGAAGGGTCCGTGTTAAGAGAATATATCGAAGCGTGTTTTAGCTCAATGTGTAAGCGAAATGGCGTTATGGCTGTCTAGTTTGACGTGCGAGATAGAATACTCTCACGCGCACCGGAATTTCAACGCACTTCTTTTAAATGTATTAGATTTATAACAAAATGCTATACATAAATCAATTTTTAACTTAGTAAGTTCTTAACATTTTATACAGGGTGTAAATGTAAACAGTGGCAATATTTTAAGATGTCATTCATTGTACTCATCATTATGAACAACTTTTACTATGGGACCAAACCTGAAATCGCGAAAAAAAATACCCCTTAAAAGATTGCCACTGTTTACCCTTACCTACACCCTGTATACATTCGATTTAAAGCAAATTTGACTGCACAATAAGGTTCTGTTTACGTATATAACAGAAAATAGACGGTGCTACTTTGGAATTTTTTTTCTATCGAAAAATTTCAAGTGTCTTCAAATTTTTCGGTTTTAGTACAGCACTAGACCACAGTACATACATAAACATTTGGTTTTATAGGAATTTTAAAAACACAAAGTTATCGATGTATCCCCTTCAATCGACGTAGTAAGATTTTTGGGTAGGTACTACCTCCTATACTTAGTGGTCGAAAAACTGGACTGTAAAATATTGACCTTGATTTTGGAATCAATCGTAAAAAGTATGAATTCAACATATTGTCAAGATGTGGCAATGATAAGGCAAGATTTTAAGACATATCTAGTACTTATTTTTTTTTTTTATAAAAATAACTTTAAGACCTACTCAAGTCTGCTGACTAGTGACGTGTGAGTTAGTGTATTGTGTGTATGTTGTGTGTAAATGAGTATTTAAGTAGGTATTTATTTCAGAAAAATAAACCTAAGTATTTTCTTTTTAGTTTTTCAGCGGTGATCCTTATTTAATTTGGCCCAAAAGGATCTGAGCTTGTCCATTTAGGGTATATAAAGGAGGTAATTATTTCTCTGAATATAAATAAAAGCATTTTGTACAGTAACAGAATTTTATTTAATGCAGATCCATCTCGCACTATAGCCGATATTGTACAAAAAATTATAATATCGTTCCGTTCATAATAATAGGTAATGATAGGTAATATAATATTACACAACTTTTCACACAATTACAATCATGAAACACAAACATTTAAATCATTCTCTACACTAGAATCCCTCAAGTTTTAAGTATTTCTCTTCGTATTTATTTCTATATTATAATTATTTTACATTACAATAAAATTGGGCCTACCTATTTACGTATGACAAATGCTTCGTAAAAGGACAAAATTTACGTATTACATTCATGAGCACGTTTCGAATTAAAATAAATTAACGATTTCGTTCAACTGTAAACTTATCATTTTCAAAATGCCGCAAAATATCTGTGAAATATTAAAACAAGTGTACAAATTTCGAATTCTCTGGATAGTATACGACAAGTTTGTCATCTATCTTTTATTATGAAGCTTTATAAATAAGTATTTAATATTTACAATATGTAACAGAAGTTCATCAATAAAACTTGCATCAAGATTCTTTCAGTGCAAAGTCGACAATATTACAGTACGATCGTTGTTTAAATTAACACAATAAAATCATTATTACGTTAAAAAGGAACTATAAAGAGGTAATTAGATGAATCGATGATTAATTAAAAAAAAATGAATTTGGCACTTCGAAGGGCGTTAATTAAAAATAAATGTGCCGAAAGAATCTCGATCAAATCTTACAGGATCATTAGTATCGTAACTACGTTATACAGAAGAAAAAATTACGTATATGTTTATAGGAATCCAAAAATATTACCACTACTGTATCTTAAAATAAATTACATTATCTATTACTTAAATTTAATTAGCTATTCGTATACTGGGCACAACTAGTTTTGATTCATGTCATTTTTAAGTGACTATAGGTAATCTATTTTTCTAAGAATAAGTTAAGCTATCGACTAATAAATGGAATATTTTTTTTTCATACTAAAGCTTTTGTAGTTACGTATATAGGATTTCTGACGGGACGCAGTGGACTTAAATGTTTAAATACATAATACATTAATAGAAAAAATTGGTAGGCACGAAACATCGTTTTCAATTTTAAATCGATTTAGTCAAATATACATAAAATTATGGTAGATATACATTTGCCGCATGCGTCGCGCCAGTAAAATGTATTGTAAGTAAAAGTCTGTAAATGTATCACTATTATGCGTTTCAAAGACGTATACAGACGTTGTACATCAGATTTCGGTTACAAGTACATAATTGCTAAGTCTTAATATTTACATTACATTAATTTGTTTCGACACATGCACTGCGACATAGGACGATGAAGATTAATGAGAACGAATTTGATACTAATCAAATTTGATATTCGTATAACATTATTTCTGGTCAAAACATTGAGTATTACAAACTCCACATCACAATCCTATACCTACCAACTAGAGAATTATGAAAAAGATGATATTCCCGTAGTCGCAGTGGACGTATTCACACTCCTAGTGCATTTTCAATTTCAGCTCGCTACCAAACAATTTGAAAGGAAATGAACTCATCTTGATACGAACTATTGGCAAGCGCTCCATCAGAAATAAATCCATTATGTATGTACTACCTAATCGTAAGAACGGCATCGCAATAATATAAACAAAAATAGTAACTGTAAGGAGCTGTAAAACCCACCTCTGTTCGACACCGGGTTTTGGCAGATAAAGTGCGATTTCAAGTGAGCGATAGTGGGGCACGATTCGCACGATAAATAAAAACACAATTCCATTTGAAACTCAGAGTTGCGGCGCGGCGGCCGTGTCCCGTGTACCTCAGCAGGCGTTCAAGATTTATACACGGAGATGCGGAACAATATATCACGGAACAGTACGCGGGAACTCGACCTATTCCTAGCGTGGAGCAGCCACCGTCCCGATGGAACATGATAGCAGATCACCCCGACAGATAGCGACAGCCTCACTACTAACGCCATGTCGCTTGGACAATAACTGTTCGCTTTCTAATGGTTCTATCCAGAGTATACGGCGAGCATCACATTCTACCGCAGTTACGCAACATATCGATGCGAATCGATTAATATTAATCGATGTGACTATTCAATATCATCGCCTTATTAACATAATGTATTCGTATGTAAGTCAAGCTAAGCGATAAATAAGCGAAGACCGAATTGCGTATTTTTCATCCGAGCTTCATATAATTTATAGTCGACGATGATATCGCGACTGGTTCTTTTATTTGTGAAATAGTGATACGCGGAGTGTGCTCGGTAAGCGTTACTAACGGGAAATTTTGACAATAAATCTCTGGCAGTCGATTGCCTAAGTGTTCGTGTGGGCTGGCGTAAAAATTTATTCGACAGTCGATTTTGATATCTTGATCTCGCGACGTCAAACCGCGTCGGGGCGTGCGGAGCCGAGCGACAATATGACAATCGGAAAACATACATAATAGCTGCGTATACATGGAGCGCGCTAACTTACATACTAGTCGGCCCTAAGACCTACCAAGCATCGACAATGTTAACACGCGACGACCACCTGAAACAAAAGGAAAAGCGAAATTAATTAAAATGCCAATCATAAAAAAATTAAAAATGCAAATAGCTTATTCGTTTTCGAGATAAATAATTTAAGCGGGGTTAGGTAAACAATGTATGAAAAATTCGATATCGTCGTTGTTGGTTTAGGATAATTGGAAGCATAATTTCAGCATATTGCTGAGGAGATAAATGTGACGATTTTCAGCAATATTTTCTATTTATACGCGCTTGGCACTAGTCGGTAACAATTTAAAATCTAAAGCGCACGACGATATTTCATCAGATCGGAATACGTTCTCATAAACAAGGGCGGACTTAAAATGCAAATAATTTCGCGCGAGCCCCATGGGCATGTTAAAACAAACTCAGCATTCTAACAGCTTTTCATTATTTATCGCTTACGCTCACGGAACGGCGAATTTTTTTTTCAGTTAAAGTTAATTTCTAGCGTAATGCGTATTTGATAAAAGGCTGTATCTCTGGCAGGCAGGCTCCGTCGAGCCGGCTCTGAAATTAAGATGTAACATGATGCGAGAACGAGCAAGAGCAGCTAGATTTATTGCTATACCACTTTGCATATGCTGATTTACAAAGACGGTGGATATATTCGGAGCGGTTGCGTGTGTGACAGTTATCATTTAAGTGTGTTATTTAAATAACAGTCGACATAATGTTATGGAAGTCACTTTGTTTGATTCAGTGTTATTTATATTTATGTGGAACGATATAATGGAGCATTATATGTGAGCAAATATAACGGCTTTCAAGGGCAGTGAACGAAACTGAATTAGGCAAACATTAAGGTTGTAACAAGGCTGATATTTGGGTGCAAAATAATTAGGCAGGTATAGGTATGCGGAAGAGTCTAAAATTCAAACAAAGCTTTCGATGTATAGAGTGAGAGAGTCTCGTAAAAAAAGCAAATTAATATTACCATTAGTTGATAAACAATGTTTTAGTAAGAAATATTAAAGTAATATTCCTAAGTAGGTAGCTACTTTTATTCATTAGTTCCTAGGTAAAAATCAAACATTATAAAAAGTTGTCTCTTGAATTTTTCTACCATGTTTTTAAATCACAATAATTACCTATGATGAAAGAATTAAGCTTTTAGCTTTTAATAGTTTTAGTAGATGGAAAAAAGGTTGCAGCATCTCTATAAAGTTACAGTGCTGCTGATGTGGCCCATTCGCGAGGCAGCGCGAGGGAGGACTGTCTGGCGATCCGCAGTCAGCAGAAAGAAACACATAACAGAAACGTTCGAGCTCGCCTCACCACTCACTTGTACAATATCTCATTTTATTATTTTTCAGGGAATTTAATTACTTCATTTTTATACGACATGTTTAAGTATGTATATAAAAAAAAATAAAAAATAATATATAAACTAGGCAGTTGTCGTTGGCAGTGAGTTTTCTTGTTCAAGTATATTTTTATTTTATTTATGCGGCGACAAACACGATTACAATTTATGTGATGTAGGTTTTTTCAACGGATGTAGGTCAAACTTTTGATTAAACACCCATGCAATCAGTACGTACGTAATTTATTGCTATAAACAAGAATATACCTACGTTTCTCCAGGGAATTCTCACAAAAAGTCAAAGTAGTACAAAAAGGTTCACCTACCATCCCGGTCAAGGAAAGTAATAAAGAAGAGGGACGCGAACCGAATAATTGATACGATTATGTGTTACTACTGCAGAGGAGATAAGGGTGGCAGCATACTGTGCACAATAGAAAGAAAGTCATGAAAGGAAAATAGAAGAACCTATAAAGAAATAAAACGCGCTGACTTGACGCTAAATCGCGTTCACGTTCAGAATAAATGCTAATTCCAAATGATGGCACATGTTTTTATTGCAAATCGTTACGTAACGCATCCAGACATAACCTAAGTCGGCACAAAACTAAAACGAATGCTCGAGATGCCGCCACGGACGACGACCCCAAATGCGACTAACACGATTTCTATTCTATTTCCAGATGTTGACCAGTATGCACACAGCATCAAGAACAATGGAAGAAGGGCGCCGGGCGCTCCGTCAAGTGCGAGAGCCCATAAATCCAATAGGACGCGCAATTTGTTGAATTACAGCATGCGCCATCCAGCCACCGGGCCGACGCGAAATTAGCTCCCACAGAGATAAATTGACGGCGGGCCGCTAAATAAATTATTTGGGAAAACCGAGAAAAAACGGGCGTCTTCCCTTGATAAGGGTTGCGAGTATTCTACTGTGGAAATAATGAATATCGACCGCTGAAATACGTACTCGTGGAAGACAACAATCATCAATATTAGTCTCCATGTTTCTTTACTTAAAGACTAACAATTTTGGATCCATCATTCATGATAAAAAAATATTTTGGTACAACTTCTATACAGATCCCCCAACAAAAATCCACATTCGCACAACATACCTAACCAGTATTCGGTAGCTCTATTAACTAACCATAAAACATCAATCAAACTTAATGAACAGCCATTTGAATAGAAGCACTTTATAAAGTCAACACCTTAAAAACAAACGAACACACAGACTCGTATCTGGTTTGGTAATTAACCGAGCAATTATCACCTAGAAGCCGTTATTAACTCGACCTAGGTATTTCTCACGACAATAAAAAAAGTAATTAAACCTCAATAACCGACACGAAATGAAACTTCACGCGTGGAGACCGCGTTTACACGGGTTTCAACGACATTTTAGTTTAGTTCTGTCGTGAGTATTTTTGACGAATTCTTACTAATCTGGTGGTGATTATGTAGCTTAGATGCAGATGTTTTCTTTTACAGTGAGTTTAGAACTGTCAGTTTTGGTATCCAAATAAGCTCTACAATGGTATTCTTGAAAATTTTACGTCACAAAATTATGTTCCAGATCAATATAGCAATTAGTTGATAGGGTCGTGTGTTTGGTGATTTTTTTTATATCAAAGCAAATCTTTTTAAAGCTGTTTTTTTAACGCAAACATCGCTCAAAAGGGTTGCATCACCCTTTCTTTCAACGGGATTAATCTTAGTTGTATATTCAAGATTTAGGCGGCAATAAGAAAGACGCATAGGTGGGCTTACGAAGGGGCGAGACTGGCAAATTGTCTCAGATTCCACCCCAGCCTGTAAGGATTTTATTACATTCGTTAACGCATATAAGATTAATGTGAAAATACTTTACATTTGTATGTAAATTCTATAAGGATTACAGAGGGTTTCAACAAGGGCTTAAAAATTATAACCGCAAGGTATTCCACAAGAGTAAGTACAAGAAAAGTTATAACCATTTTACTGCTAATAATATTGGCACAGCAGTTTTTATTTAGATTGGAATTGGCATGGATAATATAAACCATTGTGGGTTATATTCTTTAAAAAGATTGGGGCATTAGTCGGAGATACATAGTAAATAAAATTGATTGCGGTCCCATTTTGAAAATCACCGTCACCATGATGGCAGCAAAAACGTCAAAAATTTAATCAACCAATTATATTCGAATTCAGAAATTGGAATAGGGGTTCGTTTTTAAAAGGAGCTCACCCAAGCTCGCTCCTCCCCGCGTACCTGCGCGGAGTGGCCATCAATTTATCTACATCCCCACCCGACGTGTACGGGCCCTCCGTGACGTGTTTCGTCCATGTACGCCATTACTGTATCGTCTATTGTTAGAAGTATTTCTTCCTTAGAGTTTGGTATGGCTATCAAAAACTGCTGGTGAAAATAGATGGTGATTATTGAAGGATATTTTTGTGGAATAAACCACCCATAATAATATCTTACTTCCCATAGTAATGTCTTAAATATCAAAATATTTTTTCCAAAAACTCATATGTAAATTACGTTAGAATCTAACACAATTTGCCTCGCAGGCTATATTAATATTAAAAGGGGTACTGTGATTTTTTTCCCGCAGCGATCCGCCCCCCGCCCGGGACATTTATCAGGATTTTGGACGGCACAAGCTAAAATTTTGGACGCTTTAAGCTGGGCGTAAATTTCACAAAACATGACATGACCGCGTGAAAAAAAAACCACAGTAAAGTTACTCGAAGCGTTTGCTTGTGTATCCAGTTTGAATGAAAATGAAAACTTTTCTGATTCCATAAGTATTCATTACAAGGTATCAGCGGCAACATCCGTATATAATTTGATTCACACATTCTTTATTTTAAATCTTTTAACGGTTCGATAAAAAATCAATGTATATTCAAACAGAATACGGTCAGTAAATCGTTACCCGCTACAAGGCTTCGAGATTTAAAATTCATTATTCAAAATTATCAACGGTATTCTAACCTGTAGGGCCTTCACATAAATTCTCATCTCTCAAGACATGACCAATTATACGGAAGTTTTAAAAAGGCGGCCGTTACTAGGCACATGCGCAATCGTTTGTCGCCGCTGTGAACTTTCACACTACACGATATTTATATTAATTTTATTTTTGGGCACGGCTAATGCGGTCGACGTGCTCAGACTAATCTTTCTTTTTCTTGCTATTTATTTCTGTAACAGTTTGTTATGTGCCACCATTAGGTCGGGCATTTGAGGGTTGCAAGTGATAGTTATTTCTGATTCTCACTTTAGTGACATTTGAGTTTGTATGTAAATTCGGTTTTGTTTACATAAATGCAATGCTAAATTCCTTGGAAACGAATCATCACTGACGTGTATTTGCGTTTCTCTGCCGAAAAAAAAACAATGCGTCTTTAGCTTTATGTGTCCACACGCCTCAGTAGACAGCGTCGCATAATATTTACAAAACATTCGCAAACCATTTTATTGCTCCAAAATAAATAATCCATGCAAATATATATAGTATATGCAAAGGCAACCTACGCACGATGTAAATTATAGAGGAGCCCAAAAAATTGGAGAAAAAAAAAGTTGGCAAATATTGTAACGAGAAAAAACTATTTAATCCGTAAAGTTTTGTAGGTTGGTGGTATGGAATAAATCAAGCGGTCGTCGCTGGCGTCGATGCCAAGGAAATAAGATGATATCGAGTTGGCAACATCGCGGAGACGGTGCACAGTACTGGTGTACTGGCGATGAGCTGCCATTGTTATGGAGAGAGTGTGAGACATGAGGCGTGAGTACGAAGCGACAATTTACAGTGATGAAGGTGAAGAAAATGATTATTCAAAATAAGATTCAGCTGAGGCTTATTATAAAATTGCATAGATGTTAGGTTTATGTTGACGACATGCTGATGCTAAACGATTTTTTTATCCTCTTAATCATATTAATGTGACAAGTCCCTACTTAAATGATTTTTTATAACAGTTGATTCGTCAGTAGGTATTAGTTCTTTGGTTTGACTACATTACGTTGTATGTTGACGACATGCCAAAGCTCTAATGCCAGGAAATCTCAAAGAAGGTAAATTATGTAGAAAACATTTGTTTTCTTTTCTCATTTCATACGTTCTTGAAATATAGAACGAACTTGATATTTACTGCCAAAATTTTAATACACCCCAAGAGAATATCTATGTTCGCCTCCACTACCACCTTCAACAAAATTATTTAAGTGCGAACTCATGGTATTGAAACCCCATATTTCAGTTGTGAGTGCTTAGTGGTCGACGACACACACTATAAATCTCCGTATGATTTGTAATAAAACCTCGCCACTTTACCGAACGTCTTTGTAGAGTATCTGACGTTTATTAAGTACCTATGTGGATGTTTTTCTCGTCTTTTTGCTGCAATAAATACAGCAATTTCTCTCTCTTATATTCGTGAGGTGAGCAAAGGGTAATCGGGTGTCAGTCATAGTGCCAAATCGTGTGATACTTTATCGATGCCTTTTTTTTTTTTTTTTTTTTTTGAGGGTGGGAAATCATCAAATAACTTCTCCCGCTCTGGGTGGAGCGGGAGGGCGTGTCAGACTTTTACTGACTAAAACCCACCCGTGTTCCTTCAGTTGCCTATGCCAGGGCCGCGGTAACCCTTTCAGACAACCCGCGACCCCAGCGGCGTCGGCCCTATTGGGCCCCGTCACTTGCTGACATCTCTTTGAGGCGCGCGTGGAACACGACGCGCCGTCGACTCGGGCCTGGTCCTTACCGGACGGCGAGCTACCCGCTGCTCACCGTCCGCAGGCCCGCGCCTACGGTGGCCGGAAATCGCCCCGCGATTCCCGCCGCCCAGGGCGTCTCCTGCGGCGACTGAGGGCGTGAGGCTGCCTCTCCCTCACGCGTTCCGCCTCCTCCTTCGCGAGCATCACTGCTTCGCAGAAGGAGGTGACGGCCTCCCATGCACTCTCGCTCCGCACCATGGCCTGGACCAGGCTCGGACGCGAGAGATCGCCGCCGCCGATCGCCTCCGTGAGAACACGGCGGTGCTCTGCCCAAGCCGGGCAGACCTCCACTGTATGCTCCACCGTGTCCTCCGGGCGATCTACACAATGGAAACACCCGGGCGTTTCCTCCCGCCTTATGCGAAACAGGAACCTCCCGAAACAACCGTGTCCGGTGAGGACCTGCGTCAGGCGGAAGGTGAGGACGCCGTGGCGCCTCTCTAACCACTCCTCAAAGAGGGGACTTATCGCCGCTATTGTGGCGTGCCCAGCGCTGGGTTGCGACAGTCGCGCTCTCCATGCCGCCATGAGATCCCGCCGGAGCTCTGTCCGCTGTACCGTGATTTCTCGCGGCAGCGGAGTTACGCCCCGGCGCTTCGCCTCCTCGCGCCACTCCCACACGTGCGCGAGGACCTTTGCCTCCAGATCCCACGGCGGCAATCCGGCAAGGAGGCTCGCCGCCTCAAACCTCGTAAGTGTAAAAGAAGTAACTTTTCAAGAGGAAGAAAAACTGCATGATGTACCTACAATTTTTGTATGGCATCTTTTATGTTTTTTATTAATTCATATGGAATATCATCAAACATAGATGGCGCTACGAGTGTCAAATGAGCAAATTAGTCAGATCAGGATGTGCGTTGCGAGGTATTCTTCCTAGAAACGTAATAAAATAAATTTGACCAAAAATGCATTCCCGAGGTTTACACTCTAAGGCGACGTTATGTCGATTAAATTAAAGTTCACTTGTTTATAATATAGTATCATTTCATAGAGACGAGTGATTGTTATAGTACCTAATTCTAAGCAAAATCCAAGCCATGAGTAATTTAAGAACTGAACTCCTAAGTTTTTCTAAATATACCTACCATTATAGCCATTATCAATATAGTCTTGTATGCTTGGATATATAATTGGAAAAGTTGTATTGACTTTGTTTTCTTCTATCAACTGAAATATTTTTCATAGACATCTTCAATTTGTAAGCATATCCGTCCCCGTGATTTATTTCAGTAGTTTTCCTAAAGATTTACGGGCACAACTTATAAATTGTGTTACTTCAAGTCGACTTTATTTCGAAAATACTGTCAAAACTCGATTGAGTGCCACTCTCAATCAGACATTAATTTGTCGACCCGTATGATCCATCCGTATATGTAACTTATACATGTATGTTTACCATAGAGTTGATTTGTGGCGCCCTCTCCCGGAACATCGGCAAATTATAATCCTTCTTCCACAACAAACGGCCAGTGGATGAAAACAATTTTCCCTCGAAAAGATTACATCCCGTCCGTCCTTTATTACATCTAATCACGAGATCTAACAATAAACTATTTTTCACAATATTATTTAGTGAGGCCGTCCCTTCACACTTTCGTTTTTCTCCCCTTTTTCACGGAAAAATAACAGTCGTGACCATTCATCAACGATGACGGTGCTCGTTACCGAAATCACGTTTATCATAGATCTCTTGTCTAAGGTTTTAGTTTTCTTCACCACGTTCATGAAAACAACCACCAATTTTTATTCACTCAATTTAGGACTCATTTTCTTGGAAAATAGGTTTCATTTTTGTTTGTCATCTATCAGGTATTATAGCGATATTTCCGAAGGCGATGCGGAGAAGAGTCGCGAGCCACACACGACGAATTACGAGCGAACCCGGGACGCGAGCTGAGTTATGTGACCGCGATATATAATATTTATGAATTATGTTTTATACTTGGTAAAACCTAGTTAGTTTTTGGAGGTGGGACTACTTAAATGATACACTATCAGGTGATGTATGACTTACAGTTTTTTTTTTACTAATGATTTAAGATTTCATTACCGATAGCTTTGGACGTCAAGCCACTTTAAAATTATGAAGTTAAGTTGATGAAAGTTTACCCTAATATCTTGAGTTTTGATGAAATATATGCCTTGAAACCCTATGTAAATTAATACCTAATTCTGTTCTAATATTATTTGAAACCTATCTAGATTATTAGGTTAGTCCCGCGAAGGACTTGAATAATGTTAATGACCAGGTCATCGTTACCATCACTAAAACATTAATTAACAAACCTTTTATTCCTCTTTTCCTGTTTGTTATTGGCAAGTTTTATAAAAATATATCATTCATTAGCTAAACTAACGCAATATTTTACTTTTAAACACAACGCGACTGAAATACTAACATATATAACTATTCTTTGATGCTATTTCTGTTTTTCTTTGACGTGGTATCAGCCATCCCACCAAAGATGTTCTTTACGTACGCGAATAAAGGTTCTTATTCTTCTGATGTTGTTTCATTCCGCGATACAGCCCACATTTGCTAATTTATTACCGGTATTTTTGGGTAAATGTTACATATAACTGTCTCCTTTTCATTACGTACACCGTCTATACATCATCGAAGAGTTATCGAGTTCCTGTGAGTAAGTGCATATAAATTTTAATGTTTTTCGACAGTTTAAGCGAGTTAATTTTAATATTTTTCATCTATGTTTCCCGTGTTACCGATATTGAAGCTTATTTCGATGTTATTAACCTTTCAGGAGGACTTGGGAGTTTTGGAGCCGTTATTACTTTTCCGTTAATTTACTACAAGCTATGAAAACTTAATGGTTTGAAGGTGGTTTCTAGATTATTGCAGAAGACGTTAGGTATACCTACGTTAGCCACTACCTCCATCAAGATATATAGATTCTCCCAAATGATTACTCAAAAGAAGATCAAAATTTACATTACTCAATTGTGGTATTTCTCCATTAGGTACCTACTCTTAATAGACTACATCCTGAACTAAAGTTTAATACGAAGGCGGTATCAAACCGTCAGCTATGCAGCTAAGATGGCGTCGCGACACGATTTGTCAAAAGGAAAACAAACAGCCCTGAAATAGTTTTAGTTGACAAGTTTATAGCTGCCTCGTCCCGCCCGAGACTATGTTACGAAATTATACTAACAGTGAAGGAATTTTATTCAACACCCAACACTCGGGCTTTTCCGCTCGCTTCCTTACTGATTTACATTGTATTTGTATCGCTGTGTTTGCGTTTTGTTGATGTTGATAGCTCAATGACGCACTTAGTTTATTTGTACTAGTGGGTTACGGAGAGTGGTTTTCTTTTAATAATGTACAGGTATTTAAAGTAAGTGTTGAAACTTGAAAACAGATTTTTGGAAGAGTTAGCTTACTCTGTATAATTGACAACGAATAAGACAAGATCAACAATATTATATTATTATGAACTGCAGAAGTTTAGTTTTCTGAAAAATTGGTTTCCCTCTAAAGTATTTAACAATTTTTATACATAACAACGAATATACTACAACAACACATTGGCTATGAGTGAAAAGTCCGGAAGATGATCTGCCTAGCCTTTTCCCAACTATGTTGGGGTCGGCTTCCAGTCTAACCGGATGCAGCTGAATACCAGTATTTTACATGGAGAGACTGCCTATCTGACTTCCACAACACAATTACTGGGTAATACGATACCCCTTGGTAAGACCCAAACAGACAGACTTTCGGGTTTCTGACGACCCGTATCGTAACTACTGTCAAAGATCCAAGAATGACAGCCGGGACCAATAGCTTAACGTGCTCTCTGGGGCACGGAGGAGTCTTGGTATGTAAAGATGGCACCCATCCACGGACCAACCCCTGCAAGCGACCTTAACCTGATGGATCGACCCGTGCAGCTGTTATTACTTAGCCACAAACATAATAAATATCCACTTGAGTGAGGAATGCAGAATGAAGTAGAATCAACTTAATACAACCTAATGACAATCTAATTAATCAAAAAACACAATATCTTACAATCCCAAATAACTTGCTACTCTAAGATGGATCAAGACAGGTAATAAATATTAAAAAGTCGACATAAACAAGTCCAAACACGTAACTAGTTTCTGCGGATATTTGTCTAAGCAAAAACCGTTGGATACGGAGGGAACGCTAAGGCAAGCTGGAGACACCAAGATTTATTTTAAAAAATCGCGACATTTTAACATAATCAATGTGCATTTGAATCGATGTGTGATTTATGTTATGTAAATCTAATAGAGATAAAAAGTAAAAATGTAACTCATGCATAATATTAATTTTTAAACAAAATCTTCATAATTTTCGCAATTTTGCTAGATTGGCGCAAAACAAAAGTTGACATAGAAACGGTCAATGATGTTTCTTTAAATAAATCCGACACGAAATATTAAAAATCATTGTATATGTATTCTGTTGTAAGAGCAATTAGAAAAATCCAAAGTTTAATTACAAGATAAGTGGGTAGATGAAGAGTATTTAATTGGTGGTTGAATAAACTGTAGCATCTTATTAATAAGTAATAATCGGAAGTCGGTGGCAAAAAAAAAAGAAAGTAAGTAAAAAACGAAAGACACCGACTTCCGAAATCAAAGTTATTTTTCACTTTGTAGTGCTTTTTGGAATTCGTTTTTTTTTTTTGTCAAAAAGTTTTTTAGTTATCATTCCTAGATAGGTACATGTATCACGAATAATCACGATGCACTCACTCATATGGAGCTGGAGCAATTTTACACCAGTTTTCGATAGTGACACGATCCTATTTGCCCGGTTTTATCGCTTGCCAAATGATCAAAACTGTTTATAACTTATCATAGTACTAGCACTTCCCGCGCGGCTTCGCCCGCGTGCGTGTCGGAAAATATCACACGGGAACGTGCTACCGGGAAATCTTTCCATAATCCTTGTCTACATTAGGTATAAAGGGAGCCTCTGTGCAAAATATCAGCTTTTTAGGTTCAAGGGTTTGGGCTGGGCGTTGATGAGTCAGTCAATCAGTCAGTCAGTCAGTCAGTCAGGACTTCTCTTTTATTTATATAGATAGATAGATAGATTAACAAATCATGAGGAACTTTTTCTAATTCAATTAATCTAATTCTTACTTCCTTACTTAGCTTAGCGACAAACGCAGGTGTAATTCGCGAGTGTGCAGCCTTCCTAAGGAGGGTCGTTGAAGTTACTCGCGTAACAGCGCAACAAGAATAATACAAAATGTTTTTCATTTTCTTTATGTCACCCTCGACAGTCGTAAAGGCATTAAGCGTGACCAAACTTTTGTTTGATACGGACAATATAAGTATGAGCGCATTGCTGTATCTGCCTTATACTTGCGTTCAAAATTTTCTTGAAGTTCATATTTTAAAGTCTTGAGACTTGAGATTAGACACTTGAATCATAATGGAGTTCTAATGATACAGACAAAGATCTTCATCCTACAATAAAGTGCATCGTCTATGATAATATTTATAGCAACTAAACTAGAAAACTCAGGGATTAAATATAGCTTATAGACTCTGTTTATGTGCGAAGCGAAGCGATGGCTTAGCTAAGATCTTTCAGCTTTGCACAAAATATCATTTGTGTATAATCACTGTTTTAAACAAAAAAATTAAACTCTTATCTTTGTTTTTCTATTTAAAAGATTCCACATCTCTTCTTTCTTGATCATTGACGAAAAATATACTACAGCAGTTCCTATCTACTAAAAGCTCAAAAACTATAATGATGCCATATTTGGAACACATGGCTGACACATTTAAAGATGTTGATAATTAAAATAATAAATCATACTTAATGGAAGATCTTTTGCAACACATTATACCTACTTCAATACAAGTTATAACTGGGTGGTACCTAACTAATGAATTACCTACTACTTGCATCTAAGTTCAAAGATGATGTTAGATAAAACCAATGTAGGTATAACCTATCCAAAGTAAATTGATAGGTTGAAAGATCCTCGCCCCTCATATAGTCCTAAAAATCACTATTCGTGACAAAACTGGCAACATCCCCATACATACATATGTTTCGTAAGTTCCCGCGATTGGGGAAAGTGGGGAAAAGTGTAGATTGCTCCTAACGCACCATCGCTTTATACAAGAACGATTTTATTGTATTAGGATAGTTGTAACAAGAATAAAGGCGATATTCTTCGCTTCATCACATTTTCATTCAGCTTCTACGGTTTATGAACGACTTTCTTATAGAAAGTTACTGTTTGTGAGTGGCGATTGGTGGTTTGATGAACAAAATTGTAAGGACCTGTTTCACCATCTACGATTAAGTTCCTTTTAACTTAATTGGCAGATAATTTCATACAAATTCTGTTCCATTTTTAAATTTATTCGTTAAGTAATGGATATTTGGAAATCGTGAAATAGGCCCTAATTGTTATAACGTATGTCAGAGTTGTTTTGACGGTTTTTGGAGCAGACGAGTAAGCAAATATTCGAAACAATATGAAATGAAGAAGGATAAATAGAGTGTCATACCTATAACTTTATTATGGCTTGGTTTAGTTACTCACCTAGGTGATTTTACAAGTAAAATTAGTCAAAGAACAACATGTTTAGGCGAATTCTTTTACTGATCTTTGTTTAGTATCATTGAAACTTTGAAACTTGCTAGATTGCTGCTAACCTAAATGTCTGTTTAAGTTTTCTTTTAATTTTAAAATATTGTAGATAGCACTGCATTTTTATCCCTTGCAACTCAATTTCCAAATTAACTCAGAACAACAGGGGTGTCATTACACTGCCAAAGTGCTCAATTTTAAATTCAGACACGACTCGTTTGTGTCGTCCCTACTTAGTGAAGTCGCGATGGAGCGAGAAGGCGGAGCGTTACCCGACTTTACCCTAGTAATTACTTTATTAGGTGATACCGGAAGACGGTCGGCCGCGAAATATGCCAATGTGACAGCCTACCGAAAAACGGCCACTTCTCTAAACGGTAAGTATCAATGAGGTTTGTAAGATATTTAAGGCGACGCTATCTGACTTTTGATGATTTTAAACTGAAGATCACGTCTAAACGAGTAGTGTTAATGATTTGAAAAAAATATATGTTAAATTAGAGCATTTTTTTAATAACTTAATATGTGAATATTTTAGATTATGTTTATATTAAATAGTTTCATTAATTTGTAAAGTTATGTCTAACGCAGATAAAAAACTGAGAATCACGCAAAAACTGTCAGGCGTATTTTTATGAAACCTTCACCATTTTAAAGGTAATTTAATTATTTATCTTTTAGTACCTATACGTGTTTTATTAAAATGCCTTTTGTTTTATGTATAATAAATTAATAATGCGTCTAATTACTGGCTGGACGTACGACGCGTTGCGTGAGCTCAGCACAGAACGCGCAAGCTAACCACTCAAGGTCATTGACGTATAGTTCCTTTAAGGCGGAACTATACGTCAATGACCTTGAGTGGTTTGCTTGCGCGTTCTGTGCGGAAGGTTTTCTGGAATTTGTATGCTAAAAAAACTGAAAACGGTAGAATTGGATGCAGAATAAAAATAAAGTGGTTGAAAAGTAAGGAATAAAGTAGAGTAGCTACTTACTTAAGTCAGATAAAAAGGGTATTAAAACAAAAAGCCGACCTACCTACCTAAATCACGTGCGGCCGCTCAAACAAGACACAGGAGCACTTTAACGACAAATTAACAGCTTCAATTACTTACAACTACCGGTGCGCTATCGCAACGGCAATGAACTAGCGACTGCCACCCGGACCTACCTGTGGCTCGCTCCTAATAGCCCGGTAATAATATTTTATGGCCATTACCTTTGTAAACACGGATAAAACGTTCTTACGCGACCTCACCGCGTAAAAAACGGGCGACAATTGCGTTAGCGGGATTCCTTTTTTACCCGAAAAAAAAAGACAAAAGAGCGTGAACAAACGGTCTGTTTTTGAATTTAGTATTCCGTTTTTAAAATTCGTCTCTCTGCTTTCAAATTGTTTTTTGCTGAAAAGATAACAATCGACTTTTGAAATTAAGAAAAGAAAACAAAAGACTTGCGGAAAAAAACCAACAATTGTTAGATGAGTGTATTTGTTTCAATAGAGAAAGCTTGATGCAACGACAACAAAGTATCGTTCTAGGAAGTCGCCGACGGGATGGGGATGTGCCAAAAAGAGATAAAGTAGTTTTATTGATCTATACGGACGTTCGGGCGGCGCGAGTGTGAGTTGAATGAAACGAAGATAACTTGCCGCCCCAACTTGTTTTGTCCTTTTTTCCCCCGCGGATTTTTGGTGGTGGCATCCCTCTCGGGCCACGTGACCTAAGCAGGGTGTAACTCACCCTACAGCAGCGGCCATAACTTACTCATAGCGATAGGCGGTACGGTCGCGAAAAACATGTCTACATTATTCTTATTTTTAATTTCTTTTTCGTTACATATTTTAGGCTTATTTTTTATTTGAAGCTTGAGTCTTTTTTAACGTGAAATATTTAATTTTATCACTGAATTGGGATTTAAGATTTATAGTCAGAATTTTCATTGTTCTTATTTAAAACAATGCTGTTAACTAAATACCTACTTTTAAAAAAAATCTGCTGAAGACAAAAAGGCAAAGACGGAGCGTAGGTAATTAGAGTAGGTAAGCAACTCAAAAGAGTTTTTAATAACAAAATAAAAACAGAACATTAATATCATAACCATACCGAGAAATAACTTTTTATTTGGTGCTGTTCAGCCCAAATGTGCATCTCATAAATTACGCCTCTCCTTCAGTATTTCTTTCTCTGTCTTGATTTATTTTTTGTCTTGTTCTCTCCCTCCTTTTATTAACTGGCTAGCTCAATTCACTTGGGTCTTGTATCTATTTTATTGTACTCTAACAAAAAGTGTAAGTTTGTATTAGGAATCTGTTGCAACTAATGTCGTCTTTCTTATTATGAGAATGAAACATTATTCTGATGAAAAATAACGGACAAATAAATCCGACAAATTGGCCAAAAAATAATCCACTTTTAAATACGCGCTACTTCAGTGGAGCCGCTTGCGAGTTGCGAGTTGCGATCAATAAAAGAGTATGTTTACAATATTAATATAAAGTGGCAATAACAGCCACGAGCTAAACAATCACGGGCCGAGGTGTTAACTGATCGTAAACGTCAAGTTAACGATGACGATGATCGTAAACGTGTCGTAAAACAAATAATTAGCCGCTGTTAACTTCGACGCTACTGGCTGACGAGATAAAAACACTTGAGTGGGGAAAAAACGACTCGTATTGATATCGATTTTTTTTTGTCATGGTTTTTGTTATTTATAGGGATTTTTTTCAGGTTTTTGAAGCGAAAACTTCTTTAAGCGCGTTGAGTGATTTTTGATAGGGGAAAATCTTATGAGTTCGCGTCACGTGACGCGACATGCTAATGTGACGTGTTGTGCTATCAGTTTTCACTTCTGTCGGCAGTGCCCATGAGCCCCATGACTATGTTTTTTTACCTACATATTTGTATACTAATATACCTACACCTACAGCACACTACAGGTTTGTACGGAACAGCTACCTACTTACCTTAATCTGTCGATTAGGATAAATGTAAGTAGGTGTTCCGTACTAAGTTTCTGTCTGAATGACCAGTATAAAAATAAATACTAACATAAACTTATTTATTCACTAAAACAATACATTAATTATAATAAAATGTTAATGCAAAATATAAAACCAACTTCGGCCTAACACGGATTTGAAACCACAGAAATACAAAGAATAGAAAATAAATAAGAATATTTTTGTATGAATGATCTATACAAATAAATATTACTGTAAGTACTTCTAATACTAAAAGCGGTAATTTGCCACCATCTATAACTTTGAGCAATGTTTGACTAAGGTCGTGTATTCCAATGTGGCGCCATCTATTACCGAATAGCGGAATCATTAAACAGCAATCGATACGAAGTTTCCCGTTTTTTTCTAAAGAACATTCAATATATTATTAATTGAGTAAGTATTTTATATATTTTTTATGTTACTAATAACTTAATTTACTTATAGAGAACATCAGCATGTTGTAGTAGGTACCTATCCAAGTTAAGGACAAAATGTTTAAAAGACCGGTTGGTTTTATGAACGTGTGATAAACCCGTTCATAAAGATGAAGTCTTTCTTGACGGCCTAGAGTAAAAAAAAAACCGGTCAAGAGCGAGTCGGACTCGCGCACCGAGGGTTCCGTTCCGGTTACTGAAAAAGTGTGCTATTTAGAGACATCGTTTTATTTTTCCTGTAATTTTTACATAAACTTCTATCACATAGAATAATTTCAGATTTTTATCTTTGCAAACTTCGGAGATAAGGGGAACGGTATTTTTTTTTACATTTTTCATCAAAAGTCGAAAACTATGTGGCCGAAAAAAAAAAAAAAAATAATGTTTGAGAATGTGCAAGCAGAGCTCTTTCATATGATACCCCACATGCCCTAGTAGCCCCACTTTGAATTTTTAAGACCCCCTTTCAGTGCCTGTTACAAAAAATATATAAATATTTTTACTTCTTTCTTATTAGCAAAATAGTGGGGTAAACGTCATCTAAAACTTTTTTAAATTTCAAGTTGATAGCATTAGTAGTTCTTGAGATATCCAGCTGTGACAGACAGACAGACAGACAGACAGACTGAGTCACACCATAACGGTTCCTTTTTTATCATTTTACTAAAAAACTTTTTCACTAAAAAAATAAACTTTAAGATCATTGATCAATCATACGTTTATTCCAGAAGGTAACAGAACAGAGCAAACGTAAATAAACCAAAGAGCAAGCTGAGCAAGGTACCTACTACTTACATATTTTGAAAAATGAAAAATCTACTAAAGAAGAAGCTAAACAAAAAGATCGTGTCAAAATGTTTACAAACAGAAGTCACACGTAGCTATTGAAGAGTAATAACTTTTCCAAGTTATTCAAAGAGTGAAACCAATAAATTAAAGCTATAAAAGCATTAGTTAATATGTGCATTAGCACATCGACGCGGTAGACAACCTGACGCCCATTTGAATGAAGCTTTATAGCCTCATAAACCACCACTTGCGGTAATAAAGTGATTTATCCCATAAAATAACAGCTGATCGCCGTGATTACGCACAATACGAGCGAACTCATAATTTTACAGCCAATTTACAAACAATAAAAGTCGTTCTCTTGTCTTACACGCCCATTCGCCCTCCGATATCTCCATATTCGACGGCCGAACGTCGTAACTCGTAACTTTTATAACCCAATAAAACCATAACCTCGGTCCTCCAAGTTAGCGACTTATAACTCACAGTTGCCGATTGTAGATGGCGCTCATCGCTCAACGACCGTACCGCCATCTGTGAGTGAGTTCGTGAAGCTTTTTATGAGCCATTTGAGGTCGTCACGTCGTAAAGTTGATGTTTTATGGGTTCGATTGATGCCGCTAGTGTAGCACTGCGGACGAATTACGATTTGAGATGTTTCACTAGTCATTTTATTTTTAATACAATATGTTTTATTTTTGTAATGATTTTGAGTTACAAAATTATTTTTTGCCGTAAGTATTGGGTTATTCTAATACCTACTTATTTGTTTTTTGCAGATTCGTAACATTAGTTCAACAATGACTTCTTTCGTAGGTAAGTTTTGTTACATAAGTGTGCTGTAATTGCACAAACAAAAACTCCATCCACAAAAATTAGAACAGGTAATAACTAGTTTTATGTAAAATAAAATAAGAGCTAAGCCACGTGGTGTCATAGTCACCCATAAATAACACAAAACCTAGACAGGTAAGTAGTTCCTATTATACGTAAGAACTCAAAAAGAATTTTCTTAGTGCAAGTTTCAAGAAACCTAAACAACATGAAAGAGAATTCAGAAGTGTATTGTCGTGTTATATGAAGTGCCTGGCAATATACGAACTGTAAATTGCATCATAAACATCCGCTCGTGGTCCCGCCGGCGGATTTTCCCTCGCTCCAACCGTTTAGTACACTGGACGTCCGCACCCGGGCGGTGGCGTGACAATATTGTGTTGCGCGCCATCTAGCGGCGAAAGGTGGAACTTCTTAGACCACCAGTAAGGTACTTCGTTTACAAAATTTTGAAACCAGTTTTCGTCCAACATACAATGATTAAAAATACCAAGTACTTCAGATAGGCAAATTATTAATCGATACAACAGGGATTGTATAGAGATTTACACAAATTGTAACTTGAAACTGAAGATGAAAGTTTTGCAATGCCAATAGATGGCGCTACTATAGCGTCTGTCAGCTGAATCAACTGATTCAACGAAGGTTCGCGTCATATACAATCTATTTTATCCCGGAAAATACTTATTCAGCGTTTTGGAAATATACTGTTACATTAAAAATAATTGTATTCAATAGAGTTAATCACGTTTTTTTTTCAAATAAGCAAAGAAATAAATGGTTAATAAAATGAAATGAAGCAGTTGGATTGTTTTACAAGCTTAGCTTGAAAGAAGTAAGTAAGTAGGTAATTAGGTAGGTATGTTACTAATTTTTTTTTTTAATATGTTGCAAAGATGCAATATTGGGAAGTTGGATAGATGGTTGCACAAATTTTGTTTCTCTTTGTGGTAAGTACCTACCTACCTACCAATGATTATAAAAAAAGACTTCTTTATAGCTAGCAGGTACTTACTTGATAATTTCTTATAAGTAGGTACATGTAGGTAATAAGGCGAATTAGTAAAAATGACTTTGTGTTTACTACTTAGATACATAGTCTGATTGGATGGATGACATTGGAAACTACCTACACCAACCTACAAGAAAACAAGAAAGCCTATCAGAAAACAGAATGACAAGAAGCTAAAATCTTGCAAATCCAGTTTATTTACTGTAGGTACCAGTTTAGACCTAGTTTATTCAAATACAACTCCAACGGCAGATCTAAAGGCTGTATTAAGACCAGATTATGCACAAAACAGTTACTTATTTAGCAAAACTTTCTAAAATACCATAATACATTCAGTAACAAACTAATCCGTGCCAAAAGTTACCCTGAAACAACATAAATTCGATTTAAAAACTTACTCGATATCTAGGGTAATTATAAAAGAGGGGGTGAGTGACAAATCCCCGAATAAAACAACAAGGAAATAATTCCGGGCATAAATCGTCCTCTCAGTGTGAATAGAATAGCAATTATTTGGTTGAGTTGGTACTCCTGGGTTCTACTAGGGGTCCTGGCAAGTCGACTGGTTATCACTCGAAAGTTTAGAGTAATTCAAACTTATGTAGGTATTTACTTTATGTTTTAGAAGCCAGAGTTTTTCATGGTAGAATTTTATAAGATTTAGCAGATTGCAGTGCAGAAACATTATGACACAGCTCTTGTTTATTTTATACGAATTTTCTAAGAGCAATAAAAAAATCAAGTTTCAGAGGTTTCAGGATTGAAAATTAGTTTTATTATATCACTAGGTTTTCAAGCGAAACGCCTTTGCTTATTCACTAGATATGTATTTTAATAAGTAATTTTAAAATTCCTTTTAATAAATGTTTTGTCACTTTTAAACAGACATTCTTGTGTCAAGTTATGACCGAATGAGTGATAACAGAATGAGATTCAAAATAGACCAATGACTTTCCAAACCTTAGTACGATTCACACTCGAATCCAACCACTGTTATGAGAACTACCGCACATTTCCTGAACACTAATGTTATTGGCACTCCAGGAGTGTTTCAACGATATGTCAGGGCTCTCACAGGGATGGTCAACCTTACGGTAACGACAGGGTTGGCAATCGCAAAAACAATGTTACCCCAAAGAGATCCAAAACAAGGATACTTATCATTTTTAACTCTCATAAATTAGTTATGGGTCGATTTTCCCTTTCAAACACTGTTGAATAATTTCTGTGGGTTTTTTTTAGATTAGTTATTGTGGGCTGAAATTGGAAAATTTTGTACCTAACTGCAGGAAATTGTAAATGTTCAAAAACAAGTCCAGCACCATTTAAAAATGATAGTTACATTTTAAATTGAGTTTAAGATGTAACAATTAGTTACTAAAGGGTCTGGTCCAAAAAAAGAAACCACAAGACTACAGAAATCGGTAACGACTCACGATACGCTTCGATGGTTGAGATTTCCGGGACGGTATCAATTATTGAGACGACAGTCCCCTTTGATAACTTCATTCCACCAAATTCTGTACGCTTCGGTGCTTTATGCTAGAATAACTTCATCAAAAACAAAAGCCCATCACTTCTAAAATTCAAATTGACAAACAAAAGAAACTAGAATACGTTGTTGGTTGTTGGTAGTAACCATAGACGTAGAGAATTGGACTGAGCTAAGTGGGGCACTGTCTAGAAAGAGACAAAGCGAATTGGCGGCCAATACCTGTAGTACTACTAAAGAGACAACTACTGGCCGCAAATTCGCTTTGTCTCTCTCATACTTTTCGGCCTGAATTCAGTGCACCTGAATACCTTCGGAACGCTCAGTCCGTTCTCTATGTCTATGGTTGTTCGTAGTAAATAAGGGTGAATTTCACCAATGAAACTGTATGCCATCAGCACATTCAAACCGCGTTCAAGAGCTGTCAGTGTCATCATTATTGAGGGATATAATAGAATAGAATATAAAGCATTTCTTTCGACCAATAAAGCATCTAGTCTCAAAATAACAAATGCAAAATTTAAAAATAAAACAAAAGAAATAAAATAAAGCACACACAATAAGCATGAACAAACGAAATTACAAATCTCGATTGCTCAGTATGTGAACCATACAGCAATGGTTCAGGTACTGACAATCGAACCTCTGCGCTCCTCTGCGCTCTGTAGTGCTCCTGCGCTCTCTCTCTCTGAAATAAGTATTGACACTGACAGCTTTTGAGCCCGTTTTGCTCTAAGTGGATGCTTCGTACATTTTGATGAACTCCTTAATAAGGTAAGTTAAGAGGTGATTTTCACCATGAATCCTGTCGCCATGAAAATTCTAAACCATAGTTTAAACTCACTTCATCCCTATCTTAACAGCTCTCGGGAATTTCAAGTAACCGGCAGCCCTATACAAGGGTTACAGTAAGTATGCGATCCCGTTATTCCTTTCATTAACATTGTCACGTCTTACGGGGCCAGCTACCTTAAAATATACCGTAGTTTTCCGGATTGTTGTGAATAATTTGAATAATTATGTAAATAAATATTAATTTTTGAATATAAAGTAGACGTTAATATATTGGATTATCGAAATCCAATAAGAATGTATTATGTTTGTTGACAGTTAACACACAATCGACATTCCGATGCGACTCTGTTTTGAACTTTGATCTTTTTTTAAAGAAAAACTATATACTTTACTAAAGTTTAAGATGAACATTCGTCAAAATAATCAACATTCTAATTAAGATAACTGCAATTCGCATCACCAAAAGACAATTACCTAATCTAACAGTACAATAACAGTATTAAATAATGGAAAACCGGTGCGAACGCCCCCGACTTTAATCAGACTCTTAAACAATACCACGAGGAACGAATCTCGAGCGCAATAAAGAAACTCGGATAAAAATAAATTAGCGTATCTCTGGAAAAGACTGATGGGGGTCGGAGAGGCCCCGGCTAAGGAAAAAGTTGAGGGGTTCAACCCTTCCCTGTTTATTTACTCCCAACGCCCTCTGTCGCTACATTTTGATAGAGTTTTTGTTTATACCATATAAATCTAGATCGTCTTTTATTTTCTTATCGGAGCAACTAGAATTGCTAGTCAGCAAGGTAATAGTGGGGCTGACTACTGTCTATACCCAGGGTGCACTGGAGTAGGTAGGTACTATAGGCAAACGCCAGGCCTTTCCAATTTCGAAACAATTTGAAAGAAAGAAAAGAAAGAAAATATGTTTATTTGCGGTAAACATGACGCAAAGAACAACAAAATAAAAAACTATTAATAAAACAAGTTTGGGGAAAACATGGGCAAATTTTGCTTGCAAGCTGCAATTGTAGGACAAATAAAGAACCATGGGGGGCAGGATGAATCAGTGTATAAAAAAGCAACTTTAAGGTGTAAAGGTGTCCGTCTTGTCGATAGTAGTTACATTAATGGATGTTAATGACATCTAAATGATGATAAATTATATTTATTTCTGTAAATTGGATCAAAATACTTTTAGACTTTGCATAGCATAATAGCATAATCAGCGTAACATGGAACTGCTGGGACATAGGCCTCCTCTCTGTTAGAGAGAGAGAATGCAGTAATCCACCACGCGGACCCAGTGCGGGTTGGTAGATGTCACATGTCTTCGAATATTTGTTCTAGGTTTTCTCACGATGTTTTTCTTCACCGTTTTGAGAGCAGTGGTGATGAAATAATTTACACAAACTAACTAACTTTTACACGTCCACAATAAATTATGTTTTAAAACTAGATGAGGTCGGTGTTTCCTTCTGACTACTCTGATAAGACCGAAACAAATCCACCTTAAGAGACTGACCTCTGGTCAGTCTCTTAAGGTGGATTTCATCAGTGAAATTGAACGCAATCAGCACTCCTAAGCCACGTTCAAGAAGTGTGAGTTTAAAATCCATAAAATCCAAAGTCCAAGTGTAGGTAAGTATCTCCACTGTGGTGGATATTTTAATGGCGATACTTACCTGTCGATACTTACCAAGACATATTTAGATGTCTGTAAGCACTTTTAAGGTGTAAAGGCAGTCGATTTGTTGAAAGTACCTATCGGGTATATCTTTGAACCTAGGCAGGCTAAAAAAACTGGCATAAATATCCAATTAAGACTTTTATCTAAATCTCGAAAGATATACGATTTTAATTGATGTGTGAAATATTTAAATTGGCTGACATTGTTTTAGTTCATATTTTATGGCCTGTCTGCGTTCTTTCTAGATAGTGTTTATTAGAAACTAGATTCTAGGTCTAAAGGTGTGAAATGTGACTAATGGATGGGTGAGTTGTATTATTAAAGATTTTTTGAATTAGGTACCTACTTAAAAGATGTATTTATGGAACAAAGTCAATATTTTTACGATTGTGAAATGCCACGACTAATTTATGCGCTCACAGCCTTAATATTATTAAGGTCAATGGTAGCAGCAAATGAAGCTATAAATTAAATTGTTCTTAAATTTTGTTTATGCTTAAAAAAATAAACAAGTAGGTAGGTATAAAGATTCAAATTGAGTTGTTTTTAATTTGATCGTTTAGATTTTTGAGCACGACATCATTCGTGATTAAGTTTGTGAAGGATTTTCGTATCAATCTTTTAATCTATCTACCTACCTACCCAAAAAAAATATAATAATTTTCTAGTATTCTAGGTATGGGTGTGTACCTAGTAGATACCTAGATACTTATAGGTAACAGCTGAAATTACCACCCTTGGCAAGATCATCCATTGATCATGGTATCATTCTCCTGCCCTTATCCCAATAGGTTCCATTTCCTTGCCGGCAACCTCAGGTGCAGCTGAATCATCACCCCAACTAGCCACCGCCTCACCCATCTAGCCTATTCCCAACTAAGTAAGTTTGTGTCAGCTTTCAGTCTAACCGGATGCAGCTGAATAGGTACCAGTATTCTACATGGAGCGACTGCCTAGCTGACCTCGACAACCCAGTTACTACGATACGATAGAGAAATAACGAATATTCGGCAACTACTTGTTCGGTATTCGGCCATTTTTTTCAGTATTCGGTATTCGGCCGAATACCGATTATTTAATAAAAAGGAAATACAAACGCAATTTCATTAAAAACATATTTGTTTATCAAGTAAGTTATTTGTTAGTCTTGATATTGAGGATGGTAGTGTTTCTAATGTTTAAAATTAATCAAAGGCAGATTATGGTGAATAAAACATGTTTTACGCATTTGTTGGTAACAAACGATTGCGCATTTCTTTGTACACAACACTTGCTTCTGAGAGTACTGTTCTCATATGTATGTGTATAGGTATGTGCAAGTACTGCAAGGTGACGAAAAGTACTTTTAACAAATTTTATAGGCTGTGGGTATTGTTTTGAGTTGGTTAACCACCAGTTATAAGGATCTGCTATTAGGAGATTATTTCCAATTAGGAGACTTTTTATTCGTAAGTCGTAACTGAAGCCATATTAAGTCATATTGTCTAAATATGAATTAATTTTTATCTGCGATAACCTAAAACACAGCACGGACTCGACTTGCCGGCTAATGAGCCAAACTAAGCTAGATCTCGCGCGGAATATTCAGCAGCCGAATATTTGGTATTCGGCTGAGAGCACCGCCGAATATTCGGTATTCGCTATTTGGTCAAATCACATAAATACGATACCCCTTGGTAGGACTGCTTGTCAGACTTTCGGGCTTCTGACGACCCATAAAGACTGTCAAAGATCAGGAGCAGCTGAAGGTGGCCCTGAATCACCGACAAATCCAATAAAGGACTACAACTCAATTCCAAAAAGACCAATCTTATTAGCAACATAACTGCATAGTAGCTGCAATGCAAATGCCAGGAAACTAGAGGTTACAGCTAATTTTATTCACCACCCTTTGCGTTCTAATTCATCCCCTATTTACATTCTAGAAATGCAGGTGTATGTGCAAACGTGAGGGGCTCGATAAATCTGTGCGATTGGTATAAACGGACAAATTAAATTAACTGGAGAAACTTCGCAGATGATGTCGAATAGCAATAATAACAAAGGAAAAGATTTACATACTAGGTATGATAGTTTTAAGTAAGTAAATGTAAAAAATTAGTAGGAAATATCAAAATTTTAAATACAAAAGTTATGTTCGCGATCACTTAAAGTAGGTATGATTTTATAATGTTTTTTTTCTGTTTTCATTGAGGTATTTGCTTAGATGACGATTCCCACTACGTCCATGTGAAGACCACGCACAATGAAGGGTTCCGTAGTTGAAAAGAATTTATCCCAAAAACAAACTTTAACATTGGATCCCAAAAAAAAAAGTTTTAAATCATAAAATTACAAATTCACAATTTTCGGACTTTTTCCTTTACTTGTGCTGAAAGACCTTGCTTCTTGCCAAATTTCATTATTCTAAGTCAACGGGAAGGGTATTTCCCGTTGACTTAGAATAATGAAATTTAGGTTTTGATTTACTTGCGACAGTTGTGAGCATCAAAATATGTCGCATAAATGGCCGTATGTTTTTATTGTATTGACTTAGAAGCTTGAGTTTTTTAGGACTTCAAAGGCCATAGACTTACGTATTTGATATTAATTTCAACTTGATACCTCCACGCGTTCCTGAGAAAAAGGGTCTTGACAGACTGACAGACAGACAGACGGACAACGAAGTTATCCTATAAGGGTTCCGTTTTTTTCCTTTTGAGTTACGGAACCCTAAAAATAACCCTGAATCTATAGGTATGTAGTGTGATTAGTATAAATAAGTGCGATTGGTATAAATCAGTGGGAGCGCATGCGCAGAACGCACTAGCCACTCAATTAAGTGCCGGGATTTCAATTAAAACGCCTTACTGAATTTACGACGTTTCTAATTTATTGTAGGTCTTTTGTTTGGACAAACTTTGCTCAGTTATTGAGTGGTACGGGTAAATTGGTATAGGCTATGATGGTAATATATTTTCATTAAAAAATATTTGTCAAAAGGCCAAATTATTGTCTTCAATCAATCAACACGTTTTTGTTTTATTTGCCCATCCTGTTTTAAATAAATAGGTACCGTATTACCACAAACTTGTGTTTAACATTTGTTAGGCTAAACACTGTTTAACACGGCATTTTTGTGTGGAGTTTGACGTAAGATTGACATTAGACACGTTTTGAACAAGTGTCTAAGCTTTTGTGGTAAGACCCTTAAGCTTTATTTCTATGTGAGTAGGTGATTATAAATAAAGTAAGTACCTAATAAGTAAGTAAGTCATAACTTCACCAGCTACGATACCTAATAAATAATAATATGGTGCGGGCGCAATTAGTTTATCTCCCAGTATCTAGAGCTTTCAATACTCTGAAGATAATATTGAAATAAGGGGTTATGTACAAACTGGTACATAACGGCTAGCCGTATCCAAGGCCCCGCTGACCAATCATAATCATTATGTGTTAAAGCAATTAGGTAAGTAGCTGCCACTTATTGGAAAACGCTCGGAACAAACCGGCCGATACGCAAAACGCTGGGCACGTCTTGCAGTACTTTGCATAAACGCCGCCACGCCCATCAAATGTCACTTGTACCCAGTAAATAACGTTTTCAGCAAGCTTTTAATAAATGGTAATTTTTAAAATATAGCCCCCGACGTCCTTCATATTATCTGTTCTCGGAGTGTATGCATATATTAAATTTATTTGCGCGCACGCTATATCGTGAGAAAGGGTAACTATATAATTACGCTCAAGTATCGAAATTAATTATAGGTATACTCGGCCTTAATAAAGATACCAACTGAACGCAGTGATGAACAACCAATTATACGATCTACGAAAATAACTCTTTTCAAAAACGCATTAAGTTAAAAATACTTAGGTAGATATAATTACTGGGCATTCCTTCGGCACGCGTATAATGAACTGTGTAATATTTTACAGAAGCCAAACATACTAAAATGGGAATCACAACAAATAGTAGTCTTCAGAATTAAACCCAAAGACTTATGTGTTGGAAATAAAACGAGTTTGAAACGAATAGCTACTAATAAACGATCCAATAAAAATACCATAACAACATAATTCAGTCATCAAACTAAATTACGTACAAATAATTTGGCCGTAGAAGCTCACAATCAAAGCTAGTTACAACTGGTTTTATGAGGAGTCGGGGTGCCGCCATAAACTAATAAAATAAAAGTTGGAAGCGCGAACAAACCAATAGATAATGAACTTTTATTGGTCAGTTTTACAGCTCTCCCCGAGTGATTGTAAAGTGAATAATTGTGTGTCGTTAGCAGTAGCTGGAGTAACAGTAACGTACTTACGCGCAGCCGCCCCTCCATCCATACTGGGCCGGCCGTTCTATTGTTTGTTGTTAACAAAACTCTGATTGGCAAGTGCGAAAATGAGTGGGAGCAATGACTCATTGAAGGTGTTTACATTAAGTAAACAGTAGGTTAATTAGAGTTTAACGTTCAAACCTGTGCAGCACGCGATGAGAACTGCACCTATATTTGCTTTTTTACGTTCCTGCGATTGGATAAGGTCGATAGTTTTTGTTAAACTACCACTCAACACATTACTAATCAACAATGCCATGACGACTACAAGAACGTGGGTCCACCATTCATAATGCATGTAGAAGACTTGTAACTAAGTATCGATTGCACCAATTATTGTAAAGTGACTATTAAATAGGCCCTGGGTACAGATAGCGGAATGTTTATTACGTCTAGTGTGTTCCTAGCTTTATATAGCCATATCCGCAGCAATTAATAACTGTTGTGGTAAGCGAACATTTTGTATATCTCGTAAATTTTGAATTGGTCTCGTTATTTTATAGGGGTTAACTCGATTAACGGGTGGGGTAGGTTTATTGTATGTAGCGGAGATTATCGCTGTTACATACGGACATACATGTTATTGTCTGGGCGTACGGCTGCTTGTGTCTTAGGAGGCTTATCATTGAGACATGGTATGGAGGATCGTCGAAATACTAGCGTGGTGTTAGTTAGCTTATTAAGGCAATTACGTGTAGAAGGTATCTATCATAGAAATATAATCTTTGGTCTAGACAAGTGAACTATAAACAATACGGTGTAAGATTATGAGGTAATAAGTTATTACCTATTTCCATTAGATTATAAAGTGTCGAAAAATTGTGAACCGGATGAAATGGGTTAGGAAAGCGGCCGGCGAGCGCTACTTCTAAGTTGATCGCAGCTAGGCTATTTAGTATTAACGCAAGTTGCGTTACATCGCAAGCAAGTTTGATACGAGTTCACAATTTGTAGGTTTCCCATGGATAGGTAGATTATAAACTATCGAAAAATAATTCGTTAATTTGTATGGTTTGTTGTAGTTTACAATTTGTCGACAGTTTATAATCTAACGGAAATAATACTGATAGATATAAACTGACGATTCATAATTACCTATTATACGTTGACATCTGTAAAGTAGGTACTGTGCACACCACCTAGCAACAGGACTCTTTTCAATATAATAAACTACATAATATACAGATAAACGATTCTATGCTCTCTATCGGTCTGAAACCGGATCCAAAGTTCCAACAGATCCATATTAGACTCAGTAGTGATTGACTACATAAAGCTTTGCTAAGAAGGGTCACTTTTATTTAAATTCTATTGAAATTGACCAATAAGGTGGCATTAGTTGTAGTCATCCACATAATTTACCTCAGCTTTTATTTTGTAACTAGCTTTTGCCCGTGACTTCACCTGCGTTTATAAATACACATAAACCTTCCTCTTGAATCACTCTATCTATTTAAAAGAACCGCATCAAAATCCGTTGCGCAGTTTTAAAGATCTATAAGCATACATAGGGGCAGACAGACAGCAGGAAGCGGCTTTGTTTTGTACTATGTAGCGATAAATACAAAAGTAGGTAATAGCCCACCAAGGTATGAATATCTTTTAACCATTTTTTTTGTGTGGAGTTTCAGATTATTTCCATTAACCCTCATGCATTTTCTACACAAAATTTTATGTTGTCCTAGTTATTTCTATTATGTATGTTACAAACTTACTTACAACAAAAAGGCTACTTAAAAGACTGATTTAATGGTGTAAACTTTCACAATTATTCCGATATTTACAAAATTTTCCTATTTATTTATTTATTTAAGTATTAGTTATATTCTAATTTACACCACAAAAATACATAACAAAATAAAACATAATAAACACTACAAAATATACCTTCAATATGCGGCCTTATCGCTTTCTGCGCTCTCTTCCAGGTAATCTTAGAATGGACAATGCCTTCATTTTTCAATTATTCCTCACGTTTCACTTTCCAAAACATGATGAACCAGAAACGCTTTCTCAAAATTATAACATTAAGCACAAAATCCCTTTCCTAACAACCTTCCCCCATAAAACATCAAACCTACACCAATATGCAGATTTAACTCAACCAAAACAAACCATGTTACCTAGGTTAGATAGGCTAGGTAGGTTCAGCCATGTTCCCAGGAACAAAACAGTGAGGTTAGTCGCACAGTTAAAGGAGTCGTGTAGAGGACAGGCCAGGTCGGGTGAACGATACTATCGAATCACGAACCTTCCCCGGGTTAGGGTTGAACGGGACTCGGAACGGTGGAGAATGTCCCGAGATGTCTTGGGATTTTTTTGTTTCAATATTGGTGAATGTTTCGGGACAAGAGAGCTCCTTGAACTTATTAGCTTGAAAATGGGTCTAACTTGGAATTTGACGCATGGTTTAAGGGTGCGTCCACATTATGTAACATTGCTAACATTGACTGTCAGAGATCCACGATTGACAGAGATCAATCGTGGATCTCTGACAGTCGTTACGGGTCATCAGAAGCCCGAAAGTCTGACAACCAGTCTTACCAAGGGGTACCATGTTACCCAGTAATTGGGTTGTGGAGGTCAGATAGGCTGTCGCTCCATATAAAATGCAGGTATTTAGCTGCATCCGGTTAGACTGGAAGGCGACCCCAACATGGTTGGGAAAAGGCTAGGCAGATTGATTGAACCTCTCTGTAGAAACATGTTATATAACAACGTTTTGTAACATGTTATATTATTATTATACAGGGTGTTAGGTTAAACGAGGGACTTACTTTAACGGAGTGTAGTACTCATCATTATGAACAAGTTTTACTATGGGACCAATCCCAAAATCGCGAAAAAAAAATCAGCTGTTCAGTACATTTATGTTCGCATAATTCGTCAAAATGTAGGGAACAGCAGATTTTTTTGTTGCGATTTCAGGTTTGGTCCATAAAAGTTGTTTATTTTCATGAGTACTACACTCCGTTAAAGTATGTCCCTCGTTTAACCTAACACCCTGTATAGTACGCACCTTTAGGATATTAAGAAAGTCTTCCAGAAGATTGTTTTTGAGCTGGTAACTCAGATTTGGAGTAAGTACCTACCTATCATTTCTTATTTAAAGGTTTTCTAGAATATAAGTCCTATATAGGATCATAGGATGTGGTGTAATAAGGTCGGGTGAAAATAAACTGCCCCAAAAATGGTCGAGTGGGTTATTCTGAAATATTCAGGCTTTCAGTTTGTTTGAATGCCCTTTAATAATATACTGAGGTAAATTGTAGGTTTTTGGTAATTCAGTGAAAGAGCAACAATATTGTTGCTGTTATTATTCTATGAAGAGACAAGTTAGTACAGCGTTCTTTATTTGAATAATCACAATCGGACGATTCTAATTTGAATACAGCATCGAAACTTTTTCGACGTCGACAACCCTGAGTCCTAGATGCTTACATGTTGCTACACATATGTCTGTATGTAGGTACCTATAGTAGATACGACATCAAAGGACACCAATAGGTACTTAGGTATCTACTTCGTTTTACTGTTACTCCTTTACAATTACGGTATTGTTCTTTTTCTTTACTTGATATAGAATAAGTTTTTAAACTGTCATGGTCACTAACATTATGGTTATTAACATGGTAAATATCCCGTTTGTGTTAATAATAATGTTAGGTACCTATAGATAATTATACCTTAATTTAATTAAAGATTTTATAGGTACCTACTACCTACCTATTTTGAGGAACATGGAAAAATATATGCAGAAAATTATTTATAGTTGTTTATTCATGCAGCTATGTAAGAATATTTTAAATTACAATTAGAGAAAAAAATACCTTAAATTAAGCTTATAAAACTATTCATCGTATACATGTGTAATTATTAAATAAAGAAACTAAGTAAGTACCTTTTTACTTAACATAATAAACTGAAATGTAGGTACTTACATAAACCTAAAAGTAACTAAAATTTTTTCATCATGCAGATTTCCACAGTCACAATCAAACAAAAGTCACATATCTAAAATCAATTTAAACTTTCACGTCTATACCTTAATCTCTCACTAAATATTCCATCCTTAGGAAAACCTGCCTGACCTGAAGCAGACGAATGAGGTAGCTACTAGAACCTACTAGCCACATAAGAGATCACATCAGCTGCCCACATAAGTACCAAGTTACATACAAAGTAAGTAAGTACAGCAAGCAAAAGTGTTTAGTAAACAGGTAAAAATATCCATCACTAGCTTCTGCCTGCGGCTTCACCCGCGTGGTATGTCGATAAAAAGTAGCCTATGCCCTTTTTCAGGTCATGGTCTAAACGTGTGCCATATTGCATCCAAATCCGTTCAGCCCTTTTAGCGTGAAAGCGTAACAAACAAACAAACACACTTAGGATAGGATTAGGATTCCACTAATGAATATTATTTGTTATTTAGGTATTAGATAGATATATAATCATTAAAACCTGATGTTGAAGCAACAATAAAAGTAGCACCAACTAAACACTGTTTAGACGGTGCAAGTAATTAGTTGATACAATATTACTGTAGGTATGCGGGTATGCCACAGAGAAGAAACTTGCAATGTGTAAATAGGGCTTAATTCAGTGCAACTGTATAAAAAATACAACAACCAAAAGCTCAGTATTGTGATCGTGATATTTTTTGAATCATTCATTAGACTCACATTAAAGTCTAATGTGAAAACCTTGACTATTTACTTAGCACACTCAGAACATTAGGTACTTAAAAGTAGGTAAGGTAGCAAGTCAGCTAGTGTATACTTATAACTTTGTTTGACTGTACCCAGGTATACATTTATAGCAACACCGGCCCTCTAGCCTTTGTATGAAAAACGGGTCTACCCATAAAAATTGCAATATTTTAATAAGGTCCCTTCAGTGAATAATAATGAATTATTATAAATATAAAAACATTAATTATTTTTTATAAATTATTCGGGTAGGTACTTTTCGTTGTTTACTTGGTACATACATATTTAATTATTTATTTATAATAAGTTTTTTTATATGTTATAAAAGTTACTGATAAGTATGTAGGTAGATATTTGCATAAACGCTTAGGGATTATTTTAATTTTATTTACTTATTTGCTACTTTATTTATTTACATACTTTACAATACATAATTAGGTTATTTAATTTCCATACGTGTTTTATTTTAAACGTAGGTAGTTACCTACATACTTAATTTTAGGATGGGTTGTGTGCATGTTTACTTACTTAGTTCAATCAATCAATCAATCAATCTTTATTTGTGGACAGAAGTACCTATTACAATAAAGCTCTTATGTACCTACTTATACATTTTAGTCGAGCTCTATGTGCCACCCATTAAATTGGTGTACAAATATATTAGTGAGTTTGTTTAGTATTACATTACATTTTTAGTATGTGTTAGTTCATTAGTGAATTCGTAAAAGTCTGTTAAAAAGGGTGTTTAATTGTGGGTGGGTATAGGTATACAATATTTTAATATGTGTGAATGCAGATTCCCTCACGCTGTCATCACTTTCAATATGGATATAAAAATTATATAATATCTTGAAAAAAAAGCTACATTAGCCTTATAATTCAATGGCCGACCACATAAAAAAACAACCAGCCAATATTGATTAAGCAGCCAATAAAAAGTTCTTGTCGAGTTATTGACTGATTAAATTGACTTACGGCCTGCAAAAGTCTGAAAAACTTGCATATTATACAAAGTAAACGCTTAGAAAAAATATACATGACTTCGTTAAAGACACAGCAGGCATGCCCATGTGCTGAAACGGGCGAATTATCGACAAATACCTTCAGTTTTTATCGATACATCTGCCATTTATGATGTTTATAATTTATCAAGGTATGTTTTAATTAAGTGAGAAACATTGCATTTAAGTAGTCATTATTCTTAATTGAAAACGTACACTGCTATTGAGCTTGTCGAAGGAACTTCTATTTCGCTCTGGGCTACACGAAGACTCGGAAAAAATACATTCCATCGACTTAAAAGTGAAAACGTTCAGACGATGTTAAAATACAGCTCTACGTGTTCATAAATATTCATAAACCCATATTTATACTAACTCGAACATTACTGGCTCTTAAAAAGTATAAATAAGTTATTAAATTATCAAATTATTGTTCCATAAAACAAAGATTCCGACCGGTATGCTCCAGTAAAATTGAGATGTTCAAAATTCGGGCCGCGATACGACGATGTCCAATAATTTTTCGTATCGGATAAATAATTATCTGCTATCGTCGATTTGGCAGGCCAGGTCGAGGACCGCAAACATGGCCGACCCGAGCAACGACAGCAACATAATATATCAGGGAAAAAACAATTTACTTTGTGGATAGATTTTTTGAATCATGATTTAAAACACGTTTCCATTATTCAATACAAACAAGAATAATGTTTGAAACCTATAAAGATTAATTCCTGAAGTTTTTGCGACAAATACTTCCACACAACTCCACCTCTTTATATAATACAAACACGCAACGACAAAGTTGTTAGTTTGTAAAATGCCTTATAATCTTTCACCATATCGCAGGCAGCTTAAGCGCAACTTAGTAACCTACGTGATCTAGTTTTTTCTCACTTGGAGTCTTAAGAAATGAGATTTAAATCCTGATTTAACGAGTTGACACGTACGTATAATGCTATTCAGCATTTTTCAACATGAATAGCACAACCAAATAGGTAGAAAGATATTCGTGAGTTTTTCTTTTGCAGACTGTACGTGGAGCGAGCTTGGAATTCAGTTTTTAGCGTCCGCCCGACTCTTCAGTCGCCATATTCGGCGTTCGAGATGAAACGGACTATAGTCAATTTAATTAATAGTTCCCACCACTCACCGTCCGGCGGTAAAGTCGATGAAGTCATTATGCATGCTTACGAAATATTAAGACCTCGACAAGCAAAGATAGCTTTTATAATTTTTTTTGACACCTAATAATTATATGTTGCGGTAGTCTTTATTCCAGTGTTAATTATGCCGGGAAGCTGCAGCTAACAATCGGTCAACATGTAGGATGCCATTAAATTCATTACGGGACCAGTAAATTATGTTTAATTGTTTCGATCGTTGGTATACTTAAAGCGGGTGTTATTACGACATTCCACATGGTCGGCGTGGAGACAGTCGGGAACATCAAAAGGTGCAACGGACTTAGTAAATTAAAACATTGCAAAACAGCTACACCGTAGAAGTCGCGCTTGGGCGACTTCAAAAATGGCATCGCGCGTCGCCTGGTGACGGCGAGTAAGTTTTTCGCGACCGTCTCCACTCGATAAATAATGGCGGTGACTTTGACAAAAACTCACCTAGTCCTGTTCGGTGGCCGGCGGCGCGCGCTCCCCGCGCTTGCCCCGCAGCTGCCCCGCTCGCCCCGCTCACACCGCGCCCTCGCCCCGCACTCGCCCCGAAGCTTTTTCTGCCCATTCCACGGCGCCGGCGCAATCGCGAACCGCTCACTTCCATCATTACAGACGTTACCCTAACTATTTACACCGCTACTGGCTAAATAATAACTACTTATATTTATGGCAATTTGTTTAACTTCACCGACTATTAAAACTGCAGGAACACGATCACGTTTACACTATACTTATGCGAGAGTATTGAAGGATTAGATGGCGCGGAAGGTTATTCTGTTCACACTGTCCGTATTACGATAGCGGATAATTAATTTAACTTACGACTCTTTATTTACTTAGCTTTAAGGGTACGAGACCGGGTCTCTTTGGTAGGCATATTAAATTTGTACAATGTAATATAGTTCGTGACGCCGACGCTGCCGAGCAGGGAGCGCTACGATCGCACATAAAGTAAAACGCACTACGATACACCTACACTATGTTACACGGAAGAGATTTCTACAAATTGCACTGGTTTCCAAACGCGAACATCTTCGACGATTACGCGGATTAAAATATAAATGTATATAAAAATCAATAAATCAACAAAAACAAAACCCGAAACACAAAATAATACGACCCGTTTCTAATAGTCTAGCATTCAACAGTTTATTGTTCCATCATTCGTTTTGAGAAAACATTGTGTCTAGTTAAAAATTAATTTAAAAATAATCACAACAACCGAACAACACTTAAATAACGAGAAAATAATTACAAACAATTTACAAAAAATAAAAACCACAAAGCTATGGAGTGTTCGGCGGACTGCGATAGTATCACTGGACAAGGCTATGCGCGCGCGCATGCTTAGTGTTCGGGGTGGCCTTGCGCAGCGGCCGCGGCCGCTGCCGCTGCCGCCGCCGCTTTCTGCGCTTGCGCCTGCTTCTCCTGCTCATTCAACTCCTTTATAGCCTGGATCTCTTTCTTTAATTTCATCCTTCGATTCTGAAACCATATTTTGATTTGTCTCTCCGTCAAACAGAGAGCGTGCGCCATTTCTATGCGTCTCCTCCGCGTGAGGTAGTGATTCGTGTGGAACTCTTTCTCTAACTCTAGTGTTTGATATCTAGTGTACGTTTGTCTTCCTCGTCTTCTTAGGCCGTTTGCTCCTGAAACAAAATAGAAAAGGTTACATTAATGATCAATAATGTTTTAAATCAACAACCATAAACGTAATGGTTGTTTGGAAAAAAGTTTGTGCATTGAACCGGTGGATCTGCTTTCAGTGAAGCGTTTGAATGTTGAATGGGATTGGTTGTCTCACCCAGCTTAGTTCAAATGACGTTACAATTGGCGGTGACGACAGCTTCATTTCGTTTAAACGTCGATATTGATATATTATATGCGCAAGGGCAGCCTTTGAGAGCCACCGACCGAGAATTAAGACTGGTTGCAAACTTGATTAAGAAACATAAACACGTGTGGGCGAAGATGCAAAATTGTTGAGTTTCAGATGCAATATAAATGCAGATGCAGGTACAGTCAACGATTTTTGTGCTGCACCCCCATAAGGTCGCTTTTCGCCTGCACGGCCAGGGGCAGGCGGGTCCTTCATTGATGGCATTGTTTTCGTCAACCAATAGCGCTTCGGCGCATATTACAGAAGACAGGGTCGTTCTACCCAAGTTAACAAAAAAAATCAAAAACAATGAGCTAATGCAACTGAAGTTAAACCTAGTAACGTTTAGTAAAAAAAAGGCCATTGTTCATTTTAGGGTAATCCTTTCTTAGGCGAAATTCTTCGCTCATTGGTCAAACAAAAACAATTAACTTTACAACAATGTGCTCATCCTTCATTCATTGGTCAAACTGAATAAGGGTGTTGCAATCTATTATTTCAACGTTCAAACGAAAAAGTTTTGAAAGTGATAATGCACAGCGCCACGTGATTGTACATAAATAAGAACAAGAAATTCGAGAAATATACTAAAGTGAAATTTCCGTTTCCTAGCTTTGATTCAGTAGGGTGTACACTGAACTGATTGAAAATACAACGTTACAAATCAATAGTGAACTTCAATCGCGGCGAATCGGAATGTCTTACAAGTGCGTACCGAAAACTCGATTCGCGACTGGATAGCTGAATAAGGGGCCAATAGCCGTAACTTGAGAAAATTTGACTGATTTCAGGGCTGCTCTACCTGTTTTTTGAAGAAGAACCATTATTTTTATAACTTAAATACACTACCTACCTACATAAGCTTGGCCAAAAATGATCATTGTGTCTATGTAACCAGTAGGACCTACGATTATGAATAGCTTGATTTATGAATGACTGTTGCTAGTCAGACAAACTGAAGTGCCTGTTTGTATGTCAAAATAACAGCTTTTAACTAAATGCATATGAAAGTATACGGTACATAAAACGAAAATACATTTTTTTAAATTTTTGTCTGTCTGTCTGTTTGTTCCAGCTAATCTCCGAAATGGCTGGACCGATTTTGACGAGATTTTCACTAGCAGATAGCTGATGTTACAAGAAGTAACTTAGACTACTTTTATTTTAGAAAAAGAATTAATCCGCACAAGAAAATTTAAACACATTAAATTGTGAATAAATAGCTCGGGCGGGCGATGCAACGCAGCGCGTCCCAGAACAAGGGAGCTTTACTAAAATGTGGCTGTTATTTTTAGTATATTGTGTAGGTATCTTACGACTTCCACGCGAACAAAGTAGCGGGTCAGAGCTAGTTCAATATAAAACCTACACAGAAACATTTTTCAGGATTATCCCGTCAAGTTCACCAGATATTTTCATTACAACTCAATATTGAGTAATGGTATTTCAGAAAATCTTACTTTAACACCAGCAGGATCTAGAAATATTAATAACATCGCGATTTATTACAAATATAAATATTAATATTAAAATGCCAGCCCTGTTGAGGCAATGAGGCGGTTATTCGAAGGCTTTCATTGCATGCCGGTTGTTGCGTGCTCCCCAACATTATGTATAGGGCCGAACGCATGCTGCGATCGCCTTATTTCTTTCTTTCTCGGTGTAAAACTTTCTCACTGTGTATATAGTATATCAGATTAAGACCAATCAGAATGTATCTGAATTTAATTTGGAACTTTTGCATTGAACTCGACCTAGTTGATGTTATCATCTTGTGATCGGTGACGCGTGAAAAGATCGTTTCGATTCGATCGAAGGTCTTCGGTTTTATTGAAATTGAAGGGCTTATACAGTAATTTTCAAGTGGAGAATGTTGAGATTTCTTTTGACATTTCAGAGGCAGCTGCCAGCAATTAAAAAAAATAAATAAAAAAATTATCGTTCCGGGGAACGTCCTGTTGTTTCGTACTTAGACCAAACTACTGTTCTTAGACAGGAAACTCAGGGCTTTTAAGCATTTTCCATACACAAATCATCTGATCCCTGAGCTATTAGTAAGCATCTTAAGTGAAGTTTCTAACTTAATCACCACCAAACTAACAGACACTCTCAAAAGACACCAACACACATGAATCATACTAAATACATGTCATAATCAAGCTACATAACCGATAAAGTACTTGAACAAGCACATTGCCTTCGTTACTGTTACATCCAAAATAAAACCAAGATCCGCCCGTACTTCTCACAGCATAAAAGGGTACGCGAACCAATTTAATGGCTTAATTATCTCAAGTAGTGAGATCGGAGGCTGCGTAAGGACCAAGCGGCTCTTTTCATACATCCTTATCTATCCTCTTAAGTTGTATGGAGTATGGTTTAATCGGAATCGTGAGAAAGCGAGGAAAACACGCCTATTGTTGATATAAAGCCAAGTAAAGGTCGATGGTTCTGTTGAAGCTTGCCTATTGGGATATTGGGAGCTGATAATGTCAATTGATTTTTAAGTCACGATGTGAAAGGAAGATTTGGAATTATAACTGTAATTTATTTTGATGGAGAGTAATAATATACCGATATGTTTGAATGAGCTTGGCAGGAGATTTCAGCCAGATTCTTCATGAAAATTCCCTACAAAAGTGACAAATGGGTGGTTATAATCTATCAAAAGACCATTTTAGACACCAATCCAAGATTAAGTCTGAACTTTTAGAAGAGACTGTGACCTCTGAGTTTGTTTTGGCTTTTCTTCTCAGAGCAGTCAGATAAGAAACGCCGACCTCATCTAGTTTTGAACACTAGTAGTTCTGCGAACAGTAAACTTCACTAGCATAAAATTTTTTGCAACAATATTAATACTTAATACCAATTGTCTAGCGATGATAGCGCCATCTAGTGACCACATTCATATTGGTTTTAAAGCCTCATTTTGGAGAGGTGCTCTATCAATCCCTACCTAGTAGTTAAAGGGCCGATTCCATTGGTAGAAATCTAAAAGTGAGCAATTTACTGCGTTTTGATAAGCTTTTCTGCTCATCAGACCGAAGATCCTAATCAGATCTTCACCAAATTTTTACGAGAACAACTTAAAGTTACTACCTTTCAAATAAAAAAAAAACCATCGAAATCGGATCTCATAAGGCGAAGATATCCAGTAGCCTCCTTTTTGCATTTTTTTTAGAGGAAATGCCCCTCCAAATCAAAAATCCCCAGCGCCTAAAAATCTATAAATTTTAAAAACCTGTATACCAAATTTCGACCAGATCGGTTGTAAAACACGACCTGTTGAGGAGTAAGTAGCAACAAACTGACACACGAAAGCAAATTTTGCCACACTTGAAGCAGTCGAGCGAGACGCTTCGGTCTCTCGGTCAAATATGACTGTCGTATAAAAGTGTTTGTCAAACCTACATAAAGAAATAAAATCATTTGTGAAGTTAGGACTTCAAAAACAATGCAACTAAATCTATAGCTACCTAGTCTAACAATGCACATGGTATTCAATTGCACTAGAGTGTAAAGTTACTACAGGAAATTACAGCGCAAGCAACCATATAAGACCAAAACCTTTCCTTCCTCCAATTTCCCCCTTACCGAGTTAAGTGCAACCTTTTTAATAATTAACAAAAATTCTTGCGGCCGCTGTATAGTGGTTAACTGAGTGACGCTAATTACCTAACCCGTAAAAGCCTTCTGGGGGTACCACGTGAATTGTGGGGCCATTCCTTATGTACGAGTTATTTACAGGATTAACTGTAAATCGTTGTTTATTTCCTACGATTGTAATTAATTGAATGAGAAATATATATTTTTCAGGGTTTGGGAAACGTTAGAGAAAAATAATTATGCCATTAGGTTTTATTTGTCGTAAACAAACGATAACTTAATTAAAAATAAACAAAAATTGCTACCCAAATTCTCAATCAACTGGATTTTCAAAATTCAGTCGCTAAAATGTAGCTGATTATGATGACTGACATTATGACATACCAAAGTGAGACTTAAATGCGACGTTTCAGAATTCGGCCCATAGTTTCCTATGTAAAGTCTAAGATGAACTAAGTTAAATGCAAAGTCCCCTGAACACAATGGGCCGGCTATCTGTAGAATGAAAGATATAAGCAGAGATTCTATGTAGTGTTTGCTAAGCAGACAATCTCAACATCTTTTCTGTGGCTACCTAACCACTATAGGTACTTACATGATTGCTTAGAATGATACTGCTTTAAGCTTTATTTTGCTTTATCTTTATTTATTTATGCTGTACAGCATGCTATTTTAGCAAATACACATTGCAGGAGTGACTAAACTAAAGTAAAGCGAGGGGCTCGTGGCTAAGTAATAACAGCCGCACTGGTCGATCGATCAGTTTAAGCTACAAACCAAGACCTCGCCGTGCCTCGGAAAGCACGTGGTCCACATTCGTGGATCTTTCATAATCGTTACGGGTCGTCAGAAGCCCGAAAGTCTGACAACCAGTCTTACCAAGGGGTACCTATCGTACCTACCTATTACACAGGTTGTGGACTTGTGGAGGTCAGATAGGCAGTTGCTACATATAAAATACTGAGATTCAGCTGCATCCCGTTAGACTGGAAGCCGACCCCAAAATCGTGGTTGGGAAAAGGCTAGGCAGAAAATGATTCAGGAGTGACTAAACATGTTTATTTATAATTTTCCAAAAATGTACGTACTTTTTATAACTGACTTTTCATACTAAGTGACTATGATAATTTTATACTGTAAAGTATTTTATAGAAATACACCGATACCGACTTCAGAAGCTGTTAAGTTTTTTAAGAAACTTATTTTATTCGTTTTAGGTTTTTGAAGTCGGTTTTTACTTTTTTTAAAGTAAACTTTTTTTTTGCCAAACGTTGCATAATAACATACCTAATATATTTTTAGGAAAATAAGTAGGTACTTACTTACCTAAAAAAACACCCTTGAATTTTTGATACCACTATTAAATTATACAGGGTGTATCAAACATAATACAACCTAAAAGCAATATTTTAAAGGTAAGAAAATAATTGTAAATAAATAAATGAACCTGTAAATAAATTCACTGATGTTCAACATGACGAATGCACCAGAGCTCTGATAAGCAAATGCATTAAGAGTATTAAGACTCATTACTCGAAGCAGATCACGCTTGTAGGTATGTTAATTCTGAGCTTTCTCTCTGTATACCTACATATAATATGTAAACATAAGTATTGCATATAGGAACCCACGTCAATGTTTCGAATGAAGGTCAATTTGGAAGCCACGACTTGATGTAAAGGCTGAAGATTATTTGCAGACGTTATCTGCCAATGATGGAAGCAAATGAAAGAGTTATCATTTTCAATAAAGAATTTAAATACATAGGAGTTCGTTCGAGAACGAACGCTCAGTATGTTCGTAAATAATCCAGTGAGAAAAGCCCTTTCCAAAAAGTATGTAATTTACGGCCATAAATACCTATGTCACATAAGTAAATAAACAAAACATAATCTGCGGAAATCTATGTTGTTTTACTTCCTCCTCGAATAAAAAACACGAAAACACCACCGACATCGCACGTGTGCCAACTAATTAGGGGCTACCATAATTTCAGTGTCAATTTTCGCCTTGTAAATTCTCTTCAAAATCCGGAGTACGCCGTAAAAGCAATAAACATGACACAAATGGCTTCATTAAGGCAAAAGGCGGAGTTTGTGGCCTAGCAAAAAATAAGTGTAGTGTCACACACAAGCCTTAATAGGTATATAATGACGGCACGTTTCCGTTATGCACAAATCTGAAAAATATCATCTGCGCAGACGCATTACGTGTTCCGGAACGCGGGGCGAGACACAATCACACAACGGACCTCAAAGGTTATGCTCACGAGGTAAATAAAAAAGGACCTACCAGAATTTTACTCATTATGTAGCATATTTAAGCACCGTTATCCGAAACTGCCAATTAAAGCTCAGTAACCATAAAAAAGAGTGATGAAATTTGAGGTTTCAAGCAAAATAACCAACATTGAAGGCACAAAATGAATGTACTACAAACGACAATAATAAAGCTATAACTGTGTGATCTCAATCCGATCTTGATTGCATTCGAGAGTGGCCCGGGGCGGCCGATTCAAAAACAGGTTAAACGAATTTTTGTTCGTAAAGGCGCAGCGCATTAAAACGCAACATTTTTGGTTGAAAAACAACCAAAGAAAATTACAATATAATCTGACTCCCAAAAATTTAAGTTCAAAAGCAAAAAGACATTGAACGTTTCAAAGGAAATCGACTCGTAATCGTTCCCAAGATTCCCTTACAAGTGTCGGGCACAACCCGTTCTGCAACACGTGTCGCAAACAAAAGAACTTGTCCAAGTTGCCCCCTCCCCCCATCGGGCGACAAAAGGATTGCGCAAGTTATATTAGTCGTAAAGAATTTCGGACTAAGATCTATAAGGTTGTAAACCGCTCGTAACTCACAATGGTCCCGCAGTTGCGGAGGACATTTGCAACAACTGTTGTTTGCTTCGATGTTTTAATTGTTCCTAATTCGTAAAACTTTTCAGCGTGATTTACTAGTGTTGTTGTAGCAGATCGGTCGCTTTTGAGTATTTTTTCCGATACTGGCGAACATGTGGCGCGCGGTTGACAACGCGGGAAGCGGTTATTTACACTTGTGGGATCGTAAACGGTTTTTAATGACAAAAACAATAGCTTTTTTTAGCTTCGAACGTAACTGTAAAGGGTGTTTTATAGTTTCAGCCAAGACGGATGTGTTCATGATAGAACGGGACCATTGTTTAGCATATTTCAATGGAAGTGCGACATTAAAACGGATCACGTCGGCGAGTATGCCCACGCGCACAATTTTCTTCGATAAAATTATGTAAAGTAGATATTTGCGCTCGAAGTCTAATGAGTCGAATTAAGATAACACGGTATGTTCAACTGCGCATAACATGTTCTACAAGTCAATAAATGTGTCTAGGACTTGTCGAGACGAGGCTGGGTTTGCCTGAGACACTCTGGCCCTATTACATAAGCAGAACCTATATAATTTTTACTTTATTACGGTCTGTCTAAGTCGCATAATTGCTGCTATATTATGTTTTAATAATACACATGCAATGTACTCACAGTTTAAGACTGCAATAAAGATCTGAAAATCGGTGGGAGTTTACATGTGTATTTCTGTATAAGTTTTGCATATGTATGTATACCTAAGCTCTATTTGCATATAGGCATTATACAGCCATTATCTTTATACACTGCCCACTTAAAAAGCCTTATAATAAAAATCAACCTAATACTATAATTTTTCAATAATTTTATAAAATGCGTCCGAGTAGGTATACCTGCCTACTTAATATACATTTTCTGTTATAACTTACACGTATTTCAGACCAACATGACGCCATAATGGAATGCATACCCCAAAAACGTGTTCAACGCACTTTTTTAATACATTATCATCTCATTACCCGCGATCTGAGCGATTTTAAAATAATCGCGACCGCTTATTTTAGCGAATTTCCTTATTACATATTCCCAGCCAACGGGCTCGACGAAACATAATCACTCAAATTGGTAACTTGAAACGCAAATTACAAAATTGATACGAGAAAAATTATTTGGCAATGGTGGGGAGGTTGAGATCTTAACTGTACATATATGTGTGTGTGCGTGAGCATTTGCGTAGGTATGTAGATGGGAGAGGACGCACCGTAGCTCCCACCTGGGTGGTCTCAGAATCAACTGACCGATTACGGAGTATATAAACACCGCGCTATAACACATTGGCTGCCGCACTCCTTTATATCTATACCAAGTGAATTATTGGTTAAAATAAAAGCTCACATGAATTTACTGTATCAATACGCGCTGTAATTAAAGCGCTGCTGTAGGGTCTGCAAAGCAATTTAATATGGAATGGTTAGAGTGTTTTATAACAGTGATTTGTAGCTTTAATAGCCCGCATTATTAAGTTACTAAGATAGATATTTTATAAGAAGTAGGTATTGTAGCTGAGAAGAAATAAAATGCCTATGAGTGCGATTTATTAAGGCGCTATGACCCGACAGAGACCGCGTTTACTAGTTTTTTGAATCCATGAGAAACAAAAACAAAAAAACAGTGTTATAAAATTCTGAAAAAAAGATATAGGAGGTAGGTAGGTATGTTATTTTAGGATCTGGCCGATAACCAATCGCTTTTAATAACACGATTATATGACACTATACAACGTGTAATGCTAAATGCGCAAAACCTCTTAAGGGGTCATTGTACTCATCATTATGAACAACTTTCACTATGGGACCAAACCTGAAATCGCGAAAAAAAAATCAGCTGTTCAGTACATTTTGACGAATTATGCGAACATAAACGTACTGAACAGCTGATTTTTTTTTCGCGATTTCAGGTTTGGTCCCATAGTAAAAGTTGTTCATAATGATGAGTACAATGACCCCTTAAGAGGTTTTGCGCATTTAGCATTACACGTTGTATAGTCGTAACACTATATAAGTACAGCAAAGTAAATCTACTTTGCTGTATATAGAAAATGCCAAAGTTACCTCTTTTCGTAACGTTTAATCAATCTCAGCTACAAAATAGATGTTTTTTTTTCTTATTTTTTATATAAGTAATGAAAAGGTAGTAAGATTGTTTAGCTCAATAAAATGAATGCTGAATTTTTCGTGATAAAATGAGTAAAATAATTACTATGTTTAAACATATACCTAGCCACGAAATATGCGAGATAACCACACGCGAGCCTACTTCATCCAGTTCAGTACGCGGCTCACGCGCCGGATCATCCTCCCTAAAATACGGCAAAATGATTTCTTGTCATTACTTTTTTAGTTTAATCAACAGATTTTTTGTAAATCGATAATTACTTCATATTTTGAAAACGTTTTGTCATCGCGCTTCTCTTTCTTTTCTATGCAATTCGACAGTGACCGCGCTTTTTGCGACGGACAAGCCTTAAGCGAAATTTTCTAAATTCGTATTGGCTTTTTTAAGTAGCAGCTCGTAATTTCTCAGTAGCAGCTCAAAGTCTGGATTTGTGCTCGGTTGGTGGCAATAGGCTCGCCCCCTATTACATGGAACTTAAGGGGATACATCGATAATTTTGTGTTTTTAAAATTCCTATAAAACCAAATTTTTATGGTTAAAGCATTTGGATTTTCTACATGTTGTATTAATTGACTATATTGTCTTCTGCTGTAAGTAATAAATCCGAAAAAAAATCCAAAGTAGCACCGTCTATTTTCTGTTTTATACTATTGTACCTAAACAGTTCCTTAATGTGCAGTAAAATTTGCTTTAAATCGAAGATATTAACACCATACCATGTAAAACTACATTCATACAAATAAAATTCTATTCTATTTAAATATGTTAAGAACTTACTAAGCTAAAAATTGATTAAAGTATATAATTTTGTCATAAATCTACATTTTATACGAAGCGCGTTCAAATTTCGGTGCGCTTGAGAATCTATCTCGCGCTTCAAACTAGACAGCCATAATGTCATTCCACTTACACACCGAGCTAAACCAGCGAAAAGTGGGTGTACTATAGTTACACCTCTGTCTAACCCTTCGGGGAATACATGATTTTTGTAGGCTTGTGTTTAAACGCCTACCAGAAAAGTACTATTTGACTACCAACAAATTTGAAATACCTGCCAGAATGGATAAATGCTCACCAAAATGGATAAATGCTCACCAACATTAAAACCATTTTATTGTGAAATTATAACTTTAGAAAATTGACAGCAGATCAACGGAGCCCCGCTTCACGGGGCTCCTAATTATGTCTGCGGGGTGTAAAGGAACCTAACCAAGCAAACCTCGGTGTGCCTACGTCAACGCAGATTTGGTGAGCATTTATCCATTTTGGTGAGCATTTAACTTTTTTGGTAGTCATTATATTTAATCCTATTTTTGTATGTGTAAGTACTTCGTAAATATAAAAGCTGTAATTCACATTGTCTCGATTCCTAGACAGGTACCTACGCCTGATGAATTAATTCGCTGAATTATTGCCTTAAATTCCTCGTAAAGGTGGAATAATATACAGACAGATCCTAACGATGCCAACATTGCCGGGTAATTTTAATGTACTTTCCAAGATGCCGCTGGTTTCCCACCATCTGCGGTGCCGACTTCCAATCAGCTCACTAGATGTGTATCGACTTGAGAGCTTGCTTGTTATCTCAAAAACACAATATGAATAATACATTAGTGGCCGGTGTAAGAGTACGTGCACTCTTAAATTGGCAAAGCTTAATTGACTCAAAGGTTGAAAATGAAACGAACTGGGTACTGAGCACTAAGCCCCTACCGGCAATACGGCAACTTTTTATGTAATCAGTACTCGGCGGACCGCATAACGGAATCAATTTAAATCGGTTATGTGAGATTTCGTATAAGGGTTGGTAAGGTCAGCGAAACCAATTAGTTAATAAAAATTAAATTATTAATCATTGTGGGGAAACTACGGATTGTGATTGTTATCTGTTATTGCAATGAGGATATACTTTTTGCTACTGATGTTCAAAAATTTGAGGGTCTTCTTTTGTTTTCTTATGACGGAAGTAAGTACTAAATATTGCTCAAGCACAGCATTATGTACGACGAATGTACAGTACGTAGCTACATAAGGTAAATAAGTCTATGTATTTTTCAGCAGCACCTTTATAGTGCAGTGCATTAGTTATTACACTTACTTTTCCAAAAAAAGGAGGTAATGCATATGGATTATTTGTGACTATACTATGTTTGGCTCGTGGCTAAGTCGTAGCGTCGTGAATAAACCACAAAGGTTCGATCGATCAGGTTAAGCTACGTTTGCCGCGGTCGGTCTGTGGATGGGTGACCATCTTTACATACCGTAAGTCTGAAAATTGTTCATTTGTAATTTTGTTGACATTTTCTTTTTGGGGATTAAAAACTTAAATTTGGTGTTGGAGAATTGACCGTGACGTACATCAATGTATGGGGGAACATGTTTTTCAACTACAATGTTATGTTTGTTTTTCGATTTTCAACTACGGAACCCTTCATTGTGCGTGGTCTGACACGCACTTACTATGTATGACATTATGACTTCACATAGTCACCATTTCACCACGTTGGGCTTGCGGGTTGATGACCGCTGACTTACCTATAGCAGTAGGTGCTACTTCACGTATTTACATAACGTTGACAGACCCTATGCCAGACCGGTTTGGTTAAAAGCTTGACCATTTCCTGTTTGTTTGATAAATGATAAGTTAACTTCATTAATTATGACCGTTTTACTATTTTATATGGAAACTTTTTGGATTTGCTTGGGAAATCTCCACGCCTAGAATGACCAAGAATTTTTCATTAGGTACACAGTATTAGGTACCTACTTAGGTACACAAATACCACTGCATATGCATTTAATCAATCAGGCACATAGAAGATGTCCATGAACAACATTCGAAAGAGGAGTTTCAGAATCGTATTTAGAGACCACACACAATCATGGAAATTGATTTTTCATCTCATTAATATTACAAACAAATTACCTTTTAACAAGCTACATAGACTTAACATTTATGCAATTAAACTCATAATAATTGCAGTACTAGTAACAGGTTATCTACGGTTCCTATTTGCCTTAACTCAGCTATATTTAATTAAAGGCTAATATCATTTAGTTTTCAATGCGCTTAGCAAATTCTATGTGATTAAACAGCGGTACGGAAAGGGGCGGTGCCGCTATACGCCTTAATCAGTTACGGATTCTTGTTAAGTTTCAGTTGCAGGGAAAAAGGGGTGGAAAAGTGGATTATATGACATAAATAGGTTTTAAGCCAATGATTGTTATTTCTAGCTTAGGTAAAAATAGGTACATAATTGGTACGGCCTAATAGGTATGTAAATTGTACCTAAGTAACCTTTTTATATAAGGTTGCTAAATAGAACCCTGAAGGATGCACATTATCGGTTAATACTTACCTCATATACATATTGTACAGGTAGGTATTATTAAAAGGAGCAGAGGCAAGCCGATACTCGTATGTATTTAATATCGAAGATAGCTATTAAAGTAATTGCGAAGGAGTACCTACATGGCACTCAAGACATGACGCTCTCAAGGCGTTTACGGAGAAAATTAACAATTTGCAAACCAAAATGGCGTCGCCAACCTGATTTTTTTCCGTGCCCCTAGATGATAATTTCAAAATGCCTCTGGAAACGTAAATTATCAACGATGGTGTTCAAGATCGAAATCACGATAGTCGTGTCGAAATCACGGAACCCGTTTAAAATCGAGCCTTGTACCTAATTATACCTACTGCCCTTTAATTTTGTTCTCGGAAGACGTACGCACGAAAATTTATCATACAATTTTCTCTTTCAGAACATTAAATTTCCAATCACAAACTCTAAAGCTCCATGTAAAACTACCCATGAACAATGTTTGACCCCTTTCCATATCACTTTTCGATACCTATATCGTGCCGATATTAGGCCATACATCAGGGTTGAACGCAATAAAAATTGGACGTCCCGAGAGGATTAGGCCAAACCCTGACATATGTGACATGTGAAAGCCTCAGACTATTTCTTTTCAAAGGGGAGGCCGGCGTATGTTATTTAAAAAACAATTTTAGAGAGCACTTAAAACACTGATGTGCTTCAAAGACATTTTATGTGACGTTTTGAATGGGCGGACGACGCGACGCACATTAAGATGATGAATATATCAGCTGTTACTCAAACAAATGACTCAATAAATCAATAATAGACTGTTATTAAATACGAGGTCATGCAGCGTATAATTTTCACAATACGTGAACATCAATAATGTCTGTATCTATATTATTTAACAAGGGGGCATGTAGCTAGCTAGCCACTTGTACAAGCCGAAACTACACGAAGCCATTGACGCAAATAATTTTAACACAAAGCGAACCTCTGAAACCAACGCTAACAAGATGCAGCTGTTGCGATCTCTCAAACGGAGACCATTTTGAAAAACTCGTTAGAGTTTTCGAAAATAGAATATAAAATGTGTCACTCCTTCCCCGATAAATCAGTCGTGATTAATGTATCCAAGTTAGGAGCGGAGCGCACCGCGTGACGGGGCAGCGCCTCATTGGGTGGCGTGGTCGCCATATTGCTCAGAGAGCTTGTAGCTGTCAAACTTTGATATATTGCAGCTGGCTTTCTCTAGTGTGCGCCTTGTCTTATGATCACATTGATCACAAATTAAATGAAGAATCATTTTCTTACGAAGAATTGCAAACTAATATTTCCAGTGATTTCACAGCTTTGAAGAACATCATTTCTTTGTATTCGAAATAAAAAAACGTAGAAAAAAGACCAATCTTTTGATTTCACGGGACGTTTTGAGAAATTGACGTTTTGTTCCCGAGGTGTAAAATTATAGCGAGCACCGACTACTAAGAGATAAAGAATTTGATTTATATTTTGACATTTTAAGCCAAAACATTCGTGTTTTTGTTGTAAACTAAATTTATTGCTACAATAAAAACGACAGATATTAATATTAAAGTATCAAGATCGCATTTAGGTTGTTTATTTATATCTACGTAGTTCTTCGAATTTCCACATAAGAACCATGTAAATGACACCTACCCTACCCACATCCTTTTAAGAAGAAAAACTTCGTTAATTGGAGTTGAGATCAACATTATTTACTTAAGAAACCGCACTTAATAGTCATTCGCCATAATAGGGGAATTCTTTGCCTGCAAAAAAGTGTCGCGTTTGGCGGTTTGCCGCAAAACTTTATAGATGTACGAACAACTTTGCTGGTAGACCACAAGATACGCACATCATTAGATTACGAAAGAGTTATAGCATAACAGCCACCGTAATTTAGACTTTATGTTGAGGCATTAAGGTTGATAAAACTTTCTTCGACGGTAGTATTAAAGTGTCTGATGAAATGAACCGACAATTTGCCATTTAGCGTGCATAAAAGCGAATCATACTGATAGTAATCTTGCCAGATATCATGTTATTATAGTGATTCTCAATTGTAGGGACAGAAAAGCAGTCAAAGAAAACAGATGTAAACTTGGAGATCCTAATTTGTCGATAGATGGCGTTGTTTATTCTACAGACACGATAAATGGATGGAATGCCCAATAATCTTGTTTTCAGGCACGTTTCAGGCGTTTATGTTAGTTTAGTGTTCCTTCCTAATTTTATTGGTCATAGTTTTATTGCTCACTTTAATGCTTTCATGTTAAGTAAGTAGGTACAACGAAAACTCTTTCGACACCTTATTACTTTAACACATTAGCTGAAGACAACACTATAGAAAATTGATTATTCGCGGTCACCGGTGAACGGCGTGGCAATTCACCTGGTAGGACCTGTTTCACCACCCACAATTAACTTACTTGGCAGATAATTTCATACGAAATCTGTTCCATTTTTGAATTTATTCGGTAAGTAATATTCGGACATCGTGAAACAGGCCCTTAATCTAAGCAAGAGAAACATCTAAACTTGTATTCAATTTGGAAGATTCAACAACATTTACTTATTTAACAATCTACAATTTAATCAATAAAACCTATCACATTTCTCTTATCCCCAATATCAAATCGAATCTAGACCGTCTACTCCTGATTTATCTGCAAACAGTACGCCATTCAATGAACGCGATAAACTAGCACTTGAAATAAAATCGTGGAGTCGCTGTGAGGTTTATTAAATTGATAGGCCCGTACCACGATCCATTACGAGATATAAAACAACTGTTGACACAGCCCATCATTGTAAACCTAGTCATTACACTGTAATGTCCCACGTTTCTGTTATGATTCTTTGAGAATTGTAAAGTAGTGGCTTCTGCAAATTGGTGTAATTTTTCTGCACTTATGTTTACGGACCTTTGAGTCGGTGGTTGAGATGGTTTATTTTAATGTCGGAAGTATCTGCTTGAATTACCTATACTATGATTTATGAATTCAAGATCTTAAAGTGATTCCATTTGTACAAAAGGATCAGAATAATTTTATTTAGCTACTAATGGTTTAAGTCATCATATGTCTAACCTTTTCCCAACCCAGCCTAACCTGATACAGCTGAATACCATTATTTTACATGGAGCGACTGCCTATCTGGCCTCCACCCAGTTACTGGGTAATACGATACCCCTGGTAAGACTGGTTGTCAGACTTTCGGGCTTCTGATGACCCGTAACGACTGTCAAAGATCTACGAATTACAGCCGGGACCAATGGCTTAACGTGGCTTTTCGAGACACGGAGGGGTCTCGATATGTAAAGATGGTCACCCATCTACGGACAACTGCGGCAAGCGCAGTTTAAACTGATCGACCGACCCGTGCAGCTGATATTACTTAGCCACGAGCCCGCTCTGGTTCTAGCTAATGGTCTAAGTATGTTAAGAATACAAAACATTACCAGAATTCAAATTCTTCATTAACTTCGTTATATCATCCAAAATTTGAATACGACTTAGAAACAACAAAACGGAATAACGACTAACAAACAAACATAAATTTATTCAAAATATACGTATCTTATTCCGAATTCACATTCGGAATGAAACTTTAAATCCGCGAGTTTGCCGAAATCCTGTTGCGAAAATTTTAAACGGCTGAAAGACAACAAAGTCACCTGAAAAGGAGTTGGTATTCAGGAGCTTCTGTAACCCAAGTTGGGCGGTTGGGCGTAGCCACGTAACTTAGGTTAGACTTAAGTAAAGAAACCACAGCGCCGCGTTGTCTGAAGACCGACTTAAATCTCAGACGATGTTAGGTCTTGGATACAATATATGAAAGTATTGAGACTTTTGAACTGGATTTATTTAGATTGAATAATATGAACTGAGCTTTTTTTTCAGGTTTGGGTAACTTTTTATTGCAGGAGCAAGTGTAATGTAAGTCTTTAAAAATTTAATTACTATTTCTACAATATTGAGAGTTGAGTATTCACTGAACATATCTTGCTAGTTGCTAACAAACGACAGCTTATAGAATGAAAAGAATAAACCATCACAAATGAAGACAAAGCCAGCCTTTTATCTTACTTTAACTTAACAAAGTTCTGCTTCAGTGTGTATTGTACTTAAATGCAAATTTCGCCGCTGAGCCGAGGATGCGCAGAGATTTTACCGGCATTTGAAATAAATATACCAGATTTGCAGTCTAGAGTTTTATGTCGAGACGGTACTGTTTCATTCACAACTTAATTCTTAGGAAACAAAGACTACCTACCAGATTTAAACAACCGAATGCACTTCAAAGAACATGGAGTTTCAACTTACTTGGATGGATCACTAGGGATGAATAAACAAGAATTATTTATGTGATTCTGTCTCGACACTATAACAAAAAGATTCCACATACAATGATACAATGTATGTATCGTCAAAAATATTCCCAATTTGACGTATAAAAATATTGGTTCTTGAAGAAAAATATAACCTCAATGAAAAACCCAAAGTAGTCTGTAAATAACCGGGTCGACGTTGTTTAGTCAGCGCGTCACGATACACCACCAATAAAATGTTCCCTCCCGAAACCTGTGTCAATAAAGATAAAGGAAAACTAATATCAAAACAAGAATAGGTACGTGATAAGAAAACATTTATTCCCTATGTTTAATGCATGATTTGTCATAATTCCCCGGCCTCCCCGCCCTGCCCGTTGTTTTGTATCTCGTGAGGAAATGGGCGGCTATGATTTATTGTTTATCTTATTTATCTCGGATGCAGAGAAAAATTATTTGAGGGGTAACATTGGAAGTATTGCCAGGTTTATTAACAAATGTACCGACGAGATTGCGGTGGCTTAATTGCAATTTATTCGAGCACTAGGTATGCTCTCTCAGTGATGATAACCTACAGTTAGTTTTACCATATGGGATTGGATGTAAATTACGTATTGTTCATATTCATTCCGCGTTAAAACAAAACTGATTGGTATCCGATGTAAAATGTTTACATAAGTTTTCATTTGTTTTATCAAGCTCTACTTCCACCTGAAGCTCATATTTCATAACAATGTTTTATTAGAATTTATTGCACCTAAAGTCAAAACAAAACGCAGGTGAATTTCCACATTGCAATTTTAATTCATCCCTCTGTAACATAGAGGCAATAAAGCCGCGAATCAAAAGTTGGCAGTAAATCACAATACGGCGTCCGCTGCCCCGTGTTTGCTCTCGCCCACATAATCCGTTCATACGGCGGTAAATCCATCCAACAGTGTCGCGTACAACACTAAATCATCATAAGAGAATCCAGCTCTATACGCGTGTACTACACAAACTACACATATTGGTGATTCGGTTTGGCAACATCGCTTATACAACGAAATTTACTATACACCACTATGAGAGCGCGATTTATTCCCACATCCCTCACAAAACAAATGCTTCGAATAATTTTATATTTGTAATAGCAAAACTTTCAGGAACTAATAACGTTGTAGGTAACTACATTCGGATTCATTATCCAATCGTCGAATATCGAATGGAGCCGCTGAAAAAACTCACCGATTTATTCGATTCTTTTTTATTCGATTTACGCTCGGTGCGCCAGTTACTGAAAAAGTTTGCATCGTAATGCAATCGTGTGGCATTAGTTTTGCCGTTTATCAGAGCGTTCTCGCTGCTGCAAAGCTTTGAGGGATTAATCTAGCGGCGTGGTGCGGAATAAAACTGTTACTTTAAACTCGTGAAAAACTTCGCATTGTATCGTACTGGAGCAATGTCATCATGTTTTGCTACTGAATTTAGATAAGCACTAAATTCCTAATCCATAATGCATTATTAGGCTGCTACTTTGTCTGGCATAAGTCCAAGTTTAGTGAAGTTGCACATGCAAGCTTTTCCGAGTACTGTACCGTTGTAGAATACGACTATTAAGCAATTATACGTTCGTTAAAAAAGGGGTAATAAAACAATAAAAGGATAGGCTAAACAACGTGTGCACACGCAATATTTGTTTGCGAAACATCGCAATTTTTAGTTGAGTGCTGTGCGTGAACCGTGGCCTGCAATTTGGCGTTTTCGCTCGATTTATGCGAATATCAGCGCCCCGCGGATAGCGGACAAACAAGCGGAATTTGTTGTTGAAACAGAGCAATTTTTTTGGTTGAACTTTTATTTACATTAGTAAAGAGCAGGATGTTTTACACGGTGTGCGATTTAAAAAATATAAAAGGTATGAATGTAGACCAGAATTACAGTTTGCTGAAAATATTTTTCGTTCATCTGTTGTCCTGAAAACTTTTTACCTATAGGTAAATCCTTGATTTTTCCAAGTTCCTTTTTAGGGTTCCGTACCTCAAAAGGAAAAAACGGAACCCTTTTAGGATCACTCGTGTGTCTGTCTGTCTGTCCGTCTGTCACAGCCAATTTGCTCCGAATCTAATGAACTGATTAAGTAGAAATTTGGTACACTTAAGAAGTTCTGTGACCCAAACACGAATGTCAATCAATCTGCCTAGCCTTTTCCCAACTATGTTGGGGTCGGCTTCCAGTCTAACCGGATGCAGCTGAAGACCCAAACACGAATGGATAAAGTAAATAAATGAATTTTAAACAAGGGGGTCACTGTGGGGGGGCAAATTAGAATTTTTTTTTTAAGTTTTGCAAACTATACCATTTGTAACATATCAAATGAAAAGGCTTACCATGAGGGTCTCAAATATATTTTTTAAATAATTATAAAATAAATAGTTTCAAAGTTATTCAAGAAAATAGACGAAAATTTACCATTTATCTCCGAAACTATCCGAGCCTAAAATTTTGATAAAAATAGGTACAGAAAATAGTTCTATATCTGCAGATTACAGGGAAACCTATAAGAAGTCAGTGGTCATAAAATAACATGGTAAATCTCTCAATATTGTGAGTACAAACTTACATTTACAGTTTGAATGTATGGGAGAACATGTTTTCCAACTACAATGTTAAGTTTGTTCTTGGAATAAATTCATCACAACTACGGAACCGTTCATTGTGCGTGGTCCGACACACACTTGGTCAGTTTTTAAGGTGTAGCTATAGCTTTGGTAGGTACCAAATCTTTTTAGTCCCAACCACCCCACAACTTTCACCAACCATAGTTTTAACAGTCCAATCAGCACATAAAGCATTGCCATTACAATACCGTCTAGCTCTGTTAACATATGTGGTCGCGAACAATACTCCGCAGATCAGTTACGTTTGTTAAGGCCTGTCTGTCTGTACGTCAGAGGTTTATTGGACAAGCGATCGAAGCGATAGTTCGCCCGCCAACGACGACCAACGAATTGGGTGTGCACTGACGCGGTAGGGTTACGTTTCGTTTCTAGGATTCAGATTTATTTATGTCGTGAGTTTTGTTTGGTTTTAATCGAAATGTTATTTTATTAAACGTGGAGGAAAATGGCAAGAATATTTAGTATAAAGGATTTTTTTTCAGCTGAAATCACGACTTCTCGTCTTATTAAATCAAAATAAATAAGTTTTATTTTTACAGCGAAACTCCCAAAATAAGGCTACCAAACGATATCAACTGTTTTAGCTACCTACCTAACTATGTATGAAAGTTTGTGACCAAAGGTGGCCCAGTGGTAGCGGCCGCGACTTTCGAGTTGTGAGGAAACTGGCATGTCCTAGAACCAAAAATACAAAGACGTGTGACATCTACCAACCCGCACTGGGCCCGCGTGGTGGATTACGGCCCACTCCCTCTCACCGAGAGGCCTGTGTGACCTGTGTCCCAGGAGTGGGAATATTATATTGTGAAAAGTATGTCAGGTTATTATTCTCATAATATATAACTAGAAAGGCTGAAACTAAGTAAGTAGAAAATTAAATAAGTACTCAGTTTGATAGGACACCACCTCGATTTTTCCTAAAAAGCAATCACAATGAAAATCAAAACATGTGTTTTTTAAAGACTACCTGGCTATATGACAAATTCCTCCAAAAAATGTTCATGCATCCAAAAATGCACCTTAATTCCTCTTTACAACATGTTCCAGAATTGAATGCACAAACGCTTAAAGGGTCATTGATTGTACTCGTCATTGTGAAGAATTTTACTATGGAACCAAACCTGAAATCGAAAAAAAAAATCAGCTGTGTCGTACACATTAATTTTATCTACATATTAGGCTCGTCAAAATGTGCAGGTGATTTTTTTTTCGCGATTTCAGGTTTAGTCCCATAGTAAAAGTTGTTGATAATGATGAGTAAAATGACCCCTTAAGCGGTTATGCATTCAATTCGGGGACATGTATAAATTCGCCTATCATAATCTGAGGTTGATTTGGCAATTTGCCCTAATTTGGCCAATAATAGCAGCGCGGTTTGAGACCGTTTTTCTGAGCATATTTACGGCTGGCTGCCGTGGTTTATCTTGCAGGACAGCTAAAAGAACCTCACAATAGGGGGCGTACTACCTACTGGTCGCCTCATCCGTCTGCCTGAGAATTTTGATGTGGAGAATTATATTTTTAGATTTAAAATGTTGAGGGTAAATGTTTCAAGTGTTTTGTGTAGGAGTCTGTTTATGGTTAGGGCTTTAGGAACTTACCACTTATTCTGTAAAGCGTTAGGTACCTATTTTTATAAATTAAATTTTTCAATATTTAAAAAAAAAATTAATTTGTAATTTTGTTTTGAGTAGGAGTGAGTCTTTTTTAACCTGCCTACACATTTTTCTGTATTTGAGCTATATGTTTTTTTTGCCATTTTTCTTTACGTTTAAAATTTTCAGGAATTTCTAATCGTGTAGATTCGAATATCCTCCTCATATGCACTGCAAACTTAAATCAAAATTCTATTCAACTATTCGAGCCCATACTTATATCTCCAGAGAAAATACAACCAATTTACACTTGTAATTACATACATAATTAAACGCTAATATAAAATAACTTTCAGTTTAATTTTAAATACTAATACAGTATAGAATTTATTGGGTTTATCTGCAGTCCCCGCGGCCACGGGCGGCCTGTAAACAATGCTGATATGAAATATTAGTTTCAACCGAGCCATACATCTAGTCCGCTTGTTATTAACCTTGCTAACTTTAGTATTTATATGTGTATCTACTCTACACACGGAAACCAAGTTTTATATTGCGAAAATTAAATATTAAATTGGGCTTGTTTTCTGTTTGGCAAGTATATAAGTTTAGTTTACGGATTTAAAGGAGATAGGAGAGTTATGTAAGTGAGAAACGTTCATAATGAGTAAGAGTAAATAAATTTACACCCAATAAAATTTCAGTTCAAAATATCGGCTAGCCAAGAGTTGAAATGAAACTTGACGTTTTCAATCTAGGTAACTTAGAAAAAAAAATGTCTAAATTAAAAAACTATACAGCTACTTGAAATACGAATTAAACATTGAAGCCATGACAAGAAACTAAAAATTAGCCAAACACTGACCAAACATGACTAATAATCTCATATCTTTCAACCCCTTACATAAACCACAAAGTTTCAGTTTATACATCCGGTTTAGACAATGGACTTGCGAGTACGTCTCCCAGTGTCTCTGTACCTAGTCTCGTCTGGCTAGGTATCCTATAGTTCGCTTAGTTCTTAGGACAGCAACAATGCGCTCGCCACAAGGAGTCCACTGATGTACTTACGATGACACAGTATAATAATATGTAAGAAGTTGACATGAAAAAGGAGAGAAAGAAATATTTTTGATATGAGGCGTGTAAGGAGAAAGTTGTTAGGTTAAAAAAAGACATCAGACAAGAAACCAGTAAATAAATTAGAGGACAGTGAAAATAGCAAGAAAGACGAAATGATGAAAATAGATGGAAAACACAACTTGGAAGTAAAAAACTATAATTAGAAAATCCAAAACTATAATCTAACAAAAATAAGGTAATTTAATATACCTAGCTCATTGTGAAGGGACTACAGGACCTAAAGCGCGGTCACTGTCGGATTGCATAGAAAAGAAAGAGAAGCGCGATGACACAACGCAGGTAATTTATTGCAAAATCACTAGTTTATATATTTACAAAAAATCTAATAATGGACTAAAAAAATAAAACACTAAAAGAACAATCTAACAAAAAATCAGAAATTATTGCATGTAATGTATATTAGTAAGGTTTTTAATCGTTAAAAGAAATTTGTAGAGGTCTCTTCGTGATTTTTTCAATCGGAAGTTTCAGATTAGTTGTAGGTATTATGTTTTCTCAAGTCTATCGAACAAGGATATATCCTGAAGCACATCATATATTTTTCTGATTTTGTTTACTGCAGCGGATCATATACTTTTAGACATTATAAAACCTAGGTTTAGGGCTCCTTAATCTTGAAGGAAATTAAAACAGGCACCACTTACGAAGTCCTCACAGCCAACTCGCTCAGACAGCATGACTACCAGTAGGTCCAGAATTTAGCCGCTGTTAATTTGTCACAGTGAATTAGCCACGGACGGGGGTAAATGATAGCGTTAGCATGTTGCACCCTGCACCGCCAATATGCTCGTAAATGTCGCACCACGACAATTTAATACCTAACTATGTATCTAGATGTCTATCTCACTGGATATACGATGATTATTCCGGACCACTATAAAATATTCTTAGTCACGTAATTACAATTTTGAACGTATAAATTGTGCGTCAGATTGTAAGCAAATTGGTTCGGTTGGCTGATGAACGTGGTAATGGGTGTGATTTTGATTGCTAATGGTTTCTAGTTTTGGCTGCCAATCTTATCTTAATAAACACTTTTTATATGAACACAAACAAAAACTCTGTTTAGTAATGACTTGCTAAAAATATAAATGTTAAATTTCATGGTGAACTTGGTTGGGAATAAAAAGAATTGCACATTTCAAACAACAGATGCAGAAACCCCAAAAAGGTTTTGGGGTTTGCCAAACATGAATGAACTGAACGAAGTTCATTAGTCGCTACTTCAAACAATAACCAACAATTAACAGACTTTGGAACGAAACTTGATGATACCGTAAAACTATTAAGAGCGAGCGCGCACTGCGGTGCGTTTCCGGTAGTTCTGCCGGACTGGGCGGGGCCTACAGTAACAAAACGCATGACCGTAGTGCGCGCACTTCAAAGACATTCCATACTTCACAGATTATGCGGTAGAAAAACGCACCGCAATGCGCGCTCGCCCTTAGTCGTAGCAATTGGAGGACCCAAAACAAACTTAAAAAAGGAACTTTAGAAAGCCAGGACGATCATAAAAGTCCAACCGATACATTATTACGGGAATACAGTAAAAAAAACTCAACAATACATTTTAACTTTACAGTTACCTTTGTACTGTAGATAAAAGGAGAAAGTTGCACAACGGTCAGCTTTCTAGAATTCGATATTGTTTGTCTATTGTTCAGTATAAAACTGTTTCTGGTTGAAAGAAAGTTTGCTGTTTGAGAAACTGCTTCGGAGTTCGAGTGGGTTGAGTCCAGACTTGTGCCAAAATACGGACCTATGTTCACTTCGAAACGTTTGAACTCGGTTATCGATGGTGGATATCTCATCCATCATCGACTGATGGATTTAATGACATAAATGAAATAATGGAACTTAAACAATTTCGAAGTTAATATAGATCTCACAAATCATAATCAGTTACCTATGTCAAATCACATTAATCATTATAAATCCACAATTTCCGAAATAAGACAAACAATAAATCCTATAAACTGTTATAAATACCGTGCACGGCATGTAGTTAAGTTTATACTTTTAAGTAGTTATAAGTGCGGGTTCAGTGTCGTGCCGGGGCGCGGTTACAGTCGCTTGTTAGCGAACAATGCTATATGCACGTTTGTGCATATCTAGATATGTATTGAGACCTGTACGGATGAAGAAAAAGCCTCCAGTTGCAGACATTTGCATTGCATTGGTTGCGATGGAAAGAATTGTAGGGAAAATGTCGAGCTAGATAGTTTCTTTAAGTTTCTTGTGACTTGTTAGTTATTGCGAGAACTTTGTGTTGTTAAGGAATAATGATGCGTCCAAGACTTGCCACATATTTATTTTTGCTTATTTCAGTCAGTTAATAAATAAAATAAAATGATCTTAATTTTCTTTTGGCCAATATGCATACACTGAGTTCCTGTTTACAACATTGCTCGATGAAGAAGTACGTACTGACATGCGTACAAATAGGTAAACTATTACTTCTTGTGTTTTTCAAGTGGACAGTAAATAACACCAAACAATATATAAAGAAGCCGCGCAGTGTGACTAATGTACAAGTAAATACGTGTTAATAGACCATAAACAATAATATTCGACTAATGTAGACGTTTACGGCTGTCTACCAACACGACAATAACACATCAAGTGTATCAAGCCTCATTGAACTAAACACGCTCCATGAATCGATGACTCAGATTAAGAAATCAATTGAATCGAATCGTATCGAATAAAAAATCGAATAGATTCACAATTTTAAACATCACCGTTCGAGAGAATGTGATTTTTATTCATCGATGGTAATTTTATAGTCATTTTTAAACACATAAATGTATGTTCTTCAGATTTGTGCATTTGCATGTGATGAGTTATAAACACATGGAGTTTATAAGTCTCTACCCGATGCTCGAGTGTAGTGCCGTATACAGAATTTCCACCTAATAAAAGGCCATGTTACGTGTAGGGAACGTAAGACACGCAATTACGAAGTACCCAGTTTAATAAGGCCTTCTTCTCCCTTCGTGCAGTTGACGATAGGAACAAAGACAGGGGAAATATGTGAAGGGCGGCGGATCACGCTTGATTGGTGGAGGTATACGACGAAGTTTCACGTTGAACGTTAATTAGTGCGTTCCTCACGTTCTCAAGCGTGTATGGATGTATGTTCGCGAGATTATGTCTCGGTAGGATTAAAAAAGGTGTGGCAAAACATATTAAATCCTACTTCAAATCACAAACTATTGAGTATTTTATGGTCTTTAGAAGATAAAGTTGTTATAAATTCATGCAATCTCGCACTGAATGCGTCGTTAATACAAGAAGCCATTTGATGTGCAGATTAATGCGCGGAACAATTTATAGACAATTACGGTAACCAACGCCGCCCCGGGATCAATTAACACAAAGGCGCTATTGCAAATTAGACTAACTGGACACCTATCTAGACACCTACTGGTATTAGATATTCATGATTGCGCTCCAACTACCACTGCAATTTATAGCATAGATCTGCAGATAGTGATTTTCAGCGATACATTAATCTATTTTAATTAATAATTAATACTAACAAATGATTTGTGTTAATTAATTAACAAACAATTCCATTTTATCTATGAGTAATAGAACACACCTTGGGGCATGACAATTTCTGTTATTCGACAATTTTGAATGGCCGGACCCACCTTGAACAAATACTTGATAGAGATTTTCACAGGTCTAAACAATTTGTTAGTAACTTCTGGAAGGTTGGCCTAAAGCACGTGTTGTAATTGGTTAATATATTTACAGGCGAACCCGAAGAAGTGGGCAATCTATCTAAGTCCATCCCAGGACGCTCAAGCCTCGTAAATCCGCCAGTCAGAGTCACCACTGCGCTCCCAAGGGCTTCCAAACAGTTTTATATGGTCAGCTTAGTGTTATTGAATGTTTTTATTGGAAATGTTTAGATGCAATCTTTTTATCAAATAGAATAAGCAACCGCGTCCAGCTGTACTTATACTGATAGCATCATACTATGAAAAGCTGGTTTATGTAAGGGTCGTAGAGGTCAAATGCAGTCGCTTCATGGAAAACCAGAAGCTTGCTTTAAAATGGAAGGAGCGACTGGTCTTGTATTTGCTAATGACCTCACAACCAGTTCTTTTAAGCATGACGGACAGGCGGACAATGTTAATTTGACCAGAGAATATCACTCTGAAAAACTTGCTATTCATTTACAACATATTTCTGTGTTTGCGATTTCAGTCGGTATATTTAGCAGGAGTCTTATAAAACTTGGGGTATTATAAATTTTATAATGATTTATCACTAAAAGCATATTGTGGAAGGGGGCGTTTCAGATCTTGGGAAGATAACACTTAATAGCTCTAACAGGCTAATTGTTGAATACAGCAAGATGTCATTAGTGTTGAATTAGATGCTGGTGATGCTACTGTCCGAGTGACCCACCCACTTGAAATAATATTGCAGCTGCTTCCACTTATTCGGAATTCTAAAATTGGATACAATGACAATGCATTCATAATAAGTTCTGAGATACATTCCATCATCGAAGTAATAGACGGTTACGATAGTGACAATTTCAAGAGAACAGAAATTATGGCGCTAAATATTACCTTCATTGCTAGCACGTCATTAAAGTGATCATTCCTAGCGAGCCCTCGTCCAAGCTTTATGAGGCTCATGGCTATCCATCCCATTGTTAAGTCGACCAACAGGTGATTTTAATTGAGTTCCTTATAATAAAGAGTACGACTACTGACTTTCAATGAACGACGAATTAAGAAGTTAATATTTTTTTATAATTCTGTTGAAGTAAGTATGCGTCGTTCATTATATTACTCAAGTATTTGATCAAGATAAAAAAATAACTTATTAAGTTCAAGTGTTTATTATATAGCAGGCTTAAGTTGAAGGCAGTTTTAATGAACGGTTTTTCCACAGTATCTAATCCAATCATTTAAAATTCGATTGATCCACCTGCGACTAATTCGAGTTTTTCTCAACTAAATTTCGTGCAAAACATTAAAATTCAAGTGGAGAATTAATAAAGAGATAAATAAATTTAAGAGCAGCGGGAATGTGGGTCTGCCGTTACGGGCCCGGTTCGCTTTATGTGCATATCGAAGATGGATGGCGCAGTGTGCGCTGCGGCAAGGCGCGGGCGGGTGGGGCACGCGGGGGTCGGGGGACGCACCGCCCCCACCGCGCGCAGTAATGGCCGCGACCACTCCAGCCCCGTCAGACGACAAAAATGCCATAATAATGGCCCCTGAATAGTTTTTGCTGCACCGCTCTAAATACCCACTGAGCCCCTAGTACGTGACGACACTCCGGTCATCTCTCTTTTATTGAGAAATTCGTCAGTTTTATACCCGTATGGAAAAAACTACATGTCGAAAGGCTGGAATCCGGTTGTGTCATTTCAAACACTTGATAAGTATCGTCCGGGAACTTTTTACGCGCAGAATTTCAGCGGAGCTTCTCTCCTTTAGTATTCGACGAATGCGAGGTTTTTATCCGCTTTAAGGATGGTACGGTCACCTTCAGGACGCTTTAATTGTGAACCAATAAGAAACTTATTTCTTTTATAGACTCGAGATGCTCCACTCCACTGACAATGCCTTATTAATGGCTACTCGCATTGGAAATATAAAAAATGCTATCCGAAGTTCTCAAGCGGCTGGAGTCTGGACTGAATAAAGCCCTTCGCTAATATCCTATACAGCATTGATCTTGCGAATCTTTGGAATATAAATAGTCGGTACGCATCTGTTTTTAGTGAAAATTAAATATAAGCCAAGGTTGAAACATTAATAAAACAATCGAATCAAAAAGTAACGAACTCAGCTTCGATGGAAGACAATATTTATGGAGCTGCAGGAATTCAGAGCAGGCATGCTCGAATGCAATAGGTATGTGTTTATGAACTAATAAAGCATTGCTGAACAAAAATCGAAACGAGCAAAACGTCTCACAGTCATCAAACAGCTAATTAAAAACAACGATCTGCTAATAATTGACGGTGTTATTATCGAGGCGGCATTATTGAACGTCACAAAAGGTGGACCAATTAAGAGTTTCCCCGAATGTCCGAGCGAAAAGTTCAGAATGATAGCACCGTCAATTATGGCTGGCCGCCTCGCAGCCCGCTCAGCCAATTACCAACCAGCCCACCGATTGATAAAAAAGAGTTTCGAAAAATTCGCCCAAACAAATTTGGGTTATCTGTGTAGGGGAACCGCAGGCACTACGTGAGGTTACTTTCCCAAAGACCAATTTCGACCACCAAAAGTTAACTGTCGATAATGTTAATAATTATAAACCAGAGAAAATTGTAAGTTGATAAGTCTCTCGGAAGCGCTGACGAATTTGGAGACATAAAAACTGTAACGACGAGGCAGAAATTCAACTTTTCACGAATACGATCATATTTACGAGCCGAGGACGAGAGGAACCTCGAAAAAACTAGTTCGCGCTTCATGTATGAACCATGACGCGGTCGCAAGAACAATCACCGAGAATAATTCATATTCCGAGCGCGCTGCAAACATCCAGAGCCGATTTACGGGCCGCCTCTGCGCTTCTGTCGCGACCGGTATCTTAGTTACTTTCGAAAATAATTGGATTTCGATTGTGCGAGAAAAAGGCATTCGCGGGGTACCCGTCATTACTGGTTACCTTTTACAGACTGTATAAATCGTAATTGGGGATGTGTAGCGAGCGCTATCGCGGCATCGGTCGTGTCTAACGCTTGGGTACGCGGGCTTAAGGAGCCCCTTGCCTATTTAGTTCCCATATTGGCGGCTATTGGAAGGGGCGCCGGGCCAGGCGACACCTGTATGCGTTATTTTGTCGCATAAATTGTCGTCAATTCAGTCGCGAAGCGGTTGCGTCCCCTGGTTTATTGAACTCCGTATCCAGATAAGGCGCGCCTTCCACGTAGTAGCGGTGAAAATATCCCATAATCTCGTAATTTTTCCCGCTCGTTTGCATTTCCTGCAGGAGTTCGTGAGCGAGTCATGCTCTTCTCATAATTAATTCAATTCAAATCACATCGCCCACGAGTCTTCCAATTTATCTGGTGCACCTTATACGGAGCACGATTGTACTCACTGAGATTTCTCACACTATAGCTATACACTGTATTCCATATTACCTTTGCCCCCTATATTTAAGTAGGTATAAGTAATATAAACGGTAGTGCATATCGTAAGAATCGTACGTAACTAGATAGTGACAGTGTATTAGCACACAATAAACTTATCTAAGAAGAATCTGCTGTGTTTGTAGCCGCTCTCCTAAAACGTCTATTTTCCGCACAGGCAATGGAAATGTCGTCGGGCCTGGATAAACGGGTGTGCGGGCGCAGAAGAGGCGACGCGGCAGCGGGGGGCGGGAACGTGTTCTAATGAGGCGCGCCCAGTGTGCGCGGGCGCTGCACTCACGCATGCACGCCAGCGATTTATGTACTTTAGGTATGAATTTAAATGAATACCTACGCCCATTTCAATTACGCAATATAGTAGCTAAGTATGAATTACCAACTGTAAAAATGTCATGTTTGTTTTTTTGTTTTTTAACTCCGCCGCAAGCAAAATCACATTTAAATAAACACGGCCGACCGATATAAATCAAGATTAGTGAGGATTTCCAAGCAGCAGTGATACATGACCGCCAGAAATAGTTGCCTAATGACATCTCTGCCATTTATACTTAAGTGATTTCAGTACCTACCTAGTTAGTAACGGGTGCCGGTTGAGAAGCGTGAGTAATTTAAGTATTCACATAAACATTAATTCACTTTTTTCTCGATCCCGAAACCCGAAGAGGTGCTTTAGCTTAATAAATATTAGCAAATAGGCACTTCGTATGTACTACCGTAACGCACTGGCTTTTAAACGAATTGCTTCGCATAACAATAAAAACGCCTATAGGCCCTTTCACACATTCTAATGTGCCCAATGCTCCTTCATTTGTCGGGGGCCAGCACGCAGAGGAAATATTTTCCCAAATCCATACAGCCTTAAGGATCTCATAAAGCAGTCGTTTTCCCCACGCGAAAGTATGGAAGTGAGATTTATGTGGGGGACTTCGGTCTCAAGCCCGGGGCTTTGCGATGATGAATTGACACTTTTTCAGTGGAGCCTACAAATTTCAACTCCAACAATATACGCACCCGGAATGAACAATGAGAGGTAAGAGTTGCCGCCGTTATGGCTTGGGAAACTTTTAATGTCTCCAATGAGGTAAAGCTCCCATAAATATTCCCATTCGTGAGATTAGTAGCTCTTACTGGAAGTTGAGTAACGCAACCAACTGTGAGTGCTGTTAATTAAGTAGGAGATTTCTTACAATTTTCAGGCGCTCATTAGCCCAGCATATTTGAAATGATGTCGTGCCACAAGGGACTGTCTATTTATATTTTAATTTCCCCCTCATTATACAGTTTGAAGAGCCATGCTCACGTGTACCTGGGGCCAGAAAAAAGTATAAACACATTATAAACATGAACGGCCCACCGCCATTGCTTCGCGTCACGGAATCTTCGGTTGCATTTTTGCATAACAAACCCAGCTATGATTTGTTGACTGCGTTTTATCACATCGACTTAACTTCGAAACACTTGTTAAAAAAGTTAATTATTTACCCGGGCCAAGACTTCAACTTTCTTTATTGTAGAGTATAAGAATTTGAGTTTGCTTCAGTAAATGAACAGTCTACATAACATTGAAGTCACGTGAATGAAATAAAAACTAGCGAATGCAAAACAGTATACAATGATGACTTCATTCATCCAACGAAGCTTTAGGCAGTCGTCTAAATTATAATAATAAGCGGGCGTGAGCTCAGCCGATGGCTCGTCTTAATAAAGCCATTATAAATATCTGATTCCTCGGTGTACGTCCAGTCGTTCGACGCCAAATGCCAAAGGGTTACCGGTCGTATATTTTACGAGACAAGGATAATTTAAATGAGACGTTCATATCGTCTTACTTATCGACACCCATTTATGTATTTTGACATGTAATATTATACTACCTGTAGAGTCAAAGTCGTCGTAGACATATTTAGGATATAACTTTCTATTCAAATATAGTGTATCGATTTTAAAGTAGCTTTAGTTTCGGGCATGAAACCGTCGTGATACATTCATAGAACGAGCGTGCAGTCGTGTGCTATGCCTATTATGGTAACGAAGTCCTTTCGTTAATGTATTTGCATTTCAGAAAAGATTGCCTAATTTTTTTGCGCCCTTTTCATTGCACTTTTCAATTAAACCATTTTTACCTTAACAACGAGTGTACACACGCGATAATAAGCATGATAGATCGAATTTATAAGACAGTAACTACACGACTTAATTTGAATATTTTTGAATTAATGTTTGCATATTTTGAGGTCGCCAACTTTCCAATAAAAAATAAACGGGTGGTATCTATATTCGATGCGGTAACCGGTGATTTAAGTGGCCGGCTAGATAACAATAGTGGTCTCGGTCGTATGAATAAAACGTATACAAATTTAATCAAAGAGAAATCTATTAGTAAAATGAGAAGTACGGAAGGGAGCGCACCTATACATATTCAACGAGGCACTGCATCACGAACGGGCCAATTTATGCGGCAACTCCTGAGAGTATCTTACTTTTACCTCGGCCATATGTAAAACTGGAGTGTTTCTTTGCGCGATCAGATCGTCACCTGGTGGACTCAGGGATATTTATTATTTCTTAACAACACCTTTCATGACTTTTATTTTAATCAGCCTACCTCTCCTTTTTACATGTAACAGTAAAAAACAGAAATTGAAAATGCACCTAGCTTGTCACATTGTTATCAATTTCATTAAAAACGAGCTATAATTTTATACGTTGAATTAAATCCAGGTGAACGCTTACATTAAGCTTTATAGTATGTAAAAAGCAGGTAGGTAGGTGCTGGCGGACTACCGACTGCCTAGTTGGGTCTCTGCACAAGTTTCCTTTAAAGTATTAATCAAGAGCCATGTCGCGTTTTACCTTTCCTTTTTTATTTTGCAAGTGCATCTGCCCTCTGTATAGCAATATGTTTTATAATATAACCTTTAAATTAATATATTTAGTAGCAGTTCCTATTAATGCTATCATCGACTTCATTACATTCATCATTCAGAGTAATTATCAACATTCTTGGTTTTTACTAATGCGTTTGACTTACTATACGTCGAAATATTTATAATGACTTCATATAATTATGGTTAATTTATATTTACTCTAATTAGAAGATCAACTTACCATTTTGTTATAGTGTAACCTTATACTCAACAATGTTATTTAAATATAAAAAGATCTATAATACAGATAAACAAAAAGTGTGCCACAAGGGTGCTTCCTAGGCCCCAAAATATTAAAGCATGCATGTAAGAATCTACCGTTACATTTCATTACGTCAGTGTAGTAAGGCACAAATAACAGATGGTATCGCTTACAAAACGACTTTATCTAGTCACGTTGTTATGTACTGTTAGTTCTGGAAACACGAGTCAGCTAGGGGTTCCAATTTTGCTGTTATTTTGCTCCCATACACTTACCGGATCGTTTAGTATGGAGACTGACCCTTTGTGATTTTGTTGTAAGAGGTAGATTACATTTTCATTAATTATTATAATCATTACTTTTAAAATCCCCATCTTTTGGTTAAATTATAAGGTTTTTTTTTAATGACAGGTGGTGGTATTAAGAAACCCTAGTGGTTACAAATCAAGTTTGGTTTTAGTCACCGAAGCTTAACCATTTTAAAATATTTATTTAAATCGTTCTTTTTGAACAGGACCGAATAGAGCGCCAGACAGGCGCTAAAGTAGGGGGATCGATGTCCCAATTGGGATCCAACTTGGACGGGGTGACGACGGAAAAACTGTCCTGGCTTTAGAATTTATTCCATACATCTTGTTTTAAAGACTGTTACAAAATAGTAATGGAACTTTTCAGATTTATTGGCAGTATAAATAGGAAAATATTGCTTGTGACGATTTTTGAAATCTTGATAGCGGAAACATTAATTTCGTTCGCGAACGCATGTAATATAAACTCATGAGTTTAATATGTTTACACCATGTTTTATATTTTCTCGATGAGGAAGACACGTGTTGATGTCATATCCCTATTCTTTTAAAACGAAGATTCGAAACTGCACCTACAAAATATTTGTTACTATATTTAATAGAAAAAACAACAAAAACATATTCCAAAATTAATCATTTGCTAGAATAAAGTTATTCTGCTATTATCTGTATATAACCGAAATAGTATCTCGATAAATGTTGGCAATATAATAGTGGCCTTAGACGTATTTGAATATCTTGGCGCGCATCGGTCGCCCGCCATTGTTGTCGCTACCCAGTATGGACTTAATTAAGCAGGGGTAGAATAGGTGGAAAGATCTACGGGAATTTAGAGGATGGTCACTGGTGGTAAAGCGAACCAAATAAGTACTATATAATAGCCTGGTTATTGAAGTTCTCAAGGTGTTGATTGCCAACTTGGAAGATAGTAGACCTACCTATCTTGTTCGTATAGTGATAAAGAAATAGTAAGATAAATGTGCAAGGAATTAACAAGGATTCTATAGCTTCAGAGAAAGCTTCTTCTATGTTATTTTCTATTTATACTTTTATCCTAATTTATCTGTAAAATTTACAACCTATGGATAACTGTCCATAGGTGGTAAATTTTAACATATAAATTCTAATTCAAATTCAAGAGTGAAACATTGCCAATATTCTGTTGGGGAAACTTCAATATATTCCAAGCATGTCTGTCTGTCCACATTGATCCTTACGTCTGCGTTCAAAGCAATAATATTAATGTTTGCCGTCTCAACGTTTATTCGCTTTAAAATTCGGCTGCTGGGAAATCAAAATGGTAAACTTGCAGTACTTGTAGTGGTCGCCGTTCAGACCTCGGGGGATAACAAACAATATTTCGAACGTTAGTTTGAGATGCTGTGTGGTCGAGCATACTTACTCTTTGTTAATTAGAGCTAGTAAACATAAGGGCAAGTCTTCATTGACAGTAACAATATTGGAATTGTTGAATATGGAATTAAGTTTTTTTTATTAGTTTATTTAGACTACTTCATTTTCTTAATCACTAAAAGCTAATTCAGAACTAAAATAAACACGGCCAAGTATTTGTAGTAAATTCAAGTAAATCGATAACTTCGGTTTCACTTTACTTTTCAAAGTAAATAAATAATTCAGCAGAACAAATGAAGCAGAAAGGAAGCCGCGGTTCCCTTAATGCAATCAATTAAGTAGGTACACATATAATTGTGTTAGCGAGTCAATGGCAAGCGTAACTCGTAATTAAAATAGTTTATTCTAATCCAGTATTCAACTAAGGCGAGTTTTTCCACGACTCGACTGTACAGCGAATATGGTGCGGGTTTCGGTAGAAGCGATGGGCGATTAAAGTTCGGATGACAGCCGAATCGGAATTTTTTGACTAAGTTTTACTCGTGAAGGGCTTACATCAAATTGAGTTGAGTTGAGAGCCTATCATACTCATGGAGAAGATAATCGAGGTGGAATGACCAACAACAATGAAATTACGGCACATTATAGCCCGAGGGAAATGAAAAACCAATCTGAAGTTAACTAAATTATTAGGCTTTTAACTCATTAACCCGTCGCGCGCCAATTAGCCGACACAATAAAAATTTTATTGTTATCTTCACACATGGTGTGCAATCGACATTTCAAGAGTTGTCAAATTAAACGATTCCGTGCTTTACGTATGCATGATGCATGCCAAACAGGCTTGAAAAAGCTTGCGTGCACACGCAGGATCGCTATTCCCGCTCCGCTTGTGAGCTCGGCCCAATCAGGGAGAGGCCGCGGAGTTTACTGCAGGGATATAAATTAAATGCTTACGTTTCGCTTGCCCCGCTTCGCTAGTTTAATTAAGCGTCTCCTCCTTTGTGTCTGCATGTGCGTACACATTCAACATGTTCTCTGTTGTTCTTAGAGACCACTGGAGACGCATTGTCCCATTCTATCGACCTCGAGTCGGTTTGAATTTAAATTCCAACCGTTGCTTTTGGTAGGGAGAGATAGCGTTCCTTAAAGGGTTCGGTTGATGAATCTTTTTTGTTTTGTTTGGCAATAGTTGCTAGGGACTGTAAGCGGACTTAAAATTCCTAGTGGGCCTAGCAAAACTGTATTTTATTTACATCAAATAATACATTTCTCTCCATCACCACAGAATACCATCACAAAGGCTGATGAACACAAACAAAGTCAGACTTGTAGACATTTTACTAATTACCCTAAGAATATTTATAAGGAATTTATAGAATTTACATAAGCATGTAAGTTATGACATGGAACCCCTATACATATTGAACACTTATGTATACCTATGCCAGTACCTATAAGCTGTCCACATAATTGCGTAACGTAAATTGCCTAACACAGAATGTGTCAAAAAGCAACCTTAATTTGTACTGACACACTGTGCACAACATGACTGTGAGATTAAATTTTCAAACATGACGCCCTCAATTAATTTTTCCGGAGGAAAAATTTTCATCATGTCTGTGCGAAGTAACCTGTTGTTTAATCTGGGAGAACATCGGTTATGGGAAAAATGTTTGAACATAAATACCTGTATGAAAGCTCTATAGGACTCCATTTTTTCCCCGCAACACAGCTTCCAATCAAATTCTCAAACAAACTCAAAACACGCACGTCCTACAACGAAGTTATTCGAATACTACAAAAACTTTAAGCCGTTCATAGCTCCGTTCTTTAGCAGGTACAAAAGCTTTTTTACCTTAACAATGGCGACTTTCTCTCGAACAATAACTCAAAAAACTATACTTTTTGCTCTCCCGATGCAACAAAACCAACTTTCTCTTTGCATTTGTGCAACAAACAGTACAAAACTAGAAAAATGAACAAGATTCACTTTAAACAATATTTTTACAGTCAGTATTTGTCGCGTCTTCGATCGAGCTATCCGATCCACGGCACAATCGTGATGATACTGAAAAACGGTATTCTTTTATCCAAAAATCTCTTAACGAGGTTAGTTTAGGCAAACTTTTGTGATGTGATTTTTTGTTCCGTTTTATTCGGGTCCATATGAGTACGTTATATTGTCGTTTCAAAGCTGTGAGTCCCGAACCAAAGGGTTGAACTGTTCGCGCCAGTTTTTGATGCGCAGGAGTGAGCGTGATGCAACGATTCCGTTAATAGCTGCTTGGTTAGAACGGAGAACACGTTTGGAGAATAATTTGAATACCAAAATGCAGATGGCTTCTTTTATCCAAGGGGCTTCGGACCCGAACTACAAGTTAATTAAGGTTTGCCCATCAATTAAATATTGGTTTTGATTGTTTTCATTTTGCAGATTAAGTTGTGCTTTTGATTGCTACATTAATTGTGTTTCATAATTAAGAGATTCACTGCGGGTCCCTGAACTGGTTGAGTCAGGCTATTTTGCAATGCTAAAAGCCTCTCTGATAAAGTATCCGTAGGTACATATGTAAATAAGTTGATAGATTCGAATTTCTAATTTAGAGGGTATCGAATCGACAAACGTGAGCGTCACGAATCGAATCGAAGGTCATCTCTTATAAATTTTGGTCAGTAAGTTATAAACCGCGCCAATAAATCGTCGCAGTCAAATCCCGCACGCCGTTCGTATCTGGGACGATGCATTCGTTCAACGAACGGATTCACTGAGCGAAACACCAAAATTTATTGGGTTAGTAGTTGCCGTAGGTCGATAAAACTACAAACCAACAACAGAACGGCGTATCTCAATAAATCGAAAAGAAAAAAATACGACCTACGAGAGAAAGAAACAGAGTAAAGTTTTGCGTGATGCCACTCGAAGGTTGTATGACTGAAAAGAGCAATGCGCAGTGCAATTTTGTGATATCTTTTTCACTCTTTCAATGGCGGAGCTGGTAGGCGACATACGGACGTTATAGTGTTGAATTAGCATATTTATTGCTAGTTACACGACGAAATAAATTTATCTTAGGCCATTGGGCCTGGGCCATATTTGCTTTTTTCTTTGCTTCACATATTCTAGCTTCCGCTCGGATATGCTGGGTGTGGCTGGGGTTCTATTGTGGAGCTTTATTATGTCTGCGATGTTTATTATTTCAGCCGTAAAACAATCTTTACTGCCAAGCTATTCGTCATAATAAACACAACGCTTCTAGAGAGGTGTAGTCCCTAAGGTGTGGAGCTACTGTTTGGCTCCCTTACTTTGGATCGCCCTTGGCGGTGTTGGGTTTGAATGTAATAGGGGATGAGTGTAGTATCATTTTTCAAAATTTCTAATCTCATGCTCCATCTGTGGATTTTTGTTTAAAATTCTGTCCAAGAAGAGATTTGATTTCAAACCCAGGCCCACATAAGTAGCAGAATGGTTCAATTCGTTCCATAATTGGCTATGTGATTTAAAAATCAAAATGTAACATAAAGGTTATACCTGCTTACCTATTTCTGTTGTCTGCTCTATTGGTATAGGTATCTCTGTTCAATCTCATTTTTCCACTCACTTTTTCATAATATGTCAATAATTACATATTATTCTAATATTTCGTTAATGCCATTTTATAGATAACTATATTATATTATATTATAACTAGCTTTTGCCCGCGGCTTCGCCCGCGTTTATTATACTTAAAACCTTCCTCTTGAATCACTCGATCTATTAAAAATAAAAACTGGCCAAGTGCGTGTCGGACCACGCACAATGAAGGGTTCCGTAGTTGGGATGAATTTATCCCAAGAAAAAACTTAACACTGTAGTTGAAAACATGGTTTCCCATACATTCCAACTGCAAATGTAAGTTTGTTGACTGGTAAACTTGAAAAGCCTACTTAGCTGTGATGGTTTTCCTTGTAACTTCGTTAGATATACTACTAACGTGATTTTTTTGTGTTGTACTTTTTTAGTAGGTACGTAAGTACGTATTCAATATAAATTTAAATGGTAATAAAATTCTTTTAATTTGTACTATTTGATACTACTAATTAGAAATTTTATACCTCTCAATTATAGTAGATATACAGGTCGTGCTGGCAAGATTCCTTCCCAGCATGACCACGCTGAATTTCAGCAGCCATACAAGTTGATGAAACGGGAGTATGCCTGAAAATTTGTACTCATTATGTACTCCTATTTAATTACTGGTAAATTGTTAGAAAAGCAAAAAAACATTTTCTGCCTTTAGGCCTGTATATGATTTTTATACTTGACACTAGATGGCGTTAAATGCAAAAAAAAAAAAATACTGTAGATAGTGTCCCCCCACCTGCCAGCAAAACTAACCGTTTAGCTGGCAGGGGGGGGGACACTTGACTCTAACAAAAATTAGCACTTTATAGCTTATAATATTTCAGAAACGGATCCCTAAATCAAAAAATTGTTTTAACAAACCCACAATATTTTTGCAAGACTCATCCAACAACACCCCACACCATGGGCTAGACGAGAAAAAAAGAACATCCCCAGTTTACGTGTACCTACTGAAGGAACCCTAAAAAAAATTTTTTTCATGATTTTATTTTACCACTGTCGGCATGATGAATAAGTATGTACTACATCCAAATTATAGCTTTCTAGTACTAAGAGTCGATGAGCTAAGCTGCGGACGGACAGACGGACAGACATAGCGAAACTATAAGGGTTCCTTGTTGACTATGGAACCCTAAAAACCGCATCAAAATCCGTTTTTTGATGCGGTTTTAAAGATATAATACATAGGGATGCAAAGGAAAGCATACATAGGGACAGACAGACAGCGGGAAGCGACTTTGTTTTATACTACCTATGTAGTGAAGTGATAGTGATTATTTGATGATGAATTGATGACTAAGTGTCATCATCAAATAATTATTGCGACAATCTAATATAATAAAGTGTCATTTACGGATATCATTCGTGGGTTAGTGAAACTGGCCGAAACTCTTCCTAAAACCCTTCCTAAAGTATCCTAACAATCTTGCCAGGATATACTTAATTTAAGAAGATATGCATAATAAATAAAGATCATTAAATTGAGGTGATGGTTTTATTTTTTATCATGAAGATTAATGCATCTATCTGCTCAGGAAGCAGGAAAATATCGCCTTGATTAATTGCTACCAATCGTGTTTATGTTTCCTTACTGTAGGTACCTTACCTATAATACCTACCTATGTGTACCAGTGGGGAACTTTCCTCGTTGCCTTCCAAGTGAAATCTTACCTGCAACAATAAAAATTTAATATTAAAAATTTATATTTTAATTCATGTAGGCGAACTGGACAATTCATCATTATAAGTAGGTAGCGCGGGCCCTACCTGCCCTCGGCATATAGCCGGCACATACGCATACTCCGTAAACGCCCTGACTAAACCGGTCTGCCACGCCGCCGGCATACAAATGTACTCTCGTTCCGACACATTCTCCGTCTTTCATCGGCGCCAAAACATCACATAAATCTAACTCGCTCGCTCACTCGAGCCAACTTCACGGCAATGCGCGCGCCGACCAATGAGCGCCCGACAAAACAACGCCATATTGAATCCACCGATCGCAGTGCCCTCTGCCTCAACTAATGCGAAACGTACCTTGTGTTTTCCTCGCTGTTTTTGTGTGTTTTTCTTGGTTTTAAATGTTTTTCTTGGTTTATTTTTCATATAATCAGTGAATTATTGCGTGTTATGGTTTTGTTTGCTAAAGGTTATACGTTTCAATGATGATTTTGTGTGAAAATTACGTAGGAATGTCAAAAGGACGCCACATCGTATACCTAAAGCTAAGTTCAGTTAATGTGAGGGTTTGTTTTTCAATATATTTCGATTAATTCATAACAAAATGAGTAAATGTTAGTAGTTAGTCATTAGTTTGACAACATTATTTGAAAATATTTCAAAAATACTATCCAATTAGAAACTAGTGAGGAGATGCATAGATAACCTAACTTTTCATATTTTTGAATCAATACAAACAAATGAGCACTAAAGTTAGCGGGAAATATATTACTGAAATGGCAAATCAGCTAAACAATTTACATAAATCACCGTCCATTATCAATTTAAACAAATTATCAGGAACTTTGAATCTCAAAAGCTTTGTTTTGTTTACCCAAGCTTTTCACAAAATAATTACTTATTTACACAAACAAATACGTTTTTCAGTTTCATACTTAAACACACTATTTTATTAGTAACAATTTTAATTTATAGAAGTACCAAATCTTGGGAAATTATCCACATTAGGGAAAAAAATGATGTTTCTTTCCTAACCTCAAAGTGAGTGCAGTGATGACGAATAACTTACAAATTATACAGAAGTTTTCATCAAAAATTAAATTAACTGATTCAAATAGTGTTTATCTAAATGTTTTTCATTGATTAATCGTCGGAATTGTTTATTTTATTATAAAATACATAAATTGGAACACCGACGGACGCGACAACAGCGTTTGGCCGACGGCGCATGCGTTAACTTTGTAGCCTTCTTGACAAAAGGTAGATAACTAAAATAAAAAGAGATTTAGGCATTTTATTTAATAATTATTAATAATGTTATTAGGTTAGGATATTTCTGAAGGAACTTTTCACCGAAAATTTTCTAAAAAGGAACTCTCAGAAGCTTTCAGCGTTCAGTAGGTATTTGAAAGATTTAGGTAGTAGGTTTTTATTTACATAGTTTAGGCACAATATTTGAATGATGAGTGAATATGAAAAAGTCATCAGAAAGTCTTGCTGGGTCATTCTGAACTAAGTACCTACATTTTTCTTACTTTAGCAACCTAATTAATATTTTATACCTATCAATACTATACCTACTATAAAAACATTATAAAAGCACGTCCTATCAATGCACTGAATTTCAAACACCTAACAATAAAAACCAAAGCATACATTTAGTTCATTCAATTGACTAAAGCTTCAGTAGGTACCTACCTATATATTTTTTTGGCTCACTGAAGACAAAGTAGTAGATAAAATGGGAGTTGCAGTGCGATATTGTGAAAGTTGAGCGTACTCTGAATCCTAAATAGGCCACTGACGGATAGCCTTGCATATAAAAACTTGAAACGATGGCGAGGATTTTACTCTTGTTGGTCCCTTTTTAAACTTATCTAAGTAGCTTCTGCTTTAGGTATGTACTTACCTATTGTTGATAACGAATTTTATCGCTCTATGTAATGTATTTGCAAACTAATAAATATAGAATAAATGCTAGGGAGGTTTATATGAGCCATTATTACGGGTTTTAAAAGGCAAATCTTAAGTTCCACAAAGAGCTATTTCAACGCCGTTTTCAGAGATATGCAGTGCCTTTTCGGATTATGGACGGCGCGAATAATAAGAGTGCCATAAAAATGAAATGTCGCTCGCAATACATTAAATATATACTACGACTATTTACCTAGCTACGGTGCAACGGTTGCATTACACAGATAAAATACGGTGCCAAGTCTTTCCCGGGCAAAAGAAGCGAAACGAAAGTAGAGATTTACTGTGGAAATTTTGGAAGTCAGCCGGGACTGTTATGTGGTGGTTTTCATTAATCACTCGATGGAAAAATATCCTCCACTTCCGACTAACTTCCACGCTGGACTTCACTTATCAGGTACGGTCCAAAATTTTCTCTGCAGTTTCATTCCACAAGTTCCTTTATAGGGTTGCTTGATGAGCCTTGTAAAAAGAGAAAAACGAGTGCACAAGTGATCCAAATTAGCTTTACGCATGTTCCTTCTAATTTAAACGAACGACCAGACCTAAGCCTACTTAAACAAATTTACAACGATCGTTTCTTCTGAAGGTGACCCAAATTACCATGAAAAAAGTTTAACAGCCCTTTATTTCAGAACAAACAGAGGCTGTTGGTGGGAATCCCATGTAATCCGGCCCACTTATCACGCGTGCAAAATGCAAATTCACCCGGGCCCGGGCGTACGCAGAATTAACGAAACCGGACCGGGATACGTACGTCACCCAAATTGTCAAAGTTTGCAAGTAACATTAACGGGGGATAAACAAGGTAATATGAGAGACTCGCCCAAATCCAGAGACGTTCATTAAACCATATTTATTTTTAGCACTTAAAATTTTTTGACAAATAAACAACCGAAAACAGACGTTTTTTGAACAGAATCCTCTTAAAATTCAAATGAAGAACGACCATGAAATGAATTTATGAATCCAAATTGAAACAATAAACAATGCTGTCTAATTAAATGCAGCAGAGGCGTTCTATAATTCATTCTAAATCGAAAAAATGAACAAAGGAGTAGCGTGTGTAAACGCTATAGCATTTGCGCGCTTTTCAATACCTCTTCACATTATTGATTCGTTTCTGAGAAAAACTTGGCACGCCTGTACGACAAAACGCATGGAGGTAAACGTATGTGTCGGGTATTACGGGACAATTATGAGAATAACCCTACGTATCGAGCTACGACATTTGTCACGAAAACATCGCCCGTTTAGTGCATTGTTTCAAACAAAATTGTATATGCAAATTAAACACAAATATTTTAATTAATTCAAACGACGATTAATTACATTAATTTTAGTGACTGTTGTTTATTCACAACATGGTCGTATGGCATTTGAGTTTTTCAACGTTATGGAGATTTTCGTTTATTTGATATACGTTTATGTAAATCGTAGGGTTATCAGAGGTCCAATTATAACATAATTATGTTCCAACCTTTGATATTTTGGCTGTAACATTAATATCTGGGGCCCCGCACTCTGCTAATCTTCGGCCATTTTAACCGAGCTATGGTCTGCCGAATCCCGAAGCTTAGCGCCCTGTTTGTTGGCTCTAATACGCTTTTAACACCTGCGTTTTCAGAGTTATGTAATGTTTGTATGAGATAATGTAGCTTTTGTATGGAGTGGTGAATGAAATGTGGCCAGTAGGTCGACGTCGGTGGGCGTACCACAGTTAGCGCTGATTGACTGATGCGTATTGACGCATCGAAAAATCTCACTCACTAGCATTTTAGCAATTTGTTGTTGGAAAACATCTTTTGCAGTTTTAAATAGGTGCTTTAGTTTACAAATTGATCTGTTTTAAATTAATATTGGTTTTAAATTCCTCAATATCTTAGCTTTTAGTTCCAGATCTATTTTTCTCCAAACTTGTCTTTATTCCCACTAGATCTATCAGTATGTAGACATATGCTGAATATACTTATTAAATTAATTACTCTTAGGTAATGAATAGGCAACACATAATCAATACAGATCTGTTTTAATTATAACAATACTATTTTAGTCCTGACGCAGAACGAATACAAATCATAGATACGTAGGTATCTACCAGTTCACAGCTGTTTATAAATAGGAATGGCACATATGTTCTCAATATGTCCCATGTTCCTGTTGAGTAATTAATGACTAATTAGATAATTGCATATCTGTTTCTGCTTTTAATTATACATATATCTAGCTGCCTACGTAGGCAGATATCTTATCTTAGGTATCTATATACCGCAAATGTCTTGATAAGATCTTGGCTAATTTATTGACATAGAAATTATTTAGCAGTAATCAACTTGATACATATTTATGATTAAGATAATTTATGGTGGATACGTTTAGTTTGATATCAATTGGATAAAGGCTTTTGGAAAATTTCTAAATATGTAGGTTAAAGTGTTTTCTTTCAGATTAACCATTAGATTCATTAACTGCATCATCTGAAAGAAAACACTGTAACCTACATATTTTCGTTTCTTTTTTTCTTCGTTTGTTAATACTTACCTACTCAATATATATTTGAGTCTTTATAATGTGCACATATCGAAATGAGGCAAACTTTGCTTAATTTTGTTTTATCGATGGAAAAAAAATTGTATTCGTACGTAACAGTGTGCAAGGCCTTCCTATAACAGTTGCGAGGAAATGTTGTGATTGAGGTGTAAACGTCGTATTTTTAATTTTAGAAAGCTAATACCTATACAATGTAGAATAATTTAAAGAATAAAAAAGTATTTGTAATAGGGGGTTTTATTGAGAAATTTTACAATAACTTATTGTAAAAATTAATGAAAAAATACCTGATTTTTGTTAACAAAAAAAAAAACACCTTAATTCTCAATTATTTAATTTGTATTTTATGAGGACGCCTTGTTATTTCTAATTATTATGGAGTTCGGGTTACAAGGGTCACAGCAGTTAGCAAGAATCAAAAAAATGCTATAAAAAGTTTTTTTTTTTTTACATTTTTTGAAATATTCTTTTCGGCAATAAATTTAAGCATAGTTTCCCTCATTTCGATATGTGCATATTATACGCTGTATTTATTGCTTTCCACAGTGTGAACTTAGGTTTTACAAATATATGATCATTGTGGACCTTGTCAGGCACAGCAAAGTAGGAGGGAGAAACAACCAGGCAAGTTTTTCTCTTTGAAAAACGATTCAATAGTAAGAACTGAATTACTGATTGAACGGAAATCGTCGAAGAAAACAGTAGAGAGTGATTAGAAAATGCCCGTCTATAAACATTCGTGCCTATCTTAAACAAAACACGATCAAGATTGACTGAAAGCGATTAGTAGCTTGAACAGACCATTACCTACGCAAAAATCTAATCATAGTTTATGTTAGTAGGTACAAGCACCAACAAAGTGCTTAGCATTGACTGTTACAAATATCTTCTACTCAATCAACGTCTAGGAATACCACTACATTTTCCAGACTTTTTATTTCTTCAAAAGCATTCAATTTTGAATCTTCAGCTACTAAGACTAATTCTTTTTGATTGTTGGCAAGGACCAGTACTCTCTTTCAATGTGACTAAGTTGCAGATCTTACGATGACTTTTGTGTGTTATTTCAATAGTTGCCGTGTCATTTTTATTTTCTTTTAAAAGTAAAAAACAAGTTCTATGTGATTTAAGGAGATATTGGGTTTAAAGATTCTTTATTTATTCTAAAAAAACTTTTTTACAAAAACAAAAACCGACTTCCAAAAAAAACACTACAAAGTGAAAAATAACTTTAATTTCGGAAGTCGGTGTCTTTGGATCTGTATTTTAGTTTTTTGCCACCGACTTCCGAAATTAAAGTTATTTTTCACTTTGTAGTGTTTTTTTTGGAAGTCGGTTTTTGTTTTTGTAAAAAAGTTTTTATTTTTCACTTTTTAGTGGTTCAGTTTGTAATTTATCTAAGTTACAATAACCCAATGTCAGCTGCTCATCACGTTTTACAAAATGTTGCTTTTCCCGATGCAGGGCCGTTAATTGTTGAGGAGTTCTCCTAGTAAGAACCAGGAGAAATGGAGCTCATGGTGAAGTCACCATTACCATTATTTTGACGAGCATAAACCATATTAAAGTAATTGAATCGCAACCTGTTATACACTTAGATATAATTGAGTATTTCCGATGGCCCTCTGTGGTCTTCATCATCAGTTCCAGCTCACCGAATGGTACTTTCCAAGAGCAAATGCACGAGTTACTATAAAAAATACCGAAATCGATATAGATGTGCCCATAAAATTTGAGGGTTTCCCTCGATTTCCATGGGATCCCATCATCAGATCCTGACTTGATGATCATGGGACCATTTGGGACGTATACCCTTTCGAACAAAAAAAGAAAAATCCAAATCGGTTTAGCCATTTTCGAGTAATCGGGGAACATACATAAAAAAAAAAAAAAAAAAAAAAAAAAAAAAATATTCCGACGAATTGAGAACCTCCTCCTTTTGGAAGTCGGTTAAAAAGAACATACATTGTTCACTTACGAATAAATACATAACTAGGTTAAGAGTAGTCCAGTAGCTAATAGTATATATATATAATATGTATCTTTTTTTTTTTATTTATCATGACTTTTAGGGTTCCGTACCTCAAAAGAAAAAAACGGAACCTTATAGGATCACTCGTGTGTCTGTCTGTCTGTCCGTCTGTCACAGCCAATTTGCTCCGAATCTAATGGACCGATTAAGTTGAAATTTGGTACACTTATGGATTTCTGTGACCAAAACACGTACGGGTAAAGCAAATAAATGAATTTTGAATGTGGGGGTCACTTGTAGGGGGCAAATAAGAAAATTAAAAAAAAAAGTGTTGCAAACTGTACCGTGTGACATATCAAATGAAAAGGCTTACTATGAGGGTCTCAAATATAATTTTTTAATAATTAAAAAAAAAATTTTTTAATGTTATTTAAGAAAGTAGACGACAATTGACCATTCCCCCACTTATCTCCGAAACTACTGAGCGTAAAATTTTGAAAAAATACAGGAAATAGTTCTTTATCTGTAGATTACAGGAAAACGTATAAGAAGTTTGTGGTCTTAAGATAACATACTAAATCTCTCAATATTGTGAGTACAAACTTACATTTACTGTAGCAATGTATGGGAACATGTTTTTCAACTATAACGTTAAGTTTGTTCTTAGCTTAGTTTAATCCCAACTACGGAACCCTTCATTGTGCGTAGTCCGACACGCACTTGGTCGGTTTTTAGGGTTCTGTAGCAAAAACGGAACCCTTATAGATTCGTCATGTCTGTCTGTCTGTCCGTCCGTATGTCACAGCCACTTTTTCCGAAACTATAAGAACTATACTATTGAAACTTGGTAAGTAGATGTATTCTGTGAACCGCATTATGATTGTTACATAAAAATAGAAAAAAAAACAATAAATTTTGGGGGTCCCCATACTTAGAACTGAAACTCAAAAAAAAAAAATCATCAAACCCATAAGTGTGGGGTGTCTATGGATAGGTCTTCAAAAATGATATTGAGGTTTCTAATATCATTTTTTTCTAAACTGAATAGTTTGCGCGATAGACACTTCCAAAGTGGTAAAATGTGTCCCCCCCCCCTATAACTTCTAAAATAAGAGAATGATAAAACTAAAAAAATATATGATGTTACATTACCATGTAAACTTCCACTGAAAATTGGTTTGAACGAGATCTATTAAGTTTATCTGTTTTTTTTTAATACGTCATAAATCGTAAACCGCAATTTACCTTTCATTCAATCAACTCAAATATTAAAATTAAAAAAAAAACATTTAATTTCTTAAACATAAACCTTATGCATAAACCGTGAACCATTATTTTCTAATAATAAATCTGTAACAGGTGCCTAAGTAAATAATAATTTACTTAGGCAGTAGGTAGTGTTTATGGTATGGGACCCTTCATGTGTGAGTCCGACTCGCACTTGGCCGGTTTTTTTCTTTTAATATGACTGGTATTTAGAACAAGTTTTAGTACTTAACTAAATCTGAAGTAAATGAGCAATTATTTTATTCAGTATTTTCAAAGTCTTCTAAAGCATGTGGGTTATTTATAATGGGCACGTGACCTTTTATGTATGCCAGCTATTTTTAATCAATATAATTAGAACCATAATTCAAAATATATTTTAGTTGGTCGGGGACGAAGTCATTATCAGATAATAACGAATCGTTTACTAAGGGCCTACGCATACAGCGCGAAACGAGAGAGATACCAACGCTACTTATGCAAAAGCACGCCACAACACAAATCTATTTAAGCTCGCACGATGTATACGTATTTACAATATTTCTATTACGATAAATTGTTCAGCTAAATTTTGTGGCTTTAGCCCAGGTGAAGGCATATCTGCATATTTATGAAACCACGGAAGCCTCCTTAAGGGGAGCGTCTCGTTTTAAAAATGGCGGAAAATATTCTGTTTTTTTATCCCCGCAAGTTTTTAACAAGATCCACCTTATTTATGCTGTACTAGGGCGGGTATCTGAAGAGATTTATTGTGGGGAAGCGTGACGGATCGAACAACTTCCAACGAATACGTTTTGGCTGAATTTAAATTGGCTCCTTTACGTATTTGTATACTTTTTCGATAAGGCCGCGCCTAACTCGTTATGTCTACATGAAAATGCGATAAAACTTCACACAAAAAGAAAACTGTCGCTGAAAAAATTCAGTAGCACTGTCTTGCTTATGAATTATTAAATAGTAAGTAAGTAACTTGACTTAAGACATAAATGCATAAGCAATTTAATTTTGCTGCGTTAAATGTATAGTTGTAAGTTCACTCTGTATTGAGTAAGTTCTCTTTTGTCCCTTATTCAGCTTTAGAGGCATCTTCTTTAGCGTTTTCTTGGCTGTTCGCCAAGGTTCGCTTTGGTCAAGGGAGCTCATGTGCTCATTAACAAGCCGACGACTAGTTCCTTTCATCTGTGATATTAGGAGGCTGCGGTTGCACACAGAACGTCTGTCTTTTTAACTACGGTGAGGTTATCAATTTATGTAGATGACATAATGGCTTCTTTGATTTTAACAACCGTAGGTATGACATAATACAGCGGTTATTTTCTGAGCCACTGATATAAAGCTGGTAGGTGAGTACATCATCATCTGCCTAGCCTTTTCCCAACTATGTTGGGGTCAGTTTCCAGTCAAACCGGATGCAACTGAATACCAGTTTTTTTTTACATGGACTAACTGCCTATCTGACCTCCACAACCCATTAACTGGGTAACACGATGCTACTTGGTTGGGCACGCCACAATTGCGGCGATAAGTCCCCTCTTTGAGGAGTGGTTAGAGAGGCGCCACGGCGTCCTCACCTTCCGCCTGACGCAGGTCCTCACCGGACACGGTTGTTTCGGGAGGTTCCTGTTTCGCATAAGGCGGGAGGAAACGCCCGGGTGTTTCCATTGTGTGGATCGCCCGGAGGACACGGTGGAGCATACAGTGGAGGTCTGCCCGGCTTGGGCAGAGCACCGCCGTGTTCTCACGGAGGCGATCGGCGGCGGCGATCTCTCGCGTCCGAGCCTGGTCCAGGCCATGGTGCGGAGCGAGAGTGCATGGGAGGCCGTCACCTCCTTCTGCGAAGCAGTGATGCTCGCGAAGGAGGAGGCGGAACGCGTGAGGGAGAGGCAGCCTCACGCCCTCAGTCGCCGCAGGAGACGTCCCGGGCGGCGGGAATCGCGGGGCGATTTCCGGCCACCGTAGGCGCGGGCCTGCGGACGGTGAGCAGCGGGTAGCTCGCCGTCCGGTAAGGACCAGGCCCGAGTCGACGGCGCGTTGTGTTCCACGCGCGCCTCAAAGAGATGTCAGCAAGTGACGGGGCCCAATAGGGCCGACGCCGCTGGGGTCGCGGGTTGTCCGAAGGGGTTACCGCGGCCTTGGCATAGGCAACTGAAGGAACACGGGTGGGTTTTAGTCAGTAAAAGTCTGACACGCCCTCCCGCTCCACCCAGAGCGGGAGAAGTTATTTGATGATTTCCCACCCTCAAAAAAAAAAAAAAAAAAAAAAAAAAAAAAAAAAAAAAAAAAATGCTACTTGGTAAGACTGGTTGTCAGACTTTTGGGCTTCTGACTACCCGTAGCAACTGTCAAAGAACCGCGAATGACAGCCAGGATCAACGGCTTCACGTGTTTTCCGAGGCACGGAGGTATCTTGGTATGTAAAGATATACCCATCCACGCACCAACCTTGGCAAGCGAAGCTTAACCTGATCGATCGACCCATGCGGCTGTTATTACTTAGCCTTAAGCCTCCTTCTGGTAGGTGAGTACCTAATATGATATATTCATAAAAAGCTACTTTGAACTTAATAAATGAACATAAAAAACCGTATCAAACAAATCATATTCTTCAAAGCACATAAACGCAAGTAAATAGGCAACTACATAATTCTCTTGTATATCAGGTTCATTACTTAATTAAAAATTACCTTATCATATATAAAATCTACTATCTTAACTGTATCAGAGGTATTCCATGGCAATTACCCCCGGGTTATTATTACCTATTTTCAACTTCAGAAATTGGTAGGATAACGTTCTAACTTCTATGGACCGCCTAAGAATTAATGAAGTTAATTTAATCAAAATTATGTATTTATGTTTTGAATTAAGTTGTTAGCTAAATTCAAGTAGACTCTACTAGTCTATGGCTAAAGATATTTTAATATTTATCATTTAGATATCTAATCTGCTATGTCGGTCTCATGCTTATGTTGCCAGGTTTGATTTGATTTTCTTGTGTGGTGAGGTCAGATTGGTAATTATACGTAGTAGTAGATAATCAGAAACCAACTCCATGTCTTCATTCTACAATTCTACATGAATAACCGAGCCGATTCAAAGTATAATACCTAGCCTTTTCCCAACTATGTTGGGGTCGACTTCCAGTCTAACTGGATGCAGCTGAATACCAGTGTTTTACATGGAGCGACTGCCTATCTGACCTTCATAACCTATAAGTTACTGGGTAATACGATACCCCTTGGTAAGACTGGTTGTCAGACTTTCGGGCTTCTGACAACCCGTAGCGACTGCCAAAGATCCACGAATGACAGCCGGGACCAACGGCTTAAGGCGGTGAGAGCCGTAAAAACGTCGTTTAGTTTAGTGTTTTATTCGTAGATAACACGGATTTAAATTTTGAAAAAAATATATTACTTAGTTCAGACTTCCATCTACAAATTTCGGCCGTCCGATACACGATTACTTGCACTTTACTGCATCCAATTAAATCGCAAAGACAAGTCTAAATTATGATCTATATCTTATTTCATTTGATTTATATTAGGCTTTGAACAATAAAACTTATGCCATAATAAAGGTCGTAAAAAATGTAATTTATAACGGCTATCATAATTTGAAATATCAAAATATTTATATCACTAATTCCAATGTCAAGTGTTTTCAGCTTCGCAAACGCTCGCCCTGAGCCGTTTAGTCCCGAGCGGAACGTGACGGAGGTCGGACGTGTGCCAATTTTTCGAACCCGCCACCCCCGCTAACTTCTGTCACCGGCTGCGACCGGCACAAATTAGCATGTGTTGAAAACAGTTGAATTTGAACGCTATGCCTATGTAAATAAAGACGTCACGCGCGCAAAAGCTTTATTGGTATTTATTTTTATCACGGCCTATGTTTACCAATCGCATCAAGTGTGTAAAACAGTTGAATTTGAACCCTACACTGGAGCTTATAAAGCCGCCTGACGCGCAAATTTTTGGTTCACTATTTTCAAATCTCAAATAGGTAGGTGCCACAGAATAAAGTTAGTACGGGTGGTTTTATAATGAATATCGGATAGGAAATGAGATTTCTTCATAACATCACGCCTGAATTCTTTCAAAGGGTTGGGCAGGGATGTTCAGAAAATAAGTAGGCCCTCAAATGTATTTTTCTGTATACCTACATAAACAAGATTTTTTTTTAAATTAAGTTTTTTTTCTAATTAGGTATCTTCTTATTTTTTTTGTATTTCAAGGTCAAAATGAAAATCCAAGATGGCGGCTGCAAAAATTTCCAATTTTTCGTCATGGGTGTCGTTTTCGTGATATTTTAGGTCGCTGAAAATGATAGTGGGGTCAAAATGAAAATCCAAGATGGCGGCTGCGAAAAATTCCTAATTTTTCGTCATGGGTGTCATTTTCGTGATATTGTAGGTCGCTGAAAACGATAGTGGGGTCAAAATGAAAATCCAAGATGGCGGCTGCGAAAATTTCCTAATTTTTCGTCATGGGTGTAATTTTCGTGATATTTTAGGTCGCTGAAAACGATAGTGGGGTCAAAATGAAAATCCAAGATGGCGGCTGCGAAAATTTCCTAACTTTTCGTCATGGGTGTCATTTTCGTGATATTTTAGGTCGCTGAAAACGATAGTCGGGTAAAAAGGAAAATCCAAGATGGCGGCTGCGAAAATTTCCTAATTTTTCGTCATGGGTGTCATTTTCGTGATATTTTAGGTCGCTGAAAACGATAGTGGGGTCAAAATGAAAATCCAAGATGGCGGCTGCGAAAATTCCCTAACTTTTCGTCATGGGTGTCATTTTCGTGATATTTTAGGTCGCTGAAAACGATAGTCGGGTAAAAAGGAAAATACAAGATGGCGGCTGCGAAAATTTCCTAATTTTTCGTCATGGGTGTCATTTTCGTGATATTTTAGGTCGCTGAAAACGATATTGGGGTCAAAATGAAAATCCAAGATGGCGGCTGCGAAAATTCCCTAACTTTTCGTCATGGGTGTCATTTTCGTGATATTTTAGGTCGCAGAAAACGATTGCGGGGTCAAAATGAAAATCCAAGATGGCGGCTGCGAAAATTTCCTAATTTTTCGTCATGGGTGTCATTTTCGTGATATTTTAGGTCGCTGAAAACGATAGTGGGGTCAAAATGAAAATCCAAGATGGCGGCTGCGAAAATTTTCAAATTTTTCGACATGGGTGTCATTTTCGTGATATTTGAGGTCGCTGAAACCGATAGTGGGGTCAAAATGAAAATCCAAGATGGCGGCTGCGAAAATTTCCAAATTTTTCGTCATGGGTGTCATTTTCGTGATATTTTAGGTCGCTGAAAACGATAGTGGGGTCAAAATGAAAATCCAAGATGGCGGCTGCAAAAATTTCCTAATTTTTCGTCATGGGTGTCGTTTTCGTGATATTTTAGGTCGCTGAAAACGATAGTGGGGTCAAAATGAAAATCCAAGATGGCGGCTGCGAAAATTTCCTAATTTTTCGTCATGGGTGTCATTTTCGTGATATTTTAGGTCGCTGAAAACGATAGTGGGGTCAAAATGAAAATCCAAGATGGCGGCTGCGAAAATTTTCAAATTTTTCGTCATGGGTGTCATTTTCGTGATATTTTAGGTCGCTGAAAACGATTGCGGGGTCAAAATGAAAATCCAAGATGGCGGCTGTGAAAATTTCCAAATTTTTCGTCATGGGTGTCATTTTCGTGATATTTGAGGTCGCTGAAAACGATAGTGGGGTCAAAATGAAAATCCAAGATGGCGGCTGCGAAAATTTTCAAATTTTTTGACATGGGTGTCATTTTCGTGATATTTGAGGTCGCTGCAAACGATAATGGGGTCAAAATGAATGACTATCGTTTTCAGCGACCTAAAATATCACGAAAATGACACCCATGACGAAAAGTTAGGAAATTTTCATAGCCGCCATCTTGGATTTTCATTTTGACCCCACTATCGTTTTCAGCGACCTAAAATAAAACGAAAATGACACCCATGACGAAAAATTTGGAAATTTTCGTAGCCGCTATCTTGGATTTTCATTTTGACCCCACAATCGTTTTCTGCGACCTAAAATATCACGAAAATGACACCCATGACGAAAAGTTAGGGAATTTTCGCAGCCGCCATCTTGGATTTTCATTTTGACCCCACTATCGTTTTCAGCGACCTAAAATATCACGAAAATGACACCCATGACGAAAAATTAGGAAATTTTCGCAGCCGCCATCTTGTATTTTCCTTTTTACCCGACTATCGTTTTCAGCGACCTAAAATATCACGAAAATGACACCCATGACGAAAAGTTAGGGAATTTTCGCAGCCGCCATCTTGGATTTTCATTTTGACCCCACTATCGTTTTCAGCGACCTAAAATATCACGAAAATGACACCCATGACGAAAAATTAGGAAATTTTCGCAGCCGCCATCTTGGATTTTCCTTTTTACCTGACTATCGTTTTCAGCGACCTAAAATATCACGAAAATGACACCCATGACGAAAAGAAAGGAAATTTTCGCAGCCGCCATCTTGGATTTTCATTTTGACCCCACTATCGTTTTCAGCGACCTAAAATATCACGAAAATGACACCCATGACGAAAAATTAGGAAATTTTCGCAGCCGCCATCTTGTATTTTCCTTTTTACCCGACTATCGTTTTCAGCGACCTAAAATATCACGAAAATGACACCCATGACGAAAAGTTAGGGAATTTTCGCAGCCGCCATCTTGGATTTTCATTTTGACCCCACTATCGTTTTCAGCGACCTAAAATATCACGAAAATTACACCCATGACGAAAAATTAGGAAATTTTCGCAGCCGCCATCTTGGATTTTCCTTTTTACCCGACTATCGTTTTCAGCGACCTAAAATATCACGAAAATGACACCCATGACGAAAAGATGGGAAATTTTCGCAGCCGCCATCTTGGATTTTCATTTTGACCCCACTATCGTTTTTAGCGACCTAAAATATCATGAAAATGACACCCATGACGAAAAATTAGGAAATTTTCGCAGCCGCCATCTTGGATTTTCATTTTGACCCCACTATCGTTTTCAGCGACCTAAAATATCACGAAAATGACACCCATGACGAAAAATTAGGAAATTTTCGCAGCCGCCATCTTGGATTTTCATTTTGACCCCACTATCGTTTTCAGCGACCTAAAATATCACGAAAATGACACCCATGACGAAAAATTAGGAAATTTTCGCAGCCGCCATCTTGGATTTTCATTTTGACCCCACTATCGTTTTCAGCGACCTAAAATATCACGAAAATGACACCCATGACGAACAGTTAGGGAATTTTCGCAGCCGCTATCTTGGATCTGTCTAAAATGTCTAAAATGTGTCTAAAATGTCTAAAATGTCTAATCTGTCTACAACTTTCAAAAATACTTACTAGAAAAATAAAACAAAATAAACTTGTATACTAATCAGTTCAAGTTTATCTACTGCATTGCTCTATTCTGTGACGCAACATAGTACCTACTCGAGTTCATGAACTCATGAGCGGTGCGCTTGGCGCGCGTTTCCCGCGCATCGTAATTTATTACGTATCGCTACTCCTTGCGGGGGCTGCGGTAAGCATTTAATACCTACGGCGCTTGCTTTCACCCCGCCTCTTTCCGAGTCACGGAAGGGTCTCGGTATGTAAAGATCCCATCCACCATACACGGACCCCATCCACGGACCAAGCTTAGCTTAACATGATCGATCGACCCGTGCAGCTGTTATTACATTAGCCACGAGCCCCTCTATTTGAAAATTTTAAATAATGAAACCAAATTACTTGAAGTCAATAAAAGTAGAAAATTAAATAAGCAGGAAACTAATTAATATAAGCAACCATCCCTAGGTAACGAAGAAAGCTGAACAATATTCCTCAACTCTAGGGCATCGTCCTAGCAAACTGACTTCCTTACATAACATCAATTTCTAAAATTAATTCAACCCGTAAACACGAGCTCTTATATCACGACAATTAATTTAACAATTAAACGTCAGTCAATTTAAGATTACGCCCGTCGTTGCTTTCGATCTGTCACAATTTCTAAAGACTCGTTATAAACTGGAGACCAGTCTTATCTGGTCTTTGAAACACCCACACACTCCTTTACTAACCAAGACGTATAAAGGAGGAAGGGGAGGTAGGGAGATCATTATGCATTGGTCGTTGTATCTCAGTGCAAATCAGTCAAAGGTGGCCTGAGGTCAGTCTGATAGGGAATGCGTTGACAACACAACGTTGTTGTATGAATTGTTCTTAATTGCCGCTGTATCCGAGTGGAAACGATTGGGTTTCGCACGCGCATACTGTTCCTGAACGCGTCCACTGTTTCCATTTTGAGATAAACCTTAAGTGGGGTAAGCTTTAAAAGTTTCAATGATAACGTTTGGATTAAATACTGTGAAAAAAGTTTTTTGTAAGTAGGTTGGTTGTTTTGCTAAATATACCTATTAGGTACTTAATTACACGTCTATATTTTTGTCCATAGTCACAGAATGTCTGTCATAAGGCAAACATACTTAGATAAACATACTATAGGTACTTACAACACTCACTACATAATTATTAGGTAAGTACTTATCCACTATTACTTTTAATTTTAAAGACATTTCATTTTATAAATTGTAGTTTCATCAATTAGAAAACCCAAATCACATTTCTCCAGCTCAACTACATTTAATTAAATAAAAAAGATAACTCGATAACAAAATAGATTTAAAGATAACACATCGATTGTATTCTCATCGCTCATTAGATCGACTAATTTATATCGTAATCATTCTTGTAGACGCATACATAATTAAACTAACGATTTATTACTTAATAAACATGAGATAGTAATCATCTATCTGTGAAATATTACCTACATCGGCTCCGAGTACAATACTGTACGTTAGTAGGTATATTATGAAGATTTAATTTTCATTTTATTGACCTCACTTGAGAGAAACGTTTAGTAGAATTATGAATATTCCTGGGAAAAGGTATAAATACCTGAAAGTTGATCAGAAATGCAACAAAATCCCGTGATTAAAAAATATAAACTTATAATTTTCACATGGCAAAAGTCGGTATGCAAAGATGTCTCTCAAACAGAGAAGGAATAGACATTTTGTATAATTCTCCATTACTTGTAAACAATTGAAGGCAATATTTATGATCTCCAGAATTCCTCATGAGGTTTTCCTTCACTTTACTCACGTTCACAAACTTTAATAAGAACAAAAAGAGCACACCACATCCTAGTGAAACTTGAAAAAAATACACACGTATATTATTGATTTCCAATGAAAGAAATTGTCACCGCAATTAACTGTAGTTAAGTTTGTAAAGAACGCATCGAAAAAACAAAGATTAATTAAAGAATAACAACAAAAGAGTTAAACAATTGCTCTGAGAACAATGAAATGCTCATTAAAAGCACGGTAGCGGCTAACTAATTGCGAACAACTAACTGAAACTTAACTTTTAACTTGATAATGAACTGACTAGAATAGATAGATATGCCAAGGGAATTAAATTTTAAAAAGTGTGGTAAAACAAAGCCAAAATATTTGGTTCATTTATGTAGTAACAAAGATTCCATGTTGAATTGAAGATGCTTATATTTACAGGGTGTCTTAACTAACTTTTGTAGATTCATAAAAAAATAATAAATATATTTAAATTACAAAATCAGAAACTGAAGACATGGGAAACCACCACATTCCACCAGTGGAGTGCGGCGCTGATGGTACCTGCAGATGCCCAGATATTTGATCCGACCACCCGTTATGGTCTTCGGCCTTTTATATCACCAAGTCACCAATTAAACTTAAATACTGAAAGTTGGTTTCTTGATTCAATTTGAACGAGCACTTTTTGATAGTTTTTTTTTCAATTATCACCCACAATAATTTTGCAAAGAGTCAGAATATCTAAGGGCCGGCTTCTTGATCCGTAGTTAACTCTACCAATGGTTAAATATAGTAACTAATGGTTGAATTTTGGTTAATCACAGTAACATAATTTTTCTTTTACTTGCTAAATTTGAAGTCGCTTCTTGGTCTCTATTTCCCCAATAATACTACAAAGAACTCGAAAAACCAAAGGCCATCCGAAAATTCAGCAACTTATTGAGGCCCCCATTAATAGGTTCATATCATCATCATCTGCCTAACCTTTTATCAACTATGTCGGGATCGGCTTCCAGTCTAACCGAATGCAGCTGAATACCAGTATTTTCCACGGAGCTACTGCCTACCTGACCTCCACAACCTAGTTACTAGGTAAGACGATACCCCTTGGTAGGACTGGTTGTCAGACTTTCGGACTTCCGAGGACCCGCATACATAGCTCCAAGTAACTATTTTTTACTATGAATCAAATGCATTTTTGTCCCTAACTAATATACACCAACATTAAATTTACGCACTCAGATGTAGAGTTCGTATTTTACTCACTTATTTACTTTTTAACCACTTCTTGATCTTGATCTCCCCAATAATACCACAAAGAACTTGAAAAACTAAAGAAAGGAAGTCATCCGAAAACTCAGCAACTTAATGAGGCCCCTATAAATAGGTTCATGTATTATTTATTACGAACCAAATGCATTTTTGGAGTCTCGCCGCGATGCCATTTACTGGGCTTAAGTTAAGCTGTTACGTTTTAAGAAAACTAATGATGCTAGCTGCACCAGATAGTTGCATTTAAAATCAGGGAAATATATTCTGAAAACTGCTTGAGACGCTGAATTTTTTGCTTGATAAAGCACGTTTTTGTTTACGTGTGCTTTGACGGCGTTAGATCATAAATAATATAGTATAGGTAATATGGAATTAGTATCTAAATTGAAACTGGTTTCACTATCGAATATACAAACAGGTTTATCAGCTTTAAAACTGGATTCTTTACTAGTTTGAAATTAGGTATTTTTATAAAGGCCACGTCTTTTACAACTGTTCCACTACAAAATTTGTACTCACATAATTCTTTCACATTTTTCTATGCGCCTTCGTCGTCATACACCACATTTCCATATTTTCTATTACTGTTTATTTATCTATGTGCCTACAAAATTCTTTTAGTATTTTCCTTGTGGCATCATCCATACAATCTTTCTCATTGTTATTTGTAACAGAATCAGTTTCACTTAAAACCTCTTTACGTCCACACTGGAGTACATTAACAAACACATCATTATTCAGTACCGCAGTTTTATCTGTCTCTACGTCAACAAAAACAAATCCCCGTTCAGCGTACAGAATGCAACACATGTCACATGTTGTCGATATGCAAAGCGATTATGTATGAATTATGTAAAGTGCCAGGATCCCAGGATCCAGCTGCCACTGGTACTAGCACAATGAACACTGAACGATGTACCACAACGTGCCCGTGCCGCCCTTTTGTATACCTCACCTTAACATCCGATTAAGACTAAAATGGTATCTCATTTTAATGCACCAGATATTCTAGACCCTGGTTCACATTACGGCTACCGCTAATATTCAAATATAGAACCTACAAATGAGATGTACATCACGATGTTTTCATAAAACCAATTAATATGAACATCCGAACCCCCAGCGTTTAGAAATTTCATCTGAAATTTGAATTTTAATAATACATAACAATGGTCGTGTATTCATACGTCACATCAATGCTTGTTTCCACGGGCTGTATGTTCGCAATTTACGTCTCTCCCGGGAGACGAAGAGTAATGGCAGTGTAGGGAGAAAAAGTAAAAAAATCGCTACGACTCGGTCGACAAGTTCAGCCAATTATAACTGACAAGCGACGCAGGCGCGGCCGCTCGCTCAATTTCAAGCCTTCAAGCCACATACTTTAGTATTTCCCTACGATACATGTTTTAGTTGTTATTATTATTGCTGAAAAAAAGAGGATACATCAATTCAATTACTATTTTAACGAACGTTTCAACGAAATCGTGGAATTAATATTACAAATCCGATTCCAATTAATAAATGCTATATTGCTGACTGATTTCAAGCGTCCTGTTTACAGTTTAACAGCTATTAATTTGTTAAAAACAAAATCAAAACAAAATTCCTCGTTCCATTTTTAAATTCTATTATCTGCCTTCTACCTTCATTACAGGTACGTTCGAAAAGTTAAAAAGTGACACGGAATGAATCATGGCGTGCGATCCCTAAGAAATATTACACCCAAGCTGGCACCATAAAGCAAACGGCGTGGCAGAGGCGATACAACGATAGCGACACTGCGAGAACCGACAGACACCACAGACAGAACTCGCCTTTCTGGACGCTACAGGGTGTTGCCTCGCGCTTAACACCACTATTTAATTCTATACATACGCCCACTCAACAACTCAAAACAATTACACCAACGAAATACTACAAAAAAGTTCAAAGTTATACTCTAATGAATGTAGACAATGGCACGTAAAATATTTAATAGACAAAAATAACAGCTTTGGCAACTATGCAAGTTGCGGCTACCAGTTTTCACATAATCAATTCAAAAAGTCTCGTTTTATGTACGAATGAACGTCTAAATTACAACAGCGCGAAACTTTTTGTGATTATATTTCTACAACTGTATAAAATAATATATAACTGTACGGTAGTTATCACGAGGTAATTACAGCGGTGTATATTTTCGTGAATATAATCTTTAACGCGTCACGGAAAATGATAATAAAGTTCTAATTAGTACGATAAGAGCTTAATTGAGGGTTCGAAAAAGTCCACGAAAAGAGCCACCTGTGTGTGACTCCCACATATTTTACTCACCAACACAGGGACGTAATGAAGCAATTATATATCGATATTTTTATGCATAAAATACTTGGCGGATATCTGGTCGGGCCGCGTTGGAACGTTCAGAAATAAAACAAACCGAGAGGTTATTGTTGGCGCGGGTAGGTGTGTGCCCGTCTCGGTTATCGAGCTTTTAACCCGACGCGCGACACGTCGCGACATCGACACGATTTATCGCCTCACTAGCCCACTACTCATTCGTATTTCCCCGACAGAATAAATTTCGAATAAACAACCGAAATGATTGAACACGAAGCTCTTGGACTTTTGTCTGCTGGCCGTTGTTTGGGGCTGTCACCGTGACTTATGCGAACCAGACCAAGTGCACTGCTGAATCGGCGAATCTAGATCTCGAAGCCATTCGGGGTTTTATGATAGCTATTTGAAGTATGTATTTATCTTTTACGATTTATAGATCTAACACCCGCTTTCGTTAACAGCTGGGTGACCAAAAGCATCCTTATTTGTCATGTTGGCAGATCACTTGAGGCCTTGCCGTCTCTGCAGGAAAGTCTTGGAAAAGTTGTGATTTCTAGAGCATTTCTTTTATCGTTCAAGTAAAAATTTACTTACAGTACTTTTTAAATAATTTATTTATCCTGTTTTCTGGCCCAGTTATTTTCTCAGTCCAAATCTGTCTGTTTTTTTCCCTGACGCGAGTATGATAACAACTAAGATATGGTTTATCTGTGGTTGAATGGAGACATTGACTGAAAGGTTTACGCGTGTTGCTACGTCACTAGCGCATGCACTAAGTTATCTAGAGAAAGGTCTTTTACCCAGTTTTCTTAATACATATTAACAACAGCTTATGTAGAGCTGATAATAAGATATTGTACGTACCTATATGTATAATTAAAATTGAATATGTACCTATTGGTTGACTCAACACAATACTTATCCATTTTTCTGAAACCTATTCAATAGTTTGTAGATAATACTATATTTTCTGCTTTCACTTAGGTCTAAAATTTAATAAAATATTTTGCTTAATAAGGGATGACCCAGACTAGAGAGAATATTTCTGTTGTTTTTTTTTTTATTCTGGTCCAATCAATTCTACTCTTCAAATTAGTCATCGCCTGAATTTTAGAACCGTCATCCCACAGTCAAGATAATAAATAAATAATAAACTAAAGTCCCACTCCCATGACAAAACATAATACATCACTACGTATACTTACCTACAAACAAACGAAGGTCCCATAAAAATCTTAACCCTAAACTGCCAGGCCTATACCTAATTCTTTAAAATAAACAAAAGTGCATCAGTGTGTGTTGGCCGAGTTTGTTCAACTCCGGCTAGTGCGGGGTTAACTCGTTGCCACCGATTTATGTGGAGAACTTTCAGCTCACGACTCCTTCGCGACACTTGCTTCCTTTCCAAACGCGATTGTTTCTTTTCAAAGAATTTTCTTTCTTTTTAATTATGCTTCAGTTGGTATACCTGGTGGAAAGTTTATTTGGCGGGGTGGAATGGTGTGGGTCTTATTTTTGGGAAGGATGTAGAGCGGTATTATTTATGTAACTTATTATGTGCAAGTTTGTGATGTAACATTATAGGGTTCGTTGCTAAAGATAGTATTCAGTCTTTAAGATTCCATATGAAAGAATTAAGTAAGTCATATTTCAAAACAATAATTATACCTGATCTGTTTTTGTTTAATAATGAAGGCTAAATAAATAAATATGTAAAAACTCAGCAAATCTAATTAAAATACTTATTGCGAATAATAAATCAAACATCTAAACAAACAAATTAATTAGGTAACTGACATGCAAACATTACTCAGTCTTAGTTACAATAAATTGTTTCAAAATTTTCGCGTTTAATCAGTTGAAAGGAATGCCAGAAAAGGCCAAATTAAAATGAACAGTAGGGGTTTTCACTCCATCACGCTCACGGAAAATGGTGAAATATTTATGTGTTACATTACATAAATATGGCTTTTTACTAGGTACTCTAACGACTCTTAATAAACACACGCTAAATTTTGACGAAATATAAACTTGCTCCTTATATACGGCGTGAAAAAACTGTATTACTGCTTCAAAACTGTAAACTTCAGAACATTACACGTTGAAATGGTTATTTTTAAATGTGTTATTGTCATAAAACAACCATTTTATGACTTAATTAAACGTTATATTTATATCGCTTCTGCAAACGTTAACGGTCTAAATCTATATTTCTTAGAAACAACGGCCACGTTCACGGAATTTTCAGTTTACTTATGTTAGAATTGAGTTTTAATCGTAACTAGTCAGTAAATAACACTTTAATTTACACTTTTACGTGGAGATTATTTCGAAAATTGCTGGTATGTAATAACTTGTTGGCGATTTATTTAGCATCATGGCTACATCACTAGATAAACCAGACGTTCAAAAACATGTTCCAAATTAACAAAAATAAAACATGAGTTGATACCGAATTCTTGTACGAAAAAGTAAATGTTGCCAGAGGTCTAAAATACCACGCAACACAACTTTGTTGCTTCTTTATTTATGTCCGAAGCAGCAGCGAGTCTAGTGTCGACTGCGAGTGTCCGACACTTGTGTCAGCGAGCTGACAATTAGCTGCGCGACATCTGACGAGGCAGGGCGCGGTCGTGAGCCACGACACCACTCTCATATTTATGTAAAACCACCGTCTGTTATGTAATAGAATTCTTTATTGTAGGCCTGTTTTACATAGTTTTGTACTAGTTGTACTATACTAAGCCCCTTGCATGTCTATCTACTAAATTCTCCGACGAACAGGTATGGCAAATCTTTCTGCAATATATTACATTTAATCGACGTTTAGGGTCATTATGATTCAGGAACAACTGCTTAAAGCACCCATAAAGCCATAAAAGCTCGAGAAAAACAGCCAAAAAGTTTCCAAATGCTATCAAAATTCGTAGGTATACCACACTTCCATTCATTCTGTTCGCTGATAAGATGGGCCGAATAGTGGCTGGACATTTATCTTTAAGATTAATGAGCCAATTTTCTTAGTTGGCTATAAAAAGAATCGGTAGGCCGACCTCGAAAGCCATCACGACCACTTACGGGTTAACTTTGGGCAACGTGAACTATGCATTCTTTGCAAATAAAAAAAAATATAACTGACCCGTAGTGACTAGGATGACTAGGATTAATATAATAATGAAAGTAATAAATAACGTTGAACTTGACTAAAACTCTATTTATTTACACGGTGCAAGTTTCTGGAACGTTCACGAGCAACAATCGCATGCCATAAAGCACGTTCTATTTTGTTGCCATTCATGGATTGCATGCAAGTGTTTACACGCGTGCGATTTCCATAAAATAACTTACAATATTTTAATGCCAGTTTTGCCGTTCAATAAAATTGCATGCGACTTACACCAAAATTGCAAGCCGAATATTTCATGCAATTTTTGCCTCATCTGAGCACAGAGTTGCACGTCGTTGTACAATTTATTTAAATATTACTCGTATTTGCACTGCCAAATATTTCATTAAATTTTATTGAACGTCTTATTTTGTTCACTCAGTTAATAAAATTCGAATGATATAAAAAAATTATGACAGAATTGAATGTGATTTAATTATAGGTACGTGCGATTTTATTGTACATGCAATTTTATTGTACGTCCTGTTTATACCTATGCCAGTTTTGAACGGCAACTAACTTGCCCGTATCGTGCAACAACATTGTACATTGTTGTTTAGACAATGCCTGTTAGTTGCCCTTCAATTATGGTATGCCATAGGCAATTAACTTGCACAGTATAAATGGAGCTTTAGAGTCTTCAAAACAATGAATCATGGCTATTTGAATACCAATTCGTGATGCTATTGACTTATGAAATATTTTATCTCTTATGTCATGAACACGGAAAATAGACAAACTTTGTTTTCAACCATAAATAAAGTTATCTTATTAACTGTCGGGATGAGTAATCACGTCCTTATAAATATGTAAATTAACATCAGTTTTCACGTAGCAAAAATTAAAACGCCCAAAAATTTATGAAAATGCTTTTGTCCTTATGGGACTCGGCTGCCGATAAATAAAAATGGAAATTTTAAATTCAGAATAACAATTATAAGGACAAAATTCTTCCCCTATCCCTTGGGCGGGATATAAGGAAACAAATTGGATTAAAGTGTCAAAGGTGAAATAAAAAGCGCGCATATACTTATCTTCCGCGATGTCTGTGCAACGTCAGCAGTCTCAAGTGTGCTCACACAATATTGGATACTCAGGTATGCGAAAATCGTATTTTATTTCACGTAAATATTTAACAATACGGTTGAAAATGGTGTATAAAATATTTTTTAACATCTGTAAATGTCACACTACCGGCCGTAATCGTATTTGCATTTAAAACGGTAAGTAAACAGAGTATTTTGTGAATGGACGAGCCCGTGTTTATGAGTCGTTTTATGACCTGTTAAGCGTAAGGATCTCTCGTAAAATAAATTGTTTGATGGCTACTCTCTAGCCATTTTTATCTTTTAGTTGCTGTTTTTTCGTTAAATTAAACCTCCAAGAAATTGTGCAAATCCCTTGATGAGTTAGCTTTAAAAAATGTTATTCTTTACGACGGAAAAACCTTGTTGTTGCCTCAAATTATTTTTCATTTGCTGAAAAAAGTTTATTAAAAGCTTTCTAGTGCCTTTAATTCTAACTTGAGACCTACATGATATGCAAAATTATTAACTGGAGAACATTAAAATCATTGACAATGCTCGCTTTATACTCACAAAGTATGTAGTACACTGGCCGCTTTGTTTTCGCCCACATAAAGGCTCTTACAGACAGAGGCGATATCGCGTCGCGACGCGATATTTCTCTACGGATATAATATAGAAATATCGCGTCGCGACCGCGATATCGCCTCTGTCTGTAAGAGCCTTAAATCCGCCGTGTACCGCGCGCTAACTTATTTTTGTTCGTAGGTACTACGCGCGATAGATGGATCCAATTCCAAATTATGTCTATCTTGGGAATTAACGGTGGGACGGGGATTCCATTTTATCCAAAAAAAAGCGCGGGGAGAGGGCGAGAAGTGGGGGTTGTAAGGGGAACGGATGGAAGTTATTTTGGAATTATGATTCCGGATGCGTCCTGCGAGCGCCGCGTGTTTCACGCCTCGTTTCGTGTAATATCTGCCGGTTGCAACCGTTTACGTTGCATTTGGACGCAATAACGTATTTGTGGGCAAAGCTGTGTCTATGACTCAATGATGGTAAAATAAAATCTATTCACAGGACACCACATGATGTCAATGAATAAACTAAACATTCCGTATGTAGGTTTTAATTGGATTTTTTACACGTTACAAGTGTGAGGTAAATGTTGTTCTCATCAATCCTTGACATACAATGACCCACTTCATCAATGCAACATACTATCTACTTCATAAAAAAAAATTTAAATTACGAGCCTTGATATTAACCCTCACAACGCACACCCAATTTTAAAATGTACACCACAAATTCCGGACCTAATCCAATTCGCGTTTGGGCCGAAATTAAAACGTCTGGCCAAAAATGCGGGACGTGTGTTTTAATGGGGTGTCACCAGGGTTCTTAAGTATTCCACCGGCCCACCCTATAATACCCAGTCTCCTTAGTCTGGCACGTCCTCCCCTTGATATATTAGTCCCAGTTCGTCGTACATAATTTTGTAGAGGGTGGTACCTCCTCCACTCCCCCTGTAGCGAGTGAACCGACCGATCCTCACAATACCAAGGTTTTGTTTATTGGCGTATAATAAGTGTAAAAACTTAATGATGTCAGTCAACTTAACCGAGTGTATAAGTGTTTTGAATTGCCACGTTCGGCCCAGAATGATTTTCTTAAACACTTGGTCCGAATGGCCCGCAGTCGCAATTGTAGGGTTAGTGCATTTTACCTTTTATTGCATTAACTGGCTATAAAGGCGTATACCTTTTTATCGAATTGCCTATAATAAGCTTAAGTGTCTATAAAGATATTGGAATGTCCAATATTATTAACGATCATGATTTAAAGCAAGCTTTTTTAATATCGGAAAATCATGAATTATATTAAAATTGTGTTTTTTATGGTGAATATGGGATAATTGTGGACAATGGTGACGTTGCAAACAGCTGATACACAAGGTGTACCTACAACGTTGTACGGTAGTTCAGCTGTAATTTATAGTCACTAGGTATGTAATAGTGTTGTACCAACAACATGCACAATTTGCATTATTCATTTTTACTGTTTGTTGTTGTATCGAATTCGTACATTATCATAAAAATATAAATACTATAAAAAACTTTTATTACTATAAAAAATCATTATACCTAAGCTTGTTCTGTTTACTTGTCTACCTATATAAAGAACATTCCATTGAAAGCCGGTTTATTTATCTGCACTCAACAGCTTCTAACGGATAGAATATATTTTGTCGATATAATCTTTCGAGTCAGCTGTCATTTCCTTTCTGTAAACATTTTCAAATATGGAAGATTTTTCAGATAATTTGAGTTCAAAACAAATGGACATTGCGTATTTGTATCAAACATAAGTAGGTACTAGAGATCGGATGCATATTTACCTAAATGTATTTAAGTAAATTTTTGTGTAAGAAATTATGGAAGCGGCTTTTGAATTTTTTTTTTAATGTAAATCCTGAGTTTCCAGAAAATCCGGGAATGCACAACGTAATCGGATACATGGTATGGAAACGACTTCTTATATTAATATATCTATATGGTTTTATTTGTTTAAAAAATACCGAGTAACCATGCAGGATCACATACCTTTTAAACTTTTACTTTAAAAAAAATATTTAACAAACAAACACCATACAAGTTAGTAAATACAGATAAATATTATTATATGATTACGTTGACTTGACCAAATAGTTTTGTTAATGGATATAATTTAATAGACTGATCTCGATAAAATTAATATTATAATTTACTTAATGTTAATGACATATTTTAAAAATTGATTATTGTTATTTTGTTTCCTGATTTAATGTTATTTTATTTAAATTTTATTTTCGTTTCTTATTTTAATTTTAATTTTTAATTTTATACTCTTTTGCTGTGCCCTACAGGGTCCGTAATTGTACCGTAGCTTTAAGCCTTTGTAACACCTTTTCAAACATTATGAAATGCAAATGCAATGAAAGATATGAATATGAATATGAATACCTAACAATTCTTAAGCTTGTTCATTAAATTATTTTTAGCATTACCTACTTATCCAGACGTTTGCTATGCCAGATTGGCAACCTACTTTACAACATTAGCTAGCATTCGATTCTATCAAAAAGTAGTAAGTAAATTTATCAATTCCGGAATCGCGAGATTTTTATGATCGATACAAAAGTGCATTCCATATTAGCCAACACTAACATAAGTTTCGATTCTATAATCAGAACTTTAAATTTGTCGATCCCGGAATACCGGGATTTTTTTGATACAAAAGTGCAATCCATATTAGTGAACACCTCAACTTTAGGTAAATATGCATCCGATTTTCCGATCTCTATACCTACATAACATAAGATTTTTCTTTTTACAAAATGCTCGAGAAGATGTTTTACATGAACAACTAAATTACATGCGTTTAAATACGTTCATTCTATATAAAAGATACATACTACCCTAAATAAATTGCCATAGTAGGTAGAAGGTATCTTCACCGTTCTAATACACAACAAATATGTAGTAGCTATGTAACCTACGCACGGTATTGCACAGTGTGGTAAAACTTAATTACAGCGACACAGGAGTGTCGTCAATCTACTGTGGTCACGTGTTCTTCAATATTGAGTTAGGTGCACAGTGAGCCGACATCCAATAACGCAGGAAAAAATTAGGGGCGTTGGAAAATATTGGCTGACAAATGAAAATTGATGATCTATTGAACACTTTATGGGGCAATACGAGTACTACCTAATTTTCGGAAGTGAAAATAAATAGAATGATAAATGTACTCAGATATTGTTTACATTCCATTTTATACAGAATTCAGAAAATACATTTACGCGAAAACAACGAAAATTGAATACAACCGCAATATAAAAAACTTTGAAACAATTATGAAGTTTCAGTAATTTTGTTGTGTTAGTAAAGTTGTTCGAAGTAACTTTCTCGGCACACAATGGGCACCACATATTAGACGCAGTATTATATTAGTCCATTAGTTAAATTAAGTAAGATTTCTCACCCTATATTGGCAAGTTATTTATCATGCGTGTATCTACATTAGGGACGCGTTGCAATACATTGTGGTTAAGGCATTTAATTTTGTACTGTAGATAAATCTTAATTTTGCTAATGTGCATGACGTTAGGAGTAATTGAGACGCGTTTAATCGAATTAGAAATACTTGTAATGATTTGTGATAGGCCTGATAAAATATTGAGACTTAGCACGTAATTCTGGTCTGTAGTTTATACTGTATATATATAATCTTTGTTAGCTTAATTACCTAATTATAGATGTTTCGTCAAACAAAACATAAAGTAGGTATCTACTTTGGCTGCAAAGTAGGTATTAGTTTTGGGGCGTAACCTTTGAGGGCAGGGCTTAAATCTATAAATGTATTGCAATATGCTAAATTGAGAACAACTTTATTTGTAAAACCAAAAAGAGTTTTTGTCTATCCCAAAACAAAACTGTCCCACTGCCCAAATCTCTAATTAAGGCAAAGGCCTATCACTGTCCGAAATCTAATAAATGCTAATATCGTAGATATAGTTAAATGCTAAGTTTGTAGTTGTACTATTGAGTCATTAGAAAACAATATAGCCTAAGCACTATAGATCACTGCCCACGCGCAGTCACCACGAGCCCTAGTTAGTTTATGGCGACCCTACACAGCACGAAATAATACTGATAATAGTTTGTGATGGTGTGGAGGTAGATTGGAACACAAGATGGCTATGTATCATCTGTGGGTGAAATTGATGATAATGGTGATGACAATTCTTGATATTATGGCTTTGTTTTATACACTGAAGACAATGTAGGTACCTATCTACTCCACTACCACTCTTCACTTTTTGACACCTGTCAGTTTCATACAAACGAATGTGTTTTGCGAATTTGATCCATATTACAACTAGAAATTGTCCAACTGAGAGGTGTCAAAAATTGAATAGGTAAACTAGTGTACAGAGTACCTATACAAAACTTTTTTTTTAAGTTAATTGCAGACATACCCTTACAGGAAATGAGGCTTCATTTATTTATTCAAACTTTATAGTTCGGTATACCTACTTGTCTTGAAGAAAGCAAGATAACTAGATATGTAGGTACTGTCACTATTTACTATATAACATACCTAGACAATTAAAAAACTTCGTTCCTTTTAAGAATCTTTAAAAATAAAAATCAGTTACCGATTATATTTGTAGGTTGTAAAAACATCACTTCAGAAATCAGAACGGCTAGCGGCTGCACCTAATTATTTGGCAGTTTTTCTTTGGAAAATTCACAAATTTGGATGGTATTTTTGTATGAAAACAGACAACACACAACCACTGGAGATAGAGACATGGAATGCACCCAAGCGACGCCGGGGACCAAAAACTAGTATTAAATATTTTTTGTAGCAGTTCCAATTATTTATTGAAAGCATATACCTACTCAAATAAATAATTTTATAAGTGCTTCTGACATGAATTTCTGGTAGGAAGTGCATTGTTTCTGCGACAAGGCTAACCTCTATGGTTAAGGCTGATTTTAAGTACCGACATTGATAAACTTAAAATTAACTTAATAATAGCTATTTAAGTTGATGGAGATGACTTGAGATAGGACAAAATATATAATTTTTGGGGTAGGTAGAGTAGGTACCTATAGATAAATTATTTAAAAACATTGCAAAATATGCCTGCAGCCAGCAACTGTACCCCCAAAACCTTAGACTGTAAAATACTCCCCAAAGCTTACAAATACCTACCCACTTCAACATAATATTCTGCGTTACTTTTTGGGTAGGTATCGCCTAGTAGTTACCTATGTATATTAAGATCAGTCGAATGGTCATATAAAACGTAAACATCTTCAGCTTGTTTACTTATATTTGTCTTACTTGTTTACATTGCACTGCAGCTTAACATGGAGATACTTCTATTAAAGACGGCGATGCACGATGTGGGCAGAACAATGAAGTAACAACCAAAATAATGGATGAAATTACTATTGCGGTGCACAGAAAATTAGGTCAAAAGTCGTACAGTCAGAGTCGAAAATACAACAGCAAGCCACAGGGCGGGCAAAGAACTAAATGTTGGATGGCATGATGAAATGTGACAGTTCATTATGCGGAAGATAACGGACGCCACAGCATAGACTGAAGTGAACAGTAAGTAATTATGTTATACGCACCTACACTTTAGGCGGAGTCGAGTGAAGAACGTGTTTTCTTGGAGCATGCGTGCATAAACCATCCAGGCATCCGATTAAATTATTTAACGTCTTTATTCCCCTGTGGTGCACGCAGGTTGCATGCCGGCACGCGGATGTTAAGATACATGGACTTAGCGTGTAGGCTACCTAATCTATATAAACTCCTACTTGAATAGGTGAATATTCTCTATTATAAATCGATTTGATTTCAATTTTGAGCCCTATTGTAAACCTTATTCTAAAGAACAAGGTAGAGTTTTAGATGGTTGAATAATTATACAACTTTTCCTCATCGGTTTCCATACAAACATTTACTCGTACGCGCAATAACTCCCTCGGTCTTTTGAATTCATCGTAATCGGGAAAAAATGGCGCACAGCCAGCTGTCAGTGGATTTAATGTCGTCTACGAAACAGGATTTCAGCAAAACTGTTGTAGGCACGTTTTTAACAATGTCTACTACTTCAAAGCTATAAAGAATACTGGTCGATATGTTCAAAATTCTGTACTTATGTTCCAATTTTAAACCACAAAACAAAAAGGGTTCTAAAAACATACGTCCACCGTCTACGCCAAAGAGTTCCAAATGTTAATAGTTCTACAAGGAGGTCCTTAGAGGGACTTCCGTAAACGATTTGTTGACCTTGTCGATTGGGGTCTAGCACTCGGAACATAACCGGAATATTAGGAAGGTCACATCAAACCATTTAAATGCCGCAGCCAAGGGCCATTGAAACGCCTGTTAGAGTGAATAATTCAATAATTATTTTAGACTCAGTTATAAAGTCAGTTAGTTAATAAAGGACTAAAGTGATAAACTAGCTAAAATTAACGAAAACCTGATAAATTCTTTAGACTGATTAAAATTTATATTCAAATCTGGGAAGATTTAGAATGGTTCAAAGGCAATAAAGCATCGCCCAGCATTACATTTAAGGCTTTAACTGTAGTATATTATTTAATATTAAAGATCTTAAGGTAAACGGGCGAAGTGCCTGCAGTTCCGCGATAAGGCAACCCCGCCTCCCGCCTCATCCCCCGGTTTTTGGGGGGTGGCAGACTTAAGAGGCGGCCATACTTCAAATTGCGTTTAACTTAGATAGCTAGTTTGATACATTGCCCCCATTATTGCATATCAAAGGGCTCGGATAAAATTGTGGTGATGATAAAGTCAGGGCTTTTTTATTGGGGTTCCTGATCTACATAGTTTAGATAAAGTACCGTGGAAAGCCGCTGTCGATTCCACTTCAGATTCATACCTGAAACAAAAAGAGGAGATTTGTTAGAGATGTGAAGTGTTAAGGAAAAGCTTTTGTTGGATCTTATCTTTTACTAACTTCTGCCCGCGACCCATCCCGTCGTGTCGCATCGCATCGCGTGCCCACGCTATTACTTCGTTTTCGCTTAGCGTTCTTTCTGAATTTTTATTTTTGCTGGGCACCTGAGAGTTCTAGCGTGATGTTAAGTAGCCTTGCTCGAGAATTGGGCTATCAAATTCAAAAATAAATTTTCACATCCGACTGTAAGTTCCAGAGATTAGCGCGTTCAAACATACAAACAAACAAAAAATAAACTCTTCAGGCTTTAGGTACCTATTATTAAACTAGCGACCCGGCTCTACTTCGCACGGTTTTTACGACTTGACAAAACATGAACGTTTGTATATATATATATATTATACAAGTTAAATATTAATGTATTAAGTACTTACTGTATTATATTCCGGAATAAATTCTCTAAATGATAGCGAAAACCGCATCAAATCCGTTGCGTAGTTTAGAACAACGCGGCCACACAGACAGACACGAAAAGCGACTTTATTTTATAATAATAATATGTATAGATAAAGATATACCTAGATAGATATAAATTTTGCCTTCGGTACCTACGGAATCGGATACATGCTATATAGGTAACAGATTTATTTATTTATTTAGGGAAAACAAACAATTGCACAGTATAAGTTACAGTAAATATTACAACGTATTAGAAGCTAAAGTACAATCCACGACGTTTCCACATATTACTAAGCTACTACAGTGTAGACACAATATTTAAAATTACAATAGCGCTAATAAGCAGACAAAAATAAGAGGAAGTAATAAAAGGCAAATTATCTTATCTTATGACTAAAGGTACAGAAAGGTAAAAATAAAAATGAAATATAATAATAACAAAATAGACAACTAACTAATTACTACAGATGCTCTATGTATTGGTGAAATTCATAAACAAAATGCTCTGGCCCTATCAATGATTCATAATATAACATTGGAAAATTGCAACAATGCGGAAATGATAACTCTTTCAAAGCACCAATCTGATGAAAAATCATCCAGCCATCACCTCATAAAACAACAAAAAAATATGCATTTCACACGAAAATTTGATTACGTTAAATAATGTACTGAACGGGAATTCGTAAATGAAGTATCACATGGTACACACACACGCATAAACCACGTAGAGAACGAATTGCAAACTCAGCTCTACATCACTAGCACGTAGACGCAAACATAGCGGCGGGGCATAACATCGATACGATATCGATAGATACGTATCGATAGCGGCAATAGATACTATTGTCACAGTTCAATTTAACAACGTACGCTCTCAGATTCCCTCGGATATCGCAAAGTCAGTCGAACTGAAGTTTTCGTGATTCGAATTTGTCTTTTACAGACTTATTTATATCGAGATAGTACATGAAGTTTATTGTATGAAAATAACTTTTGTACGAACGCGACTTCTTTTATATATTTCTACTTTAAAATGAGAGAATTTGTTGTATGTAGGGTATAAGCTTTCAACATCTAGCTCCTTGCTAATACGTTCTAGTCCTTACCAACGCGTTCAGAGATCCAAAGGATAGATTATCGCCAGCTAATAATTCTCTCACGATTCAAAACTCACAATAGCCCGAAGCGAAACTGTATCGCTACAGATAGATTAAACATCGGAGCCCAAATGAACGCACGATAATTTATCGGAGCAACCCCCGTGTGTATTAGCTGTATCCGACTAATGCCGGCTTTCGATATTCGGCGCTCGGTCGCGATTCGATATTTACGATCGAACGAGTCGCATTAGACTGTCCGCCCGTAGGTAAATTAGCACAGATGCTCGCCACTGTTACAGTGATTCATTCCAAATTGGCTTTTCAGCGGGGAAAAAACGGTCCGGGCCAGCCACTGCGGTAGACGCTATCTAGGGACTGCAGCTAAATAGCTTTTAAAAGAGTTTGCATTTTCCTTTCGAGCATCGAATGGACGCGAACATCTGTCGTTCAACTCTTCTTTCAGGAAAATTGCTAGTCTGTTTTACAAGCTCATCTTGAATTTATGAATTGATTTTTATGGTTGTTTTCGCAGTTTATGGGGCTTGTGGCTAAGGAATAACAGGAGCACGGGTCGATCGATCAAGCCGCGATTGGTCCATGGATTGGTGACCATCTTTGCATACCAAGAGCCCTCCATGTCTCCAATGCACGTTAAGCCGTTGGCCCGGCTGTCATTCGTGGATCTTTGACAGTCGTTACGGGTCGCCAGAAGCCCGAAAGTCTGACCATCACCAGTCTTACCAAGAGGTATCGTATTACCCAGTAACTGGGTTGTGGACGTCATATAGGCAGTCGCTCCATGTAAAATATTAGTGTTCAGCTGCTTCCGGATAGACTAGAAACCGACCCGAGGCTAGGCCGATGATGATGGTTCTTTTCGCAGCTGACCTTTATTCTTTAGACACAATGCACAGATTTTTAGAGCTGTTACTCCAAGAGATTTTCCCACATAAAATAAAACAAGTTACGTAACAAAAACGCACTAAATAAAGGCGATTTGCAATTAAACGCGGTGTAATGTGAAGGCTGGCCAAGATCGCTGGTAGCGGCAACGCCTCGCGATTCCTATCAGCCCGGAAAGGGCCGCCTTAACGCGTGCTAGACCACCAGATAAAGTATTACAGCGAAATTGTATGAGTTATATTGTGCGAAGTGCTTGTTTAAAATCGTACTGGTAATTTTATACGCTGAACGGTGCTAATGAAGGATGTTATTTGGTTGCAGATTGCAGTGAAGAGGGGAGTGGTCGCGATGTCTGACCGTGTTGTGAGTTGAAATATGGCGTTGTACGAATTGAACGCGTCGTGTGAAAATGGAAAAGTTTTTTAAATACAAGGTAGAGTATGCCGAAAGGGTACAATTATTGGTAGTGAAAGGGACCTACGGTGCAGATGTCGATAAGCTTTTGATGAAAAATTATAAGCATGAAATGTATTTCCACAACATTAAACATCAATCAACAACCGTAATGCACTCATAGTTTATTTTTAATGAACTGCAAACGATAGTCAGTGAAATACGCAAATGTTACATTCCCCAATAATGAACCAGCGATATTACCTTTAGTATAAATAATCCGTGCCAAAGGGTGGCTTCGATGCGATGCTACTGCAAATCAACCCCCACTACACCCCCCCACCGCGGGCTGTCGACGATAAATAAAATTCACGTTTTAACAATAAAATGCATTTTCCGCAAATGCTCCCGGTGAATTATTGTCCGGGCTTTACGAGCTTAAAATTATATGGGCACGTGAAATTTTCGATCTCGATAATGCATGGCCAGTGTACCGCCAACACTATTTTCGGTCGATACAATGAACGCGATTTTTAAATTACCGACCACTTACATCGATCAGTTTAATTTATTAAAATGCATTTGGTGCAGCACAATTTTGCTTAGTGCTACTCACAATAACTTAGATTTGGAGTAAAGTAGATAGTTATTAGATGGTATGTGTGTTGCATTAGGAGGGTTGCATTTTTTATGCATTTTTCTATTTATAGACAAACCACTGCTCCCCAAACATACCTTACCCTAAAATAACACGTCACGTAGCAGCCATAAAAATACTTATAAAACATTTCCCGATGGAAAAAAATACAATGTTTTATTCGCAACAAAAATACATCACACGGCCGCTTGATGGAGAACCAATAGCGAGTGTCCCTCCGGCACAGATGGCGACACGGACGCGGAGATAGCAGAAAAATATGAATTGTAGCTTTCGATATTTGTCACTTGAATTACAACTCCCAACGGACACCCAGAATGGTGCGACTGTGGGACTACTCGCACCTCGTTTGCTGAATGATCTATTTTTTTCCACTGGATTTTGGCCAGTGACTCGGATAAAGCGTCGGTTCAATCACTCGTTGAGTAATGTGATCCACGTGCTAGCGGTACTAACGGTCGATGATACATTCTATTTTCAAATTCGATTTAAGTACTTACATATTTTTAGTCAAATAAACTTCCTGATATAGTCAAAATAAACGGAAATATTACTATTTTAGCATCAGTGACAGAAGACGTTATTCTTCAATATTTACATTGATTTAATTTGATGTTGTTACATAAGACCCAAATAGATTTCGTTTAATGCTAATAAAACATGATAGCAGTGACCATGCCTTCGGCGGCTAGCCTTAATACGACAGAATCTTGAATAATGATCCCCAACAAAATCTTCTGATGCTATTACAAGTTGCCACCGTGCGGGAGCAATAAGTAAACAAAACTGGTAATAACGGCCAGTCACGCCAAGGAAACCAATTTGGGAGGTATTTGTAAATGTCAAATATGTTTGTGCGCACCTATTTATTGCGAGCATCCCTCACGTACGAGTAAATAACGGAGACACTGCGATAAAGTGAAAAGAGATACCCAAAAAGTACGGAGAGCTACGCCTTAACTGCTTAACAGGGTTTAGCCAATATCAGGGGCGGCTGCCCCTTAAGTGCGCTCGTGCGCTGCACTACCAGATTTTAAAAGGTATAGAAAGAAACACAAAATGTTTAATACATCTGATTACCTATCTATTTAATACTTACGAATTAATGACGAACCAATTAAACTCTTTGCTAAACTATTAAGACTTATTTTCGCTGTAAAGAAAATTCCTCGTGCGCTAGGCCGAGCGCACGGCGAATGCTCATACAACTTCTATGAGATACGAGCTTAAACGCCTAGCGCGTGAGACAGAAGATAGTTGGTACGTTTGGTACAAACTGTATGGAGTAAAAAGTCCAATCTCGTGCGGCGCACGGGCGCCGAACTTGACCGAGCCGAACCGAAGATTACCGATTACCGAGAGCTCCCGAGGTTTGACAATTGCCGCCGCTATGTTTTGTTTACGTGAATAGTAGTACTGTTTATTTATTTTGTTTTAGTATTCAAAGGATTTGATATAATTATGTGGGACAGTGTGTGTGTGAGCTGCGAAAATGAGGATTAACTTTGACTATATTAAAAACAATAATACTTAAATATTTTCAAAACAAAGTAGAAATAAAATCGGTTGGACCGCCTAGGTCATTTTCTTAATAAAAAACAAGAGTTCAAAACAAAAAAGAAGCATTTACGCGAAGTTTTAAAAGTGAAATGCATAGAAATTGAGCGCCTTTGGTTTCCTTGTACTTACCTACTCGTATTATTTTTGGTGGAAAGTACCAGACCTGCTGAAGCTGATCGAACATTTCGTTTCGGAAAAAGTCGACGAATTGATAAAAAGAACAGTAGCTTTATGCCTTACTAGCTAACTAATTATAATTAGTGAGCTAGTAAAGTGCACCACCAGTTCCATGACCCACCAGCCGCTACTGGCCAATATGACCTTTAAGTACCTTGTTGGAAAGTTGAAATTTGGTCGAAGAATTACAGCCCTAAGCCACTCGGTGTTAAGGTTCCTGCGTATACAAGTGGAAAACTCAGTGCGCCACGTGCGAATGATTCATGTTCGTCCCTTAATTAAAGAAGATTTTAATTGTATCGGATGTCTGTGAAAGCGAAAATAATGCACTCCTAAATTGGGGTTGGAATTCGGAAATTTATTTTTGTTAGTCCACCGAAGTATTGCTTTGCGTGTTTTTACTTTGATACCGATTTTTGGACGTTGGAGTTTTACCAGTTTTAGCCTGGTAAACTTTTTCGACCAAATGAATGGGGCACGGGAAAAATACACGCTAGATAGGCAGTTTGAAATACGAACACAGTTCTAGAAATAGTCGCTTTTGATCAATCTTATTTAACTAGGTATCTAAACTGGTATTTTGCTAACTGCAAGCAGTCAACAAATTCGTCTTACAAAATTCGAAACACCCTTAAATTCAGTAAATTCATTTTGCGTATATAAAGTCAAGCTGCCGCCGACTTAAAATATCTTTCTTAATTACAAAAGCCTTTGTTGAACGTATCTGATCTATGTAAGCAGTCGGAGCGAATGTTTTAAATAGCAACCCAACAAATAGGTTCCGGTTGAGCGAAATAAGCAAAACTCCTTAATGAAAGAATATCTGAAGGGTTGCCACTGTTTGGAAATAAAATTTACAAAAAGCGATTTTCAACAAGTGGAAATAAGCAAAGAGTGAGTAGGGGAAAATAGAATCTATTTTCATTAGTATCAAAAGAAATGACTGAGCATAAAAAAAAAAATCAAGAAAATATGTCAACTCCAATCCTGAAATTAAAATGAAAGTAACCTGTTACCTCTATAATAATTCGAACACAAACATCCACTATTAGACTGAACAGTCGATGCTCCCGACCATAAAACGATGACGGAAGCAATGTAACGGCCCTGTAAGCTTGCTGCGTACTTCATTTGGTGAACAATGGAAAGGCCCCGTCCCACGAGCCCGCAGCGACACTGGATAAATTGACTCGGGCCTTAACTCGCGCCCGCCCGCGGAAAATTGGGGAAAATCGATTTAAATATCTTAAATGTGATGGCTTATCTCGATCGCAGGAGTTAACCCGTGCTCACTGCAGCACTGCTATTGACATTTGTGTAAAAATGCCTTTTAAATAAAAGTTTTGTTGGCAGATTCTTTAAGCTTTTGTTAAAAGAAAATTATTTACCGAATTTTATAAGCATTGAAATGTTAAACACTTAAAATCCACAATCTAAAGACATATTTTTTAAGCAAAAGAAACCTTTTGTGCTGATACATTTGATTAATTAAGTGAGAAATCGGAGCAAGATACGCTTTTAAAGTAAGCTCGAATAATCAAGAAATGCCAATTAAGAAGTGTAGCCCCTTTGAAAGGCGAAATCTAGATAGCTGGCCGGTCGGTGCAAGTGAACCGAGGTCTGATGTATCTCGCACGCGAAGTTAAGTAATTCTTAGTAGCCAAATGTGGCATAACATAAACGATGAATATATTTATAGCAGAATATACAGGGTTATTGGTAAAACACCAACAACCTCTTAGGGGCTCATTGTACTCATCATTATGAACAACTTTTACTATGGGACCATACCTGAAATCGCGAAAAAAAAATCAGCTGTTCAGTACATTTATCTACATCAAACTCGTCAAAATGTAGGAAGCAGCTGATTTTTTTTTCGCGATTTCAGGTTTGGTCCCATAGTAAAAGTTGTTCATAATGATGAGTACAATGACCTCTTAAGAGGTTGCTGGTGTTTTACCAATAACCCTGTATTGTATAGGTACAGTAAATCTTGTTACACTTTAAAAACACTCAATCATACATAAATCGTAGTGCCCATTTTGTAAGGCCAAAAGACCTCAAAGCAAAGTAAGCCTCCCGCTTAACTCAATCTAATAGAATCACCTCGGATTGCTTTCCGATATTTACTGTTTGATTTTTCCCCTCTTGTCGAGATTTGGGACGTTTACCCAAAAGAGGCGTGTACTGCGATGGTAATGGCCGGTAGGGTCGGTGGTTACATAACCTTTATAATTAACAATACGCCCTATGAGGTGAGAGTTGATTATTTTACGAGTTCCGCTTTTTCCTTCCCTCCTCTCATTCTCTTCGTTGTATTTTCGTTAGCACTTGAGTGGATTAATTACTTTTATTGTAGCTTGGTTGCCGAGTCTTGGTATTTCGTTCATACTTAAAAGAATTGCGAAAGAAAAGAAAGCAATATTAACTTTACAAAACAATAATAGCCAGACATAAGTTTTATTTATTAAATTACACGAGATTGCCTAAGGAAATACAAGTGAAAAAATAAATCAAATTATAATTCAACTGCGTAGTAAGTTTATTGAATTGATCATGCGCAAATATTTATCGATGGGGACGTAACAAGATAGGGTCAGAATTTATTGAAAACCAAGAGCAGTGGCATACATAGGTAGGCAAGTTACATAAATTGACATCGGCGGCAATCAGACAAATTGGCTCCATCCAAACCCCTCGCTAACCGAATTAATCTAATACGTAGGTTTTCTTAGACAAAACCACTTAGATAGAGAAATATAGAGGGCAGCAATGGGAACAGAGACGCTGATGTGAATTGTATTATTTATTGTACATTCGCGAGACCAAGCAAAAAAATAGTACCTAATGAATTCATGCCAAATATACGTATGGAATGGGGGAAGAATATATTGACATTCTTTGACCATCTTTGCAACAACGCGGCAACAGTATCCCGATATCTTTTTGTGTTGTGAACTTTATTTCGTTTAAAAATTCACTTCAGTAAACTTTTTGTTGAATAAAATACATCTGTACCTATCGCCCCCTTAACATGTGTGTAGGTACGTGAATAAATATTCAACAAATCCACCTTTAAATAAACAGTATGGGGGAAATAACGTTTTGCCTCATTCTGAGTAAACGATGCTTAAGATATTTATTAGGGGATGAATTGAGTTTTTAGATATTGCAACGAATTTTTATCTCACTTTTGCTGAAAATAAATAAAGCCACGATCTGTCCGTTCATTTCGATGATTGTTGTGTCAGCATTATATTTTTTTTTTTGTAATCCTACTAATAATTTAATCACACTAATTTTATAAAGGCGAAATTTGTAAGTGTGTTTGTATGTTTCTTACTTCTTCATGCTCAAACGGCCGGACCGATTTGGATGAAATTTGGAATGTAGATAGTTTATACACTGGATTAACACACAGGCTACTGTTTATCGCGGATAAAACCGCGGGGCGCAGCTAGTACAATATCACACTAATAGGCGAAAGTTTGTAAGTGTGTGTGTTTGTATGTTTGATACTTCTTCACGCTCAAGCGGCTGGACCAATTTTGATAAAATTTGGTATGGAGGTAGCTGCCACCCTAGATTAACTTACTATTAGCTACTTTTTATGACGGTCTACGAGGGTGAAACAGCAGGGCGCAGGTAGTTTTTATTAAGTTTTCTATCTTGCAAATAGACAGCCCACTTTTAATATGGATGGGTGAACGTGACTCCGTGACTTGCAGCTCAATAGATTCAACTTGCAGTAAACACAGAAATTAGTTTGAATAAAGAACACCAGCAGTGATTAAGAGCTTAGAACAATTTGTTTATTCCTGATGTAGATGGGGTTTAACATTAAAAATGTTCGGAATTGCTATCTCCCCTTTTTGCGTAACATTAATAACATCTGCTCAAGACATTTAAATCCCACTTCTGGTGGAAAAACTGATTATCTAATTAGAAGAAAGCCTCTGCAAGAGTCTCCTAACTGAGGGCTAATCACAAATTAATGAGAGCTTGTAGCAGGGTGTCGCGAGGCGATGATAATTCCCCGCCCCGCTGCGTTAAGATCCTCATCAATTATGGCGAAGCCACCCCCGTTGCCTGAAGGTTGTGCACCCCTGCGTGATCTAGTCACTACGGAGTCGTGCTAGGTTTCACACTATGAGAAGTATAATGGTGTTTAGAATTAGATGCTTAACGATTGGGTAGGTACTTGGGTGTAGCTCCGTCTAAGGCATGATCTCCTACAATGTTAAATGTTTTGAAAGCAGTGGTGATGAAATAAATTACACAAAGTAATGCGCCTGCCTGGGTTCGAACCCACGACGTACAACTCGTAAGTCGCGGCCGTTACCACTGGGCTACTAGGTACTCCCTAAAATTATTATTATCATGCACAAATATCGATTTATGTAGGTGATCCCAACTTGTGATTAGCAAAGTAGGCTAACCAGGTATGTAAACCATTTTAATGTAGGTACAGTACGACACAAGTTAGATGCAGCATCGGCAAAATTCGTAAAACCGATCACGATCCGAACTGAGTGCGCCATCATCACCAATCTTTATTACTGCTTTAGGCGAAAATGATCTTTATGCTTAAGCAATAACTTGTAAAGTCATTAACCAAATACATTCGTAAAATTGTAATGAATGAGTGCTTCAAATCCCTGAAGAGCAACTGGACAGATTCGCAACTGGACAGATTCTCAGCTGGACAGTTTCTCAGCTGGACAGATTAGCAACTAGACAGAACGTGTACAGTCCATGACAAAAATGTAAAGTGGATGAGTTGGGAATATGGACGATATGAAAAAGTGGTCAAGATAGGAAAGTGGACGACTTGCTCCAGAGGGTAAGGGATGACTCTTTTCAAGCTTCGATTTGAACAACTAGGCCCATTAACTTAGCGCACCCTCTAGATAATTAAATTACTCACGTTTTGATTCATTGATTATTTGTTTTTTTTTTTTTTGTATTTGTTTATTTTGATTGATATGCAGATAAGTACAAAATATGTTATCGGACTGCGTTAACTACCTACCTTAAAACAAATTCTCAATGCAACAGATTGTAAGATATTCTACTGCCGTGCCTTTGTGTTTTTGACTTTCCTTGAATAAACACTTTTTAAATTTAATACCCATGTTTCATAGTTTGTAAACTTATTTACTCACGACTATACTCTGTCCAGTTGCTAATCTGTCCAGCTGCGAAACTGTCTAGCTCAGAATCTGTCCAGTTGCGAATCTGTCCAGTTGCTCCGGAGGGCTTCAAATATATGCTACATCAAAGTTGTGTCCTACTGTAAGTCCTACGCAAAACAACTGCAACCATTATTACAAAGTAAAAAGCTAAGATGCAATACATTATTTCCACAGTTTAATTTATTAGTATAATTTCATCGAAGTAAAAGCCAACCCTTGCAATAACTAATGGCCCTTAGACAGTTGTTGTACCGACACCAAATGCTTCCGTTCCGAAACCACACTTGATTTGTTGTTCCGTCCGCCCAAGAGTTACTAGCAATGTTTGAAACACTCTCCTCTAAGCCACCATATGCTACGGGTTCACACCCGAACTTGTTATATATTTTTAGAATAATTTATTCCATAGACACTTAACATTGACACAAAAATATATTTACGACCAAATAAATACACATATTGCGTTATCACATGCAACGTTATATCAATATAATTAATAGTGTTTTATGGTTTTATATCAACGCTGATATCGCGAAACAACAGGTTTTATTAAGCAGACTAGTTTGAGTGGGATCACCCTAAACGGAGCTTTTGTTGTTATGCCATGAATATAAATCGTGATAAATTCCTCGCGAGACTGAGGGGGGCGCGGGGAGGGGCGGCACAGCCTCAAGGGCTTTTTTCTTAAAAATAACTTTTGTCAGAGTAATTCGGAGGAGTCCCGGGATTTATGGAAAGGTGGTGTCACCCCGGTAATTAGTTTTTAACTAGTTGTGATAAGGGTCCGCCGTGCTTTATGCGCCCTCTGTAATAAGTTTAAACTAATGCTCGGATTTCTGGAATGAATTAAATTTGTCACAGCTGCGGTCAAAAAATAAACAATGTCACATAGAAATGTTTTAACTCAAAAACTTTCGTCAAAACAAAAGCATCCCAAGCAATTGTTCTGACATGTCACAATATTTTTATTGTTAGCATATTTCGCGCATTTGCGGCCCGTCGTACGGCTGTAATATGAGTATGATTTACGAACTGAAACAAGAAGAAAAAAAAAGAAAGTTGTTCCACGAAACTTCTTTTATTCTTTGAGAAAGTTGCGTAAAAAACTGGAGGCGCTTAGAAAAAAGCAATTTTCTAGCTCAGGTGTGTGAGATGTTCTTTATCTAACTTTGCATCCGTACCGCTTTGTTTATGACGGCATATTTTTTCGAAGTTTTGAACATTTTATTACGTTGTACCGTGAACTCGTACTTTGTACCTTATAAAAGGCCGCCAACGGTAGAACAATTGTTGTTTTGTAAACTTATCTTTCTTAAAAAACTGGACCCGCTACCTGTAGCACGGTATTACAAAAGCATACGTTAATATCACCGTTACGTAAAGCTTTAAAATACAAAAACAAGTTTGTACAATCTGTAACAAAAGTTTGAATAATAAGCCAGAGAAAGCCACATCGCCTTTTTAATGGACACGGAAAATATAATTTGAAATACTCTTTATAGCTCCCATAATGTAGCCAAGTGGGCCAAAAAATGGTTGTCACCGTCTGGCGTAGTACATTAGCATGAAGAGTGTGAGGCAAGGAGGCTTTATCAGGAGGGCCTTTCCTGAGGGAGGGCCAAATAATGCGATATTGCTCGTTTGTGCGAGGCCCTATTTATCTATTAAAAAACGCGAGATTTACGGGCCAGTATAGGAAACTTTGGGAAGTTTTTATGTTGTTCCGCCGCTCTCGGAGCTAATATAAGAGATTGATGCGTGTTATTTTTGCTTTGTTTGGGTGTATATTAGCTGGTTTATTTTGATGTTTAGTGATCTTTTTATTGCATTATTTTGGCTATAAAAATCTTAATGTTATGTAGATTAAGTAGTTGTTGTATTATTATGGGGGCCTACTATCTTACAAATTGAGATAGATACAGTTCTGACGTCAAAGTTTCGCTCTATGACCTACATTAACTGCAAGTTATTATCGGTGGACAGATAACTGATAACGCGAGTTCCTCATCTAATACATTATTACTTCACGAAGATTCATTTACAGTATCATCTTGTTCGGTCACGACTTCATGAGTCTTTCGAACTAAATGAATACCTAATAATTAAAATATTCAATAAATCCTGCTACCGCATTGGACTAACGAGGTATTTGCACGTATCTCGAGATAGCTAAGTTTGAGTGGCGTGTTCTTTTAGGCCGGGTGTACACTGTACACGGTAAGTCGTGACTCTCGTGACTGAGCTCCAATCTGACATCACGAGAGCTTGTGTAACACGTCTTTATGAAAGGCGAAATGGAGCTGTTTTTAATAGGGCGATATTTTATGCCTTAGGTAATTAAATGTCTGTAAATAAAACCACTTTTATAAGGAAAAATAAGTTGGTATTCTAGAGATAAATAAATAAATAAATAATAAATGTTTATTTATCCAAAGTAGTACATAGACACAGGTTGAGCACAGTGATAGATATACTAAAATGATACATAATAATATTGTTTATAGGTATATAAAAGTTAAAAGGCTACAAAAATCTATATATGTATGTACTTACTTAAACAAAATTATAAACTCTGTTTTTTAAAAACTCGGAGGTATGTGAGATCATAGAGGTAAATGAAAGTTGCCCAAAAAAAAGGCTCAAGTAAAAAAAATACTACCTCAGTCAGTAAATCTAACGATAAACAAACATGATAAAATGAATGACCTACCCAACAAACTAATATATTATCTAACTATTGCAAACGTTAGATAGAGTCCCTTTATCTAATATATTATCAGATATCTGTTTAATTTATTACTTCACCATATATATGCTTCATGAAGAGGAACCGTTGAGTTATCACATAGGTAGTATGTATACTATTTACATAGGAGAACGGGCTGTTTCACAGAGTAATTAAAGGGTTGATAAATATGGCTAAAAATATAGTGCAATGGAAAAGTCATGTATTAGTAATTTATATTTGTAATATTCTGAACAACATTTCTAAAGTAGCTATTTATTTATCTATTGCACAATGTAAGTACACACATTATATATAGACTATAACTATTCTAATGAGTGCAGACTATAGATATTTTATATTTCTATGGTGCAGACCCTACTAGGATAGGACGGGGCGTCGGAAATGTTATTTTTATTAAAATAATTAATAATGAGCAACTAATGGAAGTAAGTAAGCTTAGTCGTTGGCGTTTCCACGGTTGGTCCATGGATGGGTGACCATCTTTAAATTCCAAGACCCCTCCGTGCCTCGGAACGTTGGTCCCGGCTGTCATTTGTGGATCTTTGTCGTTAGGGGTCGTCGATCGAAAGCCCAAAAGTCTTACAACCAGTTTTACCAAGGGGTTTGTGGAGTTCAGATAGGCAGTTGCTCTATGTAAAATACTAGTATTCAGCTATGTCCGCTTAGACTGGAAGCCGACCCCAACACAGTATAGGAAAAAGGATTTAGGCAGATGATGAATAATGAGCAAGTAATGTGTGCTTTTTTTAATACTAATAAAATAAAATCAGGTATAAATAATGCAGTTTAGGACTTGCCAAAAAAACGCTGTATCTTACTTAAGTTATGTTTATTAAGAGGCTCTGTAACATCCTTATCCGTGCAATTACTTACCAACTCATTATACAGGCTGAAGTTAACCTAAAAATTAAAACTACACCAAAAATTCCCTTTAATAGAGTCCCAAACAGACTAACGCATACCAATACTAAATAGGTAGGTATGTATATGATGTATGTTTATTATCAACAGCGAATATTGGCTGGAAACACAGTGCTAAATTCGCGGCCCGACATCCGATAGTGTGGTATTATCTGCTATTATTTGTCACTGGGTGAACAATGCGAGCTCCGAACATACATATGGGCTATCTTATAGCAATTTGTCAACAATTATAATAATGGTGCGCGAAAAAGTTCATTATGGTAATTGTAGTGTCAAATGTTGAGGTGGTGAAATAAAAATGGTAGATTTGAATGCGACTGTAACAGGGATGCTGACAAAAAAATTGTTTGTCCGTTTTTTAGATTATTTAGTAAATAAAATAATATTGGACACGAATTTTTGTTTCTTTTTTTACCTAATCAAAAGATTACGGCGTTACATTGAGTTTAAATGTGGTATGACGTCACTCCTTGCTAGATGTTATATACGTAATTATAGAGTTTGTTATAGTTGTGACGTAGGGAGCACCCACTCCCTACTTTAATGCGTATTATCTAAATATTTTTAATATAATTAGAATTTCTTTTTTTTTACCCAGGCATCATACCTGTTATTTGGATTGCTTGTGTTTGCAACCATCTTAAAATGTATTGATATAACAATACCAGCCTATTAGACCAACTGTAGGCCAAAGGCCTATTCTCATATAGGGAAAGTACCTTCCGGGAAGAAAGGGAGGAAAGGTATGTACCTTAGTACGAGCTTATGCTCAAGGCGGGTTGGCGATTTCAAACTTATAGGTACTAAGTTAGGTTATACGTCCAGATAGAATAGAATACCAGATAATTATTGATGTACTTAGTTCAAATGTGGCATGTCGTCACTGCTTGCTAGATTTTATACGTAGTTTGTTTTAGTTGTGACGTAGCGAGCCCCCACTCTCCAACTGTAATGCATATTATGTAAGTCATTTTGTATGAATAGGATAAAGCAAAAAATACGTGTCTAATATTTTTTATTAGGGCGCATTCACACGGGATACGTCTTTGACGATTCGGTATAAAACGGTGAATGAGCTCTAATAGAGCTCATTCACCGTTTTATACCGAATCGTCAAAGACGTATCCCGTGTGAATGCGCCCTTAGATATCTGACTGACAGACTAAATAGAATTTCTTTCTTTTACCCAAGCATCATCCCTATAAAATAAAAGCAAAGTTGTGCACAAAATCAAGAGTATCTGGCCTTCAAAAAGTATCACATTTGCTACTGAAGAAAAAGTAAACTGAACTTTATTAAGTTTATTATCATGTACTTACCTACAGTATTTTTTATTCAAATGATCAGTAGTATTGAATACCGAAGGCTATTTGTAACACCTTATGCCCGATCATAAGCCTTTTATATTCGACCATAAGCATACTTAACATGAAAGTAGCTACCCACCTACAAAAATGTAAAACTCATACGAAACCAAAAACGCTTTATAAACGCAGCATAGTTTATATCAGCTGACAGATGTTACACTTACCAAGAGCTACTGTACCCCGACGGAACCCAATAAATAATAACACTGTGAGTTAAGACCACCTAGCGAGGAAACTGAGCTTGTTTACGGCACTACCCTACCAGTATTGTGGCCACCTACGCTATATATTTTGCTTAGCAAATTACTCGCTTCGCTCAGGGTGTCTAATAACCCTTTAATGAAGGAAGAGCTCTGATGTTTAATGTTGTTTCTGCTTTATTAGGGAGATTTTTGCTGGAGGTAATTGCTGGTTTGTAAGTTGAGGAGTTGTGGGTGGGAATTTTGAGGTTAAGTTGTGCATTTGCATGGTTAGTGGGTGTGTGTTTTATCAATTTGTTACTAAGTTAGATTTTTATTGTGTAGCTTGTGTCAACAGGCTCTTAGATGACTTAACTTTTTGGCTAACTGACTCCTTGACAATTCATACTTATGTGCCTGTAAATAATGATTTAATTTAAATATATGCTTTGAGTTTAAGTTTTAAGCAAGCTAGATATTAGTTAAGCTTTGAGGTGCGACGCGACGGGGCGATGCGATTCTGGTAGAGCAATTTCCATGAAGTTTTCATATTATAGAAATTGTGCTACTAAGTCGCGTCGTGATAATTATCGCGTCGCGCTTGTCCGTGGGGCCTTTATTAAGCTCTACTAGCGATTGTGTTTTCTCCGGAAATTTTATACAGGAACTGATTAGGCATATACAGCGTGACCAAAATTTATAAAGTAAAAATTTCTTACGTGAAAGAATGCCTTTTTTCCTATACAAAATAATACACTGATTTTTTTTATTCATGCAGTATCCACACACATCCTGCATTACTTACTATTTTATTCTATGACAGCGTAGGTAGTATTTGGTAGTGTATATATTATTACCTGCAACAAAAAAAAGAATACGTTACAAAACAGCAATAGGTAATAAACTAGTAGAAACGCAAAAACGCAAATCACTATTTCACCATACGCCATAATAAACACACGTATTGTCATGCTCTGCCACCGATTACTTGATATGAATTAAACGAATCTTCGTCTTACAAACTTAATAGAAAACGCCCCTTTAATAATATAATAGTAGATAATTATCACATTTAAATAATGTAACGCAAATTAATTCAAGTAAGAGCACGCGACTCGACCACTCCATTCACAAAACTCAAGAACTGTCCGTAATAGCTCATTTGAATACAATCTAGATAGTTATCGGTGTATAGACAACACTAGAACATTGTTATTATGTAGTTCACTGAGTCTGAACGACCATACACACGAACACTCAATTATATAATTGCATTAGGACACTTAATTCTCAGCTATAGACATCTAATGGTTATGACAGTTTGAATGCGTACTACGTCATTAGGGCCATTCTGTACGTGGACTTACGAAATGGGGTCAAGGAGAGCTAAAAACGGATTCATTCTACTTAAAAATAAGCAGTTAACGACAATGGCTTTAAAAAAGGAATACTTTTAAATCTCTTTTAAAGGATTTTTATTAAAAACAGTATTTTAACTGTGAATAACAATAACATTACACATTTATATTGTAGTAGGTATGTGAGCGTCACGCACACATAAAGTTCGAACTTTGGCACACTACCATAAATCAAGGGGCGTTATACGCCATGTTTCACGAGCCCCATCCTTCTCTTTCGCTCTGCTACCATTCTTTATATCGCTATCCCGTTCTGGCATCAAGCAGGAGCTTTGAGGGGTCCAGGGGAGGGGGCAGATGTCTAGTCGTGACGTATTACTCGGCTAGCGGTCGGTCGGGTCAGTCGTTACTTAGTAACGTTAAGTTAAAATGCTTAATTTTGTGCTTTATACTGCGTTACTTACTTATATAAAAAATATGATTAAAATTTAATTATATTTTACTGCACACTACTGGAGGGCGGAAACATCGACTAATGAAGTACCTGATAGGAATATCGATATCGACATAGCGCTAATTACTTACAAACCACGCCACATTATAATGTATGCCGAGTAGGTTCCAATGCAAATCGCAAGTTCGATTCCAGAATAGACAATGCGACCAGAAGTTTATAGGACCACCCACACATCTTCAATGTATGTGTTTGATATGTAGCACGATTCCAATTTATAGGAAAAATATGAAAATAGAAATTTCTTCGTTAGAATTGCATTGTAGACGTTGGAACTTGGAATAATGTTGTTTTAGTTGTCTGGGAATATGATGAATTGTAAAAACCATTGCTTTCTAACGAATATGTAGCAAGAATCTAGTAGTATTGGATAGATTTAGTGCCAATAAGATTTATTATGCCTACACACCTCACCCATACATCACGGTAGATCTCTGAAATAGATTTGTGTTGTCCAGGCTAATACGTGATCAGAATGCTAGTGATGTGCTTAAACAATAATTTCATAAATAGTTACATAATATCTACACTTTGTATTACTTAATACGTATAAGTTACGAAAGACATTTCATTGTTATATGAAATACGTGGTAACTTATTAAAGCATGTCCCAGACTCCCAGACTATATATTACGAGTCGAGTAAAATATAAAATAATTAAAATGAAGTCTCAATGAGGTTTTAAAATAGAATTAAAGTTTTATTTTTCAAATTGGGGAATCGTTCCAAGTGAGTACATGTGAATGCCAGATTCACATTGTATCTCAGGATGACACCTCTCCTGCCGATCGTGTGTACATCGCCTTTATTGCTATGTTCTTATTTGTATCGACTAATTCGTCGGCCGTTAAAAGTATCGCGGCCTTGTTGGACATCTCATTGGTCGGCAATAAATATGGCCTTATCTCTCGATATCGACCGCGAGCCGCACTTCGCTCCACGCGACCTACCCCCCCGCTCTAATGAATTACACAATGAACTCTCATCTAAATACAGAAAAAAGCTTTTAAAGGCACATATCAAAAATGCCCACAAAAGCCTACTAAGACAGGACTCACAGATTTATAGCACTCCCTTTGTTAAATCACGTAATCTCCACGTGGAGCCGCGATATAAATGGAGGTAAATGAAAATAAATGTAGTTCCTCATTCTGCTGCTTGCCTATTTACATTGTGCCCGAACATAAATCTGGCTCTGTTTAATAGTAATCTATTTTAAAAATTACCTGTTAAATCACATCAGGACAGATAACACATTGTTTGGGGTATGTGGTTTAGAAAAAATGTTTGTCGGCCGACACGGCTGAGATTTGTTGCCTTCAGGGTGGCATTTACATCATCGGTCCTCTCATATATTATGTGGTACACGGCTCGGAATACATTAACCAGGTACCAAATATTGATCCCGAAAAATATACAATCCCTTAAAATTAAATGTATTTATTTAGTCACAGTTTTATGTGCGTTTGTGACAAATTTTACCGTCTTATATCATTATGATATCGCTAGTGCGTGGGCGAGTATCGAATTTAAATGAATGATTATTTATCGGCCATGTTTCGGACATCGATACGTGGCGTCCGCACGGATCGTGTCGGATCGGGCCATAGGGCCATTTTCGGCAGTTTCCGGGTATCTATTCTGAAGCTATGTTTATCCAACTAATTTATATGCATGACGAGCTTTACAGCTAACTACGTTATAACAAAATGCGTAGATTTAAAGATAAATATACTACCCATAATATTTAAATTTACTAAGCCTTATTATTCAAAGGCTCTCACCCGTGCGCACGAAAGTATTGAATTAATGAAATTCCTGAGAGCAGCAGTCAACGCTACAGATTGCGAGACTAGTTTATAGGACAACAGGAACGGTTCAGCAAAATAATAAAAATAATAATTAGTGATGCGACTTCCCGCGGTCTCGGCGAACCACGTTGCCAGTTTCGCCTACTAACGCGAGAAGCGTCATGCTAACGCAATAAGAAATGAATAAAAAAAACTGGCCCCGAGCGATATTTCACCGACAGATCTAACCGAAAGATGCTGATGTAGGGAACTTTTGTCAGCCATACGCTGGGATCTTTGCTATACTTGCAAAGATTTTGCCAGTTCATATAAATCTCGCTTTTTTTTTAAACGAAAATCCAAAGACAGATTTTTTGTTTTATCTTGCACGATATCTTCGATAGCCGTGGGTGATGTTTCCAAAGTGCCTCCAATAAGCTCATTCTCTTTACCATCTCACTCAATTTCAACTTCTATATGCCTATTACTTATTCTCTACGAGATCGTTGTAAGTATATTACTTACTAGCGATATTGTATATATCGTAAAGCATAAGTACAATAGTTCGGCCATTTATTCGGTTTATCGATACGTGACGTAGCAATTAGCACATCACTAGACAAAGCGCTCTCGGGTGCGAGCCTATAAATCATACAGATACCATCTTCTACAAATTTGAATCGGATCTTATTTATGATTTGCCTTTTTCACGGCTACGTTTTGGGGAAAACTCGAATATAAATCACTGATAAATGGTTATTGGGTTTCGTACCTAATTCGAACTTTGTTACCGCCTACCGTACTCCAATACACGAGCAATTTATATTTATAATTACCTGTTGTTGTTGTATCCTATCAGAAAAAAAATGGAACCAATTGGTCGAAAGAAAAATTCCTATTAGGTACCTACGTATAAAAAATTCCCACGGTATCGTTTTCATTATTCGCAACAACATAATAATCATAACAAAAGCATGTACAAACACCGTACTTGGTTAAACAGCAATCGCATAAACAAACCCCAACAATAAAGCCAAATAAACGCTCAAGCACGCCATCCAATCGCACCTTGAATCGCACATAAAAGCCCATGAACACCGGTAGAATTGAATACAACGCTGCTCAACAGGAGCATCCAAATATTGCATTCCCAACCGTACTCGGTCGGGTAATATCGAGCACGAGAGTAGACTTCGTTAGTGCCCATAAAATCGTTTACGAGCTGCCGAAGAACCCTCTTCAATAAACGTGCCATAAAAGTTCAGTTATTCGACGCTAGATGGCGACACTAGTGGCCGCTTGAAACAGTTGCAACGATTTTACTGCCATCTATGGAGCTTTTTAAGCGTTTAAGGTCGGCGTGCGAGCGAGACAAGACATGACGTCTCTCTTCCACGGGATTGTGCTGAAGTTCGCCGGTTACGGAATGGGTCAAGCGTGAAGCGATTTGTATATTAAGTTTTATAAGCGGCACGGAGGTGTACGGTTGGTTGGCGCGGATGGTTCTTTTTATAGCAATGAAAATAAATAAAAATAACATATTTAGAATGGTTGCCATTAATTATATTGACTACCTACATTTTTCCGCGACATTCAGTGTTTTCTTATAGCAACAAAATCTTTTGTGAAAACAACAGGATACTATAAAAATAGTGGCTGAACAGGTGCCTAAAGATAATAGCAAAATTATTCAAACACGTAGGTTGTAATTAATTAGTCATAAATGTCACTTATAGTCGCGATGACGTCACAGTAGGTAAGCAACACGAGGCTTTACCTCGAAGGTTTGAATTTCGAAGAGCGCGGACGCACTTCGTGTGATGAACGGTTTCACGCGCATTACGCCCGCCGGCCCGTAATAGGGTTGCCGACGACGTTCATAAAAACTGTCGTATTAACCTTTTTAGACGATGTTCGCGAAAAATTCGTTACATTTCCGCAAATAAAAACGTTTGGCATAGGTTTTATAAGGGATTTCTTTGGAACTTTATAACCACGTTCTTTCTAGACTTCAGAAATTTTATGTTTTTTCAGAATAACTTATTGAACTGAGTTGCTGTAGTTTCCGTGATACACGCTTGTTACTTCATTAATTCTCCGTATGACAGCCCTATCATTCACGTCGGTGGTCTCATTAGATGACGCCCTTATTGTGTTTTTTCTTTACATAAATTATAAGTCATGGGCAACGAAGCACGTCAGAAAATTCACGGCGTAGGTAGACTACTAAACGTTTCTAAACTATGGACTAGAACGAGGAGAAAATGGCGCTAAATAATACCCATACTATACATAAGTACAACGTTAAGTGAAAGATAATTTCAGCTAATATCTAGTCCCTACGTGGCATTTCTCTAGTTAAAGCTGATATTATCTAGAAAATTGTAGTCAGTTATTCTATTACAATTTTATTAGGAAACGAGGTAAACGCAGCATGGCCCTAAGTGCTATTCCTTGGCCCCAAGTGTAACAAAATTATAGGGTGAAAATGTTTTTTTTGTTTTTATTTTTACTGTTGTTACTTGTTGCCTAAGCAGTGCTTGCCTAACACTTCCTGATGGCAAAGAAACATCTTAGGTCATGAAAAATACGAAATATATTTACGTATTTTTTTTAGAAATGGTAGATAACACAAAATTGGCAAAATTTTATTAGGTACTTTTAAAACAATAAATTTAATTTTCTTTTATGTTTTATTCCTTCGACTTGTTAAGCTACATTTCATTGCCTAACAGTTCCTGATGGCAAAGAAACATTTAAGTCATGAAAAATACGTAATATACTTACGTATTTTTTTTTAGAAATGATATTTAACACAAAATTTGCAAAATTTTATTACTTTTAAAACAATAAATTATAATTTTCTTTTATGTTTTATTCCTTCGACTTGTTATGCTATATTTCATAAAAGGGTGTATGATTTAAACACTAAGCGGGATTCTAAAATCGTTAATTTATAGACAAAGAAGAAAATCAACACAAACTTTGTTCACAAAATAAATCTCAATAAAATTGATCTGATCTTAACATCATCTTGGGACCGCGAACGGGAAACGGTAGAGTCGGCAACCAAATTATAAATAAAGTATTTTTTTAAATAAATTCCTAATCAATTATTAACCAATAAGAAATTAATTCATTGGAACAAATTAGATTTATTATGACTACTGAGGTTTTTTAAATTACTCTCTATTATTTGGGAAACATCCTTACCTAAGCAGTAATTATAAAGTGACCTACACTTTACTTACTGAATTGAATAGGTAGGTATTCAAAAGTTAGGTAAATGAATGCAAGAAAATAAAACAACAATTAATTGATATTCATTATTTATTAATTATTCAAAGTGTTTATAAACTGTTTATTGCAACTATCTACTCGTTTATGGCAACAATAATTGCCACTTACTTCATCAACTTAACCTATAAATTACACACAAATGTATAAGTTGTCAACAATAGATTATAACAATAGCAATAATAATCGATCACTACATAAAATCATATAAGGTAGGTAATATCGATTAACAACAATAATTCTCATACTTATTAATAAAAGATACAGATGATGGTGTCGAATTTAATATTCTAGATAAAAGAGCTATTTATCATTATATATTGTAATTATGTTGAGCAATAGACACCACACACACACACACACTAATACTATGACACGTTTGCCAATCACACTATTATTATAAAGGTTTGTGACTTGTGAGTGTGCATGTGTGTGTTACGGCTAGACCGATTTGGATGGAATTTCGTATGTAGATAGCTTATACCCCGAATTAACTTCGATTGACACCCAGGTGTGCAGATAACAAAAAATCTATTGTGTCTGCTAATTAGCGTGCGACGGGTTAACACAGGCTACTTCTATCCCAGTCTAGGCGGGTGAAACCGCGGGGCGTTCATAAATTATTATTCTACTAGGGACCAGTCCCTGCTCCGGCGGGGTTTTTACGTCTTGATAAAACATCGAGATTTCTTTATTACCTATGTGTACAATAAATTCTCTGAACGATGATGAAAACCGCTAAAATCCCCGAAAACCGCCGAAATCTGTTGAGCAGTTTAGAAGAACAACGCGGTCGCACAGACAGACACGAAAAGCGAGTTTAATTTATAATAATGTATAGATGATCATAATATTCTTTCTGCAGACGGTACAGTGTAAAACGGGTTTCTTGGTATGTTTTATGTTATACCTACTAACACTAAACGTTCTGTCTTTTCGGCCGAATATTTTGGAGATTGTTATGTGAACTATGCCTAATGTGGATCTGGCATTGTGGACCGGAGAAATAGTTACTGGCGAAATGTGGGTGTAGGTACTATACCTAGGTACCTGCCTAATCCTTCGGGAATTACAGGCGTGATGTTATGTTATGTGAAATAGTTCATAGTAAGATTCATTTCTTACATTACATAGGCAGTAATCTCTAGAGTAAAATTGATTGAATCAGATTTTCCTTGCACAAAAAAATGGGTCATTTCATATTACAATCAATCAATCAAAAAATCAATCTGCCTACACTTTTCCCAACTATGTTGGGGTCAGCTTCCAGTCTGACCGGATGCAACTGAATACCAGTATTTTACATGGAGCGACTGCCTATCTGACCTCCAAAACCAAGCAACTGGATAATACGATAACCGTTGGTAAGACTGATGGCTGTCAGACTTTCGGGCTTCTGACGATCCGTAACGACTGTCAAAGATCCACGAATGACAGCCGGGACCATCAACTTAACGTGCTTTCCGAGGCACGGAGGAGTCTCGGTAGGTATGTAAAGATGGTCACCCATCCACTGACCAACCCCGGCAAGCATACCTTAACCTGATGGATCGACCCGTGCCGCTGTTATTACTTTGCCACGAGCTTCTCAGTCATTTTATTATATCACCCTATTATAATTGCGTAACACACACACACACAACACTACCAACACACACACGCTATCAATCGGAATCTGAATCATTTTGAAGCAAGTTACTAATCCATTGCTTCATATGTTCGAAACATTTGTCTTCTCGACAGCGTAAATATCGCAATGAACGTTGTTGAGCTGTCAAAAACCGATTCCGATTGATAATGTGTTACAAACTTGCCTCGCTGGTTGATGTTGATACCTGCTTTCATAACTAGGACTAAGTACTATAGTGACGTTTAGTATAGTGGTCTACTTTGACCACTATACTTATTTGGGTTAGCTCTTTTCCTTCATAATTTCTTTTAGAGGTTGAATTTATTAAGTTTGGTAACGGACAAAGCTGTGAGTTTTAACTAGCATAATAAATCTTTAATGTCGACTGAAGAATTTACGAACTGACAAAATGTTCATATTTTAAAGAAACTCCCCCAGGCCTTGTTCGACAAATTATTAATTTTACAATTATAATGAGGGTCCCGGGGGGTACCAAACTTGACTTTATGTCAACCTAGAATATTAAAATCTTTAGGTAACAAACTCAATGTTGTAAGGAGCATCTACTGAACTCCTGAATCGATAAAAAATGCTGAGTAACTTTTAACTCTTTGAAAATAAATTATGTATTTGTTTACGTGGAATTATTTTTATTTTATTCTCTACTTCATGAAGTCGCAACCCTAAATACTGTTTTGTTCAAGAAAAACAACAACAGCAGTACACGGTGCAAGTTTCTGGAACGTTCAAGAGCAATAATCGTATGCCATAAAGCACGTTCAATTATTGTCATTCAAGAATTGCATGCAAGTGTTTAGCACGCATGCGATTTCCGTATAATAGCATACAATACTTAACTGAATGCATGTTTTGCCATTCAATAATTGCCCGCGACTTCTGTTTACACCAAGGCAATTATTGCATGCAAGTTTTGCCTCATCAAAACAGAGTTGCGCGTCCTTGTATTATTGAATCAAGTATTGCCCGTATTTGCAGTGCCAAATACGGGCAAATTAAATTAAAAAAAAAAAAAAAAAAAAAAAAAAAAATATAATATATATATATTATATTATTTTTTTTTTTTTTTTTTTTTTTTTTTTAATTTTATTGAACGACTGCTCAAGCTTTTTTTATGTTATTTCATTCGCTCATGTTTTAATGATAGAACTTTTTCGTGTCAGAATTACATGCGATTTTATTGTATGTGCAATTTTATTGTACCTACGTGCGATTTTATTGTTGTTGCTCTTTACACCTATACTAGTTTTGAAAGGCAACTTACTTGCCCGTATCGTGCAATCATTGTAAGTACCAATAACAACAACAACAATTGATTCAATTTTATGGTATGCTACAGCGAATAAACTTGCACCGTGTAAATGGGGCTTCCGGTACAATTTTTTCGGTCAAATTATTAATTTATCACTTGAGAAAATTCGCTAGAACAACGTGCCATGTTCAAATGCCGCCCCTGCTTCACACGGTGTTTACCTTACAAAACATCCAGATTTCTAATAAATATGCTAGATTAGCATTATTTAATATATTATAAATAAATAAAATAAACAAAAACCTTATTCAGTACAGAAAAAAACACGGTACAATATTAAAAAAACCGGCCAAGTGTGAGTCGAACTCACACACGAAGGTTTCCGTACCATATATGTTTAACAATCGCAAATATAACTTTGTATTCCATAATGATACTGTGAATTACAAGGTTATTTTTTGCAGTTTTGCAGTAAATCGCCCATATATAACAAAACACCTTATGAATCGGCGTTTTCAGTATATTTTTTCATTAAATTAAATTGTTTAAATTGTAGCGATATATCTTCAAAAATGAAGAAATAGTGGGGCCGAAAAAGCTGTCCATTTTAGACCATTTTTGTACGAGCTCTCGTACAAAAATGGTCAAAAATGGATAACTTTTTCGGCCCCACTATTTCTTCATTTTTGAAGATAAAAAAAAAAAAAATTATTTGTACCTACTCTACTCGATGAGTTCTAGACAATGACACCCTACATGCTAGGGTAAGAATTTTTTTTTTTCAAAATGAAAAGTCTATTTAATGGCCCGCTTTAATTTTTAACTCTATTTTATTTTTATTATTTGTTATTATAGCCGTAATAAAGAATTAAAGAATTTAAAGAATTTATTATATTTCTAACTTGTTTCACAAAAAGTTTACCAATTAAATATAGGCTAGTTTTAAGTACAAATGAATTAAGCATCTGTAGCCGAACTAGGCAAAAACCTGTATTTCGGCTATCAGCGCCAATCCCCTCGGATAATTTTACAATTATCATAGCCATTAGGTAACATTAATTTTGAAAAGATATACCAATGGTGTTATTGTACACATCTTATTATATTTTATATTATAATATGTAGAGTATGAATGCGTGACCTCTCACTGTGTGGAATGAAGTGTGAGTGTGTGAATTGAGAGAGGGTGTGTGTGAGTGTGTGTGTAGGTAATTCTTGAAAAAGTTAAACATTTGGAAATTAATGCATGTGTTCTGTGTGAATTTTGGAAGTATCAATCAAACAAGTTGACGCTAACGTATAACGTTATCATTGTACTATATGCAGTAGAAGTTCAGTCTCTTCATAGGTTAGTTTTTGTAAATATTCAGACACCTTTTTTTTGCATTGAATTTTTGTTAATGGGTATATATTTAAAGCCCTGTTTAATCTATTGTAAAGAAAGGGTCCAATGAAGCTCGCGAAGCGTTGGCTAAACTTACTTTTAAAGAGAGTCACTCTGCCACATACCAAATCTGCTCTTCGTTTTTGGAGGATTCGTGGGTCATATACCTGTTTACCATGCTGTAGCAGAGTGACACTCATTACAAATAACTGTCTAACGGTCAAGACTCCACAGAGCTGATACAGTGTAGCAGTAGGAAAATAAAGTGGTTTAAAATGACTCACCTTAAGAACTGCACGTTGAGCGATCTCTAATGGCTTTAACGCGGTCTTTACCGCACCTCCCCATGAAGATATACAATACGCAAGAAGCGACTGACAGAGTGCGTAGTAAATTTGTTTAAGCAACACAGGATCTGCAACGTGTCTTAGATTTTTAAAAATATATATGAGTTTTCTTAGCCTACCGCTCAGGATTCGTATGTGCTCCCTGAAGTTGAGGCTGCTATCTATTGTAACACCAAGATATTTAATATTTGGCACACGTACCAGTGGATGACACGCACAATCAACTCTAGAGTGACACTCATGTGCTATGATATCTTGGCCGAAATGACTGGTAGTAGTGGCCAAATTTACACTACTTATGCCGAAACAGATGTATTTGGTTTTCTCTACATTTAATGTAAGGATGTTACTCTGGAGCCATCCCCCAACAACGTTAAAGCCCATCTGTGCAGCATTAAAAACCTCAACCCATGTATCTCCGGAGAAAAAGAGAGCAGTATCATCTGCAAATGATATGATTTCTCCTTGGGCAAGTTTAAGACCTGTGAGATCGTTTATATAAACGAGAAATAACGTAGGCCCCAATATGCTGCCCTGCGGAACACCGTGAGTGACAGGGAGGTAATAACTTTTGTGTTTACCTACTCGAACAGATTGAGAACGCCCGGTCAGATAACTTGTTAAGAGTTTGTGCTGCGTACCTCTTATACCCAGCCTCTCGAGCTTGTCCAATAAGAGTGAGACAGAAATTGTATCGAATGCCTTGGCCAGATCTAAGAAAATGGCGAGGCATTTTTTCTTTTTATCTAAATTTGTAGTGATGCTATCTATTAATTTATTTACGGCTTTTTCAGTGGACATGCCTTGCCGAAAGCCATATTGGTTAACAGAAAGCAATTCGTTTTTCTCTAAATAGTTTATAAGTCTTGTATTTATAATTCTTTCAAGTATTTTTGATAAGGATGGTAAAATAGAAATGGGCCGATAGTTTTCGACACGCTCTCTGTCTCCATTCTTATGTATTGGACACACTTCTGCTTTTTTTAGAGCATCAGGAAACACTCCATTGTGAAGGCAATCGTTGAAGATTTTTGTTAGGAGTGGTACAAGCAAGTCTTTAAACGTTTTAAGGAAATTGGAGCTAATATTGTCCCAGCCACTGACACAATCTGTTTTTAGGTCAAGGATAAGACGTTCCACCTCTTCATTTGATGTATCTGTTAGTACAAACGAGTTGACGACATTTGTGACGGGATTGGGTATTTTTGTGATGTGTGACGTTTGCGCATTTTTTTGGTAAATCTTATTGGCTAATGAACTTCCTACATTGATAAAGTAATTATTTACTTCGTTAAGTGCTGTCTCTGGAGAGGTTGATAACGCCAGCAGTTCTTTTGCATGATTCATTTTTTTAGACGTGTTAGTGATATCTTTTATTGCTTTCCACAGTTTTTTGTTGTCTTTGTTTGCAGACTTAAGTAGGTTTTTTTCAAAAGATCGTTTTACTCTTTTTAGTATCGCATTACAGAAATTTCTATAACGAGTGTATGTTAGTTTTAAGATGTCATTTTCCGGATGTGTTTTTAATTTTTTATGTAACTTGTCTCTATTTCTAATACACCGTAGCAACCCTTGCGTTATCCAGGGTTTTATGATTCTCTGGCGTTTAGGGAGAGAAGTTTGTCTGGTGTTATTAGCAATTGCGGATTGTAGATGTTGAGTAAGGTAGTTTAAGGATACATTTGGGTCTGCCGTGTGGTAAATTAGACCAAAATCGGTCTCTCTCAGGTCTCGCTCCAAGCCTATATTGTCAACTTTAGTTATTGAAGCTACTGGCAATTTGCGAGTATTCTTAAAGTTCATGCTCACTAGGACCGGGTAATGATCTGTTAATGTTGTGTGTGGTACCACTGTGGTGATCGGGTAGTTTGTTTTTATTAGAGCATGATCTAAGCAAGTGTCACTTCCACTACGTGTTATTAAAGTGTGTGCTGGTAAAAGGCCATGTAAGGCTGCTAAAGTTAAATAGCGCTCCCCACCCATGTTGATTTTGTTAGGGTTTATATCTATATTTATGTCCCCCATTACAATAATGTGTTCAAAAGCTGATAATGTTTGTAGTAGTTTATCTAGCGATGATAGAAATATTTCTATATTTTTATAAGATGGAGAGCGATACAAAGCAATTACAGCAATACGGTTGTCAATTACAGCCACCAGACAATCGCATTCCTGCATATCAGGTTCATCTATAGTGATATTCAGGTTTTCATCGTAGTAGATTACCACGCCATCATTTTGCTTGGTGTTAATTTTAGTTCCCACATGACCATAACCTGCAAGATTTGGGATAACTGACGTGGAAGAAAGCCAACATTCCGTCAGTATAATTATATCACACTTGAGTTGCATTCTCGTTAATAGAACTTCCAATTCTGGCATATTACAGCCGATGCTGCGTATGTTCTGCGTAAGCATTAGCAGGTGCTGTTCAGAGGGTAGAGAAATTATTTTATGGCACTCGTCGATGTCTGCTGTTTGCGATTTCGATACAGTTACCCCATCAATGTCCGCAGATAAATGAATTAAGTCATTGAATTTAAGGGAATTAGACAATTATGTAGAGAATAGTAGTCAATGTTTGAAAAAAACTGTTGGTAAGCTAAATAAGACACGAAAGCTTCCAAATGGATTTTTTTTGATAAGTGTGTATGAAAGTAGTGTAGCCGTAAAGTGGTGAGTGAAAATACAATATATTTTAATGTATGAATGATTATGTATTGTGTATTTGTGGCTGAAAGATTGTGTAGTAGAAAGTTTTGGTATGAGTATGTATGACATAGTAGTTTACCATTTATACTTGTATCAAAATTATCAGATAATGGATTAATATATAGAATAATGTGTAAGTAATTTTTGTATAGTGTACCACAGTATGTATAGCAATAGCTTAAATGTTCAAAAGGAAAGAAATAGAAATACACAATCTGTGAAAATTTCAACTGTCTACCTATTACGTTTTATGAGATACAGCCCTGTGACAGTAGACAGACGTTCGGACGGACGGACAGCGGAGGCTTAGAACCCTAACAACTACTTAGTATCAGATTATATGAGCCTCATAGGATTACAGGTGCTAGATTTTTACAAATTCCCTGGACCCCACACTAGGAATCCCTGTGCCGTGGGGTCCAGTCTCTTCTCAAGTAAAGCAATCATTTTTATTTATTATGGTGTATGTAAAGTACACGTCACGTTGTGAAATATTATAAACGTCATGAACCTTCCGGAATAAATCCTCTAAATGATGGTGAAAACCTCATCAAGGTCCGTTTCGTAGGTTAGAAGAACAACGACGTCACACAGACAGACACGAAAGGCTCCTTTAGTTTATACTGAGTATAGAAAACAAGTAAATTATGGCAATTCGATCGCTCACCGAACCATATGCAGCTGTTATAAATAACTTAATGAGTTCAATTAGCCGCCATCTTTAAAATGCAGTTTGGCGTTTGATCTCGTGCAGTTTACGCTTTCAAGTTTAACTTTGTTGGACTTAATAAATAAAATAAAGTAAGTAAAGACACGATATCATGTTGTTAATTTAATTAAGATTCTTATTTTATACAGGGTGACTAGATCTGGACCCGCCATAGCAAATTCGCACATAGAGGAGGTCATTCACTAATTATTGAACCTTACTTTCCCTAACTAACTAAAATTTTATAGTTTGGGAGATATGTCAATTTTTATACTTTATTGCGATTTTTCCAAAATTTGGCCTTCAAGCATTCATAACTTCTTTTTTTGCATTATTTTAGTAGTTTTTTTTTATTATTTGTTGGTAGTCATAAACATTGATGATTAAAATACCTCGGAATTTCCTTCAAACTAGGGTTAAATAATAAGATAGTACGCTATTTAAAAAAAAATACAAAAAAAATCTTTACGATTAAATTCAACCTGAAATTAAAAAAAAAAACTACGGTGTTTCAATAATTAATTTTAATCTAAGTTAGTTCTCTAGTTTGTCCACCTTTCTAACGGTACTAAATTTGTATTTTTAAAAATTGACATATCTCCTAAACTATAAAACTTTAGCCATGGAAAGTAAGGTCTAATAAATAGCAAATGACCTCCTCTATATGCGAATTTGCTATGGCGGGTCTAGACCCAGGCACCCTGTATACATAAGTAGGATTGTTTTACAAAGCCTTTCAGTGTTTATTATTTTCTAAAATAACTTAACTTATGTATCTACTTAGAGGCATCAAAAATCTACCACAAATTCACTGTTACCTACTTACATTTTTTTTATTTCGCGTAATAACTGCTTCGTACACGCCAGTGCATTTTTACACACCACGCTAGGATAAAGTATTTAATCCGTTTAAAGATAAAATAAAATTAAAAGGCTCACGTTAAAAATTCCGAATAACAAAGGCTCATATCTGCGGTATCTACACGCGAACAGACAGACAGACGGACAATGAAATTTTGCACAATTATCAAGATTACGATCGGGAACAGATACGAAGCATGCCCTAACTAAGTACCTACGTAGTCAGTCAGTTACGTACTTATATTATGATTTACAAGAGCATCGTTTTCATTGAGTGGTTATATTTTCCCGCTTCGTCTCCTCTGGGTTAAGCAGCCATAACGCATCAACGCATTATTATGGAATTTTCATAATTATTATGTGTTTGAAGATGATTAGTGCTAGGAATTGTAGCAACATTAGCAATGACAATTATTGAATTAAGTCGGATAAGATAGTGATCGTAGTAAAAATAGCTATTGAACAAATCTTTTTGCACGCAAGTGTATCCACTGTAAATGGCTATTGAACAAATATTTTTGACTGTACAAAGCGATTAATATCGTTAAAAATCCGGCCAAGTGCGTGTCGGACTACGCACAATGAAGGGTTCCGTAGTTGGGATGAAATTATCCCAAGAACAAACTTAATTTTCTCCCATACATTCCAACAGTAAATGTAAGTTTGTACTCATAATATTGAGAGATTTACCATGTTATTTTAAGACCACAAACTTCTTATAGGTTTTCCTGTAATCTACAGGTATAGAACTATTTGCTGTATTTTTTTTCAAAATTTTAGGCTCAGTAGTTTCGGAGATAGGGGTAATGGTAAACTTTCGTCTATTTTCTTAAATAACTTTAAAACGATTTATTTTAAAATTATAAAAAAAAGACCTGAGACCCTCATAGTAAGGCCTTTCATTTGCTATGTCACGCAGTACAGTATGCAAAACTTTTTTTTTTAATTTTCTTATTTGCCCCCTAAAAGTGACCCCCATGCCCCCATAATCAAAATTCATGTATTTACTTTAACCGTACGTGTTACGGTCACAGAAATCCATATGTGTACCAAATTTCAACTTAATCGGTCCATTTAGATTCGGAGCAAATTGGCTGTGACAGAAGGACAGACAGACGGACAGACACACGAGTAATCATATAAGGGTTCCGTTTTTTCCTTTTGAGGTACGGAACCCTGAAAAGGAGAAAGTTAATGTTTATTTCTTCATAAACCTATTTAAAACATTCAGCTGGTTCCTTAATCCTTAATAATGTACCTAACTTTACCGATCCTTAGTCGATTTCCCTGTCTCAAATGTTCAGTGGAACCGATTCTGATTACCATTGAGTTTACATGATTAGGGTGTAGGTTGAGGACCCAAATGAAGCAATGATTAACCTCGTTTAAGGTTGCACTAGTCGGTGGCTCAAACTGTGTGGCGTGGCTTACAATAGGTTTGCATAGGTACTATTTAGTTTATTTATTTATTTGTGTTTAGTATTATTTATTTAGTTTTTATTTTAGATTATTGGGCATATAGATTTTATGAAAAAAAATACTGGATTTACTTATTCAAAATAGCTATTGAATTGATTTATTTGAATTTTAGAATAAATTGGATATCTATCCCTGTATGGTAACAATTTTGCCATTTTCATACTCCGGGAGGCGTATATAGAAATGCTCATTCAGTACCTACGTCCCCTCAGGTGGAGACGAATAGAGTTTTCAGACGTTAAACACACGTAAATGCTAGTAAATGCTAATTCAATACGTCACAGATGGTGACGTACTAGCGTAGGGTTTTGAGTGATTTAACGGGCGTAAAGTGGGGTTTATCCTAATTATGTTTGTCATCAGATGGTGACGTTCTTTTCGAGTAATTTTAACGGGTGTAAAGTGGGGTTTATCCTAATCGCCCGTGCTGTAGTAACGATCGGCTCACGCAGAGCAAGACAGAAATCTATACTTCTGTACTAATATTATAAAACTGAAGAGTTTGTTTGTTTAAGAACTACTGATTCGAATTGAAAAATTATTGTTGCATAGCCCATTTATCGAGGAAGGCTATAGGCCATATAAAATCGCGCTATGACCAATAGGAGCGGAGCATCAATGAAAAATGTTGCAAAAACGGGGAAATTTATTCCTTTAAAGAGCTTCTGTTGCGTGCGCTGCGTAAACTGTTAAAGTTACGCAACAATCATGTATAACGGGATTGTTCCTCTAAAAAAGTTCTAAAAAAAATCCGCGATATCATAGGTAGGTATGTCTATCTTTTAAGGTTTGCTCACCATAACTTTTTTAATGGTAATCAAATGTTTCATAAAATAATGCATTATTTGCGAAGGTGTTTTTATAAACATTCCTTATCCAAATAAATACGATAATCATCACATTTGGATTTTATTCGGTCACTTATTATCTAAGTATTATATGTATATAAGTAAACTAGCCTTTGCCCGCGGCTTCACCCGCGTGGAGGTCGGAAGTTATCCCACGAGAACCTACTACCGGGATAAAAAGTATTAGCGTAACAAACAAACTCACTTTCGCATCCTAACTAATATTTAAATGCAAATGAGTTTTTTTGTTTCTAAGGCTTTCACGCTAAAACGGCTGAAGTGATTTGGATGAAATTTGGCACACGGGTAGACCATGACCTGGAAAAGGACATACTTAGGCTACTTTTTATGGACATACCACGAGGGCGAAGCCGCGTGTGGAAGCTAGTATTTTATATGACGCTGTGTGATCGTGATAGCAATAAGTATCTACATGATAGAGAAATTAATAGATGTGAGACAAAACAAGAGAGCATTAGCAAGAAGAATTTTATAACTCACTGTCTTCGGTGTTCGTATCATCTTTATGCTGATGATCTTCAGTTGTATACAGCTGCGCGGGTGGAAGGTTTGTCGGATGCTATAGCAGATGTAAACCGAGACTTAGAGGCTATCAGAAAGTGGTCTGATAGTTTTGGGGTGTCAGTAAACCCCTTAAAATGTCAGGCCATTGTAATTGGAAGCTCGCGCATGTTGGGTAGGGTGACTCTTAGCTCTATTCCTCCTCTTATTTTCAATGGTACAGTCATACCTATTACCCCTAGTGTGAAAGATCTCGGTTTGCATCTTGACTCGACACTTAGCTGGCAACGTCAGGTCTCCAGTGTTAGTCAAAGGGTCAACGGAACTCTACGGTCACTGTATCGTCTGAGAAACTTTTTGCCCGCTAAGACGAAAACTATGCTTGTGCAGACTTTGATTTATCCTATCATCGACTATGGTGACGTGTGCTACTTTGACTTGAATGCGGTTTTGCTCAATAAGCTCGACAGACTGCTCAATAATTGTATTCGGTTTATATTCAACCTTAGGAAATATGACCATGTGTCGAGCTATAGATATGAGCTCAAGTGGATGTCCATTCGTCAAAGAAGAAGGTTACGTGCTTTGACCACGCTTTTCTCCCTTCTCAACTCTCCCACTCCTCCTTCTTATCTTGTGTCTCACTTCCAATATCTATGTTCTTCACACGCTAGGAATCTGCGTTCTTCTAACAATCTTCTCCTACTCTGTCCTTCTCATACTTCTGACTTTGTTCATTCTTCCTTTCATATTCAGTCCATTCTTCTTTGGAATGCGCTTCCTCTTGATATCAGGACGGCCACCAGTCGGTATGCATATAAGCGGAAATTGCAGAGTTATTTTCTCAACAAATAGAGTAGAGTTATTTCATCATATCTCTCTCTTGTATTTGTATATAATATGTATATATGGTATACGTATATTTTATAGTAAGTAGGTATGTATGTGTATTATTAGTTTATTACCTATCTATGTACTTGTATACGTAGTCTATTTATAATTAATTAAGATATAGTTTTATTTTTTTTTCTATTCTAAGAATATTTTGTGCATAAAGTACTGGAAATCCTACGCTAGTAGGTCACTCGAGCTTGACAAATAGGATGAGGCTTTTTAATACGTTTCGCTGCCTATTAATTTAAAAACCATGCGCTACTACGTCACCATGTGTGATGTATTGAATTAGCATTTACTAGTATTTACGTGTGTTTAACACCTGGAAATGCTAACTTTATTTAATTCGTCTCCGCCTGAGGAGACGTACTGAAGTAGCGTTTCTATATACGCCTCCGCGAGCTGGTTATTTACACCCAAATATGCGTTAAAATAAGTGTTGAAATATCGAAGTTTCGACGCTCATAACCTATATTATTTTTCCGATTTTGCTTCCATAAAGGGCAAATTGAAATAATTTACGAGACAAATTTAAATAATTTTTAGTTTTGAACGTACACTGTCAAACAGACGACTAATAACCATACTTCGTTTGTATGGAAGAATGATCGACTAGCGTAACCTTAATGTTTTGTACAAACGACATTTATGCAATGCAAATCATTTGTGCTTGTATACCTACATTGAAAGGGTTAGCAGGCTCTTGTTGTACAAATATCGCCAAAGGCGGTATTAGCCATCCATTTACGTAATAAGCGGCCAGAGTATTGTCAATTACTTGCAAAGCCACAGAAGAGCACGTTGCTCAGGAATTTAATTCAAAACCTCACGGTTTGTAATTCCTACCACTATGCTTATAAGGTGTTCATTTAATACTTAGTTAATGAAACGTTAGCTTAATAAAACGCGCTCTATAATTTACTGTATTAGAACATTTTCTTACACATTAAAGGGAAATGGGTGTGAGCTTGCATAATGGGCTTTATCGCCACATACGGGCTTTGATTAGACCACGTTACCTTGTAGTTTAATAGGTTGCAGTGTAAAGTAATAATTTTACCTAGATTCTGATTTTATTGTGGCAAATAAAATTGCCGATACATTAATTTACGCTGCAACATTTAGGTCAGTTCACCTTTTGCCACAATAACCGGTCAATGCTTATACTACCCGATTAAGTAGTGATAATCAACTCATAATAACCTCAATTTATTTAATATTAAACTCTATTGTTTAAAAGATACAGCGTAATTCAATGTTGTTGAGAATTTTCATAAAAACGCCTTGAGTATCGTGGCGGTGGTCTGATGGGACGCGCGATGCCTGCCTCACAGGGCGTCCGCTGGCTTGTAACTCATAATACATTGTTATTTATTGAAAATTAATTGTGTGAAAACACCACGCGAACTATCTCTCTATCGTACCTACCACGTGGAGAATAATAGCCTCGCAGCTTGCATGCAATGAGAACAATTCAACTTTACAATACTAATCTTCTACATCATCGCTTATTGGTTTTCGTATACTAAAAACGTTTAAGAACAACGTAACCTCAAGACATTCTACCACACATTCATCTTCCCGGTAATAACAACCGCCAATTTAATTCTTCCATCCATATAGCGAAATATCGGGGAGATGAGAATCCGATATCCGATTATTCCGCAAATTCCGCGGTTAAGAAAGGCCTTAACACATCAAATCCCTAAATACCAAACTAAACCGATTCCCTAACACCTTAAAGTCTATACTTCAATAAATAACGTTCTGATTTATGAAAATTTATCATACACTTGAGGCTTAATTTTGAAATGATCTCCTCGCGATGCTAAAGGATATGATCCGCGCTTCAATGACAACGGAAATGAGACCTTGTGTTTCATAGAATACATTAAAAACTAGTTTGTGCGATGTTGCGAAGAAGACATTTTTCAATGGATAGTTGGAAGTGTGTCTGCGTATTGTTTTGATAAGCTGCAGAACGGGTTTGCGAGATTTATTGCTGGTATGATTTAATGCGAATAAACTACTCGCCTTGCGCTCGTTGTATTGATGAATGCTCTATTTTTAGTGCAGTCACCTATATTCTAAGTGATGCTTAAAATAACAATCACATTTTGATAAAGAAAATAAACAAAGAATTGGCATGCGTAACTTTACGAGCATTAAACTGTACTTCATGTGGATTTTCATTTAAATTAACAGGTGATCCGCGGTTCCCCTTGCTAGACTAATTTGAATAAAATTAGGTTTCGTGCACTTATTCAGCGCCGCCTTAAGAATGGAAGAGGATAATCGCTGTGTTACATCCGCTGGGGCATGACTCAGTAATTATTGTAAGTCCTCAATTAAATTATAATAGCGGGCTGTGTTGGGCATACGTTATTTGTAGATTGGCAGCCCTGTCGCTCGGGGGCCAATGGGAACGTTGTAATGCGGCGCCTGCGCATGATCGCCCGCTGAGCTTTACAGTTCAAACAACATGAGAAATATTGTACGAGGAAATAATTTGCTTATTTTTGCTTATCAGACCATCTCAACAAGGTAAGTAAGTAGGCATTTAAAAAATTACGTGACCAAAGAGCATAACATGGAATGGCGTAAATTGGTGCTAACATAAATGGTTATTTATCGGCTGGCCTAGAGACAGGTTGTGGCAGTTATGAAAGAAATATTCAATTTGAAAATTGCAAACCCAAATGTGATTCACAAAACTCGATTACCAAAAACGACGTAAACAATTTGGGTTACCGTAGCACCGGAGCAAATCTATTACCGTATGCAAGTATTGACAAATCAAGGACCGAATGTTGGAATTGGTAGCAAATTGTTCCATCTACATTCGTCGCTAATAAATCATGTTCAGTTAGTGGATATTTGCGTGTCGCAACTGTTAAATTTATTGCGATGACAAGGTCGGACTTAGCAATAGTAGGCACATGAAGTGCCCAAGGCCTTCCACAAAGTTTTAAGGCTCGCTCAATGTTACGTTTAAAAGTAATTTGGATTAGCCATATTAATTTGGCCAGCTGTGTAATACGGCCTCGCGGATATAAAACTTGACCACCTATAGGAACATTTTATTTTCCTATGTTAGGTTAGTTAGATCTAGGGAATTCTGTTATACTTAGGTAAAGGGTTACTGATAAATTAGTCGGCTATCCATTAACGGGATGTAGGAGAGGTAATTTTTTTGCAACCAAATAACCCCTTATGACCCCTGTGCAATTGTGAACCATTTTAGAGAAGGTACCTAACTAATTTGAAATTTTATATTTTTTTGAAGATATCTGCGGTAATATGCGGGGTGTAAGCATAAACACCGTTATCCTTTTAAGGGGTCATTGTACTCATCATTATGAACAACTTTTACTATGTGACCGAACCTGAAATAGCGAAAAAAAATCAGCTGTTCCGTACATTTTGACGTGTTATGTGAACATAAATGTAGAGAACAGCAGATTTTTTTCCATTAAAAGGATAACGGTGCTTACACACTTACCTACAGCCTGAAAAAGGTAACTTTAAAAATTTAGAAAAAAATCTAAAATGATTGACATTTGCATAGGAGTCATACCTAAGGGGTCATTTGGTTGCAAATTACCTCTCCGACATGCCCTTAATGGATTGCCGACACCAATAACCCGTACATCTGAACTTATGAAAACTACTTATGTCATAAATGTGCATCAACGATATTAAATAGGTATCTAAGTACTTAGGTACTTTCTACAGGGCTGACACACGACAAAAAAAAAATGTTTGATTTAGGATTTAATATAGCTTAGTTAAAGTGCTAAAGTAACTCCAAGCTACAACCATGACGCGCGACGCGACGTTAGTAACTTCAATAGATTCACAATACTTCATCGCCTGACATAATTACCTTATGAAAGGTCTCGTTAATCTTTCTGCATAGGTACCATCAGCTCTCATCAATTACCAACCAGCTTGGTTTCTACTCGTCATGAATTTTAAACCATACACCTGTATAATGCTAGTAAAAATGTCCTACTAAAGATACCAGTTCGCAGTATATGTAAGCTACAATTATAATGGTGGTTATAAATCAACCACGGGAAATGCCATAGTAATTACTGATCGATCGGCTGTTAGATTCTCGTGTTTGTGAATGGAAAAATAGAATTCCTTTGGTGCTTTTGTTGTGATTGTTTTTGCATTCAATTTTGTAAAAGGAATCTACGTTATTTGTGTCTATACAATAAGAGGCCGGACGGGCTGACTTTGGTGCCCTGGAAGAATGGCAGGTGCTTAATTTGGGACGCAACGTGCGTCAGTACCGTAGCCGCCAGCCACCTTGGTCGCACCGTTCACTCCCCGTCTGGCGCTGCAGAAGACGCCAGCTCAAAAAAGAGGCTTAAGTACGCTGAATTGGAGCCGCTATACCACTTCGTGCCAGTGGCGGTGGAGACCCTGGGGAGCTGGGGCAAGGAAGCCAAAAACCTGGTAAAGGAAATTGGACAAAGGCTCATAGAGACGACTGGTGACTCGCGTTCCGGATCGTTCCTGGTGCAGAGGCTGGCCATCGCAATCCATCGTGGAAACGCGGCGAGTGTGATGGGCACTTTTGGGCCGGGAGCGGTCAGGGACTTTTAGTTAAAAATATTATTGACTTGTGTAATAGTGGATTTTTTTTTCATTTATTGTTATAGTTTTAGTTTATTTATTTAATAATAATAAAATTCAATTATCTATACAATTAGTAATACCTACCTTATCGCTTTTCGTGACTGTCTGTGTGACTGCATTGTACTTCTAAACTACAGATCGGACTTTGATGCGGATTTCATTATCATTTACTTAGATAATTTATTCTGGAAAGTCTAGGAATACTAATAATAAACTTAGATTTATTTTAATAAAGAAATCACGATATTTTGTCAATTAATAAAAACCGTCCCAAGCAGGGGCGGGTCGCTAGTTGATTACAAAAAGCATTTTTCACAGAATTCGCCTCGCTTTTTTGTTAACATCCTTTGTCTGGCACCATTTTCTACTAAATAAACCTCGATACTTGAAGATAAAATATAATAACTCACGATAATAACCCTTTAACCGACGCTATATTAGCCGTTTTGGGCACCTCGCTCGGTGGTATAGTCCCGATACACGCTACGTGAGTGATAACTCTATCTATTTGATACATTACCATCAAAATAATAATGGAAGTCCATTTGCTGGACTGAAATAGGTTTCGCGATTTAAGATCAAAGAGTAGTGGCAGAAAATGGTCAAGGCATCAGTTTGCAAATTGCAACTAAACACAAATTGAGTATCTAAACCTTAAATCTAAGATAAGTAAATAATTTTGAGGATATTACTGCTTATATTTTCAATAAATGCAACTTTGTTGTCTGTTTCTATACTATATATTTAGTAGGTAAATCATTTATGTAGCTAAACAGACTATTGTTTACTATAGGTAGGTACTTACCTACGCCTGAATTTCCATTTCCAGTGTTAAAAGTCGTCGACAAATTTCAAGCTTAAAAAACAATCCTAATTGATAAAACTACGAGGTAATACACCGGTGACGCATGACATGTAGGACGGTACTGCTATTACACACGCACCCCTGTATACAGACATAAACATCGACCCTCACTATCTAAGCGAACGTAAAATTTGGTAAAATATTCGTCGTCTTCTATGACCCAGGCAGAATGACTTTACTTCCTTTGCTTGCTGTGAGACGCCATGATGGTTTTATTCGTTTTCATGACAATATTTATAAAGGTTCCAACACTCATTTTTAGGGTTCCGTACCTCAAAAGGATAAAACGGAACCCTTATAGGATCACTCGTGTGTCTGTCTGTCTGTCCGTCTGTCACAGCCAATTTGCTCCGAATCTAATGGACCGATTAAGTTGAAATTTGGTACAAATATGGATTTCTGTGACCCAAACACGTACGACTAAAGTAAATAAATGAATTTTGAAAATGGGGGTCACTTTTAGGGGGCAAATAAGAAAATAAAAAAAAAAGTTTTGCAAACTGTACCATCATGTGACATATCAAATGAAAGGGCTTACTATAAGGGTCTCAAATATATTTTTTTATAATTTTAAAATAAATTGTTTTAAAGTTATTTAAGAAAATAGACGAAAATTTTCCAATCCCCCCCCTTATCTCCGAAACTACTGAGCCTAAAATTTTGAAAAAAATACAGAAAATAATTCTATACCAGATTACAGGAAAACCTATAAAAAGTTTGTGGTTTTAAAATAACATTGTAAATCTCTCAATATTGTGAGTACGAACTTACATTTGATGAGTTTTGTTCGAATGTATGGGACAACACGTTTTTCAACCATAATGCTAAGTTTGTTCTTGAGATAATTTCATCCCAACTACGGAACCCTTCACTGCGCGTAGTCCGACACGCACTTGGTCGGTTTTCTTTATACTATTGCTTGAGTATTCAATATACAAAATGGACGTTGATATGCATCCAACAATGTGCAGTAAACTGCTGTTCAGTGACTGTTTAGTGGCCCTTAATTATCTGCCAATATACATAAAACAATGAAACGCGTAAATGAAGCCTTCTGCAGACAAAGTTTTAAGAACCTGAATGTCTTTGTAATTACAACAATTTTCTGACTGGGTACAAGGTGTGCAATAATCGCGTGTAGGAGCCATCTTTTGACATGAAACTTGAATATAAATGGAAACTGCAGGTGAATATTCAATTATTATTTCCATGCAAAAAATTAGCTGGCAATAGAAAAAAGTCATTTGAATTCTACTAATCAAGTTTCGAAACACGTCCTGTGTAAGAACTCATATTACAAATCATTTGATTGAAAAAATGTGTTTTATTTTTAGAGAGCTATACTGGCTTTATTTTTTTGTGAAAGATCTGCAATCAACATTATGAACTAATTGGTTGTTCGCAATCATGACTCGCTTAATTGATTTTAATTCAACACTTGCTTGTATTGCCTAAATGTCAATCTCGCTTCATTAGTTGTTATGGCGAGTGTAAATAATGCCAAATAGCGCCACCATTGAGAAAAAAAATCAACGCCGCGGTTCGCAACTAACCCCCTTCAACCCCGCTGGGGTTTTCGGTTTATAAATTAGTACATAAAAACACTTGAGGGGTTAACTGCTAAGGTTTCAAACCTAGGAGGTAAGTGTTGATTTTTTGATACAAAACATTCTACCTCATCTGAAAAAAATGTGAACATTGGAAAATTCAAAATGTTCCATAAGTAGGTGTCTCCAGACTTATGATTTTTTTCTCAATAGTGGCGCTAGTTGGTATTACTACTCGCCTTAACAGTCGAGATATAAAACAGATTTTTATTAACATTGTTGCATCAAAATTTCAAAATATAAGTAAGTAGTTCGATGTATTTTTTTTTCTTTATTTAATCAATTGCCTATACTTACTTGCATGATAATAAATTGAATGGTGAATAATAACAGCTAACAAAGAATACTTTCTCGAGTTTAATAAATTTAATAAAAAAAATAATCTTAATAAATCTAAATAAAACACAAGAGCACTAAAATTTTTATTGAACAATATGTAGACATAGTAACATAAACACAGTCTTAGTTATAATGTAAGCAACACATTATAATGTTATTGCAAAATCTAAAAATATATCTCTCTAAAATGTATACATTACACAGATTTTTTGCCTTTTATTACTCTAGGTAGAGTACATTAGATTGCTTACAACTTAATTTTCAGTTAAGAAATAAAATTTGTAATTACTTTGAGTTATGAACTTATGACTTGAACTGGTTATTTTTTATTAATTATTGATCTACATTTTTTATCTGTAATTATTTAATATACTAAGGTAGCACATAATTATACAACATGACTGTGATTCATTTACAATTTATTTGATCTCATGTCAGGTATTACTCAGTAGGTATACAGGGTTATTGGTAAAACACTAGCAACCTCTTAAGGGGTCATTGTACTCATCATTATGAACAACTTTTACTATGGGACCAAACCTGAAATCGCGAAAAAAAATCAGCTGTTCCCTACATTTTGACGAATTATGCGAACATAGATGTACTGAACAGCTGATTTTTTTTTCGCGATTTCAGGTTTGGTCCTAAAAGTTGTTCATAATTATGAGTACAATGACCCCTTAAAATATTGACAATGTTTACACTTACACACTAAGTAAGGATGAATTGAGATGCATTGTACAGTCCGGCCGTCAAGAGAATGCGTTCCTGACACCTGTCAGTTGGACAATTTTTAGTTGTATTATGGATCAAATTCGCTAGACACATACTCGTTAGTATGAAACTGATACTGCCAACAGTGTCGGCCGGACTGTACAGTAGTCTTTTGTAACAGAACATCGGGTGAATTTTTCAAAATGTTTGTATTTTAACATCAAACAATAAGCGAGGCAGTGTCTCGTGGCCTGTGGGAAACTCGACAACTGCCGTGAAACATGTTTCATATTATCTTTCTCCGTCTAGACACATTTAATATTGAGTATTAGTGTCGCCCTCGAACAGAAAATGTTACAATAACCCGGTCTATTTAAACAATTGAGTTTTTCTTCACAAAGATTGTGTAAGAGCAATTATTACAGACATCAAGTGTAATTAGAGTCAAATGATTGAAATGCAGATTCAACAAATTACTACAGGAATCAATTATTTATTTCTTTTACAATATTTATCACAACTAACTATTTACACTAGGTACTAAATTTTAAATGACTAACTAACTAAGTATACAAATAAAAACAAAAGGACACAAAACTAAAAATAAAGACTTATAAATCTATAATAGCTACATAAATCACTTTAAGCGAATAATTAATTTTAGTAGGTAAGCAAAGAATAAAAATGCCAATTACATACCTATATGACTAAAAATTTAAAATAGAAACAAGAAATCTAATCATAGAACAATAGGTAGGTACAAGAAAACATTCTAAATTAGTATCTAAATGTTCAACTTACAAAATGATAATCAGAAGTTTAAATTTAAATTTCAAATGCGTTTATATCGCTTAAATTGTCATAATCAATCATGCGGCAGTCGACACTAGGGTGACAATAAACAATAGTTTTAACATAGTGGCCGAATGCACCCGGACGCTATGCTGTGCAGTAGGAGAGTTGTAAACAGAATGTAGCCAGCTCGCTATTACTCACGGGCTAGGGTCACCATACGCGGGTCGGGAAAAACAGAGCGAGGAAAACCGTTGTGAATTTCTCTTTCATTATTTCTTATAACCCATCCAGCAAAAATTAGATAATTGTAAATAGTATATTTCTTTTACAATTCAGATAAAAACACTATATTTTTAGTAAAAAAAAACTTTTTAAATTTATGACGTTATATTACAAAACAAAAGCCAAATACAGGTAGAACAACTTTGACATCCCTAAAGTGTGGTACTATCCGAGCTACGTATGCTGTGGCAGAATCAGTAGGTCGTAATATAACAATACGGTTTGCTTACAAAAGTTTTATTTCTGTGTCGGCGTCTAATTTTATACTTGACGTAAGTATTTTATAGAACAAGTACCATCGGCTACCTACAGCAAGGCAGTTACTAGTTAATTAAGACCAGTTATTTTGTTTAATTGTAATTTAAGTTCCACGCATTAAGAAATTAAGATGGCAATCTCAGAGCTATAATTCAAAATTATTACGACACCATACTTTTATTGTGGTCATGACATAGAGAGCAACCAAAATTTCACTAAAAAGTGGGATTTTTTATTTATTTACTACAGTATATTAAACTGAGCACATTGTACTTTTATACTAGTTTTCATAGACGCAAGAAAATCGTGACAACACTGTATAATTTTCAATCAAACAAACCACCTAATTGAAACTGTTGTCACACGATGAAAAACGACACAATTACTAGAAACATGAAACCACTTTTTCTTCACAACACATTGTTCTAATTACGTGTTCTACTCTAGATTTTTTTCTTTTACTATATATGTTTATAAACAGCCAGTATCAAGGTGTTTTATGATAAAATAACGCGCAATAATTCGTCATATCCCGTAGTCTGCTGCTCACGTGGTGGGTAATTTTTATTGGGGCCTTGAACTTGTACACAATTTGGACGGTCGATATTACAGACACGGTCGGCTTTGCGACCGCGGAGATGAGTCGCTCTAGTTACATTTATATGGAGTGATATCATTCTTATAGTGACACTATTATATGTTATACTCGTATGGATTTAGAGGAGATTTTTGTGGCTCCACATGTAAGTGGAATTTTTGAGAATATGTATAAAACTTGATGTGGCTGTAATATTTGCTTTATAGTAAAGAAAAATATAACGCTTAATAGTTGCAATGTTCTATAGGTACCTATTTCCAGACCAGTTTCGCCTTAAAATATGTCTGCGAATGTTAAAATTGTTGATTGCACATAAATTAATAATTCAATAGGCAGATATGTATATCAGTGACAATAATTGCTTAGTTACTGTGTAATAGAGCGGAAAGGCGGAATTTTGAATAAATTGATCAAGAAAAACAGCATTGCTACCTTTTGTGCGAAGCCAACACAACATTTAAGGCGAGCATCTATAGCTGCTAACTGGCAGCGCCACCATAAAAATATTAATAAGTCAGGAGTTAAGGAACATTTTAAAATTTCCTATGCACTTTGTAGTCATAATTATGAGGTAGATTTTTGTATTAAAAAAATCAACACTAAACCTCTATGAGAACCTAGGAGGTTCAAAATGTTCTAAATTTCAAAATGTTCTACATCTCCCGACTTATTTTTTTTTTCTAATGTTGGCGCTGTTAGCAGCTATACTCGCCATATGGCGATTAGTAATGCCAGCTAGAGCCACCATTAAGAAAAAAATTATAAGTCTGGAGCATAGAATCTTTCTTTTATCTATGGTCTGGAGATCTATAAGAAACATGTTGAAATTTCTTATGATCACATTTTTAATCAGATGAGGTAGGTCAGATGAGGTCAAAAAAATCAACACTAAAGCTCCTAGGTTCGAAGGCTTGGCAGTTAACGCTAAAAACGGCCGGTTTTGGTGTTATAATGATAAGGCTTCGTTTAGTTTTGATTTTTTTGATACAAAACCTCATCTGAAAAAAAATGTGAACATAGGATTTTTCTAAATGTTCCTTCTCTCCAGTACCTACCTACTACTCGCCTTAAGCATATTTTTCTTTTGATTTTTAAGGTATGCTTCTTATTTCTTTCGTAAAGGGAATGATTGGATTTTCGTGTAACAATGTAATGACGGATAATCAGCTGTTGTGCAAGCAGTACGGTATTGAGGCCCTCGGGACCTAACGGGCGCAGTCTTTCAAGCTTTCTCACAGCTCTGCTATACCCGACTGACAAACTATTATTTATTTACTCACATTATCAGATCCGTTCAAAACAATAAACTGCTAGTATTATAATCTGTTCAATTTACATACGTAATTACAAATGTTATTACACCAATAAAGTTTGAAGAAGTTGATTATAAAACTATCAAATTAAAAATAGTGCTTCCGTGCGAATAGAACGAGCGAGCATAATAAAATTTGGTTACTAATCTTAAAAAAATGATGATATTAAAGATAATATCTATGACGTAATTAATGCCGTATCTACATGGTAACAAGGGCTATGAAACCCATGCGTGACACCTTACAAGTTTCAACAATAGTAAAAAACTTATTACGTCCTTAAAAGGAGGAATTTAATAGCTCACAGCCGTAGAACAGAAAGGTATGGATTTTTTAACCTTCAAAAAACTACTGCCGAGTCAGACACATAAATCAATGTTTTTGCCAACCGACATTGCTTGCGGTTTGAAATGTAATATCAAAAATTTATTAATGTAGTGTGTACCTCTACCTCACGATTTTATCTCTTAGGTATGTTCTGCGGAAAACTCCTCGAGTCTATGAACGCCTGGTAACTCGGAAAAAATATAGAGGTACCTATAAAGGTAGGTACCTAACAGGTTGTTAACGGACAAGCTTCTTCATAGTCAATTTAACTCTATACATTTATCCGATCAATCAAAAACCTAATCAGCTATCACGATCTATTTTCCTACGATACATCTACATAAAAGGTGTTGCAAATTTCGACAGAAATTCTCAAAATAATTTTCGATTGAGTATACGGTAAAACCTGCCTCTGCCGCCACAATGGCAAATTACTGATCTTTGACATCGGCAGGAACAATGGGAGACGCAACCGATTTATGACGTGGCGGGACTGTCGCAGCAGATTCAATAATCTTGCGCGCACGCACGCACCGCGCGGCCCACGATCATGTGACGTACCAAGTAATGTACGGGTAATTTATTATAATTTGCATGCGGGTTAAATACAGGCTGGTCGGCTAAAATTACTAGCAGTTTAAGGTTAGCTAGGGTTTTGAAGATCAAGGTCGAGAAATTGCTTTGATTACCTTCACGAGATGGAAAAGACCTCGGCCTGATACGGCGATTTAAGAATTAAGTGAGCTAAGCTGGGTTATCAAGAAAATTTTGCTCTATTTTTTTTTTTGTATTATACGCCATGCCGCACGTCGATGATAACACTGACCAGCTTAGTCTGTACAAAGTTGTTTCAATATAATAAAAGGCCAGCTTATACTGGTTAGTCGATTTGTTACGACAAACGTGCAGCTTACCGTACTTAATTTCGTGAATTATGATGACTTATTTCTGGGCCACCAAGATACAGGCTGTGCCTAGTTTGGGGCCCACGGCTATTTCTTATGTTGTATAACTTGTGTTTGTGTAAATAAATTATTCTATTATTCTATTATTTCCCGGATAATTATTATTAAACCTTCAGCACCTCGTCTATTCTTAGTTTCCACGTGTAAAAAAGTACCAACGCATCATAAATCGCTGCCACATAACAAACGCTAATTAAGTAATACGATTCCTGTAATTGCATTTCATAAATGTAGGTAACTCGGTAACTGTGTATGAGATTTTTCCCAACATCTAATTAGTAGTTTAATTATCTGTGATGGTATCTAGAGACAAGTATCTACAAACAGGATGCCTAACAATATTTGTCATTTAAGTGGATGCTCTATTATTTTACTTTTATGATAAAGATACAAAAATTAAGTAATAGGAGGTCCAGTGAGCGCCTTAATGTTTTCCGGTTTCGTCGTGAGAGTCGTTACAATGTCGCCGCCATCCAACTTCTAACAGTTTGCTTTTTTATTACTGTACACACAACCATTTAAACACCCTGTAATTAATCTGATTTATGTTTAAATTAAAAATTTTAGAGCTTCATTATATTTTTTTTTTAGTTTTCGCAAACAAACTTGGTTGCTTGTAATTAAATAATTAAAGTTACTTGTTTATTTTTTTTGCGGTATGTTGTTTTTGAGCGCGTTCGTTATTTATTTTTGTTTCTAAAATATTGCTATGCGATCCAATAAATTACATAGGTCTCCAATAAAACCGATTAGTTTATATTAAAAAAAATCGTTTTTTCAGAATTAAAATAATATTGTTTTCAGTTTTTACTACAGTGTGTACAATCTATGAAAGTGTGAGGACGCAACAAAATAACAGGGGTCAGTGGAGGAAGCTTGGCGGAAACGTAACAAAATACAGAGAGGATGGCGAGAGATTTACACACCCTGTATCCAGTGGTTTACAAGTGTGCTGTTTTATGAGACGCCTAATAGATGTTTCTTTAGACAAGTTGGCAAAACGTTGAGGAAAAGTGATATCAGGGAATTTATCGGAGTAAGTAGATGATCATAATTTAAGCATTCAAACTGTGATCGGTAGAAGTGAAAATGACACAGATACGATAGTAAAGAGTTAAGTTTCCTCAAACGATGAGAAAACTTGTTGGGTGACGTAAATTAACGAGACATTTATATAAAACGAAAAGAAAAGAAACGAAAAACTATGTTTACATTTTCATATACTCTTAATAAGTAAGAACCACAATGCAATAAGACGGCTTGTCTTTCAAAGAATATAACGGTTACACAATTCCACGAACCATTTTATTGTTAACCTTAACAAAATAATAGTTTTAAAGGACCATTCATTAACAACAATCACCTGTGACCATAAAAATTATGCAACGTTTTTTGAACCATAAAAGTCATAAAACATTTGTAATTCAACGGTAAACGAGACAATAGTTCTGTACCTGCTGGACCGCTTTAGAGTTCAAGAATTTAAAATATCGCTTAACAACTCTATTGCACAAGGTGGAGAAAAAGATACAGGAGCAGATGTTTTACGAAAAATAATTACTTATCTCAATGTAAATTGTCCAATAACTTAACTTAATTTTCCCCTACACTTAATTGCGAGCGATATTATCCTGTTTACGTCTTAACGATAAATTTTTCCACCCCAAATTTTCTCACCTAGCGAGTTTACTATATTATAGAGTATTGTTTAAAGCCCTAATGCAACCAGCTGTAGTGACGTAATCAAACAGCTGATGCTATAATATACGTTGTAAACAGAACCGCAATAAAAAGGGACCGAGAGACGGCGACACACGCACGGAGTGACTAACGCACACTGAACCTACAACCTACCGTACTTAAATTTCGAATATTGTCATTTTTGGAATAGGAAAAAACCATGTTCCTTTTTCAAAAAATGTAAACGTGTGTAGGTTTTAAGTGATTATTAATAGCAACAGTGCCAACACTACCAATCATTAGGATTACTGCTACAAGAAGCAAAGACTTGGTAACAGCCAGAAACAAAATGTAACACAGCGATTCGCGTGTGAATAATTCATCATAAAATGATTTATGACACGATATAAATCTTTTATGGCAGAACAAAATACGGAATAACGTACAAAGTAGGGTCTATTTATAGAATCGGCTCTGTTACTGACCGTGGATACCCTACATTATTTTTTAAGACATCGTAAGTAATGTCATCTAAAATTGTTTCTTTCTTTATTAATATTTCGTTATGAACGCACCTTAATTCTTAATTGGGAATTCAATTAAAAAAGTGTAACAATTTGTCGAAACATAAAAAAAAATCTTCTCGAGTCGCGATATCACTTCGCCTCGATGGCCGGTGGAGCTAAAGCTAACCCATAAAATTCTCTTGGTTACTGCGTTCGGCTCACAATGTGACGTTTTATACAGACTCGGGCAGGTGTGAACATTATCTTAATTCAAGTGCTACCGAACCGATCGAGGTGTGCTTCGAACTTAACGTACCAAATTGAAAGGAATATTTTTTAAAAGGAACCGATATTTTGTGAGATTTTTAAGGAAATTTGTGCCTGGGAACAAGGAAATTTACATACAGTGTAATTTGTAACATTCGTTTTTGATGTTGGTATGCAAAAAAAGATGCAACCGTTTACATCGAAGCCGTTTACTTGTGTTTATTATGTTTTAATTAGTTATTTAGTTATCTAAACGGTGTAGGTAGGTACCTATATATTTTGTTAGAGAACCTTTATACCTAAATAACGTCTTAATCAGAAGTTTAAACAATCTGCTTTGCTCTTCTTTTTATAATTTTAGGTACTATTAACATGACTTTGCACAATTTGACATATAATGATAGTCTATTCCATTTAATTGATACTAACAATTATGTTGGTAGTAATTTGTATTTGACAAAAGATAGACATAATATTGTTATGTACTATCTTTCTAATTATCACAAAAGACAGATAGCTGTGTCGCTATCATATTTTTTTTCTATTTCAGCCAAAAATTTGGCTAAACAACTTGCTTCTTTTGAGCAATGCAATGACATTTTAAACAATTCTGCCAATAATTTGGTACCTATACCTAATTAGTTATGTGGTATAACTAAGTAGGTAAGTAGGTTCTAAACTTATCTGATTTAAAAAAAGTTTTAAATTGAATAAATGTCGATGTCTAGCACGATTCTAATAAAATTGCATAATTTACGTTGTAACATAGCCTTAAATAACTTATCTAAACCTGAAGTAATCAAATATACCCCTTAATGGTCTGAGTATTGAGAATGTATTGTTAATTTATTTAAATTAGTGAAATCAATTCAACTTTTAATTGAAGTTGTGGTGTTTGTTTTGCTAAAAGCCCAATTCCTGTTTTAGAAAAGGTGAACTAACTCTTATTATGTTATGTAGTAAGAATTAGAAAAAAGTGGTTTGGTCAATATTTTATTTAAATTTTTTATGTTTAGTTAACCACTTATAGGCAGCTAAATATTAATTCAGACAAGTTACTATAATTTTCCGATATTTGTTCAAAATTAACAATATCCTAAAATGTTCTATCGGCCAATCTTTGCCAATATTGAAAAAAAAAATATTCGTATTAGGTAATTAATACCGAATCATTAATGATTAGCATAATGAGATCATAAAGGAAATAAGCCGTGAAGATACTTATCTTTTAAATATAAAACTTATTGGTTGGATTTTATAAATCACTGATAAGATCCAAAATTCAACTAAAGTACCTAAACCCTGATTTAATTCCTACAAGTAGAGCTACTTTCAGCGTTATAAAACTTCCAAATTTGAGTTTTAGGGCCTGTTTAACGATGTCCGAGCAGCCACTACTCACCTAATAAATTCAAAAATGGAACAGAAATTGTATGAATTTATCTGCTATGTAAGTTAATAGGAACTTATTGTAGGTGGTGAAACAGGCCTATAATCCGTAAAATTCTAAGTTTAATACTTATTTATATCAAAAAAGTTTGATTGTAATAGTGTGCTTGAAATTATTTCAGTAAGCACCTTTTAGTCTTAGTAAATAACAGGAATAATTTTACTCAATAAGTAGTATTTAGTTAAGTTTAAGAACACCAAAAAATAAACTATTTTTTAGCAGATCGTTCGTGAATGGAAAATTATTATGTTTTCCTGCAAATTTCTAAATTTTTACAAACATTAGATACCTACAGATTTTTTTATAGTAGGTACTTAATAATACCTATGCATATCAGACTTATTTCTTAGCCAAACTAATACTCAGTTCAAACAACTACAACTGAAATTAAAAAAAAACAGCTATACTTTCCGTACTTTCGAACGTCCTAACAAGACCTAACCTAACACCTAATTGTCCGAACGTAGAAGTAAAGTTAGAGTGAAAATTAGTGAGTTGTCTGCGAGTTAGTTTCAGTTTCAGCAGGGTCACGGGGCCAGGCGGAAGGGCGGAGGTCACCGCCCCCTGTGCCCTGGATACTGAACACTAAAAGATGGTAGAATTGTGTTTTTGAGATTTTTTGTAAAATCTGGTGGAGGAAAACTTTGTATTTGTAGTGATAATTTTTGGATTAAGAGTTTAGTAAAGAAGATGTTTGGTAAAGAAAAGAAAAAAGTTTTGAAAAAAGTGCGAGTCGGACTCGCACACGAAGGGTTCTATACTTCAGTTTAAAAAAAAAACACTTTTCTTGTATGGGGACCGCCTTTAATTTTAACTTTATTTGTATTATTTGTTGTTAAAGCGTAAAACGTTGTTAAGGTGACCATAGAAATACATGATCTGTGAAAATTTCAACTGTTTACCTATTACGGTTCATGAGATATAGCCGGACAGGCGTACGGACAGTTACAAGTCCGAGATGGGCTGCAAACTGCAATCGCAAACTTTATCTTCATGATAAAAACAACAGTATAAATATATATAGATATCTATATCGATTCATAGGAACCTAGTGTCGCTTACTATTTGTGGTTGCAGTTTGCAGTTTGCAGCCCATCTCGGACTTGTACCTTTAGTAATAGAGTTCCGTTTGGCATCCTTCAGGTAAGTACCTACGGAATCCTAAAAAAATTAGAGTTAAAAATGACTTTGAAATAGGTAGTACCTAGGTAACCTAGCCAACCTACCTAACCATGATGTGGTTGATACATACAGGATACAGGACTAATTAATTTAATAAAAAACTATGAATGTTCGAATTTGTGTTATGGAATTTTAGTATTCACCATTTTTAGCTCTGAACTTTTTCTGAATGCAGGTTCTCATGTGAACTCTGTATTTTACTTTGTGTATAGCATTTTTCTCTAATTAATAAGGAATTTAGGTGTAGTTTGTAATGTTACACCTAAGAAATGGTCAACTTTAATAAGCTAGCAAGAATTTCACTTCATTATGGACATCAGTCGCGCCTTTTAGTATTGGACAAACACCTTATCATATAATTCCAATATAAGGTACTGGCAAGAAAAATACAACAAAATTGAATTAAATGGCAAGTTTTATGGAGTGCTGTTTTAATGAATGTTAAAGGCCTTTATCAGAAATGCAGGCAAGATGTTGAAAATAATTACAGAAAATAGGTACTGTCGTGACTTACAACATAACACGTCATAAGGAAGAAAATTGCCGCCATCAAACTTTAAATTATTCATAGAACAATTACTTACCGCTGACTTAATTGAAAATTAATTTCTACTATTATATTAGAGTATAGCGAGGGCAACACCACAGTTTTGCATTTATGCAAGTGCAGGTTTTTGTTTAGGCCACTTATTCAAGGAGCGCTAAGACTGTGTTTGGTTTAACTTGTTTGTGAGTACATATTTTCGCGGCGGCTCCGTGCGCTCGCATTCATAATGTCGGTGTTTGACCTCTTAAAATTACTTACTGACACATTTTAGGCACCATAAATACTACAGTACTCACACAATCGACCATAAATTATTCACCACGTCACGTCTTCTTATAAACTAAACAATAAGGTCGCAGATTATTTTCGTAATTTTAAACGCATTAAAAAAGTCCGTTTAGCAAACAGTCCGCGATTTCATTTTCCGTTGTAAACATGACGGCGAGCCGTATAATGTTTATGTATCTCGAGTGCAGAAGGAAATTCTCATCTAAATTCTGCGCGAGCGCCGATGATTCCAACATTCGTGCGTTGACAGTGAAATACATCTCGCGTCTCATGCGTGTGAAAAAGTAAAAGCAAATTGTACAATATCAGAACACTAGACTTGGAAATATCACTGAGGGTTAACTGAGAACAATCACTGGCCCACATAGTCTGTATCGGAAGTGCATGGCTGGTTCAGGGGCAGCGGTACATGATCGTCGAACGATGACAGCTGCCAATGAACGATGCGTAAATTACCGATACGTGTGTCGCATCGAATCGCATGCTCAATACACTTTGATGTAACTCCGCCGACAAATTGAGCTGTGGTAGGTAGGTCACGGCGATTTACAATATTCAGATTGCATATCGGTCACTACAACGTCTCACTGCCACTGTAAAGTAACCACTCTTTGTATAACGTGTGTCGCACTCGAAAAACAAAGTTGCACTAAAAGTTTTATTCAAAAGGATACCGCCATAGATACGGAAAGGTGGATATCTTAATTTCCTAGTCCTTCGAGTTAATAAATTATAATTTACGATTGTGTTTTTGGACGGTGACTATGGTAAAAAAGCGGCCTTCTATAATAGAAACGTCGTTTTTTTTTTACCCGCATGTAACGTTTAACCGAAGTTGAGCATTCGATCGGTATCAGACCTCGGTTTGGCCATTTTGGTACGAGGAAGAGCTGTGATAAACATCGTTATCTCTTTCTTCAAATTATATTTTATATGAAATAATATTTTATGAGGCTGAAGATAACATATTATTTTTAAAACAATGACATTTGAAAGTGTGTGAATGCAAGCGTCTACTAATTAAAAATTTAGAGAAATTACTAAATTTGATTATTCCATACGTAGTACCTACTCCTAATTAATGAGATGCATGTTTTTTTTCTGTTTCACCGCTACTCTGGTTTTCCACACGAAATAATACTCTCTAACAGCTGGCTGTTTTGCTAATTAAAGTTTAAAATCAACAATGCTCCGTAGAAAACAATAAAATTGGAGTAACAGACCGAGACGGATATATTTCACCGCGTGTGTCCTTAGATTGGAAGGGTTTATTAGTTAAGTATGTGGTGGGGCCCATACATCATGGGGAACGGCGCCGGCGCAAGCTTTCCGTTCGATTCCCGCCGTGAATATTTCAATTTTATTTCATAACGTCTTCAATGCTATTCTTTTTTAATGTTAACAACTTTAAATTCGTTCTTAATTCGTCGATAATTAAATTGTCGTAAAACTTTTGCTATATCTAGTGTTAAAATATCAAAAGGTAACCGACTTTCACCGACTTTAGGTGATAAAACACCAACAACAGTCACTTCCATAAAGTTTTATAGTTGAATAATAATTATTGAGATTCCTACTGAAATGGTGTGATAAACTTTATTGGTCGTTAGAATGAGAGCCGAAACAAATCCGTGAGTGGCGAGACGAATCGCGAAGATTTGTTACGGACAGTAATATAACCTGTGATTGACCAACGATAATTAAAAAGTAGCGAGAGTGCAATAAAAGTGAGGTGAGCGCACCTATTCATGTCCCACTTAATGTAACATTTATATTTTAGTGTTCTTAGACTAAGCAATCACCAGAATAACGTGTTTTCAAACCAATTGATACAGATTGATATTATAGTCGATTTAGATGTCTACCGCTACCGATGTGTAACTTTGAAGTCGTTTACCCGATTGATAAATGAAATAATGATTGCCTATTCTTATTAATCTTTATAAATAGTCAATTAGTGTCAATCATATGCAGTTAACGTAAGTTACACTTACAAACAATTGTCTGATAACATGAAATGGCTGGTTTATGTGAGAATCATAATGGGAGCACGATTAACCGACTTAGTTTAAAAATAAGACACATTGTTCTGTAAAACGCTAGTTTCGGCACGAAGCCCTCTATGTCAGGGAAATAAGTTTAAAATATCAAACACGATCCCTGATATCCTAAATAGAACTTTATCCCATAGACTTAAGGTTTACGGAAGGTTTCAACGAGCAACGAGAGCCCTTGCTTATGAAAAATGTACTTTTAGGATAAGGTAATAAAAATTAAATTTGAATGTTTAAAGAGATTTTTAGTATCGAATGAAAGGCGAATGCAGCTCAGTTATTTATACCGAGTATATGTTACCGTGCACTGTTTATGTGAAATTAAATATGGTTTAATAGTTTACTAAGAACGGGTTAGCGTTGCAAAAATTAAACGATGCAGTTTCGCTTAGCCGGATGCGGTGTGCTTGTATAATCAATATTGATACTGGGGTAATTTTCATTTTTATTTTAAATCGAATACTTACTAACTCAACTTGCAATAAATCTCTATGTTACTAATGTAAATGTGGTGACACAGACTTAGATATTCTTACTCACATTCGCACAAATCGATTGGATTACTCATACCATTTCGATTTATAACGAAATCGATATATTTCTGCATGTGTCTTAATATTCAAATACCGCGTGGTAGGGCACCTCAGTGTTGTATATCGTGCAACAATTAATTGCCGGCCAGACATCAACTCCTTTCGGACCGCCATCCATGCGAAGCGAAGCGATAATACTCATGAATATCTACCAGATATTATACCACACACCGCTTTTTTTACTGCTAAACGACGCAAATCGCTCAACAGATAATGTAATTAATTGCGCTATTTTATCCAATCACAAGTTAGTAAACGTTTTCGCTAAAGAGAAACTATTAACACTTCTAATAGCAGAAAGTCAATCTAAAGATTAAAATTGTAAACGGTGGTCACGAATATGTAAAAGAAATGGTGGAAGTTTTTATTTCAAATTATTCTAGACGTATTTCTACGTTTCATTTATCGGTAAAGGATTAAAATAAAACACGACTGTTCGCGGTAGCTACTGAATTATTTACGCGTTAGCTTGCTATCTAAATTATTGCTCCATTATAAATACCTACGGCCATTTTAAAATAGGTAGGTAATTATATTTTTATGATCATTCTGAATGTAGCTTGAATTACTTATGCTATTGTAGATAATATCGAACATGAATTTGGTGTGCAACATTAAACAATTGAAGAGAAAATCAAACAGAATAATTTAAATGGATGTAAATATTTTACCATTTTTTACTACTGAGCACATTTTAAAGTTCTGTCTTTTAAAGTTTTAATGAAGCTTTATCGCGTAGCTAAGCAACGCATCCGACTGTCTGTGGAAGAAAGGGATAATGTAACGTTCCCAGCAAGCGATCGACCGCCCGATCAACGTGTAATAATACATTTTTACATACTACGAGCAAAGAAAATAAATTACACACGTACGCTCAAAACTCATGTTGGTATTATATGACAATTTGACGTCGGGAAAAAGTTCTGACCAACCTAACAAGCAGAACAAAAGAATAACCAAAATTATATGCAGTAAATTATAACATTTTTCCAGCCTGTTTCATTACTTCCTATTTGAAAAGATTATCTACTTCGATAAGAGTTTAAAATACGATTACAGCATACAATTACAGAGAATTTGAAACTGATTTAAATATGAACACATCGTTCTCATACTTAAAATTACAAAGCTTAGACTTTTTACGACTTTACGGCAGTAAAACTAAGATAAGACATAAAACCAAGTTTTCAGTAGACAAAGAGGTGTTGTTTAAAGGAATAAAGGTCTAACTATGGGGGCAATTGTAAAGATTGCGGTACCAAACGGCAACTATAGGATGCAGCCCCGTGATTTTCAATGTAATGCATAATAACCTACGTCAGGTCACGCCGTTTATGAACACTAGCGAACTGGGGATACTTTATAACTACCTCTAACCACTTTTTGGTGCCTACGTACTGTGTTAAACAAGTTTGGCCAACATTATGTAGGACCACGTATTCGGCAATGGAAACATTGGGCACTACTTATTTTTTTGATTGCCTCCGCTTATAAGCCGGTGGTTTTTTACCACATCAATTACGTCAGGTACAGAAATAAGTATTATCATAATTTGGTAGCGTTTCCTGTACTTCAATAATAGCATTAAAATTAGGTGCCAAAGTAGATTTGTAAGGTTTTTGTCAAGAAACCATAATGAGGGCTCTTAGGCTCTTACCCTAATTTTAAATTGGAACGTAGTTCTAATTTTACAATATTCAGATATAAAAACATGTGAGGTTTTTACACATCAGTACACACCAGGACACTGTTCAAGAGTTCGAGACACGTTTAATTTTAGCTTCAGATTCACTAATTCTATCTAATTTTGTCTTGCAGAGCTTCCAAGAAGATGTCCATGAGTTCGTTCCGAGTCCGACGATTCCACAAAAAGAAAGTCCACAGTCCACACCGCGAAGCAGTTGGGATTCATATTTATCACTTCACAGCTGCGCACCTATGATCGATCTTATCCAAGATGGCGGCCGGCGCGCCGCGCGAACAGGCGGGAAACAAGCGCATGCACACCTCCTCCGCCATAACGGACCCGTCAATCTTCCGACACATTTGAAATTAGAACACTTTATTCTTCTATAAAATGATTCGAACGCAAACTACGTGCTGACTCGCGGACGGTTTGCGTTGCACTAAATTAACAAAAAACTGTTTTAACGTATTCAAAACTTGAAACCCATAAAACATATCTCCCCCATTATTAGTTTATGGCTTGCGACTGTTACGGGCCTATTATGCTGTTATTTTTCTGTGTATTGGTGTTTGTTTTGACTGTATGCGGCGGTCTGGGTTACCAATGTGGGGTACCATTACAGAATGTTTCTATTGAGTAGGTGCCTGTTATCCGTTTTTAAGTGACTCTATTATCATTCTTGTTCTAAAGTTTTTGTGTTCCGTTGTATTTGTTTAACCGAGACTATTCGAGATATTCCTTGAATGTTACTAGCAGAATCTGTTCAGTTTATAAAGCTAAGGAACAAGTTTTTGTTATAAAATCATAAATGAAGGGCCGAAAACATCAATTGAAAACGATAGAAAATGTTAGAGCAAAGTTAAAAAACCAAGAATTGCCAAATTATAGTAAATCAAACTATGACCTGATTGATTGATTACAACAATTATTTCGGTTTAAAATAATTTGAATTTTACTTATTCATAAGTAATTAATTTAATAAGCGCATTAAAACACACACGACAATTTATATTCAATTTAATAGGTCTCATACTAAAATTGCCGCGGTACAAATTCGTCGAGCGAAGTAGAGCCTCTTTCGTAGCGTCTCACAGATCAGATGCACACTCACGAGTTCCCATCACTACGAATACGATACAAACTTATAATGTTATATAGTTATGGACCTTGTGCATCGAATTCCAATTAATTTCATCGACTTTTCTAAGAATGTTTAAATATTCGCTATTGTTTTGAATAATTACTCATGTTATTGACATTCATTGTTTTGGTTTTGCAACTATCGAGTTGTCAATTGTTTTTTTTTTGCGTAAGGAATAATGAGGACACGATTTTCATATAGTTTATATTCAGATTTTTTTTTAACTTCCGTTCGTTTTTTTAAGGCAGCTGATTGAAGCCGAGTAAAAAAAACAGCTATGTTTTATGAAGCTCTCGAACTGTTTAAATTAATATACAAACAAGTTTAAAATCGAAATCAAGCGTGTAACAACAGAATACTTTGCAAGTATGTAACTTGTGATTACAATACCTCATTTCCCTTTAATAAAGGTGCATTTAAAATCATTCCATGCCCACGGCAATATTCGGTCGCCAATTTGGGAACTTGTTTAGAAATTATAGGTTCAACTCTCGGCATGAGGTTAGGTTGAGTTTAAAGCTTCGATGTACTGAAAAATAAGCTCAAGTATGCAAATAAAGCTGGCAATATTATGCGTTTGTTAAAAGGCTGGTTTCTGAATTTACAGAATTAATACCTATAGAATAGAATAATTTTTATCACCATACAAATTACAGATAAATGTAGAACTTTTACTTATGGAATTAAATTAGTATTCTTTTTACTAAATTCTAAAAAATGTATAAGGAAGAAGATTCACTTCAATTTGTTTTCAATGACTTATGAATCTTATAATAGGTACCTATTTTAATGCAGCAAAAATATATTGACGCACCGCACCTATTATTTAAATGTTAATTCAGTTTGTAATTATTATAGCAAAAGAAACTGCAACTTACTGTATATGATTATTAGGTAGGCTAATATTAAAGATAATTACCTATTTTAATGTGACTATTAGCACAGATTAAGAACTGTTTCTTTAGGTATATAGGTTCGGTACAAGTATGTATTAATTCTGTAATAATACATTCAATGTAAGGTTATTAGATAACGGGTAAATAAAACAAGCATATACTGGGGCAATACAACAACTTATCATGGCAACGATTACTTTGTAATTGCTTGTTTATAATTTTATTTGCTTACTGCCAGTCAATGTGCACTCAGTTATTTGATATCAGTCAAAGAACTGCTTGTTATGTCTTAGTAGTACTTAGCATTGGCACTGTATACTTATTTACTTAGTTACCTGCAGTTAGTCGGTAATGCAGGTTACACTTGAGCAATTTCTGATTTAAACGGACTGTCACTATTCTGAAGTTTGATTTTAAAATGATTAAGGATTTTTTTGGTACATGTCCACATTAATATCATCGTAGTTGATGTCTCTAGAATATATATTTAAAAGAATAAATTAGATAGAACATAATAATTTAAATTTTATGTTGAGTAATTTAAATTGAAATGTTTTTTTTTATAGGAAAGCTTTTTTATTCAGCATAGACACGTGACATTTTTTCACGAACCCAACACAGGTCGGCAGATCGTGTTCGCCGGACAGCGGACAGGCCGGACAGGCCCGACAAGCCCGAACTTTTCATACAACCCACGTCCAACAAGCGTCCTTGTATTGTTTCGCGGGCCGTGTTGCGTGAACACCGAGTGAAATATGGCCGACAGTTCGACTACTTATTTTTGTTTTATTTTTTTAGCCCGTGTTACTTAATTTTATCAAGTCGCATGAGTTATGAGAGGCGGGACCACACGCGTTGCGTTAATTACGCGTTAGTAATGTACAGGTGACTCGCTCCACGCTGCGGCCATGATTGATTCGAAGACAAAAATCGTATTCGATCCCTGAATCTAACCAGTTATTAGATGCAGCATTCCAAATTGAATGTAGAGTTGGAACGTCTCTATTTTAAATCATACCTCCAATTAGTAGGTACAAAAAAGATTCTAATAAGTCGTAACAGGAATTTTATTCAGTGATAGTTATTGGTGGTAATAAATACAATAAGCGCGTGGATTCTTTGCGGCGTCTTTAACACATCACTAAAGTTTTCGTCGGGGGGCATTAGTCACTCCAAATCATCTAGTCTTGGGCTTTCATCTTATGAATCGGACGTATAATCGAGTGGTCATTTGTCGAGTGGTCAGTGGCACTCCTCAAGTTAATAATAATGCGCCCAAACTAGATCGGGGCGTTGACCCGGGCGCTCGGCGCGGGCGCGCCGTGCACTCCCGCCATAATTTGGAGCGCTAAAATGCTACAGAAGACGTTTTACCGAGATCGTGCGCTTCATCAGTAGCAGTTTTATCGATATCATAAAATATGATGTTAGCACAAAATCGCGATGTTAAAAATAGAATCTAGAGTAATTAAAACTGGATAGATTTATTATTCTAAGTAACAGAAAAGAATTTTGATATGATGAATTCTATTAATTTAATGGAAAAATTATAAAGTTTTTGTAATTTAATTATTTACTTTTTTTTAAACCAAAACAAAATTTATTATTTTAATAGCTTAGAAAATGAAACCAAATCGGTAGCTAGTTTGAGTGTGTTAAAATTAGAACAAGAAAGAACCTTGATTGTATTAATTTACAGGGAACACGCCCAATGTTAACAACCTTCTGTGTTCTTCTTCATTCATGATCCATTAACCTATTGTATAACATTTTTGCTATTTGTATGCTGTTTAACTTTCAAACTTTTAAGATATAATGGTTGATCATGAATTTTCTGTTTTTGAGAATTATAAAAATACTATTAAAATAATTAGAATTTAAATTGTGCATGCGGGTGCATTTTAGTTATCACATCATGACTAGCTTTTTAAATCTAAGAAATAAATTATGGTGTAACTCACACTTTTAAGTACCTACAGTACCTACCTACAAAATTCAGTTTTACAAAAGCTTTAAAGTATTTTTATGACTTTTACAACACTAATGGCTCTATAATGCATGTTACTACAATTTATATCATATAAACGCCATAAAATGGCACATTAAACCACAATATCTATCAAATAATAATTGAAATATAAGGCAGTAAATAAAATAAAACCAACCATAAAACTCTGCTCAAATGAACTCTACCGCTACATTTATTTATTTTTTATTGTCACAAATTAGTATTTTAATGAAGATTCCAAGAGTTGATGGCAACAATAAAGTTATGAATGGCACTCAAATCCGTCTTGACTAATAAGGTGCTAACGAGGGTCGTTCGTTTTATGTGCGTTTTATTGACACTTGAGTCGAGTTGTCGGCTCTACCTGCCACCGCTCTTCTTATTGGTTTCCTACGAGACTTGAATGGGAATTTCCGATTTCGGGCCACACTCCAATCGGATAGCGGCATTTTAGGGCTTATATTATGAGACTATCAGCATGGATGTTTCAAATTTTTATTACATATTATTGAGCAATTAAAAGATTTGATATGGTGCTGTTTGAGGTTTTAAAGTTTTTTGTAAATTAACGACTGGATTATATTATTAAATATTTCTGTTATTGTTTCTGTACTACTTAATTAAATTATAATTGGAAGACAACTAACCTGCTATGGCCATCCAAGGGTAGAAGGTGTGGTTGGTGGGCTGGTGCTGTACGGGCTGTGATGCTGCTGTGGCGGCGCCGGGCAGCGTGCACTGCTGGCCCCAGGGCAGCGCTCGTCCCGGACTCGAGGACTCGCTGTACCGCGCCTCCGGGGTGCATGCTGCCGGCCTCACTAGGGCTCCTAGACCGGAGCCCCAAGCCTCTTTGCCACCATAGCCGTTCTGTTGTTCTCCTCCTGGCTTAGAACAGTCTGCCTTAGCATATTGCTGCTCCCCTGCGTATAGTTTACAGGCGGCTGCCACTGACGCATCGTACGGCGAGTCCTGGGGTCTCGGCTGGTGCAAGGCATGCGGCTGGGCATATGTCAGGCCCAGTGGGAAACCGCGGTACTGGTCACCGCCGCCACCACCCTGGTGCACCCCGTGGGCCCCGTAAAAACCACCCTGCTCGAAATAGGAGTTCATTCTGATCAGTCACCGACACTAACGTCACTCAGTTAGGGAACACTTATGTCATCGCGGCCCCACGCGCCGTGATAACGCGACCTCCGCCAATGTCACTCCAAATACGGACAATGTAATTTAATTTTATTAATTTTATTGCCTCTTAAACGTCACTCGAGCGTCATAATGGGCTTCGTTGGCGATAAAGGCCAGTTGACGTGTGTTTACTTTTTACGATTATTTTACGACTTGGGAGCGCGTGCCGCGGGTTTTACGACTTTTTAAGCGGTTGTATGCGGCGCCGGCTCGTCTCACAGTGCTCGCACAAGTGGCGGCTGTTGTGATTTTTTTTCTTAAAATTTTCAGTTCGCGATGTGTGAGACGCAGACGCGTGTGTCGCGAGCGAAGTTTGTTGGTCGCGTGTGGCGGGAGCGCGCGACTATGTGCCGTGTGCGACCGGCGCGGCTCGGCTCACGCAATCTACTGAGAGCGAGCCACGCGCGCCGCCCCGCGCGCTGCCTGCGATCGCAACACCGACGATTGTTCCGTCCCCTTTTCGCTAATGACTATAAATATTATCAGTTACGCTCTCTTTTCCCTTTCTTATCACTCCTCCTGAAACACGTGGTGCATAGGTACCTATTGTGATTATTCAGACTAGCCCATATTTTCAGGCGACTCTACCAACTATGTGACACGTGAGTATGCTCTACGACCAAACTTTGTAAGTAAACAACTATACTAACCGGACAGTCATCAGCTGAAAAACATAAATCACAAAGTGTCATCCTTTGACAGTAGTGCAACTATACAACTTAAGTCGTCGGCCCACGCAACGCAATACAATAAATAAAAAAAAACATCGACAAAACCCCAATAATGACTATAACTGAAAAGTTAAGCCGCAAAAGTCGTAAACTCATAAACGTACAATTAGTGAAACGGGCGAGTAAAGAAAAGATTTTACAACCACTCCTCGACCGTGCCACAATGAGCGCGCAGTATCGTAACAAGGTGCTGAATAGAGTGAGAAGTCGTAAAGATGATTATTATTTCTTCTACTACCTGTTTTTACGAGTGATGTTGCTGTTACGCTCGCGCGTACGCGAGTTGCATAGGAGAGAAAGTGACCGAAGGTTAGGAGCGGAACGCTTATCGCGGCGTCGGAGCTGCAAATAGTATGTCTGTCTCTTTCTAGCGCAGTGTGGCGCGTGCAGTGGAAGGCGCACTATCGAAGGGTAAACAATAGCGCATTATCGCAAGCACTCAGTTCGCGCGTCCAAATGAAGTCATCAAACGAATGAATGGCTGTGGTAGTGCGGCCTACCCAGAGACACGCTCGCATTTTTATTGCACTCACCTCTTTAAACAAATATTTATCGATAAAAAGGACGGGAACGGGCTCTGTGTGGCGATTTTTTGTGAGAGCATGTAATTGGTCAATTTAGGACCTGAGATACCGACACGTCCTAGGCGACGTAGTTTTATATAGAACTAGATTACAGGTATCATTAATGTTTTTGTATCAAGATGAACTAATAAAGAGATAAAAATATCATAATGATAAATTCTTGGAAAACTGTAGTTTTTCTCCTGGAGTAGGTAATTCTCCAAGCAATAAATAGGTCTGTGAGAAATCTTCTAGATACCATCTTCAAAGCAAAATAATAGGTAAGTACTTATTCAACTCGAGCAGCATTTTACCTATTTGTGGCATCTAAGTACTACTTAGCTAGCGTGAAAAACGAAAAGCTCAACTAAGTACCTATTTAAGAAGTATCCAGAATACCTAAGTTCATAAAATATAATAGGTACCAAAAAATACTAGGAAAGTTCCTACCTGGAAATTCTCTTAGTTGACTCTGGCCTCTTCAGTCTCTCTATGGAGTTCCTGCAACCAAAAAATTTTAGCTTAAAGTTTTTATTCATACGGCGAAATATCAAAAATTTAAGACAGCGTAGGTTTAACCTACCTAGGTTGTACCTATACCTACCTGCATCAAAATTAGGCAACGGTAAAAAAAATACGGATGCCCAAAAGTTACCCTAATGATGATCAAAAGCTCCCGTTCTAGATAAAAAAGGGTATGTCCTGCATTGGAAAGAACAAACCCCTGTGGTAGCCCGCAATTCAAATTTTCTTTCGTTTTTTGCAATTTGCAGGTCAGTGTAAGGTTGCCTTGTATTTGTCGTGGTTTGGTCTGATTTCCGAAATCAGACCAACCCACGGCAAACATATTTATCTAAGATATATTGATAATGTAGTATAATTAATTTATTTAAACAAAGGTTAAACATCAAGAACTAACAAAACTTACAGAATATACAGAAAAACTAAAACTAAAATTATAAATTACTTAATACAATCTAATGTCACTATAAAATTAAAAAACGTTAAAATAATTATTAAATAGAAAATACAAATATTTTACAAAATTACCAATTTTCAAAAAACCCGCCCCTAACTGTTCCTGGCGCAAAGGTGCCCATAACGCTTGCAGCATTGCCACGTTGGATGGCAATAGCCAACCTTTGCACCAAGAACGAGCCGGAGCGGGAGTCACCCGTTTTTTCACGGAGTTTGTGCCCTATCTCACCAATGAGCTTCCTGGCCTCAGTTCCCCAACAACCCATGGTCTCAACTGCTATCGGCACAAAATGATAACGGGTCGCCAATGGAGCGTACTTTACCCTCTTTCTTTCGGCGGCGTCTTCCGCTGCTGCCGACGGCGAGAGGACCGTGCGACCAAGGTGGCTGGCAGCAACAGTGCTGACGCAAGTTGCGTCCCAAATTAGGCACTTGCCGTTCTTCCAAGGCACCAGGGTCAACCCATCTGGCCTCTTGCCGTCAGACCTGCTCAATCCCGGAGGCTCCAGCACGCAGGGGACATCTGCCGACACGAATGCCCTCCTCACAATATCATTGAGGGTATGGTGACGCGGGAACCTCCCCGAGCAACGACGACAACTCAAAGCATGATGGCCATCGGCCTCCACCGTGGAACCGCAGGTGCATCTGTGGGGTTCACACACCTTGCAGCCCAGGCGGAGGGCCACTGCCACACGCAAAGAGTCGTCATCAAGCAACGTGCCCAGGTGAGGCGAAGGAAGCGCGTGCAACCATGCCCCCGATTCCGGCTGCGATACAGCCCTGAGTCTGGCTAGATCAGCCCCCGAGGAACCTACCATCATCTGTTCCTGGATCAGCCTAGACGAGACGTCATCCCAAGCGCGCTGAACATGTGTTGCGTCAGGGCTTGCTGCACCCATGTTGAGGACAGACCAAGCTGACCCGGCATCCAACATAAAGGGTATGTTTGCCCCGTCACCATTGGAATCTAGAATGACAGTGACGAGGTCAGCCACCCCATGTGTCGACGCCAGGAAAGCCGGCAGGCCCACATCATGCACGCACCGCACCCCAAGCCCCCCGTGTCTGATAGGAAGAGCCGCCTGCCTCCACTGCGTATCATTAAAAGACACATTCAGGATCGACTCAACCGTTGATTTTAGAGCACAGTCAAAAGAACATACCTCCTCAGGACAAAGCCAAGTAGGGGCGGTCCGCAAGCGATATGTGATTTTGGGTAAGGCAAAACACAAGCGCAATAACAAAATCGCAACGTGCGCAGAGAGATCCTTGAGACGTTCACGAGCATTGAGGAGGAGCTGTGTACGGGAGGAAATGGCTTCTGGCACTCCGTCAAGAAAAATGGGAGATCCCAAAAGGGAGAAAGAGAGAGGAGAAAGTTCTTTGAGGCCAGGTAAAAGACAACCAAAGAGCGAGAAGTGTGAACGAGCACCAAAACCACAGGGAAAAAATTCGCACTTGGAGGGATTCACCTCCAGACCCAATGTAGTTAACATTATGTAAATAGGTACTCGTATTTCTTATTGTCGCGAATCATACAGCCTGACTCTAACCATCAAAAAACGCTAGAAAATTTGAATTTCGCGGGCTACCTTGCAGTCTAGTATATAGTGAAAAAACAGAGTTTGAGATGAAGGGAAAGCTAACAAAAAGGCTTTAGTACCTACTTTTGCTCTAACTATTACTCTTTCTGCCCACCATGGTCTCGAAACCGGACACACTCACCAAACTTTGGTCCTAGTGCAATATTAGTGGCTATCAGAATTAGGCTGCCTTTTGCACGTGCTCTTTGAATGCACAGGCGTCACCCAGATAGAACAGAAACCCTCGAAACACCCAGATCTTTCACAGATGTTCTTAACAGACCAGGAGACTTGATCAACTTCTGGAGGGAGGTGGGCGCGACAGCCGCCATGGCCCGCACAATGTTCCACATGAAGGACTAAGTGCGGAAACCAAATCCTTTAACATAGAACATAGGCTGCCTTGCAGAGATTTAGGTACCAAGCATATATCCTAGGTAGCGAAGGATGCGTATGATTTCAATAAGATCGTTTGATTTTTATAGCGTAGGTAGCTTGGCATAACTCTGTTAGAAAAGGATTCAAGGAAGTCATTTTTTTTTACTATAGGTAAGTACGTGCAAAGCACATTTTCATAATTATCTTACCGACTAACTTAGCTCTAGGTATACCTATAGTAGAAATATACACATAGTACATCGCTTGCAGAGTAAGCAAACTGAAGTGACAGTGGGCTGGCCATGTTTGTCGAAGGACCGATGGCCGGTGGAGCAGAGGAGTCCTGGAGTGGTGACTGCGTATCGGCAAGTGTAGTGTGGGACGCCACACTACACTTGCCCAGCTAGATGGACCGACGACCTTAAGAAGGTGGCTGGGACAGACTGGAAGGCGGAGGACAGGGTGTTATTGCGTAGCCTAGGAGAGGCCTATGTACAATGACTGCAATAGGCTGAGTTGATTGATTGATAGGTAGGTAAACATAGTTTCGTAAGAGGGTCTCGTGGCTAAGTAATAAAATCCGTACGGCTCGAACGATCAGGTTAAGCTACGCTTGCCGCAGTAGGTCCGTAGATGGGTGACCATCTTTACACACCGAGACCCCTCCGTGCCTCGGGAAGCATGTTAAGCCGTTGGTCCCGGCTGTCATTCTTGGATCTTTGACAGTAGTTGCGGGTCGTCAGAAGCCCGAAAGTCAGACAACCTAAGACTGGTTGTCAGACTTTCCAAGGAGTATAGTGTTACCTAGTAACTGGGTTGTGAAGGTCAGATAGGCAGTCACTCTATATATAATACTGGTATTCAGCTGCATCCAGTTAGACTGGACGCCGACCACAACATAGTTGGGAAAAGGCTTGGCGGATTGATTGAAGAACTTCGTTCGAATAACAGCTCCAAAAGAGACACTGCTTTGAAAGCTATTGACATTAAAATAGCCTTCAGGTTAGGTATCTTATTAGGCACAATGCCATTCAAAACTCATGGCTTTCAATACGTAGCTTTGAGCTTACAATAGGTCATAATTATTCTTAAATTATACTACACCTTATTAGGCTTCCTATACAGTAGGTACTCTAAAGAAAGGTCGCAACCTATTGGCTAATATGTTTCGCAATTTAATTGATAGATATCGTAATGTCAAAATAATCAAGTCGTAGGCACTTTATTCAAATAATGTCTTCGTAGCTCCCTCCTTCCAGCTGGCTACGCTTTTTAATAGTCTATATCCTTGAGCTAGGATTTTGATGTTTACGAATAGGTCAATGAAGAATTAGGCAATCCAGTATCAACATAAACATAAGGCACTAAAACCAAACATAAGTTGAAAACAACTAAAATAAAAACTCGTAGCCAATCGTAGCTCGTAGCCGTAGACCGCTACGAACATTGACCACCGTAGCACTTTCACTGGGTAACGTAGCCGCGTAGGTAGGAGTTAAATCGATGTTGTATTACGATATGTAATAAGATGACATCGGATACTAAAGTGCTTATAATGTAAGTAAACACCCATATATGTAGGTAAGTATCAGAAGCTCAGAATACTTATTCTATTCTTATACATCATTACTTATTCAGAATCGTTTTTCGTAGCGGCCTACGACGTATGATCATGTTTATGTTGAGAGCATTAATTAGGAACTGAAGTTCCTACGGTTTGCATTTACTAAAGAGCCATACTTAAACTAAATTTTAACAATAATTCCTTGAAGCAAAGTTGGATATTTTTTTCTGGACAACTATCAAAAATTCCAAGCAAATGCTACGATCCTATGTGCTACGTAGCAATTTGTACATTTTTTTAAATCATGCTATTAAAATAAATACATTAAGGTAGAGTCTATAATATACACTCATGCTGTGTTGTAATGGATATCTATAATTCTTTATATATATCCATTAACAGACGAACACTGAACTAAGCTTTGAATGTAAGGCAAACGGTGAGTTTACTACTAACTGTACCTACTAACATTTCTATTACTTATAATAAGTCTTATAAAGGCTGGCCCAAATAGTGACGTCAATTAGAAAAATCTGAATTTCTCATACCCAGGGGTATTTGAAAATACCTCATGTATTTTTCTCGTTTTTTTTTTGTAGTTTTCGAGTTATTTTTGTTTTTGTAATTATTTACAGTTTTCTGCCTTGAATGTTACGTTATATCGCAGTAAAATACACACTACAAAAAAAGATATGAATTTTTGAAGCTCCACCTGGAAAAATCTCTAAATAATTACATAATCAGCCTATAATGTTCCCACTGCTGGTACACTGGCCTCCTCTCGGTGAGAGGGAGTGGGCCGTAATCCACCACGCGGGCCCAGTGCGGGTTGGTAGATGTCACATGTCTTCGAATTTTTGGTTCTAGGACATGCCGGTTTCCTCACGATGTTTACAAAATAATTACAAAAACAAAAATAACTCGAAAACTACAAAAAACGCGGAACATACATTGGGTATTTTTAAAACAATAAAAGATGTATAAAAGATAAAATATAAAAGATAGAAATATGGTGTCGCGGACTTTTTTGTAGGATTATTTAAGACGGACCAGATTGCAACACATTGTTCTCAATTTTAAACAACCGTTTAGGCAGCGCATGCAAAAAAGTCTGTTTAAAGGGGTATTTCTTTCCGACTTGTTAAACAAAAATTGTGATAGCTCGGCTAATATGCATGATATAAATATAATTTATAGCACTCTCACACACGCACACTCAGGAATATTGTAGCTTTCTACCAGTGAAAAAATTTTAGAATTGGATCATTAGTTCCGGAGATTACCCCCTACATACAAACTTATAAACAAATTTTACCTCTTTATAATATTAGTATAGATTTCACCACCTCTTGTGTAATCCATTCGTCCAATAAGATTTCTCATAGACCTCATCCAATAAGACTACAAATGTTTCCAATAAGCGATCAATCTCATAAACTGGTTTAAATTTATTAGCTTTCAGGAGCTTTAGTAGTATTTAATACTCTGTAATTACCCCTCCACAGCCAAATGGGCGGAACTAAAACCCATGAAGCATCAACAATGTAGGTACAGACAACAAAAGAGTTGAGTTTGCAGGAACAAACACCTCGAATCTGTTCCATGCTGGAAATATTCATCATTACTGCCTCTGGACCTCTCTCTGTAGACCTCTACATTTAACTTTTTAAGGCGCTATGACCCGACTGAGACCGCGCTTACTAGTTTTTTGAATCCATAGAAAACATTAAAAACAGTGTTATAAAATTCTGAAAAAAAGATTATTTTATTTAAGGATCTGGTGGATAGCCAATCGCTTTGAATAACACGATTAGACTTACTTTGCTACATAGAAAAAAAACCCAAAGTTACCATTTTCGTAATGTTTAATCAATCTCATAGCTACAAAACAGACGTATTTTTCTTATTTTTTATACAACGTGTAATGCTAAATGCGCAAAACCTCTTAAGGTGTCATTGTACTCATCATTATGAACAACTTTTACTATGGGACCAAACCTGAAATCTCGAAAAAAAAATCAGCTGTTCAGTACATTTTGACGAATTATGCGAACATAAATGTACTGAACAGCTGATTTTTTTTTCGCGATTTCAGGTTTGGTCCCATAGTAAAAAATTGTTCAAAATGATGAGTACAATGACCCCTTTTTGGGTTTAATGTAAACAAAAACTAATGTTGTATATGAAAAGGTAGCAAGATTGTCTAGCACAATTTGCTGAGCTTGTAGTGATAGAATGATTAAAATAATTACTATGTTTAAATACCTACCAAATTCGCGAGGCATCCACTCGCGAGCCTACTTCAGTTCAGTACGCGGCTCCAGCGCCGCATTATAGGGCCTTAAATGTAGGCAGGTAAGTAACACAACATGACTGCTCAGTATGACATCTTGAGCTGGTATGATGAATTGTCAGGAAAATATTTATTTCTGCAAGTACGAATAGATCTTAATGGACACTTCTATACCTACAATACTGTTTTTGCAGGATTTTTATACTAGGTAGATGGTGCCGCTATTTCCTAGCTGACGGTTGTTAGGAGTTACCAGGTATGTGTGATGAAATCCTGGAACAAATTCAGGGGTCACTTTTACTTGAGCCTGAAATTTACGGTTGTCCTTTAAAGCTGCCTGCATTTGTAATACCTACTCACATCCAGTATTTAACTATCCCACTGCAATAAAAAGAGCTTTCATTAGAAACCCTTTCAAGGACGACTTGCAATTGCCAAACATGCAATTAGCGTGCTGTTTGATGATAAAAAAAGAGCTGTTCTCATATAGAAAAGAACTTCTATATTGTAGAAGTTCTTTACTATATGAGAACAGCTCTTTACTATATGAGAAAATACCATTCTTTGATCATAAATCACTACGCTTGGTAATTGCATGTTTGGCAATTGCAAGTCCTTTTTTTGCAAGTCCTTTCTCATGAAAGCACACTTGCCGTCTGCACACCAATCTCTTTTGTTGACTGTACATTTGCAGTTAAAAGCTGTTTCACCACTTACAATATTGAATATTGCAAAGTGTGTGATAATCTAGTGTTCTTGTTACTTATGCACTTTTAAGTTGGCTTTAACTTAGTTATCGCATTGTTTATTTCTATTAAGTGTTTGCTTAAGGCGCTTTTATGGTGAAGACTTGAGGTAGGTACCTATTTATTGTAAAGCCTCCTACAAACAGGCGCGATTCGTTCGTGTTTGAAGGAGCCTTAAAGGTCTGTGTTCCCTGAAGAGAAAGTATAAAAATTATACTTAACTATGATAATGCGTAATCATGTTTTATGAAGTATAGAAGGTAATGATTGATGTAGTCAGGCTGTAGCCTTTTAATGCAAAAAAATTGGGATATCATGAACGATTTACAAGGCCACATTGGTAATACTTACATACACGATGTTTATAGGTGGGCGCTGCCGCCGATTGATAAATTTATCCTTGCGACTTTTGCAAACAAATGCGGTTATGATACTAAATTTTTAAAAGCTACTATACCTAGGTACCTGAAGTTACCTATTAGACTTTAAAAGTTCACCAAGGGCAGGTGAAACAAACACGTGTTTTAGGATGAAAGTCATTCACCTATAAAGCTGTTCTATCCCCTTGAAATAGATGACGTGTCATCACCACTTTATTACCCACTCGATAATCCTCAACCTCATCCACATCCTCTTAAACGTACAAAAAAATCCACAACACGAAAAAGCCAGGAAGCAGTCTAAAAATAATAAAAGACCCATTTGGGGACACCACTACAGACTACAGTAGTTCACGTTATCACAACAAACGAATAAAAAAACACATCTCATTCACATTCAGCGACAGATGTGATGATATTCGCATGGCGGGCGGCGCGGGCGCAGCGCACGCGTGCGCGCGCGCATCGTAAACACCATTTTTACAACCACTCGAATGCTCGTAAACGTCACGTGAATTGCGCCGTTTGTAGAACTCCCAGTAAACACCGCACCGCTCAGATTATTTCGTATACGCCTCCGGGGCTAAACCTCGATATAAATTGGTAACTTTATTGACGCAGCCAGTGAACGCACGTGGATTGTTATTATGCCGTTCTTTAGACGTTTATTGAACCATTATTGACTTGTTTAAAGTATCACCCGTTTAATAGAGATAAAGGAGTCGTTGATAGTTTATGTCTTCATCGTGTGAGGATATAACGACGACCGTCGATTTGCTCGCTTCCTCAGCGTCTCGATGTCTGGTTTGACTCGATTGCGGGCGTTTTATGACTGTAATTTTCCTTTTTATTGACTCGCAAGTTATTGATGATCATAGGATTGATAACAATCGATTTTGTATAATGGATTTATAATTTATAGTTACTATATTTGTTTATTAGCAATATATCTATGGTCCAATAATTAAATACCGGTAGCGATGTGTAGACGGATAAAATACCTAGCTGTTTTAAATACTTACAACATTATTATAAAAATATTTTAGCTCGCTGCATAATATTATACTTAGAGACCTATTCGAGATCAGATTTGAATAAGAAATCTATTACAATTATTAATAATACAATGCCATTATTCAAGATTGACTGGACTATTAGAGGTATGAATGAGACCTCGACCGCGCGATAGTCCCGCCATCTATCATAAATAATGGAAAACTGAATCCAACTAACATTCTCTCTTACTTACAGTCAGTGAATACGCATACGAAGAAAACAATTTTTTTTATTAATTATTCAATAAATTCATTTCTATCGTTTCATAATTTGGAATAATAAAAAGGTTTCACCTCTTGGTTGATAAAGTGCCATCTATTGTCACCCTTGCGCGACCTCTACAAAAGCTTGCGGAGCTTTACAACCACTTCGAAGGATACTGTGAAAGGTCAGCGAACGATGAATTACAAAAATAACTTTATTATGCAATCAAACGTGTCTAGATAATCAAACTATGAATACAATAAAGTTATGAAGATCTAAGATGCAAAACAGACTATAAATACTTCTCAAGTTCCTATTAAAATCATATCAAACAAAATGAGTCACTAAACAAACACACGTCAAGCAGCTATCTAAAGCGTAATGATTTAGTTTTATGTTCCGCTATAATGTTACATAATACTCATCTCCGTATGAAAAAGCGACATAACTGCCAATAGAAAAGCGATAACATGAACATAAAAGCGAATTTTATTGCTTTATTCATCATTCAGCTATATAAATTCATCAAGACACTTGTTAATCGTAAAATAAATCTTATTACACAGTAAAATGATGTTTAAATTGACGACAAGCGTTTTATTTTCGTCATAACAATAAAATTTATTTTTACGAGCGTTGGGCTAGTGCGGTTGGGTTTAGCGCCATCTAGCTGTAAGTGGTGGGACTGCGTCGTCACGACACTTAGCTGACGTCACTTCATGGTGAGAGCTTTTACGATGCGTACAACTCTTCAATGAATGGAGGTGTCGTTTAGGTGGATTTGGCGGTTTGTAGTCACTTCTATACTAGACTACGTGGGTGGGGTATCCTTACTAAAATGCGGTGGATTTGACGGTAATGTTCGATGGGTATTTCCAGCTGATTATTTACAGGCTACTGATGCTAACGTTGAATTTAGTGGCTGTCTGCTTACAACAACCTACAAAAATAGCATAGTCGTATCATCCGTATCATTAAAATATAATTATGCTCATCATTTTTTTATGATTTATTGAACGGAATTCAAACAATTTGGCTTTTAAAGTAGATTAGGTAAAGACCTTGAAATACATAATGTGAAAAGGTAGTTTATAATCATTGATACCTAGGTACTAATAAAATCAAAATAATTTGAAGGTTACAAATGCAAACTGCTGAGCATTTGTAAGTAAGTAGGTAGGTAACAAAAACTTTTGAAAAAAATTTCAAATTTGTATTTTTGCTACTGCTGGTAAAAAGCAGGTAAGGTGTGTGCAAGAACCTAGCTAGTACCTACTACATTAAAATATTCACTTATAAAAAAAATCACACAAAAATAATAAAAAAATAAAAGTGTAACAAAACTGTAAACAAATTAATAATGTTAATATCATTAAATAAGTACCTACAAACGTACTCCATAAAAATCAGCCTACATTTTCACGATAGAACACTAGTTCCTACACGCGACACCACCCGAATGAAATTCAATGTACACACACACAAATGTCCCCACGCACTTTCCCAGCCACATTAAAACTAAACTAACTTTGCATAATTGTCTCATTCACGCACGTGCAATCGTAACGGCACGACGATGATGCTATCTCTGTCGCACGCGATCGTCAAAATGGCCTCCAAACGAGATATTTTGAAGGAACGCCGCCAACTTTTGTTGCTGTAATGGGCGGAGCGTGCATGCACAGGGGCGCATTCAGTTGACTCATCTTCTTGGCAAGTGATGACATTTTTTAAGTCCTGTTATAAGTTTATTACTGATATGGTTTTCTATGAATCAGGTGAGAATATTTATAAACTACTAACCTATTGATAGTCTTATTACGTTTTTGTTCCCTGGCTAAATCCTAGATGAAATAAAACTTAGAAACCCTACTAAAAATCCGAGATGTCTAATGCCATTTTTAACCGACTTCCAAAAAAGGAGGAGGTTCTCAATTCGGTTGTATGTTTTTTTTTTTTTTTTTTTTTTTTTTTTTTGTATGTTTGTTACCTCAGTACTCCGTCATTTATGAACCGATTCGGAAAATTCTTTTTTTATTTGAAAGGGTATACTTCCAGATTGGTCCCATTTTTATCAAAATCCAGTTCTGATGATGGGATCCATGAGGAATCGAGGGAACTCCTCAAATATTATAGGCATACATATAGCGATTATGGTATTTTCATCAACAAATCAAGCGTTTGCATTCAAAAAGTATCATCTGGTGAAGTGGAACTGATGAAGAACACCACAGATGGCCACGGAAACTCCTCAACGATGAAAAGTATTTCACGGATAGCGATAAGATTGAAATAGTTAAGTGACTATGACAAAGCTTTAAATAAATGGTTCTGATGAAAATGGTACCATCGAACCGATCTGATGAAGAAGCCGGAAGGTAGGCATCGGAACTCAGTAATAAAACAATGTATCCTAGCCGTGTTTGGGCTTATTGGAATTGTCATGAGGTGCACTCTGTAGCCAGAGTGCAAAATCGTACGATCCAACCGATCTGATGAAGAAGCCGGAAGGTAGGCATCGGAACTCAGTAATAAAACAATGTATCCTAGCCGTGTTTGGGCTTATTGGAATTGTCATGAGGTGCACTCTGTAGCCAGAGTGCAAAATCGTACGATCGAACCGATCTGATGAAGAAGCCGGAAGGTAGGCATCGGAACTCAGTAATAAAACAATGTATCCTAGCCGTGTTTGGCCTTATTGGAATTGTCATGAGGTGCACTCTGTAGCCAGAGTGCAAAATCGTACGATCCAACCGATCTGATGAAGAAGCCGGAAGGTAGGCATCGGAACTCAGTAATAAAACAATGTATCCTAGCCGTGTTTGGGCTTATTGGAATTGTCATGAGGTGCACTCTGTAGCCAGAGTGCAAAATCGTACGATCGAACCGATCTGATGAAGAAGCCGGAAGGTAGGCATCGGAACTCAGTAATAAAACAATGTATCTTAGCCGTGTTTGGGCTTATTAGAGCTGTCATGAGGTGCACTGTGGCTATAAATTATTTAATGGTAATTATATGCTGCTTCAAATTGCGCTACTTGAGTTGTATGTTATGTGTGGCCTTGATTGTCAGAAGGCAGATTTCATAGCCTCGTTATATCTCCGTCAACTAAAACTATGCCTACCAAAACTTCTGACACGACTTAGCGCGACGTATTTGCCTTTTTGCAAAGTTTTTATTTCAAATGGTATAGGTACTCCTGAGATGGTGGCATAAAAATATCTTCAAGTTCTTATGAGTGGCTTTTGAGTTAGCTTCAATAATTTAATACGTATTTTTCCCATTTAAGGCTCTTACAGACAGAGGCGATATCGCGTCGCGACGTGTCGGGACGTGTCGCGTAGCGGTGTTGCGACGCTATAATATCGCAATATCGCTCGCGATATCGCCTCTGTCTGTTAGAGCCTTTAGTCTATGTGGATGATGCTCTAATTTATTTTGCAGAGTGGTATTCAGATTTGTGTGGGGTAGGCACCACTAAAAAGTGAAAAATAAAAACTTTTTACAAAAAAAAAAACAACCGACTCCCAAAAAAACACTACAAAGTGAAAAATAACTTTAATTTCGGAAGTCGGTGGCAAAAAAAAAAGAAATTAAATAAAAAACCAAAGACACCGACTTCCGAAATTAAAGTTATTTTTCACTTTGTAGTGTTTTTTTGGGAGTCGGTTGTTTTTTTTTTTGTAAAAAGTTTTTAGTTGTAACATTAATCTATATAAATAAAATTCAAAGTCCTGACTGACTGATTGACTGACTGATGTATCAACGCACAGCCCAAACCGCTGGACCTAGAGACTTGAAATTTTGCACATAGATACCTTATACAGTGTAGGCATCCACTAAGGAAGAATTTTTGGAAATTCCATCCCTAAGGGGGACAAATAGGGGATGAAAGTTTGTGTGAAAAATCTTATTCCTTGAGTTAATAGACTTGAAACTTGGCATGAATATTTATCTAAATAAATGATAAAGATTGTCATGTTTAGTTTCCCTCAGGAGGTATTGGGAGGTATCAAAGTTTGTATGGAGGAATTTTAACGCGCGTTCCGATTAACTTGAAACTCGTTATACTTGAGATAAAAAATAAAGAATAATATGTATCAGGGTTTTTCGAAAATCTATCACTGAAGGGGTGAAAAGGGATACTAAATTTTACTAGGCAGGGTGGGTGGCTGTTGGGCTTGATTAACTCGATAATTGGTGTAAATAATCTTTCAGTCAAGTTACGGAAATATCCAAAACGACTTTTTAAAATTGCATGCCTGTGGGGGTGAAAACAGGGAATTTACTTGCCTAATCAAGTAATAAAGTTTGTCACTTATAGTTTTTCCCCCAGAGGGAAGGGTAGAGGGGGAGGGGGAAGGGGAGGGGATGGTGAGGAGGGAAAGGAAGGGAACGGGTGGTGAGGAGCGAAAAGGGGAAGTGGAGGGTGTGGTGAGAGGGAGAGGGAGAGGGAGGAGAGGGAGAGGGAGAGGGAGAGGGAGGAGAGGGAGAGGGAGAGAGAGGAGAGGGGTGGTGAGGAGACAAGGGGGTGGATGATGGAGGGATGTGGAGAGGGATAGGAGGATGTGTATTGAGAGGGAGGGTGTGGAGAATGAAAGAGGGGAGTGGAGGAGTTGGTGAGGGTAGAGGGGGAGGGGAAAGCGGTGTAGGGGGTGTGAGAGGTAAGAGTGGGAGGGGGGTGGTTAGCGCGGAGGTGAGGTGGGGCACAAAAACTCGAGTAAACTCCAGTCGTGCGTCGGAGCTGACACACATTTTTTGTTTGTTTGAGCGTGTTCATCTGTGGAACTACCAGTCGGACTTAAGGAAGGATTTTTGTTCCCGTGGGATATTTTCCGACATCCACGCGGGCGAAGCCGCGGGCAAATGCTAGTTTTATTATATATTTTTGTAGGTATTAGCTATTACTACTTTTTGACCGACTTTAAATCAAGGAGGACGCTCTCAATTTGGTTGTTTTTCTTTAATTAGTAGGTATGATAGAAGGAAGTACCTATGTTTACATTACCCACTTATGTATTCACGTAATCACGGCAGTTCGGCATTGCAACGGTGGACTAAGGTCGTCGCAGTACCTGCCTACTGAGGTGTCCGCATCGAGTCATTTAGGAAGCAGCTGGGTGTCATCTTTGACAGCCAGTAGGGCACGGGCCACAGTTTCTGTGATTGGTTGATGGACAGCGCGTATTGGGTCTCGCGGGGACCCAATACTTCCTGCAGGAGGCTCTGGCTGGCTCTAATGGCCCGCAACGTCACAAATCGCAATTCTGCGAAGACTACAGAGAGCAATGGCGTCAGGGTGATAAGAGGATACCGTACGATCTCTTTTGAGGTGGCGAGTTTTTTGGACGAGTAACATAATCCCTTGGATTGACGCTAAAATCAGTGGCAGTCACTATATCGACTGAGTTCCATCAGGTCCTAGTGGTGGAATGGGAGTAGCAGCTTTCCTACAATAGCTACCAAATAAGTTGGCAAAAAAGTGGGGATGCGGAGTACGGAATCCTGTTGCGTGATTGGTTGACGCGACGAATAGACTAGTCACGCAACAGGATTCCGAACTGCGCATCCCCACTTTTTTTCCAACTTGCGTGGCGAACACTGTCTCGTGCAAGGCCGGGAGCCACCACTCGGTTGCTACAGTTGTAGCTAACTGCCACAACGACAAAGCACAGTAACTTTGGTGGAGTGTCCAACCCGGGCAGTGCAGCGCCGTAACCTAAATATGGCGGCGGTCGATGCTACAAATAACCTTTCGCTTCTGGTTGTGGTTTAGTCCATAGTCACGAGGCGAGAGTGTGTTGGGACGCCGTCGCCTTCCTTTGTGAGTACGTGATGGCCGCAAAAGAGTGGCGAAAAGGGAGTGGGGGATATAAACTCTCTTCCTATCTGCAGTGCGATTCTGTAACCATCTCACCGTGAAAACTTAGGTGAAGTGAGCGTGGAGTGAGCTGTCAATTCCTAGCAAAAACAAACTCACTTCACCTAAGCTTTCACGGTGAGATTTTTACAGAATCGACCGGCTGCAGTAGACGTAGGTACCAGATCCAGCGGGCGAAAAATGATCTCCGACCACCGTATGGTACAGAAAGGCAGGTAAGTTAGCAGTCGATATTCTAAGATAAACGTTAATAATCAAAGCAAAAGAGACGGCAAAGCTTTTAAAAGCTTTTTCATGATTGTGTACTTAATATTATATTAGGTATTTGGTAACGAGTAACGATTACTCGGAAAAACTGGCTAGATAAGTTATCACTTCGTCAAGTAATTTGAGCTACGGAATCGAGTTAACCTATCTGAAATAATTCTCAATTCTTTCTAAGTAAAAAACAACAATTTATATGTATCTATCGGTCTCATAAGAGTTAGAGCAATATAGTCAATGTTTTAATACTTTTTAAAATCTAAGATTGTACAGTACCTACCTAATTACCTATAGGCAGGTAAAAGAACGCATATACCTACTGGTAGTACCATGAAAACTAACAACTTTTACTGTGAGTCCATCTCTGAAATATGAAAATAACAATCAACTGTTACGTACCTACATACATTTTGATCGTGATAGTGTTGCACTTTTGTAATTTTCATGAGTACACACCCTTATAGTATGTCCCTTCTTTTACCTACACTACTATTCGAATAAAACAATATTAAAGATCTTATAATGGCCCACTAATATCGTGTTATACGGGCAGATAAACACAGACAAACGAAATAATTAACAAACAGTGTGAACGTGGGTTAACTTTTATCGTATGTATGGAACAATATATAGTGGGACACAAACAAAATGTGTGCCTAGGCTAAAAAAAAAAATGTGGAATAAAAAAAATCTGCAAAAATTGCAGTTCATTTAGGAAAAACAATACAAGGAAAAATCTGAAATCGATAATTAACTGATAAAATTAATTTAATGTCAGTAGGTACCGACCAAACTATAGTAATGATTATACTATATAATAAAATAAAAACAAATAAAATTCACTTAATATTTTTCACGAGAGATTCACAAAACTTTTATCACGTGACAACATAGGACAGAAAAAATAAATCTCCCCAAGGTCACTCAAATTCGTCCCTGGAAATAGGAATTTGGATATGGCGACTGATGCGCTGTACGACGAACGACCAATGTGATTTTATCTACTTTGAAATGTGTTATTTCGCAGTTAAATCGTTAGGAAACCAGTGTAAAGTGTTAAAATATAGTGTTACGATACCTGTGTTTAATTTTAAGTGGTTAATATTACAAATAATCAATTAAATCGTTAAAATATCGAATCTGTTTGTATCGTCCGCCATTACGCTCGATGGCGACGCGTCGCCGTTCGTAGAGATCGATAGCCCTATAGCTGTCTCTGTCACTCTTACGGTAATAAAATGTAAGTGCGAAGCGATTCGAGTTTTGTGACTGCTATAAAATAATTTAAAATTAATTTTTAATCGGTTGTAAAGGAATAATTGGATACAATTTTCATGAAAAATAAGAAATATTCTTTTAATGTCTGGTAACGGTAATAAAATTGTAACAACCTTTTTCACACCTAAGTAGTTACTGACTGCTGCTTTTATTTCGGTTCTATGGCGTTGTTAATTTTTTTAAAATCATTTGATAACGATTAATTTTTATTTTAATGTATTATAAGTACCTACCTACCTACATATAAACCTTCTTATAATACGAGTATAAGTATAGATATAATAAGAAGTGCCTATGTGGAGACTCTACATCTTACCAAAAGTCATTTTACATACCTATAACAATAATATCCCAAAGGGTATTGACCATCTACCTCTAGGGGCATGTTTTAGGTAACCCTGTATTTCCTATATCCCTATGTATACCTAGTTAAGAAAATGTAAGTACCTACCTACCTACCTACTTACTTACATACGTATTATTCACTTATAGATTTACCAGCAGCGGATGCTTATTTAGCCAATCAAGGACAATCTTGGCCACAATCCAAATCCATAACCGAACTTGCCAACGAAAAATATCAGCCATAGCTAAATAGATTAATTTTCCGCACAGAAAACATATTTCCCAATTAAGTACTTCATCCATTAAAATGATTTCTTAGTTAAAACTGGACAAGCCAAACATTTTATTCACGGTATAGGTAGGTACTGCAAACAAATTAAAAATTGATTGGGCAATTTAAATTCGTAATCACGCTTGTCCCCGTCGGAAAGCTAATTTTGCCGTAACACGTATCCATTTTTAAAAGACCTATTTTGCTGAACAAATTGTAGTAGATTTGTTGAAAACGTGTGTGTCTACATAATTTTCCTTGTTGTCTTAAAGATGTACCTAGGTACATTTGATATATTCGTCCGTTTCTATTTATAAGTGCGACCAGCACGGTGGCTCCAGATTAAAAACTTGCCCACGCGTTTGTAATAGAATTATTGTACCTAATGGTTTTTATATCGAGTGGATGTGAGTTATATTGATTGGTGATCTCATAACATAAGTACCTACCTAACTATGTTTCAACAATACCTATTTTGTAACTTGATGAGAATGTGTTGTTAAATGGGATCTTTATTTATGACAGTAAGTATAAGGTACCTTTTCTTTCGTAATTCAACGTCATGACACTGCAGGTTAGTCGCACGCTCACTCTAATTGCGTAACACACTATCGATCAGAATCTGAATCGTTGTGAAGCAAATTGCTAAGCCAGTGCTTCAAAATGATTCCATTTGCATTGTTGTTGAACTGTCAAAATGAAACCGATTCCGGTTGATAGTGTGTTAAGAGTGCAGGTCAGATGCAATCGTCACATTTAAATCATAGGTTACCTATTCCTGGTGGAATAAACACGAAGGTTCACTTACTAGGTAGTTTGGGGATCTTCATCAAATTGCAGGATCTGGGGCCGTACTATGACGTGAATAAAGATCATGGATCCATCATGGTTCCAGTAAGAGAGAGAGACGAAGTTATACATATTATATACGACCTATAGCACCATCCTTTTTCTCAATTTTTTTTACGGAATCATGATGGATCCATGATCTTTTTCACGTCATGCCTAAGGCCCCTGACTGTCATACATAACAGAAAGCAAAATTCTATGATTACACTGATTTAGGTCCACATCTAAATATGTATGCAATGTAGTTGTATCTATAGGTAGACACAAATCCTAGACATCCTATGAAGCTACATCCTATGAAGCTACAGCTGGTAATGGTTAAAATAGCCTTAACTGTCTACCTTGGCATTTGAAGTCGTGTGACTCAGGGCTATAAGTATAATCCCATCGTCAATTTGTTACAGTCTAAGTAATTGCATTTCATATCAGACTTTGAACAGTTCTTCATTCTGAAATAAATTTACAGATTGTAATAGCTGTGACTTGAGTTTAAACCTTTTTCTGAAAGAAAGAAAGAAAACTTGTTTATTCTGCACAAATAAAATGCACATTAGACAAAATAAAAAAGACAAAGTATACTCAGAAAGCAATGTAAGCAAAAGCCTCATATCTAAGTTGACAAATAGGTATTCTATTGGCTGATATGAGACCAATTTACAAGTCTACATTGCCTCTGCTCTGTGTTTTGACACTGGGAAATGAAAACAATGTGATGTTCTGTGATGGTAAAAGCCTAACTTGCTAAAAGTAGATCTATAAGACCGCTTTTAGAAGCCTCAAAAGACTATAGGTACCAAAGCACCACTCTCACGAAAATAGCCAAAACTACTTAAACAAACGAACCTTAAAATCCGAAATCAATCAGCATACAATTTAATGGAACTCAAAAAAAGCTCGGCTCTATTCGGTTGTCATCGTATCGGCTCGCGCCGTTCGTTCGTCGTCGCCGGCGCAAGTCGCCGCAACCCCGGACATAAAACGTAAATAAAAATATAAATATTTCGACGGATATCGGCAGCACGTGCGCCAGCGCCGCTTAGTTTAACATTCAACTCCTGCGCATTGTTTGTTTTCACACTCGATATCTTGCTGGATCGCGTGAGCGTTTTATTGAGTGATGCCTATGATGGAATGTCGTTTGTGATTTAACCGATTCTCAAGGCTGTTTTAGAATACATCACTTTATTAGCTTAAGTGAGGATGCATGCAATGAATAGTTTTCCACCGCTTACAAGTTGCAAATTGAGTTGTTCCTGGAGATAGAGTGCGTGCTGCTGTTGGCCAATTAAAATACATTCATCGATCAGCTGATGTAATTGTTTGCAAATAGCTACGTGAGTTACACGGCTGTACGGTAATTGTGACGAAGATTCAATGTCAATTTCTTTATGCTGAAAATGTATTAGTCAGAGCTGAGGCAGTAGATAGAGTTGCTTTGTTTTGAAGAAAACACTTTCGCACTGAAGTTGTCTTTGGTTATTGATTGAATTTGGCATGTAGGTATAGGAACTCATACAGTACTTAGAGTGAACATTTTTCAACTAATTGAAGTGATGGTTCAAGACGCAGAACACAACCGTCCTTACTTTGAACCATATTAGTTGCTTCCCAACATCTCCCAAGATGTTCAGTTGCATGTTGTTAATCCTGCTTTGCCTATGCAAATTTCTAAGATTCTCATCAATCAGGAATGCCATCCTATTCTAAAGCATAGGAATGAGAACAAAAACCGTCCTAAACAAATCCATATCAGATATCATAGGAACAGGCATTCCATACCAATTCAGGCAGAAAATTATACCAAGAAACAGAAAACGTGTCCTAAGTAAAAAGCAAACGGTTTTTCCTTGCTAACACCATTCAGGTAGGACTTACCTAGAAACTTATACTATCCCACTCTTATTTGAATGTGTTTTACATACACTAGGACGATATCAGGAACACCAATGGAATAGGAATAAAGTAGATAGGTGTCTTCAGGGCCAGTACAATGGGACGCTGCCTCTCAGATAATTTCCTATAAGTACTTGGGACCACCATAGTTTATAGCCTTACTATTCTATAAGTTACGTACCTTTGTACACGATGAAAATTAATATCAGTTTCCTTATTCTAATTTCCGAGATTTATTCGTAACGCGCCTACAATTTATTCGGCTTGAATGAATAAGTAGATTTATTCGAATTGATTGTGTTAGACCACTGTAGCATTGTTTGATGGCTCGATTTCTCGATATTCAATTGTTTAGTTTTTGGTTATTTATTGTATTGTTGTCGTAGAGCAATTAATTTCAGTTTGTGTATAGAATTGTTAATGTGACTATAGGTATGTTGATAATAAATTCATTCGATTGAACGGGCTTCTATAGGATTTCCCAACTTACACATTCCTGCATACAAAAGTGAATAGGTACCTAAGTAATGACACGACTGCTGCAGTTACTCAAAAACTTTTCCCAGATAAACTTTATCTATAATGTAGCGAATATATTTATTATATTTACGGTAGGTACTTACGGTACCTATTTAGTATTCTTCAACAAAGCAACGCAATCATCAGGTAGGTACTTTACCTACCTAATGATCTAAATATAGTTTACTGTTTAAGTACCTACATACCTATAGTTTAGTGTCTTTTAATAAAGTTAGGTTAGGTTAAGGTTAGTACCTACCTACTTAAGTAGGTGGTTTTTAGAAAAAAATATAAGTACCTATGTTTAGTTGTAGATACTATATAGGTATGCAACATTACTTTTTAAATGGGACTTGCTTATTCATAGACAAGACCACCTGAGTAAATATTAGGTAAATTAAAAGCAAACACTGATTTAGGAACTTAGGTAGATACCTATTTTGAACAAATATTTGTACGACCTACAAGTATTTGTTCCAAATCTGGGTGTTTTTCTATCTATAATATGTATGTATTTACAAAAAAATTGTATTGTATTGTGTTGTATTAGTAGTTTATCAGCCATCTCGTTACCATAACACAAGCATTAGGTTGCTTAGCTTGGGACTAGATGGCGTTGTGTGAAATGTCCAAGGATATTTATTTATATTAAAAAAAAAAAAAAAAAAAACCTATTAGGTAAGTAGGTAGGTATTTGTTTTTCAGTCTCGCTTGCACCACAAAACTCTATAATAGTAGAGTTTAAACTCTCAATAGCTATTTTTCGCCTTCCTAATGCTCGGTTTTTGAGGTCCTCAGATAAACCCTCGATAGTACTACTTTTAAGCTCAACTTTTAAGCTAAATTCTTACTTAGCGTATAGTTCAGAAACACGATATCAAACCAATAATCACTATAGAATGGATAAACTTCGTTTATATACCTCAGAATTGCATAACTAGGTAAAACGAATTGAAAACATCGTTCTGTTTCAGTCATTATTTTGTAATCTTATATGACAGAGGAGCTTGTGGCTCAGTAATAGGTAGGTAACAGCCACATAGGTCAATCCCTTGCCGGGGTTGCTCCGTGAATGCGTGAGACTCCTCCGTGCCTCGGAAAGCATGTTAGTCCGTTGGTCCCCGCTGTCATTCGTCGGGGTCGCTAGAAGCCCGAAAGTCTGACAACCAGTATACCAAGGGGTATCATATTACCCATCAGTTACTGGGTTGTGGAGGTCAAATATATAGGCAGTTGCTCCATGTAAAATACTGGTATTCAACTGCATCCGGTTAGATTGGATGCCGACCCCAACACAGTTGGGAAAAGGCTAGGCAGATTGATTGTTTGTAGATGATAGAGGCAGAATGAAGTTTTATACCATGTTTAGCGCTGGATACTTAAATGCATTAAGTAGTGATTTGTGTTGCAATTGGACCTTGGACTCTGTTAGTGGTTGAAATATAAATTTGAAGATGACATAAAGATATATAGTTGTAGTTTATTTACCTAACAATTTAAATCAATAAAAAGTTATAATAAGAAGTAGGTCTCGCTCGCACTTATGGAGCGCATAAGATGCAAGGCGTTGCACATTGTTATTACTACTGACATTTATGGCCCGACGGACGACTCAGTTCATAACGCGAGTACTATAGTGAATAGTGAAGCATTGCGTTCTTCTAAATAGGTATTCTAGGCGCCTACCTACCATTTATTATGATTTGAAATCCTAAAAACAAAAATAGATATCTATTCTTTGTTACAATAGGTAGTACCTATAAGTACCGACTTGTGACTAGAAAGTAGAAGGTGGAGGTATAGGAACAAAAAAGACGGTCGGGACTCGGCACTCGGCGCCGCGCCGGTTGCGTCGGCTGAAAATACCCGAACCCACCCTTCGTGAGACTGGTTTACATGGCGGTGAATAATTTTTTTTTCATGTCTGAATTCACTGTCTGAAATAAGCTTAAAAGTTTGTTCCTAGATATTTATAGGTCCTGCTAGTAAATGTAGGGATATGAAAAATCAGAAGACACTTTAATGATTTTGTTTGGGGGAATAAAATTTATTCAATCAAATTAATACAAGGTGTTTGTTTTTGTAGGTAGCTAAGTTATTAAAACATAATTAGGTAGGTACACCTACGCATTTTCAACACAATAAAAACATTACATTATGTGAAAGTTCCTAATTTAATATTTTTTTATTTGTTTGCCTTTTTTTTTTTTTTTGAGGTTGGGAAATCATCAAATAACTTCTCCCGCTCTGGGTGGAGCGGAAGGGCGTGTCAGACTTTTACTGACTAAAACCCACCCGTGTTCCTTCAGTTGCCTATGCCAGGGCCACGGTATCTTCTTCAAACAACTCGCGACCCCAGCGGCGTCGGCCCTATTGGACCCCATCACTTGCTTTATTTGTTTGCCTGCTTGGCAATTTTTGTCTAGGTACTTATTGAAAAATTTTACCAAAAAATACACATAAAAATCTGTTTGAAGATAACATAAGTTTCAAATACCTACCTTATAATACTAATAATTACAAGACTGTCTTTAAAATCCGCAAAACCTTACATTTAACCTCAACACACAAATCGACACGACACAGGCATTAATCTACCAATCAAACATCCAATAGATAAGAAATCTAAACCACAACCAATATTTGAACACCATATTTTTAATTTATAAACTCCGGTCCGTATGGCCTATACACAATGCGCGCGTTCCCAATCGCTCGCGACAAAAAAGTCGGCCATTTTGTCTACGTGTGAGCCGACCCGGCCCCTCCCGCCACACTGGAGGGGGCGCTATACAAAGACTTCCTATAACTTGATACTCGCGAGGTACGAAAATAGCCCGTATTGTTACAAGTTAAGGGTCATATTAGGTGTCTGTTTGTACAAGATAGGGTAGTATACGGGCTGTTTATGTAGCCAAAACTGCCGCTTCATACAGCGACGGCGTCACAGCCATCACTTTCATTATTATTGGGCGATTCACGGCGTTTACCCGGCACTCGCCGAGAATCTCTGTTCCGTTGTTCAATTAAAATCTAGGCGATTGTTATTTTGATTGTTTCCGTTTTTGATGTAGGTATTGTGTTATATTTTTTGCTGGCTTTTGCATGTAGGTACACGTGGGAGTTTAACAGTTTTGTTGTTTTATCTGGAATTTGTATTGTACTTACTGAAAACATCCAGATGCGTATTGGTAAGTTAAGTATGTAGAATACCTACCTACCTATTACTGTACTGTAACTTCAATTTGTAATTCAAATCTGGGCTCAACTTATTTTACATTAAAAAAAAAGTAAATTCTGTTAATTTTCAAAAAAAAAATATCAACTAATTGATGTAACCATACTACATACCTATATTTTACACAGTGTTGTCCCCTAGTGCCACCGCATTACGATCGAAACTTACACAGCGGCCCGTTCGGCAGACCCATTTTGGTTTTTGGCGAAAGCCAAACATTTGGTACATTTACACTCTTAATAGCCCATCCTTATTAAATTTATACTGGATACTGTTAAAATTTCAGTTGTTTAATTACACGGAATTTTGGCCCCGGGAAACCGTAATGGGCACAGTATGCGGACGCAGCGAAATTAGGTGGTTAGACCAACAGGGTATATCATTCTGTGTTTAGGACGAGTTACCTATATCGTTGGTATCCGCTTCCCAACCCGGATGAACACCCATATATTTACCTACTACAAAATGCGCTTATTAACAGCATGCGACAATCAGCTGATGTTTTTGCGACATCTGTTTAGAGATTGTCGAATAAATTCGAGACTCTCTCAGTACCAGACATAACTGTTTGATGTTTATAACTCTATTCCTGTCCCTCAAACGGCTGATAACCCTTGTTGAGACATTCAGCGTTTTATGTTATGAGTGTGTCGTAAAATAAAAGTGCATCAACGGGCCTCTCGTTTGCATTGTTCGCGATTAAAAACCGCCTGACTCCAAAACTGTGTAGTTTCACTCGCCCACCGCATTCAAACTCGCCTCTTTAATATAGCCGCTTTACCAGGGTTCCTTTACGATTATTTAGTCGTAAAAATCAAAGTTATAGGCTATTTACACCCGTAACTGTATGTTAATCTTTGTTTTACGAGTGTGCGGCGGCTTATTATTTAATCGTTAATCACTTAACACTTGAGGTTCGTGTATGGCCGGTTTTATACCCCGTAATCTTGATTCTTGAAGAGATTACTCTACATTGTACTGGATTTATTCGGTGTCAGCTATTTTTAAACGCCTAGAGGAATTTATCGCGAGCCTAAGTAGCGAACTCGCTATGATTCATGCTACGTTTACGATACTCTTGGATTAAATTAAGCATGCTAATGTTATTTGGGTTATGATAATGCTAGCCGTCTGTCTATTGTTTCATATAGGATAGAGACACTTTTTTGATTGACTGCTGTAAAGAATGTTGATTGTCATGCTAATTCTTTGTCCTGGTGTTTTCGGCTACGCACTACGCAATGTTTGATTTAGAAAGGAAGAAATATCTATTCATTTTCGTGACAAGCATACGATAGATTGATATCTAACTAAATAACTGTTCAACTATGGCAGTGTTTTGCATTTAGCGTGTAAGCAACGTGCGTAGTCTCACGTAGGTAGGTACCTACCTATATAGGAAGGTACTTACCTACCTACTTATTCCGAAAATTAATGATGACGGCGGCTATCCATTTCATTCATTTGATTTTTAACATGTGCGAGCGAAAAACCAGTTTACAACAAAGGGGCTCGTGGCTAAGTAATAACAGCCACACGGGTCGATCTATCAGGTCAAGCTACGCTTGTCTCGGTCGTTCTGTGGATGGATGACCATCTTTAGGTAAGTACATACCGAGACCCCTCCGTGCCTCAGAAGTTGGCCCTGGCTGTCATTCGTGGATCTTTAACAGTTGATAAGGGTCGTCAGAAGCCCGAAAGTTTGATAATCTTACCAAGGGGTAGGTATATATCGTATTACCTATCCAGTAACTGGGTTCTGGAGGTCAGATAAACAGTCACTCCAACGTAAAATACTGGCAATCCGATTAGACTGGAAGCCGACCCAAACATACTTGGGAAAAGGCTAGGCAGATGAATAATGCGAGGGCAAAACATGAATGATTTTCGTTAAGAAAATAGCCTCATACCTGCAGCCTGTAATGTATAGGTAAGGTACTTAGATAATTAATCCCTACCTAGCTAAGTAAATGCAATTAAGGTTCAAAGAATCAGAATATTATAAATTAGCAATGCAGTTCAAATGTGCTAAGAATATCTATTTAATGTATTCAGCCATGAAGATATTGAACCTTGCATCAGGACACGACGCATCTCAGACAGGATAATCACTATAACACTGTAACTATGGCCAATTTTATTAAGTGACAGAGGTGGCAGAAATCAACCGACATTGTTCCCATAATTTGCGCAGTGGAATCTCATTGGAACAGAGACATTAAACACGGGTGTCAGGACCTCAGACAATATTCTACACATCGTTCAGTGTCTTATAAATCTACTTATGTTCCAACACATAGAACAGCCTACAACACAGTCCATCCCAATGTAATCTGAACCTTATTTTCTCCATAAAAGGTATCATTTCCTGGAGTATCTTTTATAACATATTTGAACGTGTTCGAACAATGTTTTAAATGTCGTTGAATTAACTGCGCGGACGCATTTGATTGCATCGCAATTTGCGTTGTTATTTCTCGAAGGGAGAGTGACTTATTGATAGTACGTTTATATTTTTTGATTAGGTAGGTATACGTGTTTAATATTTTACTGTCTTTTTTAATGCTGTATTAATGTAGTAACATGAATTGTTTTGCTAATTGACGGGCGGAGAAAAATATCTAGACACGCTATGTTTTTTCTTGAAAGTATATACCTAAGTAAGTAGGTACAGTCAGCAACAAAAGTCGATTAACACTTGAGTTTTCTAAATCTTAATTATCGAGAAAAATACTTCATTAAAATCGGAACAGATGTATATTTTAAAGAAAATTAACTCTTATCTTCCATCTTGACGACACGTTTGGCGCAGTGGTTGAGCGATTGACTGCTGCGCAGCATGTCGCGGGTTCGATTCCCGCACGGAACAAATATTTGAGTCTGGGTGTTTTTCTATCTATAATATGTACCTATTTATAAAAAAAAAAAAATGTATATAAGTAGTTTATAAGCCATCTCGTTACCATAACACAAGCATTAGGTTGCTTAGCTTGGGACTAGATGGCGTTGTGTGAAATGTCCAAGGATATTTATTTTATTATTTATTTATTTATCTGATAAATGAAATGCTAAAAGCAGGTTATCGTATAATTTTGTGTTAATTTAGAAGATTTCAAAAAGTAGCAGTGTTAACTGACTTCTGTTGCTGACCGTACCTACCTAGCTAAATGTTTCACCTGTCCAATTCAGATAGTTGGTTATCATTTGTCGAGACTAACTGCTATTCATTTGAAGTTTTTTTAACACAGAGTGTAAATTATTTAGATAGGTAATCAACCAATTTGATCAGCTTCATGAAAATTTAAAAACCGTTTAAGATATCAGCAATTTTATCAGGCCCTTACTACAAAATTAAATGAACGGATAATTCGATTATAAATGAGACATAAATTGACTAGGAATTTAATTAGGATTGGCACTGGACATTGGTTAATTTTGCCATAAATGGAATATGACTTATCTTAATGGTTTTGCTAATCAATACATTTATCCATAAAGATTATGATTATAATTTTAATCCGGTCAATTTACTGAATAAATACCTACTTATCTTAGTATCTTGTTCTAGGTGCAGTTAATGAATATTGATATCTACTGCGGTTAAAAGCCTTCCAGAGCTTTCCATACACTTTATATGTAGGTATCGTATTCTTATCTTATTTATATATAATTAGGTATATATTATTATATTTATAGTTTGTAATAGGTATTATGTGTATCTTTATATTTAAATAAATATTTATTCCTAAATTTTTCGAAATTGCACCTGCCACTGCTTGTCTCTGCATCACCCAAAGGTTGACTGGTAGAAAATGCCTATGGCATTAAGTCCGCCTCTGTACATTTGTGCTTGAAGTGTTAAATAAATAAATAAATAAATATCGTAGTTATCTTTTGAAGAGACTTAAATTCCTCATTCTTAATTTTATGATGACACTTAAGATCATCCTATATCCAAATATAACAAAAAATGCTTTGCTGGAATTCAGAAACAATGCTTTAACAACTGAAACATTTTATATACTTTAGCCTTTATTCAACAGCAAACTTTGTTGTTTTCGATGAAAATATTCCTGAAATGCTTAGGTACCTAGGAAGTCTGAGCCACTATCAAACCCCATAACTCCTGTCAGTGCAAGGTGTTCTAAACAAAACATCCACTCTTAAACTATAGTTCCTACATAGATGCGAGGTACAAGAACAAGGGAAAAGCTCCAGTTTCCGTGTCGCAATACCCTTGGGGCTTGTAGCTTTATCGTACCTTGTCGTGAAGGAACATCCTTTTACAGTGCCCATAAGTTGCTGGCACAGCCTAACAACCGAACCTACTGCCTACCACCAGTACCACCATATTGTAGATGGAGCAGGATAAAGGAATGTTCGCATTCTGATTTATGCACTGCTAATTGTCGGTTTTGTGTTTCAGGACGGTATTTGGTGCAGATTGTTATGTATTTTGTGGGTAATTTTATCTTTGTTCGGTATATCCGCCTTGTTATTTATTGGCAGATAAATTGGAACGTAAAGGGACTTGTTTATCGCTTGTAGACTAGGTATTTGAAGGTCGGGTAGACAATTCTACGACGAAAATTAAGTTCTGTACTTACCTACATTAAAAAACAAGAGAATAACGAAAAGCCTGAACACACACAGCCCACACACACACACAGCACAGCACAGCACAGTCTGACACGGCCTGAATACCTAATTACTTTAAAGCAAAACGTGATAATTCCATATCTGAACTCTTTAATTCGATAAACGGACGCTCCCCACTTTGAGGTTCTCATATAAATAAAAAAAAAAAAAAAAACAAAAGACATACAACATACGAAAAATTCGAATGACGAATCAAAACAAAGTCCAAGCGGTTATTTAAGTAACAGAATAAATCGGCTCGCATTTCGGTCACGTCCGAAGCCAGTCGTGACAGAGTATACATCACGGTGAGATAAAGGCCCTTCGTATCGTTGCCTGTGCCCACTCACGGTTTTGCTTTGGAAAAAAAACGGACAATATGCTCTTTAGCACTTAGTGTGATTCAGTACCGTGTTTTGTTGTTCTCTAGGTCTTAGACTTTCTATTGTTGTTGGAAAATAAAGACACTAGCACTAAGACCCAGAGTAGCAAAAAGAAACATACAAAGCAAAGTCTGTAGGGCTGTAGGCAAAGGTATGTAGGTAAGTATAGCGTATCCATGACAAATTATGTTTTTGATTATTTTCCTCAGTCCTAAATATTTTTCAAGCATTTAGGTACAGTTGACCCATTTTACTTACAAATAGGATCGTGCAATGTCTTCAGGCGAAAATTTGGAATACATAAACAGTAGGTCGCTTTGGCGAATACCATTCTCAGAACCTACAGGGCTTTTGTAAAATTGTAAAAGGGTAACATAAAAACTACTCATTACTACCCAGTGTGTGAACGAATACTATGTGTATTGGTAATTTTTAAGACCGCAAAATGATACGTTGCAAGCGTGCAAAGCGGTCAGAAGGTGTAATGAGGTATAATGCAATGTTTTGACCTATGTAGAGCTGCTTCATTGATTGCTACTTGTTCAGAGAGTAAAAAAGTTACCAAGAAGAAAAAGTTTTTACACAAATTACTTACACGGTAAACATCCACGTATGTTGAGACAGCATATATTAACTTTGCCTATTTGTAAGTATTTACATATCGATTTAAAACACGTCACGGAATGTATGTTTTTTCTTTGGAAATCCTATAAATCTTTGGCCGATCAATATTCATGAGTTTTAATGTACAAATGTGACTTCTGTATTAAAATAACATGAAAGTTACTGGTAGTTGGAAAATCAAATTAAATGGACGCTGTCAATTGGTTTCACGGTTTCTTAACTTTTATTTTAACTAAAGAATATTTAATACAGATTTGGAATTAGGTAGAGAAAATTAAACAAAAAAAAAACTACTTAAGTAAGTACCTAACCTTTAACCGACCTTTTTAACCTTGACCTATTGATTGATCTTGAATAGCGACCAAACCGCTTTGAAACCTAATAGGTAGGTAAGTAAGCAGGGTACCTCCTAAATATCAGCAGATATACAAGACAAAAAAGACATTCGACGCCTCTCGATTATTATTCATCCTTCAGGCATTAGTTACATTAAGTCTAAAATCAGATACCGCCCTCCACCAAGTTGCATGGTAGAAACCAAGTTGCATGGTACACCTCATACAAACTATACAGCCAATTATCGCACATAATAACGCTAACTATTCTTACACCACCATCAGTCATGCACGCACACGATCAGATATTCGCGCCACAGAATAAACAAGACTAGGCAAAAAGGGGCTCTGCAAACAAGAATAAGTTGGCAATAATTTATTCAAGTGTGAGTTATGTAGTATTAAGTTTATGTGGGCGGAGGGGTGCGGGGTGCGGGGGCCGCTATCTGCTGGCAGACACGAGGACCTGACTTATGGAGGGACTGACTAAAGACCTCTACTAAGGGTTGGCCGAGGATTTATATTGGATGTTATTTAGGATCGGGCTGTGATATGATTGGAAGTATACCTACTGGTTTTGTGGTACCGTTGGGCATAAAATGTGAAGGTGTTTTCGTTGCTGAATTAAACTGATATCTTGGCCTTTGATGAAACAAAAGCTGTGCTGTGCTGATCTCTTATGGGTTTTACGTCAGAACGCAAAATTGAAATGACATACTGCGGGGTAATTGCGCAACACACTAAAAATGGCAATCGATCACAATGTCTTTCACTTTGAGTTCATTTTCAGTTTGAGTTTTCAGTTCAGCTACGTTCATTGCGTTATCTGTACCTACACGTCGTTGAGCAAACACATTTTTCAAACAATGGAAGCATTGGATTGGCAATTTCCTTCAAAACCTTCGGAGTATGATTGAAAGTGTGTTACGTAATTAGAGTGTTGACACTGAAATGATTAGACTGCTGAAGTATCAAAATGAAAAATTCAGTGACTTTACTCTTGATGAAGTTCTGAAGTAAATCTAGAGGAGCTCGTGGCTAAGTAATAACAGCCGCACGGGTCGGGTCTTGCCGGCGTTGGTCAGTGGATGGGTGACCATCTTCATCTTTACATACCGAGACTCCTCCGTGCCTCGGAAAGTACGTTAAGCCGTTGGTCTCGGCTGTCATTCGTGGATCTTTGACAGTCGTTACGAGTCGTCAGAAGCCCAAAATTCTGACAATGAGTCGTCAGAAGCCCAAAATTCTGACAATAAGTCTTACCAAGGAGTATCGTATTATCCAGTTACTGGGTTGTGGAGGTCAGATGGCAGTCGCTCCGTGTAAAATACTGGTATTCAGCTGCATCTGGTTAGACTGGAAGCCGACCCCAACATAGTAGGGAAAAGGCTAGGCAGATTGACTCTTGATGAAGTTCCTTCTTTATTGACAGGCAAGCAATGCAACCATAGACGAAAAATGCAATACTTCATGGACACTAAAGTAAAATAAATATTTTAGGCCATGAAAACGCATAGGCGTCCACGATGACAAATACAGAAAATATCATATTAATTTAAAAAGACAATTCCCTAACCATAAAATCCCAGTGAAAAACAAAGGAACGACAATTCTTCGTGTTACCATAGTAACACAGTTGCTAAACGCGGCTGATTCTCAAACTTTCATTGGAATGCAGATGTTCGCTTCTTTGATTTAGCTTTTCCACTTCGCTTGTTGGATAATTCATGCCCAATGAATAGGTAAATAAACATGCTGCGAGGTATAAAAACGGTTGGAAAAACTGTGTGAATTTGTAGGTGAGGCTGTTATTTTTTACACTGTGGCAAGAAAATTAATTTCTTGCTTTGATTGAATTATTGCTGAAGGATGGGAGAAATACAGTGTGTGGTAACCGTTTATGGTATGCATAATGTATTTTTCCGGGAAGCCGGAAGAGCGAGGAGGGGGCGAGCCTCAAATTCAAGGTTTAAGTTTTAGTAGATAACTGTACCTAACAGTTAAAGTGAAAGTAGGTACTTACTGAAATTCTGGAACAACAAATTGTTTCAGCAAAATGTCAAGATTTTTGTACATGAAAATAATAGGAACCTTGGAATAGGTATCTACTCTTTTATTTAATTAAGTACCTACGGACGAACAACCCAAAAGGATCAAATCATGAAAGAAAAACAAGTCCCCCAAATATTTTCATAAAAGGTGATGGAGGAAGATGATGTGATGAAAATTGTTTTCTTTTTTCAGGTAACATCAGCAGCTATTCCATGAGAACATGACGTTTTGGTAATTGTGAATTTATATTGGAAGGATGAAATGCCAGCAAGACAGTATTGAACCTTTGGAAACCGCTGATACCCGGCATACCCCGAGCTCACCAAATGCCACGATGCACAACTACTAAAGAAAGTCAGACCTATTGCACGACAACACGAAGATATTATATAAAGACTCTGTTGGGTTTGTTTTATGTTTATATTTAAAGGCAGTATATTATGGGCCGAGCATGACCTTTGGGTTTTCAAGGGACTATCTTTGATAGTATTTTTCGAATGACGAAAGACAAAAGGTCAATTAAAAAATGAAATCCAGAATTTTTGAGAACAAGTTAATAATTTAATTCTGTGAAAGAAAAGAAGTGATGTAATACATCACTTCGACTTCTTCGATTTTGATAATTTCATTGTTATTATTTCATAGCAATTTGTTTCAGGAAATTTTGGAAACTTGTATATGAACTTACAGTGTAGGTTATTGTGACAAATGCCTCCTCGTAGTTCAGACTACACTCTATTTTCCCGAAAAAGTAATTTTCCTGAAAATTTCAAGTACAGACCAGTTGCTAGTACCATAAGATTTATGTCAGTAGATACACATGTAATACATGAAACGTTCATTTATTAGTAGGCGTTCAATATAAGTGGGTAGTATTTTTGTTCAAGAGCCGATTCAATTTTGTTGTGCAATGTAATTGAGCACTTATAGCTTCGGGCTTTGGCTTCAATAATGACCTCTTTTTGGTGTTCTTATGAGCTTCTTAAAAATAAGTTTTTGTGTGGTTTTTTTATGATGTTGCGAGACGAATTCTTTGTGGTTTTTCGCATGTAGAATGTTTTATAACACGAAGATGCACCACAAACCTTTATCAAATTATGTTAATTTTATGTAGGTAGGTAAATAATGCAGTTTTATATTTTAAAGAAAGCATTCGTTAGTTTTATATACATTTTTTTTAAATAAATTAAAACTGTTGAGTGACGTAATTTATTGTTTTATTGTTTCCTTTACTACCTATAGATAGATAGATATATAGACCTAGTTCAGGCTATCGCTTTGCCCGGGTTTCCCTCATGTTGCCCACACCACAGCAGATGGTAAAGGGTTATTTAATAGTGTTGGAAGGTGGCAGGCTTAAGTACTTACAACCTGTCATTATTTATGTGGGCACCATTAGGATCTTGATATGGACTTGGTATATTTATGATAGAGCTTGCAAATGGTGCAGAGATAAAATATAGTCACTTAAGGCGAAAGCGCCAGGGTAGCCCGCGAAATTCAAAATTTCTTACGTTTTTTGCAATTTGTAGGTCAGTGTGAGCTTGTATGTTGATTAAAATATGATTCGCGGCCGTAGCTAATATGGCTTTACAGAATTATAATCATTAGAATCAGCAATACAACTTCATAAGTTAGCATTTACCTCAAACCTCATGATTTCATGAAATCGCTAGATTTGAGATAAATGCTAACTTATGAAGTTGTATTGCTGATTCTAATGATTATAATTATGTAAAGCCATATTAGCTACGGCCGCGAATCATATTTTAATCAACATACAAGCTCACACTGACCTACAAATTGCAAAAAACGTAAGAAATTTTGAATTTCGCGGGCTACCCTGGCGCATCAACCTTAAGTTAGTATCGATTTCTGGATATTTTTTAAGTAAATATTTGATATTTTTTACTTTATTGCAATCCATAATGTAGGTACACATACTGGTGGAAATAATTAATCAAAATGGAAACAATTATGGATTATGTCGGGCACGACAAACGTTAATTTACTTTTGTTACAGTCTATAATTAAAGCAAATGACAAATGCTTATCTCAATTGAATATTTAGACATATTTAAGTACATTTGACGAAATTGTAAAAGTTGGCTGAGATAATTTCAACCTACCTGAACTGTATAGGTAAGAAAACTTAGGTCTAAAAAATGATGCTCGTCGTATTAAAAGGCTGGTCTTATAAATACAGGCGTGTTCTTCAGTAAGATCCGCCTTACCAAATACAATTAATTAAAGCCTTAATAGAATTTGAAGATTTGATAAATATAATCGACCACATAAGATACGCGATACCTAGTAGAAATACACAGACAAATCATTGCTTGAAAAGGCTGTAAAAACATTAAAATATTTTAAGATTTTTACAGATAAAATGCTAAGTTACAAGTTAGTCTATCGCCTTAGTCATGTACCTAAGTATAATTAATGTAGGATTTCGACTGTCAAAAGTCAGAAAAAAACTAGTTTAGTAGTCGCCTAAATTAATACAGACATAAATATTGCATCTGTGAATATTCCAATAGATTATAAAAAATATATGGTAAATACAAAAATTCCGTTTTAAAAAGCTACATTTTTTCCTATTTTATTTGCTTGAGGTAGGTGTTTGCCATACCATACTGACCAATTCAAGTAGGTATTGGTCATTATTATGTAGGTAAGCACATAGATAACATTTAAGGAAACTGATACCTTCCCTTGTATGGTAAATCACTATGATAATAAGGTAGGAATTGTTCTCACGACTAGTCTCGACCATTTGAACTGCACTTAGAACCTAATAAATAACGTTACAGTTACTGAATGTTCCTAGGAAAATATAGAAGCTCAGTTTTATAAAGGAAATATAATCCAAGACTTCACGCCTGCAAAAACCATGCGATACAAATTAAATAAAATAGGAACGAAATGGAGAAGAAAAATTACAAAATTAAATTAACAGATTGTATAAACTGGTTTTCCTTACCTTTAACGATGAACGCATATCAGGGCACTCATTAACACTAATTAACTTAATCTTAGTTAAACGGAAGTTTAACTATAAACTTTCACTGATCTTGTAGAACTATAGTTTGATTATCTCTCATAGATATCTGAAGGCAAGCGTGCACAAGAAGGATTTTTACAAGACTAAATGGCTAACAACAAACTGGCCCTAACACAATAGCCTCAAACGTATATTTAACTTCGATAAAACAAAACAAAAACTTAGCTAACAAAACGGTTTAGCCTTTTGTTTAAAACGCGTTCGCGGAACCCTGTTGCTACGAAAAAATAAAAATAAAACAACGTTTTTGTTAAAAAACGTAACCCTTACAGCGACAAAGAACCATTTTTTGGGCCTCAAAATGGGTTAACTGTGTGACGCAAACTTGAAAGGAAGTGTAATAAAAATATATATTCAGAAAAAAAATACCTTTCTATAATATATTGCGAATAATATCGTAAGAATCCCGCAATGTTTGGCCTTGTCCGTACCGATTTTATTGCACCGTAAACCACTAAAAAGTACCTTGTTAGAGTAACATTGACAATGTACAAAGGTGTTCCGGACCATTAGCCTTGTTACGAAACAAAGGTACCTAGATAATTACACCTTCGGAGCTTTTTTAGAAGAAAGTCTTTCTCCTATTGTTGTTTTTGCATAAAATTGTGCAAAATTATTAATTGTTATGAATGTTTTGTCACGCGCAATTTGGCAGGTGATGAGGACAATATGACAACATTTCTTTATCCAACAAAGAAATTTCGATTTTTGTGTTACCTACATATTTCAGTTTGTTTCTTACCTTTGCTGTATACAGTGCGTGATTTTGTTATTCTAGATTCTCAATAAAAAAAATTCGATCAGTGATTAACAACAGCAATTTTTCAACATTATTTCAACATACCCAGGTAAGTTATTTTTCAACCATGAATTTAAAATTAATATTCAAACGACGCATTATTTAGGCGGACGTGTTAGTCTTAGCTACCATAGTGCTGCCAGTACATAAATCACTGGCAATATATAGATAGTAGATACATTTGCATATCTAGGAGCGGGCACGTACTGGTCGAAGCCACAAAGCCGCCTAATGGAGCGACAATCGGCGCCACATTTCATAATTATCGCCTATTTTGACTGGACAATATCGGAAGCTTACAGGGCCGCTCGTACTACGGACGGTAGATTAGATACTGTTACTGTCCGTTACCGTTACAATGACGGTAGAGTAGGTATTTATTTAGATTAAGATTGTTGCCTGTAATATTTACTCAAAATGTTGGATTTCCACATTTTCTTTATTTATTTTGCGATGCGATTGCTGCGAATCCACGTCCTGTAAAAATATTTTTACTTTTTCATGCTCGTCATAATTATCATCTGCCCATTTTTCCAACTATGTTAGGGTCGGTTTCCAGTCTAACCGGATGCAGCTGAATACCAGTATTTTACATGAAGCGACTGCCTATCTGAACTCCACAACCCAGTTATTGGGTATTACGATTACTTTTTCATGTTATGTTTTTTTGAGCAGTTGATAAAATAACCTTACCTAGAAGTGAATGAGTTAACCTACCAATGGTTTTTACATTCTGAGTCAGGTGAGTGACGAAAGAGGCAAAAATAATATTTGTAGTTTTCCTTAAGAATCGATTTTCATATGAGGTACAAGCGTTAACTCAAAAGCGTTACGTTTTTCTGCGCAACGCACCTTGCGCACCTTTCACTTTCAAATGTATGTTATACTTGTTTTGTTTATTTTCGGCCAGTCTTCATTGTAGCGGTCAATCTATCTATTATATTCAAAGACAAGAAGGATTCGTGTACTTCAGGAGTAAACTCCCGTCGTGCGTCGGAGCTCATACACACACACACACTTTTTTTCATCATATCATCCTTCCCAACATCTTTAGCCATCGAAACAAATCAATAGCATCAAACGCTCCTACAGCACTTGGAACATCAGCGACCATCATTATCGCACGTTTGTTCGACGTATCAGGATCACAATGCCGCTGCCAAATGCGAACGGACTTATGATAGGACACTTTTAATGCACCATTCACTGACGCTAATAGACCGTAATGGGTTACGTCGCTGAAATATGGATTGGACTATAGGTTTCCGGGTTGCTGTGGTTCTATAAATTCGATCTGCTTTTGTCATAGGATTCAGAGCAGACGTAGTGTACCCAAAGGAGCTACCTACAGTGGAATAATTGTATAGAAACAAATGAAAATTAACTAGATGTTCTTTTGTTTTAATATGGAAAGTCGTGTGGAAAATAGTCATCGGTTTTTTTTAGAAAATTAACTTATAATGCCTGTAAGTATTTTCAGGTATCTACTTACTATGAAAAACATTTTTCATTGTGCCTCTATGTGACCAAAATTATTGGAATTTTTCAAAAGAATCTATTATGTAAGTATGAATATTTTAAGGTTTTTTTCATAATGCCTGTAAATATTGTTACTATAAAAAAAAAATATCATTATCATGTGCGACAATTTTAAGTAGATTGCTCAATTAAGTACCTACCTATTTAATGACACTAAAACATGTTACCTACATCGAATAATCACTTTAATTAAAAACCAATTCCGACCACTACAGCACATAGAAGACAGAAAATATACCTACATAGATATTCAAATATAGGTACGCTTCGGCATTTCGGGTCGGCTCATTACACTTAATTGTAGGGTCATTCGCGGACGCCCATTAGGCCTTGATGGGTGGTCCCAGGCCAAAATAGCTGCACTAATGCCCGGGCAAAAAGTTAGGTACCGGTCAGGAAGTATTTAGTTAGTAAAAAATTTAAACACCCTCTTACTAGGTCGGATAGGCAAAGTTTGTGGTTAAATAACAATTAGGATTCGTGTTAGTGTTAGGATGGTTTTAAGTAATTTTAGTGTTTTTATTGGGATTTAATTAGTGGTGTTCAATGGCTTGATGTCGAGTCAAAATATACTTGCTTGATAAAAATTGTGGCAATTACCTACAGAAAAATAAATTGAAGTAGAGACAAAACACTGCTTTACGGTGCAATATTATTCAAATTCAATTTTATTTTATTTTTATCAAACCATTCATATACAGGGGGTAAGTGTAAACAGTGGCAACCTTTTAAGTGGTCATTTTACTCATCATTATGAACAACTTTTACTATGGGACCAAACCTGAAATCGCGAAAAAAAAATCTGCTGTTCATTACCTACATTTATGTTCGCATAATTCGTCAAAATGTAGGGAACAGATGATTTTTTTTTCGCGATTTCAGGTTTGATCCCATAGTAAAAGTTGTTCACAATGATGAGTACAATGACCCCTTTAAAGGTTGCTACTGTTTACACTTACACCCTGTATACAGGATGTCTCAAATGTAGTGGTCCAAAGGCGAATAGGGTAAAGCGGAGGTGGCCTTATGATTGTAAAAACATTTTTTTTAAATTTGTGTTTACAAAATTTCGCTAAAGCTTAATAAAAAGTTAGAAAAGACAAGTAAAAATAAAATCTGAAGCGTTGCAGAGCCACATTGAACGTAAATAGAAACATAATCTTGTACTTACTATTAAACACAATTAGGTTTAAAACACATGTATTTAAGCAAATTGAGAATAACAATATCGGCATCGTAAAACCGCGCGAAAAAGGGTACAAGAAGTGTCAAGTGACAGATCGTAGTGACGGGCACGCGTCTTCGATTGAGTAGTGCTGTGTAGACTCGATTTTATCTCGCTAACATTACCTACACTATCAAAGTGTCTTCCAGCCAGATTTGAACTCGCTACGTCGAAAATTTTGTTCACAGGGTCGTAAAATCCAAGTAAAAGTGTAAAAATTCTTAAAAATTATTAAATTAGCGAAATTTTCTGAACTGTTGAGAATAACCCGACTATATTAAATTTTTAAATGATAGATGGCCATACCCATTTGCCTTTGGACCACTAAGTATGAGACAAGCTGTATTACCTTCGTAGTCCACACTTCCAAACAATGGTTCATAAACATTTCAAGTTATACCTACACTTTAAAAGGAAAACAATTTCTCGCTTACTTTGCGTTCAAGCGACTAGGGAAATATGTGCAGGCATAATAGATAAGCTTTACAGTAAGTCGCCTTAACAGCTTTTGTTTCCGAGAAAATATACATTTTTCATAAACACCCGAGGGCGGTGTGATGGAAAATTGCCTGTAATACATAAGATACAACGGTCATAATTGTTTGAATTACAATATTAAAAGCTGAAGAGCGCACGTGTAGGGAAAATTGAACGCTTCTAGAGCAATTTACAACGCTTTATAAGATATCTGTATTGTGATGGGTTCACGTTGGACCTATTTAATTGATAGGATGATGTTTGGAGTTCTGCAGGAGTTCGAAACTAGGCACTTTGTAAATTGTATATAAGTAGCACATTTGATATGAATCTAAGTAGTGTACTATGTAGTACACTTAAATGATGGAATTTTCAAAATTGAAGGGGGTGTAATAGCAGTTCTGGCATTATTTTGTCTCAAGTCTCAATGTAAAATCAGCAACAAAAGTCGATTATCGACTTTTGTTGAGTTTTTGCAGCACTTGAGTTTTCTAAATCTTAATTATTGAGAAAAATAATTCCTTAAAATCGGAACAGATGTAAATTTTTAAAGAAAATTAACTCTTAAATGCTTAAATGCATTTGTGTTACTTAATTTAGATGATGTCAAAAAGTTGCAGTGTTAACCTTCTGTTGCTAACCGTATCGCAATAGGTGACTTTTCGCAACTGCAAGAGTTGTTTTTATTTAAAACAAGGACTCTATAAATTAGGGGACTAATTGATGGTCGTCCACTTACATCGCGTGACCACAGCCTAACAGCCTAAGGGTTAAGCTATGCAGAGTGCAGTTATTAAGGTCATGCAATCGTGTAAAAGTAAGTACCTACTTAACGAGAATTAGAGGATAAATCATGGGGAAATGGGAATACAAAAACGTAGTCACCTGACAGTGTCAATGTCTTTCCTGAGGTCTACCCTACTCATAGGGTCTACATGATAATCGATTGTTAAAGTATGTCTTTTGTTTTGCCAATAAACGCATTTTTCTTTCTTTTTTTTTTTGTCACAAACACGTGTCTTATCGATGTCATTACTGCATGGGGAAAAAGCCTTCTTTTTTCGTAAAATTTCTGACCATTTACACTCCACCAGCTTTTGCCAGTGGGTTCGCCTGCGTAGAGTATGGAAATTAAGCCACGGAAACGTACTACCGGCATAAAAAGTAGCCTATGTGCTATTCTAGACTATAATCTACAGGGTGTAAGGGACAGCCCTCCGCAAACTAACAGGGTGCATTCAGCTCCTCATTTTGAATCATATTCCACCGGAAATTTTTTCAGGAAAATTTTCATTTTTTAAATATTTTTTTCAGTTACATTTTCTTTATTTCAATGTAAAATTACATTGTGTGTTCGCCATTTATGTAAAAAAACAGCAAAAAACAAAACTCAAAACAAAAAAACCAGCAATGGATGTAGAAATACGCTAACGAATGACGCGTGAAATCAGCTGTTCACTTTCTGTCTAGCTACAGAGTTCATCGAACTCACCGCATACCTATTACCTACCCCTCCCAACCAATAATAGACGCTCCGATTTGTGCACAAAAACACAAACAAATCAGGTTTATTGGATTCCCATAACGTTCCTGAAAAAAATTCGTGTACCGGTCAACTTAGAATGACATACTGAATTCACCCTATCAGTTTGCGGAGGGCTGTCCCTTACACCCTGTATATCTGTGCCAAATTTCATCCAGATCCGTTCAGCCGTTCTGGCGTGATTGAGTAACAAACATCCATCCATCCAAACTTTCGCATTTATAATATAGTAGGATTCGTAGGAAGTAGGATTGACCCAACCAGACCTTCACGACCTTGACGACTATGCCCTCGACAGGAGTCAGTCACATCACGTCCTTCCCTATCAGTCAAGGTGCATCCGAGTGACATGACCACTTGACCAGCCCACTACCACTTTATACTGGGCAACAAGCTTGAATTTATTCGTTAAGTGCAATTACTGTTCCAAGAACACAGAATATTATGGTAAATTGCTACAATCTTAAATGGCACGATTATAGGGACAATACATATTAATTCCGTGCTAGGAGTTACTTAGTAATTAATATTGATAATTTCGTAGAAGCTCACGCTGTTAATCAGCCATACACAGATAGCGTTTGGTAAATAATATCGTTTGCGTGTTCACGAATCGTATCACAGCGATATATCGGCGTTCACACTGTAAGCTATTGTTTTGTTACTAAAACCAATCGGGAGTTTATTTACAAACGTAAGAGCGCAACCGAGGCGAAATTAAAACCTGCCACGGTATCACAATTGGCAATAACCAATCTCTTATCCGTAACATATCTCTATAGACCTTTTAACATAAACGAAGCGCGGCCGCGGGCGGCGAACTAATCTCCATAACTTTAATCCTTTAACCCTCGCAGTACCAGGAATCCAATCAAACAGTACAAGCACCCCCGCCCCCCTCGCGCACCCTGCATCCCTCCCTGCGTCCCCCACCGCGCCCCTGCCGCGTCTCGCCTACGCAGCCTGTCCCGAGTAATTATCAAAGCTTTAATGACGTCATAAATCGAGTGTATAATCTAATCTGGAAAAGCCCCGGGCTCCAGCGCGCGGCTTAATGGTGTGAAAGCTACCTTATCTCCCGCCATGTGTGAATAGAGCTTTATACGCGGCCGCCTGAAAGCTCGCGCGCCGGGAAACTTTGGAAAAATATGTCGTAGAACATTCGAGATAAGAATGTGGGACGTGGAACGCTTTCAAGTTTAATAGAAAATCGAACATTATCGTAAAGGAGATGTCTTTGCTAACAAATTCTTTGGAAGTGTATCTTGTACAGTATGTAGTAGTTAAGTACGGGCGGTAAGAGGATTATAATGCTACGCACACACTATCGTACGACATGACAACACTATTAATTTCACTGTTATGTGCTGAACCTCAAAATCGTTGGACGATTAAGTTATTAACGTCTGGAAACAACGGCTTCGAGAATCACTGAAGAAAAGTTCTGTTAGAAATGTTGAAAATGTGGTTTTTATAACTGTCTCGATTTTATCGAAAACAATGAAACACTCATAAAACAACTAATTGCGCTAATCTAATTAAAAATTCATCACGACTTTGAAATAAGTTTTGATTAACTTTCCTTTTCGTGACGGGGGTTTTTTTTCAGAAGGCAAACTTTTTGTAAAGTTTTATGATTTTGAAAGTCCCAAATTAAATTTTAACGATTCACTTTAACACTTCCCAACGATATCCTCTTGGTGTTGCATCGCGATTTCATAGCCAAAGGTCAATCTCTCTGTATCAAATTGTTGATTGCACATAATGGTCGGGGCCAGACTGTGAGTGCCGCCGGTGTTCCGACACTATTATTGAATTACACGCCAAATTCAATCTAACGCCTTTGTAAGGTGAATTATAAAACTGCGTACAGTTTTATAGCCTTCGATTCGATACACCGCCACAGACTAACCATAAACGCTCAACTCAACTCAACCTACTGCGAGATTCTCGATTTAAATGTCAAGATTTTTTTGTCTCTCACCTTCTACGGAATGGGAATCTCTGGTACGATTTGTTTAATACCGTTTATGCGACGATTCGATTTTAACTAGACATCGATTGCGATGAATCGATTTGTTGTTTCTCACGTTTTTGTTTCGTTAACCTTTCGTGTAATTGATTTATTATCTATAATAGTTTTTATATCTGATATTTGAAATCGATTTCTGTGGCAGATCACGGAATTTTAAATCGGAATATTTGTGAAATTTTTAGGCTATTAAAATGAGTCTAGAAAAATCTTTCTTTTAATACTTCGTGCACGTTTTATTCCACAGCGTCTGAGCAAAATTTGGAATTGCTACTTGAAAAGGAATCGGTGTACAAAAAATTATAAGCTGCGAAATAACGATAAAAGTTAATGAAAGCCGTTGGTATAATTTTATTTGTTCGACGGCTTTTCCACTATCAACCGCATACGCCTTAATAATCTATGCTCATAAGCACACCATACAGCCATTATCCTAAAATTCGTCTCTCGCAGAGATCCCCCGCCTCGCTGCTTAATGAACGAATAAATAAATTGAGCCCTTCTTGTAAACAGCTAACGTGATACTCTTAAGGGCCCCACTGTACGGGGTAAGTGGATTTCTGTGTTGTACCGAATCTGTATGTACTATATGTGTACATAATGTGGGGTCTGCAAAATTGCTCGGAGCGAAATTTCGAGTTTTATTCCGATATACATTGCGCTATATCTTCTGAGCGAGATCGCTTCTTTTAGCGAGCATCGATGAGAAAGTTCAATGTATTATAAAATAAATGGTAAATAATGCTTTCGTGTCTACAAAGCCGTTGTAGTATGTTGGGCTTGGGTATAAATCTATTCATGTTTGGGCATAGTGCGTGCACTATTGGAGGGAAACCGACTAATAAGTCACGTAAAGGAATTAACTGCGGGGAAAATGAGCCCGCTCGTGTGTTAAGCGGTGGTTAAACTTAGTCAAATTATTTATTAAACAATCATAAATAAATCTGATGTTGTGTTGATAAGGGTTTTCAATAGATTTATGTTCTAAAATAATGTTTAATGTGTACGGAAACTTTGGATTGAATAATTTTGTGTTGAAAAATGTGTAGCATGTGTAAATAAAATAATTATTTAATGCATGTAGGTAGAGGCATGCCGTAAAATAGCATTTTGGGGGAAACATTATTTAAAGTTTAATATGGCATTACAAATGAATCAGGTTGTAACGTGAATAATGTTGAATACTGAACGCTTTTTCAACATACTCAATATAAAAAGTTATTTCTCAATAGGTACCTACTCGAACAGTAGCTCAATTATAACTAGCCAAAAGAAAATAAAACACAAGTTATCATACAAAACCCATTAAATTAATTACCAACAACACACTGCATCGACAACATGACTTAAACAGCATTACGACTCCCAAAACGCTTATCCGTTCCAACATTTTGCCGACCATACATTACAGTGAATTATGATTTTGTGCGTCGTATTTAATATCGTAGGCCACAAATAACTGCGATAACGCACACTGTGCTGACTTACCTTAAAACGTTGAGAAACAAAGTGTTGTTCAAGGCTGGTTCGTGGTTATATTCGTCTCCCATTTGCTGGCCGTGTTCCGTGTTCAATGTTTTGACATTGACTCTGCTCATCTGCTTCGAGAGTAGTGTGAGCATGGTCTTACTAATGTTTAGGGCTCCTTTTGTCTTAGATAATATTGTTTTGGCAGTAAACTTACCAACGATGGCAATGTCTTTCCCATTGATTGATATGGAATTAAGTATGTATCACAGATTTGATTTTTATAGATGTCTAAGCATGAAGTGCTTATCTCATCTATCTACTATAGGATATAAATAGGTATCTACATTATCGACTGCATAAGCTCTAGAAACATCATTTTTTCGTACCAGCAATCATCATTATCTTCTTATTTACCCTTGTCTCAAGTTACTTGCGGTCGCTGCTTCACTTTTTCTTCTTCCACTCTCCCCTGTCAACCGTCACGCTATCGCGCTCGCTTCTCTTTCATATAATTCCTCACACAATCCTTCCATCTCTTCTTTAGCCATCCTCTCCCTCTCCATCTATCAACATTTAAATTATCGCACTTTTAATCACATGCGTTTCCTCCCTCCTCATTACATGCCCATACAAAGTCAAACGATTTCCTTTCACCTTTTCTGTCACTGGCGCGGGCGCCATTTTCAAACTCCCCCTTACTTATGTTCATTTCTTATACTTTTTCGTCGACTCCCACAATGATCTCAACATTCTCATCTCCACTCCACTGCATGCAATTTTTAATCCATTTTCTTCACGGCCTATCATTCCGATCCATACAGTACGATTCATAGGCCTTATCACGGACTTGTAAATTTTCCCCTTTTTGAGGGACATCCATGGGTCGCAAGTTCCTGTGACCTGTCGCCATTTCATCCATCCTGAGTTGATCCGGCGCGTTACGTCTCGGTCTACTTCGTCTTGGACAAGCAACCATCCTATCAAACATTAAATGTATCTTACATATTAGAAGACATAAGTAGTCCTTCCGTAAACTATCGGTCAGTAAATAAACAAGAGCACTTGAGTACATCGAAACACGATAGTGCAATAGTAGGGGTCACTGTCTTAATGGAACCCAAAGCTTAGATTACGTAAGGCAACCAATATAAACAAGGCTTGGTTACCGAGATAACGTGAGCCTCGGTATTTAGTCATCTATTTAAAGAAAGAACACCATTAATTTCGGTGGGCATTATTTACTGAGCTAAGTAGGCACGGAACGGGTTCCTTGTAACACGATAAATTCAGTCGAAAGCCCCGAATAAATCTCATTGGTACGCGATAAGGATCAATGTCTCACGCGACGTATTTATTTATTTAAACCTTAGCATAATACGGAACCCGGAAGAGTGGGTGTCGACGAACTCGATATTTTCGATGCTTTCTCTTTTCAAAAATAAATCGACGCGCCCCTGCTTTTTCCGATTATGAAAAGAATCGAGAGTCTCGATTCTCGAATATCGAATGCTGCATCGATTTCGTGACGGCACCAGTGAAAACAGACGGAGGTAAGAGCACGAATTTATTGAACGTGAAAATTATCGCTTCAGTTTTACATACGCGTAAATCTGATTTATCGTGAGTTATCTTAACTACGGTCGACGTGACTTACGACGAGCTCACATATAAGACGCGAAATGTCCTCCCTCAGAAGTTCAAGACGAAAATATAGTAGCCATGAAATTATGTACGAGTAATCTGCGCAATCGATACGCACTAAGATATTTATCGAGGAATTTACGAGAATGTACAAAATTTTGTAATGGTTATAATACGAGAAATATAGTTTAATAAAATTTAATAAAATCATTGTTGATTTGCAACTGAAAAATTACATATTATATTATGTAAGTTAATTACCTTCATAAAGTCTTCTCTTCACATGATTTAAAATGTACACGGAAATCTTGCCACAGGCCAGAGACACAGTATAACATGACCACACACCGGAGACACTAATGTCAGTTTCAACCCACGTGTTTAATTTATGTCAAGCCTGGGTCCAGGTGTTGCTAAAGTACTAATTATAACTAACAGTGTTGACACTATACTAGGTACCTACATTTCTAAAACGTATGTAGAACGACCTGTTTTTAGTCTTCATGCGTATAAGAACTGTAGGTAAAATAATAATAAGGGGAAATCAGAAATTGTGGTTGCCTAAAACAGCCACATTAAGCAATTCCTCTAAAAGTGATTCATTTCCTGAATTACCCGAAATTTGTTATAATTGTGCTATTGATTTGACATTAAACTTCAATAAAGCAATTCATAATTTGTGGACCATTTTACGAATCTCTCGAATTGTACGCAGATAAATTATTTATGAATTGTCAGTTTGTGACCGTTTTACGATTTCAAATATGATTCATAATACCTATTATGATTCTGCTAAAGTGGCCGTTTTAGCCCCCTTGGTAATGACCGTGACAATAACTGATGATAGAAGCCATTTGTATCTAAGATTTAGCAATCACCTAGACATCTGCCAATCATGAGAATAGAGAGCACAAACACTGCTTATTTCAATAGAAATTTCTTCCAGCAGACCTGCGACAGGATGAAAAACCGTAGACTTGACATCTTGTACCTAATTAATTATAGATTTTTTTGTTTCACTTCAACCACTCAGCTGTAAAGTAGGTGGATTTTCTTGTCGGATCCACGCTAGTAGATAGTGATACATAATGCTAATCTTAATTTTCTTTCAGCAAAAGTTTTTTTTTAATATTATCTAAAATGATTTACGTCAAAAATAATTGACTAGATCAAAATATATTTGAGTGAGAGCCCATAATCTAGACTAATATGGGCTATAAAGACAGTTTATGTGTTTGTTTCTTTGTTCCTCGATCTAATCCGAGGAAGTAGTTACTTTAACCGACTTTTGTTTGTTATATATTTTATGCGAGAAGTTAGAAGTTGGTGACAAATGTTGGTGAAAAAAACAGCGGATATACTGAAATAAACTGTCTTTTGAGCAGTGTACTTTAGCACCGGCGATTGGGTTTGTTGATTTCAGAGTGTGGCTAATGAAAATATATATCCATAGCAATTAATTAGGTACTTACTTACAAATCTACTTTCATCATTTTTAGTATGTAGAATTTGTTCTAAAAATATACATTAAAATAGTGTAATAGGTAAGTACATAGGCAAGTGACAAAAACGATGTTATTTGATGGTGAATCCTAGCCGATCCCAAATGACGTAAAGAAATAAAGGAACCAGCATTCCGATTAAGAAAATATAAAAACTTTGTGAGGCTGTTACAAAAGTGTTCACAGAAGATTCATTCCAAATTTAATAATTACATAAATTATTTGAAAATAGTCGCTAATTTTAAGTGCCCATAAAAGAAATCAGTATTGTATTCAAATGAAGTAAGTAGGTATCCACAAAATCGTTTTATGTCCCACTGCACATTACAAACTCAACATTCAGCGATGAACCCGTGGAAACCGGAACTACTACAAGGGATCCGTAGTCCGTAGTATAGAAGTGGACAAAAGTTTTCAAAATATTTTATTAATTATAAACGTTAAGAAAACCGAAAAGGTTACAAATACCTATAGGTAAGCACTTGGTTTATAATCTTTGCCGTGAAACCTAAAGTATTAATGGAGTCCTTTAAATTATAAAATATGTTTTGATTATGGTAACTAATTCTATATCATTGTGAAGACAGTATAAAATAAGGCAAAAAAATCTACTAAAGCAGTTGTGGGTATGAAACGTCAGATCGATATAAGAAAGAGGCATTAATAAAGAACTTTAGTATGGAAGAGGAGCTGGTTAGTATATTATGTCGTGTGCGAGCGAGACATACTTAGGTATACAAACAAGCAGTGTTTGAAGATAGAAAAAAATATTGGGCGAAGTAAGCTTTAATTTACACAGTGATTTTTAGATTAAGTACTACAATCAGGAATGGTAATGCCTTGATGAACAAATTAATGAGAACACAGTGCCATCGATTAGGTATTGAAGAATGAGGGAGTAGTACGTACAGCAAAAATATCGACTAATCGTGAAACAGCACTCAGTGACGTCATTTCTACACTGCTCATGCCCTCATGTTTAAGTGGTTTATTTTTACCCGCGACTTTTGATTTATACTCAACATACACGATTTAGCACAGAACCGGTAGAAGTGGTGGTGCTGGGGGGAGGCCTATGTTCAGCACTGGACGTCTTTCGGTTGAAATGATGATACACGATTTATGAGAATACCTACTACAAATATTATTTTCGAATATGGGAAGTCAAAATTTACGAAATATCAATCGCACTAGCGCGCGCAAATTGTTGCATGCAAATTCAGACAATTATTGTAATTTGATTTAGTCGGCTAATAGCAGCAAGCGAAACAAATGGAGTGACAATAGTATATCTGAAATGCCAAGCTATCTCTTTCTGTATCATACGTTCCATCTATCATCTATCGCAGTCGTAGTTGAAAACTACTACACACCTATACGTAGGTAAGTATATTTGGAATAACAACGCAGCGATATCTGAACGCCGCTCAGTATGAATGTAGCGTATCTTTCCTTTATAATATCATTGCCTGCGGCCATATAAATCAGCAATTTAATCATTTTGAACGTGCTTTAGGGAAACTTGTTCAGAAATTAACTGTGGAACATATTTTTTCATTTACTGACAAGTCCCAATAGATTGCCATTGCAGTTTGCTATTCGCAACATGCAATAGAAACGATGGCTTGTGCCTGAATTATAAATAATATTTCTGTAATATAACCTCACATAAATCGTGTTAATAGATTTGTGCTATTTTCTTTAGGATCGATATTCTTTGATTAGCTTTATGCATAACATCTGCAATAGGTAGGTAGGTACCTACCTATTTTAATGCCCACTGGCACCACAAATGACTTAATACATTTTTTTAAGCGCTAAACATATTTAGAATATCATTCTGTCTTTTTCATCTGCAAACGATTTACAGAAGCAGAACGATGTTTTAAATTCGTATCACACTAGCTAGATGCATTTTGTGATTTTTGGAGCACGTGGGGCTAAGTCTCTAATTTTCCGGTTAAAAACAACACTGAACTCATAATACTTATTAACAGTTTTGTAACCTGTTGATTTAGGCATGCGTTTCTCAATTACTAAATAAATAAGTGACCGGTAACATACAAAATAATAAGGGCCTATTTCACGAAGTCCGAATAGCCACTACTCACCGAATAAATTCAAAAATGGAACAGAATTTGTATGAAATTATCTGCCAAGTAAGTTAATAGGAATTTAATCGTATTTGGTGAAACAGGCCCTAAAAATAATAATTTGCAGCCAACATATTTAAAAATGGAACACATAATTTATACTTTGTACTTACTTACCTTATTACATTTGAAAAAAGCACTCCAAATTCTAATTTTGAATTTTCGTATTACGTAAGCCGTGTGTTGTCGAGTGTACTCTGTTTCATAACCGAAATGGCGTTCAACGACCCCAACCGGGGAGTGTGTCGGTTGGTCGAGGCCACTGGGAGCGTTTATCATAGCGATATAGTTCATAAAACTTATTATTTGTTGCTGACATCACTACGAGCCGAAGATAAAGATTTTTTTGGAAGTAAGTTGTTGTTATTTTATTAGTAGGTACCTAATGTTAATTTATTTGAAGAATAATGCATGTTGCTTGCCTTATTAACTTAAAGTTGTCCTTTACTTAACCAAAAGCTCAAAGTCGCTGAAATCATTAGATATAGTTCCTGAAATTAAACGCAACGAATTTTCCGTTATGTTTAAGTAAATACGATCAAAAACTCCACCACATTCTAAACAATTCATTCCGTGCAAATTTTCATTCATGCGATCAATAAGACCATCAGACTGCAAATAAACATTCGCTCAATAGTGTTCAACTGCTTAGTGAACGAATTTTCCTCCGATTTCAATCAGTTCGTTTGCTTTGGTAAACAGTTTTGACTCACTGAGGCAATTCACGGCTCTCCACTAGATTCGCACTTACACGCGAGCTAAATGTGTTATTCTGCTGAGCCAATTTTAAACGTTAACGGATTAGAAATAAAGATAGTTATTGCTTGATGATAATGAAGCACAGTGGTTACCGTGTGCGCGGGCATACATCGCGTGTCACAATTTAAACGAAGACATTCCATGTTCTTTATTTGACTATTTTTTTTTTTTATAGTCGCCAGTGTTGGATACTTGGCCTTTTGCCATTGTGACGGTGCGTGAGGTGAGATGCACGCGGGGAGGGGAATGGGCGTTACGAATGGAAATCAATACTAACTGCACACTACTCCACTGCTGCATTGCTCCAATATAAATCAGCCCCTCTGCCTGGCACCCCGTTGCTTGCCAAACTTGCGTCTATTCAAATTCAAGTTTTATTTCTTGGGGCAAAGACTCAATGTTGAACGTCGTTTTTTCAAGAACGGTCGCGAATCTATTAGAAATAATGTCACCTATAAGTATTCTTTGACATTTTGTATGGATATTTATTTGGATTTTGGTTTATTACACCTACGTGTAAGACGGTAGGTAGCATGCTGAAGCATGCTGCATGCTGAAGTTCATGGTTTGTTATTTAAAAATTGTTATGAGTATTGCTCTATCATGCGGTTATTGGTACAAACGAGATAAATAAGAAACCGCAACATCTGCTAATGCAGGTTTTCCAGCTGCACCTTGTTATTGATAACCATTCGCTTCCAAGGAGTATTTATTGCATTTTCGTTGTCTGCGTTTCATACGTCGTAAATATCGACGTTACAGTCTTAAAAATGGTGTGGTCTGTCTTGTTAAAGGCTTGTGCTTATTTTTTTGCAATTTATAAATATGCAATTGAGCGTGTGGTCTCTGACACATAATAAAGTACTGTATATGGTACTGTGCTTCTCTCTTCCAAGTCACGTTACAAAAGGCAAAACAAAAGAGCAAAAGTAAAACAAAAGTAAAACAGTCAGGACTCCCAAAAATCATATTCCTTAATGTGAAGACTACAATGGGAGCTATTTTTACGGCTTAAAAAAATCCTCCTTGATACAACTGTAAATTATTCACAGTTATGAACAACAAACTCATAAATAGTTTGATTCAAGTTCTATGATTATTAAGTTCTATGATTATTTAAGGCTATTTTCCCGATAGGGAAAATTTGCAAGTTTAGATTTCTACAGGAAAAGCTCATACTGATACTGAAAGCTCGCAAACTGGTATAACTGACATAAAAAAAGATTGAGTTCACTCAAAAGCTCGATACACATTAATATTAAAGCTTTCTTTAATACTTCACAAGTGCTTTCCTTAAAGTAGGTACAACTTATCTTCAGTAAACAGATACAACAATATACTTTCCGATGTTCCTAAGTATCTAACTCGGTGTAAGGTTACCCGGCCTAGTACACACAGTTGGACAGATAAGGAACAAGTCCCGCTCACGGCGAGTCTTAACTCTCCTCTCCTTTATTTATTACGCGCTACGTGCCCGAAGCGAGCGATCCTTATACCAACACATTTCTAATATCTTCCAAGTAATTGCCAAGCGATTCCCAATCTTAATCCTCTGCAACTAGCAGTAGAAGCTAAGTTTTGAAGCGCGAAATTAAACTTGCTAAGTAGTTCTAATTGATAACGCGCACTGTACCTGGTATTGTCATGATTTAAAAGCGTCTTTGGAATTCGATTCGCGATTTATTTGCGGACCGTGGTATACGTTCTGTACTAAGCTTTATTTACTACGCTTAATTCAATGATGACGTATGTGTACTGGGAGTATTTGATTTGTTGGGCTTTTGCCGCCTATATTAATCATTTGCCGATTGATTAACTGCCTGTAAATGATAGTATAAATAAATTGAGGTATACAGCATGAAATACATTTGTAAGTAATATAATTTCTAATCTAAAACAATGAACATTGATTTATCGTTATTATTATCGGTTCGTAAATAACTACTGTGTATACAAGAAGATATATACGAGCTCTTGCATCAGTAATTTATACCTAAACAGAATGCACCTAATGCCAAACATAATGGTTTCTAGTACCTACGTTCTACATCTTATCTTCACAATAAATAAAGAATTGGTGCTCTTTCCAAACTTGTAAGGACGTATACTCATTAGGTACCTACTTGCACAAAAAATAGATAAGATAAAAAATTAGTAGCTGTATACATAAATATTGAGTGATAGAGTACTGTACAGCAGAATAGCTCGTGGCTAAGTAATAACAGCCGCACGGGTCGATCCGCCAGGTTAAGCTATGCTTGCCGGGGTTGGTCAGTGGATGGGTGACCATCTTTACACCGAGATTCGGAAAGCACGTTAAGCCGCTGGTCCCGGCTGTCATTCGTGGATCTTTGACAGTCGTTACGGGTCGTCAGAAGCCCGAAAGTCTGACAACCAGTCTTACCAAGGGGTATCGTATTACCCAGTAACTGGGTTGTGGAGGTCAGATAGGCAGTCGCTCCATGTAAAATACTGGCATTCAGCTGCATCCAGTTAGACTGGAAGCCGACCCCAACTTAGTTGGGAAAAGACTAGGCAGATGGATTGAGAGTACTGTTGTACAGCATTAAAATAAATATTTTTTGTTTATTTCAGAAAAAATACATTTACGGTTCACAAAAACGATTTACCAAGTAAAAACAGAATATTTCTGAAAGAAGTGTATCGATGGTGTCTGTAGGTACTAATGAAAAAATCACTGTAAGTATCACAAACACCAGAAAACTCCGTGAGAAAACTACTTAAACTTACTTAATTACTTTTGCTTGAGCGTTTTGTCTGTGGTAAATAGATCATAGTAAATACTGAAAAGCCTAGATTCCAAAAAAGCTTGCCATAAACTCATGCGCACCCTACCTTTCTCCTTTCCAACTACGGGGTCCACATTGACTCGCAAATATAAAGACAGGCAGCGCCCATGCAAAAGATAATAATTTATTTACGTTCCTAACAGCCGCCATATTTAAAATTCATACCATGCAAATTAGTCAAGTCCGATGCTAAAGCAATTACCCAAGCTTTGGACCGTAAATCGAAAAATGTTTTATGTGCCAGCAACAAGTTAAGAAATAAATAAAACTGGAATCGCCGGTTTTAGCTTACCTGATGGTTCCATCTTTGTCTTTCCCTACAGTTTTTGTGTGAGAACGAAAGAGATGGAAGACAAGACGAATCACCCGTTCAGAAACCAGTTTATCATCGGGATCCGAAATTGTCGTTTTTTGCGAACGTAGTAGGCGTCGATGGCAGCGCTTATTGTGTTCTTCGAATTTTGAGGACCCGGAATTTATGCGGTTCGGTTTCATACCTACTTTATAAGAATTACCTGCCTGATATTAGTATTATTAGCGGTGATTTTTCATTTTACAAAATTGCGGAGTGATGTCTCCGAGAAGGTACACATTTTGGTGGCACTAATTTTCCGCTGATTGCAAAGACAAACCTAATTTCAAGTTAATTCTTGGTACCTAAATTCTTTTATCTCTGAAACATTTTCTTAAAACTGCTGCACCCGTCTCAAAACTCAAGCTACGAACTATGCTTAACTTTAAAAGCGACGAAGATTAAACACTTGGTTGGTAAAGTTTTAAAATAATGGAGTTGGCGTGGCTGTTGGAGCATAGCGTGCCATCAGACGGCTACTTGGTGCTATAAAGCAGGCACGAGTGCGATTTACAATCGTTCAAAAGTTAGCCCGCGCGCGCGCTCCGAACAAATTAGAGCTTTTTAATAAACGCCTACGGTGCTTGCTATGGTTTTGAATAGCTATGGAATCAGTTTGCTTTTTCGGATGGGTTTAAAATTGTGTTTTTAGCGTAGTTTGTATTGAGACACACATACATGCACACACAACATACACACACTACATGCATACACTACATGTGGAATGCAATAAAGTATTGAGTATTGAGATTTCAGATCCTAAATTGATAGTTAATATTGTAATAAACTTATTCTAGGTAACGAATACAGCTGAATAGGTAAGTACACCAGTACAACCCAGTTACTGGATAATACCTACGATACCCCTTGGTAAGACTGGTTGTCAGACTTTCGGGCTTTTGACAACCCGTAACGACTGTCAAAGATTCACGAATGACAGCCGGGACCAACGGCTTGACGTGCTTTCCGAGACACGGAGGAGTCTTGGTATGTAAAGATGGTCACCCATCCACGGATCAACCGTGGCAACCGTACTTTAACCAGATGGATCGATCCGTGCGGCTGTAATTACTTAGCCATGAGCTTCTCCTTGAGAAATCAATATTTTCATTAAAAAATACTGATGCTTAAAATCACTTTAAAAATATTTTCCCCATGGATTTTGTGAAACAATGCCTTCACGCAAAGCCGCGACCTACCTTTAGTTTTACCATACAATGAAAATTAATGGTAAGTAGCTCGCATGCCTTGAACTTTAACTCAGATTACCGATGTACTTACAGACAAGTGGGTGCTTCGTTAATGTATGTCCAATCAGCGGTAACAAGATAAGTAGCCATTATTCTGAACAGGCTTTCTCTTATTATACACCTACAGGTCGAAGTTTCTCATGAAAGGTTTAAAACTTTAGTGTATGGTTAAGTTAACATGATAAGGTTTATTAACGAGGAAATCAGGTCATTTAAGAAGTATAAAATTGAGGTTCTGCAGGCAAGTTATTCCTTGGTTTCAAATCATGATTTTCAGGAAAACTTTGAAAAACTATTTAATTCTCATTTTTTCCAAGTTGTAAAAGTTACATAAGGTGTCTGTTTTTGTGCAAAAGAGCTTTGCTAATGGGGTATAATTATAACTTAACAGTAATTGTATAAATAAAATGCACATTTTATTAACACTTTATGCACAAGTAAAAAAAGTACCTACTGTACAAAGGCGGACTTGTTGATAATATAAAAATAATAGGTCCGATAAGAACCAATTAGCTTCATAAAGGTTACATAAAATACCAACTTTACAAAGCCTATAGCCCGATACGATATCCCAAAAAACTACAAATTCTACGCCATAGATTACACGCTTACACTGCTGCAATAAATTCTATGTTTTTGCAACAATTTACAGGACTTCATGTGCTACCAGCTGCTGGAAAATTAGCCAATTAATATGTCGGACGTGACTTCCGAGGACAGTAAATAAAAAGCATTCGAAATATCTAGACGTATTCCAGAATTTATAGTCTTGTTGATATTGAACTTTGCAGACAAGGATAACTCCTTCAGGTACTGTTAAGTACCGTTTTTTGATACCCAATAAATTTAAAAGGAGCTACAATTCATGACAACTAAAAAAAATCTTGAAAAATAACACATACAGCTAACTTTACATGCATATCGACAGAGTGTGTTGAGTTCTGTACAAAATAATCTATGTTTTCTCATTTGTTTTTGTTCAATAACGTGTATCGTTATGCAACTGGCTTACACGTTAGGCCAAACTAAGTGGGCACAAAGAAAAATTCTATAAAACCACATACTTCTTATCAATAACTTCTGCAGATGTACTTTACTGGCTTTACCTGAAAATAAAATTTAAAAAAACAACGTAAGTAAGCAAACGAATGACGAACAACAAACATTACCTAAGTTATTTAATTTTCTTAAATTTAATTAAATTTAAAACTATTTATTTCATGAAAATTGACGTGACGTTATACATAAAAATAGCGCTCAATCTTGCATAACAATAAGATTATGTGCACTAAGCTTATTTTAGAGTTTACTCACTTTAGATTAAGCCTAAACGCAGACCTCCTCCATTCCAAACTTCCCCACGGTAAAGTAGGCTTTTAAGATATTTTTAATTCTAATAATCCATGTTACTTTGTACTGCAGCGAACCGTTTGACCTGGAAACCGAAGCTTTAATTCTTGAACGTCAACCGATAAAGTTTAGACGCTAAATCGGGAAATCTATTGATAGCAACCTTAATTAAATCAGCCTAACCTAAGTAAATTATTAATCACGACAAAAGCAGAAAGTGAATTTAATGAAATAGGTACCTACCTACTTATACCTAGAAGGCATAGGTACCTTCTAGGTATAAGTAAGTATCTATAACATGAAATAGCCTACCTATATAGGTAAGTATATTTCGTAAATAAAAACTCTTCGGCATTTGTGCTTTCGACTCACATAGACAAACTGTCAAGCGTGGCATTTTATAATAGCTAAAAACAATGGACAATAAGTAATTATGGGTTTGGTAATAAAATATAGTGACAATAATGAATTTATGTACAAATCATTGGGATACCAACAAGTCTGAGCCCATGTAGGGACGTGCTTAAGTAATTATATGAGCAGTTGTCTTTTTGTCCAAGGTGACTAAATACTATAGGTAAAACGATGCTTTTTACGTTTGTACGTAATGTCCGATAGTACGTAACAGAATGTGTTTGATTTTCTCCTTAAAATACTTACATTACCCATTTTTTTGGCACGTAGTGTAAGTATTGCTTGGTTTGAGCATTTGATGATTGAAAAAATCGTTCAATATTCTGTCTAATCTAAGGTAGCCACTTGAATGTCAAGGCTGGTAGACTCGCTGACTTTATAAAAACAACGTCAAAAAAACATATTGCCTAAAAAAAATTAAAAAAAACTTTCTAACTGCGGACATTATTGCTATAAGAATTTCTCTAAAATTCATCATAGCCTGTGACACCATACCCGTGACATCATGTCTTATTTTCTTTAAGCACTTTTACTAAGTATTTATAGAGCTTGCTAGGATTAGGATTATACTAACTAAACTAAGCTAAGAGGTACTGGGGCACTTTGTTTTTCAATTAAGATATGAAATGATATGTAAAGAAAAGCTATTAGCCCAATCTTTAACGACAGTGTCTATTTCCTTTGGTGTAAATTCCAGGACCTTTTAAGTGATCTGATTAGCACCCTACATACAGGGTGGCATTGGCAAAAGTAAGTAGATCAAACTATAGGAAAGAGAATGCCACAGTTTAAACTTATTCAGCAGTCGATTTAGTAATTCTTAGAACTTTGTAGGTTTGGCACTTTGGCTGAAAATATTTATGATGAACAAGAATTTTCCTGTGAGTTTGTCTTTCTTATGGAGATGTAGGTTTAGACGACCCCTTTGTTGATAGTTCCATAATAGTTATTTATGCAACTGACGTATAATAAGGGGTATTAAAACACGATTGTGGGTTTATAGTATCACATGAGTGTTTTAATACCTAATTATGTACAGTTGCATACAAGATTTTATCTACATCCATGTTATCATTCGTCTATAAAAGGTTCTGAAACATTATTTTGCAATACTAATACTCGTATCGAACATGGCGGCCGGCATCATAGTATACGACGTGAATTCGAATAAGTTCTTTTTTTAAATTACGGCGCTGTTGTAGTGAAACGCGCGTGCATTACAATGTTCTTTTTTTGAAAACGAGTTGCATTACGAAATTCAGTACAACATTAAAGCACCCGTTTGGATGCTATTATGGTTACCATGGTTACTATGACACTGGCTGTTTTAATGTTGGCAATAAGCTAACGGTTTCAGAAACTTTTATAGAGGATTTAAAGCATGGGTGTAGATAAACTTACTTATCTATTATAAAATCCCATAGCTTGAAAGTTGTATATTTAATTTGAGCCGATGCAAAACCTTTACGTTCTCGGTCCATAAGGTTTGGTTAACCAGTGAATCAATGGGCGCAGACACGATATCGGCATTTCTCGAATGTTTCCACTTCTTTTGAAACGGCCGCTTCAAGTTTCAACTTTATCTTACTTAACGGGAAACTGGTCCCGCTTTTTACAAACTTTTTCAAGTACGGAGCCAAGAAATCAGCGTGACTGACTATATTGTTAAAGATTGGACGTTGTTAATTAGTTGGTCATACGTTGTTATCGATTTTTCGAAACAATCGATTAACATCGCTAATCACTTTGAAATGCACTGAACGGATATTTTAGAAATTCTTTGATTTTTTTTCTCACAGAGCTTTTAGTGTGTAATTGTTAGGTTCATTTTTTTTTTTCAAAAATATTCTTAACACCATTCTTCTCATCACATAACTTAATAACACCCACAAAACATTATTTAATTTCAAACGACGATCAAGCAACCACCGTCTTAACGTGGGTGTCAACAATCGTCCATTAAGATTTATCAGATCGGATCGGATTGCATTGGCAGCTAACTGTACTGTGTGATACGATCTTACTGCTATCAATACGGCTTTCGAGAGGTATATCAAACAGTAGGACTATACCGACCACTCCTGAGCTATTGTTCCTTAAACGTTCTGCTCATCGCCCGTTCCATAGCTCCGACGAAAGATTTATTATTTCGAAAGCTCCACCGACAATTTTCAAACCCGATAAGGTGACTGTGAATATTTAAGTAGGACTTTGCTGGGTCACAGTTCTCGTGAAAATACGACGCCGTCAATTAGAGGCTAACTATGCTTTGATTGAGCTCATTTTGAGGGGTTCTTGGGCTAGGGCCTGCTGGCTGTCTTTCTAGATTTTTGACAGTCGTTACGGGTAGTCAGAAACCTAAACAGTCTGCGAAGCGGTATCGTGCTACCTAGTAACTGGGTTGTGGAGGTCAGATAGACAGTTGCTTCATGTAAAATACTGGTAACTATCCAGCTGCATCCGACTAGACTGGAAGCCGACCCCATAGTTGGGAAAAGGCTATGCAGATTGAAGTACAGGTTAACTACGTTTTGATTGAGCGTAGACGATTATAATTTCTCGGTTTTTATCAGTGATTTGAATACCTTTTACCGTGTGAGAGTCTACTTGAAATGGTTGTAATCATTGGTCCCGTACTCGTGATTATAGTTTAGAAGCCATGAAGCCATTAGGGTACGGTAGTGATGGTTTGAATTCGTTACGAAATGTTTTGGAAGAACATTGAGTTAAAATCCGGTTAAATGTTTTTGATTGGTGTGTTGTAAATATTATTGTGTTTAATTAAGTAATTCTTTTGATTAAGTAATTAATTTGTACCTACTGATGACGAATTGTATGTTATAAATAGTTTTAAATATTTTACCTAATTAATATGAGTAACCGCAGAAAGTAGTAACTTTATTGTTTTGTAACTGAGGCATTAGTGCGAGTTTTTATACTTACTCGATCGCCTTTACGTTAACGTTACCTTACGTCAATTTGTATGGAATAATTGTGATTCCCATTACAGTCACCAGACGGCGCTTATTTCAGTTTCAGTACAAATTGAAGTTTACGTTAACGTGATCGAGTAAGTATAAAAACTCGCAGTAAGGCCTCTGGTTCATTAGGTAATAGTACCCATATAAATAAGTTGTAATATTTTGTAACTAGATGAGCGATCTCCTTGATGGGCGAGTCCTATTACTGGATGGATGCGACGCGTTGCGTGAGCTCAGCACAGAACACGCAAGCTAACCACTCAAGGCCGTTGGCATATATCTTCGTCTTATGCCCGGTTTCTGAGGAATTCTTTAACGGAGTTTAAAAAAAAACTAAATAAAACTTTATTTCAGACTAGGTCCATAAAATATGTTAAATATTTTGGTGTTAGTAACATCATCATCATTCTCCTGCCCTTATCCCAATTTATTTGGGGTCGGCGCAACATGTCCTTTTTTTCCATACTTCTCTATTAGTCGTCATCTCGGTAGTCACACCCTTTCTAGCCATGTCATCTTTCACACAGTCCATCCATCGTTTCTTTGGTCTTCCCCTACTCTTATAGCCATCGACATTCATACTCAAAACTTTCCTCACCACATTTTCCTCATTCCTCCGCATCACATGCCCATACCATGACAACCGATTTCCGCACAACTTTTCAGTCACCGGTGCCACTTTCAAACTTCCTCTTATGTACTCATTTCTTATTCTATCCATTCGTGTAACACCACACATTCCTCTTAGCATTCTCATCTCAGTTGCATGCAGTTGCTTTTCATTCATCCCTTTTGTGGCCCAACATTCTGATCCATACAAGACAGCAGGTCTAACAATTGTTTTATATATCTTCCCCTTAAGTTTAAGGGGAATGCGGGAGTCGCAGATTGTTCCCGTGACCTGCCGCCATTTCATCCATCCACTGTTAATTCTGTGCTTAAGAGCGTAGACGGGCTGCGCGGGAATTGAAAAATAGGTATTTGAAGAAACTATTGCCGTCGCGCTGCGCTCTAGCAACCGGGCGGTATCAATATGTGAGTGAAGTCTGTATTTGTGTGCGTAGCTCAGTAGCGCGCATCTCCCGCCCGCTCGCGTCAACCAAACTACCTACGTTACGTTCGTTTCTGTCTCAGTCGGATTGAAAATATCGGCGTGCGCAGTGTTTCGTGTGATCGTGCTATTTATACTAAATTTTTCCATGAATGCCTTCTCCCTGAAATAATTGACGGTCGGATACCAAGAAATTTACCTGTAAGAGAAAGGATGGAAATGACGACAGAATAAATGTACATATTATTATATAACTTTTGTATTATTTAAAATACCCACAAGCACCTTTTCTGCCTCTTTTGCATAAATATTAAGAACTAGCTTTTGCCCACGGCTTCGCTCCCGACAACTGACTACTACTCTACTTACCTTAAAAAAATAATTTAAAAAAACTTATTATCCTATTTCGGACGACGGCGACGGCTAATCCAAAAACGCAAAAATATAAAAATCGGTGTAATTAATTAACACGATTGTCGACTTCTTTTTATATAATAGGTCTTTACCTATGAAATTGCCGTTTTGTATGAAAAAATTTAATTTGCCTCTCGGGTATTGAATTTTTTTCCCGCCAAGAAGTTATCCAAATTCTGGAAAAAGTAGTAGTCTGTAAGTGCAAGGTCTGGTGAGTAGGGCGGATGACGGAGAGCTTCCAACCCCAGTTCTTGCAACTTGGAGACCGTCTGCTGTGCAGTATGAGGTCGCGCGTTGTCGTGCAGGAGCAGCGGAGACGAGCGATTGACCAATGCTGGTTGGAGATGTGCCAGCTTCTCCATCATTGTGTTTAGTTCTTCACAGTATACATCTGCAGTAATGCTCACCCCGTTTGGTAAGAAGCTGTGATGAATCACACCGGCGCTAGACCACCCAACAGTGACCATCACTTTTCTAGGGGTAAGTTTTCGTTTAGGGCATTGTTTAGGTGCTGAACCAGGATCCAACCAACTTGCTGAGCACTTACGGTTATCGAACAGAATCCATTTTTCATCGCAGGTAACAATGCGGTTCAAAATTCCTTCATTTGTGTGTCTGTTGAGCAGTGCAAGGCACGTCTCGACGCGTACTTCGCGCTGGCGATCATTGAGTTCGTGGGGCACCCATTTGTCAAGCTTTTTTACCTTGCCAATTTGACGCAAATGGACCAAGATTGTTTTGACGCTAACGTCGAAAGCTGCTGCTAATTCAGCCGTAGATTGTGTATCATCAGCTTCCACATTCGTAATTGTCGACCAAAGTCTTCGGACGACCGCGAGGTTCATTTTTCAGGTCGAAATTTCCAGAACGGAAGCGAGCAAACCAATAACAGGTGGTGCGTTGGTTTGTAGTGTTAGCTCCGTAAACGTCGTTGATGTTGCGTGCCGCTTGTGCCGCGTTGCTGCCACGACGGTACTCATATTCCATAATTACTCGAATTTTTAACGTATCCATGATGACGAAAAAGATTGAAATGCGATGAAAATGTAACACTCATCAATAAACAAATGACTACTTTTGGAAAAAAAAATCCATGTTTTTAAAATAAAATTAATTTGAAATTAGAATTCTTAGCCAAACAAAAATTATTTTGATTTGAAATGGCCAGTACTGCAGAACGGCAATTTCATAGGTAAAGACCTAATATATAGATTTACTTGATAAGAGCAGTCATTATTTTATAAACTCCCCTGTAAATATTTATGTCAAGTCAAAAGCAGAATTATCACACCAAGCAGTATAGTGCAAACTTTAGTTACGTATTATACCTAATGCTTACGGTTTGTATTTTTGTAAGAGACACTTCGCTAAAGTTCATTTCAATTATTAGTTAATTATAAACCCTAAAAATGTCATTGAATTGTTACTTCGTTGTCTCTTAAAAAAAACAAAATGTGCATCAAACACTATTCAGTAAATCAGTATAGGATAAACGTCGATATCGACTGACATCACTATGATTTCGATAAAAACTTCGACACTAGTCACTTCCCTAATTGTGTACGTATTAGTCTAACCCTCCCTCACCTCTCGTCTCCCCCCGTAGAGTGCGATAGAGACAACTGCAGCTCAGAACGATTTTACCTATACAAAACCTTGACCGATCGACGTTTCGTATTCTCCTGTTTTCTCCTCGAAACCTAAGCCAATTAAATTATATTTGGTATCAAAATTTAAAGGAAGAATAGATCTATGCTCCTATTACTTGCTTTTATTTTAAAAACTTTTCAGTTTTCTTTGGTAGTCGTCTGATTACGTAGGTAAAAAGGGGGTATTTTTTTAGGTTTTTGGTAAGTCATATTTATTTTTGTAATAAATTTTTTGAAAAAAAAAAATGACAGGGGCATGCCTTCAATAGACCTGGGTTTTTATAAATAAAAACGATTACTCTAGAGGCATTATCCAGGAAGAGAATAGGGGAATACATTTGTATGGAAAAATGCAGCCCGTCTACGCTCTTAACCGTCCGATCTACTTCGCCATCGCTTTGGACGAGTGAACCGAGATACCGAAAGTCGGAGCAGACTGGGAGAAGCGCGCCATCAAGCGCTTTGGTGTTAGTAACAATAGTAATGCTAATGTACTTAGGTTATTATAGTATTATTAATTTTCAAACAGTAATTAATTATTAATTCAGACCTAGGACTGTTCCTGATCATTTTTAGAATGCTGTTGTTACTACCAAAACTCTACAAAAACCAAACTCTGTGTTCTCTCTCTCTCTCTGTTTAAACTCTCAATAGTTATCGATTCGACAAAATTATATATTTAAGCGAATCCCTTCCTTTTGATGTCCTCAGATAAAACCTCTTTTAAACTCCGTTTAAAAACCACAGAAACCGGGCATTAAAGCACAACAAATCGACGTTTTATTGTTTATTTTATTATTAGAACAAATGTATTAATTAAGCAATTAAAATCCAGTTTGCTAGTAAATAAACATACTCCTTCATACATGTATACATTATGTATCGTAACATACACTTACCTACTTTGTACAGTGACTGCGCTTGCTTCATTACGCAAATTAATACAAAAGCTAGGTACCTTGTAACATGACATAGTGACAATTAGCACTGCATGTAATTAAGATGCTTTTAGTATTCAATTAACTAATTAATTAAACACATACCTAAGGTTACGGTCGTGAGTGGTGATGGCTTGTTTAGATTTAAATTATTTTCTGATTGGTTGCTACAGTAAGTTTAACTTGGAAGGTACAGATGAAGTCCAAACAAAGGTCATAAGTGATTGAATAAATATTATTTGTGGTTTTAAATACTAAATTAATAAGTACCTATAATATACAGAGCTATTATTAAATCACTAGCTAAATTTTCACATAGTGTTCTACCCATGAATATGAACAACTTTCACTATGAGACCAACTCTGAAATCACGAAAAAAAAAATCTGCTGTTTCATACATTTTTGTCGAGTAGGTAGTATTGAACTTTTGTATGAAACAGTAGATTTGATTTTTCATCAGAGTCGGTCCAATAGTGAAAGTTGTATACAGTTGTATACATACTTTATTTGTAAAGGTTTTTACTTTTGGTTGGTTCCTCTGGCTTGTAAATGTTTTAAATATATATAAGTAATTATATAGTTTTGATGCTAAACAACACTTTAATTGACAAAAAAAAATTGTACTTTGGAACTTGAACTTCAGTCAAAATTAACAAACAAAAATTTAAAACCAGTCAACCTATATCATTTACATTTATTACTAATACACCATTAACGGTATGATAAAACAGTTAAACCGCGTTTAAAATAATCGTCCATCATAAAATCAGGGTTTTATAACCCTATTAACTAATAGACGGATAATTTAACACTCGTCAATGATACAATCGGTCCACATCAGTATTCGTAATTAAATCGTTTTCACTTTTATTCACATACCAATTGAATCGATAAAAGTGAAATGATTATCGGAAATGAAATTCCTATAGGTACTTAAACTTACGTATGTAGAGCATGTTATTTAGCTACAATTAGGTACAGTACGCGAGGTTTAAGCTGAGCTTTGCATTTGTGTGAGTGCACATAGATAGTGACGTCCAGCATAGAGCGTGACGCGTTCTTTATTTGGTTTCAAACCGATTTATACTGCTTTTTGCCAATCGGTTTTTGTTCTTTTAGTACAAGAGGCCATGACCAAAACCATGTGGCATCGTTGGAAAAGGTAAAATGATAAGACGATTGAAGATTTTTTCTTACGTAAAACGATAAGACAACAATTTTTGTCATGGGCTTTCGTATCATTTTGGTGATCACTCACACAAATACAAAGCTCATCTTACGCCTCGCGGACTTTAACTGGATCTATAGTCAGTTTCAAAAGTAATCTTATGAAAATGTATGCCGTTGAGGCATTTCCCTTGGCAGTGGAGGCACGCCGAAGTTCAACATTGCTTTCCGGCATCCCCATTTGCCACTAAGTACCACAATTCTTGGTGCAGCGGCAAAATATCAGTAGGACCTCCGGTGTTGGTCGAAAAAAAACCAAAACAATTGCACTGTCCACCTAAATGACGCAGCAGCATGTAGTTGAACACATCCTGTTCTTACATTCATCTACCGGCTGCGACACAACATCTGCAACTTTCAGAAGAAGCAAGGTGGGTTCCTCAAAATTGTATTTGAAGTCAGAATTCATCAAGAAAGCGGTAGTGATCTTTTACAACCCCTCCTCTACTTACGATGAGGTTGAAGAGCCCGGCAAGATGTGCTTTCTCAAATGGTATGGGGCACCAGCAAGACTTACCTCCCTCAACCAGTAGTGCTTCCAGTCGGTTAAGAGGTCAGTGCCAAGTAGTATGCCTACATCAGCTGCCTCCCACCGACTGTGAGCGCAGTTATACAGCATTCCCGGCGCACCTACTATGTGCAGCAGTAGCTCGGGAATGAGCTGCCTCCTCAAAAGTGGGAGTGGAAACATGTAGGAGACACCCTGGTGCAAATAACAATTGAAGATTTACCAGCACCGGAAGTCCGTTTTAAAACGATATTTTACCAAGGATTGTAGTAGTGGCAAATGTGAATGCTGGAAAGTACCACCAGTCATAGAAAACGGATAGAACAGCATTCCAAAGTACATATAACATCGACTGTGAGATGATTCACTGTTGAGTTGATTAAAAATGAGGAAATTCCAGAATCCATCCATTCGTGAAGAATGGAAGGCTATTTCGGACTTCTCTCACTCGGTGAAGCGGGAATCACTCTCTCATGGTCCGTGTCTCAGAAGAATAAACTGAAATACCTAACCTCTGATTATGGCAGCATATTAATATCTATTTATTTATTTATTTATTACAGCATGGAAGACTTACAGCTAAAAAAAAACTTAACAACAAAAAGGGAAACGATAGTCAACAGAAAGCCAATTACAAGTCTTCGCGTTTAGAAATATCGATAATATCGAAATCATTTCAATTTTCTAAGGCAACTATACTCTGATTTTTAATTTACTAGAATAAAATGACATAACATAACATGACTAAAATTTCAAATGACAAAGGTGGATCGCAGTTTTCATTGTGGCCTAGCAAATAAAAAATCTGAGTTTTGGTACCTACTACATGACTATCTTAAAATATGGATAGAATAGAACTAAGGAAAAGAAAAGTGCAATGGACGGTCTTACTGATCACACAGAATAAGCACAGTTCACAGTAAAAGAAGACTATCATCATCGGCATTATTATAGCCACTAAAAGCAATTTGTTATCGATTAAAATATCCCGATAGAGCGTAAGTAATCGCTACTTCATCGCCTTCAGTGCTATTAAATTACAATTTCCTTCGGATGACACTTGCAATTTGTATTCGAAGATAAACATCTGCTTCTATTGAAATAACCGCGGAAATTACCACTACTACTTACGCATTTCACTTTAGAATATGGAATTGCTTAGAAATCAGACTAATATTATAAAGGCAAAAGTTTGTGAGTGTGTGTGCTGTGTGTGTTTCTATGTTTGTTACTTCTTCACGCTCAAACGGCTGGACCGATTTGGATGAAATTTGGTATGTAGATAGCTTATACCCTGTATTAACACATAGGCTACTTTTTATCTCCGTCGACGCGTGTGGAACCGCGGGGCGCAGCTAGTTAAGCTAGGCTGTGTCTGCTATAATTGAAGCAGTATCAATATGGGCCGTTAGAATGCTCAGTGGTGTTAAAAATGTGATTAATCAACCTCATCCATTATCCAATCGTAGCATGTAGGTAGTTGTTATGTTAATATATTCGAATAGAGCGACTTTTCATAGCAGACCAGTCAATGATGCATATTTAGCACAGATACGATGACATACTTTAGATAGAAACGAAGGTAGCTTGGAAATAGTATACGAATGCCATCGTAAGAATTTCCGGAAAAATATTTTGATATTTTTAGGCAATCACAGCAAAGGTAGGGATCCAAACGACACGATGAGGCTTATACGAAAATTATTCATGGGTGTCTGCAGCCGCGAAAGCCTCTCGCCATGACGCCGGATAAACTCTGGGATGAATACATTTAAATAGTAAACGCGACACTACGTTGGATTTACAACAGTATAATGCAACGGGGTACATAAGTCCCATTACTCATGGATATAACTCGTAGTGTTATAAATATACACTGACATGCTTTAGAGTCGCGTCGGCCGTTACTCTGGGAGTACAAAAGGGTTTGTTAGTAGAACCTATGAAGTATTGCTTTCATGTTTGCCCACGCGCACGAATAGAAGCCAGCTATTGTGTACTGCCCAGTACCCAGCTAATCTTAGATGTGGTTGTAATACCTATCTAGACTACTATGGTTAGACTAAAGTGGGTGTGCACTTCGCATTGTAGAGGTGTGGCTATTTGCTTTTGTGAGAGAAAATAGAACATTGTAGTCTTGTTGTCGCTGAAATATTGGTACTAGTTTTTCGAGTGTAATATAGTCAACAAACAAGCTGTACAGGGTCAAATTAATTTAGCTAGTGAAACTCTGCAGAAGTGAAGTGATTGGTATCGATATAACATGATAAAATAAAAGGGATTTGATTTTTTTTTTGGGTAAACGACCGCTGATTGTTTTATTATTTAAAGTACGAGTTGAGAAAATTTGTTTTATCGTATTTAGAACTCGATACACATCATGACTGTGAAGTTTAAAAAAAAAAAAGAATTTTTAACTGATATTTTAAGTGTCGATGACCCCACAAAAATAATCATCAAATTAAATTCTTTTTTTTACTATTTTTAGATATCCATCCATACCCATCACCTCCACAGAGTTTCGCTACATAATTTGATTTGACCCTGTATAACGCCCAACACATTGATTGGTTTTAAGGACCTACTGGTAGTTAAAAAAAACCGGTTAAGAGCGAGTCGGACTCGCGCACCGAGGGTTCCGTTCTGATTTTTGAAAAAGTGTGCCATATAAAGACATCGTTTTATTTTTCCTGTAATCTTTACATAAACTTCTATCACATAGAATAATTTCTGATTTTTCTCTTTGCAAACTTCGGAGATAAGGGGGGGAGGGGGAATGGTATTTTTTTACATTTTTCATCAGAAGTCGAAAACTACGCGGCCTAAAAAAAATAAAATGTTTGAGAATGTGCAAACAGCGCTCTTTCATATGATACCTAACATGCCCTAGTGGGGGTCTTAAAAAATCAAAGTGGGGCTCCACTTTGATTTTTTAAGACCCCCGTCAGTCGCTGTTGCAAAAAAAAAAAATATTTTAATTTTTTTCATAATTGTAAAATAGTTGAGTCAATGTCATCTAAAACTATTCTAAATTTCAAGTTGATAGCATTAGTAGTTCTTGAGATATCCAGCTGTGACAGACAGACTGAGTCTGAGACTGAGTGACACCATAACGGTTCCTTTTTTACCATTTGGGTACGGAACCCTAAAAAGGTAAACAATCTTGAGTGTCTTTTACCTTTTTTTATTTTAAAACCTCAGTTTAAAAATAAAATGCAACTAAAAACCAATGTAAATACAACAATAATGATTACTAAATCAATTGAACCATTAGTTTAAGCAGTAGTTTATTTGTTTAGTATGTGTTTGTGTAAAAAGTCACATCAAGATTGTTTACCTTTATTTTACCACCTAAACCTTTCTAGTACCAATAGATTCATTATCATTTTAGAATTAATTGCTGGTACGTGGGTCCCTTAATGTCACCTCTGCCTCTTTAATATGCGCGCGACCTACACCAATGCTCTAAATTATTTAAACCCGAATGCCAAATTGTCACACATGCACTAAGCACTATAGTACCTACTTACTGTATGTACCATCTCCTTCATTTGGCAACAAACGCGAGATTGACGCCATTAAGAATATGAATCATTGCTTTTGGCAGCCAAACCTCATTATGCGAACCGCTTCGTATATTTCACATACCTACTTACCCTGGCATTTTAACGCTTTTTACAATGTATTGGTGCAGCAAGATCGAAAGTTGTGACATCGAATTATATTGACCCCATTGGCTTACATAACATTGAAGTCTCTTATTGATTTAATCAATAGTCCGGTTATAAAATATCAGCTTTGGCTTTGGCTTTAAAAAGGAATTGAGAAAGAATACTCTCTGTACTATGCGTGCCAAATAAGAATAGTACTATCAAGACGCCATTTTGTTCCGCAATACTTGCGAACTTTATTACCATTGCGTACTAATTTGACAGCTATCGTGTATTTGACAGCTATCGGCAGTACTCATTTGACAGGTATCGTGTATATTTGACAGCTATCGTGTGAAGTTGGCAGCAAACGCGATCCTATTCTTATTTGGCACGCATAGTACACTACTTATTGTGCCGATTTTTGAAATGAAAACTTCTCTATACGCGTTGAGCGTTTTTTGACGGGGGGAAATGTTACGGGTTTGCGAGGCGACATGCTATGCGTATTTTTACGTTTAACTTTTCACTTTTCTCCTCCGCTCCCTCTCACCGAGAGGAGGCCTGTGTCCCAGCACTGGGGCACTGGGGCACTGGGGCTGATGATTATGCTATGCTTTAAGTATGCTATTTCACTTCTGTCGGCAGCCCCCATTCTTTTAACACTATGTTTTCCAAATCTAATAATTTTAATTTCGCAACTGAAGCATTTGACCCGACTGATTTATCAACTTTTTCTTGGATAAAAAAAGACAGATCCTCTTTTGTGGCTGACTACCGAAATAAAGACATATACAAGTACGTAAGTACATCCTGTGCCTGAAAATACATCAAGGAAAATTTAGCACCCTGTTTAATTTAAGACACCTAAAAATAGAACAACAAAGTTCGTATAATAAACACGTTGTCGTCACCAAAATCAAAGGCATTATGACCATGAAACGCAAACTAAACATTTTCAGAACCATAATAATGAAAGCAAATCATTCTAACGACGTACTTCAGAGGGAAACGACTGAAAACTACGTTTCTAAAGTCGTCTTTCAGTAGAAACATTGATGAGGGGTATATTGTGGTATAAGGGAGACGGCAAACGAACAGTTTTTTGTAGGAGTATTTCAACCAGGCAATTTTCTTGTAGCTCAACAAATTATCCCAATTCATTCGTAAGTAATCTGTATGATGTCAGAAAGATCCTAGCAGACTGGTTGGATCTTTCTGACATCACTTTTGGATGACTCATGTTTTTGCGTTCTAGAATACAAGATTCTAGATTCAAACGGAATACGTGTTCAGAATGTCACCAAAAAAATCAACCACATATTGTCGGCCATAATGCGTTGTTTATCTAAAAATCTGTAAACTTAAAATCGCGAATTTCCATGCTCCATTGAAGTGTCTATCATCGGTTTGTTTGCCAAAGGAACAGAAATGAAATCATTCTGTAATTAACGTCAGAGAAGCCCTTTGATCCGGACACCTTAAATGTTCATGAATGTATGACGCTCATGCGTTCAACATGCCCCTCTTGAAACTGCGGCGTGAGGTATGGACGAAAGCGGGATTAGTATACCACCCAGTTTAACTTGGTCTCTTGCTGTGGAGCTGCTTGCGAAGACAAACTGAACAGTTTTGCCCAATTCAGTACATTTACAGCTAATTCCCCATTCCTCCGTATGCCAAGATCCACTGGGGATCGAATAATTGTATCTGGATGCGGTTTATGATGTGTGAAATTGGTATCCTGTAAAACTGGTTTGAGGAACGGTAGCGTTGGTGTGTTTTATATAATTTTTAATTGGTGATAATGGTTCAAATTAAATTAATAGTAATAGTAATAGTAATAGTAATAGTAATAGTAATAGTAATCTTTATTTAATTCTCTCTTCACAAAGGTTCACTTAGTTTATTTTATAAATAGAGACTAGAATAATAACATTACAAAATCAAAAATATGATCCTTTGTGAGAGACTGAATTGATTGATTGATTGATTTGTGAATTAAAGATCTGTATCAAATTAAACCCAAAAGAACGAATTATTGAAAAATATGAAATGCCCACGATGAATATTTTAATGATTAAAGGAACTTAGTTCAAAAAGGCACTTAATTTTCTTTCCCCCATAGTTATTTTTCGTGCAAGTACCTACCTAATGACTATAATCTCGAATACAACCCATTTGATTTGCTCGATACTCGGCATAAAACGGGTATATCCGGGACTATTTTGAGTTAGATTGGGAGACTAGAACAGAAGAGAATACATAACTTATTTCCACTAGATGTTGATATTTCACTTACACTTAGACGACTTCTAATCGGGCAGATGATGACGATAATATCTACGTAATTATGCTTATCTTCATTACTAGGGAGAAGACTCCTTAGCAGGTGATCTAAATGGACTCGGTCCAGAATTCGGCCACGTGTTTGGCGCCATCACTAGCGTCTATATGTTTCTGTAAAGTACATCTAACAGGTGCAGCCGACACTTGAGGGGTTAAAAGTGTCCCATCGTTTGTGGAACAACACCCCGTTTACAGTTCAAGGCGGAGCCGTGTATGAATCTCTACCTGAACAGGTTTTCCTTGCTGCCGCCAACTTGGGTCCGGAGTCTATTTACTAGGAGTAATTAAGGTGATGAAATCACTGCATGTTTCTCTGCGTATGTTACTCTACAACATGTCCTGTAATTAACGCAAACCCTCTGAAGGGGTCATTGTACTCATCATTATGAACAAATTTTAATAACCGACCAAAGCTAAAATCACGATAAATAAAATCTGCTGTTTCATACTAAAGTTCAAAACCTACTCGACCAAAATGTATAAAACAGCAATTTTTTTTTTCGCAAAATCAGGTTTGGTGCCATAGTAAAAGTTGTTCACAGAGGGTTTGCGTTAATTACAGAATATGTTACATCTAAATTTCCGCTAACCCTTTCATCTTGCACCACACACCATCTCGCAAATGAAACTTGTGGAATTTATATGAGCTCTGTACGGGCACGTGTTTTGCGTTTATTTTGACGTTTCCTCGCGAGCAACGTTCCACTTACAATTAGTCCACACTCCAATGAATTACTACGACTGTTATTTGCATTCATTTACCTTTATGAGCCTCTGATTTTCATACATCCTTTGATAACTGAGTTTTTAGTTATGGCTTTAATAATTTTATGTCGGGGGGTTGTTAAAACCATTTTATAATAATAATGCCATTTCTTGAAACAAGGAAAAAGATACCTGGTAATTCAATGTTAGATGAAATTCGATAGCCAAGGCTTCCCAATAAACTAAACAGTGTGCGGAGCGAGAGTGCATGGGAGGCCGTCACCTCCTTCTGCAAAGCAGTGATGCTCGCGAAGGAGGAGGCGGAACGCGTGAGGGAGAGGCAGCCTCACGAACTCAGTCGTCGCAGGAGACGCCCTGGGCGGCGGGAATCACGAGGCGATTTCCGGCCACCGTAGGCGCGGGCCTCGCGCGGGTTGTCTGAAGGGGTTACCGCGGCCCTGGCATAGGCAACTGAAGGAACACGGGTGGGTTTTAGTCAGTAAAAGTCTGACACGCCCTTCCGCTCCACCCGGAGCGGGAGAAGTTATTGATGATTTCCCACCCTCAAAAAAAAAAAAAAAAAAGGGCCTGCGGACGGTGAGCAGCGGGTAGCTCGCCGTCCGGTAAGGACCAGGCCCGAGTCGACGGCGCGTTGTGTTCCACGCGCGCCTCAAAGAGATGTCAGCAAATGATGGGGTCCAATAGGGCCGACGCCGCTGGGGTCGCGGGTAGTTTTAAGATGATACCGCGGCCCTGGCATAGGCAACTGAAGGAACACGGGTGGGTTTTAGTCAGTAAAAGTCTGACACGCCCTTCCGCTCCACCCAGAGCGGGAGAAGTTATTTGATGATTTCCCACCCTCAAAAAAAAAAAAAAAAAAAGCATATTTGTTGTTTTTCAAAACCCTTATAGGTGCAGAAAGGTTTCTCCCATGTTCCTTTCCGTAATCACGCGTGGTGGGAAGATTTCTTGTCGGAATCTATCAGAATCACTCGCAGAGGTTTTATTTCCTCGATGTGCCTAATTTCAGTGTTTTTGTAGGTAGTCTGGAGGTCGATCATCTTAGTGAGTCAGCTGTCGATGCATCTCGTGTGCTCGCCGGTGCCCGACTGTATGTAGTGCATGTGCATGTAGGCATTATATTGAGCGAAACAGCTGTTCGACATACTTAGTCATACCATAGGTCATATTATAAGAGTCATCTTAATATAATGGAATAGTTTTACTTAATTTATATTTCAAATAGATTCTAGACAATCGAAGAAGTATTTCAATGAATGACTGAAAACATGGGGATGAAGAAACCTTGCATCTTTAACCAACAAAAAATTTGTTAAACATTTCGAAAATAAGATTTATTATGTTAAGATTTGTAAGATTGACCTATGTACTTATCTATCTAAAAATTCTATGATGATTAATCCTCAAATATTTGCTCACTTGATAATATTTCAGATCTCTTGTTGATATTTCAGGAGTGTCATCCATTAAATACACATATACCAACACAAAAACGGCCACCAAAATATACCCTAATAATTCAAACTTACTCTGTAAGTCAGGGCTAGCCCGTTTGTCCACCGCCACGTCAACGGGACGCCTACGAGATAACGAGAACGAGATGACGGCGCCAAAGTAGCGATACATACCTACATGTAGGTACTGTAGAGGCCCAGATTAATACAGATGGGACACTCCGCAGTTTAGGTATGAAGCTACAAATACGCGGCAGGCCCCGTCCACGGGGCTAATTCAGTAGAAATGCCGCGCGCCGGAGGTATAAGAGTTACGCTATAGAAAGAGAGACAATGTGTAGGTGAATATAACTGTAGGTAATTAGCGTTCTGCGAACTGAATTGCACTTTATTCTGTCGTAGCAAGAGTCGCTTTTTATTTAAATGATTTTGCGTAGTGTCCCATCTGTAATAATGTATGGTAGAGGTTTGTTGCATAACTCAACCTTAGTATGTTACTGGCAGCCAGTCTATCATTCAAACATCGAATAACTATTGAAGAAAAGCAAATCTTGCTTTTGTTCAATAGTAATTCGATGTTTGAATGATAGAATGTTTGCCAGTAACATACTAAGTTTGTGCAACAAACCTCTACCACCCCTATGGCCCCGTGTCGACCACACACCAACACAGGACGTCACGTTCGGTTCCAATCACAGTTCGAATAATCTCGTTTCTCGTTGACGTCCCGGTGACGTTGTGCGGTGGCCAAACAGTGTTAGCCTACGTTTGCATAGTCAAACTATTTAGAATGGATATCACGTACTGGGACATGACCCATGTGGTCAACTGATGTGGAAAATGACCATTTTAACTACCACCGGTCTATGTGTACTGGCTTTATCCGTCACATCTAACCTTGAAGATGGTAGCACACTGCGAACGTGAGAAAATTCTTAGATTTTTTCTGTTTGTATTTTATTGTAATTTCGAATTTATGTGTGAAGGTTGAAGATTCATTTTTGATTGGTGATGTGACTATGAGTTATTGTGATAAAATTTTCTAGTGTAAACACGGTAGAAATAAAGTTACCTATTATAAGTTAGATTATGTAAAATCTTGCGTAAAGGTTTTAAACGTGTAACTTGTTACATTTTTGTTTTTGCATTACTTTGTAGAGGCATGAATAGAGCCATGTTTTTCATAATCAAACTATGTAAGTACCTTCAATCAGACGGATATTATAAGGAGACAAACTCACATAAAATAATTATTATGTACTTTCACACATACAAAACATCACGCCTTGTTTTCCCGAAGAGTTAGGCAGAGGTGTACCTATATTAGGTACCTAAATTTCGTCAGTTATGTTTACTGTAATAGGGGGTGAGTCTATAGCCATCAACGGGCACAAATCCAGATACTGGGCTGCCACTAAGAAATCCTAATGGAAAAACCCAATAACACTTTGCCTGACCTGATGGGAATCGAAACCAGGACGCCATGGTCAGCAGTAGCGCTTGCGATCACTATACCAACGAGGCACTTATGTCATTTCAATACTTCGAGAAAAAAATTACAAAACTTTTTGCAGCCATCGATTTCCGTAAAGTAATATTCTCACATAATCTACATCTCTGTACCCTAAACTTAAAATTATGGTAGTTTATTTAATATTTAAGTGTGAAATTAGTATGTTCAATATTAGTGATTGTTAATATTTGCTTTTCGTGTAACTAAATTATAACATACTAGCTGCGCCCCGCGGATTCAACCGCATAGACGGGGATAAAAGTAGCCTATATGTTAATCCAGGGCATAAGCTATCTACATACCAAATTTCATCCAAGTCGGTCCAGCCGTTTGAGCGTGAAGAAGTAACAAACATACACAAACACACACACACACACTCACAAACTTTCAGCTTTATAATATTAGTGCGATTAGTGTGATGTGATTTGATACCTATAGGTACGGTTCAAATAAGTTGCTGTGATTTCTTTATATATAAATAAATAACTAATTAAAATAATTTGTTGTAAGGTGTGTTTGAATTTAATTTATAATGATCAAGTGATACGAAAACCTAAAGCTATTTTATTCGCTAGAAATTGATCTCAGTCTTTATTTACCAAGAACTACATAACCGTGTATCATTTGACATAAACTTACATAAAACATAAATTAAAAGACAGAGCCCAATAATTTCTAATTTGCGCATAGGCCAACTGTGATCTGCTGTTATAAAACGGCTTATTATAACAAATACATAGTAATTAATCATTCTGAGTTATTGAGGCCAGACGCCTTTCTAGCCTTTCTAGCCGTATCATTGTACTTGTTATTGGATTGTCACTAGTTTTTATTTCTTTAAAAATTGATTAGTGAGCGTTATTTTAGTCGTGGTGAAGAGTTATTGTTTTATTTGCCATGTTATCTCGTAAAAAGTATTTTATTTTATAAAATTATTACCTGCGCCTACTGCTGTATCGTTCATTTTGAAAATAGTGAATTAATTTCCTCAGGTATAATTTTCATTAAAATACTGTTAATATACCGTTTTTTGTTTTCCCTAATAAAATAGAAAAAGTTGTCGTCACAATATACTAACTTTTCTACAAACATCTCACAACAAAATAAAAAAAACTTAACTCTTAAATACCTACATACCTACTTAGTTATAACTGGCAATTTAAAAAAGGGACACAACAAAAATTAAGGGCTGTCCAATCTAAAACAGTCCAAACTATACATAAACATGCTTTATAATATAATTTAACGCACTCGTTACTCTGACGCGACAACCCATAATTTTCAATTTGTGTCCGCGGCCCCCTTAAATATGTGCGATGTGCATCAGAATCAGTTTATAGCTAGCTATGACTTTAACTGGATGTTATATCACTTTGTGTGAAGCATTTGCGTTGATGAGGCACTTTCTATCTAAATATAATTTGATCATAAGTTTGGACTAGTGTTTTGGCAGAGTAATCATGTTGATTGCTGTGCACAGTGCTGTAAGCATGACTTCTATCTCTAGCCCAAATGAAGCCATTACAAATTTTGCAGATGATGACATAATTATTATTAATGTTATTTATTTTGTGTTATAATATAGATTAATGTAGGTGGTAGGTATGTTTTTTGTGTTGTATTGTGTTAAAGTTAGTATTATGTTACAAGTTTTTTTAGTTATATTTTAATTAAATTTTAAATAAGTTAGTATAAGTAGTTTTGTAAATGACCGGACTGTCGCATTGGGTACATACACCTGTAATGATAATGTAAGGGAGATTTTAATAAATAAATAAATAAATAATTAATAGGAATGAATAAATAAGGCAACCCAAAGAAGCGATAGATGGACTGTGTGTCAGATGAAATGGCTAGAAAGGGGATGACTACTGAAATGTCAACTAATAAAGAAGTCCATATGGAAAAAGAAGACAAATGTTGAGCTGACCCCAAATAAATTGGGATAATAATGAGGGCAAGGGAATGATGAATAAATAAGGCAATGATGAAGACACTAGAGATTGTAGTTTAGAAATCACTGATACAGGTGTTATAGACCAGATATTACCAATCTTCAGTATAAATAAGGTGAGAATAGAAAAAGAGCTGTAACGAACTATGCAATATCAGAGAACTGACAATTGGTGTATCAAAAGCGGTGAAAATTAACTAATATAAAGGGGTTATATTATGGGTGGGCTCAACAGAGCAAGAAGCCGAGTTACCCGAATTATTGGACCATGAACTTAATGTTCAAAATAATGATTTACGAGTGTAGGTATACAAGTAGTTATTAACTGACATGGATTAAGTAGTAAATTGAACGATATGGGATAGTTTTATATACCTACTTGTAATTGTAAGGCACTTAATACAAATCCCCGCGATGAGAACTATTACTGATCTCAAATTACACATACTCGTGTAATGCATATTGGAGAAAGTTATTTAAGGCATAAGCAGCAGTTTTAGGCATGATAACTGTAAAGAAATGTTTTTGTTATGTTCTTTCTTTGCTTATTGTAAATATTCCTTGCTTAGGTATTGTTTTTATTGTTTTTAATCATGCAATAACTTAGATTTATGTCTGTAATTTTGTAGGTACGTTTTTTCAAAATAAATAAACAGTTCTTATTCTGTTAGTAGTGTAGTTTTGAGAGAATTCTCTTGATCTGCTTAATCTGAATAGCTATGTGAAGTTTCGTGCTCTTACTCATATTATTGACCGATAAAAAGTTAAAACTTTTGTATTTTTACAATATTCATTGCCTCCATATAGGTATTCACAATTTCACCTCAAATTGATTTCCAAAAATAGCAATAGAAATCGTTTTTCTAGAAAAAGTTTTTTAATATTTGCCGCAACTGCAAAAACCCAATTAAAAGTAATATCTGTAAAAAAGAGAAATTCCAGTGAGTTGAAATCTATTAATTTCATATTAAAAACGCTATTTTTATGTTCTAATGGTTGCCACTAGAAACATATACAGGGTAGTAAAAATAAACGCTAGCGCTAGGTAATACCTAGTTCACACTAGCGAATGACTAACGGTTACTATTACTGTTATTTCCCACTGTATACAAATATAATGGTCACGAACACCAAACCGAAAGATTTGACTTGTTTTCTATTATTTTTTATCTCCCAAGAGACTTAGAATTTTTTATTTGATCGGTTCGAAGGAGAGAACTGTGGTTATTTATGTTACTATGACACAGGTGTACTCGCTGAAATAGTTTTAATTCGATAATGATGATTGGGTATGATGTTGACTATTAATATTCGTTGCTCAGTGATCTCGTTGAAAGAAAATTAATGGCCTACACGCCTCTAGTTACACGGCTAGTTATATATAGTACGGCCTATAGTTGAGTGCTTTGTCGTTTCTTTACTGGATAGCAATTTTGCTTTCTTACATATTATCAAAACAGACAACAAATCTTTCCAAAGTACACACACATAAATATTAACACCAGCTTTGCTACCTACAGTTAAAATCAGATACAGAAAACTAATCAACCTTTGCCCACCGGCGCAGGCGCCGCACAGTCGCGCTACCATCAGTGTGCCCACCGCCTTACAACTTGTTAAATTATAACTTACTATTGATACCATCAATTTCAATTTATGTACCAACTGTGTTTTATTAATCTAACCGTCACTAATCAATTGATTGATTTCACAGCTGATTCGAAAGCGTTGTTACTCCGTACTAACGATTTTATATGTATTTTAGATTTCTCCGTTATTTTTTTAGTTTATTTCAATTGGTTATAGATAACGGGATTATGCTATGGGTTTTTAATGATCATTAATGCGTTTTCTGGTTTTTATGGCTTTCATAGCGCGAAAATTAACGCTAAATTGTAATAAATAACAAAATTTTATTTATTTCTTATGCTAATCTTTTGTTACAAAAATAGCTTTTGATGTGTGGTCGGGATTTTTGTTAATTGTTATTTTAGTAGCTATTGTCTGTCCAATTAGCTAATGGCTGAATTATGGCTTCGTAACATACATACATCGAAATGGTTAAAACGTATTGTTTTACAAAATGTCTTTAACAATCAATCTGCCTAGCCTTTTTCCAACTATGTTGGGGTCGGCTTCCAGTCTAACCGGATGCAGCTCAATACCAGTATTAACTGGGTAATACGATACCCCTTGGTAAGATTTTCGGGCTTCGACCAACCTTAACCTGCTTTCCGAGGCACGGAAGAGTCTCGGTATGTAAAGACTGTCACCCATCCACGGATCAGCCCCGGCAAGGATCGACCCGTCCGGCTATTATTACTTAGCCACGAGCTCTTTGTCTTTGTCTGTCTGACAACAAATGTCTTTAACAATGCATTTACTTATGGTGACTTGTCTTTTTTCATAAGTACCTAACCCATAGGGCATTTTACTATATTTTTCCTCTTCTGCCCTTTCAGTGTCACAGTGTCTTACAGCATAATATTTAATGGAAGATAAAGAGAAAGAATTTATTCCACATTGGTAGGTGAGTATGCTCTACCCCCTCTACCGATTATGGGGTGAAATATAGAAATAGAGCCCACATATCATGGCGATAGGAATTTATGTCACAATACATAATATGATATCAAATTGCTCCGAGAAAATTCCCCATTTCCCCAACATATGAATTTCGCTAAAATATACCTAACATCCAATTTGCTAATTCCGCTTTTGGCAACAAACTCTATCCAAGTACATACGTAGGTAATCCTAGTATCAACCTAGGTAATTAACAAAACTTTTCTTATTACGTACTTAAGCTATATCTACTTAAGTTTAAGACTCTTAAGTTTAATTAAAGTTCTCCCTGTAGCGCAACGCAATTACTCGGCCCGTGTAAATGCAAATAAGTTTGTAACACCCTGATGTTTATACTGGCCACTGCGACCAATGGGTGTGTTTCAGCTGGACACACTGTGTCGAAATCCTTTGACTTCTAAGTGAGTGGTAACGCACACGTTGACACGGTGCCATTTTGCGGGGTTGTGTGTTGAAAAGGTACCGATTTTGAGGTCCCCACAAACTTGTTATAACTTATTGCGGATGTCCCGTAAGTTTAACCGCAACACCGAAGCTTCCCAAGTTCCCCAGCCGCTGTTTAGAGTTTTGGTTGCAAAGTTTTCAGACTTGACAAGTACTAAGGTTTCATATCTAAATCATGGAGGTTGCTTTGTAGCAATGTATTGTGTATACAGACTTGTATAAGTAATTAGGAACTTTGAAACGTTACCGCAATTTAGAACAGAAGCTGTTTCTTCAGCTCGTTCAATGAATTACTTCACTTCGTAAAAAGGCTAAAGCATTAACACTTCCATTCAATAATAGCGAGATAAAAATGTATGAAATATATCTTAACAAAAACTTGAAGTTATGATCCTGAATTCCTGACAGTTCCTCGCGCCTTATTCTTTATAATTACGATCATGAGATGTGACGCGAATAGTAGGTATCTACCTGCAGTAAAAATTAATTGCACCTTTTCGAAATGTCAACGTCATTAATTTTTATTAAATTAATCATTCGATGGACTAGGATGGAGTTACAGTAAAAGCCTACTTTCTATTAAAAGATATAATTATACACATGTATAAAATAGAAATTCCCTAAAGTGTGGCAAATGCGTAGGTATTTAAAGAAATTGCTCTGTATCATGTGGGTGCCTATGTATTCAATGTTTCATAGCCTGCATTTTTTACATTCAAAGCATGTTATAATAAATGTTATAAAATTCTTAGAATGTCTCGCTTTATTGCAGTGTTTGTAAAATTCTGACAACCGTGAAGAAACCTACATACCTAGAGAAGTTACTGCGAGTATAAGCATGTGGAATATATGTTCTGTGCGACTTAGTTATCAATATTTTCTGTTCTTGTGACAGTTGTAGAGCACAACATAGTAATTTTGAAACCTAGAACTAGGTACTAGGTTTTAATAGGCGAAGGTGTGACAAAGCAACTTTTATACTACGAATTAAGTAGTTATATTTTCCTGTCTAAAATGTAGGACATGATGTTATATATATTTTTTTTTAATAAAAAAGTTAGGCCTCTCGAAGAGAGGAGGCCTGTGTCCCAGCAGTGGGAACATTATAGGCTGATTATACTCGGTGATGGCCGAAAATAGGGGCGAATGTGGATTCGACCTTACTTCAATAGGTGTGACACTGTAGATGTTAAGCCAAGAATTAATACTTGATAAATATTTTTCCCTTACTTACCTTTTCTATTTCAAGAAAAATAGCAAGCCCTCACGGAAAGAAAATTAATTAGTGAATAAATTTTATATAAAAAATACGAGCGAGACTTACAGTAGTCGCATAAGATGTGTAACATCTGACAGCTCGCCTTGGTAAAAGTAGTTTCTAGTTCCATAACAAATAAGCAACATTTAAAGGTAAGTACGGCAACATTTCAATCCGTCAATCAAAACTTTTAGAAAAATATTTTCACGAAATTACTCCCACATATATTGCAGAAAAGTGAAAGGAAAGATGTTAGGTACACATCAAAAATTTAATGATAAAATATACTTAATTATTATGTATTTAAAATATAAAATAAAAATCACAATATACTTAATTCTAATTCAAAAATATTAAAAATCATAGTATCGTGTGTAAAAAATAATGAATAGTGAAGATGGTTTAATTTTCTTTTAGCTTCCTTCTCGCTCATTACTCGCTCACATCTCTATGTAAGCTCATCTTTACAAGATGAGTTATTATGACAATTCTGATGAGGCTAGAGTCCTTGTCGCACTTCTGACTATTAAATATACTTACTAGTTTTTCTTTGTATCACCTACGAGTATGTGCAATTTATAGTTCTCCTTATAAAGCGAATTGATATTTACGTCGTTGTCCATAGACTCATGTATTTTTCAACTGATAAATTATTGAGTGGTTAAAAATACATTGCGAGACTTAAGCTGAATTTTAATGGGCCTAGTATCACTTTTTATTTAGAACTTTTGCTTCTTTAATTTTATATTGAATTTTCAGAAAATACGTAAGTACCTAATTCAGTACATGACACACAAAATACACACATGATTAATACTTTCATGAATTTGAAGACGGTTTCGGAAAAACTCGAATAAAATTTTGTAAGTTTCGCGACGCCTTAAGGCTCTTACAGACAGAGGCGATATCGCGAGCGATATTGCGATATTATCGCGTCGCAACACCGCTACGCGACACGTCGCGACGCGATATCGTCTCTGTCTGTAAGAGCCTTTATTCGCTGCAATGGGTAAAAAATAGCACCTACAATATTTACTGATCAATTAAAACAGTACTAATAACGTGTTTTTTTGTAATGTAATTATTAAGTATGTGAAATTACAGTAATGCCCAACGATAAACAATATTAACGTTAGTAAATATTATAGGTACCTACACCAATTACAAACAGGTGTATCGACCATAACCAACAATCAAACATTCTGCCTTTTTCTAACTATGTTGGGGTTGCCTTCCAGTCTAACCGGATGCAACTGAATACATACTAGTATTTTACATGAAGCGACTGCCTATCTGACCTCCCCAACCCAGTAACTGGATAATACGTTACCCCTTGGTAAGACTGGTTGTCAGACTTTCGGGATTCTGACGACCCGTAACGACTGTCAAAGATCCACGAATGACAGCCGGGACCAACGGCTTAACGTGCTTTCCGAGGCACGGAGGAGTCTCACCCATCTAAGGACCAACCCCGGCAAGCATAGCTTAACCTGATGGATCGACCCGTGACGCTCTTATTATTATTTAGCCACGAGCTCCTCCGACATAACCCTTGCACGTATAATATATTTCTGGACGACACTTCAAAGAGACAAAGAGTGCAGTTATGATTAATCAACCCAGTTCATCGGCCTCAAGGCGAGACTGATCAAAAACTCGTACTTTAACTGGCGACTGAGCAATATAACATTGGACTGTGGAGATATCGCATCGGAGCCCCGTTTGAGCTCGTTACACACCACTAGGTTAGCTTACGATTTATTTACAATTGTAGGCGAGTAGAGTTATGGCTTGAGGATTTAGTTTGAGACAATTATCTTGCCGTCGATACTGGAGTGAAGTACGATTGTTGTGGCTGTAGAATTAGGAAATACTCGATTGTAGATCATATTATTCCTATGAGTTTGTTAGTTGCTGTTTGTGTTAATAAATAATAAATCAAACTGACTTTTGTGCCAGTAGCAAGTTTCACAATGGAAATGTTGTGGCTGACAACTAACAATGAATTAAAAATGTCTTTCGTAACATTCAGTTTAGTAAAAAATAAACATTTCAAAACTAGGATGACAAAGCGATACACTAGCTCACCCATTTCAAACGTCATCGTCCACAACCCATAAACATATTAACACTACAGGTAGACGCATTCTGTGTCCATCCCAACTCGCTCGATCAAACAGGGCACCACTGCATCCCAACTCCCGTCCCATATTTCAATTCGCGCATCACGCATTAATGCCTTCAGGAAAAATATAGAATGCAACACTCGTAAACACTTTGGAACGCGTTGCGTGCGGAACGCATCAACGTTTGTGACGTCAATTAGAAGCCTGGCTGTAAACAAATTTAGTTATTATAGAAGAGATTTATTTAGCCGCCAACCTGATAGCACGGCACTAGTTTTGGTAGTTAGTTGTGATGAGTAAGCGTGATTTACATGTTTTGGTAATTGGATGCGGAGAATTGAGGGTTGTATAGGACCAGTCGGGACGGAACTATGTATGTTTAGCATATGAGTAAAATATAGTAAATACTTTAACAATTAAACGCAAGATACTTACCTTAGCGCATCTCCCATTCGAGTCCCAGTAATTTTAAATTTATGAGACCGTGCTTTCGCATTAGAATTAATAAAATGATAAATTACTTTTCGAAGAAGCTCGTCATCCAAGTCTATCGTAGAAGTCTGAAAGTGACACGCAGACAAAAATAGTTCTTGATCAAACGCCTAGGTTTTTGATCAAAAACCTGATTTTGTTATAACAACAACCTGCGACATGTCCAAATACAAGCAAAATAGTTGCAGATGTTTGTTTTTGATGACAATAATTTTTGTAAGTATGTTCAATTGGGTAGGTATAATTATTTTAGTACGTAGGTAAGCATGTCATTGAACTTTCATAGTTAATTATACCTACTTCAATAATAATTCTTGTTGTGTAACTTGGCATCATTAGCGTAATTATATACCTATAGAGAAAATTATTTCTCGATGTTTATTTACATGATTTAAGGCCTTTTATCTGTATATACGTAGGCCTGATGTATTTATGTACTTAAAACTGCCTTGGTATCAATGCAATAAATAAGATAAGATACTTCGTTGACTTGAAAGGCAAAGTGACCATCGGTATACCGATGCCGGTGCTATGAATATAATTTAAACCCAATTAAAAATAATTATATTATGTTGGTAGATCTACCAACCACTATCTACCTGTAAATAAAAAGTAAAATTAATTTTAAATTTTATTCGTTCAATACCTACATTAAAATCAAATCAAATTTTTTTTTCTTTGCAAAAATGTGTAGATAAATGATATAGGTAGATGTTATAAATACATGTCTGAGAATATACTCCATGCTCTGCCGTCATATGGGCATGCAACCTTATCTTGAAGATCGTAGGGTGGCGTTGTGTAGTTTCTGCTTACCCCCATGGGAAGATAGCGTGAGTTTATATATCGCACACCTAGATCTAAACTGAGACAACTCAAAAAAGGTAATTTTTCAGGAGACGATAAAAACGTAGGTATATCTGCATTTTTTGTTAGGGAAGTTATACAATTTAATTTGATTCTAGATAATAAATAGCTTGTAAAATGTCACTGTTTACAAACTGGGGCTAAAATTCAATCATTTTTATCGACAATCACTGTTTTTCAAACATAACTCAAAATTAACGATTTTTGCGTTGTCTCAGTTTAGATCTAGGTGTGCGATATGTGTATGCATGTAGTACCTTATCTCACTTTAAAGTGCAATTATAAAAACCATTCTTAGGAGCACTGTTCGACCGTCGATCGTTTGAGAGTTGTGAGTACCTAACTAAAGTCAGTTAAGATTAATGGTATAGAACCCAATTGACTCCTGTCTGAACTGGAGAAATAACAGCTGATTAAAGCAAAGGTCACAAAGCGTTCAGCCTCTGTGAATATTGCAGATACACCTCTGAGACCCGCCTCCTGTTAGGATTAGATAGGCATAACCTAGCAACACAAGGAGGAGGAGCTCGTGGCTAAGTAATAACAGCCTCACTAGTCGATCCGTTAAGCTACGCTTGCCGGGGTTGGTCCGTGGATGGGTGAACATCTTTACATACCGAGACTCCTCCGTGCCTCGGAAAGCACGTTAATCCGTTGGTCCCGGCTGTCATTCGTGGATCTTTGACAGTCGTTACGGGTCATAAGAAGCCCGAAAGTCTGACAGCCAGTCTTACCAAGGGGTATCGTATTACCCAGTTACTGGGTTGTGGAGGTCAGACAGGCAGTCGCTCCATGTAAAATATTGGTATTCAGCTGCATCCGGTTAGACTGGAAGCCGACCCCAACATAATTGGGAAAAGGCTAGGCAGATTTTGAACCTAGCAACACAACAACACATCCAGGAATGCGAAATAAAAATACCTCGCGACAAAGAATGTAGAGAGACATTGTCGCTAGCGACATAAACACTCGCCTTCGTTTTATTTATAATAATTTCATTATTCGAAGAATGCTCAGTTCAGACTTTCAGATGGCAGTAAATCGTCAATTCTCATACAACGAACATATTGAGGCCGGCCAGTTTCATTCCGCAAATTGAATGCGCGAACGTTGCCGATTTACGACCGTGCCGCCATCTACCGGCCGCCGTATTTTTAATTATTTGATCAGGCAACACTGATAAATCAACTGCTGTAATTGGCCGGCCAGTGTTGCCCTTTAATTTGTTTATTTCATTTCGCACACGCCCTATATTAATTAGTTCATGAATTTTAATTCAAATGCGATCTTGTAGGCGTTAAATGATTAAAGGGAAGTTTGGTAATGTGTGTAGTGAATTTTTAATGCTGTGTGAAACTGGATTGGTTTACATAATATAGGAATTTATATAAACTTTTAAATGGCTGTATCGTTTATCGTCAAGATAAAACATGTAAAAAACGAGTAAACATGGAATTAATCCATGTTGGTACGTGCAAACAGTAAATCTAAATGATAAAATCTACCAATTCTTTTTTCCTGCCGCACTGGCGTAACCTTCAGCGTGCTTTATTTCGTACTTGAACACATATAAATGAGATGGTGGTAAAAATATTATGTTCTCTGTAACTTAAAAAGAAAAAAAAAACCGGTCAAGAGCGAGTCGGACTCACGCACCGAGGGTTCCGTTCCGATTTCTGAAAAAGTGTGCTATTTAGAGACATCGTATTATTTTTCCTGTAATCTTTATATAAACTTCTATCACATAGAATAATTTCAGATTTTTATCTTTGCAAACTTCAGAGATAAGGGTATTTTTTCAAAAGTCGAAAACTATGCGGCCTAAAAAAAAAATAAAAAAATGTTTGAGAATGTGCATACAGCGTTCTTTCATATGATACCCCACGTGCCCTAGTAGCCCCACTTTGAAGTTTTAAGACCCCCTTTCAGTCCGTGTTGCAAAAAAAATATAAATATTTTTATATCTTTCTTGTTTGCAAAATAGTTGGGTAAACGTCATCTAAAACTATTCCAAATTTCAAGTTGATAGCATTAGTAGTTCCTGAGATATCCAGCTGTGACAGACAGACAGACTGAGTCTCACCATAAGGGTTCCTTTTTTACCATTTTGGTACGGAACCTAAAAAACTGGGTTTCAAAACATAATACCTACTGATCTTGCAGCTGCTAATACATATTTAGAAGAAAATCACACTGTTTTGCGTAAGATTACCACACTTATTAATTTTTGTTCTGCGATACCATTCCATTTTCAACTTCTTCGTAGAGCCAAACAAAGCCGTTCGTTATCGCAATTTGTCCGATACATTATAATCGACCATTCACTCGATACTATAATCGATTATTTGCATTTTCACACGAACATCGGCATTTAATTACTTACTGCATAAGAATTATGTGGACTATTGAAATGTTCTCAAGCATGTAAACGTTTGGACGTAAGCAGTTATTATATTTCCAGCACTGGTAATTATTGTGGTAACGTAACATCGTATCGATATAACTTCGTTTTGCATCGTACGATTAATTGCAATCATTTATTTTGTTCTGTTTGTCAATTACAACAGAGGTATAACATTTTTTTTTTGTTATTTGAGAAAAGCTATTTGGGTAGTAAGTAGATTATTGTTTTGTCTGCTATGAATGAAGGTAAAAAACGGGAGGTAATTTCTGTTAATTTATATACACCACTAGCTTGAAGTGTGTCATTAAAATATACAATTTATTGCTATTAAACACATAAATCTACAAATAAACAATTTTCATGAGGAAATTGTAGGTATGTTTTTCTCGGAAAATATATCAATAAGGTTGACAAGGCCTAACCCTCAGTAGTGAGTAGTATATAGTGGCTGCAATTGATTAATAGCGTTAACAAATAAATAGTAGACCGATTTTCTTATTCAACTGACAAACTAAAAGTAGAAAATTGACGACATTAGGGAGATTCATCGATAAATTTTAATGAATAATTAATACATAATAAATTCGAGGGGCTAATAAGTAATAGCAGCCGCACGGGTCAATCGATCAGGTTAAGCTACGCTTGCCGCGGTTGGTCCGTGGATGGGTGACCATCTTTACATAATCGAGACGCGTCCGTGCCTCGGAAAGCACGTTAAGCCATTGATCCCGGCTGTCATTCGTGAATCTTTGACAGTCGTTAAGGGTCGTCAGAAGCCCGAAAGACTGACAACCAGTCGTACCAGGGTATCGTATTTATTACCCAGTAACGGGGTTGTGGAGGTCAAATCGGCCAACGCTCCATGAAAAATACTGGTATTCAGCTGCTTCCGGTTAGACTCGAAGCCGACCCCAACATAGTTGGGAAAAGACTAGGCAGATGATGATGTGGTCGGGGTTGGTCCGTGGATGGGTGAACATCTTTACATACCGAGACTCCTCCGTGCCTCGGAAAGCACGTTAATCCGTTGGTCCCGGCTGTCATTCGTGGATCTTTGACAGTCGTTACGGGTCATAAGAAGCCCGAAAGTCTGACAGCCAGTCTTACCAAGGGGTATCGTATTACCCAGTTACTGGGTTGTGGAGGTCAGACAGGCATTCGCTCCATTAAAAATACTGGTATTCAGCTGCTTCCGGTTAGACTCGAAGCCGACCCCAACATAGTTGGGAAAAGACTAGGCAGATGATGATGACATCGATAAATTGAGTGTTTTTAAAATTCCTATATAACCAAATGTATATCGTTAAATCATTTGGATTTTCCATATGTGTTATTTGGCTGTATTAGCTACTGCTTTACTAAAACCGAAACATGATTTTTCTATAACAAAAATTCCAAAGTAGCAGCGTCTATTTTCTGTTTTAAAAAAATGTAGGTAAACAGTTCCTTATACTGTGCAGTAAAATTTGCTTTAAATCGAAGGTATTTAATATGTTAAGAACTTACTAATGTAAAAATTGATTTCAGTATAGCATTTTGTCATAAATCTACATTCAAACTAAACGCGCTTCGCGTTTAGTTCCGGTGCGCGTGAGAGTCTTCTATCTCGGGCGTCAAAGACAGCCGTAACGCCATTTCACTTACACACCGAGCTAAACCACGCTTCGATGTATCCTTTTAATAAATCTATTGCTCTTATTTCCTTTTGAAACCATCCCGATGAGCAATAGCAGCGCAATCATGGCGTAGCTTGCTAATACGTGCATTTATCACGGATAGGTAGACCCCGGCACAAACCGGCACAGACTAGCGTAGTAACCAATGGTTTCTTGGTCGTTTATCAAAAGTCGTGGCTTATAGATAGCTGGGGATCTATGACGGCGATAGGGCAGCGATAGGAGGCGAGGATCGGGCGCACGTTGACGTTTTTACGGCGAGAGCTATCGCGGGCCATAAATAGTCGAACTCGGAATACACGCATTCCGTTCGACAGCATTCTGCTTTCGAAGTTCGAACTCATCAGCGTTTCATGAATTTTCATGAACGTTATTGATGTAAAACTAAATTGGCTTTTTTGTATATTGTGTGTGTTGATCCTGAAACAATCAGACCTTTTTGATTTAACTACCCACCCCTGCTTTGTACGGGTGAAATGGTGACTTTATAATTTAATGCATTATTTTTCGATAGTTTATAATCTATCCATGGCAAACCGTCAAATTGTGAACTGGAATCAAACTAGCGTGTGACGAGCGCACCTTGCGCTAATACTAAATAGCCAAATACCTGCGACCAACCTGGAAGAAGCACTCGCCGGCCGCTGCCGTGGCACCACTGGCTTTGCTCAATCGGCATTTGTCACAGTTCTAACCTAACCCATTTGGTCAGAGTGCCCTAGCTTAGTTACACCGACCAATTCGGCTACCGCCAAGACCGTTCTGGGACGGTTCACAATTTTACGAGTGATAAAATCGGACAGATTGTGAACCCTGTCAATAAGTGCAGGCGCCTTCACAATTTTACCGTTTGATATGGATAGATTATAAACTATCGAACATTAAGCAAACACAGCAGCAGAACAGCAAAGCAATAAGCAGTATAGTTCAGTTCTCAATTTATCGACAGTTTACAATGTCGCGAGATAGATTATAAACTAACGGTGTTCACAATCATACTGTGACTTTATGATAGGATAGAAGTTGGCCAGTGGAATCAACCCCGCATATCGATTAAAGATAGATCATCTACATCCTATAGGTAAGTGTAGACACTGTGTATGAATTTAAATAATCTAAGCCATTAGCCATTCTTTGAATTGATTACCCACCTATCGACCCATTGTGTGATCCTTACGAGTCACAGTAAATGTCACTTGTCCACCGTATCGTTTTCCCGGCGTAGGACTCCACTTTCTTTGAAACAGTCGTGTCCTGATTAACATTTGTATAATTTGTTTGTTTATTCATGTGTGTGAGTTCCTGGATTCACGTAGGCAGGTAATTACGTCTATCGTATGTTAGAAAGAATTAACTCTTGGTTCTTCAAATCTCAGGCGATCGATGAGCTTATGACAGAAATACACAGATTAGTATAATATTCATTTAATAGCACATACTTATGTACTATGGAGGAAACTTACATCTATACACCGTAAGGACTATTCTTGCTTGTAGCCCTCGGCCACTATAGTAACGCTTGCTAACAGATGTGATCATCGTGTGCACGGGATTTGGTTTTCAAATTGGTTAGATTCAGTTTTCCTCGATAGTACCTACCATGTTATAAAAATAATAAGGTAGGTATATCAAGAAGCACATTCACGTTATATAATTTACAAAATAGGACTTATGTACCACAATTTGATGCTTCTTACTCTTCTACACAGACTGTAGGTGAATGCTTGTAGACAGTCGTGGACTCGCTGAGAGCTGTTCGCCGACTGGGTGATCCACTCAACTGTAGGTAGGTACTCGTAGAAGCTGTAGCCTTGTTTATAAACATTCGAACGCGGTTCGCGCAGGCAGCCACCAGGCGGACGTGACGTCACACACTCGATACCACATATTAGCAATCAAAAAAGTCCAAGATGATTTTTTTTGCAAAATAAAATCATTAGCTCGTTAATGGTCGTATACGCAACTGCTGATCATGAGGTCCTGGCTTCAATATTTAGGTCGGGCAAGGTGTTATTGGGTTAATCTATCTGGAATTTCTCAGTAGCATCCCAGAGTCTGGATTTGTGCCCGGTTGATGGCAATAGACTCGCCCCCCGTTACATGGGATTTAAACATAACTGGCGAATTAAGGATGTACTAAAGTTACCTACATCTCTGCCCAACGCTTCAGGGAAACAAGGCGTGATGCTATGGTATGTATATGTAGGTATGTATGTAAAATCAATTATCTATCCTGGGTGTAGCAAGGCTCTGTGGAATAGTGTCCTTAATTTTTTTTCAGCAAAAACATTTTGGGTTCTAAAGAATACGTGTACTAGACAGTACAGTACAACTATTTTCTTAATGTCCCTCGGCAAACTTCGTGTTTCGTCAGACTTTAGCAGCTTTCCTACTACTTTTAAAATAAATTACATTAAGTTAAAAGAGCATTAACAATTCTATATACTTCCAAGTCGATTGAGAGCGTCCGGTCTGCACCAAGTGCAAAGGGAACTAACTGATAGAAATCTGACGAAGTTTGCCGAGGGACATTAAGAAAATAGTTGTACTGTACCTACCTAGTTAGTAGTACAAGCTGAGTTAATTAATTATTTAATGTTATGATTGTGATATGGATACGGAAACTTTGATCCACAATGTAAGGTGGCCTTGGCACAACATCATTCAGTTTCAATAATTAAAAAAACAAAATACTGCCTTGCGGCATTGCGTTATTGAAAAAAACATCTAGTTATCCTACATGATGTGTTATTAATTTATGTTGGCATATAATTACGGCAATGAACTGGCTACAGCTCAATTAATGATTTTGATTGCGCATACGCTTAATTTATGCTTCCTTCGTTCCTCGTAGAGATGAGATATTATCTAAGTGACTTACTAATTATTTTTAATTCAATCGCGGTATTGCTTGAAGTCTCGTATACTTGCATGTCCAAAAGCTTGTTTAACAAATATTAATTTTGTCAATCAAATCACGTAACGACTAATCATCATCTTATTTTTGGTAAAGAGTAATGAATGAATGAATGACCGAACGTGGGGGAAGATAGTTAGGTAATAAGAATAACTAACTAGGTAAGTAGTACCAAAAAGTACCTACAAATAGGTGAGCTACCTTTTAGGTAATATAAGCTAAATAATTTTAAAAAGAGAATGACCTATGATAATCCCGTAGTCATGTCATGTCGAGAAAGCTCTAAAGGAAAAATATGAACGTTTGAGTACCTACCACTCATTTCTGAAGAGCATCTCATATGGAGCCTTTTTCTATAAATAGTCATAAAAGTGTTCTTTACTTTTAGAAAATGGAAAATGTAACTATATCAACTTAAAAAAAAGTGTTTTTTTTTTTTTGAAATTTTTACAAACCCAGGTCCTTCTTTTTTATCCGACATATATCTACGTACTATTGTTAGTACGTAGTTAGATGTCGGGTAAGTGTGTACGTAGTGTTGTATTATTGTCAGCGTCCTATGTAGGTATTGATTACGCTATGTCACAGTAGGTAAAGATTATGTGGGTTTGAATATTTGGTGTAAAATCAGGTCAAGTTCTTATTGAGTTTATATTGGTACAAAAAACGTCATGCTTGGTCATCTCACATAATACAGGGTTATTGGAAACATAATTATCACGATCCCTTTAAAGGGTGATGGTAGAGGTGGGTACACGGGTCAAAAATGAACCACCTCCGAAATATTTTATTTTTTAAACTGATACATCACAACACGTGAGTGTTCGAGTTCGAATCCGAGAATTTGATGTTCTTTTTCCATGTTTTACGTGTAAAACTAAATTAAGTCCGCTGTATCCAATATGAATTTCCTAGAAAACATTACTTTCCGCCGTACTAGGACTAAATCAGACTCAATGTTGAACGACAGTGAGGTAACTGCTGTGCATACAACGTTGAATGAGACAGCCACTAGTGTACCGGAGATGTCCGACGGTGATGACGATGAAATAAAGAAACTGCGAGATCAAATCACTAACCTCACACTTAACCTGCAGAGCGCGCACATAGAAATTGAAGAATTGATTTTAGAAAATAATAATCTTAAAACAATAAATATAAGTCTGAGCAAACAAAATGAACTTTATAAGAAAGTCACTTACAGTCCAACTAAACTAAAATCACCAAATACAAAAAAGGCAAAAAATCTTAAAAAGAATCACAAACACACGCAAACAGAAACGATGGAGCTTGAAGAAAATATCGAAACACCAGTAAAAAAAAAATGCGAAAACCCTAAAACGGTGGAAGTAAGCGATAAACTTACACCACCAATAAACCAATGCAGAAATAATGCAGACGAAAATCAGTCGAAGCGTAAAAAAATTTGCATATTAAGCACAGACAACAAAAATAAATTGCTTCATATTGCAGAAAATACTTTTGAGAAGTATGAACTTTGCCATTACATCACGCCTCATGGTACTATGGAACTTCTGTTAAAAGGTATCAAAGAAAAGTTGTCAGAGTTCACTCTACAGGACTTCTGTATTGTATTGATAGGTGAGGAAGACTTTAAAATAACAAATAGATATTTTGATAGCATTTTATTAATTAGGCAAATGTTGCAAGAGGTCTCGAACACTAATATAATTATCTGCACTCCGACGTACAAATTCTTCACAAATAACTATTTATATAATTCAAGAGTCGAAACCTTCAATAATTTATTATATCTAGATATTATCACTCATGGACACGCATATTTTCTGGATAGCAACTTGAACCTAAAGTATGACGACACTATGTTCAACAAACGCACGGGTGCAATAAATTACTCTGGAATGCAATCGATTTTTAAGGATATTTTCAAAATTACTATGGACATACAATCATCAAACACTAACTTTCACCAACCTGACAACCAAATGAAGACAGTAACTGAATCTGAAGACACGGGACAGTTTTTTCTTTAGTCGTATTAATGTAATGCATCAAAACATTGCTGGATTGTTAAATAAATCAGACTTGTTGACTGTACAATTAGAAAACTTGGAAAATCAAGGGACAACTGTAGATGTACTCTGTTTAACTGAGCATTTCATAACATCTGGACATGAGAGTTTATTGCACATTCCGAATTTCCACCTAGCCGCTCTTTTTTCACGAAGCACAAATCGGGGGGGAACTTGTATTCTTGTAAGACAGGGGCACCAGTACAGGGAACTACCAGATGTTGCGAAACAGTCTGTATCAGGCGTGTTTGAAATTTGTGCTATAGAATTGACATCCTATTCAATTATTGTTATATGTGTTTATAGAGTACCAAAATATAATTACTTGACATTTTATGAAAAACTTGACATTGTGTTACAAAAACTTTGTGTATTATCGAATAAAAAAATTGTGTTGTGTGGTGATCTAAACATCAATGTACTGTTAAGAAATAAGACTACTCTGGATTTGGAACACTTCCTACTTAACTATAATTTGACTCTAGCTATAAATCAGCCTACTAGGCCTCATAGTAACACGTGCATTGATAACTTTGCACATAATCTACGAAAAGGATGGAAAACAGAAATTATTGACCTCATGTTATCAGATCACACATCACAAATACTTAAAATACCTGTCAATAAAACGTGTCGCTTAAAGTATTGGAAAATGGTAAAAAAAAATTACTCCAAAGAGAACCTTGATAAATTTAAATCATGTTTGCAAAATTTGTCTTTCAAAGAAGTCTACGAAAGCAATGATGTTAATGTAGCTTATAATACCTTTTTTGATATTTTCTCATTGTTTTACAATCTCTGTTTTCCCGAGAAAATAATAACTATACACACTAACAAACAGGTTAAATGGATTTCTCATGGCATAAAAACATGTAGCAAGAAACAGAGACGGTTATTGTGGGCTTACAGACTACACCCAACAAAAGAAGGGAAAAGTGACTTGAAAAAATATACAACCCAGTATAAAAAAATTGTTAGACTAACTCAGAAGGCACAGAATAATTATTTTATAAACAATTCGCAAAATAAATCCAAAGCCACATGGCAGATAGTCAATAAATCTAAAACTAACTTGCCTAAAGAACAGATCCTGACAATAAAAACAGGGAATTTGACTTACACAGACCCGACTGACATAGCAAATACATTTAATGACTACTTTATAGATGACATTGAGAATCATATAATAAATGACATTCAAATAAACAATAAGTTACATAATTCGACAATGCAATCAATGTTTATGCAGCCTGCTCTAAAATCTGATATTATTTTAGCTACAAAGTCGCTTAAAAATACTAGCACTGTAGGTATTGACGGTATATGTACAAAAGTAATTAAATATGTAATTGAGCTTATAGCACCGGCCCTAGCACATATTATTAACATAGGTATTACCGAGGGCATCTATCCCGAGGGCTTGAAAAAAGTCATAGTAAAACCACTCCACAAAAAGGAAGATAAGACGCATATGAAAAATTACCGGCCAATAGCCAAAATTCCTGTTTTTTCCAAAATCTTTGAAAAAGTTATTTATAACTCGTTATACCAATATCTTCACAAATATACTATTTTGTGCAAAGAGCAAAACGGTTTCCGGAGAAATAAAACCATTAACATGGCTATTTTCGACCTATTAAGTAATGTTATGTCTGCTGTTGATAAAAAGACTCCCATTTGCGCTATTTACACAGACATGACTAAAGCCTTTGATTATGTTGATCACAAAATCCTTCTGGACAAATTGCATTGCTATGGCATCAGAGGGAACATTTTAAAATTACTAGAATCGTATTTAAGTAATAGATTGCAATGTACTGAAATCACAAGAGTGTGCGCAAAAACCAAAACGGAACGAACGTATGTGTCGAATTTCAGGAGTATAAAATATGGAGTGCCTCAAGGTAGCGTGCTTGGGCCACCTTTATTTCTCCTTTACATAAATGATTTGCCAAAAGTGACACAACAACAAATGATCTTGTTTGCAGATGATAGCACTGCCATAGTAAAATGTAAGGACTTAAATACTTATCAATTTGACATTAATAATACTCTTAATGACATAATTAATTGGCTTACTACGAATAATTTAATAATTAACCTCAAGAAAACCAAAATAATGCATTTCCACCAAAGAATTGAACCTCCAAAAATGAGCGTCAATTACAATGGCAACGATATAGAAGATGTAAAAGTAAGTGTGTTTTTAGGTATCCATATCGACAATAACCTTAATTGGAAAGCTCATATAGAACAGCTTTGTAAAAAAATAAATAAGTCTGCCTATGCACTTTTTCAATTGGCTAGAAAAGTTAATATAGACGCGTTACTTGTTGCCTATCATGGTCTAGTAGCCTCACTTCTACGTTACGGAATTATTTTCTGGGGTAATTCCTCGGACAAAGGATTACTATTCAAGGCACAAAAAAGGTGCATCAGAGCCATGTGTGGTCTGAAAACAGATGACAGCTGTGCACCGTACTTTAAATCATTAAAAATCCTTACGCTACCGGCGTTATACATATTGGAAATTTGTATCTTTGTCAAAACAAATCCCAACCTTTTTGAAAAAATAACAACGGTACGAAATGTTCCAATTCGTAGTCAGTACAAAAATTCTTTGAGTAATTATAAATGTAATACTGCCTTAGTAAAAAATAGTGTCCTGGGTATGGCTCCACGCATTTATAATAAAATTCCAGACGCCATAAAAGAATTAAATTTTACACAATTTAAGAAAAAAATGAAATTGTTCTTATCTGATAAATGTTATTACACTGTTGATGAATTCTTAAATGACAAATTAATTTAGAATTGCAATTATTATTAGTGACAGCAAATAATTTTGACATTTTAATTATTTTGACATAGATTTTGTTTTTTTTTTTTTTTTTTTTTGACATTTTAATAATTCCTCATTTAAGGTCTGACATAATTCGAGTATTGAATAATATGTAATTGTTCAATTTATTTTCTAATTTAATACCATAATTATGCATGTTTCTTTTTTTCAATTATTTTTAATAGATTTTGATTTATAATATTATGCTAGATTTGCAAACCATATTTGTACGCCTCCTGGCATAACATAGCGCTCTGTTAATCAAACATAAGATCTGTATTTATTTTACCTATGTTAACAAATAAAATAAATAAATAAATAAATAAATAAATAAATAAATAAAGTTTTATGCAAAATAGTCGGCCCAGTGCCGTAGCTTCAAAAACCGTATTATGCTTTCTGGCTTGATAAAGGAAAGTATTTGAAAACTGAAAAGAATTACATACATACTTTCAGGCTTCAAAATTAAAAAAGAAGTTACAATCAATCAATCTGCCTAGCCTTTTCCCAACTATGTTGGGATCGGCTTCCAGTCTAACCGGATGCAGCTGAATACCAGTATTTTACATGAAGAGACTGCCTATCTGACCTCCACAACCCAGTTACTGGGTAATACGATACCCCTTGGTAAGAGAGCTCTGAGACCCGCCTCCTGTTAGGATTAGATAGGCATAACCTAGCAACACAAGGAGGAGGAGCTCGTGGCTAAGTAATAACAGCCTCACTAGTCGATCCGTTAAGCTACGCTTGCCGGGGTTGGTCCGTGGATGGGTGAACATCTTTACATACCGAGACTCCTCCGTGCTTCGGAAAGCACGTTAATCCGTTGGTCCCAGCTGTCATTCGTGAATAACAGCCGGGACCAACGGCTTAACGTGCTTTCCGAGGCACGGAGGAATCTCGGTATGTAAAGATGGTCACCCATCCACTGACCAACCCTGGCAAGTGTAGCTTAACCTGACGGATCGTCCCGTGCGGCCGTTATTAATTAGCCACGAGCTCCTCCTAAAAAAGAAGTTACAAACGTAGGTAATTTAATTTTACAGGGAAAAAAACATACTGAACCCACAAAACATGTGTTTGTCCACACACTATTACAAACTTTATTTATAGATCAACAGAATTTATTTGGTGTCGTCGAATACGTGTGGTGCAATAGATACCTATGATATTAGTCTAGGATTTAACATAAGCTTATGTTGTGTGGTCCTATGTGACTCACAAGCAAATTAGCAAACTATTTGTAACACTTTAGGTACCTACATGATCTGCATTCCGTTTGCATAAAGGCTCGTAACTTATCTTTAATGGCTTTACAGACGTTTTATATTGACCAAAATCACTCGAAACGTCCTGTAAATTGATCGTCAATTGAATACCAATACAAATAGAAAAGCAATTTTGCATTGAGAGCTCCCTAGCTATAGATTTAACTTACTGAGCTATTCTTGAAATACTTAAAAGAAAAGTAAAATCGAATAATTAAGAAAAGATAACAGTATCTTAATGCTGTCATATTCAAACATTAAAATAACTTTAGGACTGTGCATATACATACATAAAACAGTTTTATTTGTACCATCTTTCTCTTCCCCCGCCGCGTGCCCATGACACTGTGTAGGGTAACAACAAAGTGTCAAATGGCCCGGAAATATCGTAACCTCTCCCAGCCAGACATTTCGTTCCTTCTCGCTGGTCACACTCATTATCTGCCATTCCAAATGCTTCTTTGTTGGATAAGTAAGTTGCTTTATTTACTCTCCGTAAGTGTACGATCGTCTCTCCTACACTAACAGAACCATTTAAAGATTAGCCAACGATGGAAACCTGTTCTTTTTCCCGCTGTTTTATCTAAACACATAAATTATAGCCATTTTGCCGCTGTTTTACATAATAGCCAATAAATTAACCAAAATATATTGCTTTAAATAATAATATTTACATAAACATTTTAGATGCCCATTTTTTATAAATTCCTACTGTGTTTAGTTGGATTTTTATTGCGTCATCATGCGGGTAGGTGCGTAGATAAGATGACAAAATAAAATCCAAATTGAAGATTATTATTATCATAAATTCATTATCTTTATTATGTACGAACAGTAGGTATTAATTACAACGTGGGTGTTTCAATATTTTATTAACTAGCTCTTGCAAGCGACTTCGTCCGTGTGGATTTTGAAAATTATCCCACGGGAAAGTACTACCGGGGTAAAAAAAGTAGCATGTGTGCTATTCCAGACAATCAATAACCTATTTCTGTGCCAAATTTCATCCAGATACGTTCAGCCGTTCTGGTGTGATTGAGTAACAAATGTCCATCCATACTTTCGCATTAATAATTTTAGTAGGAACTAGGATAGGATTTTCATAAACTCAGTTTTAGCGATGAGAAAAATTATGGTGACGATCGTTAATTATTGAAATGGTAATGTTATGTGTCGTACTGAACATTAGTATGTCATCGAATGTTGGGAATAAAATAAATAATATATGACAGTCTCATAAATAATTCCCTCCGTTTCCGACGGTGCGCTTCGTATCCGGTAGGGAGGAACCCCACCCGACGGCGACGCGCCGCCATTTTACATTTGAATTTGAAATGTCATTATTGTTATAGGAAGATGATAAACAATGATCCGTAATGTCTCTTTGGAGTACCGAAATATTGATGCTTATCGTAACTATGAGTTTGTTTACACATATTATTACTTAATAAGTGTTGTTTTTTTTTTGTGGGAAACATTTGAGTTGTTATTTTTATTTGTTTTGTTATCGTTTAGAATTTTGCTACCAGTTGTAGTGAAGTGTTTGTTTATTATGGGAACTTAGTGTCCTTTCTTTCTATAATTGAATTCAGTTAGGAAAATCTCCTCGGTGTTTTTTTTTAGCACTGAAATAGGTGCCTACCTAACCTAACCTATCTTATACATAAAGGCTACCGCAGACAGGCATGACGGGACTCTTGTAAAACAATTTTTTTGAAAAGTTCATGGAAATATTTCTACCAGAATCGTGTCGCACTGTCGCTCGATGTTAATTTTATTAGCTATGTACGATAGAAAGTGGTTTTTCATACACAAAATATTAGTTGAGTTTTCTGATTATTCTGTAACTCCTAGCTTTAAAGCAACACAGCAAAACACATCCTTTTTAAGCCCTTATCCTATTGAAATTAATCTTACTCTTGTGAAAGACAACATGCGTGGGTAAGCTCCCACATAAATGAAATTATGGATAACCTACTGACTGACATAAGGAGACCTACCCTTCCCCTCGCGTCCTCTATTTTTATTTCAGTAAAAGGGGTGAATTGATTATGATTCAGAGGTCAGGATGGAGTGGACATAAAGTGTACTTATAAGTGAAGAACAGCAGTGTTGATTAAATTAAACAGTAGGATTTATGTGGTCACCAATTTAGCAATGATGTGAAATGGCGATTGTATAGGGGCGTTGTGTACAAGTTAAGTGGTATATGAGTGTTAATGGCCGTGTTTCTAACAGTTTTAATAGTCATTTTTGTTAGGGGATGGATTTCTTAATTAGATAAATATTAATATTGTTAATGAATAATGTTGTGTGTGAGAAAAACTGATTACGTAATAGGAGCTGGTGCTTTGTCTAGTTTTGTTATTTAAAGCTAATGATTAATGGAATGACTCAAAAATAATAGGATATGAAGATTTAATTAACGTCAGTAATTAACTTTATTGAATTGTTGATAAGGCACTATCAACAATGAGATGCAATAAGTTTTTAAGGTGGATAAATTAAATGAGGACCTACCTTGAAATAATTGTAAAATAAAATGGGCGTAATATTGCAAGAGACTATCTATCTCTGTACCACATCCAGATCAGTTCAGCCGTTCTGGCGTGATTGAGTAAAATATATCCATCCATCCAAACTTTCGCATTTATAATATAATATTATTTATATTTAATATTTTATTATACTTAATATTATTCATATTTATAATATTAGTAGGAAATAGGATTACGTATGTAGGTAGGTACTTGATTGGATACTAAACATACTTTAAATTAGTACCTTGACATTCAAAAACACACAAAGGGATCAAATTCAGGTAAAATCATATTCTATTCATTTAAATTTCATACTAAAACACTTAAAACGACATGAAAGTGATTACATAACCACTGAAATTAATTTTACGACGATATTACAGTTTCGTACTTGTGCTGCCATCTCGTAGTATTTATAGGAACTACGTAGAGGCGAAGGCTTCTACGCTATCAAAGTGATTGGAAACACGAACCTTTGATTCATGTGGCGCTGAAAGCAGTGTTAAGCTTTTGAAGTTAAAAAGCTTTTTAGAGAAAAAAAAAATGCATTGAAAGTCAGTTGAATGCGGTTTTATTTTTCTGTACTTATATTTTTCTTTACGACTATTTAAAGCTTTTGGGTTCATTCGCTTAGGTTATCATGAGATAACTCCTACTAAGTATTTATGTAGTTATCACCTTTTTTAACCTAACTATGGTCGCTTCACAGATAAAACTACCAGATAAAAACAAAAATTACCTACTGTACATGCATGGTACAGTCAGCGGCAATAATGTCGGGACGAACAGACAGTTCAAAATGATCTAAACAACTATGAAAATGAAATATTAACTCAATGACACAAGGAATGTTTCAGAATGAAGACAGTACACGACAACTGTCATTCTGACAAGAACTTTATCCAATTGAGATTAAGTTTAATTTTCTTAGTTGTAGAGATCATTTTGAACAGTTTGTTCGTCCCGAAATTTTTGACGCAGGCTGTACAGTACCTACGTATGGTATCGGTACATAATGGGCGTTCTTCCACTGGCCGGGATGTCGCCGGCATGTGGCACCGATATCGGCACAATGCCGGCGACGTCCCGACCAGTGGAAAAACGCCCAATAGGTATCTATTCCTTTCATAACTTAGAAGGTTAGCCTTTGATTTCAATGCTGGGCAATAATTTTTTTTAAGAGAAAATTTATTGAGGCGCGTTGAGTGATTTTTGGTAGGCGGAAATCTTACGGGTTCGCGTCACCACCTCGACACCGTGACATGCTAAGTATGCATAGTTTTAAGTTTCAGTTTTCACTTCTGTTGGAAGTTCCTATGACTGCCAATTTTTTTTTTAAATAATAAGTTCTGTGCAAAACTTGCTGCTACTGTTTTTGTATTTATTTATTTTGTTTAAGTTCTGTGTAGAATAAATAGACCTCGTCTTTTTGTATTTATATTAGGTATGCATTCTCAAGTCATATCTTAACAACTATAAAAAAACACGGAAACTCTACTTTGTACTAAATTTCTTCACCACACAATATGAATACATTAAACTCAAGAAAGGCGAAGATGTACAAAATCTATTCATTACTTTGCGATTGCATAAATAGCAAGCCGGGATACCTACTAATTTATAGAGATGTCCCCGGTATAAACCGCAAATGAGAATCGTATATCCCACATCCACTATCCTAGTATCCCTAAGTGAGTGGTATGCCCGATAAGGCTCACCCTTGGGTTAGACCGTGGACAGGACTCCCGATAAGTTTCGATTTAATATGTTAAAAGGTGCCCTTAATGGGGTCATTCCCATTCGTTATGGGGTACCGTCGGACCGTATTTCGAGAAGCAAACGTATTAGATTCAGACAACGATTTTAATAAAACGTTGAGTTGTAATGTGACTTGGAAACTTTCACAAGACTGCTATGGCTATGTGATGTTCAACTGTTTAAAATGATGGATTTGTTTTATTCGGGCTGATTAAGGTCCGTATTACAGAACGTCACTCAATACTCAAGCATTACTTAAAACTAGATTCAAGCCATTTGATTGGTTGAATCTAGTTTCAAACTAGATTTTAACAAAGATCAGTGCTTGAGTTTCCTTCTGTAATACGGACCTTAGACTAGCTGACTCCAAATTCGAACCAAGTCTGCACTGACCCTTTACTGTCTTCATGTAAATTGATTTGAAGTCCACTCTGTGATTGGTTTGAAGAGTACGACTACTGACGTAAGTACAAACAGTGAGAGTCAGATCTCGGCGCCAGCTCTGACTTTATTTGGAGTCAGCTACTGACTTTGTGTAAAACAGTCTTTACTCCAAAAAAAAATTACTTGAAGCTGAAAATCACTTTGGCTCAATCAATCCATCCTTGCCAAGAAGTTTAATAATCTATTCTTCTTCAAAAATGTTACAATCAGTCATCAGAGAAATGTAGGTGTCTGTCTAGCAAATTTTGCTTGAAAACAACACCATAAAGTTTACCTACTCTAAAACATAGAGAAAAATAAGATAAGAAATGAGAAAAGATTTGTGTTCACAACATTGTTGCATACCTATTTATTAAATTAGCTTTATCAACGACACATTTCGATAAACTTAATAAAAATAGCAATCTAAAAACATAAAGTTATGAATTATGTTGTATAAATGTCCATATGTCTCACGTTAATGCTCTAATATAAATTAAAAAGATATTCCCGACGGCTAATACATATAAAAAACAAATAAAAATTGTGAATGTATTAAAAGAACAATTAAATCACATAAGATGTGACATTTATGTATGTTTGTATGAACTCCAAAGACCTCGTGAATTTATCTATGGATTTTTTTTTATTTAAAGACATATTGGATATTTAATAACTTTATTTTATTGTTTTGAGGAAAAAGTGAAGTTTGATTTTGTGATCATATTAATGTAGTTAAAAAACCTTTTAAAAAAAAAACCACCCACTTCCAAAAAAAAACTGCAAAGTGAAAAATAACTTTAATTTCGGAAGTCGGTGTCTTTGGATCTGTATTTTAGTTTTTTTTGTAAAAAAGTCATTTTTCACTTTTTAGTGGGTCAGTTTGTAATTTATCTAAGTTACAATAGCCTAATGTCAACTGTTCAATCATCTTTTACAAAATATTGATTTAAAAAAAAACTAAAAAAAAAACTCTAAAACTCATCAGATTCTGACTTGGTGACAATGGGACCACCTCGAGAGCATAACCTATCAAACTGAAAAAAGAATTTTTAAAATCGGTCCACAATTGACGGAAAAATCGGTGTACAAACATAAAAAAATATATATAGATATACGCGACGAATTGATAACCTCCTCTTTTTTTTTTGAAAAGTCGGTTAAAAATGATCTGATTTGAAATATATTTCTAAGAATAAAATTATTTTGATGTTTTGAGAGGAAAAAGTGAAGTTTGATTTTGTTATCATATTAATGTAGGTATAAATGATCTGTTATGAAATACATTTCTAAGAAAAACTTTATTTTGATGTTTTGAGAGTAAAAACTGAAGTTTGATTTTGTTATCATATTAATGTAGGTATAAATGATCTGTTATGAAATACATTTCTGAGAAAAAAAATCCCTTGATCTCATAATTATAGTCTGATCCCAAAAACCTACTTACTCAGTTGAGTTTGGGTCTTCCAGTAACCCTCTACCATGAATGAAAGTACAGGATATTATCTTAATCATCACGCTTGATAAACGGATTGATTTTTAATAAACAGGCAGAAAGACGCTGCACTCCATACCTTACTCTTGATGTGATCCCTTTTGCAAATCCCATTGTGCGGGGAAGGCGGATCCGTGGACTGGTGTAAGTACTTCACGACATCATCTCTCTAAGTTATCGGTTATAAAACACCACTAGGTAATGGAAACTACATCATATTCTTTGCCGAGAAGGTTTTGAACTCCGCCGACTTCAGAGCATGACGGTTCAGATAGAATTTAAGAAGAATGTTGCTACGAAATTTTCGTAGCAGTGCTACGGATATTTTTCTAAACTTTAAAATGTGTAATCATCACATATTCCGCTTTAAAATAATACACATTCACTTAGATAACTGTGGGAAACAAAAAACAGCATTATTACGCATTCTACATTTAGGTAGTAAAATTCTTGGAATGATAATTTCATTTCACGTCTTAAATTATAAACAAAAAAATTATATAATTAACAACCGTACAAACATACGGTATGCGAAAGTGTAATAATGTGGGCTCATTAAGAAATTCGTACAACTACTCCTCTTAAATTTTCTGTTCTTAGCCGCTAATTTACACACTTCACCATCATAAAAATGGTTTTAATGAGAATAATATAACGCATATTGTACAAACATTCTTTGAAGTTTATTTTCACGAACATGATTTACATTATGAGAAAAAAATTACTTCTAAGTATGAGGCATGAAAAAACTTTAATGTTTTTTACTACTTAGGTTGGTACCTAAGTAGTAAAAAACATTAAAGTTTTTTAAGTTCTTCTTGTGTTTTTAATTATGGGCGGTAAAATTAAAGGGAATATGATACCGTTACTAAATACTTAAGTGTGTTTTTTTATAATACTTGTACATTTATTATTATTTTATTTTTAAGCTTTATGTATTTATGTAAATATTATCTTGTTTTACTAATTTAATAGAAGTGTACTTACCTACCCAGTTAATTATAGTGGTTAGTTTAATCGGCCTACTGTGTATGTTGTAGCGTTCTCCATGCACAGGATTGCTTTCCTTTTGCAGAAACCGAGAACATAATTTTTTAAAGTGAATAATCAGTTACGCAGTTTTTATTTATTATTCGGACTTCTTCTTTCTTTCCTTTAATATTTTGTTTGTAAATACGTAATTGATGGGGATTTTTTGTCTCAAAACAGATTAAGTTTTTTTGGTTAGATGATAATAGTAATTCGTTTATGTTTAGGTGATTATTTCGAAGAATTAATTTGTATTAATATTATACTAAATTATTTTTAATTCATTAAATAATTAATGTCTTAGCAAAATTATTAAGGTTACATGTGGCCTCGATCATCATCTATCTAACACTTTCTCTCTAAGAACATTCTTATGAGCCCAAACACGCTATATCTGCTGTAAGTTTCTGAAGAATTGAGAATCCCGCAGACTATTTCATGCTACAGCAACAGCTCAAGGTTAAAATGTCTTGGAAATACCACCGAAGTAACAGTACACCAAATTCCAAATCAATCGGGTCTTTGAAAGTTAGTAAAACCTTTTTGTTAAGTAGGAAATGAGCTGATGATCATTAAACGACTGAACAGATCTTCATAAATTATAGCTAAGAACAATCTCGATCACGGCAGCTTTTAAACAACAAAAAAAAAAACATCAAAATCGGTCCATTCGTTTAGGAGCTACGATGCCACAGATGGACACATAGACACAGAGACAGACATGCACGTCAAACTTATAACACCCCTCTTTTCACATCGGGGTGTTTGTCTCAAAAGCCAAAAAGGTGGTGGTGGGATACAAAAAAGTGGCTGGGACACACTAGATACGGAAGGGTGTTCTGGCGCAGCCTGGGAGAGCCCTAAGTCCAGCAGTGGACTGCGATAGGCCGAGTTGTTTTTGATAAAAACAAATGAATACACTAATCAACGACACGGCAATACTTTCTTAAAGTAATTGCTAATTAGAAGTACTTTACACCAACATACTTCAGCAGGAAGAGAATCTTAAAGTTCCGCCACCACTTCACCTACATTCTGGTCATCACTATAACATCAAGCAATCTCGAGCTAATAGAGGTGTACTGCACCTAATCTTAACGACTAGACTTGTCAACTTTACGGACAAACGGTTGGTTAATGGCTTATAAACCGAACGTAGACGCTACTCTAGTATGGCTGTTAACGTTTTTAAAATGGCCACTAAACGATACAATGTTGTTTATTTTATTGTTACTTCTATGTAGGAAAATTGGGAAATGTGTATAGAAATGTTAAACATTCTTTAAGGTGATTGGGTGTTTATTTAATTTGTTTGACAAATTATGATGATGATCTGAGGGTTATGCATTTTGCATGCAAGAAAAAAAAGGTACCTTTATTAGTCATAATATCATTTAATACATATATAACAGTAAAGTTTCGGTAGAAGGAGAAATGAGAGACACGGATTTATGTGTCTCATACAATTTAGACCAACCTAATTTTAGAAAATAGTTTTCATCACATTAATAATAAAAAGAAAATAATAATATTATAACGAGGTAAAATTTGTTTGTAAACTTGTATGTAGGGGGTAATTCTCCGGAACTAATGATCCAATTGTAATTTTTAAATTATTCCTGAGTGCTTTAAGGCCCATAGCACACGGCGTATTTTGTACGCGCAGACGACGCGCGTTTTCTGGGCCGTAGATTGATTTTAGTTCTTTCGTTTCTGAAACGCGCGTCGTCTGCGCGTTTAAAATACGCCGTGTGCTAAGACCCTAAGCTATAAATTATATTTATAGTATTCAAATTAGCCTAGCTATCACAATTTTAGTCTGGCAAGTCGGAAAGAAATACTTCTTAAAACTAAATTATTTGCATGCCCTGCCTAAACAGCTTTATACAATTGAAGACAATGTACCTATGACAAGGTCCTGGTCCACCTTAAATAATTCTACAAAAAAGTCTCCGACACTTTATTTCTATCTTTTATATTTTATCTTATTAGATTATGTATATTTCTATTATTTCATCTATAGAATGCTACAATATCAGCGAGTAACATGGGCTACATAAATTTTATAGAATTCCACGCGAACGAAGTCGCTGGCAGAAGCTAGCAGTCTTATATTTTGGGCTGTCTAAACTTTGTATTAGGTATCTAAATATGCCTATTCTAATATGATTTAACTACATTGTATACATAGGCAACAAATAATACATCATCAACTATCTACCTACTCAAGCAAAACTATAAAATAAAAATGTAGTGAAAGTTGCTGAACAGCTTTTAAAATATTATGATAAAGTTCAAAATTACAATAAACGAGATTTTAAAGAAATATTGATATAATAAATATCTTTTAAAACGACTGTGTTAGAAACTTTCCAGACGTTAGATTATATTTGCTAAATTATTATTTCTATAATGTAATGATTGAAAAGTTTATTTCGAATTGAAAATGGCTTGGACACGATTTTTTGTTCATAATCTGATTTATGAAAAAAAGAACTAAGATTGGTATACTAAATTATTATAAATCTGATGTATTGAGTTGAGTGTCTGCTAAGTATAGGTATTACAAATACATACCATTTTATTTTATACCTGATGCAAAAAGACATCAAATGTAATTTATTAAAAGTTGTAAGCAAAAACAAATAGATAAGTAGACTTTTTAGGGTTCCGTACCTCAAAAGGAAAAAACGGAACCCTTATAGCATCACTCGTGTGTCTGTCTGTCTGTCCGTCTGTCCGTCTGTCACAGCCAATTTGCTCCGAATCTAATGAACCGATTAAGTTGAAACTTGGTACACATATGTATTTTGGTAACCCAAAACGGACATGTAACGTAAATAAATGAATTTTGAATATAGGCACCCCTATATTCAAAATTCATTTATTTTTGGGGGAAAATAAGTACAATTAAAAAAAAGTTTTGCAAACTGTACCGTGTGACATATCAAATGAAAGGTCTTACTGTTAGGGGCTCAAATATATTTTTTTTTTTATAATTTTCAAATAAATTGTTCTGAAGTTATTTAAGAAAATAGACGAAAATTGACCATTCCCCCCCTTATCTCCGAAACTACTGAGCCTAAAATTTTGAAAAAAATACAGAAAATAGCTCTTTACCTATAAATTACAGGAAAACCTATCAAAAGTTTATGGTCTTGTAAATCTATCTATATATATAAAATTCAAAGTCCTGACTGACTGATTGACTGACTGATATATCAACGCACAGCCCAAACCGCTGGACCTAAAGAGTTGAAATTTTGCACATATATACCTTATATAGTGTAAACATCCATTAAGGAAGGATTTTTGGAAATTCCATCCCTAAAGGAATAAAATAGGAGATGAAAGTTTGTATGAAAAATCTTATCTCTTGAGTTATTAGCAGTGATCGGAGTAGGTAGATTGATTTTTGGTACTTGTATCATAAATGCCCACAGAAAGAAGAACATGGATAAGCCATTTTCCCGAAAAGTAATTCCGGTAATTCCGGTATTTCCGGATCCAATTAAATATTGTTAGTGTTGGTAGTGATATTATTACAACTCAATTCAAAATTTAAAGGAAGGTATCAAAACTAAATTAATTTATTATTTATCTGTTGAATAATAAAATTAATTGAATTCCGACGAAGCTTTAAATACACATTTTTAATATTTTATTTTTAGCCTTTTAATTATTGCCACAAATTTTTATAAATTGTTTTCATAGTGGTCACGGTCATTGACATTAAGGGTGGAATGAATAACAATAAGGATAAATGTTTATTGTTAAATATGTACATTTTACATCCAATTTTTATCAAAAATAAAATTACTACAATTTCTACATAAGTTCCGGTTTTTTTTTAATAATCAACCATAATTTCGAAATTCCGGAGGAATGTCCATATTAATATATACGTTTCGGATCAATGACCCCAATTCAATCTACCTACTCCGATCATTGGTTATTAGACTTGAAACTTAGCACGAATATTCATCTAAGTAATTAATTATAAAATTAATCATTTTTAGTTTTCCTAAACAACCCCCTATTTTGTGGATGGGTAATCATCAAATGACTTCTCCCACTCTGGGTGAAGCGGAAGGGCGTGTCATACTTTTACCGACTAAAACCCACCCGTGTTCCTTCAGTTGCCTATGGCAGGTCCACGGTATCTCTTTCGAACAACCCGCGACCCCAGAAGACGGGATTGGTGGGTGTCAAAGTTTGTATGGAGGAATTTTAACACGCGGTCCGATTTACTCAAAACTCAGTTTTCTACTTGAGACCAAAAATGGAGACTGACTAACGTGTATCAGGGTTTACCAAAAATCTACCCCTAAGGGCTGAAAAGAGGTAGCAAATTTTACAGCGGAGGACTTTGTTGGGGATTGATTGACTCGAAAATTGGTGTAAATAATGTTTGACCCAAGTTATGGAAACATCCCAGATGATTTTTGAAATTCTACCCCTGTGGGCGTGAAAACAGGGATACAGTTTGTATGAAAAATCTTATTAATTTGGTCAATGAACTTGAAACTTAGCACAAATAGTTGCTTATGTAAGTATCAAAGTTTGTCATTATTAGTTTTCCAAAAATACCCCTCAAAGGGGGTTTAGGGATGTTAAAGTTTCTATGGAAGAATTTTAAAGCGCAGTCCGATTAACTTGAAACTCAGTATTTATACTTTTGATGAAAAATAAACAATAATAAGAAAATTAAAACCCATGAAATCACACATCCACGCGGGCGAAGCCGCGGGCAGTCTAGCTAGTATCTCAATATTGTGCGTACAAACTTACTAAGCCTCCGCTGTCCGTCCGTCCGTCCTTCTGTCTGTCACAGGCAATTCTTAATTCGTTGGTCACAGGGCTGTATCTGATGAACCTTAATAGATAGAGGGTTAAAATTTTCACAGATTTTGTATTTCTATTACGACTTTAACAACAAATAATAAAAATAAAGTAAAGTTAAAATTCCCATAAAAAAATTTTTGAAAAAAAAAAGAAATTAACCTGTGTGTGGGGTGTTATTGTGTAGAACTCGTCGAGTAGAGTACACAGATATTTTTTTTTATCTTCTAAAATGAAGAAATAGGGGGCCGTCAAAGTTGTCAATTTTATACCATTTTTGTACGAGCTCTCTTATATAATGTACCTTATAAACAAAAAAGAAATACTAAAAACGGCGATTCATAAGGTATTTTGTTTAAATATTGGCGATTTTCTGCAACTGCAAAAATAACCTTGTACCTTCACAATATCATTATGAAATACAAAGTTATCTTTGCGATTGTTAAACATATAATATGGTACGGAACCCTTTGTGTGCGAGTCCGTCTCGCACTTGGCCGGTTTTTTTACATACATGTTCTTAGTTTTAGAAAAAGTGTAATTTAGATATGACAAGAAATACCTGCAATATATTTGAAAACCAACCAACAACCAACAACATATGAACTTTAGAATAAATAATGTAGATTTAATATGGTGCCTTTAAGTAGATAGTAATTTAGTAGTATGGTAAGTAATGGTGTAAGACAGTGGTTCCCAAAGTTGATTGGACCGCGACCCACCTAACAAAAACTTCCAAATTTGGGACTCACCTCTTGGATGTCACGGAGAAAAAAAAAAGTGAAATTTTTATATAATGAGAAGGTTAAATAATATTTTGTTTCCTATCATATTTGTCACTTTAAATTTTAGTTACTTTTAATTGCAATGATTTTAATACGTCCAATTTATTTCTATAGATACCTATACAGTTTTAATATAGCGGTGCCTGGGGGAGGCCTATATCCAGCAGTGACGTCTTTTGGCTGATATGATGATGATGATGATAGCTGAAAATCAATTTGTCAAGGCCCACCCAATATTCGCATGCGACCCACCAGTGGGTCGCGACCCATAGTTTGGGAAACCCCTAGCGGGGTTAGGATGTGGCATAGCTACATCACCACAATTAATTTCAGGCATATCTATTCTTCTGTTTAAAAACATACTCTGTAAATGCATCAGCTCCATTTACAAACAATGCAAGTACGTAAAAAATAATTTTAATAAAGCACAAAATAATTTGGGTACCTACGTGTACAGCGACCGCTTGCGCCGTTTACATTTGCGACAGCGTATTTTAATTAGCTATACATGAAAATGCTTTGAAACGGAGACGGCCCGTGTGTGGGCCCCCGTTTAGAACGAAATTATAATAGCAATATCACACTCTTGCGTTCGCAATGTTAGTTTACACACACTGTTTGTTTTGTTAACAATGCGCCTCTCTAATTAGAAATTAAAAGTTAAAAAGCTTGTTCGTGTATCGTCTGGAGCGAAAAGTTGGTAATGTTGAATATTCTACTCTGCTTTAAAGGTGGAATAAAATTTTTAGCCCACATTGTGAAATGTCTGGCCATTTTGATATTCAAGTTTCAGAAAAAAAATTGCTTCGTGACCGAAACCCAGTGTAATAAGTGGTCATTAAAGATTTCGTTCCAGAACACTTGACAACCCTAATTAGGACTGGATTCTAATAAAAGATAACTCGAAAGTCATAGCGAAAGCCGCATTCATAAGGAAAACTTTGCCTATTAAAATTCCTCTAACGAGTGAGAACCATCCAGTTTAATAAATACAGGCCCCTTCTAATTTTCCTTGGAGAGATTTAAGCGGCATAAATTTTGCACACTGAAAAGAAACTCTGTGAAAGAAGAGCTTGTACATTTTTACGATGGTGAATCTCATTCGCCCCTACAACGGCGAGTTGTCTCTCCTTTAAATTAAATTTTCACTCCTAATTTGAAAGTATAATGTCATTTCACTAGAATTCCGTTATTAAAACTTTTAAATCATTCGGAAGTTTCCTTTTGTGAGCGCTTGAGGGTGGATACTCGTGATTTTTTAATCAAAATGGGATCATTTCTAGTGATTTTTTACGACTGCGCCATACCGTCGGCATCAAATTGTCATTAGCCACTTGCGTATCCGATATTGCTTTTCTTTTAGAAGTGCTGAGATTTTATGGAATATTTAATTCCGAATTTCCGACCCTTCGTCTTGTGCAAGTTTTATGTGCGTACATGACTGAACCGAATTCCAGACGTCATACGCAGCAGGTTACTTTCATCGTTCAGCTTAATATTGTTATGTGTTTGACAAAGCTTTACAGTGTGATTTCTACTTTACAAAAACTATTTCAGTTCAGACAACAATTCAGCAAATACTTAGGTAAAACATTTCGCAACGACTGAAATAATAAGTTAAAGAAAACTTATAGATATTTCCTAATATTTATTCAACTCATTTTTATTTCAAAGAATTAAGTATGGTTTCTGTTATTATTATATCCTTTATATAATAGGCATTATATTACAGGCACAGAAAAAACAAAATGGGTAATTCAAAGATTTAATTAAACATCTGTACAATAACTGACAAAAAACTCATCAACAGCATTCTCGTCCTTATTCTTAACTCAGTAGGCATCCTGGTACCCCACTTGTGCCTAGCATCTGTTTTTAAAAACAATAAAGGGTTGACAGTTGACAGTCGGTTGTAAATTCTGTCTCGTCGAATCGTCAGAATGGTCAATAAAATTGTCTGGAGTCCTTGACATAGAGACACAGTGCAGACGAGGTTTTATAGTCCATAAACATTTTACTAGCCCGACCTTGGGTAGGGTCTGCAATGAGGTCGTTGCACTCAGCTTTACCGCTATTTTGGTCCCCGGTATTTGGTTATGATTAGGTGGGGACCAAATTGTTGGCGTTGCTGGTAGCAATGTGTTAGTCATGTCTATTAATGGTATGTTTAGTAGATATACGTGTTTATTTGTAGGTATGGTAGGATATAGTCAAGTTTTTAGACAATTTGAAGTAACGTTCACGCGCTGAAGGAAAAACTTCTGCGTCTTCCAGATATAATAAATATAAATTTATAAATAATGCGTCTGCATACCAATATAGGTTCTTGAGTGCAAGAAAAATTGGGATAAATATATTTCATGTAACACCCAGTGGGCAAACTGTAAACGAATTTATAGCCAACGTCCCGTTTGAAGTCGGCTATTTGAAACACTTATTTTTCAATGTAAGAGAGTAACAATTTTTTACCTTCTTTAATGGCAATACATTAACTTTTTACTTGAAATACCAATATATTACCTGCTAAGTGTTTATAAAAAATGTACAGAAGATGCTTTGTTTACATTCTTAAACAGTACTTTCCTAGAAATTTTTAAAGCGTTCGCGTCAAAATAACGGGCGAGGCGAAACAAAAGTTCTTTGTGTTTTCAATGGAAGGGTTGTTTTTCTTTCGAAAGCAATAAAAGGGTTTGAGGAGTGACTTTGTTACCCTTTCTTTGTTTATTGTTCTTTTTACGACGATATATTGCACAAAGTGCCGTTTTGCGCAATATTGTTTGAATTTCCTTGGTTCCTTTGTCCAGCGTTGACCACGAGTCTTTAGAAAAAGTTTTAAAAACTTTTGTGATACTACCCCTTTCAGTGGATATTGAGATTGTTATGAGTGTAATATCGAACGCTATTACGTCTGACGTGGCTTCGTGTTTTAAAATTGTGAACTGTGTTTTAGATGGTTCTCCAAAACGTGAATAGTATTTTACTTTCAATTGAAGTTTACGTGACATCTATTGGCAGAAAGAAAGTCCAACTCTTCTTAAAGTGATTTCATAAATTGTGCTACTTACTTACTTAGTCACAGGTACCCAGGTACCTACTATTGTATTTTTAAAACTACCTATAAGTGAAAATTGGAAACCACTTAAGGTAGGTCTTCAGCCAAGTCATTTGATCACAATTTTCTGTTAAACAATTTCAAACAAAAAGCCCATAAACATAAAGCAAACGGAACAATATCATCACATCTAAATTTAAAAATCCAATCTCAGTGTGGAATCAGACTCGAGTCCCGACATTCCTTCTTTTTATCCTCCCGAGTTTCTTATCCTACACGACATAAATCGCATCGACCCGTATAACTCTCTGCGACCATTAAAAAGATAAACAACTTAATATAGGTATAATAATAAACAAGATGGAGCCAAGCCGCACCGACTTAGTTAGATCCCCGTACACACCGTTCATAATTTTATTTATTCACGAAACCGTAAATATCTGTAGGAATAATTCCGAAGGCTCTTTGCGGGGATTAAGGGAGCGATGCGGCCCTGAGAAAATTATATTCGGCCATAACAGTTATCATGCATCACCTGGAGGAAGCTTAATGTGCCTTTTCGCAATCTCGAGGGCGGCGCGAGAGACGCTCGGCGCAAATTACTTTTTCAAAGTATTTACATGTAAATAGAGCTGGTGTTTCGAAGTTTGCGGTGTTGTATGGCGCTTCCGAGTCTGTGTTGTGTTGGCTTTACGTACCTATGTTGGGAATTAACGCGTGATTGCAGATTAGTAGGTTTTGAACGCTCTCAATGCGCTGGTGCGTGGAATTGCCGAGACAAGATTGATTCGCATTTTTTTTTGTCGTAAAAATGTCATAAAATCGTGATCCACGGTAGCCTTGAATATCTAAACTGTACTTATTTCAAATGTAACCGTCGTTAAACCCAAAAATATTCATAGCAACATTCATATCCGAATAAATCTGTCCCTTCCACTCAACATACAGGGCAATCCAAAATTTGCAATTCAACGAAAACTCTTTAAGGTGATATCGTTTAAAAAGCACGCCCTATACATAAAGCCTGTATAATTATCATCCATTCTACTTATAAACTTTCATAACGGCCTATACGTCGACTTAACCTCTACTTTCGGGGTTCGGGGGGGTTTGGGACCACCTCGGGTGAAAACCCTCCCTCGCCTTATAATGGGCGTCTAAGAAAAACGGGTGCACGGTTCAGAATAGAAAATGCTCGTTTGGAAATAGCTTCGGTGGAAAGCTAGCGATTTATTTGTGTTACGGGATACGCTCGGAAAATATCCGAGAGCGGATTTTTAATGGCGCCATTGTTTCTATTTTAAACGTGGCGTGCGAATGGAATACTTAAGTTTGAGACGCCTCTTTGTTACGTTTGTGGAAGAAACCTGCAGTTTTTGAATATTGTCATAAAGATGTATACAAAAAATTGTGTAGGTAGGTAGATACTTACAGGTAAACCAAAAACACACACAGAAACGGGATATCATTATAAATATTGACAATTACCTATCCTGGAAATTGCCGTTGTTTTACAAAGCAGACTTGATAGGTACTTTTATTTTCTAGTTAACAATTTGGTTAATTTAACATTTACGCAGGTTCTTTCAATATTTACGGTAAGGCAAAAATCCTCATCAAAAATAGAAAACGAAGTCACAAAAGTCTAAAAAGTATAAGTCTAATTGGTTGAAAGTTTCCATGTTAGCACATTGTCTAAGTTAAATATTCCAACAAAAATATCATAATACAGAACAGAAAGTTATAACTACTTCTTATGCTCATAAATGTCATTAATATGAAAGCTAAGCGCGGGCTCAATGGTGCCTATCTCGCGAATCCACGCGCGCAGCCTTTTTACACCACATTATAAGCCCCAATATTAGCTCAGTATTTCACTTATAATTCGCTTTCTGACGGAGAGGGCGCGCGTGCTCTGTGACGCAGGTGCGCTGCAAATGTGACTGTGTGCACTACGTTTTACTTTCGCTGATTCAAAGGTATCAAAAATATTACTGACGTGAAAAAGAAGATTCTCGTTAATTCAACGAAAGATAATGATGTGTTCGTTGTTGAAACTAATCAACCTATTGTAGTCAAGACTATCATTAGTCACTATTATGTCTTTATAAATTGAGCTATTAATTATTTTTAATTATCTACCTATTTTAAATATGACACGACGCGACGCCGCCGTCTAAAGTTATTGTTTTTAAAACAACTAAAAATAAAATATTTCCAAAAGATACGTAATCAGTGAGACGTCATTTTTTATCTCCGGAAGAGATAAAAATGTCTAAAAATAATGAACTAATAACATACCCAAAGGTTTCGGGCTAAAGCAAAATATATTAGTAGGCAAGTAACACATCGTTCCGGCGGTATAATGAACATGGCTCCCTCTAGCGGGGGCCATTCATCAACCCCCTTGCACCCGCACCCCCCAAGCTCCTCCGAACTGAGATCCCCTCAAAAAAGCCCCCTCTCGCCCCCCGCCCGCTTAGAATGTTTCCAATTCATCACGAGACCCCGCCCTTGACAACTCTATATGAGAATGCCGCGGTCCGAAAGACCCGTATCACCGCCCCTTGTAGCCTAGTAACAAACCCGACCAGGTACTTTTAGACCGTGCTGGTCTCAAAGTCCCTGACTGTGTTTAGAAAGGATTGTATGAAAAAGCGGTCACGGACTTTTAGACTGTCGAGTTTATTTTCTTGTAATATCAACTCGCTTGTATGGCGGCCATTACAAATAAATTTCTCCATACCTTTATGTTTTAACACAGATTCGATGTTGTTCCGTTGCGTTATATTGTTAGAAATTGTTTAAAGCTATACACCTCGTGAATTTAAATTAACGAAGTATAAGTATATATATGGCTTTTCTATTGAAATTCAATGTTCGTGACTTGTTTTTTCGATACTAATTAAAAATAATGTTTTTATCGGACTTCGACCTACATTTTTTGTCTTTTGTATTTTGATAAAATAAACCAATTAATGTTTTTTGAAGGGAAAACTTCTTTAGGCGCGTTGAAAGACTTTTGGTAGGGGAAAATTTTAAGCGTTCGCGTCACCGCGTCACCGTGACACGACACCCCGATACCGCGTCATGATATGCTTCTGTCGGCAGTCCCCATGGCATGGCTGCCAATTTTTTTTATCGCTAGATGCCTTGTTATTTTACTGATGTCTCCGGGCACTGAAACACTCGAATTCTATATATTTGATAGTTTTTTACCCATGAAAAAACAAGAGGATGTTCTCAAGTCGACACGTAATATTTTTTTTTACTGTACAGAGTTGTCCGATTTGAAAGATTTTTGTTTTGTGATGATGATGATGATGATTGTGATGAATGATGTTCTACTTTCTAAAAAGTAAAAAATAAAAACTTTTTTACAATAAACTTTTGTGTCTATAAAAAAGCAACCGACTTCTAGAAAATACACTACAAAGTAAAACATAACTTTAATTTCAGAAGTCGGTGTCTTTGGTTTTGTATTTTCGTTTTTTGCCACAGACTTCCGAAATTAAAGTTATTTTTTACTTTGTAGTGTTTTTTTTTTGGAATGCGGTTGTTTTCTTTTATTTATTTATTGGTCTATCTACAATTGTTACACTGTTCAACCAACTAACACTGTAACACAAGCCATAATATAATCCAAGTGCACAATATCAATCGATAGACACCGCATGCAAAAACAATATTAAAATTAAAAAACAAAAAATATACTTAACAATAAGAAAGTACAGAAATGACACAATTTTTTTTTTTCACAATTTTAACAGTAATATTTGACAATGGAATGGCAATCGTGCGTTACATTTTAAATAATCTATTTTGGACTTGGCGCTTGAATTTTTGAAGTGAAGTGCAACAAATATCAATTCCTTCATCACAATCATTCAGAAGCCTGCAAAGTCTAGGGACTGGAGATTTAGACCCTGAAACAGTTTTGCGGAATGGGGGACGCAAAAGCTTGATAGGTTGACGCGGATATTTATAGGGTAGGTTGAAATTATTTTTAGTAAAAAAGTTTTTTTTTATTATGTTTCAGGGAGTGCTTGTTCACACTGATGACACCATACCCGAAATATCAAGTCCGTCTACCAAAGGAAGTAGAAAAAGAATGAAGAAGAAGTGATAAAATTATAGTAAGTTGAAGACTATGAAGGAGATGCGATGAAGACGGTGGGGATGAAGAATAAGATGAGAATAGCATCAGAATACCGGCGAAGACTCACGTCCAGCATTGGTAACATCTACTTATGGACTGAAAGTGTTCGTGATACTTGTTATTTTTATTTTGAAATATAAAGAGTACTTAAGTAGGTACTTATTATTTTTCATAAATTATTCATAGGTATTCATTCATTCACATACCAAGGTAGAGTAAAGATTAACGAAATAAGTAGTCTTACTTACTATTTATTTTTTCATTTAAAATATTGTTGAATTTTTGTTTGTTAGAATTTTTTTTTGTTTTTTTTTTTTTTATAAACAGATCTCATATTTTGTAGCTTTGCTTAGGTAGGTATATTTTTCATTTTAAACACTACCTGTTCAAATTCAAAATATGTATGATTTAATTAGGATCTTACTTATATAAAGTTGGCAGTTCTTCTATGAATGAATGAATGAATGAAATGAGCGTGGTTTGACTAGACTCGATTACTCGAATGAACCCAAAGATTTACAGGAGCCTCATTTTTCATGGGGCTACAGAGACCATTGCATATCAAAGAGTAGAGGGGGGGGGGGGCAATAATGGTAGGAAGACGTGCACTTAGGATATGGAAGAATTATTATTAGAGCCGTACCAGATATTCTTCCTAGAGTACACCTAACCTAGGCAAAGAGATTGTGGAAAGACGGGTGATAATGCATTTTACCGACGACGTCGCTGCTGGGTTAGTTTAGGTCCAGCTTCACCGGTGAATCTTTTGGCGGGGTTACACTACTTTCTCGAATATTTTCCTCTTCGTTCTGATGAGTTTGACAACTCATCAGAACTAAAAACCTTTACTTATCTAAAGTTGATTTCACTCACTTTCCAGGAGTTATAAAATAAAATAAAAAGTCTCTTTGCACAAAAAATACAAAGTAACTTTTTAATAAGATTATTTTGTTTTTTTTTTCGCTAGCCGACACTTCTGCCGGGCAAAGTATTTTTAACATTACTTTATTTATCGCGTTGTTATATAAAATTATACTTTGGATTTTGTAAGTGTTTAATACTATTTACTACCTACAGGTAATATAAACCAATATGCTAGGCCAGGCAGAGCGCTCGACAGTAGCAGCTTTAATTGCTTGGCACATTAAACGCGTATAAATTAGTATTCATTGCCGGCCATTGAGCTCAACTATGTAGTATACTTGTATATTATCTATTGTTTAGATAACTATAGGGCGGAATATTCATTGGGACGATTTGGTAACGTTTTTGTTTTCAATAAACGGATTAGAGTTGTAAGTTCACTACGTCATTTTTTAAGAAAAATCAAACCAAATACTGTTGAAAGGTAATTATTATGTTGAAATTGCTATAAGACTACCTAGTTCTAATTTCATAAGCATTAAAATTATGAAAGATTTAGATTTGAATAGTTATCACTGAGAAATTAGATTTAGCAAGCTCCTTGACACACAAACCAGAGTTATTTAATAAACCTGGATTACTATTGTCTAAATTGAAAATCATTGAAACCTAACCTACCTAATTTATTGCTGGTTAACTTCACATTAAATAACTAGAACTTTCAACATTACCTAGGTTCTTTATAATCCATTGTAGTGTTCTAAAAATAATATTATACAAGATAAAAGCCAGTTGTAAACGCAAAGAGACTTTCAGGATAAGAAAACAAAAGCAAATCTGTAAATATTAGGGATGTGGTTCAATTGGGTTCAATTTAGTAAGAGCCGACGGCAACCGATCGGATGCACCTACTTTTAAAAAAAACTTGTCTTGTCACATTGAATATTATGGAGAATTAATGAGGAACTCGTAGCTAAGTAATAACAGGGGCACGGGTCGATCCATCAGGTAAAGCTGCGGTTGCCGTGGTTGGTCAGTGGATGGGTGACCATCTTTACATACCGAGACTACTCCGTGCCTCGAAAAGCACGTTAAGCCGTTGGTCCCGGCTGTCATTCGTGGATCTTTGACAGTTGTTACGGGTCGTCAGAAGCCCGAAAGTCTGACAACCAGTCTTACCAAGGGGTATCGTATTACCCAGTTACTGGGTTGTGGAGGTCAGATAGGCAGTCGCTCCATGTAAAATACTGGTATTCAGCTGCATCCGGTTAGACTGGAAGCCGACCCTAACAAAGTTGGGAAAAGGCTAGGCAGATTGATATTGAATTTGTAAAACTGGCAGCCGCGTTCTGGGTGTTAAAAATGTGTATTTTAAATTGTTTTGTGATGTTGTATAATTTAGGAAATGGTGTTGGCTGAAATAAAGGATTTGAATTTAGCCTATAGTGAATGCATGATAGCTAGGATCTTCATTATTAAACAACTAGTATTGTCATAATAAAATTATTTTAATTAAGTCCTACTCATACGGACACAATTTATGGCAATATGAAAATCTTCTAGGTAATGACGTAGGTAGATGAGTAATACACACAAGTAAGTTATTTCCTGATTATAATTATGATAATTATTCGCTTCTGTGATTAAAACTTCAGTATTATTAACCACAGGTTGATATGAAACGAAATAAATAATTATAACACTTTATTCAACAACCAACAACTACTAACAATAAGCATTAACAAATAAAAGAAACCGTCTACCGAAATCATCATCAACAAAACGCTTCAAATGTCAAAGAAAGTATCAGTTTGTTCTCAACAACCAGCGTTATAGTTCAGAAAACGTAATCTTTAACTCCAATCTTAAAATTAACACGTAATAAACAAGTCATCAAATCAAACATTGAGATGATTCTATTTTATAAATGAAATATACTATATTATTAGTATGTAGGTATATGTGCATTTCGGTAACTATTTACATAATAAAAACGTGAAGTGTAGGAGTAACAACGTTTTTATATCGATATACAAACGGGTTTGGAGTCTATTTCGAATGGCGTACGCCTACTTAGTTCAGAACTAAAACGAGCCATTACAAATCGTTTCCAAAACACTTTCAGTAATGAGTACGATCGTAAGTTCAACCAGTAAATTACACAAATGCTATCTCCGATCGTTTGGTGCAAAGGATGAGACGTAGAGGACAGATTGGAGAGCGGAGCGGAAAATTACAAATGCCTAGTAGGCGGTTTTGGGCACATAAGTAGGGCTTAAAAATATTTACTTACCTAAGTACACTAAATTAAACAACTATTTATGTTTAAGTTATAAACATTATTATAGATATAATTTTTTATGTTTATTCATAGTTGGGACAAGTCTATCGGCAGATTGATTTTTGTTTTGTTTCTTGTGCATCAATTAATACGTAGTAATTCGGAATCATCAATTTGACGGACAGAGATTTGTATCCACATGCAAGAATTTTAGTGTAAAAATTTGGTTACCTATCCTGTCATTTCACTGAAAATTATTTTACAAATTATAACTTGACAAACAACGATTGGCAAAAACACGATTTGTCATTTCATCATTTTACAACAACACATTTGGCAAATAATTAACTTAACAAACTAATTATCTGATAAACTTTTGTTTGTTATAGTATTATTTGACAAACAATTCATTTTTCAATTATGATATCTCATAAAACATAATTTAAGACTAGTTTATTTTTAGTAGGCTACCCGGAACCGAACTAGTTAGATTAGGTTAATTATTTTTACTCGCAGAAAAAGGTTAGGTTAGGTTAGAACTGCGACCCCCTACGCCAAAAACAACTATTGTATATATCAATATACATAAATAAAATTATGCAAAACTACTGTCATGATCACTTTGTGACTGGTTTATTAAATTTATAACAAGAAGATATTTAAGATAGTATAAAAGTGTTTTTTCCAAACGAATCTAGATGATACATGAAATGAAAAATGTAGAAAATTTTTGTAAAGAGAAGCATTTGCCAAATAAATTAATGTTTAAGCGAGTGTTTGTAAAATGGAACATTTGCGGAATAAGTTGTTTGTGAAATTAATACCTACTTAGTACGAATATAGCTAGCTATATGAAATGTTTGTCAAATTAAATTGACAAACATTTCATATAGCTAGCTATATGAAATGTTTGTCAATTTAATTCGATCTTCAGGTTGGCTGCGATGGTTGTAGACTGAGGTTTAGAGTTCGTTTAACTTAGATTTTTTGGGGCTAACACTTTTGATAGCAACATTCATAATTATGATTTTACATAGAAATTATTTTGTGACTGACTAGCTGTTGCCCGCGACTACGTCTGCGATCTAGGATGAAAAGTAGCCTGTCTTTTTCCAGGTCATCGTCTACACATGTGACAAATTTCATCTAAATCCGATCAGCCGTTTTAGCGTGAAAGCGTAATAAACAAACAAACAAACTCAGTCTCCCATTTATAATATTAGTTAGGATGGCCAAATTGATGACTAAAGAGTAGCTATCGGATGAAGAAACTTTTCTAGTTTTTCATGACTGAAGTTATTATGAAGCTATATTGTTAATATAAATATTTTAATTAAGACATCATTAGAATCGCTTTCTGCTTAACTCTTAGACCAAGATGGAAGAACAGCACCAGTGCGGGACTAGTTTATTCGCAATAAAGAAAGTGGAATCCCGGGTTGCTCTCCAATTACCGGGATATACGCGGCAATCCCGGTGACGTGTAGCCTAGTCCCGGGTACGGCCCGGCAATTATACATATTGCCAGCATTGCCGACCCCGTTCCGATATATCGCAAACGTGGCACGACTCGAAAAACTATGAATTTGTTTTTATTTGTAGATACTGGTTTTATTAAGTTGCCTATGTAATTGCCTATAAGATAGGTGTAGCTATATTTTAGGAAGTTTTCTTGAACTGTCAAAAACTGTCAAGCTATTCTGACTGTTACATAAGGTTTAGCATAATAAGCCTAATAATGTTTCCACTGCTGGGACACAGGCCTCCTCTCTGTGAGAGGGACTGTGCCGTAATCCACCACGTGGGCCCAGTGCGGGTTGGTAGATGTCACATGTCTTCGAATTTTTGTTTCTCGAACATGCCGGTTTCCTCACGATGTTTTCCTTCACCGTTTTGAGAGCAGTGGTGATGAAGTAATTTACACAAAGTAAAGCCTAAGTCTGGGTTCGAACCTACGACCTACAACTCGTAAGTCACGGCCGTTATCACTGAGCCATCACATAAGGTTTGCTTGGCATTATATTTTTTCCAGTAAAGTTTTCTATCGAGCCAAGAAATATTATGCAGTTTATTATTTATTTTATAAGGAAAAGTTGTACAATATCTGACAAGGTTACAAGACAAGGATAAAGCGTGAGTTATATCTATTGACTGATACATTTAAATATGATTTAATTCTTTGAATAACGATGCCTGTCTTAGCGATAGATAAGTTACTAATCTAATCTTGATTTAAAGTCAATTTTCCTAATCAAAAACATTTTAAAATTCATTGCTATATTAAATTCCCCTGGATTGCCATTTTAATCTTTCAACGTTTATAATAACTTAGATGCATAACTTTGATTGCCTTCGAATCTTTATTTACACATTTATGGAAAACATATTACAAACAAAAAATATTAGAAATAAAATTTTTACAGTTGACCTTTTCGTTCACAATTTTCTTTCTCAGATTTTCGTGGAACAATTCAGCGTATTATTAGATTATACCGAAACCGAATGAAAATCAATCTATTCTCGCCCACAAATGTCTTCAAGGCAATACCGATAGTCGTTTATTTCCCGGGATCGTCTTTCCGTACGCACGGGCTCTTAACCCCCCGGCGGCGATGCGGGCCTGCCAGGCCCCGGACTGTACCCGCGGGACGCATACACTAGTTTTTCCAAGCATATCTTATTGCTCTTTTGTTGATACCCAGGGCCGTTAGTTTCATCGCCCGGGGTTCACGGGCGCAGTCCCAGCTTCGCGGGATTTTGTCACTCAGATATAAGGAGAATGTGGAATTACTTATGTAATTTTAGAATGTGATTTTCTGAGCTTATGTGTGCTAGTACTTAAGTCTGTTACAGTTTTTAACTGAGTTAATGTTTGCAATTAAAGCAACATTTACAAACAACGAAATGAATGGACATTTTCATAAATTAACAATAACTTAAGTGAAGCTCCAGATCAGCATTAAAACAATTCTGCGCCATTCCGCCTGAGAGCGAGATTTGGAAAGGATTAAAACATGCAAATCAAACAAGTACCTATTCCGACGTCGTTGGGGATGGCCCCTACGAACTGCGACCCTTCCCGTCTTATTTATTCATCCGAGTTGGAAAAAAAAATGTTGTTTTGTTTACTCCCCATTCCGCGGGGGAGGTCAGAAATACGCTCCAAAAGCAAGTCTGCCGATTTATTATGTAAGTAACACAAGGAGATATTTTTGCTTGTTTTGTTACTATAAATCTAACGACATAATGAAATTTTGCCTAGCTCGCGAAATTTTGTTCTTACGTTCCATATTTTGAGAGTAACAAAATGTTATGTTTAGAAAAATGTAACCCTATTGTGCCCGATGAAGCATAATGTTGGAACCGTTTTGATTACCCGAGTTTGTTTGCAAGGGGTTTAAAATATTCAAAACTACTATAACGTAACGAGGTAACAATTGTATTAAAGTGCCAACTCGTACAGTTTTATAGAGAGTCATGATGAAATTAATTGTGTTAATTACTAGTCCATATACAGGTATAACAAGTACTGTTAGCGGTGAAACTATGAATAAAAATAAATATTAAATAGTTGTGTTGTTTACTTTACTACTTGGACATTTAATGGGTTGAGTTCCCGTCGGTAAACATGGATTTAACTCACCCTGTTATCTCTACTTTTATATTAAGAATGAAAATGCTGAAAGAATAATAATATTTTAGTTGGAACAGATATTTATCGGGTATTTGTGGAACTATAGGTACGTATTTCAGTTTCCCTGAAGGAAACGAAAACTCAATTTATGTTTTAGTACCGATATAATTTTAGGAAGTTACTTTAGGGAACTGTTAGATGGGGTTCAATAGTGTGATAGATATTTGAATGCTCGACCATAGTAATATCGAAAAAGTAGTATTTCATGGATTCATTTTAAAGTTCATTTTTAAAGGATTCTTTTCAATCTTTTCGAGTTCTCGAGGTAAATCCTGAAGTATTTAGAGTTCTGAACAGTGCTAGGCGGTGCCACGAGATAAAACGGCACCCTCAGCTTATCCGAACTCCGCCTTGCGTCTCCAATGCTATCTTCCTTGCACCGGTTCCCAACATATTCCAGAATAAAAACCCAACTTAAGTAACAAAACAGGGGTACAAAATCTGAAACAACATCTATTGTTACTATTCTAATATAAAATTAAATTCCGAGCCGTTCATTCCTCGTAAGAAGCGTTTCTTATTTAATTTTCTTTGAAAGAACATTTTTGAGCGTCGCTGGCTTCTTTTATTCCACCCCAACGCTACCCTTTTTAAGGGGATTTCTTTATGTTGTGAGAGCTCATTCATAGCGTCCATCAAGACGATTCCAAGCATCGTTACGGTCTCGGCAAATGTACCGAAATCATCGCTTCACTGCCGAACGTCGGTCGGTGCGCCGTACGGACATATTGTACCTACCTACCTAACCTAGTAGATATTGTAATCAGTAGATAGTAGGGTATATTTGATTCAATTTGGACTTTCGGTTCCGGAATGAAATCACTGAGTAACTTGTACGGGATGTTTGTTCGACGCCGGGTTGATTTTGTGTGAATTCTTTTTCTTAGTTCCAAAGGAAATATGTTTGAGTTTTGTTATTTCATTTTGTTGGTGAACTTTATTTGTGTCATCGTAGTAGTTCCAAGTTGATAATATAGTGTACCGCACAACCGAAACTTCTTTCAGTTCTAACACGACATCGAATAACTTACTTTTATTTCTACAACAAAGAGCATTGTTACTAACACTTAAATATAATATCAAAGTTATGCAAAAGACATTGAATACCTAAGAACGCAAAGCTAACATTATAAAAGTGCAAAAGTGTGCATCAGAAAGCTTTTTAATAATTTAAATTCGAATATTCCAAGTTGCAAAGTAGAAATGTTCCAACAGAGCTTGTGGACATTTTGCGGGTAGAAATTTTGTTTTAATAAAGGCCCTATTGCGACCACCGCAGCCGTCGCAACGTTGATATTACAGACGACGAACACCCACTAATGTCCTCTTTTCATATTATGCTGAAGCATTATTATGTGCTTAGGGTTGACAATCTCTGGCTTATGCCGTGTCTGAGATCAAAGTAAGGAATTATGGTTGAGTAGAATACTTGCGCTTGTTTAAACATTTAGGATTTCGTATTTTTCTTCTCTGCTCTGTATTTAGGACCCAATGATTTTGTTGCTTTAAATTTTTCTTAAATGATTCGGTCTTATAAAGCTACGGTCTTAGTTATTTGAAAGTCCACTTAATTAAGACCTTTCAAACCCATAACGGTAACAACATTAACTGCAACCGCACATACCGAAACATTGAGTCAACCCTCGTAAATGAGGCGTACAAACAAAATAATGTAGTGCAGGTCCGTAGGTCCCAATGACCACCGCGTGTTGTGCCCGTAGAGAATGGCAATTAAGATTGGCGACTCCCTACGTAGTTAATCCGAAAATACGTGCGCTGGGTGTTTATTGACTGCCGTCGGCATTTGCAGGTTGGTTTGTTTTGAAGAGAAAAATGAGGGTTCATATACTGTTTAGACAATGAAAATGGCCACACAAGGTAGCCCCTACGCATTTAAACGCACATTATTATTAGTTATCGTGCTTTGACCCCGTTTCATATGCATGGGAAATATCTGCAATGTATTACTTAAACAACTTTGCTAACATCATCTAGGTACTTACAGTAGGTACCGCTTCCTAAAAGTTTAACAGTAATTACCAATCCTAATCGTCCTAAAAGATCTTAATTCTAACGCTATTTGCTTAATCAACTCCAAATTGCTAAAGATCTTTAAACGCGAAAAAACTTCAAGAAGTAATTACCTATTTAAAAAGTTAACAAGTAGAACTCAGTTGAGATCGTGAGTACCTAATAAGGGGCATAGAGTAGAGGCTTCGGTCCGGCACGTCGGCTTTATGGACCGTTAGTGCTACTGAAATCAATAAAAGTACCGGAATGTGCCGCACATGCGCGTTCGAGACACCCACTGCCACTGACTCAGCTACATTCATTTTATAGCCACTTGTATTTGTGTCTATGGCCATTTTGTACTCTTTACTGTTGACGGAGTAAAAAGAAGGGAAAAATTAATTGGCGCGGGTCGTAAATACCGTCAGCGGTGGCGTGGGGTTGACTTTTGTTTGATAATTGAATGTTTTAATAACTTTTATGTGCATGTTTTTGTCGTCGTTTTCTCAGTCTATTTAGCTAAATATATGAGCGTACAGTATACAAAAAATAGGTATAAGAGCTGATTACGTCAAAGAACACTACAGTATCCTCGATAAACCATCATGAACGGTTAATGGCTTACGGCAGTTAGTCCATGTTAGTTTTGGGGACAGCGTTATGGGACTATAGATTACCATAACCCTCTCCATTGTAAACACTTCATTCTAAACTTGACTCCATTGTAGGGTAAGAGTAAGCGAAGGGAATCTAATGTAAAAAGAATGTCTGAAATTACGATAAATAAGAAAACACCATCTCGTTGAATTTATTTTCTTAAGGAGACACGTGTACCATACGTACTGTGAATGTCACTTCGTTATTATTAATAACTGTCCATAAGAGGCTGTACCTATAATGTATTCCTAGTAAATTTTAAATGCCACATTACACATCAAGGGAATTTAGTATTTATTTTTCTGGCAACAGGGTCCAACCGATAGGCAAATGTAAGTTAGTATTGGAAAATTATTTGGAGAATCTTTTTATTTATTGCACGGATAGAACGACCGGTAAGCAAGAATAGATGGGGCTTCAAGCTGTGACTAATGGAGGCTGCTTTCATACAATCTTGTATAAGTTAACATTAGTTTGAATTTATCGCACAATGAAGATATCTCAGCTCCGCCCACCGAAACCGATTAATTGGGTGTTTTATCTTATAAAAACTTCGGTGCTCGTAATATACTGATCAAATAATTTATTATTATACATTTCGGTGAACTTTACATGTTAATAAAGATATTTTATACCATTCCCCCTCTAAAAAGCTTATTTTATTCACCGAAAACAGTGAATAAAAAGCACTTTTACTCACTGTTTTGATGTTTGAAAATGGAACACACCCAATGTATTCGACCACAGATTTAGAGTACCTAGGCTAGATACGGCATGTTATTAGATAGTATGAAAACCGAACGTGTCATCTTTTTTAAACCTACGGTAACTTCACCCCAGCCATTTAGTGATGTGCTCAACTTAAACAAAATTGTTTCAATCGCTAAGCGTCACTGAGCTAACAGACTTTTTTTAGTACGAACAGTCGAACATGCAGGGCACGCTTGGTCGTGGCTTGCCGTATCTAGTGTAAGTGTAATCTGTGTATTCGACCTATATTGATGTGTTCTAAATTCAATTTGATTGGTCGACATTTTCGACAAGGAGTTTAGCATTAGAATAAAACTGTTTTGTGTTATTTGCTGTCTTTAGTAAATTGGCGCTATTTTGAATACTGTAAGTTGTACGAACACAAAGTTTAGTGTTACTTTAATTTTGTGTTTGTTTAGTGTTGTTCTAATCGATTAAAAATGCATTAATTAGTGATGAAGGTGTGTTAACACCTGAGTTTATGAAAGAGAGGGCGGCCGATATAGTGGAAAACTTGCTACCCAAAAAATCACGGCTGGTTTACATCAAAGCCAATTTAACTTTCCTTTTTCTTCATTATAATATGTCTATTTTCACTTAAATCTTTCTTTTTCTCGTAGTCATGGTATAAAGTATAGTATGCAACTCTTGAATAAAACGGATTTATATCGAGGGCCATGAATCACTCGCGTCGCTCAGGATTCTAACACTTGAATCACTCGCTACGCTCGTGATTCAATCGTTAGAATCCTTCACTAGCTCGTGATTCATCTATGGCCCTCGCTTTAAATCCGTCCTTTATTCACTAATTGCATAATATACTATTTTCTTCTATTTTTAAACCGGAGCCGTAATAATTATAAATTAGTCAAACGCTTTTAAAATGGAGTTTAACAACACTACCGATTTGGGATCATAAAAACCTTTTACTTAAACATATCAGTCTCCATAACGAGAAGTATAAATCACAGCTGTGGGAAAATTTACGAACTTAACGATTTACAACGAACATTTTACGAGACTTTTATGAACTGTCCGAGCATCAAATACGTTTTATTATTAAATCACTATTCGTTAACAATTTCCCGAGCATCAGCCTTCAACGACAAAGCTGATATGGCTTTTAACGGCACGACAATTAATTAAAAAGGCATAAACGCCACTTTTATACACGGAGAGCCTATAAAGACTAACTTTTATGCGTCGTAAACGCGATTGCCTGACCCTGACGACTTCGATACCGCGGCTGTTGAGGGGTTCTCTGATGTGTACGCAGGATCTCAGGAATGTAAACACCGGAAATGTTATTTGAGATGAAACGGTTTTATTTGGAGACAACTATTAAATGTTTGATGATTTTTATATGAAGTTGTGTTGGTTTTTAATGGCATTTAAAGTGGTTTTAACTATTACAAAAAAAATATAAGATGACTATTAAATTTTTAGTTTGCAGTAGCAGCTGTAGGTAATGTCACAAATATCAAAGCTCAAATCCTACTAATCCTTCTAATATTATAAAGGCGAAAGTTTGTGAGTGTGTGTGTGTGTGTGTGTTTGTATCTTTGTTACTTCTTCACGCTCAAATGGCAGCGCCGATTTGGATGAAATTTGGCATGTAGATAGCCTATACCCTGGATAGGCTACTTTTTATACCGGTCTGCGCGGATGAAACCGCGGGGCGCAGCTAGTTTATTATAAACGCGAAAGTTTGTGAGGATGGATGGATGTTTGTTACTCTTTCACGCAAAAACTCCTGAACATATTTTGATCAAATTTGCCACAAAGATAGTTTCTAATCTGAACTAACACATAGAATACTTTTTTATCTGGATATTTCTACGGGTTCGCGACTTACGCGGGTGAAACCGCGGGGTGCTGCTAGTATTTTAATATTTTCACTTGACCCAAATCCCCGCCGATTTGAGACTCCATTAATAAGAAATACAAGTCGATAAAAAAAAGGATTCCTTACGTATTCAATAGCGACACAAGCCTCCTAGTTTCTAAGGAGTCGTGTTTATGAAAGAAGGACACGTCGCCCAGACCGTAACATTAAATCACAAAGATACTAAGAAGAGCACAAACATCGCATAAAAGCTATTCCGATCAAAAGCTGAATGTCTCAGGAGAAGAATAAAAGAGATTTATCTGCCTCCCCAAAGGAAACTCCGAATGAAAATTGTGAGATTTTTTAAACCATTAGAGAAAAAGTTCCGGGCCATTTGAGGCGGTTTATTGTGCCACTATCGGGCGCCATTGTTGACTGCAACGTAGCGACTGATACCGAGATGTAGATGGAGCAGAAGTGACTTGAGAGGTGTTATGTAATTGATGTTAGTTATATGACCGGTATGTATGTATCTATGTATGTATGTATGTATGTATGTTCATCTGTTCCCTCATTACTTCTAAACTACTTGTCATAATTTGACAAATAAGGTATCATTGGAAGCGTCTTAATTGTCCACTGGTTATAGGCTATGTGACGTCACATGAAAATGGCACCCTCTAGAGGACATAAAGTCATGAACTAAAAAAAAACTTTTTTTAATGATGCCATGTTGGGTATCAAATGAAAGGGCTAAATTAGCACATTTCCAAAATATATATACTGTTAGCTATTGCACGCGGCTTTGCTTGAATGCACCCGATAATTGTGAATAATTTCTAAAATCACGCCTCAGACGTGACCTAAACATATTGTCTCTTCAAACCAACCCAAAATACATAGGTATATAATAATCATTCTTCTTTAAAAATGTAAATTGACTCTAGCCAAAACGAAATTATAACCCCAAAATAATATAAAAAGTAAGTAATAGTATAAAAAGTAAGTTTAAAAACTAAAACCCGACTAAATACTGAAAAATCCCGCTTTAAAAAGAAACAAGAAAATATTCTCATCTGAAATTAGAAAAAGACAGACAAATTAAAAATCCGGAGTCACACGTAATCTGTTCGATTTATTATTTATTTTTTAACATGACGTGTGACTCCAGATTTTTAATTTGTCTGCCTTTTTCTAATTTTAGATGAAGCTCGTGGCTAAGTAGTTACAGCAGCACGGGTCGATCCATCGGGTTAAGCTACGCTTGCCGGGGTTGGTCAGTGGATGGGTGGCCATCTTTACATACCGAGACTCCTCCGTGCCTCGGAAAGCACGTTAAGCCGTTGGTCCCGGCTGTCATTCGTGGATCTTTGACAGTCGTTACGGGTCGTCAGAAGCCCGAAAGTCTGACAACCAGTCTTACCAAGGGGTATCGTATTACCTAGTTACTGGGTTGTGGAGGTCAGACAGGCAGTCGCTCCATGTAAAATACTGGTATTCAGCTGCATCCGGTTAGACTGGAAGCCAACCCCGACATAGTTGGGAAAAGGCTAGGCAGATTGAGATGAGATATTTTCTTGTTTCATACTTTTTAGAGCATGATTTTTCAGTAGTCGGGTTTTAGTTTTTAAACTTACTTTTTATTACCTATTGTGGTATAGTAATTTTATTGTAAGTGCATCGTCTTCACATATAATGTAATAAATAATATAACAGTGGACAGACGTTGTCCTGTGTGAACGATCCTAGAACCCGATTGCAGGGCCACCTACCGGGTCCAATTGTGTTTTCAAACCATCTAGGAATCTATTGAAATATACACACAAAATTTCATCTAAATCGGTCCAGCCGTTTAGGAGGAGTTAGGTGACAAACACACGTACAGAAGAATTTTATATATACAAAATATTGTAGAACATTTTAAAAGATTAACGGTGGAGTTTCTTGCCATTCTTCTCCACACGAAACTACCTTTTGGAAGAGGTGACTAAAATCACAATTTTTTACGTAAATTTTGATATTCAAAATGCCTTTGGTGTGCCTATTTGAAATAAATTATTTGACTGCGACTTAGGAAAGTTTCTATGCAAATTTTAGGGCTCTTTGAGTTGGAATTGGGAGATACTTGTTCTAGCTAAGAAGCAAACTATTTTGTGATGACATGTGGGTATTTATATCACCCCAATGATCAGTGTAGATATCGATCGTTGTTATTTTTAGGTCCTCGTTGAGCAAACGTGAATTTTAATCAAGCTAGGTTAAGAAGCAGAGTAGGTACTTAGGTACTTATTGAAAGTTTTTAAAAAATTCTGAAAACTATAAAATATTGAGCATTTTAGTTGTGAATATTCTATTCTGTCAATTAATTTTATTTATACGATGTGCCATAAAATGTTTAATTACTTAATAACGTGACTGTGCTATGTAATTTGACGTTTTATGTTGATGTATGATCTTGATAATCGTGCAACACGCTTTCATCGCAGAAGGGAAAACATGACACTAATGAAGAAAATTTGTTTTATAAAATTAACTAATTTGAACATTATTTTAAGCAGAGTATACCAGTCTACACGAAAATTACATATTTAGCGATTTTCCTAAAAAAGAAAGAAAGAAAGAAAAACATTTAATTGAGTAATTCATCAACTCGTCCCACATGTTTACGGCCCATTTGGGACGACTTGACGAAAATCAAAATAAATAATATTTTCATTCTGCAAGTCGTCCCACGTTTCTTTTGACACTGTTCGTAAAACAAAAAACAATAGTATTTAACAAAATGTTTTTTAAAAAAAAACAATAATGTAACTTTTGCACAGACACCGCCTTTTTCAGAAATGATATTATGGCGCAAAATGTCGCTTTCGCAAAATGTCTACTGGTATTAAAATGTCGCTTTCGCAAAATGTCTACTGGTATTAAAATGTTGCTTTCGAAGAATGTCGCTTTCCATTTATGTTCCACTCTGACAGTTACACGTTAGTCACAAATCTGTTAGCTCATCTAGTCTCCTTACATCTTGGTATTTGACTCTAGTCGAGATTTGCCTCTCAAGTTATACCTCTAAAATGAAGTGTTTGTAACCATTAACTTTATATCCAACCGCATCCTTTGATCATAGTTCAATTGCTTTATAAGGAAATTATAAACCGGATAAAAAAACAATATTAGAAACTTAACACTTATAATTTAAGAAACACTTTATATGTAAATGTTTGTTGTTATATTTTTACTGTTTCCTAGGGATAAAATATTAGATCGTACTGATAATATTCAAATGTTGGTCTGTAGTGTTATAATGAAGTGATAAATATGAATACTGAAGGGTACAGTTATGTGTTGTTCACCTTTGCCTATTACAGCGAGTTTAAGTAGGCTCTTTACTATTGTTATGCTGGTTATTAGTATTAGTTCTATTAAATTAACGAGTTTTATTATTGTATGTTAATTATAGAATGGAAGGCTAATGTGATTTAATTAACTCTTGTATACACTGTAATGCCACAACATAAATTATCTACCGCATAGCTACCTTCTTAATGCTGCATTTTTTTAAATTTATTACGCAAAGAAAAACAAGCTGTGACACAAGTCTTTCAAGTAATTTTGAACATTCAGACAAACAAATAAAAAAATCTTTCTCTTTTAAAAGACAATGGCAATACGCAGAATTGGCACGAAAAGGACATATTTTATAGTGAGCTCGTAATGATCAGCATTGTTTTAATTAATGTTTCTTGAAAACCGCGGAATCGCTGCAACTGAAATAATGAGCACGAATAAAGACTTTATGTACAATCACTTTCGTTTTTACAATAAAATGGCAAGCTGACAATTACGAGAGTTAAAAAGGATTAAAATATATTACAGCAGTGGGAAGTATTCTGCAAAAAAGTCACGATCGACTATTGAATTCTGAAGCAGAAATAAAGCTCTGGCGATGGAAATATAAGTGAGTGAGTGAGATTGATCGTACTTAAAACTGTTTATTTACAGAATAGAGTTGCAGAACTGAGGTTTCCTTTGTTTTGCTTATTTTTTCCGATACTTTTGTATTGAACGTGGTAGGGGATTAAAACTGAGACGTTGGTCACTGATCAGGTGGCCAAGTCTACTAATTTACAAACGTTGCAATGGTCTCTCCATTGTAAGTTTTTGCCAGATTTACTATACAAAATCAGTCAAAAACGTTTGTACTGATGATGATTGACTGATGTGTGTGCCATTCGCCACTATTAAATTACAAATTGTTACTGTGTTGTGCTCAGTGCTGCCAGTTGTGCCATTTCTTTTGGAAGATTATACAAATGGCACAGTAAACGCGTCATTTCACCACCCTACGTCACATATGTCACAACCTAACCTTTACTTTCTTCACCGTTTCTTGATGGTTCTCAAAGGTAGAAAGCAGTCCCTCGCATTACGTCAATTTTAATCAGATTTAGAAAAAGAATTGATGAATAAACGAGACCTCGCTTTGTTTTTGCCAAAAGTCAAAAGCCAAGTAAAAACGATTTTCTTGCCAGTATAAAAACTACCTTAATGCTACCAAACGTTATTTTTCGTTACAGCAGATTTATTTTCGGAGGGTAGTCGTATTTATTTGTGGAAGTAGTCAGTCAGGGGTAGCGGGTGCTCTGGGGGGAAATGGCAAACAGAGGAAACGGATCTGGCGAACTTTCCCGCGCAACCGGCGAAAGGGAGACCGGGCATCCTGTCCTGATGGGGTAACTGTGTATTTTGGGGTGCAAAGGACGATTTTTTTCTTAATTGCTACTGTTTTATGTTGAAGTAATCGTTTTATTGTATTGGCGTGGTTGAAATTTGGAATTAATTTAGTATCGTAACTAATATAAATAAATGCGAAAGTGAGTTTGTCTGAAACGGCTGAAAGGATGAAAATTGGCGCACAGGATAAAAATAATTATATATCCAAGTCAGACCATGACTTGGATATAGAATTATTTTTATCCTTTCAGCCGTTTCAGACAAACTCACTTTCGCATTTTTTAAAAAATAATTCTACATCCAAGTCATGGTCTGACTTAGATATAGAATTATTCCAAATTCCACGCAGGCGAAGCCACGGTCTTAAGCTAGTTTCTCATGAAATAAGGCTTTCAGAGATTATTCAGTAAGTTCTTTCTACTGGGCATCTTTTAAAATATATGATGTAGTTATTTTGCCAGTATTTTATTTGGAGCATGCTTTTAGTCAGTATCAGTTTTTGATTAACTGAAAATATAACTCCTTATTTTTAATTGACTGCCTCGCTGGTATAGTGATCGCGAGCGCTACTGCTGTGCATGAGGACCTGGCTTTTATTCCCAGGTCGGACAAAGTGTTATTGGGTTTTGCTATCTGGAATTTCTCAGTAGCAGTAGCCGGAGTCTGGATTTTTGCCCGGATGATGGCAAAAGGCTCGCTCCCTATTACATGGGACTTAATAAACATGACAAAATGTGGGGTACAAGTATACATCTCTGCCCAACCCTTCGGGGAAAGAAATTGTAAAGTTATGTTATAATAAGGGTTTTTTTGTGTCATCAAGATGTAGGTATGTTGATATGATTTTTGACTGATATACCTACCACATGTCAAAGTCACTCTTACCGTATCTTCACAAACAACAAAAAGTACCTACAGCTGACCTACATACCAGTATATACTTTCCTACATAAACATCAATTCTACTAACTCTAAGGTCAACTACAAGAAAAACAATGTCCACCCTAGCTACTGATATATTTATATGCATTAATACCGCTTTATGTCTGTGAGATAAGCATAAATCTCGGGAGGACGCCTACCTACCCACTTTATTGTTATACGTTCAGCTTATTTATGAAAGAGTCTGAGTTAACGTAAAAAGATAAACATTTTGCTATACTTTTGTCTTTGTAATTTTTCTTGGTTGGAAATGTATTGTAAATTAGTCACGATTATTTGCAATGTCCCTCCACAATTGCATTTCTTAGTATATCGGATGCACATCCGGTACGGCTCTATAATCCTTCCTTATTCTAAGGGCACGTCTGCCCTACGATTATCGCGTGAGTTTTAGTTGGTTAGAGTCCCACATAACTGCACTAACTGCCCGTGGTAGTGCAGTATGCATGAGCATTTCTCCAGGTTAAAAAAAACGGTCTACTCCTTGATATGCAATGGTCTCTGTTGCACCATGTAACATGAGGCAACAAGAGCTAGTGTGAATCTTTGGGTTCACTCGTGTAATCGAGTCTGGTCAAACCACGCGGGGTTCGGTGCATTTCATTCATTCATTCATTCATTCAATTTTCATTGGTTCATACAAGCGGGTTATCGAGAGCTCCCCTTGACTCTTGAGCAGCATAATTTTATTTCTCAACAACTCCTAAAAGCAGTTCACAGTGATGATAAGCAATGACTACTTTCCATTTACCGTTAACATCACACCATGGCAGTCTTTGAGGGGCCCATCATTGCAATGACGATTGAAAGGAGACTAGGTTGGGGTTTATTTATTTGCCTTAGGTACTGTAAGAGATGAGATCAAAATCGATAGCCAACTTTTATTTTAAACTGAAGATCAGGTCTAAACGAGAACTTTTATTTTAAACTGAAGATCATGTCCAAACGACTAGTGTTAATGATGTGGATTTTTTTTTTATTAATTATGAGCATTTTTTAAATAACTTTAATCAGTGAATATTTTAGATTATGTTTATATTACATAGTTTAATTAATTTGTAAAGTTATGTCTAACGCGGGTAAAAACTGAGAATCACGCAAAAACTATCAAGTGTATTTTTATGAAACCTTCACCATTTTAAAGATAATCAAATTATTTGCCGAAGCATAAGTGTTTTATTAAAATACCTTTTTTATTTATAATAAATTAATAATGCGTCTAATTTGGGACAGCGTTCCTTGATGGGCGAGTGCTATTACTGGGTGGACGTACGACGCGTTGCGTGAGCCCAGCACAGAACACGCAAGCTAACCATTCCAGGCCATCTGTGTCTTAAATAAGTATTTTGATTTCTGAAATATGCTTTTATGTATCACCAATTTTTTTTTTATTTGTGAAAGCCTACTACCGCCGTTATTTCTGTATAAAAATTACAGACGTTGTAAGAAAAGTAGAAAAGTAGGTCATGAGTCATGACTAACCAAAGTTAAAGTTAAAAATATATTATTCCATGCATGTATCTCACATGTCTTTTCCTTATTCGTTTTAAGAGGAAAGCATTTTATTATGAGAAGTTGGAAAAAATGCAATAATCAACACTTTTTCACATTATTTATAATAATGGCCTCGCATGAAAGTAATATGAAGTTTTCTTGAGAAAGCGTTTTCATAATTTTCAACAAGACAAGTCCTATATGAAGCCTACATAAACTATGAAGTTCTGACGTCAGAGATACCTCAAAAGTTATTGGTCCTTGAGCCCTTAAAAAGTTTCAAAAGAAAAATTGCTTTTGGGGCCCCGAATGCGCGATCCTAAATATTTTTTCATCCCTCAACCGCGGTGTAAGTACAGAAACCAGTGAAATTAATATAACAAGCTCTAAAGCCTATAAAACACATGCTTGCCGGGATGTTTTAAACATTTATTGAAGATATAAGGAAAGCAATTTTGATGGTGGAATGGTACAACTGTAACGTTTTGGTACATTACTTTAAGATGCGGGTGGATAGATGCTCTATGTAGCGGATTTTTGTTTAGCTATGTTTAGATTTGTGTGAGATATCGACTTAGAATTTCAGTTGTGTTACACGATGCTGTGTTGGTTTTACTTAATTTTTTGACATTGCTATTAGTTAATTCTACTACTACATCTTGTAGGAAAGAATTTAGGTAACTTTGAAATAAAAAATCCATAAAAAAATGCCAACAAGCAGTTTAATTAGTAGGTAAGTTTCATTTCCTCATACTTTATGTCAGACCAAAAAATTTTTGGCCCTTCGAGTCGGATCAAACTTTTCTTCTCCAATTGACTTTTTTCTTATTTTGCGAAGTACTCACTTCACTATACTATTTTTTAGTACGACAGTCTGTTTTACGTTAAAAAAACCTCTGGACTTTGCTAGTCTACATTTAAACAGAGCACCTATCCAACCATAGCACCGGTTCTAGCAACACGCTCTCCCAAAGGGAGGCCGAAGTAAAATATGAATCCAGCGCGTCTTGGCTGTTTCGTACACACGCGACTTGTTTATCCTTTTAAGGGAGACTTCTCATTTCACACAACTGCTATGATTGCTATATAATCGCCACTATACCCTGACCTATCCCACCCCCTCCATCTTCAAGAGAAAAGTACAAAAGAAAAGAAAATAAAGGGTCATGTTACAACGGTTGCAACGTTAGGCGTTTTCATAATGGCGTCGCACGAATGAAAGCAGATTTTCGGCAACTGATTATGAGTGCTAATACGTTTTGTTATGTTTACCAGTTTGTTTACAGCTTGTTTGTGTAGTTTTGTTGTTTGATTATAGGTTTATTGCGTGTATTGATACGGTAAATTGGCTATGGATCGAAGCTATATAAAATAGACATAAAATAGGCTGCCATTTTTTTTCCAATATTACAATTATTGTTTTTAAAATAATGAGAGTACATCCTTGTTGCTTGATTTCATGTTACAATTGGCGATTCATGCATTAGTTATATAAAATTTAAAAAAAGACACTTTGAAGGTGTTTTGGTTTTCACTAAGCCAACAAACTTACAGGAGACAGAAAAACACAAATACGACATTCTGAAACATCAAAATAGAACAGTAGGTGTTCTATTATTTTGGGACCAACTTTTCTACACTTATTTTTTTAGACCAACAATGTCTCCTAGACAATAACATACTGAATCATGGTGCAAGCGACACTGTTAAAGTAAATTAAAAAGCACGTCATAACAAGCAGTGGCCGAGTCTTACTTTATGTGTGTGTTTGCATGTTCTGGCAACGTATCAAACTATTTTTGGCTCGCGGAACACTTCATGAATGCAGTTGCTATTGCCGTCCGATATATATTACGATTATGAACATTTTGCCCAAAGTATATCCTCATTTTGTTATGCAATGCAAGAATTTTTAGTCAACATCCCGACTAAAAATTCTCTCTAAAACTTTTGCCCGTCATGTAGGTTATTCAAAAATATTAGACACGTATTTTTTTTTTTTACGTAGGTACTTAATCACAAGATTACGGCGATACATCGAGTTAAAATGTAGCATGACGTCACTCCTTGCCAGATTTTATACGTAGTTTGTTATAGTTGTGACGTAGTGAGTCCCCGCCTCCTCGACTTTAATGCGTTTTATCTAAGTATTTTTTTACTAATATGATACAGCAAAAAATACGTGTTTAACATTTTTTTATTATCTGACTGACGGAGTAAATAGAATTTCTTTTTTTTTTCCCCAGCCATCATCCCTATTAAAATTATATTGTAACGTAAGAAATTAATTTTTTACAGCACTTTCCTGTCGCACTCCTACTTCTAAGTTGTATTCGGCTTCATTATTTTCCTTAAGAATAAAAAGAATTAAACAGATTTCAAATGTTTAATTTTACTGTACAGAACCAATTTCTAGGCCCCGACTGTAGGTACTGTTTAGATCCAAAAAAGTCCAAATTGTATTATTGTATCAAAGAGACTGTTATGTAGTTTGTAACGAATTTGATCAAGCAATGTAGGTCGTACCTATTAAAATCAGCGTAGCTCAAGATATTTTTACAGAATTTTCTATAAAATAAATTATTTATATAAGTATTTTTCTTTTGTTTCAGAAATCTTCATGAACAACTACGCCGATGATAGACAGTTTACATCTAACTTTTTACAACAACAACAACAGATAGAAGTCACATTAACTTGAAAGTAACATCTCTATTACCAAACCAGACCAGTGCGTGTTCAATGTCCAAATAAACAAAAAACCAGAAGAAATAACACCAACAAAATTGAAAACAAGCCATTGTTATGTTATACGGAGGTTCTACGAGAAAAAGGCAATCTACATGGAGGGTTCGTACCGGACGGCTCGAGATGAGGAAATAAGAATTCATCCTTTCTCGCCCCGGGTGGAAAGGGGGTCGGGGGTGAGGCAAGACGGACGACGCCATTCCAAAAACCCATTATACGAGCACCAGAGCTGTTTTCTATCTCAGAAAGGAACCCGTACCACCCGCCCCGCGCCTCCCCTACACCCCTTCGCCCCATCTTCAGGGATCCTCAACTTTGTTTATGAAAATTACCCATTAAAGTGGCTATGAAAGTAACGCTTTTGCCACTCCCGAAATTAATAAGGAAATTGATATAGATTATTTTTAGGTCGCATTTGGTGCTCGTATTCGAGACGATCGATACTCATTGTTTTACGTGAGAATATTATAAGTCGGAATAATTGCTTGCTCGTTTCTTTGAATTTGATAAAAAAAATCAAGGCTAATTTTACGCGACAATGTTGACACATTATAATCTACTGTTTATTTTGTTGGTTTATGAATACTTGTGGATTGTTGTTTACTTTTTATACTTACAGCAAATATAAAATAAGTACCAGTATAATTATGATTAACAAATACTGATATGTTCAACATAAAGTTAATTCTAAAAATGTTTGTGAGTATAATTTCCTAACAACGACATTTTATAACTTACTATCATAACAACTTCAACAAATTGTAAGATTCTATTTTATATTCTATGATCAATCAATGATACATTTATTTAAAAGTTATCCCATCAAAGTAAAATATAGCCTTAATTATAACAGTGTAAAAATATCGCATCAACTTAGGGAAAGTCCAGAAAAGTTCCCCGCCGTCTTCAGATTAAAAATAAAGATCACCAAAACGATTTATGGTTCTCACTCTCACCCTAGATTTATAACGTCATTAGAAATTAAATTAAAAAACAAAATTATTACACTTGAACCAAAATTTAAATACGCATTACTGTTCTCCCCTCTTTATTGAGAAGTCTACCGCTTTCTTCAGGCTTTTGTATCACCCATCTTTGTTGCGCTTACGACTGAATTAGGTGTAAGAAAGAGATGAAAAATAAGCCCGCTTGCGACTCGTAGCTCGATATAAAGAAAGATTATCCGAAGCCCCTAAGGAAGTTTGAAATTGCTATTGTAGCGAAAAGGATTATATGTTAGTGCTACGGCGTAGCGGGTCTACGTCGCAGCGGGGGCCGGATTCAGGAGATTGTACGCCGAAGTTTTATGAATGTGTATTGGTTTCATTTATATTACGCGATGCTGTGGTGAGTATATGTTAGTGTATTGATGGCTTAAGGTTCTTTAGGTTGAAGTAAATTACCATATAATTTGGGAAATTTTGCAACGTAATTATGTTATAAATTATTTATTGAAAAAATCTTAAGCAAATGTTTATGATTGAACAGTGCTTCCTAAAAGCTTTAAAATCAATATAATAAACAATCTACAACCAGTTAAAAAATATTTTTATAAGTGGACGTATAACTCCCACTATATTTCCTACCCATAATAGTTACCTAATTAAAATAATACATTTGCAATTTTAAACGTAAAATAAACAATGTGATATCTACAAAGCTGGCAGCAGCGTCGAAGCGGATTAATCCGGTTTAAATCCGGGTAAATACGCCCGGATCCGGTTACCGGGAGTGGCGCCGGCGATACGCTGCGACCGAACCGGGCGGTGTTAATCCCTATTTTAAATTCTGATAAAAGCCGCACCTGTTATTCGTAGGCACTTTAATGTAGGTATTGTTGGATTTAGAGCTATGAATTTGTGGGTATAGTCTGTGTATAAAAATATGTAGGTATTTTTGGGCACCTAATGCTGAATAATTATGTAAATTAGTGAAAAAGAGATCCCCTTTGTGGACTCACAACGACTTGGTGCGAGCACCATTATCAGGTTTGGTGGTGATAGAGGAATTTTCTCAGTAAATATTCTACTTATAAGGGACAGTGAATAAGTAAATAATTAAGTTAAGTAGATAGTTAGTATAATACATTTATCATAACGTAGATTTTATTCCCAAAACTGCTTTTAGTTTAGTTTTGTCGCAAACTTTGAAAACTCGTTACAAATTGTATTATTATCATCAAAAAAGTCGTTTGAAGAAATCACTAAAATATTTCGAACTAACAGCCCAAAGGACCATTAGCAAATGCCTTCGCATCGCAAAGACATAAACTGTTTCCGAGCCCTCTGAATAATTCCTCTAACTTTCCTTACTCTGCACTAGCTTAGTTACTTACTTAAGCCACCAATACATAAGTTATGTTAGTCCTTAGACCCTGGTCCTTACTACCATTATCAGTGTTGATATAACATTATAAATTCAGATATCTCGAGCCATCACCATTACGAATTCGAAACGGGAGGGTCGCACGTACGCATAATCCGGCGAGCATAACGGGATCGAAAATGATACATAAATTGTTCAGACGGACTATACAGACGATTAAGCCCATTAACATGGTGCACGGGTCACGGGGACCCGGGAGGATCGTCCAATCAACAAACCCTTTCACGCTACCGCCAATGTAGCTTGATCCTGGTTGTTTGTTTTTCTGAGCTACTGAAAAATGTTTGGTTGGTACTCTTGAGCCGTGAGTGATGTTGGTGTAAAGTTTCATGATAGAATAATACTGCTATGAATGTCGTGAAATGATGTTTAATTGTTAATTGTTAATGTGAAGAATTAGGTACCTGTTTCGCTATCGGTTGTTATAACTATTCTAAAGTCCTCTGGAGTCTGAGCCCTATTTCACTAAGTTACCTAATACAGAATAGAAAGTCCATCCTCGTAGCAGCGATCGTTAAAAAGCTCGCGGCTCCCAATAAAGCGGTCGTCGTGTATCAGGATTCATGATAGGGCGCTCCCATACGCCCCCACTCACAGATATACGGTAACGAGCGTACCACAATACCATACGCAATAAATACGCCGCGTACTAACATACGCCGCGTACGCGCTGCACACTTACATACGCGCCGGGCCGCGTACAACCGGCATTTCTATTGTTTATGTCGTATTAAATTGTTGAAATGTTGCCCAGTTATTGCCGAAAACGTATTTCGCTACGTATTGCAAGTTGTGGGCGTGAGTTGTTGAGCTGTTTCGCTGTTATTGTTGTTAGTGTTGGGTTATGATTTGATACCAATTGCTTTGTATTGGCTATTGGGAAGCTGAGAAATGGAACTGCTAAAAATTGGGTTGAAACAGTTATAAAGTATCATTCACATAACCTATGATTTTCTCATTAGGTAGAGAGAACATAAGGCTCATAATCAATTTAGGTGAAAAAGTATTGTTTAAATACACAAAGGTTACGTTAAACCAGTCAGTTGAAAAAGGGGTCAATTTTGCTTTTACTTATATCAATAAGTACCTACCTATCTACCTACCAAGTTCGTTGTGTCATTGAAAGTTGCCGCAATGGCCGTATAGCCCACAGAATGTATATAATTTTATCGTTGAATATAATTATAGCGTTATCGTTACCAATCATCAACAAATTATTTTAGTCAAAAGTCTACGATAACCAATCTTCAATCTTGAAAATACACAGCGTCAAATTAAATTAGGTAGCGAAACTCCGCAGACATGACGGTTATCGATATCTAAACACGATAAAGCAAAAAATAAATAAAATAAATTAATTTTTTGGGGATTAAGTATTTCTGAGTTGAAATATCAATTTAAAAATCCGTTTTTTTTTTGTGTAAAACTTCACAGACGTTGTGGGTATCGATATCTGAACCAGATAATACAACAAAAAAACTGATTTTTCAACTTATACTTCAAAACAAAACTACCAGCGGTCGATGCCCTAAAAAAAAATCACCAAATCTTTTTTATTTTTATTTTGTCTTATTTAGATATTACGTCACATCTACGGAGTTCCGATAGCTAATTTCATTTGACTCAGTCTATTAATAAAGCAGCAATTGTTTTTAATAAAGTTCCATTTATTTCCAGATAGACCAGCAGATGTACTCAACTCCAAAAAAAAAGTATAAACTCATTAAATAAGCTAAAGCTTTCAGTTCATTAGCAGATTATTTCGCGTCGCGTGACATTTGTACGTAAATCGTCGTATGCGTGCTACACTTTTGAAATTATATTCATTAAAATACTTTCAAGATATATGACTTTATTTATTTTTTCCTACGTCTGACTGTATTTTTTGTATTTTATGGGCTTTATTGGTGGGTATGAACCCCAATGTGTTCATGTTGTAATTACATGAGAAGGTAGGTACTATTAAGCAATTAATGTTAATAAAATGGTAATCCACATTGATTAATAAATGTACTCTTTAAGATGTGTTATTTGGAACTCTCCTTAACTCTTTGAGCCACACTTATAACTAAACAAAGATTTAGATTTTTTTTATTTATCATCTTAGTAATTATTATTTCAGTATCATAGAAAAATAGAAAAAAATCTTAGATTTGAGGTTCAAGTTCAAGTAACATGAAATGTCATTCATTCAAAATATAGCGAATCGGTTGCAAATTGTTGAACAAACTGCCGTTGGTGGTTTTGATACTTCAACCATTTATCACTAGATGGCACGGATCTTAATAAAAAAATCTGAAAAAGGTGGTTAATAATAACACTAACCACCAAATCGGAAAGAATTGAAAAAGTATCTTGTTTTATTCTACAAAGAAATTGTGGTTAAATATCATCAAACACCAAGAGTAATAAATTTATGCGTATTAGCTGAGATTCCTCGTTGTTATCAACAACAAAATCAGCAATTTTCTTGCAAAATCCACGGACAATTTCTTAACAAAATCCTTCAGGAATGTTGAAAACAAACATAGCAAGGTTTTACAACGCGATATCTTAGAGGAAGTAAACAAGACGGGAAGGCGCGCGGATTATGTATAAAGCCATATCGATAACCGCGATCGGATGCAGCGACACCTTATTTCAATAACAACGACTATTCACAAAGGGACCTTATGCATATATTTATTTTAGCACATAGCTTTACTACGGATATTGGTTATTCGAAGGTAAGTTTCAGTGTGTCTGTGTTATACAGTTTAGTATGAAATTCGTAAGTTTTTGCAGAACCCTGAGTATGATTATTGAAAAGTTATATAGAATATCTACAAATCATTCTATCTCTTCATGTATACGGCTGACGGAGTAAAAACCATTTGAAAATTGTAATATTTTTCCTCCGATTAAGACTGCACTGCATGAAATAAATTGCATTCAACAGTTTACCCAGGTATAGTTTCCAGTTCATTTAATTTTTATAATATTACCAGCTTTTGCCCGTGGCTTTGCCCGCATGGATGTCGTAAATTATCCCACGGGAACTTTCTACCAAGATGAAAAGTGTCCTGTATCCTAATCCAGGTCATGGTCTAAACTAAACCTGTGTCAAATTTTGTCCAAATCCGTACAGCTGTTTTAGCGTGAAAACGTATCAAACTAATAAACTCACTTTTGCATTTATAATATTAGTTAAGATTACACCAAAGAACTTCGATAAATGAAGAAATAAATGAAGAGTTCAGTAAAGGAAGGGTAAATTGACCTGTACGTCTTAACAAAAAAAAATAGCATAAAACCTGGACTTCAAACCTTTATTACTCGTCAAAGTCTCACCTCCATCCCCTTAGTTCACATTTTCATGAAACAAACATAAAAATATAACATTATTCAACACGGCTATAAAAGTCAAACGAAAGCCTCCTCGGAATAATTTTACAGTGTTCAAGTAAAAACATTTACATGTATAATGTGTCGCGTATGAGATTTATTATAACGAGATCATAGGTAACATGGATTAGCTGAGAACGAGAAGAAACTGTGTTTGAAAAGATAAAAATACTGTTTGAATAAAAATACCTACAAGAAGGTCAGAGATTCCGTTATTTAAGATGTTAGTAGTACTTTGAGTTGACAATAGGGATATGGTATTGAAATAGGATTCAAAGGTTAAAAGTTCAAATTTTGACCCGTTGAACTGTACTATTTAACCCAATGATAAAGTGCACAATACATAGTTTGTAGTTAGGTTGTACAAAAACCGGTCAAGTGCGAGTCGGACTCGCGCACGAAGGGTTCCGTACCATATTATATGTTTAACAATCGCAAAGATAACTTTTTACATACATATTTTATAATGATACTGTGAATTACAAGGTTATTTTTTGCAGTTGCAGAAAATCACCCATGTTTAAACAAAATACCTTATGAATCGCCGTTTTCAGAATTGTTGCTTAAATACACTATTTATGGTACCTACATGGTATAAAGAAGTTTCAAATTCCTAATTTGTTGAATTGTTGCGCTAGAGCTCGTACAAAAATGGTCTAAAATTTCTTAAATTTAGAAGATAAAAAAAAATATATTTGTACTTTAATCAATGAGTTCTAGACGATGACACCCCACATGCTAGATTTTTTTTTTTTCAATATGAAAAGTTTATTGTATGGGGACTGACCCCTTAAATTTTTAACTTTGCTTTATTTTTATTATTTGTTGTTATAGCCGTAATAGACAGCGGAGGCTTAGTAAGTTTGTACTGGACTGTACGTGGTTGTCCAATTTCATGGATTTTAATTTTATTGCGCGGAACCCTAATTATTTTTCTAAAATAAAAATAGCCTTAGTTACTCCTTAAAACATCAGCTATATGCCGTCAAAATCGGTGAAAATTCGTTTGGCAAGTACCATTTTTTTAATCGGATTGCGCTTTAAAATTCTTCTATACAAACTTTAACATCTCTAAACCTCATTTGAGGCGTAGTTTTAAAAAACTAATAATGACAAACATTATTACTTACTTACGCAAGTATTTGTGCTAAGTTTCAAGTTCATTAACCAAATTAATAAGATTTTTCATATAAACTGTATCTCTGTTTTCACGAACACAGATAAAGAATTTCAAAAATCGTCTGGTATGTTTCCATAACTTGACTCAAACATTATTTACACCAATTTTAGAGTTAATCAAGCCCCCAATAAAATCCTCCGCTATAAAATTAACTTTTCACCCCTTAGGGGTAGATTTTTGGAAAACCCTGATACACGTTAGTCTTCATTTTTGGTCTCAAGTATAAAAACTGAGTTTTGAGTTAATCGGACCGCGTGTTAAAATTCCTCCATACAAACTTTGACACGACCAATCCCTCTTTAGGGGGTAGTTTAGGAAAACTCAAAATGATAAACTTTATAATTTACTTAGATGAATATTCGTGCTAAGTTTCAAGTCTATTAACTCAAGGGATAGAATTTTTCCTTCATTCCCTATTTTACACCCTTAGGGATAGAATTTCCAAAAATCCTTCCTTAGTGGATGTTTACACTACCTATATAAGGTATCTATGTGCAAAATTTCAAGTCTCTAGGTCCATTGGTTTGGGCTGTGCGTTGATATATTAGTCAGTGACTCAGTCAGGACTTTGATTTTTTTATATATATAGATTTACCATGTTATTTTAAGACCACAGACTTCTTATAGGTTTTCCTGTAATCTACAGGTATAGAACTATTTTCTATATTTTTTTCAAAATTTTAGGCTCAGTGGTTTCGGAGACAAGGGGAATGGTCAATTTTCGTCTATTTTCTTAAATAACTTTAAAACAATATATTTTAAAAATATAAAAAAAATATATTTGAGACCCTCATAGTAAGTCCTTTCATTTGATATGTCACACGGTACAGTTTACAAAACTTTGTTTTTACATTTTCTTATTTTCCCCCTAAAAGTGACTCTCAAATTCAAAATTCATATATTTACTTTAGCTGTACGTGTTTGGGTCACAGAAATCCATATGTGTACCAAATTTTAACTTAATCGGTCCATTAGATTCGGAGCAAATTGGCTGTGACAGACGGACAGACAGACACACGAGTGATCCTATAAGGGTTCCGTTTTTTCCTTTTGAGGTACGGAACCCTAAAAAGTAAATTAGCTGAAAGCATTTTATTAAAATTATACATTTTATGTCCTCTGTGAACTAAAATCTTACTGCAAACCTCTTAAATTAAAGTTAAAATTGTCACTACCATTTAAACCCTTTTCGCAACATTTAAGATATTCGAAAACGATGTAAAGGCACCCGAATAATCGTAGGTTACAGTTGGAAATTGAAACAAACAAAAACGAATCGATCATAAATTTAAAAATCGAATACTCAGCAATGAGGGTGCAATCAATTCAAAAGCATGCTTCTGTTGGCATTTTTATTCCCTTGTCCTCTGTAATATATCGATCTTCCGTTGATGCACGTAACGCCATCTATTAGGTGGTTACATAAACTAGGGGAGGTTTTTACGAACTCTTGGCACGCTACACTCTTTGTTTGGGTATTATACTGAATGTTATGTGTTAAGGATAATAATTAAAGTTGTTTTGATTACTCTATTGTTGCTGTTATGTGTTATAGTTTGTTTTGGTTCGTTATTCAAATAATTGATTGCTAAGAAAGGTTTGTTAATACATGTTTAAGTAATTACAATGTGGAAATCTGTTGGAAATAAGTAAATGATGTCTTGGTGAGGAAAGCTAAGCTACAGTAGATATGATGAAAAACTTTCATCCGTCGAAATCCTGTTCTTATACACATTATAAGATACTTACTTTTCTTTGTTCATAGCGATTGATTGAACCGTTATCATACGGTTGTATACCTACATTCTTACCAATTAGTATAAATGCTTTTTTACCAAACAAGCAAAATGCGAAAAGATAGAAAAGTAGTTACCATGAACAAAAAATATTAAATAAATTCGATGGAGTCAGTATTATTATTATTTAAAAAAAAAAACATTTCCAATTTCCAGACCTACTGCCAAACTACCCTGCTATAACCCACCTACATCCCAACACGGTACCTACATAGTTAAAACATAACAACAACAAAACAAACAGCACGGTCGCAAGCGGCGACCATGCGTGAAACTACCCGCGCTCCGTTGAACACGGACATCTCTATACACTGCTATACACACCTAGTTTGTGTAGGGGTGTAGGTCTACTTATAGGTACTTAGGTACTTTATAGCGTCAGGCTGTATAGGAACGGTAGTTTAGAATATAAAGCCTAGAAAAACGTCGCAAGTGCTTGCAATAGTAAAATTTTTGGGTAGCGAATAACAGATTCAGGAAGTAAAAAGTTGAACAGGGATATCTCTGTACCAATACTATGATACACATCTAGTTTGTATGGTGATGTAGGACTACCTATATAGGTACTTGGGTATACTTTGTAGTGCGAGGCTGTACACGAACGGAAGTTTAGAATATAAAGTCTAGAAAAACCACAGAACAGATAAAGAGTTTATCGGTTCTGTGAGAAAAACTATTGTCATTTGTTTGACTTGATAACAATTGATAACATGAAGATTTGATAACAATGACGGGTTCATTAAAGTGCAAAATCAAAGTTAAATTAAATTATTTTGTATACGGATATGACTAGAGACCGTTAGATATCTACACTTATGTAGGTATGTATAGGACTATTTATAAGTAGGTATACAAGTGTGTACTTTACAGTGTGAGGCTGTATAGAAACGGAGGTGTAGAAAATAAAGCCGTTGCAAGAGTTGGCGTTCGTCATTTGTTTGGGTAAAATATTTGTAACTTACGGATTCATACATTTCATGGAGTATAGATCTCTAGTATAAGTAGTGATGTAGGTAAAGGACCTGTAGTTGCGTAGTTTGTAGACTGAAAGTGTTTAAAGGAGTGAGAACCGTCGAAGAGTTTCAGATCGTCGTTACTTTGGAGCAAGCTTCAGAATATCAGCGATAGAACATAGAAAAAGAAAAAAACCTTTGAAATATTGACGGGTTTTTATTATTTTATTGGGTAAAACATAGTTGGTTAGTAGAACTGAAGACTTCTTACCTGTCAACTTGGAATATTTTGGAGTCGGAAGAGTTTAACTCACATTTTGAATTTTCCTACTTTACTGCAATTGTCTAACTTCGAGGAGCTTCGTGGCTAAGTAATAATAGCCGCATGGGTCGATCCATCAGGTTAAGTTATGCTTGCCGGGATAGGTCCGTGGACGGGTTACATACCAAAACTCCTCCTGACCTCGGAAATCACGCTAAGCCGTTGGTCCTGGTTGTCGTCGATTCGTGACTCTTAGAAATCCCGAAAGTCTGACAACCAGTCTTACCGAGGGCTATCGTGCCACCCATGTAACTGGGTTGTGGAGGTCAGATAGGTAGTAGCTCCATGTAAAATATTGGTATTCAGATGCATCCGGTTAGACTGAAAGCCGACGCCAACATATTTGGGAAAAGGCTAGGCAGATGATGACCGCAAAGGTCTAACTTAATTATTACTTGAAATGCAGTTTTAGACCAATTTGTTACTTGCACACTATTAACATGCATATTAGTAGGTATTTGTGTACGTCTATAACAAAAGATAACAGTTAGGTAAAGTGAAAACGTTTAACATTTAACCAAAGTTGTTATTAATCATTTTACTTTTACAGGAATTTTCCTCGTGACAGCAGAGCTATGTTAAGTTCATTTACCTTCTAGTAAACTTATGTTAAACGTTAAGTCCAAAAAATATTGCTCATGTGTGCTGTAGCTCTTTATGAGTTAAGTGGAAGGTAGTTTCGATGTAAACCAGACAATCTTTTGTCTTACATAATACATGAAAGCTGTAGTTTTATGACATTTTCATTCTTCTCCATAAAGATCTAGGTTTTAGCTTCAACTTTTGACTAACTGATTGACTCCGTGACAATTGAATAGTGCCTGTAGTTTAATTGAAATAAATGATTTGAGTTTGATTTTCTGAAGGAACATGGATGGATACTTTATATTGTTCTCTGCTGTTATTTATATTGCTTGAACAACGCCGCTTACCGTCGTAAAAGGTGATACTTTTACATACATTAGGTATTTTGTTTTACTATCGTTATTTTTCTAAGGACCACGTTGATGTGTTGATATACTACGATGATGTTGTGCACACCACAGGACCAAATTTTTGAGTCGCCCGAACCTTTTAAATTCTACAATGCGTTTCCCCATCAAACACCCTGACCACCCCTTCACTGGACCGTACAACAAATAAACTGGATACAGTGCAAAAGTTATTACTTCATACCGAAGGGATATCCACTGGGGAAATCCAACAGCTTCCAACATTTGCATGACTGACCCTATGCCCGTTAATACCACCATTCAAATAATATTTGCATCTAATTGTAAGCCATTGTTGTATCATGGGAATGGACGTATATGGTGAATGGTCTGTTATGTATGTATACAATGGTCAATACATAGAACAGATGAATATTACAGCGTGGGTCGTAATTGGTTTATAGTTAGAGTTATTGAAATGTCATGTCCAGTTTGGTTATGGCTGTCCGGTATGAATAGCGTTTGAAATATAATGTTTGAGTTGATATGAAATTGTGCGTACTTGTAGGCTGAATTTATTGATAGTGTGGTTTAATACATGAAATAGACGAGGTAAATTAAGTCTTGGAAACGTGATCAAGGATTATGTAGTTTAGCAATAGAAAGGACTACAGCTGCTCTAACAAACCCATGATATATATTATCAAACGTTGTTAATCCTACACTTAAATGAGGCTAAATGTCAATTCGATATCAGAAAAGTATTTGACCATAATGTCACCATTAGGACCAAAGTGATGATTAGGCACATTACAAGTCTGTATCAAAGAACCAGTATCACAAATTCAAAAACTTAAAAGTCCATTAGCGACCATTAACCCAAACAAACCGCATCAACGACTAATTAGGAACATTTCCAATAACGTAACAAAATCGAAAACGAAATTAAAAACACATAGTGTCCGGGAGGGGAGAAAGAGGGGTGAAAACGCGTAAGTTCCGTTTTCCGCGGCATTGGGTACCATTTGAAATATTTTACTGCTGTTGTAACGACTCGATGGTACTGTGAGGGCCACTTATATATCTCTTTTATCTTTTGTTGGCTCGCCCCTCGCCCTCGGAGGATAAGTTTCTAAAAAGGGGGTGTTTTTTTAAACGGGGTGTAATACAGTGGACTCTGGTCAGTATCCGGATTAGATTGTAGTTGTATAGGACAATGGGAATGATGATTGTGGGAAGTTTTCTGTCAATCTGTTTCATTTTTCCATTTTCAAGAAGTTTTTGATGAAATTCATTGGTAATGTCTGCTACAAAGTGTAAAAGGAATTAAATTAGAAGAAAACCATAACAAAGAATGTTAGAACGACGTGTTTTCTGCAAATCGATATCATTTTTGACCGCACCGTAACCATTAAAACCTCATAAGTGAAGTATTTGCTTACGACAAATAAAAATCGGAAATTAAAATTAAAAAATAATTCAGCCAACTATAACCAGCAACAAAGTCCAAAACAAGACATTCTAACAAGAACCCAATAACTTAACGAACACACCCGTACATTCTAACTATTTTAACACCGAAACGGTCATCATATACCACGGTGTCCGCCGTACATAACAGCCGAACGGCGACATAAAGCTAATCCCACAACTGAATAAATCTTAGTGGTAAGATGGCTAAATCAACTCGCTATCTCGACTCGGATCTCTGTAGGATGCTGTTTTATTGTGCCGTCTTGCCCGTACCTACAACTGTTTTGATTCTCCTTATCTGTTTTGTTTTTAGCTGTGGACTATTTTAAGGGTGTATTATTATTGTGTTCTGGGGACTTTGTGAGCTTCTAGAATGGGTAGGAAATGTAGCAACTTACAATTCTTTGATTAAACTTATCTTATTAACCACTGATGTGGTAGAGGTTAGGTATGTTCTTAACCTTTTTGATAGATAAATATTCTAAAATCTCTGCTGTTGAGTAAACGGTACGCAGATAATACCTTAAATTATTGCTTTATTAGCGAAAATAGTGAGATAAACTTACTATTCAAAGTCATACTTTAATAACATCATCGTGATATTTAAATGTTAATTCGTTTATTTATTTATTTCCTACACACCTTAAAAGATTCAAATACCTTACAATGTGTATACCTACTTACAGCAATAGCATTAGAATAGACACCTTTCACCCGCATTATGCGACTTCCATCATAACCGGTGCTCAACTATTAAACGTGCATTTGTTCACGTTATTAACATGTCGTAACGTTATTTTATTGCACACAACTGGTTTCCCAAGTGTATTCCTTACTTTACTGCTAATATATTCATTATAACGTATGTCTTTCCCATCGTATTAAAAGGCATTATATAAATAACTAAACAAAACGGGGCCTAGTCCTCTTCGAATAACTTACGTTGGGCCGAACAATAATTCAGGCAAAAAACAAAATATGACTACACGTTTTTTTATTTTCGGTAACGTCTTGATTAAGTATGGACCACCTGCCTGGACCTTCCTTTGGGACTCAATAAATAAGTCCAGGAATATATTAATGGTGGCATAAAGATTATGTTGAAATTCAAGTGTGCCCTCTATGGCCGTTTATTTGTAATAAATCGGATGGATTGCTTGAAAAGCTTTGTTTCTGCCGAAGACTGTTTAAAAATGACGTTTTCAGAAATGTGCCGTTTTTGTACAATACATATATTGTAAAGCTGTCAGGCAAGTTGTTCCAATATTTTGCCGATTGAATCATCGCTGGAATTTGTGTGATGAAGTAAGTATAGTCTTTATGCGGATGGTTCAGACTAAATAAAAAACCAAGACATAGCGCTGTCAACAGTGACGTGAGGCCGCACGTTTTGGGTTTCTTAAACATGTGTGCACGTAATGAGGTGTCATTCAATTAGAGTTTGGTGTAAATGTGTGCGTGTGAGCGTGTATGTATGCACAGAGCGAGGTGTAGTTTTGCGCATGCTTCACTGTATTGTTTGCAGCGCTATGTCTGATTTTTTTATTTAGTCTGAGGTAGGATGATTTAATAAAGCCATTAGTGAAGAAAATGGACACGATGAGCTGAAAAGTTTTGCGTGAAAATAATTATACTTGAAGACGATGAGACTCAATTGTTTTCAAGCCAATTTTAATATTTTATCATGATTACAAATAATATTTTCAGTCATTAAATTTTCGTTACCATTTCTCTCATCATACTCAACTAAATTTTATTTATAGTGTGTTTATACCACCGAGCTCAAAAAGCTCATAAAATACATAACATGACTTTGCAAACGTTTTTTGTTCACCTTCTACTTTAAAGTGAACCATTTCTTCATAACAAAAAGAACCAAAATTCCAATCCATTTTGTCGGCTGTAACAAAAGAAAGGCGAATCCATAATGAACGTGCAGAATTGCATTTCACACACAAAAAAAGATAGTTATTTTCGCTACATTGTGGTCCACATTATATCACATCGAAAGCTCAATACACTTCAGGTAAATAGCGGTAGGGTCTTCCCTTCGCACTTAAATCATCCTAGACACATTTCTGCTTTATATCTAATCGCAAATTTATTGTTCCGGGGCATGGAGTGGTACGAATTAACAATGAGCTAACTATTATTACTTATTGAGATATATTCGCTTGGCAAATCATGGCGGCATTGTGCGAGGGAACATGAGCACTTTTATGGGTACCATGAGTGGTAATGAAGCGGTTTCCACTACCACATAATGGTTTGAATGTCGCGTAAATTGATTTTTATATTTTGTTTGACGTTAATGATTGACATGAGAGTTTGTTCCGCGCCGAGAATGATTCTCCTCGATGCTTTTACGAGTTGAATGACGTATACAACGATAAATTTACGGTGTTGTGGGATATTTGGGTAATTTTATGAGTCATTTGGTGATACTAAATGCCCATTATATTGTGTTGCTTGAGGTGAACTGCTACTGGATTTAGAAATGATTTTGATTTGGTTTTTGAGATTTTATTGAATTGAAAAATGTTTTATAACCATTTTGTGCTCTATCTGCACCTACAGCCGCTATTAACACTGACTGTCGTATTGATACCAAGTAAAACAACTGCCAAATACATAGGTAGGTATTTATTTTATTATTATTCTACAATTAGATCTACAGGAAGTACCTCATGCTGAGATATTTACTTGAATTCCCAATAACTTGTCTGTAATTAATTCAAGTTTTGGAAAATCGTGTTTTATAAGTGCTATGTTGCTCTTAGGCATAATAAAAATATCTTGTTTCGAACTAACTTTACACAACATTACTTCAATTTTGAATGCCTCAAGTAAATAGCATCTGTTTTATTTATCTAAACTAATAAAATAATATTATATTATAAAGAGAATATATTTTTTGTATGTTTGTTGATAAACTCAATAAATACTTAACCGATTTTAATAATTCTTGCATTGAAAGCTATATTATCAGCGAGTAACATGGGCTGTATCGACTTCTATCCACGCGAACGAAGTCGCGAGCAGAAGCTAGTGAAAAACAACTGTAAAAACACTTGGCTGTTGTTTTGTTTACATGTGACAATTAGTTACTTGTCAAAAGTGAATTTAAATTTAAAGTTGCCAATTAAAACAGCTTTAAACAAATGACCTAAGTCTGTCCAATTAAAAATGTAGGTAGGTACTTTCTGCTAAAATATGCAGTAGGAACCTAACTAATTTCATTTTCTTAATAATTTAGATATTATAATAATGTGCCGTTCAGGCTATGACCTACAATTTAAAACAGGATTATTTATTCCTAGAATTATTACTATTTTTTTAATGGAGTAACCAGCTATACCTACGTACTTAAGTGCACATATATGCAATTGTACTTAGATGCTTGAATGGGAAAGCTGGTAGCTGCATTTTTCGACGATTTTTATGAAGTTATCACAAAGCTTAGGTATTTATTTGGTAAGTATTTAGTTTTATAACATTAAATTGACAGTAAACGGTCTCCGTCGAAATCATTAATATTTCCATCGCTCATTATTTCCCAAACACAAAAAGTTGATTTGTTAACCAATTCATTTCACAGATTTCAAGACTTCAGAACAATAGAAGTAAAACCTTGAAAATACCCAAACCCATTCTGTTCGCATTTAAAATTTAAAAAATATGCAACATTGTAGCCTTTCCGATCCGTGCGAGCGTAGCGTCCTCGGCGAAGGCTTCGCGGGCAAAACATCAGTCTTACGGCGGGCGGCGCCCAAACCTATCCGAGCACAGCCATTGGCTGGCCATTCCCCGCCCAGAAACACCTACAATTATATTTATAATGCACACGCTGAAATAATTTACATTTCAGCTGAATTTGCTACCATTGGGGGTAATTGAAAATTTGTAGTATTGGCCCTGCATGGCCTACGATGGGATTGGAAAGTTTAAGTGATTAGTTTTGTGAGTTCCCCCCATTATTTTCGGGGACTTTTTTGTTTCTGTATGCGACCTTAATGGGGTATTTTATTTTATAGAAATAAAGGTTTATGTAAGGTGAAATAGAATTTGTTGAGCGGTTCCAATACGATTGAATAAGTATCATATAAGATTTCGAACTTGATTCAAAATTTTAATGTCACAATAAAATTCTTACCTACATTAAGAAGATGAAATTAATTATTTTTTAAATATTTATGTACCCAGGCAAGGTGAAAGATTCGCTGTTTGTGATAGTGTTTAAATTAGATACAACGTGTAGTCATTCACTAAAGCCTTTCTATGTTGATACCTACTCATGATTAACATTGGACTATGGACGAAAACATAATGATGAAACGTGACATTAAAATGCAAAACATTTAAATACTTAATTACTAACTAGATTTCAAAAGTTACAACCCAATTACAACATCCAAAAATGTGATAATTAAACGATAAGGATAATTTAATAGTCATTAATGAAGCTCTATTTATAATTAAGAATGTATGTTGATATTAATCTGTCCATTTTAATACGATATTATAATTTTATAATTATAACTTCCTGGTGATCTGGGAACAGTGGTAATTGTATAAGTGTTTCATTTTACAATATACTTATTTATGTATAAGTTTAATAATTTTCTCTTAAATACCAACTTAGGTACTTACTTAATTCTGTTTGATAACAAATGAAACAAAATAGGTAGGTAAAGTTAGATTAGTTTAGAGAGCCAAATTGTGTAAAACGCATTTTTTTAAATCTACAATAATAATAATAAACATTTAATTTAAGTTATTCGGTGAAGATGCTACTTAATTACTGTAAGAGCTGTCATAAGATTATCTAGCTAAACTAATATTATAAAGACAAAAGATTCACGGCTATACGGCTGAATCGACTTTGATAAAATTTAGTATAGGTATACTTTGAACCCTGGGGAAGGGCATAGGCTGCTTTTTATCGACATACATTAATTTTTGAGCTCATGCCGGCTGCAACTATTCTACATAGTAAGAAGCGTAATGTCTTTAGTGTAATCAACTTCTTTATTCAATATACAATTCCAATGTTTCTATTACTCATCTATCTAGATGACATAATTAAACTCGATAGTACCTAAAAGATAAATACCCGGTAATTACACAGTTATACACAACATATGATACGTGAAAGTAACTCCTGATACAAGACCCATTAATTCGCAAGCTACGCCAGCATATTAGATACAAAAGTAATAAAACCAAATAAAAAGAAAACACGTAGGTACATTTTCAGTAGGCGAGGCTTAATTAAGTAAAAGATAATCCAATAACTTTGAGCAGGGCAGTACTAGGTAAGTACGGGACCGGTTGAAATGCCAGAGAGTCGATAAACACAGCATTCAATACTAATAAACCACTTGAGGTTTAATTGGCTCCACGATATAGATTTTAATTGGTCGTAAATCGCGGACCGCCCCTTAATAGCCACTGTTTATACGTGTGCCGCACAAATCTTTGGATTAAAGCTGTGTGTACACTTATGGTGTGTTGCAGTATTGCTGCACGTCGTAGCGTGCCAATACCCATGTGTTCCAAGCTGAATTGTGGCTTCTTAGCCGGTAGTGACTAGATTTTCGATTATAATAGGCATCTTAGTCTGCTCTATGCTTTAAAGAAATGAATTTTAACTCTATTTAAGATTTTAAGTGAAGTGTATAGTTTAATTTTGTATTAGATTTAAGTCTTACTGAAGTAAGTTCTTATTTTATTAAGTTTGTTTAAATTGCATCGGTATAGATACGGTTGCTTATTGGCCAATTTACTGTAATCCTACGTATTAAGTTGGATCCACTTAACTTTTGTTTTACTTTGACGTTATTGAACAAATAAAAGACAAAAAGTGATTCAACAATTTTCCAAAAACATTTCGTTCTCATTAGTTTTCCCTTTGCATGCTCCTAATGCATTTGCTGACGTAGTTCATAAGGCTGCCCAACGTAAATGGAACTGAGCAGCACCCTAATTGTGTAACACACTATCAATCGGAATCGGTTTCATGTTGACAGTTCAACAACATAGATATATAATAGTAGCAACATAGAGTTGAGAAGACAATTTTTTCAAAATATGAAGCAATGGATTATCAATTTGCTTCAAAATTATTCAGATTCCGATATCGAAAATGTGGCCCCAAGCAGCACAGCACTGGTGCCCTGAGACAGTAAGACGAGGTCGCGGCAGACCACTTAGGAGATGGCGGGATGAGCTGGATAGACTCCCTCCATCAAAACTAGAAGGAGGACGCGCGGGCTCGCGAGAGATGTAAGGAGTGCAGGGAGGCCTTTGCCCAGGAGAAGGTCTAGTAAAAAATATGTCTAAGGTTTAAACTACGTTTTACTTGAACTCCTAAAAAAAAACCCAAAACTCTTCCAGTAGATCTCTCTCTCTGTCACGGAATATTTACCTTATTTATCTATTCCGTGCTCTCTGTAGTCGGTCCCTCACGTCTGAGGATCGTGGTCAGCTTCGGAGTTGCACCTGGAGCGGATGATTCGCCTCCACCGGTTTCTGTCCAGCGCATCCCTTACACCGTGTAGAATTTAGAGGACGATGATTCCAGTAGATAGTTATCAGATAAAAATAATTTTGGCCATGCATCCACAAGTGTATAACATCTCTAAAACAAAGATCTTTCCACATCACGGACGCAGGAGCTGCTATCTCGTGCATACGTCTTCCATTGCTTTAATGGACTTATCAGGTAAGTATTTCATTGGATAATGATGTTATATTCGTCGTACAATGTTTATTTATGTACCTCATTTGCGACTTCTGTTTTGTAAGGACCTTAGCCTTATTCATACAATGTATCGAAGTAGGTAGATACATAACCAATGACTAATTTACCTTAAAAGGTGGTGGTGAATTTTTTTCGAGGAAATGAGGAACATTGACATCGAAATTCCAGATTGTTTCTACGTTTGAGCTGAACAGTCATTTGGGTAAGAAAAATCATCACAATCACATCACACTATATATAATATATATATATAATATAATATAATATAATATAATATAATAATATTATAAAGGCGAAAGTTTGTGAGTGTGTGTGTGTGTGTGTATGTTTGTTACTTCTTCACGCTCAAACGGCTGGACCGATTTGGATGAAATTTGGTATGTAGATAGCTTATACCCTGGATTAACACATAGGCTACTTTTTATCCCGGTCTACGCGGGTGAAACCGCGGGGCGCAGCTAGTTGTAAGATAATGAAGTCATTTTTAACAGAACATGGACATGCAGAATTGGGAATATTAGGTTAGGATAATTTTGTAGACGATGAGAATACTAACACTTTTTTACAATTGAATAGTATTAACGTAGTTACCAATAAGATTTTCATTCTAATATGACTAAAGGGTATGATGGTTCTGTTAAGTAAGTATATTGGAATGTACATCGGTGTCCATTTTTCACATGATTGTGTGGTGATTGTTTCGTCTTTGATACTTATTCCTTGTAGATATCCTTGTGTAGTAGCAGATCGATACAGGTGAGGGTATGTTTAAAATACGAGGCTTACCTATTACGTAACTTCACCGTATCACCATATCTTACTATTATTAACAAAATCTTTAAAAAATCCCTTTTATTTGTTATTTTCAGATTTTTTTTTCAATACGGAATGACTTTTTTAATCGAAAAAAACTGACTCCCAAGTCACAGGTAAGGTCCCAAGTCCCTAAGTAGTTTGGGAGACAGGGAACCTATGTTTAAGACACTACTTCTGTATGTTGTAACTAATTATGATGTCTGTATCAATGTTATCACATTTATGAAAATAAAGTTTATTTGTTATTTATATTTAATACTACTTACCTAGGTATGTTTGATTATTTTCCCTTATAGGTATTAGAAGACAGGTTTTTGCCGTGGTAAGGTTAGATGGAAGGTTGTTAGCATGACTCTCCGCCGTTTGGAATCTCAGTTCACCTTATAATTTTGAATGAAGACATTTTTCTTTATTGCTGACTGGGCCTACTCTTGACCTCGTTCACGCCTGATGGAAAGCGATGGATGAGGTCTATGATGGAACGAGTGTGCTCAGAAGATGCCTTCATTCTTGCTGTGAAGGCATGAAGATCACCAATCTTGAGAAGAAATGAACAATGAATAGAACTCAAAGCACAATGACATCTTCCATTATAATTCTCTACCTATGACAAGTATACGTACCAAAACTGTTATTTCCTCAATATTTTGACACTGAACAGAACATTACCCTGATTTAATGCTCTGATATGCAACAAAACACCTACAGATTATATCTCCCTGTTTGTCCAAAACAAAACAAGTGAGTATATACACGCCTCGCCCATAAAGGGGTAGCTAGGAACGATTTAATCAACCGATAAAAATTGTCGAGAGTCTCCGCTAGATGGCGGGATAAGATAAAAGCTGGCTCCTATTTGAGGATGTATAAGTCTTGTACGTATGTTTTTTTTATTCGTAGGTACAATATTATACGCATTGTAGGCAATAACAGCGTTATCTCCATATAAACGTTGTATCTATACATAATTATATAATGGTGGCGGCTACACTACCTAGGAGACCGAAAAAAGATCAACAATATTGTTTGATGATGTTTTTAAGTGATAAATCCAATGACGTAGTAATATATCATTGGATAAATCTTGGTAAGTTGTTAAAGTAGTAGTAATAAAGGTAAGCACTAGTCAACACAAGAAATCAAGCTGTCGCTGGGTAAGTTCATCATCATCTGCCTAGCCTTTTCCCAACTATGTTGAGGTCGGCTTCCAGTCTAACCGGATGCAGCTGAATACCAGTATTTTACATGGAGCGACTGCCTATCTGACCTCCACAATCCAGTAACTGAGTAATACGATACCCCTTGATAAGACTGGTTGTCAGACTTTTGAGTTTCTGACGACCCGTAACGACTGTCAAAGATCCACGAATGACAGCCGGGACCAACGGCTTAACGTGCTTTCCGAGCCACGGAGGAGCCTGATCGATCGACCCGTGCGGCTGTTATTACTTAGTAACCTACCTATACATACGAATTAACATCATGTAAGTAGGTAAAAGCTCTCGTAGCTTCTCTACCTCATCATAATCATCATCCACAGCCCGACTTCACCCACCGCTGGGCATAGGCCTCTCTTTTCTTGTGCCAATCCCCACGCTTCTGTGCCAGCCTTATCCAGGTTCTGCCCGCGATGGCAACAATGTCGTCCGCCCGTCTCGCCGCCGGACGACCGCCATCTCGTCTTCTAGTCCTTGGACGCCACTCTGTCACAGCCTTACTCCACCTATCATCACTGCGCCTTGCCAGGTGTCCTGCTCAACTCCATTTGAGTTCCATAATACGCTTTCCGATATCGAAGACCTTCGTACGTCTTCGGATCTCGACGTTTGGAACTCGGTCTATTAGCCTGATGCAAAGCATGGAAAGCTCCACATCACTGTACAGTACACAGCCTCCTGCGTGAGCGTCCACGTCTCAGCACTGTACGTCAAGGTGGGCAGATCACACTGGTTGTAGAATCGGGACTTCAGACATTGTGGAATTTTAGCTGATCTCAGAATGTCGTCCAGTTCTCTAAATGCGGCCCACCCAAGCTGTATTCTTCACGATGTCTCTGTCTGTTGATGCTCTTTGCCAAAAGAAAAAGAAAACTGGTCAAGAGCGAGTCAGACTCGCGCATCGAGGGTTCCGTACCATCATTTATATGTAATTTTTGTTGATGATTTCTGAAAAAAACATATTATTTAAAAATATTGTTGTTCTTTTCATAGTCATTGTTGAATCATTTTGATATATGTTTTTCCTTTTGATAACGGCTGACGTAACTTTCTAAATTGTCAAAATTTGTATTAATTATCAGTGGAAATTGTTTTGGATTATGTATTGCTATTTTGTACCGTTTTCTTATTATAGGTATTATCTGTTTGTTTCCCAAATAAAATAAAATGAAACAAAAAAAAAGTGTGCTATTTAGAGACATCGTTTTATTTTTCCTGTAATCTTTACATAAACTTCTATCACATAGAATAAATACAAATTTTCATCATAAAAAAAAGCACTACATAACATTTCTTGAAAATACAATTAATTTAATCACTCTTGCTATCGGTACCTATAGGTAATCGTTCATCTATCCATAATGAAAGCATGCTGATTATGATACTTCTTTCGGCAAAAGTACCTAAATTAATAGGTAAGTCTATTAATTTAGGTACTTTTGCCGAAAGAAGTAAGCCGCCGGAATAAGGTAGGGTATAAGTAATTCTGCTTATAATAAGTAAACTTAGCTAAATTTCTTGTCAATGTTACAACGCTCTATGAAAAGAAATACCTACCTACTTTAAGATAATTTAATAAACTAAAACAAACAAAAGCTACCTAGTTAGCTTTTTATTTAAGTGATCAATGAAACTGTCCACAATGCAGATCTACGGATGAAATAAAATACACACAGATAGATAATTGTATCACCTGCTGATCTACACACATTATTATTGTCATTTAGATAACCTGCACCATTGGTTGAGCACCTGCCAACAACAAAAACGGAGGCAAAAACTGAAGGCGTGGACAACTGTCACTATGGGCTAAAAAAACAACTGATTTAGATTTTTTTTTAAATCCGTTTTGTTCTCAAGGGTAGAAGATCTGTATTTGAATGACAGATTCACGAACCTTTTATGGACCTGCTTCGCCCAGTCCTTCGCCTATACCTGTATAGAAAAAAACAATTAGGTAGGTAAACGAAGGAAAAACAAACCCTAAGTATCTATAGATTCTAATGGCTTCAATGATAGTTGTAACTTTAATGACAATTTCCTCCATCTTGTTAATAAAACACATGAGTCAATTACTTTTTATTACACCCTCAAATAGTTTCATTAAAATAATTCGATGTAGTTTTCACTTTAAACTGCCATTTAAAACTAAAAAACAGAAGCTTAGTGATAACACAATGTAAATGGATATTGCCTAGAGGCATTTTTCAGAGATCTTTTGATTGGCTGATTAGATAGAATAAATATAAAACCACACTTTAGGAAATAAATAGGTGTTAAAATAAATTGTTGTTTACCTTAATGTCCAGTTATCGGCCTTCGTATCTTGAAAGCGGCTGACGCAATAATCTGAAACAATAAATAAAATAGAATTTATACGTCTTGTTTTATTTTATAATTAAATTACCTACCAACAATTTATTTTACAAAAAATGTTTGACGAACAATGTTCGAAAATAGTTGGACTCTTTTGTTTTACAATTGCATGGCGGCTTCTTTGAATCCTAAAACTGTAAACACAATTGCGTTAGTCATAAACGGCATAAACCCTTCAGTTTCAAACAGCCCCCAGTACCGTTTTAATTTGTCAGAAAAATATTTCTGCCGATTTTTATTTACTTAGTTCAGTTTTGACTTTGAAAGTCAGTGTCATTTTAGGAAGATTTTGATGTGAATCACGGGTTAATCAAAATAACATTACCAGTGTGATTAATAGTAAATCTGCTAGCTATACTTTTCACCATTATGTAGTGCAAAGCTGCGAAATAGTGTCCAACAGTGCAATAGAAAAGAAAAACCAGGGGCTTTTAAAGTTCAATAAGATGGTTGAAGAATAATTAACGGTCAAGTTTTTAGATCTATGAGGTAAGAAAATTAATTTATTTTATACTATTTACAAACATTGTATTTTGGCCTATTGAAATAAAATGGGACAACGCAACTTAAAAATATAAAACAGCACCATCTATTGGCGACAGTAAAATTTACATTGACCACATGCTAACTACTCGAACAAAACTTTTTAAATGCCTGCCATCTATGGGTATGCGCGCGCATTATTTGCACTCGCAGCTATCAGTGCACTCGCTGCGTATTTAGTATCGCGAGAATACGCAAGAGGCTGATAGTGTTGCAGTGCTGAGTGTACACCAGCAAGGTTGTGTGAATTACTGCGGTATTTACTTTTACAAGTTTCATGGTGAGCTTTTCTAACATGGTGGACGAGTAGGTATTTAAATGTCCTATTCAGTTTAGGTTGACGTTGAAGTTGAAAAACTTTACTCTTATTCAAAGATTATTTTCCTTGACAAAGATAAAGGAAGGTAGAGTACATTTTAATTACTTATGTATCTTTTTGTAAAATAAAAGTACCTACCTAGAAGAAAAATTTAGTCGAGTAGGCAGGGTATATGATAATACTTAATAAGGTAAGCAGTTCTAACTCTAAACACAATGAAAACTTTAGATTTTACTACCCTTTTGAGTAGGTAGGTACTTTAGCTCTAAAAACTTCAGCGTGACATAAATACCTCCGTGAAGGATGAAGGATGAGGTAAAGATAACGATCAATGTTCTTAAAAGATCAACAATTAAAAACATATAAAACTGGTAAGTATTGTCACACCAATCGTCAACAAAAAAGTCTCCCAATAGATAACAAAATTGATGCTTTGTTTACATTGATGCAATAAAATAGTTACGACGTGTTGAATAATCGTTTCCAGTTTGAGTGACCATAAATTTGTGTATTTTTAAAGTCACGCAGTTTGGAGTCAATAAAAATTTAACGACTACGAGGGTGCACGAATAAAATTGTTACGCATTCTACAGTAGTTTGCGGCTATTTTTTGTCATAATTGTGCGCATAGGCAGTTAATTACTGTAGCTAATAAACAAGCCAATTTGCGCTCAGAAACTTGTTTCTTCACTCAATAAAATGTTTTGGCAGTTTATTCAGCTTTTACGGAATCTCTCGAAGATCTTGCCAAGTCATGTTTGTTCTTCGAGCTCTTTACTTCCTGAAACCTTATTTTTCACGTATTGTAATCTCGTGACCTCATTTGACTGTTCCATAAACAACCCATTACACATTTTACTACCCTCGAGTGAGTTATGGTACTTAGGTACTTACGCAATTCGGCACGCGCCCATAAATAGACAAACGCCAAGAAGTTATTCCTAACGTTCCTAAAAGTAATCTATCTCGAGGCCTCACCGCAATATCGGTTTCTGAACGATTAACAGAGGGCGTGCGTGCCCTTCGCTTTTACGACATACTTTTACGACGTCGTAAACTCGGCCGTATAATGCCTATAATCTTTTTCCGCGAGGCTCCGCCCTCTGCTGATAGATGGCGCTAAACACAAAACTCGAAATCACTGTCACTGAACCAAATGTTAAAGTTTTATTGTGTGTTTCGCTAATGTGGTGTGAAATTAATAGGTAATAATGCTTTTATGGGTGCTTGTGAGCTTTATAGGGGCATAAAGTCCTGGCAGGTGAATGTAGTACCCAAAGTATTTGTTTTAAGTTGACCGCAGGTGTGTTGTGCTATAGTTTGATGGCATTTATAACTTTGTGGCATTATAAAAACGAACAAGACTTGTGTTTAGATAATAGTACCTTTATACTTTTATGGCACCTTGAGCACGTTTATGGCCACATTTTGAAGAAGAAGTGTTGTATGTTTCGTATTCCGAGGAGAAACTGTTCCATAGGAATCCACTTATGTACTTATTTCGTTATTTTCCTTTGTACACCTACCTACTGTTCAACTTTCGTAGGTATCTTCTGCAAAGTCTAAACTCTAAAGGCTCCCGCAGACAGGTACGACGGTACCTACGGTGCGATGCGACTCTGGTGGAACAATTTCTATGAAAACTTCATTAAAATTGTTCTACCGGAATCGTGTCGCACCTGTCTGCAGGAGCCTTTACACAATTCTGGATAGTGTTACATGAACTGTAAAGTTTCTTGCAATAGAAAATTAAGGGATGAACATTTTCCTTACAACCATGTTCGCAGCAAATAGGCCGGAGAGTCTCTAGGCAAATGTAGCAATTCGCAGTGTTGTATAATTATAACAATTTCGCAAATAGTTGAAAAGGACAATATCCCAAGGCAACTGCGTACTAACTGAAATAAACATAAACTCTAAGGACTGTTTGGAACATCTAGACATGGCGTAGGTAGGTAGGTACCAGGTACCTACACCTAAAAGTTAGGGTAACTAAGGAATGGAAACTATTAAGTATTACAGTTTTATAAAGTACTAGCTTCTGCCCGCGACTTCGTCCGCGTGAAATTTCTTTTTTGCTCGACCCACCCCGTCGCATCGCATTGCCTACCCGCGCTATTACTTCGTTTTCACTTAGCGTTCTTTCAGACTTTTTTTCTTTTTGCTCGGCACCTAAGGGTCCTAGAGTGATGTTAAATATGCCTTCTATAAGATTTGGGCTATCATTAATGCAAAAAGATTTTTTAAAGTCCGACTGGTAGGTTAGTTCCAGAGATTAGGTCGTTCCTTCACCATATCCCCTTCCGCTACCTCTCCCTCCCCCTCTCAATCACTCTCACACCCCCTTCACCACTTCCCCTTCCCTCTCTCTCCCTCACCACGCAGTCCCCTCCCTCTCCCCCTATCCTCCACCTCCGGCTCACCAACCCCTACCCTCCCCCTCAGCCTTCACCACGTCTTCCTCCTCTCCTCACAAAGTCCTGCCCCTTTCTCCCTGCGTCCATCATCCTCCCCCTCACCACTCCTCCCCTTCCCTCTCCCCCTCTAACCCTCCCGCCGGGGTAGTTTTAAAAAACTAATAATGACAAACTTAGGCAAATATTTGTGCCAAGTTTCAAGTCAATTAAAACCAAATGAATAACATTTTTCATGTAAATTGTATCCCTGTTTTCACCCCCACAGGGGTGGAATTAAAAAAAATGGTTCGAGATATTTCCACAACTTGACTGAAAGATTATTTACACCAATTTTTGAGTTAATCAAGCCACGCAGTAAAAACCTCCCCCGTGAAATTGACTACCCCTTTTCACCCCGTTAGAGGTAGATTTTCGAAAAACCCTGATACACATTATTCTTTATTTTTGGTTTTTAGTATAAATACTGAGTTTTGAATTAATCGGATTGCGCGTTAAAATTTTTCCATACAAACTTTGAGACCCCCCAATTCCTCTTTAGGGGGTAGTTTAGAAAAACAAAAAATCACAAAAATCATAATTTACTTAGATAAATATTCGTACCAAGTTTCAAGTTTATTAACTCAAGGAATAAGATTTTTCATACAAACAATATCCCCCCTTTTTACCCCCTTGAAGGTCGAATTTCCAAAAACCCTTTCTTAGCGGATGCCTAGGTCATAATAGCTACCTGTGTTCCAAATTTCAGCCCAATCCGTTCAGTGGTTTCAGCTGTGTGTTGATAGATCAGTCAGTCAGTCAGTCAGTAACGCTTTCCTTTTATAGATATAGATTAAGTATAGTTTTTCTTTTACCTTTCGTACCTACCCTAACTTTATTTATCGAGTACCTAATTTAAATTTCGCAACTTCTGGTCAAGAATAATAGCCGCACCGTGGATGGGTGACCATCTTTACATACCAAGACCCCTACGTGCCTCGGAAAGCACGTTAAGCAGTTGGTCCCGGCTGTCATTAGTGGACCCTTGACAGTCGTTACAGTCGTTACCTATACGGGTCGTCAGAAGTCTGACAACCAGTCTTACCAAGGGGTATCGTAATTATTACCCAATAAATGGGTTATTTATGTTAGACTAGCTTTTGCCATGGGAACATACTACCGGGAATTCCTTTCTTATTCTTTGGCTACATTATAAAGGGAACCTCTGTGCAAAATTTCAGCTTTTTAGGTCCAAGGGTTTGGGGTGGGCGTTGATGAGTCAGTCAATCAGTCAGTCAGTCAGTCAGGACTTTTCTTTTTATTTATATATAATATAAAATATTATTTAAGTTAGATAGGCAGTCCTTCTATGTAAGATACTGCTGCGTCCGGTTTGACTGGAAGCCAACTCCAACATGGTTGATGGGAAAAGGCTAGGCAGGTAATCAATTTAAAATGTATGGCAGTAAATTTCGTTGTCAGTTTGATACTTAGCTAATTAAATCCTATGTCAAAAAAAAAACCGGTCAAGAGCGAGTCGGACACCGAGCACCGAGGGTTCCGTTCCGATTTCTGAAAAAGTGTGCTATTTAGAGACATCGTTTTATTTTTTCTGTAATCTTTACATAAACTTCTATAACATAGAATCATTTCAGATTTTTCTCTTTGCAAACTTCGGAGATATCTAAAACTGTTCCAAATTTTCAAGTTGATAGCATTAGTAGTTCTTGAGATATCCAGCTGTGACAGACAGACAGACAGACTGAGTGTCACCATAAGGGTTTCTTTTTTACCATTTTGGTACGAAACCCTAAAAAACAAAAAAAAAACTATTTGTTTTATAAAGCTATAACTAATCATTTTTGATAACAATTTTTTTTTGCATCTTGCAATAGGTATCACGAACAACAGTTAGGTACAAACCCTGTCAGCCTGTAATGGGTCCACTTTAGTGGAAAAGCATCTTCTTGTAAAGACAAGAAAATAGAATTGATAACCATATAGAATTAACCCATTGCTACTTAAAGATTTCAGAACATTACAGTCCATCATAGAGGAAAGTAGAAACACGTTATGATCACTCAATATTTTCGTTTAACTGAGCCATAAAAGCTAAGTATTTGGCGTTTTCTGTTCTGAAACTGCTGAAGAAGATTCGAAAACTGCCTCATATCAATAAACAGTGACGAAACAGAGTCACGAAAGGGCTACTGTTAGCAGTGATCTGTGTTGTGATAAATTCAAGGACCTCTACGGAAAAGTATCCGCAAAAGAACCGGAGTAACCGACATAGCTTGTAAGTAGAGTAAGCAAACTGAAGTGGCAGTGACCTGGCTATGGGTTTCGAAGGACCGATGACCGGTGGAGCAGACGAATCCAGTGGAGACCGCGTATCGGTAAGCGTACTGTGGGACGCCCCTCGACCTTAAGAATGTGGCTGGGATGTATTGGATGCCGAAGGCGTAGGAGAGGGTGTTGTGGCGCAGCCTGGGAGAAGCCTATGCGCAGCAGTGGACTGTGATAGGCTGAGTTGATTGAAGAAGAATTGGAGACTGTGAATTATGTAGGTATGCTCTGTAACATATTATGGCAATATCCCAGAAATGGAACGAGCTCAGCATGGGCTAGAGATGGGATTATGACAACGGTGTAACGCGCTGCGAGCTCTAGAAGTCTCCACAGGGATGCATATTTGGTATAAAACTTATAAGTAATAAATGTGTTGCTCTAAAATCATTGTTTAAGTCATAATCAATACATGTTCAACCTTCTGCAAAGACAAAAATGTAAAGCTTCGAATTATTTGATAGACAAAAGAAAATCCACCTTTCGTTCAGGTAAATTAATACCCTATCTAACTTTCCAACTTTGGACCAATGTTTCGTCGTGTGAACGCAACTTTATGCAGATCATCTCGTGACTCCTCAGCACAAGTGCTATTACAATACATTCTCAAACTCTCGCCTATCATTCTTTCTGACATACTACTTACCGTCTAGACTAAAACTATTTCTCTATTACCCTCAATTACCTTTACTATCGGATGTCTCAGTCAAACGCAAGGAAAAAGACGAGGATGGAACTAGTAGGGTGGTACACAGAATCCTTCCGATTTTCCATGCAATTGAATAAAAGACGTTACGGTGTGTCGACGTCACGGTAGGATTTTTATCGATATATCGAATCGGATGTAATCCGAGTTCGATGCCTAACTCGATTCATTCGATCGAGTGGTGGCAAGTTTAAAATTCATAACATATCTAACAGAAAGTTTCTGTGCACTTTACGCGAGTTAGTTTTTCGATGTAAACATATATTTTCTGGAGTTTATTTCGATACAAAGTGGGTGTTCTGACGTCGGTGTTCAGGGTCTTTTATGAAATGGGGGTGATGTAGTCTGTATTCCTGGATTTCCTCTTTGGTGGTCATATATATTACCTGTCATAGTTTACGACCGCTGCTGCAGCAACTTATACAGACGTTACTGTGTTATTTAGCTTGCTTTTCATTGGGTAGCTGCTACATGTAGGTAGGTTTGTAAGGTTTTTCTTAAGATTCAATCAAGATAACCTTCGGGAATAAATTCTATAATTGTATAATTTTGTATGCTAATATTTTAAGAAAGAAATAAAGGCCGCCAAACCTCCGTATATATTTTTCAGTTGAGGTTTTGGGTGTATGAATATCAGCTTACTGTTGAGTATTTTTTGCTTCATTTTTGAAATACTAAGGTAATTAGGATAAGATTGCGCGCTTCTCCCGGTATGTTCCGACTTTCGGCATCTCGGTTCACTTGTGCAAAGCGATAGCGAAGTAGATCAGAGGGGCAATTCCCGTATTTTTAACAACGATCGCAATCTCAATATGTCAAAAATTGTAAAGCGTATACGTACATTTTTGACAGTTGATTGTCGCTGGCATGAGATTGCGACTAGAATTTTGAACGTTTTTAGGTATGAGAATTGGCCATCGGAGGGCCAATTCTCGTACCTAAAAACGTTCAAACGTTCATAATCTCATGCCAGCGTCAATCAAATGTCAAAAATGTAGGTAAACGCTATACAATTTTCGACAGATTGAGACTGAGATGAGATTGCGAACGTTGTTAAAAATACGAGAATTGCCCCTCAGATGTTAAGCACAGAATTAACACTCGATGGGTGAAATGCAATCCCGTGACCTGCTGCCGGTCACGGGAACAATCTGCGACTCCCGCATTCCCCGTAACCTTAAGGGGAAGATTTATAAAACAATGGTTAGATCTGCTGTCTTGTATGGATCAGAATGTTGAGCCACAAAAGGAATGAATGAAAGGCAATTGCATGCAGCTGAGATGAGAATGCTAAGAGGATATGTGGTGTATAACCCGAATGGATAGAATAAGAAAGAGGATATAAGAGGATGCTGAAAGTGACACCGGTGACTGAAAAGTTGTGCGGAAATGGGCATGTGATGCGGAGGAATGAGGAAAATGTTTGCAGGAAAGTTTCTAGTATGAATGTGGATGGCTATAGGTACGAGTAGGGGAAGACCAAAGAAACGATGGATGGATTGTGTGAAAGATGATGTGCCTGAAAGAGAGTGACTATACCGAGATGACGATTAATAGAGAAGTATGGAAGAAAAGGACATGTTGCGCCGACCTCAAATAAATTAGGATAAAGTCAGGAGAATGGTGATGAAGATTTCAGCCTATATCGTTCCCACTGCTGGGACACAGGTGTCCTCTCCGTGAGAGGGTCATAATCCACCACGCGGACCCAACGTGGGTTGGTGGAACTCAAACTGAAAGCATTTATTTCAAATATGTAAACCAACTACAGGCACTTTTAATTGTCTAGGGGTCGGTTAGTCAGAAGATGAAGCTAGTTGCCCATTCCAAAGCGTAGGTAGGTTCTTAGGGAGAAGAACAGATAAGAAACTCCACGGAAACTCTTTCAATTCTACATATTGATACAAATATATATCACAATAGTCTTCGAATTTTCGGTTCTAGGATATGCCTTTTAGTACTAAAAGTTATTCTACTATAATAAGGGCTAATTTTTCCATCGACAGATAACTGTTATTTATGGAATAAATATGGCGGTTTGACAGCTTTTGTATAGACAATATGTCAAACTGTCATATTTATTCTTCCGATAAAAGTATTACTATTGAAAACCAGACCTAAAATGTTTAAAAATACCTTGAGTAAACAATTAGATATAATTCCTGCAGCTTTTCCACTATTTTTTATTTTGTTAATGCCAACAGTTTGGCGAATTTCACAGGTCGCATAGAGAATTCGAGAGTAATTTCTACAAAAGCACGTTGGAGACCGCAATATGCACTGGCTTAGGTATAGAAAATATGACCTGGACTGCGTCCAAAACATTGCATTGTAACACTACTTAACGCTCCGATACTCGAGAAACATATCCTGAAGGCTGGTGGAGCAGACATTCTACTACAGAGATGACGGTAAATGTTCATGAAAATACTTCAGTATTAAGACAAACCTACGGGACCTTTTCCACTCAAGAAAGTAACTAACCAAAGAACTTCATAACCATACAATTTAACAACACAGTCCTCCAAAATGAACTCACACACACAAAAACGAACACAAATAGGACACAAAATACACACAACGATTCCGTTGAGTTGTTAAATTTCAAACTGTATCCATGTTTTCGCACACACATATCGTAAAATTTTATTAAAATTAAAACAAAAAGCGTTTGATACCAAGTGTGTTAGCTAAAGCTCACGGGAGGTAGACGTAGCCAAATTTTCAGTAATGGCCGCCGAAACGCCCTCCGCAGTCGTTCACTGGCGGTATTTGCATTATCGCGGTATTAATACCCGGTGTACGTAACACCATAGAGTTTTTGTTGTGGTTATTGTTATGGGAATATATTTGAGGATGAAAGTAAGGTGTGATGGGGAGTTATCGTATGAAAGGTGTTCTTGGGGTTAATATCAATTTCCTTATACCTACCGGGTGACTTCTTAATCTATTTTGTGAGAAATCTTTATGGTAAGTAGATATGGTAGGTCTTTTAATGCCACAAGAACTCATTCACTTTCTAAATAATCACTTATAGCATGAGTTCTGTTGAGAGTTTCCCTGAAAACTAATAAAAACTGATTTTAGTAAGTGCAGTGACTTTTCCGGCAAGTTGCAACTTATACGATGGTGACACTGTATGAATGTATGATGGCTTGTGACGTTTGTAAGTTTTTATGAATTTACAAATAATGCGAGGAAACAGAAAGCTATGCACAGAACTAGAGTTCAGGAGCGCGCAAGCCCCACGACGTGGGATCCTAGGGTCGCGCCTCGAATCGAACTCGGGCCTCTGCGAGTTGAATTGGCTACGGCCCCTTCTGCGCATTCCAAAGTTCTGAGACCCTAGGATCCCACGTCGTGGGGCTGGCGCGCTCCTGAACTCTAGTTCTGTGCCGGTAGAGTTCACTCTACTGAAACAGATCTAGGGTGAGGAGGCAGATCAAGAGAGATACATAAATCCGCAGGGCAGCATGTGACGAGCTGCAGGGTTGTAGCTACCCCACGGACCCCATCTTCCGAGAGAAGTCTTGTTCCTCATCTCTGGCTTGCCTTTATCGGCCGGCCGGAGTGAACACTGACGAGGATCAGAGCAGTAAAGCGAGAAAGAGGCGGGAATCTCTTTCTTGCCATTATTGGTCGGCTTGAGTGAAGATTCGCAAGAGCAAACATGCTCGGAGGAAGAAAGTAGGTATAAGAAGTGTAAGATGCTGGTAAGAATCTTGACCACACTTCCGGGATTGTCTTAATAGCCGTGGAATACCTCTCCACTCCTCAAGCACCTCAGGACATGTTGTCCCCTTGTCGCACCGTCACTATGTGCTAGCGACAGTTTCCGGGGGCCCAATATTGAGTGTGCAAGTCACCCCCCGGCATTTTATCCGTTTAAATATAAAAAATAGATCAAGCAGGGGCCATAGTCCCTCCATAGTTCCAGGTAACCAGTCCATTTTAGCCACCCAAACCCATAATCCAATATCTTTGTTTCCAGTCCTGCAATAATAATCCTACACCAACCGGGGGTTTTCTTTAGATGCACTTTCATAATTATGACATACAGGGATAATCGTCGGTTCTCATTTCATCAAAAACGTTTAACAGGCGTCTGCGAGTTGGTTTCGGCCGCTCGTATACGCCTTCCAAAGGTCCGGGATCCAATGGTCGCGAGAAATATCAAAGACGATAGTAATGATGTTTATTGATAAAATAGTACCTAACAATACAATTTAGACAAACTAAGCGTCGCTTGTATCTTGTGGGTCAAAACTGTCACAGGCTCCATCATACAGATACAGACAAAAAAAATGTAGGTACATACCTGTAGGTAAAAGGTAGGCGAGAATTAGAAACAAACTACAATACCTTAGCGAGATGTAAGTACACTAGTGTTGTATCATTTCCAACTGGCCAGTTAGAAGTTTTGTCTGCAGCTTGTTCGATTAGGATTCTAACATGGAGGAGTAGTATGGTAAATCTTTTACAAAACTTCCATGGATTCCAACGAGTGCTGTTATTTAGATTCATTGTCATGTAAAGATACACATAGGAGCATAATAAAAGAAACATTAAAGTAAAATTATGAGCGATTTTCTTAGAAATTTTCAGTGTCGAAGTCCATCTTACCATATTTTACTAAAGATTTCATGACGTAAACATGGAATTTGTGGTAAAATGCCAATGCGTCTGCTAACTTTTTTTTCGCGCGGATTCTGAAGCACTCAAGCGGGTATGGAGACAAGTACCTATTCAGGATAACAAAACTGGCGTCTCAAATGCCTAAGGTAATATTGTTACTGCTGCTGTTATCCTGGTGGCACAATGGATGCCTAAGTAATGCTTATGCTAGCAGATAAATCAAAGATTTTAAAGTAATTTTGAAAATCGTTCAAAACCTATTCATTAGTATAAATATATAAATTATAATGCTAAAGCTAAGGCAACATTAATATGACGAAATCTTATATTTATTACCACTTTAAAACTACTGAAAATTAGAAGTCTCTCTTTTTTAGACATAAAACGGAACAGAAAGCGAAATATCGTTCGTAACAATATCTTACGGCTTCATACTGTATTCTGGAGCTTATCCATTCAGCCCATTTAAGTCGATCAGCCCAACAATAGCTTCGGCCAGACAAAGAAAGCTGGCCTCGGAATTTTCAAGCGATTTAATTCAGCGGAAAAACCCTTACTGATATTTTTTTCCAATTAGAGAGATCCTTTGTAAAAAGGAATCGAATTAAGCGCTGATAGCCGCTTTTATGTAAGACCTACACATTTCTAATATGTTTAAGTAAAAAATGTAATAAGATAGAATTGTTATTGTCTACTAGAAGTTATGTTTTACGCTATAAAGTAATTAAAGATTTGTTACTAATTAGTATTTACTTCTAACTTAGACTTCTAAGCATAAGTAGGTACCACCAAAACTATTAGTCGTTTATGTTTATGTTACTTCGCAACATATTCACAAAAGCCATTAATTTAAGCGTTTCTTCAATTAAAATTTAGGTGTAGATAGCTACTCGTTGATTATAGATATAGCTTTGTATTTATCAATAGCTAATCTTATTAGGTATTCATGCATAGCTAACAACAGAAATGAGGTAGAAAACAATTAATTTCCCTAAATTTCATTAGCAACTCTTCCAATTTGCATTTAAAATGTGCGATCACGTACCTAGGTGCCTACAGAAATACCTTCCACAGCAGACTAAAGAACCGTCCGAAAGCGCCATTATTTTAATACCCTTATCAAAAAACAAGGCACATTACAAAATGGCCGCCATTTTCATGAGTTTGCGCGGGAAAACGCTCGTGAGCCAGCCTGGAAAATTATAACAAAAGGCATCTACCGCTATCTTTCTAATTATAGTAAATCACCTTGCTACGGGCGAGATAAGACTGTACACATTCTATTTACAAATGTCGTATGAGTTCGGGGAAAGTCGTAACTTAATACATTTCGGTTTTGCGCGAGACGTTTCGTGGGAGGCTAGAATAAGAGCGGCGTAAGCGACGGAAAATTTGAAGGGAGTTGAGACATTTGTTTCAGAGAAGAATTGGTTGTATTTAGGAGGGTGAAATGGCGTTTGTTTGGCGTATGTAGGATTGTTATACGACGTTTCGTTGTTGAGTTGTGAACTCGTTCGATGAACGGACCCTCGTCTAGTACAATCGTATCGAGAAGTATCACATATTGTATTCCGCAGCGATAACTTTCGAGTTGGAAAAATCGGATAACAAAATAAAACAGGTGACTTAAATGTAGTTGAGTTATTTTCTTGCAAGTTTCTGTTTGTTTGAAAGTAAAATCGTTTTGTCAAGAAATAGGGACACAACGATTTTAACTTTAAAACTTTCTTGAATCTCTTTCTTAATCTTAAGGAAACATTTTAGCATAAACTGACTAAATAACCTTGCACCGCTTGAAATTATCTTATTGATTAAAGAAACTTGTATCTACCTATTCTCTATTTTTTACATCTTGTACTTACTTAAAAGGTGTGAAAAATTAGTCTGTAGAAATTACGTTTGCCCATCAAGCATACCTGAAGGTATTTTTGATGTTGAAGTAGTTATTTGAAATTGTCATTTAATTTTTGAGGCGTAAGATAAGACAAATCCTCAATTGTGTTTCATATTTTTTCAGGTAGATCATATTACAGGAAAATAAAATAGAAGCCGTAATAATTTTCCCATGAACTGTCCCAATGTTCTGTATACACAGATGTAAAGCAATGCACCGCACCCCCACAATTACACTATTTCTATGTGTGTGTGGGGTGCAAGCGTATAAACAGGTGGGCTGTTTATACGCTTGCACCCCACACACACATAGAACTACTAACCAGCAAAGCATGACCCTTCCCGGCCCTTGATGCTACTTCAAAATCAGACCACAGGGGGGAATGAAGGCATTCTGTCAGAGGTCTAGCTAAGCGGGATAAATGAGAGGTGGTTGCTAGAAGGTGCCTTTACTGATTCGAGTTACTTGCCTGTAATGCATTCTTGTGAGACTGTGACAGTGACTTTCTCTATAAGTACCTATTACTTGTTTGAGGATTGACACCTTTCTATTGCTACAGGAACTGGTTCTAATAATGACAAATACTACTCTGTTGTAATTTGAGTCACTAAAACCAGACTCCAAAACAAGTTTCCAGTTTGATGCAAAGTAGAACTCGTGGGCTCGGCAATCGTTTTTTTGGTTAGATTCTGTGATTGAACTACACTTTATAAACTTGTTCCATCGTTTATCTTCGGAAAAACCGAACTTTGCCGAATTAAATGTGTGTAGGTACTACAACACCTTGCTGAGCTGCTGGGGAGTTTGTTGCGCCATTCTTTCTTCCCAACTAAAGCACTAGGAAGTGGTGAAGGGCGGGACTTTTGTGGAGACTGTCTTATGTAATTTTGACGTTCGAAAAGAGCTGATTCTCAGCCTAGTTTGAATAAGTTAATGACTTTTGATTTTGATTTTGAAATGTGACTGGTCCAATAAGGTAGTGACGAAATTAGTGCATAAATCTATAATAATTTAGGTGGGAATATAAATCAGTTTATATTGGTCGCTAATAACATTTCTTTCGCGATATTTCGGTTTTTCCGAAGGTAAACGATGGAACCTTGAAACCTGTCGTACTGTAACTGGATTACCAAGCTTCAATAATTACCGAACTATTTTAGATACCTACTTTATCTGGGTCCATGTTTTTATGAGTTCTGCCTTTTGATCAAGCTTTCAAAAGGCAGATCTCAATAACTAAGTTAACTAAAAGTATAATGCAGTTCTTCTTTGCAAAATCCTGTAAGCTTTTTCATTATTAGGTACTTACTTGCATTATTTAAATGAAGTTAAACACCAAATTAAATTCTTATTCACGATCGATGGTGTCATCATAACTGGCTTCCAGTAACTCGCGCTAGTAGAGCAAAACTTACAGAGTATATCTTATGCAATATATAGGGAATTCCACAATTCAGTTATTGAATTGAGACCAAGAGTTAGTCACAGTCCTTTATTTTGCAATCCATCGCATTGTGCAGGGACTTGACACCCAATTTGAACTGAGTCATACTAAATGATTGCAGTGCATAATAAAGTGGAGACATTACGATCGGAACAATATCGGTTACTTGATGATTTGTTACAATTGAATATTAAATGAGACGGCATTACTTCTTGGTACAAATTGCTGGTCAATTTGAAAGCTTAGACGAAATTAAACAACAGGACAAATTGCTTGCAGTGATTCATGTCCAGTTAGTCTATGGCTACAACCTACATTCAGAATTCGGTTCCAAGAAGATTTAAAATCGAATTTAACTCTGCGCTTATCATTAAATAAATAAAACTGATTCTAACTAGTCAGTCATAAAGCGACTTATAAATGAAAAAATAAATGCGTTTTATTATTTTTTTTATTTGAATTCCTCGTGCCGTCTAGTGACTCGACCAGAGACTGGAATGCTCCAAACGCTGTCGGACCCACACAAAGCGAGTGGCACAACAAAAACGAGCTGGTTAGTCGTAACTCGCGTTGGATAGTTAAGTGTACGAATAACGTCCTATATTGCGCCCGCGGCTCCGTACCGCCATACACCACGTAATACGATCCAATTAAATAGCTACGAATTTATGTGTGTACACTACGCGCCCTGAGGTGTCCTTAATTTCGTTTGTTTTAATAAACGACGGAGTCATGGGAGATAGGAACATTTTGTAATCGATACAATGCTGTTTCAAATGGTTACAGATTGGGACGGAGTTGTTCAACGTCGGATTTATAAAATGAATGTTTGTCGGAATGATTTTATTTTAGGTGCCAACGATTTAAAAGCCTATTGAACTCAATTGTAAATTGAAAATTTAGTAGAGTTTCTTTTCGTTGCCAATTTATTTCCATTATAATAAAGTACTTATAGAGAAGCAATATAAAAGAAAACCCACGCACATAACCTTTCATATTTCCTTTTTATTTCAATGAAGTTAACTCTAGCCGACAGTGCATAAAATTGCTAGGAGTCCTCAAATTATTACAACCATCTCAATAGGAAAAGGACAATTCGACCGTTTCTTTCAATATTCCTGTATTTTCCCTCGGAAAACGTAATCGACCGAGGACAGTAATATTACATTTTGTTATATAATAACGATTTTCCTTCCCAATGGCAATTCGTCGTTATTGGACGTAAAGTAAGAACGAACGGTAGCTTCAGTCGAAACGAACATAGGTAATAATAATATAGTTATTGTTATACATTCCCGTAACCTAAGCCTCGTATCAGGAGCACCGATTCCGTGCAGTCATATCAACCGTTTCGAGTTTTACGACTTCCATTGCGTGCGTACAACGGGCAGACGCGATTAAACTGCGTACTGTGAGTTCAATAGATGACAATTGCAGCTATGTGGCGAATGGGCGCCCCATTCGGGGAACGAGAGGTAGGATTGTACACTCCGACCTGGCTTCTATCTGCAAAATCAATGTGGCCATTAGCAAGTTTTCGCGCAGTCGCAAAACGTTCACGGAACGCTACCGGTCAGAACTTACAGCCACTCGGACCGACTTTCTATGCAGATGCTACTGTTTTAAAACGACGAATAGACTAACTTTTTAATAAAAAAGAAACATTTCTTCTTTTGTTTTATAATTGATTTTAAATGAATGGGAGGATGTTTGGTGTTGTTTATCAATGTTATCGGTTTAAATGTGTCACCTACGAAATTCTGCATAAGATGATGGTACCAATAATAATAACATACGAGACGACGTGTTCGACGATAAAAATGCTAATACTTGAGTACCTACAACAGAGTATAGGAATCTCTGTTTTTTGTTCTTTCCAAAAATATGTGGAAAGTTTGCTTCCTTCTCTCTGAACACTTGAATTTAGAGTGGTTTTCATTTTACAGCACAACTAAGGTCACTTACAGAGCTGTTTTTTTTTTGTTTATGTTCTGTGAGGTACCAATTACAATTAAAACTAGGTACCCAGTACAAAATTCAAAGATTTAGGAATTTAGGCTAGGTATAAGAATGAGCCATTGAAAACAAAGACTCTTCCGGAGTAAATTTATTGATACAATGCTTTATTTATTTATTTTAAAATTTATGCAGAAAAATATGCTTTGTTCTTTTAATGTAGGTAACTTTTGATCCAGCCTAACTTATCGATTATAATTAATTACTAATGGTTTTCTCAATCTCAATGAGGAGCTCGTGGCTACGTAATAACAGCCGCACGGGTCGATCTGTCAGGTTAAGCTACGCTTGCCGGGGTTGGTCAGTGGATGGGTGACCATCTTTACATACCGAGATTCCTCCGTGCCTCGGAAAGCACGTTAAGCCGTTGGTCCCGGCTGTTATTCGAGGATCTTTGACAGTCGTTACGGGTCGTCAGAAGCCCGAAAGTCTGACAACCAGTCTTACCAAGGGGTATCGTATTACCCAGTAACTGGGTTGTGGAGGTCAGATAGGCAGTCGCTCCATGTAAAATACTGGTATTCAGCTGCATCCGGTTAGACTGGAAGCCGACCCCAACATAGTTGGGAAAAGGCTAGGCAGATGATGATGGTTTTCTCAATCGTTCTACGATGTTTAATAAATAACAAGGTAGAAAGTGGCTTTGTATACAATTAGTTTGCACTTCGTAGTAAGCGATCAATTTTAATTATTGCTATTTCGTTAAAACTCTAAATTTTCATCAATTTGAATTTCAAGATCACTTATAGGTTTGAAACAAATCTTGCCACAATTTGAAAAGTTTGATATCTCACTAAGATTAAAGAGAGTAAAAGCTTCAAGCTTAATTTGATTTTTAACAGACATATTTTTTTTTAATAGTCTGTCTATTAAAAAAAAAAATATCTGTCAAGAATCAAATTAAGTTTAAGCTTGAAGCTTTTGCGTTCATGTGAAAGCTTATTCGTATTAGTTTTAATTGTTTAACCTTCATCTATTAAGTTTCATATAGGGAAAGTTCTTCGGAAGAACCAAGACTGCTGTAGGTATTGTTGTAAGATCTTTTAAGATTTATCAGTTGGCATTCTAACACGTTTATGTATATATTATATTGTTTGAGCTTTTTATGTTTAACTTTTGGGCATAAAGAATGAGTTTCATGAGAAGGTCTGAATCCATAAATTTAATAGGTACCTACTTACTAATTGTCAAAAGAATCTATGTCCTTGTTTCATTCAACACATCTTTTACAGTTTATTTCAAGCAGGTTACACAATGACATATATCTATAGATATTTTGATCAGACGGGCTAAGGCAGAGCCAGGGGGCTTGTGGCTAAGTAATAACAGCGGCACGAGTCGATTGATCAGGTTAAACTACGCTTGCCGCGGTTGGTCCGTGGATGGTTGACCATCTTTACAGACCGCCGTTGGTCCCGGCCGTCAGTTGATGGATCTTTGACAGTCGTTCCGGGTCGTTAGAAGCCCGAAAGTCTGTCAGACTTTCGGGCTTCTACCAGTATTACCGAGGGGTATCGTATTTTACCCAATAACTCGGTTGTGGAGGTCAGATAGGCAGTCGCAACATGTCAAAATACTGGTATTCAGCTGCATCTGTTAAGACTATAAGCCAACCCCAACATAGGAAAACGCTAGGCAGATGATGGTTTTGATCAGAAGAATATTCAATGATTTCTTAAAATACTTGAGTGCAAGGAGCCACGCTATGTTCAAATTGATATAAGAGATATAGAGAATAATGGCTATAAAACAGTAATTATTTCATTGTTTAGTAGTTTGTCCCTCTTACCTTACCTTTACCTATTTATTTAGGTACACTTTTAAATTATTCCTCATTCATACGTCTCAAACGTGTTTTAAAGAACTGGATGTATTTTTATACTTACTAGGTAGGTATACGTAGTTACGTAAGGGAGTTCCTTCGAGCTTCTGGCGAGGGATGTGAAGCGATAAACGATGCCTCAATCGATACTGCACGACGCTGTTTGACGTTTTACTTAGGTGTGTTCGCACTACTAATTTTTCGTGGTTTGATGCTACATTTTTGTGTTTTTGGTATAATTTGAGGTTGAATAAGTGTGGATTTATTATTTGTATACTTTCGTGATTAGCCATTGTTATTATCCTTGTAAATACAACGTTGGTGTGCCTTGCCTGATTAATAAATAAATACCTAGAGATGATGTGTTGTGAGAATTATTTTATTAATAAATAAAGCTTTAGGTACCTATAGGACATAAAACCAGGAGTTTTGGTTAATTACCATGATGGACACTTTACCTGTCATATAAAAAAATAGACCATGGTTACTTACCTTAGACTTGAGAAATAGATTAATCATCAAGGTAACACTAGCGCTTCTTTTCGGAAACACTCCCTTCACTGCACTGAAGTCACATTCAATCACAAACTTTATCTTACATTGCGTTATAAACTTGTCTTTCGTAAACGCAAAAAAAAAGAAAAAGTAGAAAAATAGCTTATTAGGTAGGTCCTAATGCAATGAACAACCTCGCTACTCTGAGACAAAAAGCCAGACGTTCCACTAAACCAGATTCGTCATTAAAATTATCTCTATTTTTTACTCAAGTGACTTGCATTTGTCTTTTCTAAACGACCACCGAACGGTAGCAAAAAATATTCCAACCTTAGTACGACTAAGTACAATGTTGAAACTTGGATCATTTTTCATGGGGTTAAGTATAAAAAACTCGACTGAAAAATATTCAGATGCCTTCAGAAGATAATTAGTTTGGTGACAATTTTGCCTTGGTTTAGAATGGGGTCACACCGTAACTTTTTAAATGGGACAGGTTTTTGTGAGGACGGTGTGGGTGGCAGTAGCTACCTGTTTAGAGAGTTGCTAAGTATACCTATTACAACCATCATTGTGTCCATTTATTCTCCTATTCAGAGAGATTTATCCTGACATTAATTTCGAGTTGATGTGTAATTCTATCTATTAACTTACTCAGCATTATGTAGGTACTAAATGACCTTTGCTATACTCAACCGTCACACTAGCTACAAAAATATAATTTTCATTCGACAAACGTACGCAGTTTAAAAACATGAGAAGAAAGCATTCAGCGCGATCGATGTTTTCAAGTTCAGCAATGAGACAGCGCTTCTCTCTAACTAAACCATTTTATACTTAAAACGTCACGTATATTCCTAGCAATATCAATTCAAAAGACCTTTCTAGCAGTCATCTGTGAAATTATTGTGTCACTTCCAATAATAAAACTAAGTATATACAAAGATATTAAGAGAGAAGAAAGGAGGAAATTTTCTCATTAACAAAATTGCCGGGGGTTAATGTTATTAACGGGAAATAAAAATAATGGGCAGCGTTCCGGACAGAATGTGGATTATCTAATAAGGAATGTTAAAGATAATGTTGAGAAATTGTGCAACACAATATAAGGAAGGAAGAACGGAAATGTGTTGAGTTCGTGTCCAATTGTGCATAATAAGTAATTCTATATAGTTTCAGTCATAAATAGTGATGTGAGATGTTTGGACTTATGTTAGTATCTCTCTTTCTTCTCCTTTAAAATGTTTTCGTGACTTCGACTCATGAGAAAAAACTGTACCTAGCCTTTTTTTCGCTCTGAATGTTTGTGGGTTGGTATGACAGGAACCCAAAACGAATAGAAAAGATGAAAACGTAACCTTATCACGAATTAATTGCACATTATTGTTAGCTGATAACAGAAGCACGATGTGGATAGTTTCCAGGAGTAGATTATGGTGCAGCAAATGCTATTTGTTTTCCATACTAGTCTACTCTTGGATATGCAGTGGTCTCTGTAGCACCGTGTAATAAGAGGCAACAGGGTTAGTGGGAATCTTTAGGTTCATTCGAGTAATCGAGTCTGCTCAAACTACGCTGGGGTCGGTGCATTTCATTCATTCATTCATTTAACCTGATTCTTTTCTCTACCAATTTGCGAAAGGTCACTTATATTTTTTTCCATCAATTTACCTTATTTTCGGTTCAGAGACTGATGTAATACTTATTCACTTTAAGTACTTACCTAAATGAATTAGCAGAATGTTCCTTTATGTTAAAACACTAATGTTTTGTAATTTTTTTATTCATTCATTAGGTCTATAATAAAGGTCGAATCAGATAGGCAGTACCTCCATGTAAAATACTGGTATTCAGCTGCATCTGGTTAGACTGCTTAAGCTGATCCCAACACAGTTGGAAAAAGGCCAGGCAGATGATGAGGTGTATCATCATCATTATAGCCTTATGATGAGGTCTATGATAAAAATGAAAGATAGAGATAAGGATTTTTTTTTGTTAGCCTATATTGTGTCCCACGGCAAAGGCCTCCCCTTTTTCCTACCAAACCTCCCTGTTTTGTGCGAACTCTGGCCATGTTGGCCCTGCAAACCTTATCAGATCGTCACACCACCTTCGCCGTGGCCTGCCTCGACGGCGATGTCCTCCCTCAGGCGTCCAGTGAGTGACTATCTTTGCCCATCTCTCCGGGTGCATTCGTGCGACGTGTCCGGCCCACTCCCACTTCAGCCTGGCTGTTTTTTCTCCAACATCTGCTACTTTAGTTATGGAGCGCAGGGCCTATTATGCTGCGCTCCATTGCCCGTTGGCAAATCTTGAGTTTGGACTTTTGTTGTTCAGTAAGTGACCAACTTTGTGCACCATAGGATAGAACGGGCAGGATGCACATGTCGATGTCCTTTTAAGTGATATAGGAAGACTAACTTTCATGTGTTCTTTAAGGGACCAGTAAGTTTTCCAAGCATTTTGGACTCGTCTTTCGACTTCCTGATCTTGTCTATTGTTGAAAGACACTATCTGGCCCAAGTATGTATACTCAACGACATATTGCAACACATGTCCGTCTTCTTCGACCTGTGTTTTCGATCTATTCATTGAAAGTCCAACCTCAAGACTTGCTGTGCTCAGATCTTGGAGCATTTCTTCAAGTTCTGAAGGTGATGTGGAGAATAGTAGAATGTCATCAGCAAAGCGGAGGTTTGCTAGCTGGTAGCCGATATCATTTATGCCTCGTGACTGCCACAAATCAGGCAACTTATTAAAAACCTCTTGCAGTGCGCTTGTGAACAGCTTAGGTGAGAGTGGATCGCCTTGTTTAACACCTTTTTCTATATTGAAATTTGGACCAAAAATATGTAATTTGATGTTCGCAGAGCTACTTCGATAGATGGTGTAAATCAGGTCAATATAGGTGTGCGCGACGTTTTGGGACTCCAAGGCATTAATAACTGACTGATAGTCTATGCTGTCGATAAGGATAAATATGTTTATTTTGTTGCTTTGTACAAAAACCGGCCAAGTGCGTGTCGGACCACGCACAATGAAGGATTTCGCAGTTGAAAAGAATTTATCCCAAAAACAAATTAAACATTGTAATCCCAAAAAAAATTGTATGTGATAAAATTACAAATTAACAATTTTCGGACTTTTTCCTTTACTTGTGCTGTGAGACCTTGCTTCTTAGGTCAATGGAAAGTATACCTACCATATAGGTTTTAATTTACTTGCGAGCATCAAAATATGTGGCATATTATTATATGGCAGTATTTTTATATTGCATTGACCTAGAAGCTAGATTTTTTTATATCTCCCTCCCCCTTGACCTACGTAATTGATATTAATTTCAACTTGATACCTCCACGAGTTCCTGAGAAGAAGGGTCTCGACAGACTGATAGACAGACAGACAAACGGAAAACGAAGTGATCATAAAAGGGTTCCGTAATTCCGTTTTTTCCTTTTGAGGTACGGAAGCCTAAAAAAGGACAAAATGAAAAACATTCTGTCCTTAAATCAGTTTTGAGTGTAGGTATTCGTGGAGCCAGTAGATAAATCTAAACCAAACTGAAGTATTCAAAAAAACTTTATAGGTAGGTAGGTACTCTATAGTGAAACGAAACAATTTTCTCAATAGAATAAAAACAGAAAAGGGAATAAAATAAAAGGATGGAGTTTTCTATCGCATCCGGAATAGTTTGCAAGCGGATCGCAGTCGCCATGTTCAATTCAGATGGGTACCTACTACGTATCGTACGTAGTTGAAAGAAACATTTTGCAATCAAAGCATCATTTTATTTTACGACGCGTCATAAATTTTAATTTGATTTTACGAAATATTATACAGCCTTTAAAATTATTACTAATCGATTGTCGAAAGCACTAATTAAAGTTTATGAAGAAGCTGTATCCGATAGTAATAAAATTCCCATTAGCAGCAATTTTTTTGTAGTTGATGAGTTTTTTGGCAGCAACAAAAGCTATGTGTATGTGATAGCAATAGGAATATAAAGGTGAAATAGTGATACGTAGTGAGTGATTCTGATGCAGGGTGGAAGCGTTAGACCATGAAATTGGCCCGGTCTATGCCATCAGAGCAACGCATCGGCGTTTAATCGCCGACCAGTGGATAGGATTTCAGCTATTTCCATATATAACCGAATTTATTATCGTAGGTAATTACAGTACGTCTCTATAAAGTTTAAATTAAAATATCAAAATACCTATATATTGGAAATTTTGTGACATTGTCTGTAATATTTGACTTTTGTAAAGTATGAAGCTTTGCGGCTTTTAATATCGATTTGCAAAGTGGTAATGAAACTCTCTACCTGTCTTACAATAAGTATTCAGCTCAATATTGTAAAACAGTCATATTTACATCAAGAACAAATCAATGAGTATTTGACTAATACCTTGTGTTCATAAATACAGAACTTAGAATTATTTTAAATGAACGTTTATTATTACCGGTTCCCCTTGTTCTTTAGCTACTTTCGAACAAGCTCACTCCCTACAATGTATTACAATGTAACTACTTCACTCAACAGTTGCTATCGGTATCGATCGATCTATTGCGAATAAGGAATCTAAATTCCCATAAAACTTAATCTAATAGCAACTGAATTTGTTTTGATAGTAACTTGCTATTTTAGCGAGCTTAATAGCCATTAGAATTTGCTACGATCGCTCTTACAGATATCAGGCGCCATAAAGGTAATGTCAAAGATAGCACTCGAAAAAACTACCAACAAAAACTATAAAGGCGAAGTATCAGATGAAAGGTCGGTGTAAAAAATTGTTTAGTATGTTAAGTCCACAATCGCTTGCAATTCGGTGGGCTTTCAAGCACTTTTTGTATTAAAATAAGAGTGGCATGCTAAGCGATTTTCGGTTCAGCGTGGATCGGTCCCACCTATTGTGAATTCCGTAGGTCTGAAATTTATTTGACAGCCCCAGTGTCTGTGGAGAATGGAAAATGGCGGAATGGCAGAATACATTATAGACATAACTCATGGTTTGTTTTTGGCGGGGATCCGACAAACGTTATTGGTATTTAGGGCCATTTAACTATTAGGGGTAATGTTTTTTCTTCCATATTGCTAATATATGAGACAGAGAGTGTTGTAGTCGACAGTGGGCTTGTTAGTTACGGTGGGAAATTAATATTGTTATAAGTGGTGCGACACGAGATAACACTATGAAGGAATCGCAGAAATGAAGCTTTGGTTTTCACAAGTGTTTAGAAAAAAAATTGGTTAGGTTGTGCACTTTAATTTTGATAGTTAAGCAAATATTTAGGCACTAACGGATGTTCCTATTTCTGAAATGGTAGGTATTACCTTCCTATGACTAAGATATTTTTGCGGTTAACTCAAAGATTTATCAATAAATCTTTAAAATGCTACGGAATTCATATGATGCTTGGTTTCATTTGATCCATACCGCAGCAATTTGTGACAAAGGAATTTAGAAAATAAGAAAAGTTTGAAACAGACAATCTTTTAGATTCTGTTGATATTAGGAATTGCACGAAACTAAATTCTACAGTTTCTTACTTCATAAATTCAGTTTAAGAAGAACTAAGACTAGAAAGAATTAGAAAATGAGCTTTTTGTCTTTACTGCGTTGTTCAAGATTCTTCTTCAAAAATTTTAAGCGTAAAGAAGGATGTAGATCTATATTCATATAAGTATTGTTTAGTAAAAGTCAAACCTTACTTTTGTTGCGTTATTTCATTCCCCCCCCCCCCACCCCCCCCCCCCGTTAATACGAGCTTAACTTTACCATGTGGGTGCGCGTTTTTACGCGAGCATAAAGGTGAGCAAAGATGCACAAAGATGACCTATGCATTTTTATTCTTTTATTCTTCTGTAGCCAGAATTGTACACAGCCATCATAGCTGGTCATCTCTGAAAAATAAATTAATTTTATCATTTCCACTATACGCAAGTCAGTAGAAACATACCTACAGTAGTACTCAACTGATAAGGCGCGTCGTGAATCTTCGTTCGCACAGAAAAGAAAGTATGGCCCCGAAGATTAACGAGAATACTTGAAACTTACAATCAACCTTAGATCGGTACTATAAGGTTCATAATACACTGCAGCTGTTAGTTCCGTCTCACTCGCAAGTATGGCGGCTGTCAAGCGGCGCACGCTAACATGGCGGCAGCTACCGACCAATAGCGGTACAGGAAAAGCGTGGAGCGTGTCGATTGGTCAATAGCATTTCCCGCGCTTTGAAAATTCATCTTCTGCGCAGGTACATCCATAAGCCATATTACTTGGGTACTGCTGTACCTACACGGCTGGCCCCATAATGGATCCTTCTGAAAACCAAAAAAACACTCTTATCAAACATTAAATAATATGTAGTTTCTCATTACAATGTGACGTAATTATTTTATGTTGTAATGAATTATAAAAATAATTAAATAATACTGATGGAAGCAACGTTTTGATAAGCTTACAAACGATGCACACATTGTCAAAAGCCTGCTTTGAATCAAATCAATCAACTCGATTGATTTGTTCTAAAGGAACCTGTTCTTTGAGTAATTTGAAGTTTATTGAAGTATAATATCGTCTTAAATTGGACTACTTGTATGCATTCGATTACAAAGAAATGTAACACACAATTGGTAGGTAGGTTATTTTTTTGTTATTGGAAAACTTGACACGCAAACCTCCTGATTGGGTTACTGTACTCGATTCTGTAAAAATCTCACCGTGAAAACTTGGGTGAAGTGAGCTTGAAATGAACTGTCATTCCATCTGATGCTAGGGATGGTCACTATTGACAGCTCACTTTAAGCTCACTTCACCTAAGTTTTCACGGTGATATATTTACAGAATAGCACTGCTGGTCTGGTTTTTCAGATGCTGAGTTATTATGTATTTTCAGGTAAAGCTTGTAGGGCGTATATATAGGGTGACTGGTAATTAGTGGCCGATACCTAAACACATGATTGTGCTCATGATAACAAACAACTTTTACTATGGGACCAAACCTAAAATCGCGAAAAAAAATCAGCTGCCCCATACATTCATGTTCGCATAACTCGTCAAAATGTAAGGGAGGAACTGATTTTTTTTTTCGCGACTTCAGTTTTGGTCCCATAGTAAAAGTTGTTTGTTATCATGAGCACAATCATGTGTTTAGGTACTAATTACCAGTCACCCTATACATGTTTTAAAAAAGGCATTATCTTTGCTACTATATTTAGTTTCTTATAATATTTTCCTGAGCCTATATTACATATTCTTGTATTGAATGACATTACCTATAACGTTTTTCCTAGTTAACATAGTTAACATTAGCTTGTTGCTAATCAGCAAATAAGTAAATAGGGGTGCATCCGATACCGGTACCGATGCCGATGCCGATATGTCAGCGATACTTCGGATTTGCCGATATATCGGCGTGGGCGATTCGCGCTTCAAAAAAGTTATGTAAACGCATGCTACTGTTTCGTCTATTTCATTGCAAACGAGGCATGAAAAAGACGTCTCATAGGTACCCAAAAAAATGGCGCAGAAATGGGTACTTTAGCTTCCAAATGAGTTCTGGCACGTCAGAGAGACTATTTTCCACCGCATCAGGTAAGTATCATTCAAACAAACTTGTGAAATCGCCTATCTCCGGAAAACTTGAGAATAGTATTTATTTTCTTATAATATTTTCCTGAGCCTATATTACATATTCTTGTATTGAACCTATAACGGTTTTCCTAGATAACATAGTTAACACACAGTTATCTCCGGAAAACTTGAGAATAGGTACTTTGTTTTCTAAACAAAAATCTTATTAATCTTAATTATAATTACTAACACCTAAGACTGTTAAACTTAGTTCTTATTAATTTTAATAACTAATAATCTCATTCTAAGTCTGTAATTATTTACATTAATTTAAAAAAATTAACCCAACTTGTGTTTTGTTTATTTTACCTTCATTGAATTCAATAATCGTATCGGCAATATTGACGTCAGTATCGTATCGGTATCAAATCGGCAAAAAGGTGTATCGATGCATCCCTATGAGTAAGTAATGGTTCTTACTGTATTTAAACGTTTTATAAAGTGGGACAGGTATTTTTTCGGAATAAAAAGAGTATTTTACATTTTGTAATATTTATATTATTTATAAATATCGGTCATAGAATTACATGTCTACTTTAAAATGTTTTTACGTATTTCATGTTTGTAATTTAATTTCATAATTCATAAGTATCAAAAGCCTAGTGAAGGGTATCTAAACAACAAAAATCAAAAAGCCATACTTTTATTAACTCTTTATTCTCTTGAATTTTTGAAATTAATATTACAATATTGAATGCGGGCTTCATATACAATCACCCAACTATTTGCTTATATAACACGACACAGTCACGTTGAATCGTAACATCAGCTCACACTTGACCACGTTAACATGGACACTTAGACCACCAGTGTATCTACTCAATGACAGTTCAAGTTATATCAGACATCAAACGATTTCCATACAATCCAAATTAATCAGACCTTTTCGTAACAGTCGCTTACGAATCACAACCATGTCGAAAAGACCAAAGAATCTTGAACTCCGCACACAATGGTGCTTAAAAGGTATCTGATGTCCCATAACATGGTCAAATTGCACAGTCATACGACACATCTCAATACATAAATACATAACATAAAACAAAAAAATATAAACAAAAAATAATGCGCCACATAAAACTTTCACGACTATTTACAGTTACTTAACTTTAAGACGATTTTAATAACTATATTCAAAAATATAGATATAGGTACATAGATACATAACTACATTTATATTAAAGATAAAAATTGATCGTTTTTTTAGGATAATAACTAATAAACGGAAGTCTTGTTATCATAAACTTAAAAGAACATAGAAAATGGAAATACTATAACTTGGACAACGCAACAAAGATTAAAACTAACAAAACATACGACAAAACGAAGTAAAGGTGACAAATTTGGAATACAACTGGGAAAAGACGTGATAACCTAATGTGAATAGTTATTTTAATTAATATTAATATTGATATATAATGTTCGGTTAGGTATATAGATACCTACAGTCTACAAAACACTAGCAATATGGCAAGACAGCATTATGGATGGAGGACATAATATATAATCTATTTAGCAAATTGCTCATTGTTTCACTGTGGATTACAGTTCTTTACGAGGCAGAAACAATAAAGTGTACCTGACATAAATCATCGGACGTACATACCTACACACGAATATCGTTACTATGTTACAAGATTTACCTATTGTTATACACGAAACTTAATGAATAGTTAAGAGGAAGATGCTTGACACTTCGAAATCTGTCGTCTATTTGCACAGTCCCAAACAATAATCGACAACCAATAAAACAACTATCTTAGTTCACAAATGCAGTTACAACAATTTAACTCGTATACACACATCGTGTAATTTGGTAAGTTCAACTTCGTTTCAGTTTGCAGTGTGTACGTCCCTTTACAAAGAAGCTTTTTCCATTCACCTTCCAAATGACCATCTACGAACAATACTAAATAATTTTTAAGCGTTTTTTTTTAAATTCAATTACTAACCATCGGATTTACGCTTACTTTTATTACAAGTGTCTACGATATTTTTAATAACTATGCGTTTTATAATTTATAAAGCCTACTTAACTCGAAGTTACTTAAGTACATTTTGTTCGATTTTTCATCATCGATTTTTTTATATATATTTAAAAATAAGATGGGATAAAGTTATATTACTAACGACAACCTTATTATGTACGTAATCTTAACGGGACTACGGATATAATGAAATAATGTGGGTTGAAGTTATTGCACTCGTACTAGGGTAAATTTAATGGAAATCAATATAAAATCTCATATTCTAACTACGTATCCATTGCCTTACGTGCACGACATTCAAAAAGTTTTAGCAGTTACAATCAATGTATAGAAGTCGTCGAGATTGGACCAAATAGAGATAATATAATTTTTTTAGGATTCTGGTGGCTGTTTTACTAATTTAATAAAGCTTTTTGTAACCGAAGCAAGAGGTATATTGAACATTATTTCAGATTTATTGACCGATATTTTATAATAACAAACGTTATCCTTTTATTTTAGCGTTACCAAGCAAGTAGAAAATGTGTTTTCTTTAGATTTTTTATTACAAACACTTTAATGTTTCAAGTGTCCATGTTGACATAAGTTGCAAATGAATTGAGTAAACTCGTTTTTGTCTCAATGACATTTGTTTTAAAATTGTGACCCGTAATTTAATTTATATTAATTTATGAAACGTGAAAATACTATACGAGTTTTCATGTTTTATATCTAGCGACGACTTAAATCTTTCCTAATGATATCACGACATAAAAATTTCATGTTGCCTTTACACAGAGCCTACAGAGATATACATATTTTTTCCGAATAACACAGTGGACAGATATTGAGAGGGTGATTTTTATAAAAATTAAGCGAAGACTCCAATTTTAATACAGTTATCTATTAATTTATCTTTTTAATTCTACCCTGACATTAATTTACGTATAATGGTGACTATCAAGACTAAGTTATTAAAATTCTAATTTTTTTGCTCAGTTATTACGTATAGTTGAAAGAACGAAGAATTTAAAAACTGGTTTTTGGACGCGGAACAAATATTTCAATGTACGTGTTAATAAATTATTTTAATTATGTATTTTGGCACAACGTGGAATTGAAAGCGAATATGGTGTGTGGAATAATTTGAAACCAGCCATGTTTAACAAGCTCGCGTTTTCGCGAAAAAAACCGTGTATATTTTTGAGTTTCATCCGAGCTCCATTTAGTAATACCGTTTGTAGGCATTTTATGTATGAAATTACTGAGCTGGAAAATTCAAATGTGCATATGGCTACGTAAAATTGCAGGAAACATAATTTTGCCACCGTTTCTTACTCGAAATACGGTGTCTTTTTAACTTTCGTTGAAAAAAAGGAACTTACTGACATTGACTTTTCGCCTGATAAAGTGCGACCACTGTTTATTCCGCCATACATTGGATTATGTTGTAGGTACCTAGTCTTAGCAATACTTCATACAAAGTCGAACCTATTTACCTATGTATAATACACTTAAACTACTCAACTTTTAATATTACGTGTAAAATTTATATTTAGTCACATTATTGTAATTTATTATATGTATCATCGTTACGTATATAATTTTGAACATCAGATGACTCGGGATGTATGGACAACACGCCGTATGCAGTACCACTCCATAATCTTGTTCGTTTTGTTCGTTTGCTATTTATTTCATGGACATGGTATTTTCAACTAGAATTATCAAAAAATACCGTCTACATTTAAATATTCATAATTATTGAAGACGAAAAATATAAAACACAACGCTCGTCACGACGAAGACCTATTTGCAATTGTACTTCCATACGTATTTTGTTATAAATATACATTTTAAGTTCTTATGGAATTAGCTATGCAGGTATTTTCATATTTGTCGATAATATTATACTATCGAAACCCAGGGATCAAACCAAACAACAATTTGTGGACTTCAACTACTGAAGTGAATCACAATCTGGTCAAAAAGAAAAATAAAGAAGTTACTCTTTCCAAATCAACTGATAAAATACAACAAATTTTACAATCATAAAAAAAATGTGACCATCAAAACATAACCAGTCCGCTAACAGCGGACAAATAATAAAATATACATCAAAATGTACATAATATAATATCTATTAATAAAAAATATAACATAATGGATTAAGAGTAAGTGGTAGCAATAAATACTATGAGATTCACAGATTTAAAATCTTAACTAACAATACCGAAGTTCACTCGGGCTCCTATTTAAACCTTAGAGCGATTCTAACACGTTTTTGTATATTTTAGTAAAATATTATTGCAATACAAGGTGTGGTTATGGCAACAAAATAAATGCTTAAAGCACATCACCAGCCTGTCCACCCAGCGAACGACACCGAGGCAAGTCCTTCGCACTAAAGGAACATTATTACATAAACCGGGAACCGCTCTCCACAACGAGGGCGACTCCGACGCGAAAACATAAAACTAGTGGATACGAATCGACTAACGCCCGCAGGTCCGTATGGACGTAACACTTCCTCTCACACTATATGATACAGAATCAGTCAAGATTTCCTATACGGCGTCGCGGACACCTTACGTAGGGACCTTGTTCACTTTGAGTAGGTCGTTGGAGCCCTTGTCGATGGGCATCTTCATCGGGTCGTGATGGTGGGTCACGTGGTGGCCGTGGTGCTGACTCTCCAGCTTGGCTTGCTTCTCTTGCTGCTGCTGCTTCATTCTCTCCTGCTCCTCTCTGTCTCTGCGCGCTTGCTCGTTGATCTCCTTCACTGCTCGTAGCTCCTTCTTTAACTTCATGCGTCGATTCTGGAACCATATTTTGATCTGTCTCTCTGTGAGGCAGAGCGCGTGTGCGATCTCTATCCTGCGTCGGCGTGTCAGATAGTGGTTGAAGTGGAATTCCTTTTCTAGTTCTAGCGTTTGGAATCTTGTGTAAGTCTGTCTGCCCCGCCTTCGTGGACATCCGTTTGGTCCTGGAAACAAAGAGAAAAACATTATTAGACATTCAGTTTTATTAACAAATTAATAATACATGGGGTATAAAAACAACGTTAATCTGAAATAAATTATATGTAACGGTTAAATTGGAGTTTTTAAAATCGATTTATAGCATCATATATCACGTTCCAACAGCTTCGATTCGCAAAAGGCTTCGAGAGAAAACATTAAATTTCACTTTTATACCATTTTAGATTTTAATGGCTCATTGATATTTTATAGCGCAGTAAAGTTAATTTTAGAGTTATCCGCTACTGAGACCAACCTCGATGGAAATTAATCACAGAGCGCCGAAGGAGCGCAGCCCTCACGGGTATCGATGGGTACGGACGGCACAACGTACGGGTTCTGTGTCGACTGTATGTCGTCCCGGCCGTAAGGTTGTGCTTACAATAAAAATAAGTAAAACCAATATCGCCAAGAAGCAAAAAAGTAACGGAAAGGGTTAGAAGCCAACGGTCCGCGAACAATAGTGTCCTTTCTAAAAAGGAATCGCTACAAAAAAGTCAGGGATCCGTAAAGAAGGGTTGCGCAACTTTCTAATGCTTTGTAAGGTGTCCCTTTATTATGTTCCTGTAGAAGACGTTTTCTTAGAAATCGTGAAAGTTTACCCTTTCGCGTCGTAACAATCTCATACGTAACATTTAAGATTTTAACGGTTCATTTAACTTTAATTATAATACCTACCTATGAATTCAATAAAGGCGAATTCTCATCCAACATACGCGTCGTAAAGTCAAGTATACATAGACAGGTAAATACCGAGTTCCACAAAGCGATCGGGTCCCAAGACTGGTTTTTGAGTCAGCCAATAAATAAGGTAAGATAAATAGCCTTCCCACCGTGTATAAAATTGATAGCGGACCAACAGTGTCTCGGAATTCTCGGCCGTGTAGGCTGGCCTTATTTACCTGATTGCTTTAAAAGAATACAGATACGATATAATGGGTTATTTTAATTGGTGTACAAACACTTTAAATTGTTGCGCGTTGAATTAAGTAAGGCGATCTGAAATGTAACTTAATTAAGTAATTATTCTATAATTATCATTCCTAGACGTTGTTTGAATGTGCCATGATTATTGTACAGTTTTAATTACAAAGAAGAAAATGGATTCATTTATTTATTTCCTTCGTACTGTTTCTTTCCCACATTACCTACATGCCTACATTTAATTTCTGTTATGCGCTTTCCATAACCTATCAAATATGCATACGATTAAGTTTGTTGTCTTTCTTTAATTCCATTGACGATAATATCAGTATTTTCTTAATCAAACACAAACGAATCGTATAATTAAAATGTAAATTTCGAATTGGTTCGTAGTAAGTAAGCTTAAATGAAAGTAATCACCTTTTAAATATTTAATACTATAAGAGGGCACGAAGTAACCCAATATTTTATTTAACAATGTGAATTTATGTTCAATAATAAAAAAATAAAATTTTATTCTACTTTTTCACTTTGCTCATTACAAAGTAAAAAATATGCAGTAACTAAATAAATCAAGTGACTCGCCCGAAAGTCTGATACCACGTTTACATGAGCTATAAATTAACGAAACTGCATTTTTACTGCCGCAATAACATTTATGGTTCGTGCTTATTTCAACAAAAACTTAAAAACTGTTTAAAATGTCATAAACAGACAATGGAATAATTATACAAGTGTGGTTAGACGACCAAGGATAGATAATGCTCGTACGATAGAGCGAGAGAGCGATAGACATTCTAATTTTAAAAAGCAAAGATGGAACCCAAAACACAATACACGTATCCCAATAATGCGATTACAGTGAAAGGTCGTAAGTGATGTCCGATGATGCGACAAAGGATCCTTCTGCTTTATGGGGTAGAGTCCAAAATCAGATAACAGGAGGGTGAGTGTGAACGTTTTTTGTCGGGGTCGGCGATATGTTAGGCAGGTTCACCCTTCGTACGGTCGCCATGACAACGGACGTTAAGGCACCTCCCGTCAGCTGGCTTCCATTATTCTCTACAGTATTGTTGTCGCGAAGAGGTTTGACTATCGCGACGTATTATACCTGTAAAGAGCTCATCTTTTTTAATGGGAACTTGGGAACCACCAAATGTTCTCATGATAGGAGATAACAATCACACCGAATACTTCACAGGATATAGTCCGTCAACCTCATTTGCATTGCTTTTCTGTAATTGGCGTCTGATCTGATAAATCTATTTTGGAATAAAAAGGATATTTTTAACGTTTTGTTTGTAGCTCTTGATAATAAATTGTTGGTTCCTAATCTCGAGATTAGAAAAAGAGGATCGGGGGTTAAAAAGACACTGGCATGGACACGATATATCTCTGAGAGCAAGGTATAGCATTAATTAGAGCCTTACATTGTGGGCCGACACCGGCGCGGACAATAAACATACTGCGACATGACCCGGCTCTTACTCTGCCTTTTTTCTTCGAAATAAATCTCACGGAATGCAGCATATTTATTATTTTATTTAACTTGCCCGCCTTTGTACAAACCCGTTCCATGTATTTGATTAATGCTCACCCGTCGGATCGGGATATTAAAGGTCTGATTGTGAATTATAACAGAATTTTTGTCCAGTAAGAGCGTTATTTATGGAACGAGTAAGCCATGGTCAGTGTATCAGATTTGTGGAAGCCATGCACAGTTAACTGAGGCAGAGAAAATATGGCCTGAGAGACGCGTTACGTTACCGAGGTGCTTGATGCGTTTATGCCAGACGAAATTATGTTTATAGCGCGTTTGAGTGATGCAAGTATGTGTAAATAATTTGGAGATAAAACTGGATCATATAATTAAAAGCTGGCCATAAAGCCGGCTGTAAAAGAAATCGATAGCATTATTAAGTATAGCTTATATCAATTAAATGAACATTAAAAGCTTTAAGGGCTGTAGCGGCGTGTCGGCGACACCGCACTTTATTGGCTCGTAATTCGCGAATCGTCGTAAACTCTCGTGTGCGTTCGGGACGCCATCTTAAAATAGTTCGTGTTCGAAATTCAAATGTAGACTCTCTCCTATTGTTACCGGATCGATGTTTGACGTTTTGTAGTGTTGTGATGTGCAGTTTCCTGCGCTTTAAGCGCTTAAGTTCTAGATGCGGAAAGCTGTTTTGAATACAATGCGAAATCTTCCTTTGATCTAATTGTAGCTGAGGAAGTCTTTCGGTCTTATTTCATCATGACTAATAAGTATACGTACCTAAATAGGTATTATTAAAGTCCATTATCATAAAGGTTTTCAAAACAACACACAGTACAATTACACAAAAAAATCGTTAAAAACATGTTTACCTAAAGTTAAACGACCAACTTAAAACAACGTTTCCAAATCGCATGATAAAATTATTTTAAATAACAACGCGTGACAATCGATTTTCTTGCATACATTGTTATTATCGATACCGTAACTGAGTAACGATATTATCGATGCTTTTCTTACAATTAGTGTGAATCGATCCTATGACGAAATGATTAAACGGCACGCACTATCGTAGTTAAAAGACAAAATCTCTATAGCACTATAACGCATAAAAAACTAGTTTTGTTTCGGTATAATTATTATGGAGGTCCATTGTATGAGGTCGTGGAGTTCCGTTAGTATTCAGGCAATTAATTGAACGTGGTACGTTTTAAATTAGAATAGGAGCGTTTAATTTGTGTTAACAGGCCTATTGACACTATTTTCGCTTAATTAGGTAAGTACGTAATTTATAGACTTTGATTTAAATAATGAAATGTTTACCGGATGTTTTGTTTATTGAAACGAACTAGGTATAACAAAGCTCTAAGTGATTTATAACCTTAGTATAACGCGAATGTTGAGTGCAAGTACATATCACACTTGGTCGTGTCGGAAAGAACTATTTTCACTCATTGTGAGTGACTGCTAAATCATCACAATCACAATGTTGTTCTGTGCCTCGCGTAGGACATTGCCTTTACCGTAGGGCTGGCCAACTCCATAGAAGGTATCCGAAAAACGTCGCTAAATTTCGTGACCAGAATTTTAATGCGTTCTACTTTAATAGATAATATCGTTGATTCTTTAGTTTCAAACTGATATAAATTATGTGATACTAATGCTATGTTATGCGTGGCATGTGTCACAGAATCTTGGGCTGGTTATCGTGACCAGTATCTGGGTATTATAACTTCTAAACGAGATGAGAAACGGTGCCCTTTGCCCTGGCACCTATCTGAGTTTTCGAGTTAAATTTCTATAGTCAATGTTGAATAAACAAAAAGTTTATTACAGTGAAATCAATTTATAATATGTAGGTAAATGTATAGAGGTAAACTTCACCTACTTGAGTTGTTTCTAGTCTAGGCAAGTTAGGTAGCATGTCATTGAAGTAAGGAAAACAACTGAGGGGGAAGTCGCAAACATATTTTCCCTATCTCCGACTCTGAGAAACTTTGTCTTTGACAAAACATCATAAGTTTTTGGTGGATAAGATAAAGTCCGAAACTGGAAACTGTGGCGGTACAAAATTTTGGGGAAAACTTTGAAGTTAAATTTTATTTGAGGTGTTTGTAACAGAACGTTATTTAGGTATAAAAAGGCACACAAATTAAAGAATCACAAAATTAAAGTCTTCTTTTAACCCATGGGAAGAAGGCGTGAGTTTATATAGGTATTTTTTTTTTATCTTTATCAATAAAATCTTTTCTGTTGACACGGAAAAATCGACTAAGTTATCGGTAGGAAGTTAATTTATTTCACCGGAAACCCAAAATTCAAAAAATTTCGACACAGGAAGTAATTATAATTCTATTCTACATATATTTCACTTTTAATAACGTATATATTCGATATTTTTTGTTAAGCGACATCCCTATGCCAGTTGCGCACACGCACAGTGGTGTATTCAAGCGAAACAATCTTTGATCCAGGGGCGGCGCGCCTTGATGACGTCACTATTATTCATCCCGACTAACTGACTGTTAACTAAGTACTAAAAAACATGCATTATGTAGGTGTGTTATGTGTGTAGGGGAGATCTGATCATTTGATAAGAACACAATAAGTACGTGGAATTGGACAATTTGGTGCTTTAAACTAATTTTTGATACGATTTTGGGCATTCGATAAATGACCATTAAGTATCGAATTATTGGCCGTTTATCGAATGCCTAAAGTTAGAGTTATATTAAGAGAGCCTTTTCCTATTATTAATGTCCCATGTCATGTTAAAAATCGCCACTTTTCGCGCTAACCGCGCTAAGGATGAATTTCATCAATGAAACTGAACGCGACTAGCACATCTAAACCGCGTTCACCGTTGTGGAATATTGACACTCTCTGATGACAGTGACAGCTCTTGAACGCTGTTCAGAAATGCTAATCGCGTTCAGTTTAATTGCTAAATTCACCCTACTTAAGTCTCTCCTCTACAAAATTTGATCTTCATTGATTATGATGGAGATATCATATAGTCAATGAAGATCAATAGAAACCGAAAGACTGTTGATTACAAATGCAGTCAGTTAATAGGCAAACAGAAGCCAATCATTGTTCATTTCATTAGGCGCTCAACTACCATGACATGACTGATTGAATAATTACGATACAATTTAGTAATTGATCTAAGTACCTATTTGTAAGAAGGTAATTCATGCAAGATCAATTGGCAGGAAAAATGTAGCAAGAAAATCTTCAGTGCTCCATTAAGACAATTTAGGTACAAACGATTTGTTTTTATTAAGCCTTAATAGATAGGTAAATATAGCACACATAACTAATCTATATCAAACCTGTACTATCCGAATTAATGAAATGAGGAATTTTTAAAAAAAAAAATCTGATAGCGGACATTCAAGAGATTAAGTTAGTCAGAGGTGTGCCACAGGGACACCCACTTTCGCCATTATGTTTATGTCCCTTAAGTAATAGGTGATGAGCCCATTGCCATCAACCGGGCACAAATCCAGTCTCCGGTTATCTACTGAGAAATTCCAAATAAAAAAATCCGTTACCAATGGTACAGCTATAGGTAAATATCTACCTACTAGAAACGTTTTCGAAAAGGATATGTTTAAGGAATGTAAGGATACTCCTTAATTAATCAATTACTAATTAAATTCAAATGAGAAACAAATTAGGATTCATAGAACATCAATTAAACATGGAAATTAAACCTGTCGTCACTTTTGACGTGGAATCGATGAGTGGAACAAGTTCTAAGTCTTGGAGCTCACCTGCTTGCAATGAGCTGAAAACATTGTGTAAACATGACGATAGATGAACCACAGTCTGACACAAATACAGACCATCACAGGAAAATAGCACTCTGACCACAACACAGCATGTGTTGGTCAAAGTGGTCAGTTTTGCTTTTTTCGTCTTCTACATGTTTTCTTGTGTAGCAAGCTTTATTCTTTTCTGAGCTGAGGTCTTATTATTTAGATATTTACGGGAATGTATTACCGGGATATAAAGTATCCTGTGTTAATCCAGGTCATGGTATACCCATGTGCCAAACTTCATCCAAATCCGTTCAGCAGTTTTAACGTGAAGGCGTTACAAACAAACAAATAAAATAACTCAATATCACATTTACTGAAAAAAAAAAATATACATTTAGCGCTGAATGAATTTAATGATTTTGTGGTGGCAGCGGGTCTTAGTAAGCATTCGTAAGTTGATACTATTTAATAATAATTTCTGTTGAACTTAGTCACAGGTATATTGCATATGAGGATATAAATGTCGATTGTCTATGTTGGGTATATTAAAACTTATCATTGGTATTACCCACGTGAGGGGAAAATCTCGCGAAATCAGTATTTATTAAACTCCTTGAAGTATCTACTGGTAAAACAACTGCAAGATGTACCTAATAGACAAGCGATCAACACTTTGGAATGAGTTTGTAGTTATGCAAGTAAGCAAATAAAATAAATAAATATAAGTACTTACAAACACTAAGTACTGTGCAGATATAATATTGTTATTTTGCAACCGATCAGGTACCTGTCAGGCAGGTAGGCACGTATTTGCATAATTATAAAGGTTGAATTACTTAGATAATGTATTCATTTGCAACAATGTAAGGAACTAAGTAGGTATACAGAAACCGATAAAATATTATAAGACGCGGTATAACGCTTTCCTTGTGTTCTTGTGTTCTTGTTGTACTCTTTGATGTCGTGAAATATAGGCGTTTCTGGCTAATGTTGTGAGAGGTTGTGCATTAGAAATATACTGTTTTGTGAGCTTGGGATGTAAAGTAATTGTTACAGAACTATCAAGCCACTTGTTGTAACTAAGTGATAACGAGATATTCGTTGGTTTATTAAATAATTGTCTAAAAGCAAACCACAATATGATTAATTGAACCTTTTTGAAATGCAAGAATGCCTGAATATCAGTTTGTTGAAGTTTTGTATCACGAAACGCAATAGAATTTTCTTAATTAATAGGGATGATGATTTAAAATTGATTTTTGCCCGACATGTTCCTAGATTATTAAAAAAATGGACATGAATTTTTCTTATTTTACGTAATCAAAAGATTACGGTGATACATTGAGTTAAAATGTGGCATGTCGTCACTGCTTGCTAGTTTTATACGTAGTTTGTAGTAGTTGTGACGTAGCGAGCTCCCACTACCCAACTTTAACGAACCTTATCTAAGTAATTTTTATTAATAAGTATCATAAACCAAAAAATAATTGTCTAATATTTTTTTATTATCTGAGTGGCGGACTAAATAGAATTTGTTTTTTTTTTTCACCTAGGAAAGTCCCTAATAAAAGGAGTGATAATTCCAGGCATCAAGTGATAATAATAATAATAATAGGCCGGGACCATTAATTATTAATACCAAAAGAAGAAAAAAAAAAGAAGCTGTTACGCAAACCTTATTCAATGATATCCATTGTGTGCCTGAAATCTCTTCGTATAGAAGGACTTACTCATACATAGTTTAAAATTAAAATAGAAATAACGTCATGTGTTTGTTGTTCGTTTTATTTACGACCTGACTTTGACGACTGTTTTACTGAAAATTGCTTCATTTACCTACCTATTCAGATGACTACCCTAGTTACGTAGTACGTGTGAACTACGCAGGTGCCAACATTTTTGAAAGATTTGAGTAAGATAACAGTGGTTTTTAAGTCAGGAATTAAGGTTTAAGGAACGTGCTTACAATTGTTCAGCTGAAACGCGATTAATCGTGAAAATTCGGAAAAGTCTCACACGAAAAAAAGTATTGCAATAACCTAGTGCCGAAAACATGGCTGTAACAAAGAGATCGTAAGTGTCCTGAATATTGCTTACCTATGGATCGATACCGGGTTCTTATAAACTACCGAACGCACAATAACCCAGTCATAATCGGCACGAAAAAATATTTTTTTTTTTTTTTTTTTTTTGAGGGTGGGAAATCATCAAATAACTTCTCCCGCTCTGGGTGGAGCGGGAGGGCGTGTCAGACTTTTACTGACTAAAACCCACCCGTGTTCCTTCAGTTGCCTATGCCAGGGCCGCGGTAACCCTTTCAGACAACCCGCGACCCCAGCGGCGTCGGCCCTATTGGGCCCCGTCACTTGCTGACATCTCTTTGAGGCGCGCGTGGAACACGACGCGCCGTCGACTCGGGCCTGGTCCTTACCGGACAGCGAGCTACCCGCTGCTCACCGTCCGCAGGCCCGCGCCTACGGTGGCCGGAGATCGCCCCGCGATTCCCGCCGCCCAGGGCGTCTCCTGCGGCGACTGAGGGCGTGAGGCTGCCTCTCCCTCACGCGTTCCGCCTCCTCCTTCGCGAGCATCACTGCTTCGCAGAAGGAGGTGACGGCCTCCCATGCACTCTCGCTCCGCACCATGGCCTGGACCAGGCTCGGACGCGAGAGATCGCCGCCGCCGATCGCCTCCGTGAGAACACGGCGGTGCTCTGCCCAAGCCGGGCAGACCTCCACTGTATGCTCCACCGTGTCCTCCGGGCGATCTACACAATGGAAACACCCGGGCGTTTCCTCCCGCCTTATGCGAAACAGGAACCTCCCGAAACAACCGTGTCCGGTGAGGACCTGCGTCAGGCGGAAGGTGAGGACGCCGTGGCGCCTCTCTAACCACTCCTCAAAGAGGGGACTTATCGCCGCTATTGTGGCGTGCCCAGCGCTGGGTTGCGACAGTCGCGCTCTCCATGCCGCCATGAGATCCCGCCGGAGCTCTGTCCGCTGTACCGTGATTTCTCGCGGCAGCGGAGTTACGCCCCGGCGCTTCGCCTCCTCGCGCCACTCCCACACGTGCGCGAGGACCTTTGCCTCCAGATCCCACGGCGGCAATCCGGCAAGGAGGCTCGCCGCCTCCCGGGAGACCGTGCGGTATCCCCGGACTAGCCGGATGGCCATGACCCTCTGGGACGCGTTCAACCTGCCGGCTGGTCCCAGCCTTAGGGAATACTAAAAAACGCGTCCTTAAGGTATATTTTTCAAAAAAGGTAAAACTTGGGTATAGACTACTATACCCAAGTTTGCAACACTGAAAACCTTGTGCTACTCCCATGGTGCTCGAAAAACTGCGAAATTCTGACACTTCTCAAGTTTTCAGTGTTGCAAACTTGGGTATAGACTACTATACCCAAGTTTGCAACACTGAAAACCTTGTGCTACTCCCATGGTGCTCGAAAAACTGCGAAATTCTGACACTTGTTTCAGTTCTTTTTTGAAAAATATACCTTAAGGACGCGTTTTTTAGTATCTTTGTACTATATTGTGGTGAAGCAAACTAAATTTGGTACAATTTGAGCCTAACTAAAGTACTCCAGGTCTATTGATTGCGAAAATACAGCTAGTCAAAGATGGGCACTTTTTTCCAAAAGTAAAAAAATATACATAGGGTCATTTGCCAAGACACGTACCGGCTAATGGTCCTAGAGAAAAGTCATCAAATAAGAATTTTTATAGAATTAAATTGGCTTTAAGTTAATTCTAAAGTGATGAAATAAACTCTGGACAGACGTGTACTTCCAGAAAGGCGGCACAGGTGGATCAGAGTGCGTCTAAAATCCAACAAATTCTTTAACATGTGGAGAAATGCAGGTTCCACGAGGAACGGTTTTGTTCCTGCATGCCATCAGTGGGTGTGACACCACCTCTGCCCTTTCTGGCAAGGCACCATGAAGCGGTGCAACGTTCTAAAAGGAGGCACCAGTTTTAAATTAAATTAAAGCTAATTTAATTTTCTACAAATTAATTTTTATGACTCTAGGACCATTTTTGTTTAAGTAAAATTGTTAAAGAGCTGTGGATTTTGTAATAAATAAATAAATTAGTTCAGCCGGTACATGTCTTGGCAAATGACCCTATCGACAATTTTTCACTTTTTTTTGGAAGTGCCCATATTTGACTAGCTGTATCTTCCCAACCAATAAACCTAGATAGTGATTTCGTTAGGCTTAAATTTACCAAATTTAGTTTGCTTCACCAAAATATACCTAGTACAAAAATACTTAAAAACGCGTCCTTAATGTATATTAAAAAAAAAAAAACTGAAACAAGTGCCAGAATTTCGCAGTTTCCAGCAAACTTGGGTAAAGACTACTCTCAGGGGACCTAACGTCATTTATAAAAAAATCATAGTTACTTGCGCATTTGCTATGTTTATTTATTTATTGACTGGGCTACAATAGTATCCGTTAGAAGATAACGTTTTTGCTCATGAACAGTTTCGTAACACTTTCTGAATAAAACACCCGACAATGAGAAAATTAAATATTTTACGAGTTTACCGTATAAAATGATAATCCGCTGAACCCAAATGCATTCATTGCATATGTAATTTATGTTTCTTAATTACATTTATCTAACAATCTAAAGATAAAACAAAGATTACACAATTAAATTAGTATTTTATTATGTGCGTACTCGTCATTAAGATATTATAAAAATAAATTCTTGTGTTTATAATAAAGGTGTATGCACTTTGTATGCGGCTATGCGTACCTATATTGTTGAATAATTTATTTCTTCTAAGAATTGTCGCTGTAGGTCGTGTTAAGTTATTCTAGAAGGCACAGGAGAGTGTCTGCGAATGTCTTTGTCTGTTTGTCTATAAGGGATTAACTCGAAAATAGCCGCTTTGCCTGACTTGAAATCTATCGAATAATTTATAGACGAATCGCTTAAAATGCACCATGCATCGCTTTCGGTGCCATCAGTCTGGCATTTAAATCATAAGTTGTCAAACTGTTTGGATTGAAATGAGTCAATTACTAACTTTTTCGCTGGTCTAAAGCTACTTTCGAATCTCGCCTCCATATTTCTATGAAACTTTAGCTTGCTGATAACATCTTATTTTCACTACATAGTAAACGACGTTCTCAAAAATATTTACAACATATGGGACCTATCGTAATCCCGATTCGCACATGACCGGTTCCTTATGTATTGAGTTGTCCCTTGAGCGTCATCACAAAATATAAGCAAGGGTTGGCAACGGCATGAGCGTAATTTTATACATAGCTTAGTAAGGAACACTTTTTGGCTTCAGCCTTAAGGAATAACCAACTCTATTGCGTTTAACCAGAGTTCAAAATTGATTGTTGATTGAAAAAGGTAAGAAGCATTGTATTCTATCTTTCTATGGATTAAATTTTACGATTACGGCAAAGCTTTTGATTGAAAAAAGTTTTTTGGAGTAGGCTCAGGCATTTTGAAGAAACTAGTTTTTACCACACACGAGTTCAGAACTCCTGAATAACGAATATGGAAGTACGCATAAGTACGAGTTTAATTTTGATCTAGTAAGTAAGTATGAAATCAGTCACTTTATCTCTTGCTTGAGAGAACACAGTCCTCAAACACAAACACCAGATTTAGATCAGTCCTCGCTAATTATCTCAACAACTTTGACCGCGAAAGGAACTCAACACTCAACATTATCCTTGTTCGTCTCAACAAGTCCATACGTGGTCAGTACATTCACACTATTATATTGTATGCCCGAGTTAAGTGCAGCTGCATCTTACAAACGCACAAACGAACTAACAGCCACAGACAACCTGATTTAAAGCAGGTCGACGCCCCTTGCTCTCTCCACTTAAGGACCTTCAGTCCTCACGATCAAGCCTGTTTGTCAAATATGCTTGACGTAATGGGACTGTTAGTGATTTGTAGATTATGCTGTGCAGTTATCTAATTGAAGGCAATAGACGTGGATCGATTTATTGTAATTGGTTGTTGAGTTTGGAATGGCAGATTATTTGAGTTGTGTGAATGTGTTTTATTGATTTGGTAGGGTAGCATTTGGAGTGGGTTGAAGGTTTTGAGAATGGGTAAAGTGTGAAAGATTATGATCTTGTTTGTGTATCCTTAAAGATTTATGATCTTAGTTAGTAGGGAGGTACCCAGTAGGGCTAGACAAATGGCATTCTCTTTGGAGCGGTTCTATTTTTACAATCACTATCGGCGTATCTCTATGGAAGTTATCGTTGGTCGCTGTCGATTCGTTGAGCTATGATCACGTGACATTTCGATAGCTTATAAATGTCAAACCCGTTCATTTTTTGACGTTTCTATTAGCGCCATCGCTAATCGAATATCACTTTTTCTAGGCCCTCAGTTTTCTTTATTGTGCCTTCTTCGGCCAATCTGTCAGAGTCGAATGGGATAACATATAAAAAAAGAAGTAGGTACTTTATTACCTAGGTTTTCATGTAGGATATCAGAATCTGGCAATTTATCAAAGAAAAAAATACATACAACTTCTGCTTAAAGTTCTTTCTCACGTTTTTCTTACTCAGTTCGAAATGAAAGTAGATACTATCCTATATATAATTCCCAGTTCTCTCCGTGTGCCTACAGAATTCAGAGAGATCTATTGGATAGTTCTTACTTCTTACGTAATTGGATAAGAAGCTTCTGACTCGCTTTCCTTCACCTGGCAGTGTTACATAAGTCATGACGATAAGTACCTATCTGCAATATCTTTCAACATACGTCTTGAAAGGTAAAATGTATAGGTAGGTAGATGTAGGTAGGACATGATACATTCAATAATGCATAAATTGATGAGTCTTTAATAGAGAGTAAAGTTGGTACTGAAAATGTAATGTCAGGAAAATTAATTGCCAAGCAAATTGACCGTACAAACTGTCAACTTAAATTACCTATAACGCGGCAAAATGATGTAGAGTATCAATCTGCTTAACAATACATTTTCCTGATTGTTTCCTAATTCTATAATTAAATCGTGAACCTTTAGATCAATTTGTTCTTTGATTTATACCCATCTTGGAAAGTAAATAATTTATTTACTTTTTTTAAACTTATTGGAATTAGATTATGTGTTGTCTACATATTGAAATTACTTTTTTCAGTCGTCTTTACGAGCCACCCTAAGAACATAAGCTTCAAATACAATGTTTTTCTATAACTCAAAGATTTGCGTTGGCTTGTATTTCAAATCCTAGGCAAGCAAAATTATTCAGTTCACTCCATCATAAATTTTCTTGATCGTTCGTTTGCTTTGCGGATATTACGGTACGCAAGTACCTATAAACTTTATAGAAATAACTATTTTAACTGTATGTATACGTTAATTAGTAGCTGATTAGCATAATAAGCGAGTGATAATTACATGCTGTTATGGTATACTATGTTTACGTTCCCTTTCTATATAATTTGACTGCTTGAACATCAGTAAAGTATTCACGGTATTTTGTATGTAGGTAGATATAAAGGTTTTAAGATTCCGTAGTAATGTAATAAACGTTTTTTTCATTTTCAAAACATGCTCTATTATAGGTATAATTATACGTATTTATATGGTAATTTTCTCGAGCTTTACGATCCTACAAATTAAATTCGAAACAGTTTATTATCAAAGCTATTTTTGCGAACTTGCAAAATATTTGTAGTTTGAAACAGTGAACTGTTTCGCAAATACAATATGAAACTGCATTATTACCTACCTATTTAAATTGTTACCATTAAATATAACTCCAAATGAAAACACAGGGGCAATTCCCGTATTTGTAACAAGTTCGCAATCTCATTTCAGTCTCAATCTGTCAAAAATTGTGTAGCGTTTACCTACATTTTTGACGTTTGATGGTCGCCGAAATGAGATTGCGACTTAAATTTGAACGTTTTTAGGTACGAGATTGAGCCAAGATTAGCCTTCTGTTCGAGAGTTGGGCATTGCCTTAGAAAGAAAAGTGAGAAACGATTTAAAAGCGTTGTGTTAAGAGACATAACAGCGTCCTCCGCAAAACCCATTGTTATACTATTTCTACAGCAATAAATTACCCAACGTATAAATAATTACACAGACTAAAATTACAATATTTCACAGTTATAAATACGAAATACGGTAGGTCATAGCAATTAAGGTAAATCGTAAATCACCAGTAATAACATTTTGTCGGTAATCGAAAATTTAATTAATTTTCGTGCAGTTTCACTCATTAGGTACATACAGGTCGCATTAAATACATCCATAATCATCACCTAGCCTATAACGTCTTATGCCTTAGCCTATATATCTTATATGTATAACGTTCCTACTGCTGGGGCACGGGCCTCCTTTCTGTGAGTGGGTGTGGGCTGTAAATCAGCACACGGGCCCAGTGCGGGCTGGTAGATGTCGTATGTCTTCATTTTTATAAAAATGAAACGGTATTAAGGGCAATCTAGTCGCTCATTCTTCCATACAAACGTAGTTTGGTGATTACTCGTCTGTTTTTCGGTGTAGGTACGTTCAAAACTAAAAATTATTTAAATTTTTCTCGTCATTATCTACTAGCCCTTTATGGAAGCAAAATCTTAAAAAAAATATTGGTTTGGAAGTTATGATCGTCGAAACTTCCATGTTTAAACACTAATTTGAACACATCTTTGAGCGTAAATAAATAGCTCGTGAAGTATGAAAATGGTAAAATTGTTAACGTACAGGGATAGATTAGATAATTTATTAAAAAATTCAAAAAACTTTACTTTAAATAAATACATCCAATAGTTTCTTCATAATATCTAAACGACCAAAGGTCGTGAAATTGTATGCGCTCGTTTTCGCATCGTCTGTTTCAATAGATACATAAAAACTAAATAAATAAATACTAAATAAATAAAACTGAATAAATAAAAAACTTTTTTACAAAAACAAAAACCGACTTCCAAAAAAAAGACTACAAAGTGAAAAATAACTTTAATTTCGGAAGTCGGTGTCTTTGGATCTGTATTTTAGTTTTTTGCCACCGACTTCCGAAATTAAAGTTATTTTTCACTTTGTAGTCTTTTTTTTGGAAGTCGGTTTTTGTTTTTGTAAAAAAGTTTTTATTTTTCACTTTTTAGTGGTTCAGTTTGTAATTTATCTAAGTTATAATAACCCAATGTCAGCTGCTCATCACGTTTTACAAAATGTTGCATTTCCCGATGCAGGGCCGTTAATTGTTGAGGAGTTCTCCTAGTAAGAACCAGGAGAAATGGAGCTCATGGTGAAGTCACCATTACCATTATTTTGACGAGCATTTAAACCATATTAAAGTAATCGAATCGCAACCTGTTATATACTTAGATATAATTGAGTATTTCCGATGGCCCTCTGTGGTCTTCATCATCAGTTCCAGCTCACCGAATGGTACTTTCCGATAGCAAATGCACGAGTTACTATAAAAAATACCGAAATCGATATAGGTGTGCCCATAAAATTTGAGGGTTTCTCTCGATTTCCATGGGATCCCATCATCAGATCCTGACTTGATGATCATGGGACCACTTGGGACGTATACCCTTTCGAACAAAAAAAGAAAAATCCAAATCGGTCTAGCCATTTTCGAGTAATCGGGGAACATACATAAAAAAAAAAAGAAAAAAAAAAAAAAGGTTCCGACGAATTGAGAACCTCCTCCTTTTGGAAGTCGGTTAAAAATATAAAACGGTGATTATGGCTGTCTAGTTTGACGTGCGAGATAGAAGACTCTCACGCGCATTGGAACTAAACGCGCTTCGTTTAAATGTAGATTTATGATAAAATGCTGTACCTACTTAAATCAATTTTTAGCTTAGTAAGTTTCTAAACTATTTAAAGCAAATTTTACTGCACATTATGGAACTGGAATCGTATAAAACAGAAAATAGACGGTGCTACTTTGGAAATTTTTTCCATAGAAAAAATTTACAAGGACCTAATGTTGTTTCTGTTTTAGTACAGCAGTAGAAAATATAGTCAAATAACACATATAGAAAATCTAAATGATTTAACAATACATATTGGTTTTATAGGAATTTTAAAAAAAAATTATCGATGTATTCCCTTAAATACATAAAAAACCGGCCAAGTGCGTGTCGGACTTTTAGGGTTCTGTACCAAATTTGATTTAACAATATATTGATATTTGTTAGTAAATTTTACGTACCTATATTAAACATTATCACCAAACAAGTCAATCGGTACAAAATTTTGTAAAAAAAACTGACTTTGGTGGCTTCTCATTACTTTGTTTTCCAATATTTTTTAAAACAAAAAAATACAGTATTTATCATCTACTCAACGTGTTCTAAACAACCATACCCCCACTCGATGGCGTAGGTCAAGTTTTTTTTGTTTTGCGAACCCCCTTAAAAACATTTAAAAAAAAATTGACAATTTGTTTGGCTTTGGGTCAACAAGATGTTTATACTGTGAAAATTTGGAGACGGTCGCTTCAACCGTTTGGCTGTAAAACCAGTGTGACAGACGACGGACTGACGGACACGTGAGTGACAGCAATAGGGATCCGTTTGGAATTCGGGATACGGAACCCTAAAAAGGTACAATTACAAAGTTTTAATATTAGTAGCAACTAAGTAATTAAAACTCAATAAAACCTCACGTAAATATAAACATTAAAAACTCCAATAACTATAATCTTCAATGACTCAATTACCTATACATAATAATGAACAGCGGATACAGAAGAGTTCTGCAGATTGTTAGTACCTACATAGTAGTTACAAAACGCTATTTATTAAAGGTACTTCGCCCGTACATTGTGAACGTTATGACAGTCATTATTGAAATGGATTACTTTATTCGAGATAAATAGGTCAAGCGGTATCGCAATCGACATATAATGTTCGATTTAATTAGTCTGAATGTTTCCATTATCAAGTCACCTACACATAATTGTACCTACAGTAATATTTAAGCGAGGTATTAAAGGAAATGGTGATTCTATCAGCTGTTTGTATTCTGGGTTGCAGGCTTGCAGGGGCCGACGATGAAGGTCTAATAGATACTTCTATGTGTATTATATCTAAGTTGGTTAGTTTAATGACAGATTAATACAGATAGGACACTCCGCAGTTTCGGTATGAAGCTACAAGTACGCGGCAGGCTCATCTCGCTGGGTCAATTCAGTGTGGGCTGCCGCGCACCGGGCCGGGTCGCACGTTAGTTCGATACTCACTCGCGCACCGCGATGTAAAAGAAGACAACCCTAACGAGTCAGAAGGTATAAGAGTTACGCGAGAGAAAAAGAGGCAACTTGTAAGTGAATAAGCGTTGTGCGACCTGAATTGCACTTTATTTGTCGTAGCAAGAGTCGCTTTTTATTTAAATGATTTTGCGGAGTGTACCATCTGTATGTATAATCTGTGATTTAATAGCTATGACACACAGTGTGTGGTCTCTGGTTAGGAATAGATAAGTTAACTGTTTACGTAGTAGATGTTACTATGGCAGAAACTCGTATCTACGATTAAGTATTGAGTTTGACGCAATCACAATAACAGTAGGTAGTACCTACTTATTTAGAATGTTATTATTATGTAGACCAAAATTTCTAATTTTATATTTGTAATCCATAATCCTTATTTCCTTTATTTCATTTATGTACATATCATTTACATTTTTAAATATTTTTATAAGAACAAAAATAAAAAAAAACATAAAAAAATATAAAAATAGTACCCCACCGATATCGGGAACAGGGTAAGTAATAATAATCCTCTTTATTATGTAGACCAAAATTTATAATTTTATATTTGTAATCCATAATTTATATTTTAGAAATGACATAGGGTGACGCAATGGGCGGTCTTTAGACTTATTTCTGTCCTTTAGAACAATATGATTACGCCCGTAGGTAGATATTATTTCACGACATTTTTTGGTAACAATCGAAAAATGATTGTTTTGTGTAGGTCAAACGACAGCTGCTACGCCGATCTGCTACGGAAGTCGTAGCGGACGCTACGGATTTTGCTACGCAATACCTTTAAAATCAATAGTAAATATTACTTTCCATACTTTAGCTAATGATGATATGAGGAGCTCGTGGCTATGTAATAACAGCCGCACGGGTCGATCCATCAGGTTAAGCTACGCTTGGCGGGGTTGGGCAGTGGATGGGTGACCATCTTTACATACCGAGACTCCTCCGTGCCTCGGAAAGCACGTTAAGCCGTTTGTACCGGCTGTCAATCGTGGATGTTTGACAGTCGTTACGGGTCGTCAGAAGCCCGAAAGTCTGACAACCAGTCTTACCAAGGGGTATTGGTATTACCCATGTACCTACTGGGTTGTGGAGGTCAGATAGGCAGTCGCTCCATGTAAAATACTGGTATTCAGCTGCAACCGGGTAGACTGGAAGCTGACCCCAATGTAGTTGGGAAAAGGCTAGGCAGATTGACTTTAGCTAATGATACTATTGGAACTAAAACAGTAGTTTATGTTACGAGATACCGCATTTAGCAACTATTACATAAAGTTTTATCTCATATTAGATATATTTCTATCATAAAACCAGTTTGTATTAGCCGCTCGCTATATTATATATTTGATCGAGTTCTCGACAGTTATGTATTCAATCAATTTTGTTATATTTAAAGAGTGAAAACGCACTCGGTGGGAAGGCTGCCGCGGTAAAACTTGTTAGGAACCCAATCCGCTGCAGATTTGGTAAATTGTACCTGTTTACAATGCGTCAACATTGTGTAGTATTAGCCGCTGCAATCCAACTGCCTAGTGCGTTAACCTTTTAACATGAATTGAAAGTTGTAAATAAGTGTGTCGCGGACATCTGCTTAACAAAAAGGAAAAGTCAACATAAACGTTCAGGTATTTACGTAGTACCTACAGATAGTTAATACTGATAATAAGTTTCTTATAAGTAAACTAACTGTGAGAATAACTTTAACGTTAACTCAAGGCTTAAGGGGTAAACAGTGGGACAGCTGCATTCGTCTCGATTTATAGTCACAGCCCAACAGAAATAAAAATACATAATAATGAATCTCAAACACAATATTTTGTAACACGGAGTTATCTAAGGGATTAAAATGGTGAAGACGCTTTCTATAAATAACATCGAAACTCTGCTTATCCCGACAACGAATTTAAAAGCTGACTGTACTGGCCAGAAAGAAAAAAAAAACAAAACTGGACCACACATAAAAGTAAACGTCCTTGAAAAAAAAAAACTAATTTCAAAAATAGAAACTGTATCATCACTGACCTACTCTGATTATTTTAAAACTACTCAAATAGTAGACTAGACTCGGTCTTAGATAAAATCTCCATAATATGCAACGTTGTAAGTACAGCCAACAAAATAGATTGGTATGCAGGCCAGAAATAATAGTATATTATGCAATTAGTGAATAAAGGACGGATTTAAAGCGAGGGCCATAGATGAATCACGAGCTAGTGAAGGATTCTAACGATTGAATCACGACCGTAGGGAGTGATTCATCATGATTGAATCACGAGCGTAGCGAGTGATTCAAGTGTTAGAATCCTGAGCGACGCGAGCGATTCATGGCCCTCAATATAAATCCGTTTTATTCAAGAGTTGCATACTATACTTTATACCATGACTACGAGAAAAAGAAAGATTTAAGTGAAAATATACATATAATGAAGAAAAAGTAAAGTTAAATTGGCTTTGATGTAAACCAGCCGTGATTTTTTGGGTAGCAAGCTTTCCACTATATCGGCCGCCCTCTCTTTCACAAACTCAGGTGTTAACACATCTTCATCACTAGAATGCATTTTTAATCGATTAGAACAACACTAAACAAACACAAAATTAAAGATTAAAGTAACACTAAACTTTGTGTTCGTACAACTTACAGTATTCAAAATAGCGCCAATTTACTAAGGACAGCAAAGAACACAAAACAGTTTTTATTCTAATGCTAAACTCCTTGTCGAAAATGTCGACCAATCAAATTGAATTTAGAACACACCAATATAGGTCGACTACACAGATTACACTTACACTAGATACGGCAAGCCACGACCAAGCGTGCCCTGCATGTTCGACTGTTCGTACTAAAAAAAGTCTGTTAGCTCAGTGACGCTTAGTGATTGAAACAATTCTGTTTACTTTGAGCACATCACTAAATGGCTGGGGTGAAGTTATCGTAGGTATAAAAAAGATGACACGTTCGGTTTTCATACAATCTAATAACGTGCCGCATTTAGCATAGGTTCTTTAAATCTGTGGTCGAATACATTGGTGTGTTCCATTTTCAAACATCAAAACAGTGAGTAAAAGTGCTTTTTATTCACTGTTTTCAGTGAATAAAATGAGCTTTTTAGAGGGGGAATGGTATAAACATCATTCTTTACACTACGCACATAAAATTAACACAGCGTAACGTAGGTAATGCACGTTTTAATTCTTCAATTTATGATACACTCAGGCGAACTATGTCTAAGATTTTTACTAATGAGTGCATACAACATGGTTTGAAAATGTGTTGTAAAAAAAGTATTCGGTACAACTCACACAACATTGTTTCAAAAACATGCTCTGGTGTAGTGGAGCATAGTTTCATACTCTCAATTTGAGTGTGAAACGAGTTTCCAGCAACAAAAAATGGGGCTGTAGCGTGCATGTCTCTTTTGTTGACTCTACACAAGTTGTATCAGCGAGTCGCAGTCTAACAAGCTTCCTATTTAAGAGCGAGGGGAGCACAAGCGCATACTTTTGACAGAAAGTTATCTCTGAAGCATAGATCATTGACATGCCATGAAGTGTTCTCAGTAGCCTTCCAAACTGGTTTGTATGTAAAGAAGTCACTCGTAACGTTTGCGGAATGGCCGATGAAGAACGCTTCTGGAGAACTCGTGCGCACGAATTTTTTGAGATTTTGTGACTCACGAATTTTAGTGTTTTAGTGTTTGTAGATTTTTTTTTGTGAACTAGTGGTGCAGCTGTTTACGTCAAACGACCATTTTGATTGCGTCCGGTGGTTTTATGACGACTATCATGCAGTGGCGTGCACAGAGATTTCAGACAGGGTATGCACGGCTAAAATGAAAACAAAAACAAACTACATAATAAGTTTTTTTTTAACAAACTAATAAGTTGTTTTTTCCCCGACCGTTTGTTTTACCCGACCCCATCTACCCTACCTTACTCTTACCCTGACTCTTACCGCACCGGCGGCGCCATTGGCTTCGCATGATGTTTGTTTGCGACCACCGCGAATACTCAGCTAAATTATTTTAATCAGAATATCCGACAACGGTCCAAACATTATTTTATCTTGATTTGTAAACAAAAAAAGCAAGGTATACAATACAATGTGTTTGTATGTGGGTACACAACATGTTAGCCAGCTTAGAGTAATTAGTCTATGTTAGCCAGTAATAATTATCATAAAACTTTTTTTTGAAAATAACAAGAAGCATTACTTACTTACCTATCTTTTTTTTTTGAGCTAAATCAAACCTTCCATTTACAATCAATTTATCCTCAAAAGATAACGTCGAAAAAGTGCAAGATTTAGATTTAAGTAAGTTAAACACACTTCGGTGGCATAGGAATCACAGGATCACAGGTTTATTCACAGATTACTTACTTTATTTTTTTACAATAAGTAGGTGTTTATTAATGTTATTACTTAGACAGTCAATCAAGTGATTGACAAGAAAAACAATCAAAACATTATGGCTAAAAAACAAACATTCAAACATTGCAAGTTGAATGAAAGCTTGTAAAAACTGTACAATTACAAACTAAAACGAACGAATTTTGGTCAATCCGACCAAAAAAAGTTGATCCTCTGTAATCAACAACTAAGCGATGCTTTTACGGCTTCTCAATTTGGACGGGTTGCAATGTAAGCTCTGCTTCCAGAATTCAAACACGCGCACACATTTTCACGCACACAGTGACACTTTTGCTGTGTACTACACGAGATGCGTTGTATGAAAAATAAGCACTGCTAGTTACTGCTTTTGCTCACGGGAGCGCTGCCTGCGCGGTGTTCGCCGCTTGCTCCAGGAAGTTAGTTCCAATAATAAGTAATAGATGGCACGAAATCGCGTTGTAAACGGTGAGATGGTGACTATGGTTAGATTTATAAAATAATTACCACGATTTTTCTTGAGTTATAGTTATTTATCATTTAAAGGGGCATGTATGTATGGGACTACAGGGTATGCAGAGCTTATTTGCATGTATGGAGTGCACGCCACTGCTATCATGTGGTTTATTTTTTTAATTTTAATAAAAATGTGTTTTTAATTTAGATTTCAACCCGAAAAATAAAAGAAACAGTCTGTTTAAATCAATGATTTTAGGTGTTAGAAATCAAACAAATAATCTAAAATTAATTGATTCTTAGCTAGATTTGGATATAGATAAACTATCCTCGTTAAAATGCGAAAATATTTCGACTGTATACACAAGGGAATGCACTACCGGGATACCGGGATCCCGCGTGCATTATGCGGGACTAATCCCGATTGAAAAGTTAGCGGAATTCCGCGGTACTGCCGGGATTACGGAGAAACGAAGTTTATCGCGATCGCGTGTGAACTGAACAACCTGGAAGCAGATACAGAAACTTCATCATCAGCACCACTCTCACCTCAAGATGAGCTCAAACTCTGACTTTGACCAGTATGAAAAGTTCTGGAACTGGAAGAACACCCCATCAACCTCGATCCAGCAATAGTAATGTTGAGGTTTTGGATAAAGGAGATGAATTATTTCGAGTCTGGTGGATTAAAAGACAAATACCTTCAATTCACCTTTAATTAATTAATGACGATTGTTGCTGCCCATCGTGACTAGCGTAGAAGCAGAAGAGCCATTTTTGCTACTGGCTACCTAGTTTGTAAGGTTAGGAACCGTTTAACCGACGACAAAAATTAATATTTTATCTTTTTTGCGCAGTTATTTTCAAAATAATATTTAAGTTTCTTGTGTTTCCTTGAGATGTTTATGTTACTATGTCTTTATGTCTAAAAATATTAATAAAATATTTAATTTAAATTACAACCCTTAAAATAAGGACTAAAGAATATATAATTAATTTTAGAAGTATACGTCCACCGTGCAGGACCCCGCAAATACCTACCTGGATCCCGCGGAATATAGCAAGGTCACTCCCGTAAATATCGAGATTGATCGTACTTATGTATTTAAAAATCCACATTTTCAGTTACGGTACAAACTATATTCAAACGTCATAATAAAATTAAACGCTTACTGCGGCATGCGCTTAAAACTAAAGCTACCTAATTAATTTAGTAAACGCACTCGTTTTAGTAGCACTAACACAAACGCCACTGAATTGCTTTCGAACCCAAGTTTACATAATTCAAGCAACTCACTAATTGCCACAACGATGCCTCGCTCTAGACAAAAAAACACCGAGTCGGTGCATGTGAGTGCAAGTTATAATTACATTGCTTCCAAACGCCAAATCCCACAGAACGTAATTATACAAAGTCTGCACAGGACGCCCGCCCACCTGACAAAAGACAAAACTCCAACCGACACACAAACAATTCCAGCCACTATCTCGAAACACATAAGGATCATTTCAGCTCTGTTAAAAATAATAGGGGAATTTTCAGCAAGGATTTCCCCCTTTTAAGCTACGTCTGAAATATACGTTAGCGACACAAATAAAATAGGTGCAGTCTACCGCCCACCGCAATGTAGGGATTAATTCGCTTTGCCTCTGATGTTTTAATTAAGAACTTTTTGCATTCTTCCACTGCTGACTCAGGCAACAGTGCCTCCGCTTCTATGCATGTCTCTTTTGTTGACTATACCTACGTGCTAACAGTTCATGTGTTCAAACGAATTGTTTTATTTAATTCTAAGCCCCGAATGTTTGAAATACAAGTACCGAACACAACTGACTTACAGTGCTTTAATTTTTTTCGACGTCATTATTTATATTAAGAGCCCACGTGTTAACACTATAACAGGATGTTTGAAACACCAAATTGCTTCGCTAAGAACATACTTCATTTCCTATTAGATATAATTTGTGAGTATTCGTGTTTGTAGATAAGCCGCTGGTTCGTAAGCACACTCATGGCTCAGAAAGCGTTATTTTGATAATATATATTAATGTGAAGTGGTCGTATATTCTCATCGCAAGAGGAGAGGGCCGTTTTATTTTTGAAAATGACTCCATCAGTCACAGATAACGTTCCAGGGGCGTCACAAAAAAAAAACTCTAATGCCCCGTATTAAGTGTCACGTACAGTTTTTGAAGTAACTAAATATTGTTCAGTTCACTTTACTGGATATTTTTGTGACGTTATTGTTATTTAAATGAGTGAGCGTCGTAATTGATTTATGAACAAGCAACACTAGAAAACCATCTTGCTTCATAATAATACCATTCTATGAGATGGCATAAAATAAAACAGTCAACACATCTCGTTAGACTTCACTTTTTTCCTCCATTTTAATAGAACTAGATTATATATTTGACATCAAATTATTATTGCATTCACAAAATAAAATATATTGTACTTTGGCAAAAAATATGATTAACAACTTCATAATTAATTGATTTCAAACCAGTTCCAGACTTGCTGAAATCAGACTAATAAATAACACGGCAAACACAAAAAGAAAATGAGAATTATTAATATAAAATAACATGAATAGAACTCTTACACGGGAGCAATAAGGAAAAACAAAAACGAAGACCGTACACAATAAACAAATGTGTTATAACCAATTACAGTTTTTACAACAGTGGTTTATTGTAATTAAAAATATTATCGTCGCATATATTAAGAAATATTAGCACTTAAATGCCATTGTACGTTGTAAAAATCCGAAAGAAGTTATGAATCACAGTGACGCTCGATGTAGGTAGCCTCCGTTTGTTCGCAGCGATATTTTTCCGAGCAAACATCGTTTTTACTTCTCACGTAATTGAGTCCAGAATACAACAGCACAGAGTCATCCGAGCGTACATTATTGTATTAGGTATATCGGTCGCACAATAAAAGAGCTTTTAAAAACATCGTGTGGTATCTCTGCGGCCATACAGACGCTCGTGTTACGCGTTGTTTTGAAAGCGCATAGACCGATTACGATTACGTTTCCAACGAAGTGTCGACTTCGGGTTACGTTTTATACCGTCATTTGAATCTCTCGCTCGGATGTTTGGTCCGAAACGCTCGTTCATTAGCATTTTATGACTGATACGACCGATAAAAGTGTAATAAGACGCATTCAGCGGGTCATATGATGTGATAGACGCCCCGGACCGGCACTCTGGCACACACGAGAGGAAGTTGGCACTACATTATTGGACCATAGTCATTCACTTCGACGCATTCTGATTCACTGAGTGGGAATTATTGTACATTTCACATGTTTTGATGCAGATTTTGTTTGTTTTATGCGCTCGAGTAAGCTAATATTTGAGTCTTGTACTGTATATTCTCAATCACCGTGACTAATAAATTGCGGTAGGTATAATATTCGCAAAACATTTTCTACCTGAAGGGCTCACACACATTCCAAAAAGGCTTCCGTGAAGAAAGAAGCCGAACATTAAAAGTAAATTAACTGAGCTTATAAAATAATTCAGTAAAGTAAATAAACATGAAATTTAAATTGTAATAAAATCGTTCACCACTTCACAGGGCGCATGTTGCATCGTAATTGCTTCATCGTCGCGTTTGAGAAACATACATAAATGAACCATTCATATGCTCTGAATATCATCTGATATCCGTTCATTCAGTTGGTAAGTATAAGGAGGTGTATACGTGTATGTTGATGGAGTCCCAAATTATCGGAAGACTCTTTGAAGTTTCCCCAATGTTAATGTCAATGTCTATGCCAAAAATGTTCACGCTGAACTTGAAGTAAATGGTCCGATGGTCGACACTTAGAGCCGATTAAAAGATCAGCTTATAGGTCCGATTCTCGTAGTCAAGGCAGTTCTGGACAGGTGATACCTTTCCGTGCGACATCTGCCAGCGGGCCGATTGTCCACGCTTCGATCCGTCCTGAATGGCTCACACCCCCAGATAGACGTAAAGTCAAACAGACCAGGGGCGCGGAAGATCGTAAAGTTTTTTAGAACGTCTCTCGACAAAACGCGAATCGTAAAAGTAATTGGAGCCCATTCATATTAATAGACATTTACGAGGTCTACACCATAAAACAGAGATTGTCATCACGACTTACGCAATATTAGTGCGAATAGGCGATCATGTCGTATTAATTCGTATTGTTAGCTGAATAGCTTTTTATTGGCATTAAATCATATACACCGGATATGTTTTTATGAATATTTAGTGGAGTTCGTTGAAATTGGCACGATTTCTAAAAAAATTGTCTCCGAATGTCATACAGAAGGGCGTTGATTATGATATTAATCGCGTTTATTTTATATCGACACATCTGTCGCGTGGTGCGTCGTATCGGGAGTGTCATATATACTTTACTGTTATGACGTAGTATATAGATATGCCGCGTTTCCCCGATCACAGATAAATAGAAAGGACATTAGGCTCGCAGCTGTCGCTCGGCTACCTCCTCTGGGACTCTCGCAATTTTCCTACCCTTAGTTTAATTCGAATCCTGAAAGGTTTTCCTCCGAATATTTATTATTATATCTTTATTAACGTTCGCGTTTCGTTTCGTCTCGTTTATTGCGAATAAGATTTGTGTTCCGGATTTGTTCGGTGAGCGTCAGAGTGATAGTTTTTATGTGTTGTTTTATGTTCGAAAGCTAATAAAAAATGCACCTGTCTAATAAATATCAGCCGCGAACGTGTTGCGATAACAGGGCTACACTCTCGCAGTTATAAATTATGCCTGTGGGTGGATAACTTGGAGTTTTAAGTCCGAATTTCGGAATGATTCAGTGTCAGTTTTAAAATATTCATATTTTTTAAGGCTAGATGTTACGACACGATCTTGTGAGCAATGTCAAACTAAACGTGTGAATGAAACTGTAAATAAATAAATTAATTGAATTCGTAGAAGTTTGTTATTTAAAAACATCGATAAAGTTTGTTTACATAACGTTGCTAGGGCGGTTCCATTGTAAGTAAGTACGTTATCAGCTAACAATAACAATCTCTTTATAATGAATAATTGTAACACTTTTAGGAACCATTCACTGACTACTTCCTAATATGAATCGGTAAAACTATTGTTTCACCTTCTCTATGCAGATATTAACATAAATGTCTTCCTTTAAAACCGAAAAATAATTCATAGTAACTGGCATCCAATTTCAAAGAATTCAGAATCATACTCCCGCTCGAATTGCGATACGTGTGCGTATCTAATAGGTAATCTAATTACGCCGCGAACCTGAGTGCCTTCTAATATTTTATTCGAACCCTCTCCCGCTTGTTTATATCAGCCATATTTTAAGTCGAAACGCAATATCGTAACGTAATTTAAAACGAATTAGTTTACCCCTGCAGAGTTCCCAAATTTGAATACCGCATGGATGCTCGCGCCCCATCACATAGGTACGATACCTTTAAAAAACAAAGGGCGCAATGCTGTTATATTTTATAATTTCAACCCCGCCCACCCCTGTCGAGAAGCGAAAATGTTTTTTAGAATAGACCCCCCTAATGTACCGAATGTCTAGGTAGAGAGCTTTCGCACAAAAATGAGTGCTTTTATCTGCGGAGAAATTGTTGTTTCGTCTGATAGTGTTGCGGAATACGACTATTTAATAGCTCCACTCTTTGGAAGAGGAGAGCATTATTCTATCTTCTTAGGTCTCGAGTATCTAGTTGATCAGAAATGGGCTCGTCTGTACTATCGACTTAGCACTTTACTCGTAAGTAGTCGTAAGTTTGGGGGAAGTGCGTAACATTTCAGAGTCTATTTCACGGTAGGTAGGTAACGGCTGCCGAGTGTGTGAAACGCTTCCAATTACAAAACTAAATCCGAAAACAAATTGCTTGCCGACCACATTATCCCCAGTGGTTCACCCCACGGTCAGACTGGCCAAAAATGGCGGCTGCTACTAATAACTCCCGTTCGGACAGGGCGGAGCGAAGGGGTGTTATGGGGTTGCAAACATGCAAATTTAATTTGCTCGCATGCACCCAGGCGGTCGCCGCCGACAGAGCTCGTTAGCTCGTCTATTGTACACTTATTAATTCAACTGTATAATTTATGGCTATACAATTTTCAACGTCGGAACACTGTGCCTTGGGTGCATAAATTGTTTTAATTGAAAGTTAATGCGGGCGGAGATACAGTGGAGATTATCTTTAATGCTGGATATCTACTATTTTTAATTAAGGATAAGGTTCACTGTATATCAATTAGTGAACTAGTAAAATATACCCACATGTAGTTACCCATGTAGGGACTTAGGGCAAAGGAGTAGGATTAATAAAAAAAAATCCAAACCCAAAATGTTTCGTATGTAAGAGATCGAACAGTAAATAAAAAACATTATGTTGTATAAAACCAACTTTCTATGATCGCTGAAATCTAGGCAAACAAAGAATACTGATCTCGTATACAAAGCCTGAAGTCCTATTTGTAACTCTACCTAAAGAAGATAGAGTCGAAAATCTGTTAGCACGAGCGTAATGTTTTAAAGTTCACAAGTATATATCGTTAACGTGCTCCGAATGAATAATACCATTTTACATAAAAGACGTTTCAGTAGGAATTTGCAAATTAATGAAAAATTGGTATCTGTGAATGAGCAATGAAACTGCTATGGGTTTCTATTGCATTGCGGTGTCCTTTGCTACGAAATTTCATTGCAATTTCTCCAGCATCTAAGCTGTTGAAAGGCTCATAGGAGACCATCGTGTTATTTTCATAGGTACTTCGTAATTGTCAGTTTAAAGCGTTTTAATTACGGAGTTGCTATTCCAAGGGTGTAATGCGTCCTTAACCGCCCGACGACGGAGCTCCCTTATGTGCTTGTAAACTATGAAAGGGCCACGTTCCGCGCGTGTTGGCGCTTAAAAGGGCCAGTTTCGTGTTTGTATTACTGTGTTAAACAGTCACAGTGTTTACCCAGTTAATTATAAGAGGCTATAATTTAACGTAGGTATTTAGTTCATCGTATAAAATAATTCTGTCCGTCATACATTTTTAATAGACACCGGATGTATGATGAGTTGATGACATGGAAGTGAAAAATATCGCTTTCCTAGTGAATAAATAAAGCAGCTCATGGTCTAGTTTTTTTTTCTCATTTCCACTCGTTTCGATGGAAAGCGCAGAAGGAACTCTAACGTTGATATTAATCACCCCATAAGATACCTCATTCCCGTTACGCTACTTATCTCGTTCATTCAAGTATCTCCTTATAAATCTTAAGTATTTAATGAACCAGAAAATATCTAAGCGCAATTAAGGGGCTTTAATAACTCAAGAAAGCGCTTAATATTTTCCCCCTAGCCCCTCCCCCCCTTGTTATAAGACGAGTGATTAAATCGCGCCTCTCACGCGTTCCAGCGACGCCGTCCGCCATTTGCAATGCCGCAATTATAATTAAAAATTAATCCAGATTCATGAAGTTTCATTAAAATTCTTCTTTGTAATTTTTTGGGTTCTAAATCAAGGCATTAATATGAATGAAAATGTGTTTTAGGGTCTGTTTGTTATGTAAAGTCTTGAAAATACACAACCTACTTCTGAAAGACTGCGCTCGTTTTCTTTGGCTTATCTCTTCTATTTATTTGATGACCAAAATATGCAAAAATGATAGAGAAATTCAAATTACAGGAGTTGTTTAAGGCGCACCTTTACTTACATTACGGGATCGTGATATAAGGCCCTTCACGCAGAGTTTCAAGCACATATAGGCGCTTGGGTAAGCTGTTATGTTCATAAAGCTACACGTGGGATTGCCCAACATACAGTTATGTTAATGTTGGACCTCCCTCACCGGGCCAAAAAGATAGGATTGCAAATTTGCGGCGGACAATTTATGATGGCCGTATACACCCCTCGGGGCGTGGGGGTAAAATAGACCTATTGGCATTTGGGTGAGCTAGGCGCGCTCGTTGTCGGCCAAAATGACCCTAAACATTTTATTTGGTAGCATCGCTATTCACGTAACGTGTTGGAATGGCTCCGACTAATCTTGAGCCACCATTTAGGGGTGTTTTCGCGCGTTTTTCGAATAAATATGTCTGGAGATTACACGCGTTCGCATGGGGCTTTAACGAGAGTGTCTAACATAAAATTATACGTTTTATTTTAGGTATGAGCACCTTGCGTAAATAACGCACATTTTGGTAGAAACAGTAACAAGCGGTTTTAGTCAAAAATATGGAAATGATAACGTGCTATATAGCCAGCTATTTCCAACTGTTAATATTAGTACCCCATTCAGATAGCTATGAGCCCCATCTTAATATTATCAGTATCTTCACAGCTAGGGTAGACGCTTAATCCATAGATTTACATGCTTTTGCACCCCAAGACTACATCACATTACACAGCCGCAGGGTGCAAGAAATTATGCGTTTAGAGTTCGCTCGGATCCCAATTTATTGGCAATCGATTAGCACCAGCCAGAGGGCTTTGTTTAATTGGAGTGCTACCGTGATTAGATTAACAGGATCAATGGCATGCCCCTATTACTTCCTTAAGTAATGAACCAAAAGGTAAATGTATCCACAAACATTTCAGGCGGAAACATTCAACCAGCGCGTACGTAGGTAATGCGGTCTTTTTATCCCCAAGTGCACTTTATCTCTTGTGTTGTATCCGTATGTTTATATCACTCAAACACACAGGGTTAAATTGAATTGGCTAGAGAAACTCCACAGATATGATGGCTATCGATTATCGATATCTAAATATGATAAAACAAAAATAAATTAATTTGATGATGTGTTTTTGGGGCCATCAGCCATCGGTAGTGTAGTCACTTAAAATATCAGTTTTTTTTCGTGTAAACTTCACAGACGGAATGGGTATCGATATCTCAACACCATAAAACAGGTTTTATCAACTCACACTTGCAAATAACAACAAAAAATTATCAAATCCTTTTTTAAATTTTATTTTGTTGTGTTTAGATAAGTATCGATACCTGTCATGTTTGCAGAGTTTCACTAGCTAATTTAATTTGACCCTGTGTATGGAGAAGAAGAGGAACATATTGTGCTCACCACGTACACCAAAATAAGTGCTTATCTGTATTCCCACGTCGATATCTTCCCGAATGTAAATATGACACCCCATAAACTGAATGTTTTATCGGCTGCCACTACCATTCCAATTTATTCTGGTCATTTTTGTCTACTTGAGGGTGACCAATTTTTAGGGGAGAATTTATGAGTTTTATTATGACTGTTTTTGGACTAATACCACCTTGGAACTAAAATCATGTGTCCAGCTTTCGAACGAACAAATGATGTTTACTGAAACCTGCTCCACTCATTGTGAACTGGAAGTTATTGAATCGTTCAAATTGGTTAACTTTACGGGTCACTTCCCAAAGTTAATCAGTTAACAAACAAATTTACAATGTGACGAAGTTTTTCAAAACTGTGACAAAAAACCTTTTGTAAAAGGATTTGTAAAACATAATTAAGTATCATTGTCCGAAGTTAAACAAGTAGCCTTCGTGTGAAACAAAAACAATTATTATGCTACTGCCTGTTTAAATGTTAAGTACTCATACGAAAACGTTCTACATTAAGGGCGGGTTGTTTCACGTCCACTTAACCCACGCGTATACGTCAAAAATGGCGCTAACTATCGTCAAACCAAAAAAAGCGTTGTTTCACAAAATTATGGCCTTAACGTCCGTTACAAATTAACGATTACGTTAACCGGTGCCAAACCCACTGGTTAACGTCATTTTATACTCAAACATCTGCGAGTGCGGTGAACAGTAAAACATTATGGAATCTCTTTTGTTATCTTCGTGTTTATTCGACGATAGCTCATCTAATGATGAAACAAATAGTGTAGAAAGAAAGAAAAAAGTATTTAAAACTCGTGTTAATAACCTAAACCTATGGGACGACCAGGAATTTATTGCAAGATACCGTGTTTCAAAGTAAGTAAGTTGTCTGTTTTTTTTTTTTGAGAATAATTATGTGTTTATATTTCTCAATTAGACGCTGAAACCAGTCTTTCTCAATGTTTGCAAAATTTAAAGCGCGTTCTCTGTAAAAAAAATACCACGTGAAGTCCAAACAGTAACGAGAAACAAGAATTTAGGAAAGTTTAACACATATTATCGTGCTTATCACATTATATACTTACTTTGGTGTAAAAGTATTCATTTTTCTTTAGAATTTAAGAGTTTTAATAAAAGTTGTAAATAATTGTTAGAGGTGGTTTGATAGAAGTACACAATGCTGTGCTTGTCTGCTTGCACTTCACTTCAAAATTTGACGTTAAAACCTAAATGTTGCCATTATATAAATTCTCCCAACCATTTTTACTGGGAAAAGGTATTGCTTTTTACTGGCAACCCTTATAACTTTGACGATCGAATTTTTATGTAATGAAACAACGCTTTGTATTTAACGAACGTTAAACATCTTACGTAGCGTCATTATTTGACGTACGTATGTTACGCTAACCAACCGTTTGAAACAACCGGCCCTAAGTGTCAAGCGACACGTAAAACCCATAAATTTGTATCAGCTTTACAATTTATCAAGTAGATACAGATCGGTATCGTTCAGTAGTCGCGTTCCCGCATTGTAATCCGTTGTTTAGGACAGTATGCGGAGCGAACTAACAAAATATTCCGATCTCGTAGCGAAGTAACGCCCTCAGCCGCCGGCCCCCGCTATTTATACCTCTGTTATTGGCACTCCTTCAATGTCAGACGCACCCTGCGCCTGTCCCCTGATCTCCTAAACCCCACGGATGCCCCTTCCGATCCCTCCAACATACATTACACAACACCACTCGAATACTAACGGCTGTATAAAATTATATCAATTGCATGGATTTTATTGTCAAATTACAATTTCAGATTCGGCACCTCGTATATCATCTGCAGCCAAAGGGTTAGTATTCTAGTCCCCCTCAACTATTTCCCCCAACTACAAAGTAACAGCATCTACCGACTCATTGAAATCTTGTCGTCCATAATGCAGATACGTATCGTAATGTAAACATGGAATTTATCGCGACTCAGTATCCGGTCGGTGGATACTAAGAAACATGCTAAATAACCGGTATTATTTAAAAAAATATAGATAACGCCTTAATTACGCTAAAGGGCTGGCCACTCATACCCGTAGGCATGCTTCATTGATGTATAAAATCGTTTACATTATCGATTATCAAACAGAGCGTATTTTAAGATTACAGATGTAAGCATTACTATTTATATCGAACGATTGAGCTGCAACACGCGTATCATGTTTGACTGCTACTGATGAAAATACGTTGTGTGTTTGTGTATGTATCTGTACACTCATACATTTAAAAGAATTTACTTTACTTTTCTGAATATATATTGACGTAATTTTCATCTCTACTTAGATAAGCAGTAAGAGTTTTCGCAATACTTGATGAAAGCTTCAATTGGGTAGATTATACTTTCTTGGTAACTACTTACATCAATAAATGACTTCTATCCCTACATTCTTTATTTGCAAGAAAAACAACATTTAAAACTGATCTCTTAAAGTACCTTAGTTAAGTCTACCGGAAACTTATGTTAACTGTCAACATAAAGTTATTTAATACAACTTAGGATCCCATAGATAATATTATATATAAAAGTAAAGATGTAGAGTAGGTACCTATATCGCGTACATCCGGACCAAATAAAATTTCCTTTACATAAATAATAAGAATTACGAATAAGTAACAAGTCGTGGGTGGTAACCACTTGTAATTAACAATTCTTGATTACAGTTTTCCGAGCCTCATTTCCATAAACCGTAGGCTATACGAGCGAGGCCTAGATTAAATCCATAATTCATGTTCGCAACATGAAAGCAACATGAGAATGACATTGCAGATGCCATATACCTAGATAAAGTCATTAAATTGTTTTAATTATTAATTCGAGTGGAATACACTAAAGGTCTGAAGCAAAGGCGGCTGACCTCAAAAGGCAGGCGCGTCAAAAATCTCCGTATCGTACAATTAAGCTTCTCTACAATAAAATCACGTTTTAATTTCTTATTAGTGGCGATTAAATTACTTTAAACGTCGCCGTAATTGGCCGCAGCGAGCCAAAGTTTCTTATTCCAGGCAGGATGAAGCGAAGTGATTTTTCTTGTAAATAAACAACAAAAAATGTCGCAGGTATTCCTTTTGTACTTTGTGAGCGGGAATGTAAATTTTTGGGTCACGATTTATAGTTAATTATGACGTCATTTGTTATGTATAACGAGGAAGTGGACTATTTTTTGACAGTGTGACAACGTCATAAAAGTTGTTACACAGTTTCATAATATTTTAATATGCATATCGAGGCATCCGTTTGATTTTACAAAACTTTTGACATAAATCTGAACGAAATGTTCGCATTAATTTTTATTAGTCTCTCTAGTAGGACGGAACAAGAAACAAAAAAAAAGTGGTTTATTTATAGTCTGTACGGCGAAGTAAAAATAATGTGTGAGACAGCCATATTGTATTTTATAAAAGAATGAATGTCTATTGACTACGAAGCTTTATACTGTAAAAGATTTAGGTATACCTACTGAACTTTTAAGTGATTACAATAACTTCTGGTTTTATAAAACTTATGTTATTGTGTATGTTTATGTTTTTGATCAGTCAGTGATCAGAGGGGCAATTCTCGTATTTTTAACAACGTTCGCAATCTCATCTCAGTCTCAATCTGTCAAAAATTGTTAATAATAGCGTTTACCTACATTTTTGACATTTGATTGACGCTGGTGATTGGTTTGTGTCAGATTGTGAACGTTTTTAGTACGAGAATTGGCCATCTGATATCCTACAGTGTCTAACCGTTACTAGAAGCATAATAAGGGTACCTACCTACATAGTTAACTATGTTTCATAAAGCTAAAGCAGTACGTAGGTATATGCATTATCATAATCCAAAAGTTCTTCTTTGAAACAAAAACGACCAAAATTAAAAGATCGATGCCACTCCATGGTCCACCATCGTATTGTAAAGAAACAAAACAACCTGACACGATACGATCCGAACAATGCCGAGCCCGTATCGAGCCCGAGGTGTCGCCCTGCAAAAGGCCTTACAAAGGTGAAACGTACCCACACTCTCCCCCACCATATATTAAGATCCCTATCTGAGATTTACGAAGCTCGCTGTGACCGCGATTGTATCTTTTAGATTAATGCGCAAGAGTGTCGTACAGCCCTAACTGCCTGTAGGTAACATTACCTGCCGTTTCTTTCTACACCTTATTTACTGATTTAATGCAACTTGTTGTAACTACAATATTTGATGTTTACTGATAACACGCGTGGTTAACGGCCCATTAACAATTATCAACCGACTGTATGTGAATGTAGAAATTATTCAATAATCTAGGTAATATACACACCTATCATAGGTTTACAGGTTTTGATTGGAAATGGGTTTTTAAATAGACAATTTAGATTTTTCTATGATGAACGAATTATGCGTGTAAGTTTGTGTACTTTGCGTGCTTTATGATTGTTGAAGATTAGACCGTTTACCTTCATAAGTATCAATGAGGAATTAAATATTCGTAAACATTGTAGGTACACCTACAATTATTTTACAGAGAATGTGCACCTATAAACCTTCGAGATCGCATAATACTTATAGCAATGGTCGGGAGCTTAGAACATAATCGTAGTTTACATCTATTTTCCATAACCGTTCGAGCTTAGTGGCATGAAATGTCAGTAAATCACCTGCGGGCATGTCGCCCGGCTTCCTCGTACGTGTGTAATGCGCAACTCTGGTCAGCGAGCCAATTTGTTTTTATTGAGACTACCCTCGAGTTATGCAAGCAAACTGGTCGGAAACGCTGAGCCCGCTGTAAACAAACTTAAACGCGACTAATATACGCTGACCTCTGAGGAACTACGACGCATTACCAATTGGGCGGGAACATGCGGGTCAGTACGATCCGGCTCTGGTCGCCAGGTCCACCTTTAATCTCGAAGCGAATGTTTTCACAAGCGTCCGCGTTTGGCCTCCGAGGCCGCGGTCAGACGTGTGTAAACAATACTCTACGTTAATAGAGATATAAATTGTACGCATTCCATTTAATCCCTTTGAGAGCAATCGACGACGCCTATAGCGTTAGTGCGTTGCCAAACGCGTTATCGGACGGAACAGACGTGCTGCCACAATGTTTCTTGTGTGTGGACTTTCCGACTTTGGGCCTCGCTTTTGTGTAACAAACGTCAGATCAAACTCTCCAGGGTACTCCGAGCGATCCTAAACCAACGTATAACATGTAACGAGCATAAAGCGCGCGATTTATTTGTAGCGCCACACATTCTTAGTAATGATAGCGTCAATTTTGAAATAACCAATAAACTGTCTAGAACGTAACATTAGCATTAATTGGTACCTAAATTTCAAGTCATAGTAGACGAATAAAATAAATTCGTAGTAGCAAACTGGCAGACGGCATCGCATCTATATTAGCATAACGTAGTACGGCATAAACGGAGCAAAGTAAAGCTTTCAGAAAGTTCGACGTACTGTTGAACAATGCCTCCGTTCACATTCTTGTAGCTATTGAGTCACGTCTGTGAGCGTTATGTACTAATAACACTCTGTATAACGTACATAGCCCTATATACCTATAACTGCGCAAAACATTGTTGTTCACTACATGATTTCGAATGAAAATTAGCTGTTTTATACATATAAATAAATATGGAATATGTTATCTGATCTCAAGATGTATAAATCAGTCATACAGAATACACGTATCATTAATTCAGCGGAGTAATGTATTATACATTTTTATTATTTATTTATTTTGAGTTCCAGTTAAATGAGTTGACTGTTAAATGTTTATGTGCAAACGCTATTTATAACACTAGGTATCTACACTTTTTTAACCTTGCTGATTTACCTAACCGTATTGCAAATCATTTCGACATTCTGAAAAATTAAAAGAAACCTACATTTTGTTCAGAAAGTTAATATTTAAATATAAATAAAAAATAAATATCCTTGGACATTTCACACAACGCCATCTAGTCCCAAGCTAAGCAACCTAATGCTTTTGTTATGGTAACGAGATAGCTGATAAACTACTTAAGTATATACATTTTTTTTTTTGTAAATACAAACATATTATCGATAGAAAAACACCCAGACTCGGAACAAATACTTGTAGGTCGTACAAATATTTGTTCCGTGCGGGAATCGAACCCGCGACATGCTGCGCAGCAGTCAATCGCTCAACCACTGCGCCAACCATATCGTCGATAATGATGTGATGCCAATCACGTCTTTTGTACTAATAACATATCTCGATTCCGTACATCTACGAAAACTTGGCAATGATCAAGACACAAGAACGCCTGCATTCATTATTCATTTGTTTCAGTTAATACATATTAATTAAATACAATTTCCAATTAATCTATCGCAAGAAAATGTTGGTTGAATGGACAAAATGGATATATTTACATGATAACACGTTTATTTGTATGGATGGGAGTTTATTCATAGCATTATTCCGTATTATGTGACTGTGCCAGCATTCATGATGTTAATAGTGAGACGGATAGGTTTACCTACTCGCGAAGTGTAGTTGGCAATGCTTTTACATAATGAGGGAGAATCTTAAATTTTACTGTTTAAGTATTTCTACTAAACAAACTATTTTTTGCTACTTATCAATCTTTATAGGTACTAGGTTAGCTAAAAGGCGAATTGGGCGGGAATAAGAGTAAATTACTTCCACATGCGAAAAAAGAGGGCGCAACAATGAGCTGGAACCAAAATAAAAACGGCAAACTAAATAAAAAGTGTTCAAAAATAAATTGAGGTAGGTATCTACCAAAACTGTTTTCAGCGAAAGTTTTCAATTACCTAATAGGTACGCACATTTTGAATGCAGTTTGCAAAGAAATTACATATGGTTTTAGAATACAGAAAAAAATATATAAAAAAGTAGAGATCTTTCGGAATTAAATTCTTTCGAGGAAATTTAAATCAATTGCGTTTTCCTTCAGTATTTTTTGGATATATATCCAAAAATTAAATCCATACCTACATAGGTACTGTATACCTAATAGTGAAATACTTAAATGGTTACGAAAAAGACCCAAATTTATTTTAGTACCGCCTTGCAATTACACTTACCATTTTAAATGTACATTTATGGATAAACACCGTAAGATTCGGTAATCAAAATGTTTTACAGTTGCTGGTGTAAATATGACCCAACCCAAATATACCACATACCTACTCAATTTTCCCTCACTAGCAAAACTTAGAAAAGTGAAGAAAATTTTCAGAAGAAAACCTTGCCATTCTATATGTAAGAGAAAACCCTATGGATAAGTAAGTATAGTTACAAAACAAAATAGTAATAGGCATTCATGCATGTGACTGTACTTCACAATCACAGTAATGTTTGAATGCATAGCTTGCACCAGCTCCGAGTGCGAAATGTATTATTTAGCGAATTTTAAACAAAACACGTTGATCGATAGGCTGGCTGCTAATAAAATATTAGTTTTATGCCAACAGGACGCAAATTAAAATTGCAAAGTGATACCTTTTAAATATACACATTATCGTATAAAATAAACTGAAGGTTTGAACTTTTGTGTAAAAACCTTATCTCATGCCTATCTATTGAATGTTTTAAATGCTGAATACGATGCGTTTTTATGGAAGCTATATAGCTATTAGTACCTACAATATAACGTATAAGTACCTATAAGAGGAAGAAGGCAAGGTCAGTAAATGTCTTTGTATGGGTTTCATTCGCATTCTAAGAATATTATTTAATTCTACGAATTAACAAGCTGTGGAATGAAAAAAATATGCAAAATTAGTTCTAACGTACGCTGAAATAATAGCTGGATTCGAGAACCAAAATTTAAAACGGAGGCATGTTCTGTCGTGATTTCCTCTTGCACCAAAAAATTCCAAGAAACTTGTTAAGTCCAAAAAGTGTCGACATCGTACGTGGTCCGTTTGCAGTATTAATAAAATCATTAGCCCGCTCCATTTCCTCGAACCCAATGAAATATGAGGCTCAAGTACATTCAGCACTGTTTATATAATTTAAAGAACCAGTTTCATTCATAAAGTGTAATAAAGAAATTAATCTACGCTTTGTTTGTTTTCATAGTCAGATCAGACTATCAATTTTGTAGAATAACAGTAACTAGCCGGCAGGCGGCACGCGTACAATTAATATATCAAAACCTTCCTCAAAAACGTCTAAGTGCTGATTGAAATCGTACCAAAATCTATCGAGTAATTTTCGAGATTATCCTGAACATACATACTGACAGACAGACGCGTTGGGGAACTGTTTTTTACGGGTGGTGTTGAAGTGCAAGATGGTTTTACTGCTTTTATATAGCGTAAAAATGTTTAAAGACCTCGATATAATTCACGTGTAAACAAGTAGTGTTAATGATTTGGAAAAAATATATGTTATATTAGAGCAATGTTTTTCTATCTATAATATGTATGTATTTACAAAAAAAAAAAAAAAATGTATATAAGTAGTTTATCAGCCATCTCGTTACCATAACACAAGCATTAGGTTGCTTAGCTTGGGACTAGATGGCGTTGTGTGAAATGTCCAAGGATATTTATTTATTATATTTATTTATTTATTTAATGTCTTAATAACATAACATGTGAATATTTTAGATTATGTTTATAATACATAGTGTTATTATTTTGTAAAGTTATGTCTAACGCGGATAACTATCAAGCGTATTTTTATGAAACCTTCACTATTTTAAAGTTAATTTTAATTATTTATCTTTTACTATGTACGTGTTTTAATATACATACATAATGCCTTTTGTTTTATGTGTAATAAATTAATACTGCATATAATTTGGGACAGCAGGAGGACAGCAGGAGCTCGTGGCTAAATAATAACAGCCGCACGGGTCGATCCGTCAGGTTAAGCTACGCTTGCTGGGGTTGGTCAGTGGATGGGTGACCATCTTTACATACCGAGATTCCTCCGTGCCTCGGAAAGCACGTTAAGCCGTTGGTCCCGGCTGTTATTCGTGGATCTTTGACAGTCGTTACGGGTCGTCAGAAGCCCGAAAGTCTGACAACCAGTCTTACCAAGGGGTATCGTATTACCTAGTAACCGGGTTGTGGAGGTCAGATAGGCAGTCGCTCCATGTAAAGTACTGGTATTCAGCTGCATCGGGTTAGACTGGAAGCCGACCCCAACATAGTTGGGAAAAGGCTAGGCAGATTGATAATTTGGGACAGCACTCCTTGATGGGCGTGTCCTATTACTGGGTGGACGTACGACGCGTTGCGTGAGCAGCAGGATACGCAAGCTAACTCAAGGCCGCTGACACTTATCTGTGTCTTAATTAAAAATATCTAAACCTACTTTGTAGACTGCCAGTGGATTTACAACATTTAACCCGTTCACGGCCGTTTGGTCGTGTATACCATAATTTTAATATATGAATTTGAATATTCATAATCTACTCGGTTCCAAGTTTAAAATTTAATACAGTATCAATTATTTATCTAAATGTACTGGTGAGGACAGCGTGTATTAGCGGGTTTAAATGTTGGTATTGTAGTAACTTACTCGTATTAAATCTAGGTATTGGACATTAAACATGACTGTTCAGTCTTAGAATATTTGTCAAAATAATGTGTAAATTACAATTATTTAGGTAATAAATTTATGAACTCTAGAAAGGATCAAAATCAATTTTCGTAACTTAAGTTTCAAATCATCTACCAACTCCCTAAATCTGTCCTACGTAACAAATTGGGAAACCAAAACATTAATATTTATAGGTAAATATAAATACTAATGAACAAGTTATTAAGCCTATAAATTAATAGAATTAAAGCCATAGCGGTATTTAAGTTGGTTACAGCGAAACATGTTTACTGAAATCAAGAGATATGACAGTTTGCACTCGAGTAAGAGGTCGAAGAACTCTATGTTTTCTATACCAAAAATAGTATGTTACGCAATGTGTAGCAGCATCAACAAATACAACCTTGGGTTGTAAAGTAGGCTCAAGCGCTCAATTGTCTTGTTCGTCTAATGAATGGGCATTTAATACTGTGTGACTAAGAAGAACGACGCAAACCATGTAGGTATATTTCTACAAGATACGTATGACATTGACATTATTTATTGGAGGAACTTGAAATAAAATTTATTTATAATACCATACAAACTTGTCTTGACGATCTTTAGTCTGATAAAAATATTATAAGTCGATTCTTTGATATTTTTTTAGGTTCAGAATTTATGGTAGCAAGCTATCTAGTAAATTATATTTTTTTTCTGAAATTATCTCAATGATATTTCGTTTTAATTAAAGCGTTTTCTGATGCGGATCATACTATGAATTACAACTGTGATACAAACAGATCGTTCGAACGACAAGAGTGTATGCAGTTATTTTCATTTATTAATTAATATAAAACCTGTTGACCTTAAGAACGCTGAATTATATAGTCCAAAAACTGGTTAAACGACGAATAAAGCAAACAAGAAAACATTATAATCTCTTACATTGCTTAATAACTGGATGCCCTCTATCTTTTCACTGAGACCAAGTACAAAATAAGACATCTTAACGTTAAAAAGCATGCCTTAAAATATCAACACAGTAGAGTCAGCCAAGAGATAACAGAATAAGGCGTCGGTATCTACAATATTATGCATGTACAGGGTTACAGAGTTAACTTATTTGGCGACGCGACGCGACGGTGGGTGAGTCGTGCTCGTGCATCTACGCATTCGCAATGCGCAACACGACAACGCGACTTGGTGGTCAAATAGACCATTATGGAAATTAATTTCCGTCCAAAATACTTTGGCGCCTACAAACCATAAACGTCCGCTGCTCATGTTAAAACACTCATATAAAACGATCGCATTACTTCAGACGAAGTTGTTATACTGTTAAGTGCTGAGACGTTAAAATATCGAAAATACAACTGCGATAGTCGATTGTAAATCAAATATTAGATAAACTAAAACAATAAATCTTCGATTGGTTTTACCAAACGAGTTTACGTGAAGAAGATATTAAATGGCGTGAATAAATCAATCGTTGTTTCCCCAACTCTTTACTTTTTTAATGACTGCGTCTGTCGCTGAGGCGATACCCAGATGTGGGCCCAGCTGTTTCTATGACAGTCACGTTCACGAATCTGACAATGTGTTTGTACTACACTACGCCACGGGCTTGGCTCGTTAAATTTTTATTGCCACAAGGTCGCCACTTTATGGTCAATTCTCAACAGTTATTGTTCGCGGACAAACTTTTTTTTACAACACTAGCGTCAATCATTTTATAACGGAGGAGTTACGATTGACAGTGATTAAGCCTTAATTGTTATGACGCTATAAAACTCCTTTTTATATACTCTGTAAGTGTTATGATTATCCATTTTTCACGTTGATACACTGTTTGTATTTGTATACTACCTACCGATGATAAAATTGTGTTGAGAACGCACTTTCTCAATCACATGAACGTATGTAAAATTAACTCCTAAAGTGATAGATTTATGTTTGAAGATGAACATAATGTTCACGACTCTTTCAAGCATGCAAGATATAAACGCGTGCAAACGTCACGGTTATGTTTATTGTGGCAAGTACGGGTTCAGCCCTTACTTCTGGCCTGTGAACACCGTATGATAACAAACGATGTTTTGACTACGATTTTGGCGATATCGACTTTCGCACAACAGCCGCAAAGAGTCTGTAATAAAGCAATTTGCGGGCGTGCCAACAAAACAATGGACCCCTTTCTAAGCTTGTTTTAAAAGCTTTCGACGCCTTGATTTAAAACCCTTTGACTTACAACTTATTTGTAAACATCTTGTAAACACAAAGGATTGCTGTTTACAACAAAAACGAGAATTTGCACAACCCTATTGCCGTGAACCCTTTGTTTAGATTTTTCAATAAATTAGCAAAAAATTGTGAAAGTAGCATGTCTGTCGGTCCTGATTTTAATGGTTCCGTGAGCCGCATTGTATGTAAAACCAAAACCGTGCAATGCGTCAGTGCAATGCGATAACATAACAAGATAATATAACATTATAAAAACAAGAACAAAGTGTAGGCAAAAATGGTAAATCGTTTACAAAACACGCTACGTTACAAGATTGCGTTTGAAGGACCGGGATGTTGCCATCAACTAAAAATTTATTGTTATAGTTATTAAAGATGGGGGATTTAAATGCTACTCGGGCGCTCCCGGTTTGCTTATTTGTATTACTTTTGGGAGGAAAATACGCCCGCGTTATAAATATGAAAGGAAAACGGCTAAGGGAAATAATTGTGCGGCTTATCTGTACGGAACAGAGTTACCCAGAATTGAAGGTCCCTGACCATTTTTGTACCTTAATGTTCGGTTGTACAATATTGACCCACTATTAAGGCTTTTGTTCTTGGAGAAAGTTTGTGTTTATTGCGAACCTTTTAAACCCTTTTTCGTCACTTTTTTTGCGATGGAACAATAGATTTGCAATTGTTAAAGTTGTCAATAGTAAAAAAATACAATAAAGGAGATACTTTTTCGCAAAAAGAGCCAAATAAACAAACGTGCTACATGATGCAAAATACAGGTAGCGTTTTAGGGTTAGTTGTTGCACCTTTGATGTTAAAGTTGTTGTGTAATTCTGCAGTGTAAAATATGCAGAGTAAATACGTCATTATAACATAGTGCGTTCAACTTTAAAACCTAAAATAGAAACAAAAATTTATGACAAAAAGTTCTTTGTCAATTATAAAAGGTTTGATTGCAATAATTCCACAAAGCCATATCAAATGAATAATTGCAACATAATTTTACGATAGCCTCCAAAGTAGTTATAATTTGAATCACCGCACACATTCGACAAAAATGCGCTGATAATTATAACAATGTATTGATGACTTTTTGTCGGTATGTATTTTCTCAATAGGAACTGAAATTAGTTTGAAATATTGGAGGCCAAATGTTGTGACTAAAGACGATAATGTTTTATCTAGATATCACGCGACACAGTTGCGAAACAAAATAAAATCCCATTACAAAAACCTCAAACTACATTTTCCACAGATACATTAATCAGCTCAACTATAAGCCATTGTTTTACTCAAAACGATTTAGTAGACGATTTTCACGATGTCTACATTCAGTATTTAATTGTGTCACTATCACAAGTGGTTTTAAAAGTTCTGCCATCAAGGGTTATAAATATTTCACTTTTCAGTTCCAAAATTGAGAATTCCAATGACTTTGGGTGGCGATAAGCCATTAAAAGCGTTGTTTAGTCGAATGTGTGTTAAGATTCCTACACCTAAACTAAATAAAGGTACTTAAAACTAAAAGAAAATAAATTTGAAACGATAAATACCATTGAACTCACCGCAGACGACCCGATCGAAGGGGCTCATCCAATCTGGAAATGGAAAATCTATTATCAATCGTATTGAAAGATCTTTGTTTCGGCCAAGTCACATGCACAACGAGTAAAGCCTATATAGTACTTACACAAAAAAAAACATAAAACAAGTCGCTTAAATATTATACAGTGTGTCTCTTGAATTTTAATGAAATAAAGATAAATGTAATTTGGTTTCACAGTACCTTTTTGCAACACAGTTTTAAAGCGTTACAATATATAAGAAACAAAAAGATTTGCTTTTAAAATAGGACTACGGGGTACACAGCATCTACAGACGTCTATAAAAAATCAATCAATAACTGGAGAACCTAGAAAAAAGGAGAAACAAAACAAATGACGATCCTTAAAGTCTCATTATTGTGGCTTTTTGTGTGACGACTCCAGGACCATTGTATTTTAAAATGATTTCCACATAATTATCATCCTATGTGTGTATACAGGGTGATTTGTGGAAATTATAAAACAATGTAGCTAAACGAGAAAAAACAGGTTTAATTGTACAGTTCAATGGATAAAATGATCGTAAACTTTTTACTGTTCATCACATAGTATATTTTCACAGCGACATTGTTCATTTGGAGCAGGTATCAACAGCTAGAACAATTGCCTGTTAATTACATTTTATCGTGAATCTAAATTACGAGTAAAACATTTTTAATTACGCTTTATCAATTAAAGCTATTATTTAGTTTTTATTGAGCACTACGTTTAACAATGTTGATTCAATTAAATGCCGCTGTGCGAGAGCTAGATAATTGCAAATGGTAAGTATTGTGGAGTTACTCTAACTAATGTAAAAATCTTCTATAGTGAATCACGTCTGCTGATTTCTATATACAGGGTGTTTCTTTTAAAGTGTCAAGTGCGAGCTGATAGCAGAGTACCATACCTATCGATTTAACCCCCATGTATGTTCTACGATTTTTTGTAGTTTTCGAGTTTTTTGGATCCCTCATTTCATATCAATGGTAGTGGTTAAGGATAGTAGTAGGTGTAAAATGTATGTTTTTATTATCAACTGAGCTCTGCTTAAACGTAGAGGAATAGTAAATATCAGGATTGACAAAAATATGCAAAGATATTCATAATAGATTATGAAATATGAAAATCACAAGATTTCAGATACCACTTTCAACCACTTTCAACCACTTTCAACGACCGATTTCAGCAAATAATTCCCTATTTAATACATTCTTGTTCGAAGTTGACCCAAAAAAAGATATCATTTTTTAAAGCCCATAATCTCGTTGAATCAGGAAAAATATCGAAAAAAAATTATAACTCGAAAACTACAAAAAATCGTAGAACATACATGGAGGTGAAATCGATATGTATAGTACTCTGCTATCAGCTCGCACTGGCTGAAACACCCTGTATAATCAAGCTATAAGGATATGGATATGGATATGTATTCCAGATGATGGAATAACCTTCTAAATAATTGGTTACTCAAACTTTTACTGCTGTAAAACACATACATACCTACACACATACTTTTTTATGTACTGGGTGTTTTTGTAAATAAAATTAATCGAATAACATATAGAATATAGATATAATCTTTAACCATCACGCCAAACTGCCCCGTGAAATGAAGAAAGCAACATCTACATCTACCTACCTAAATAAATAAATAAAATTGAAGTGTCTGTTTGTAATGTCAAAATAATAGTTTTTTACTACTTGCATATGAAATTATACAGGGTGACTTGTATTTTGACGTATTTCTTCCAGGAGATGAAGTGTGATCCATTGGCAACAATTATGCACCCCATTAAGCCTAGGCAAAAATTCATGGGATTCGAGAAAACCCAATTTTTATGTATTTTTGAAAATTTCCCAGAATTCGTCACTAAATATCACTATTCTCTAAACTCTCAAATTGAATGGCCTTCATTGATATTTCTTTGGGTAGCTAATACTTTAATAAACCTTTCCATGTACTCTAATCAATTTTTCTAAAACATCAAAGAAAGGAAGAAGTTTATTAAGCATTTTCAAAAATCATCTACGTAACATGAACTTTGACACCAGTAATCTCAAAAAATTAGTATAGCTTTAAGCGTACAAATTATAGGGAAGAAATTTTCATTTAATCAGCTATCTGACGAGGTACAAAAGTTTAAAAAATATGAAGAGGTGCCGATGAAACGGGCGATAATGCTGGCAAAGGTCGAATTTGCAAACGGTTGAAATATTTGAAAATTATTTGATAAACGAATTAATTAACAGGTTTATTCCATCCCACTACTTCTTTCCTTTTTGGATGTGGAAGGCGGAGGACAGGGTGTTGTGGCGCAGCAGACTGGGAGAGGCCTATTTTCAGCAGTGGACTGCGATAGGCTGAGTTGATTTGACTACTTCGCATCACTCGTTAGGCACCCAGATCTTGATGACCAGGTCACAAGTCGCGGAGCAGCTATTAAGTTTTTTTTACATGACTTATAGTCTACTCGCTGGTCACGGTTATTTGTCACGTTTCTGTGTATTTAAACATACAGGTCGCGTACTTACTCTAATAATTTTTCATAGGTACCTACGTCAAATTTTGAGGCTTTTGAAAAAAATCCTCTATATATCAAGACATGCATGAGTACATGTTTTAGAAAATTTCCAAGATTGCGTCATAAATTATAAATTACTAACTGTAGCCCGCGACTTCGTCTGCGATCCAGGATGAAAAGACCCATGATGATCCATGTCCTTCCCCAAGTCATGGTCTATCCTTGTGCAAACAAGGATGCCATTCGATTAAATAAATTTTCTAAAACAGTAAACAATTAAAAGTGAAGAAGTTTATTAACCATTTTCAAAAATCATCTACATATATGAACTTTGACACTAGTTATCTCAAAATTTAGTATGCCATTAAGCGTACAAATTACGGGGATCACAATTTCATTTAATCAGCTATCTAACGAGGTGTGAAGTTTAAAAAAATATTTAGAGATGCCTATGAAACAGTCGATAATGTTGGCAAAAGTCGAATTTGCAAATTGTTGAAATTATTTAAAAATTGTGTTACAATCGAATTAATTAACTGGTTCATGCCATCCCACTACTTTCTAACCTCCCAGCAATCCCTCACACGTTAAGTATCATGACCATCATGACCATCAAGGATACCTAGATCAGACCCGGGGAAATTTCGTCCAAATTCTTTTAGAAGCTCTTCTCACAAAATGGGCACCTCTGTGCCTTATTCATCAGCTCTAGTTCTCTAGATAGCTCTCACTCATCTTTAAATTTCTGTCTTAGTAACTTTTGACGTGAAATTAGTTCGTGTTCCGCTGTATGTAGGTATTTTTCTTTGCCTCAGTACTTCTACTGAAGTCACCGGTATCGAGTACCTATACAAGGCTTTTCATTATGACCCCAAACACAAAAATCTAGAGGATGGTAAGGCGATTTCGCAGAAACTAAGCGTCAAGTGAACCGTGACCAGGACAGTAGGTATATTCGCCACTTGTGAACTGGTCATGATGACCTGATAGGTACTTAACATGTGATGGATTGCTGGGAGGTTAGAAAGTAGTGGGATGGCATGAACCAGTTAATTAATTCGATTGTAACACAATTTTTAAATAATTTCAACAATTTGCAAATTCGACCTTTGCCAACATTATCGACTGTTTCATCGGCATCTCTAAATATTTTTTTAACCTTCACACCTCGTTAGATAGCTGATTAAATGAAAATGTCTTCCCCGTAATTTGTACGCTTAGTGGCATACTAAATTTTTGAGATAACTAGTGTCAAAGTTTATATATGTAGATGATTTTTGAAAATGGTTAATAAAGTTCTTCACTTTTAATTGTTTACTGTTTTAGAAAATTTGGTTTCATCAAGAGGTTTGTTAAACTATGTATTAGGAACCCAACGGAATATCAATGAAGGCCATTCAATTTGAGAGTTTAAAGAAAAGTGATATTTACTGATTAATTCTGACAAAATTTCAAAAATACATAAAAATTGGATTTTCTCGAATCACACGAATTTCCGTCTTGGCTTTATGGGGTGCTTAATTGTTGTAAATGGGTCAAACGTCCTGGAAAAATAGATAGAACAAAATTTTGTCTATCTGTTTGTCTGTTTGTTCCAGCTAATCTCTGAGACAGCTACAGTCTACACCAATTTTGACGGGGTTTTCACTGGCAGATAGCTGATGTTATATGGAAAAAAAGTGGGCTCTGCGCAAAAAAATTAAACCCAAGAAATTGTGAACAAAATCCGATTAAAATACTTAGGGAAGTTGTTTTCCGACATCCACGCGAACGAAATCGTTGGCACAGCCTACCTAGCCGTTTTAAAATAAAATAAAATCGTCACAAGGAATCGGAAGCATAGCCATACCTAAGTATTTATTTGAAGCAGCCAACAAATAGCTCTTATATAGGTAAGTACCTGAAATCCAGAATATTGGTAACATTACAGGTAATAGATATCTAACTGGTCACTCATGAACTTATTTCGTCTAACATGATTTAATAAAATTATTGTTTATAAATAACAAATCATTTTTATAAAGAGTGACATCATCTGCCACTGGATTACAATGCTATTTAAATTTTCTGGCATTTCATCAAAATATAAAAGTTACAGCTGACTGAGAAACTAATAAAATTGCTGTAGACAAAAAACATAATATAAAAAATTGTCTTAGCTATCAGCATCACAAATATAATGACTCACAAATAAATTAACGTCCAATTAAGCACGCATGTAGAGCTACTCCGGTTTTTAGCAACGTTTAAATTTAACGAGTTTTACCTATCGGAAACATTTAAATTGTCTCGATTGAGTGCAGCCGTTAATTACACCGCGAATGCATAAAAAATTCGATTATACGAATCGTACGCCGTATAACGATACTCGAAAATTCACAACTCATTCCGAGATAACAACAGGCTTTTGGTCTCCAATCGAGAATTTAAAAATCGACTGTCGAAACTTTCGAAAGGCGGTGTAACCCTAAAATGGAAAAGGTTAAGAGTTCTGTATCAGTCCCATAATTCATTGGGGAAAGATAATGATGTTATTTTTCAAGTTGAACGTTTTTTATTGTTTTTTGGAAACGCTGCAACATAGTATAAGGTAGTAAATATGCGCAAGTGAATCAGGATTCTTTGAAACATTAAAATCAACGTAAATTGTTTTGACTAGTAAACAAATGAGTACCTAAGTAAGTACCTAGTAAGTACGTAATGAAATACCTAATAGTTTGTGTGAACAATACGGCATTAACAATTTAATTAATAACGTGCTACAAATAGCAATCAATAGTATAAAGGGCTTTTGATGGCATGTGGGTTCCGATTGCTCACGGCGCGCTCCGATTGGCTGTAAATGCCGGCCATATTTGTTCGGCGCATGCGCTCTACGCGCCGCACACATGTGACTGGCGCTCTTCTTTTCCGCGGTACACAATGTTTACTGTCAAGTGCGAGTTGATTCTAAGTTTAAAATGACTCGTAGCTTTATTTAAACTTGATATTTTTTTTAACTTTAATAGATACCTAGGGCTAGTGACCTAGAATTGTTTTATTTTTGCTGCTTAAACATTTCAATTTAAAATTATGTTTATACCATTCCCCCTCTAAAAAGCTTATTTTATTCACTGAAAACAGTGAATAAAAAGCACTTTTACTCACTGTTTTGATGTTTGAAAATGGAACACACCCAATGTATTCGACCACAGATTTGGAGTACCTAGGCTAGATACGGCATGTTATTAGATAGTATGAAAACCGAACGTGTCATCTTTTTTAAACCTACGGTAACTTCACCCCAGCCATTTAGTGATGTGCTCAACTTAAACAAAATTGTTTCAATCGCTAAGCGTCACTGAGCTAACAGACTTTTTTTAGTACGAACAGTCGAACATGCAGGGCACGCTTGGTCGTGGCTTGCCGTATCTAGTGTAAGTGTAATCTGTGTATTCGACCTATATTGATGTGTTCTAAATTCAATTTGATTGGTCGACATTTTCGACAAGGAGTTTAGCATTAGAATAAAACTGTTTTGTGTTATTTGCTGTCTTTAGTAAATTGGCGCTATTTTGAATACTGTAAGTTGTACGAACACAAAGTTTAGTGTTACTTTAATCTTTAATTTTGTGTTTGTTTAGTGTTGTTCTAATCGATTAAAAATGCATTCATTAGTGATGAAGATGTGTTAACACCTGAGTTTATGAAAGAGAGGGCGGCCGATATAGTGGAAAACTTGCTACCCAAAAAATCACGGCAGGTTTACATCAAAGCCAATTTAACTTTCCTTTTTCTTCATTATAATATGTCTATTTTCACTTAAATCTTTCTTTTTCTCGTAGTCATGGTATAAAGTATAGTATGCAACTCTTGAATAAAACGGATTTATATCGAGGGCCATGAATCACTCGCGTCGCTCAGGATTCTAACGCTCGTGATTCAATCATCATGAATCACTCCCTACGGTCGTGATTCAATCGTTAGAATCCTTCACTAGCTCGTGATTCATCTATGGCCCTCGCTTTAAATCCGTCCTTTATTCACTAATTGCATAATATACTATTATACCATTCTCCACCTTTAAAAAGCTTATTTTACTAACTGAAAACAGTGAATAAAAAGCACTTTTACTCACTGTTTTGATGTTTGAAAATGGAACACACCAACGTATTCGACCACAGATTTAGAATACCTAGGCTAGATACGGCATGTTATTAGATAGTATGAAAACCGAACGTGTCATCTTTTTATACCTACGATAACTTCACCCCAGCCATTTAGTGATGTGCTCAAAGTAAACAGAATTGTTTGAAGCGTCATCGTCACTGAGTTAACAGACTTTTTTTTAGTAGGAACAGTCGAACATGCAGGGCACGCTTGGTCGGATGGTTTGCCGTATCCAGTGTAAGTGTAATCTGTGTATTAGACCTATAATGATGAGTTCTAAATTCAATTTGATTGGTCGACATTTTCGATAAGGAGTTTAGCATTAGAATAAAAACTGTTTTGTGTTCTTTGCTGTCCTTAGTAAATTGGCGCTATTTTGAATACTGTAAGTTGTACGAACACAAAGTTTAGTGTTACTTTAATCTTTAATTTTGTGTTTGTTTAGTGTTGTTCTAATCGATTAAAAATGCATTCTAGTGATGAAGATGTCAGACACCTGAGTTTATGAAAGAGAGGGCGGCCGATATACCTACTGGAAAACTTGCTACCCAAAAAATCACGGCTGGTTTACATAAAAGCCAATTTCACTTTCCTTTTTCTTCATTATGTCTATTTTAACTTAAATCTTTCTTTTTCTCGTAGTCATGGTATAAAGTATAGTATGCAACTCTTGAATAAAACGGATTTATATCAAGGGCCGTGAATCACTCGCGTCACTCAGGATTCTAACACTGGAATCACTCGCTACGCTCGTGATTCAATCATCATGAATCACTCCCTACGCTCGTGATTCAATCGTTAGAATCCTTCACTAGCTCGTGATTCATCTATGGCCCTCGCTTTAAATCCGTCCTTTATTCACTAATTGCATAATATACTATTTCGGGAATTGTATTTTTTTATTTACTTAACTAACATATCGTTTCAATTACCACATTAAAAAGTTTGAGAACGAAGTAAATAATTATAGCTGCACATGTTTAGTTTTTCCATTCAACGCTAGAATACCTACTGAAAAATAAGAAACATTGAATCGCACTAAAGTTCATTCAAACTATCATTCGCGTAGTGTGTGAACGTAATACGCTCATATACTGTCAAATTGTTGTCGAATGTTGCGCGTTACGACGTATAACTGTCGGCTACTGACAAGTCCGCCATTTTAATTTTGTGTGCGCGCGCGCAAGCACCTGCCACGTTATTTTTGTCTTCCCGAGACGAATTTTCACCTACATCAGCCCGGACATTTTTATATGCCGACATTGCCGACAAATCACGAAAATAGTCCATTGCTAAACAAAAACAAGATGATTATAGGCCATTTTATATAATTTCAGTGATCTACGAGGCTGTTATGACGTTCCATTGGCTTTGATAAGTTTTTTTTTCGCTTGACAACTGTATGCGTCAGTCAGTGCCAAGAACGTCAATTCGGTGCTAGATACAAAAAAGTTTGATTCACACGTATCTTATCTGTGTCGCGGTCTGAGTTATTTATACCTACGTGCGAATTTTTTGGCATAATTATGATTCAGTTTATCAAATTAAGTCATGCGCCAATGTTTTTTTTTTCGTTAGAGCGCTATAATTACCCGTGTGTTTTTTAAAAAAACCGGTCAAGAGCGAGTCAGACTCGTGCACCGACGGTTCCGTTCCGATTTCTGAAAAAGTGTGTTATTTAGAGACATCGTTTTATTTTGCCTGTAATACTTATTTGCGACATAAACTTCTATCACAGAATAATTTTAGATTTTTCTCTTTGCAAACTTCAGAGAAAAGGAGGGGGGTGGGGGTGGTATTTTTTTTTAATTTTCCTCAAAAGTCAAAAACTATGCGGCCTAAAATAAAAATTAAAAATGTTTGCGAATGTGCAAACAGTGTTCTTTCATATGATACCCCACATGTCCTAGTAGCCCCACCTTAAATTTTTAAGACCGCCTTTCAGTCCCTGTTGCAAAAAAATATAAATATTTTTATTTCTTTCTTATTTGCAAAATAGTCGGGTAAACGTCAACTAAAACTGTTCCAAATTTCAAGTTGATAGCATTAGCAGTTCTTGAGATATTTAGCTGTGACAGACAGACAGACAGACTGAGTCGCACCATAAGGGTTCCTTTTTTACCATTTTGGTACGGAACCCTAACAAGAAGGAGTAAAAGAATTGTTAGTAAGTATGTAGTTAAGTAAGTTAATGTCTGTCTACTGCCTTTACTTTTACACAAGCCTTGCTGGAATTTGATTAGAATATGATTCGCGGCCGTAGCTAATATGGTTTTACAGAATTATAATCATTAGAATCAGCAATACAACTCCACAAGTTAGCATTTATCTCAAATCTAGCGATTTCATGAAATCATGAGGTTTGAGGTAAATGCTAACTTATGGAGTTGTACTGATTCTAATGATTATAATTCTGTAAAGCCATATTTTAATCAACATACAAGCTCACACTTACCTACAGATTGCAAAAAACGTAAGAAATTTTGAATTTCGCGGGCTACCCTGGCGCTTTCGCTTAAAGTACCTACTTCAATTCATAATAAATATTCTATAAACAATATTTTCAAAATTTTATTGGTAGTTTTTATTTATTTTTCTCTTTTATCTGTTGACTGCGTTGTTGAGCATTCAAATTGTTAGTCTACAATATACGTTTTGCTTTTTAGGGTTCCGTACCCCAAAAGGAAAAAACGGAACCCTTATAGCATCACTCGTGTGTCTGTCTGTCTGTCTGTCCGTCTGTCACAGCCAATTTGCTCCGAACCTAATGGACTGATTAAGTTGAAATATTTCTGTGACCCAAATACGTACGGCTAAAGTAAATAAATGAATTTAGAATATGGGGTCACTATTAGGGGGCAAATAAGAAAATAAAAAATAAAGTTTTTCAAACTGTACCGTGTGATATACCTATCAAATGAAAGGGCTTATTTCTGTGACCCAAATACGTACGGCTAAAGTAAATAAATGAATTTAGAATATGGGGTCACTATTAGGGGGCAAATAAGAAAATAAAAAAAAAAGTTTTTCAAACTGTACCGTGTGATATACCTATCAAATGAAAGGGCTTACTATCAGGGTCACAAATATATTGTTTATAATTTTAAAGTTATTTAAGAAAATAGACGAAAATTGACCATTCCCCCCTTATCTCCGAAACTACTGAGCCTAAAATTTTGAAAAAAAATCAGATAATAGTTCTATATCTGTAGATTACAGGAAAACCTATAAGAAGTTTGTGGTCTTAAAATAATATGGTAAATCTCTCAATATTATGAGCACAAACTTACATTTACTGTTGGAATGTAGGGGAAGGTGGGGGGACACCGAATAGTTAAGATAAAGACACAATAAATAAATCACTGTGTTGTTTATTGCGATAATACATATCATAAATGTTTAAGCATACCTTAGGCATAACTTTGGCATAAAAAAGTTTGATATCATTCTTAATAATTATAAACTAGAACAATTTTAATCAAAAATTGTAAATCCGAATTCAACCCATACCTATGGGTCAAACCGGATAGGCATTTTATGTTAAAAAGGGGTGAATACAGATACTAACAATAAAACAAAATATTTAAATTATTTGCAGTTTTTTCATATAAAAAATAATAATTCTTGCTCAGAACAAACAATGCAACTTTCGTGAGCCCATTTATGACAAGTGCATAGTTAAAATTTATCTGTGGAATTAGTTTGACCGTACTTTTCGACACAAACCAAACACTCCGAACACTCTTGATTGTTCTAGTTATTCGTCTTTTTACCTTTGCCATTGCCTTTAAATGTAACTTTAATAACTGATGGCGTAGCCTTTTCAGCCAACTCATTTTTATACTGCGATTCTGTTAACATTGCGGTTTTTCCTCGACGCGTTGATGTTCTTTTTGAAGTAAAAAAGTTGCATGATATCTTTAGACTATACAGTTAAGTTCATGGCATGCTAACGCTCGCACTCTGTAAAAAGTTATTAAAAAGAGGAATAAAAAAAACACCCACAATACCTAGATATAACTCAATCGGGGTCAAACCGGATAGCCGAAATCACCCCGTCCGGTTGTACCCCACGGGTACCATGTTTGAATTTTTAACAACTAGCAGGTTATTTTTACACTCATAGCAACAACAAATACCGTTTTAGAAGGTTAAATATGTATAACTTCTTAAAAATACAACTGTATATGATAGCACATAGGTAAATTTAATGATGATACTTTAAAAAAATCGAAATATTAGATAACTTATCTTGGTTTTCAATTTTCGTTTATAGACGCACGTGCTGAAATGCTGCCGTCTCAGTCATTTGCAACCGCACTGTGTAGCGTTCGCGCGTATTTCTCAACTAGCTAGAACGAGATAGCTATACGCGGAATAATTAAATAGCAACTATCTGGTTTCACCCCCTGTCCGGTTTCACCCCTCTTTCCCCTACGGGACAACATGTTTTTAAACAATAATGTTAAATTTCTTCTTGGGATAATTTCATCCCAACTACGGAACCCTTCATTGTGCGTAGTCCGACACGCACTTGGCCGGTTTTTTTTTCACTGTCCTATACTTCACTTTGGTTTCATTTCCTAGTCTACAGAACTCTAAAAAGTAGGTACCTGCCTAGCTACTTGTCTGATTTGGTATGTAGGTATCTAAATAGATAAGTACCTACAAAGGCAAATAATAATTATGTATGTAATGGCCCTAATTAATTTATATAGAGGCCACACAGTAAGTGTTAAATGAAGTCCATAATTCGGTATAGTATATACATAAATCTGGAAACAAATAAATATTTGTACTTAGGATTATCAATATAAATTGGGCAATAGGTACCTATACATATCGCCAGTAAGAAACGGTAGGATGGAAACAATATAGGTAATAGATTAAAATAATAATATAAATTTTAAAAATTACCATAAATCTAATAAATTTTTCAAAACCCTACAAAATTATTTTCAATGTGACATTAATTAAGAACGTTTTAATGTAAACTACTATTTTTAATTATAAGGCAAATTTTTGTCCTGTTTGACAGTCTGCATGTTTTTTAAAATTATTTTTAAATAAAGTAATAAAAATTATTTATTGATCCTTAATTTGATAGTTAGTAGGTAGGTACCTACTTACTTACCTATGATTTGAAGTTTGTATCATGGTCCATTTTTGCGGGGCTATTTTTTAATGATTTATTTGTTAATTTCTTGTTTCCGGTATGCTTGTTAGGTACAAGCATACCGGAAACAAGAAATTGTAATTACGTGATAAGTAAGTTCCATAATATATTTTATTGCATAGGTACTAGCTTTTTTCCGCGGATTCGCCCGCGTGGAGGTCGGAAATTATCCCACAGGAACGTACTACCCGAGTAAAAAGTATCCTATGTACTAATCCAGGTCACTGTCTACTGATGTGACATCCATTCAGCCGTTTTTAGATGAAAGCGTAAAGGCTCCTTCAAACAAGCGCGACACACGACGCGAATCGCACGCGACACAATGAGACGACTCGTCGCGTGACATGCGGACCAAGGTAGTACCTTTGTGTCGCGTGCGATTCGCGTCACGTGTCGCGCCTGTTTGTAGGAACTTTACAAACAAACAAATAAATTCACTTTCGCATTTACAATATTAGGATTTTAAGATACCGATACCTAAATAAATGATTGAGTATTGAAATACCAAACAATATATGTAATAACTAAACTAAACAAAATCTGCAGACGTAGTTTCGCACATTTGTGTTAGGTAGGTACACTTTTTCTAGTGACATAAATTAGATTTGACTATAGTTAAGTACCTACCTAGGTATGTTCTGAACAGGCATTATGAATCGTGTCATTACATTCATTTTTTGTTACAAATTGCAGTTTTTACTCAATATTAATTCGCTCGATGAAAATAAGGTAAAAGGGTGTTGTAAGTATTTGTTGTTTCGTTAAAATACCGCAAAAATGCTTGAGAAACCGCGAGTGCTTGAAAATATAATTTTATAAATACCTAAGTGGTTCGTGCACCTAGTTGGTAATAAAATATGATAGGTATATTTAAAAAAAATATTTTTAAAAACAACTAAGTACTTAACTGTTACTACATAGGTATATCTAGTTAGGTAACTATTTAATTAATTTGTGTGATCTGTGTGATTTTTGTGTGATTCTTAAGCACCTGCGTTACTCATAGGTACCTACACCCGTTCCCGACTATAAATTGTGTTAGATAGGTTCCTAGGAGGTAGGTACCTACCTATTTTATATTAGGATAATCATGTTGCGCGCCATTTCATAAAATCGATTTAATACCTAATAAATATTTATATTATTTTTGTAAACTGTTTATCTATTAAATTTTTATCTTTGCCTTTACTATACTACAATATTTTTTTATTTCATACCCAACTTATGTAAACTTATGCTCATTAGTAGGAATAATGTTTATTATCTTCAGCACTAATTCAAAAAATCAATTAAATCATTTTTATCGTGCAATCCAATTCAGTACGATATTTAACCCTGTAACAACCGCGGAAGATTGATTGCTAGATAATAAAACTTCGAATAAAAATAATCGCGCTATTGTATGCAAAACGTACAGGCACTTTGAGTCTGTAATCGTTCGCCTTTTTTGAGTACTAAGTAGACCCCACAAGTCACACGAGTTAATGCTTACCTATATAGGTACTCTAAATTCATAGGTAAGTAGATAGGTACTGACCATTCTCACCTACTTACTTACTCTATTTTCCCGATTGTATTTTTTTAAAGTCAGCTACAGAATTTGAAAATGGATTTGGCTACTTATCCGTCAAATATTTTAATGCATTTACTTTCAGAAAAGTATGTGCTTTTACATAGCAATTTTCCTATTAGCTTGTTATTTTTATAGAATAGGCAGTTAGTGTACCTAATTTATTGTTATTGATTTTATCCAATGCTCAGGCGATTTTAATTGGTTAATTTTTAGCTAATGCGATACCTAAACGATAAAACGGTATGAGCTACTTTACTCAGTGAATAAGAAGTTATTTGAAACATTAATTTCATTGAATGTTTTAAGTACTAACCGGTTTTAAAGCAATTGGTCATTAAACATTTTATAATGATTGCGAATTTGATTAAAATAATTAATTTATTAGGTAGGTAGGTATACTTAATAATAAACATTATTTTAATTACCTAAACAGTAATTAAAACGCTAATAAAAATATTTTGCAGTTAAAATTAACTTTTAGGTATTAAATGAAGTTCTATGTAATGTTTGTAAGCATAAAATGGACCCGCCCATTGCCGACGGCGGAATGGGCGGTGCGAGCGACGGCGACCGACGGCCGAACGTAGCCGAGAGAGAACCAACCGACCCGAAGCGCCCGCGCAACATTTACGACCTTTACTCATTCTTTTATAGCCTGTTTAATACCAAAACACCCTTATAATTTCTTTAATTACCTTATATATATTCAACAAAACAAATTACATGTGATCAGAATTAACTTTATGCTATTCAGAATAAAACAGCTGCTAAAGTTTTACCCAAATCATTATGAACCCATAAAGGATACTTATTGTGATTTATTGACGATAAAAATAATAATGGTCAATTTTATTGCATTTATATTGCACTGTTTGAATTATTTTATTGTTAAATAAGTGCTAAAATCGTATTAGAATGGGTATTATTTACAAAAATAGGTAAATGATTACTTCTAATTGGAATAACAAGTAGTTATATGACTACTAATTCCTTTTTTTATTTATCTAACCAATGTTTGTTTATGTAGCGTTAATGGATATCAATAGATCATAATAATAATCGAATAACTGAAAGCATGTCAATAAAACAAATATTTTAATTCAGGAGCTACTTAAAACGGTAAAAGCAAAACGAAAAAATGCTTGAGTAAAGACAGCATAAAATCAACAATTAATTAATAATTCTAGTCTAGAAACAACACTTGATATGTACTAAACGAAAACATTAAAGCCAATCTAATTGCTAAGTAGGTACACAACGGCCTGATAAGACTTCCTTTAAATAATGAAACTTATCTTGAGCTTTTTAAGCAACACAAAAACTAATTCGTAACAATTGTTTCAGGAACGCCAACATCGCAAACTGTCATGCAGTGAAGGAGTAAAACATTTACCAGTGATGGACATCCAGGGGTACCGCGGTATGTCTGGCAGCGGCTGGGCAGAGCCTGGCTGCGAGCACGCCGCTCCCATGGCGTCCACGGTGGCGGCGGACGCTGCCGATGCCGCAGAAGCCGCTGCTTGATGATAGAACTGTGCAGCGGCCGCCATGCTGGCTGATGCCGCCGACACCGCCGCCCCTCCGTTGTGCTGACCCAGCGCGTAGTTCACCATCGGGTCTCCTCCCACAGCCGTCCGATATTGACAACTCTTGTCATCCGCCGCAGATAAACCGCCACCAGCAGAAAACGGCACAGAACCTCCGAACTGCTGGTGATGCGACACGTAAGGATACATCCTCGCCGGAGCGCCCGGCGATGCCGATGACGAGGACGAGGACCGCTGCGGGCTGCCGGCGCCCGGCGAGCCTGCCCCCAGCGCTGCCGCTCCCAGCCCGCCAGACAGCGAACTTGACAGCGACGTCGACAGAGACGACGACAGGGAAGATGACAGCGACGCCTCTATAGGCGACGCCCCAGCACCCGCGAACAAATTCTGGTGGTGGAACTGCTGGTGGTACTTCGGGAGCATGCTATCGATGATGAACTTGGAACTCATCGCTCGGCGGCGACGCGGCGCGCGACGATCGCCTCGCGGGAGATGCGTTTATCGCCGGCGATTCGGATCGATTCTCGCGCGTGCACCTCTACTATGGCCGCGGATCGTTTATGACCCGCGTATGAGGCTCTACGACTCCGAATTCCCCGTCGTGGCGAGCGTTACCGCTGCCGCGCGCCGCGCTCGAGACAGCGAAACACGCCACGTGCGTGCGAGCGAGACGCAACGATGATCGGGGGCGACCCGCCAGAACCCTCTCCGTCTCATTAATTCCTACCTGCGTGGCTTATATTAGAAAGAGATAAAAGCTATTCGCTAACGACCATTCCGACGGCCATTGTTCGTAATGGCGCCGGGCGCCCCGCACCTCCGCACCGACCTCGTCTACACCAATAGTGATCCGGTGCAGAACATTCACCGCCAATCACAAACCATTCCGGCACTTCTAGCTGTCAAATTGAATGGCTTTAAACAGAATTGCAACATTACTTTTAATATTAAATGTAATTTTTTTGTAATTATCTGGTACTGAATAAAATTTTATGGTCTACAATTATTTCGCAAACCTGTAAAGTTTTGTTTGTTTATACAATAATATTTTTTTTCTTGAATGTGTAATTTTAACTTCCTGAATTACTTAAAAATATGCAATAGTTTAATTTAATAGAGATACAGATATTTTTTTTATTGGTGAACAAAAACATGTAAAAGTATTGCTATTGTTTGGTGGTATTTAGGTTTCAGTATTTTGTTTAAAAATATAAATAAAATAAAATTGTTTATTTCTTTTAAATTGTTTTACATTCTGAAGTTGCTACATGTTATAAAATAATTCTCTTCACTTTATAAGTTACATGAAATAGGAAAAACATAATCGAATTTTATTTTGACAAAGTTTTTATGATGTTAATTTTGTTTAAAAGAAAAAGAAGTGAAGCAAGATCAGATTATTTTAATGTCGTCAAAGTGTTTTTTCTTGACACAAAGGTTATTTTTTTTAAATCACCAATTGGAAAAATAAAAATTACGAAACCTAAAGATATTAAATTCAAAACATGAATTGCTCTAAATTGCGTTACGCCGGCCACGTGGACGGACGGGTACTATCCATCTCGCTTCTTTGAATGTTCCTTTCTCTGTCGCACGTTTCATTCATACGTATTGGTCGTAACTACACCGAGCACATGTGCAATAACAAACTTTACGACTGTTAAAATAAAACCGTTTATTGCCTGAGAAGTTTATTTATTTGTTACAGTTTTGATTGTTAAACGTGTTTAGTGCATGGTTTTTATAGGCTTAAGTTGCCTTTTCAGCTTTATCAGGTCGGTGGTACGACTGTGAGGCAGTAGAACATTGCATAAGTATAGGTTTTATGTTGTTATTGTGATGTTTTCGCCGTAAACGTATGGAATGCATGATATGGCCAGTTAATGCCGTTTATTTCGCGATATGAGCAATTTTTTTTATTGATTTTTAATGAGGTTAATGACAGTTTAATGTTTCGCTCCGTTGGAGGAAACTCTTTGGACCGTTATATTTTGCATTTTGCGTAGACAAATTGTTTTGACAAGTAGATAGGTACTTATCGCTTTTGTTTTTTTTTTTAAGAAAAAAAAAACCAAGTTGGTAAATTACCATCTCGTATGCAATATTTTTTAGGACTGCGGATATCCTTAAAATAGAAAACTGTGCACGAGGCAAACTTATGAATAAGTACCTATTGCAAAAAAAAACAATAAATATAAATGATAGACGGCCCAATTCTCTTTGATGAGTGAATAAGAATAAGGCCACTACTGCTAGTTTGATTATTGTTTCTTTATACATATTTATTGAAAATGGTAAACAAAGAAGTTTAGTTAAGTACAATATAAAATCTTTATTTAAATTTTCCAAGCTACTCAGAAAATATAAATAGAAAATAAAGGACATGACGTCGTAGTCTCTATTTTCATCTCTATACAGCAAAATTAGTTTTTTATTGTTGTAAAAAACGTCACCTTTTAAAACCATAGTACCAAAAGGTGTTAGGTATAAGTATTGAGAAGAGCCTCTACACATTATCGATGGTAGGTGTGTGTCAATACTTATAATAGCGCTACTCTTCTTATATTAGTTGTATAGCGACATTAGAATCAGTTGTGCGCGATGCCTTAAAAAGCTTTTATAAACTGAGCTTTTTTCTCTTGTTCGCACATTAATTGTGTGTTTCGATCCTGCCAAAGTTATTTCCCGGAGTAGGTACAACACACCTACTGCCTATCTGCCTTGCAAGTGTTACTCATAATATCTAGTAAGAATACCATTTGCTCGTGGCTAATACACACCCATACCCATTTTTTTTGTGTTATCGTTCTACGACCAAAACCGTATAAAATTCATATTAGATATTGGTTATTCTGAATCTAAAAACCTAATTTCAGTAAATTGTCCGCGTCACCTGACTGTATTTTCAAATACCTAGGTAGGTAGGTATGTCAAAAATAATACTGAACTGTTTCATAGCAATCTGTCTGATTTTCAGAATGTAGGTACAGGTAGGTAGGTACTTAAGTATTGAAACCATTTTAAACGTATTGAAAAATTTTACAGACCGGTAACATGTAGCCATGTAGCATTCTTTCTGAAAACTGTTGGACATGATGAAAAAGGTTGCCCAGATATAGAAAAAAAATATATCAGACAAACTTACTAATCAGAAAACTTTTCGACGGACAAAACTATCGAACAAATGAAGTTACTAAGTTGCAACTCTCAAGTTCCTTAGATAGGTGTCAATAATTAATTAAGAGCTTAACCGAAACCATCGAGCTGAAATTGAAGGACTTATTAATAAATTGGACAAAAGTAAACTGAGATAACGTTTAAAAAAAACGTAATTTCATCGTTTTTAATCACTGTTGGACTCACCATAGTTGTCGTTATCATCAAAATCACTCTCCAGTATCTACAATAGATACAATATTTTATTGTCTGTTTAAAATTTCTGAAAACAGGTTTTTGGTAACCCTGCTAACTAGGTATAATAAAGATTTAAAAACAAATTGAACCAGGTTGCTATAAGACAAGTCGGTTAAATTTTTTGACATTTTTGAAAATGCGCTCACGCCACATGTGACGCGCAAAATCTCTGAAAACAAACCATTCTCTATTTTCACTAGCTATTTTTATTTTTGACATTGGCAGAAATGGACTCGTATAAAACTGTGACGTTTCTGACCTATTAGGTAGGTTTCTACTGCTCACCGAGTCGGGAATCATCTAAACTTATACGGTTTTGACTGTACATGGTTCTGGTCGTGGGCTTTCGTACATAATAGCCGCACGGATCGATCATCAGGTTAAGCTACGCTTGCCGGGAGACTCCTCCATGCCTCGGAAAGCACGTAGGCCGTTGGTCCCGGCTGTCGTAGATCTTTGGCAGTCGCTACGGGTCGTCAGAAGCCCCCGAAAGTCTGACAACCAGTCCTACCAAAAGGTATCGTATTTTCATATTTGGTAGGTACCTAGTTACTGGGTTGTGGAGGTCAAATAGAAGCTCCATATAAAATACTGGTATTCAGTTGCCGGTCCTATCAGACTGAAAGCTGACCCCAATATAGTTGGAAAAAGGCTAGGCAGATTGATATTGCATCAACAATAACACGATGACTAACTGGGTAAGTCACCTTCTAATAAAACAATTGTACAATAAGTATTGACGACCAATTAGCACTTCTGAACACAATATCAGTAAGATTGTTATTAGAACAACTAATCTGTACGTTAAACAGTCTGTTCCTTATTGGAACGTTTATGAAGCCAATAGGAAAAGCTACTTAGGTTCCTACTAACTACCCAAACTACCCAACGATGGAATCAAATAAGCACATACTGAAAAAGTGACTGAGGGGGAAAATAATGTGTACACACACACACATACATAAACTCACGTTTTCTTCCCATGAGGGTAGGCAGAAACTATAGAACACTATCTGCTGCGATCCTTACATCCATACAAAGCGTTGCTTTTCTTTGTTAAATGTCTTTGTCAGAAATTAAAGACTAGGTATTATTTTTCTGCAGGAAAATTGATTGATTTGATTATTTTTTTTGTATGTTCAAAGAAATAATTCATGTTGTACCTACTTTATGAACAATTTAGAGTTACGCGAATTTTTTCCAGTTTTTTTTTCTAAAATGAAATGGTTGCACAGATGATTGATATCAAATTCCAGTTCGTATTATTTAATTCTTGTCTTGTTTACAAACACCAAACAATGTCACAGCAATAAAAATCTATCGAAATTCGAACAAGCAACATCGTTGCTTTCAAATCAGTCTGCTATAACAAAGTCAAAACGTCTTACACAAAGTACTTTGTTAAGAACTAGTTCAAGAGTTTGCACTTATATGGAACATGTACCAAAAAAGGCACGTTCCCTAAAAAGAACACGAGCGTTGGTGCAATCACCCTTATTTTATAGATGTATCGGTGTACGGGAACCTCTATATTGCAAGCCGCAAAGTCGCCGGTGGGCGGAGCGACGTCCATCGTAAAAGTGTTCCGAAGTCTTTGGAAAATTTACAACTATCGCTTGTGAGATTTAACGACCAGTTTATAGATCCAACGCTTTTAAATTCGATATAAACTTGCTTTGTCTCAATGAAACAGCCATCAAAGTGACAAATGTACCACTTATGCTCTATAGTAGTGTAATTGTGGACCATGTTTTATGTTAAACGGCTATCAGTTTTTTACGGCACTTCAGTTCAGTAATTTTTGCTGGATCATTTTCAGCATTTTTTTGATGTCTTCTGGGCAATTTTCAGAGTTTTTCGTAAATCCTTGTTAGAAAATGAAAACATCACACGTAGAAATTAAATTAAAATACAGTTTTCTTTTCCATTTATGTTCATAAATCTCCTGTAAACTAGGTTGAAACGCATCGGTTTAAAGCCGTCAGTCAAAATCTGACTTGCATCAATTTTAAAGGAACCAGTTTGATCTAAGAATACCAGAAGGTAGCTCACTAAATTGCTTAAAGCCCAAATATGGCCGTCCCTAACACTCTTTGTCCACGGCACTGGATACCTACGGGACGTCAACGAGAAAACAGATGACGGCGGCATAGTACCTAAATGTTCTGTCGCTACTTCGGCGCCGTCAACTGTTTTCACGTTTACGTCCAGTTCGCGGTGCGGTGGACAAAGACTATAAAGGTTAGCCGTCCGCCCACCTAGCAATACGCAACATCTTAATAACAGAACAGATACATATTAATTTTACAGTAGAAACTGACACTATATAGAAGGATTCCTATTTCAAGCCAATAACTGTTACCTTATGTAGGTAAGCTTATTGGTCTCGGAGATCAATCAGTTCTGTACTCACCCCAGAAGCTGCCATCATCACCTGGAACAGAGAAAAAAATATTTATAATATAAATATTTATTTATGGTAAGGTAAGGTGTATCTATTCATACACGAAATCTCTTAAGGGGTCATTGGACCAAACCTGAAATCGCGAAAAAAATCAGCTGTTCGGTACATACATATTTTATCTTCAGCAAACTCGTCAAAATGTAGGGAGCAGTTGATTTTTTTTTTCGCGATTTCAGGTTTGGTCCCATAGGTACTAAAAGTTGTTCATAATGATGAGTACAATGACCCCTTAAGAGATTTCGTGTACGAATAGATACAATTTATATATCTATTTATTTATATATTTATTTAGGTATAATTATAAATAATATATTTATTATTTTTGAATATTAATTAAGAATGCTGATATGAATTGATGTGTGGCTTGTGGCTAAGTAATAACAGCCGCACGGGTCGATCGATCAGGTTAAGCTACGCTTGCCGTGGTCCATGGATGTGTTACCATCTTTACATACCAAGCCCCCCTTTCCTCGAAATTGGTCCCGGCTGTCATTCGTGGATCTTTGACAGTCGTTACGGGTCGTCAGAAGCCCGAAAGTCTGACAACCAGTCTTACGATACGTGAGTATTACCCACAGTAATTGAGTTGTGGAGATCACATAGGCAGTCGATCTGTATACCTACTGGTATTCAGATGCATCCGGTTAGACTGGAAGCCGACCCCAACATAGTTGGGAAAAGGCTATCTGCCTAGTCTTTTACCATGCAGTTGATGCTGATAGGAAATGATAGCAAAGTGGAAATCTTCAACACCAGATTCTTGGACGAATGAGGTGAATTCCTAAAAATATATTATGTAAGGAACTCATGTCAAAAGGGTGTATTAGTGGCAAATTTAAAGGGACTGGAACAGTGGTCCAATATTGAAAATGGACTGAATAGCAGTCAGTTCTGGGGCCTGAGATGTCTACTAGAAGTAAGAAAACAACTTTTTACAATTCATGCAATTTTTTGACAAATAATTTTATTTAATGTTTTTGTATTGCGTAATAAAAATTATTTTGCCTAATTGTATAGAATCAAGTTTTTCTAACTGAACAGATAGCTGTGCTGCTGGGGAATTTGTTCCGCCACTTCTTCTTCTCAGCTAAAGCACTAGGAAGTGGTGAAGGGTGGGCGTTTTGTGGGGACTGTCTTATGTAATTGTGACGTTCGAAAAGTGCTGATTCTTAGCCTGATTTGAATAAATGGCTCAAAACCCATTTAATTTGAATCTTCAAAAATTTCTCTCAAATTAGGCCGCGTTTCCACTGACGCGGAGCTGGGCGGAGCGGAGCGGAGACGTGCAGGAATCGTCCAATTACAGACGAGACAAGAGACGCGATGAGGATTTCAACCATTATGATTGGTCGATTCCTGCACGTCTCCGCTCCGCTCCGCCCAGCTCCGCGTCAGTGGAAACGCACCCTAAACCTTCAAATCTCACTACAATATACATATTAGGAACCTTTTTATATTTTAATTAAGCTGGAAATTACTTACTAAGGGACTACAGGACCTAAACGCAAGTTTTATAATGCCTAAAGTACTTCTATAATGATCTTCTTAAATAAAATCATAAAAAACATATGATATTCTTCAGGATATATGCTAGTTAGACAGTGTGTTGAAAACATAATACTACTAATTTGATACGATAGAAAAAAATCACAAATATACCTCTAAAAATTTATTTTAACGATTAAAAACCATACTTATATACAATGCAATCATTATGATTTTTGTCAGATTATTCTACAAGCAACATACTAACGTAATAGTGTTTAAGCATTTTTTAGTCAAATCAATAGATTTTTAATAAATAGATAATTGCTTCATGTTTTGCAATAAATTACCAGGGTTGTGTCATCAACTCATCACGCTTCTCTTTCTTTTCTATACAATCCGACAGTGACTGCGCTTTAGGTCCTGTAGTCCTCAAATTGTACTGTTTAAATATTATCCTTATAAGATCATTTTTCTTTTTATTTAATTGGGTCTTAGTTATCCGAATACGACCTATTCCATCTCTTCCTTGCTAAATAAACAAAAGAAAACCAGAAAAAAAAAACCTAACTACCGTAAAGAAAATTAAAGGAAAACGAGGAGCATCTGTGAGCTTATTTCTCTTCAATATTGTGATAATTTATCGATCGCCCTGTCACGTGAGGTGTGTGTAGCACCACCAGCCATCCAAGATCCCTTATTCAATTTGTAGGGGAGACTTGAGAAGTGATAATGCCACAAACAACACCTAGAAGTTTCTCAAGTAAGTGGTTGGTTGGTCAGCAATGCAGACATCAAGATTTCATCCATGAGTTTCAACTGTTTTCTATTATTCACCCAATTCGAAATTTGAATTTTATCCATGAATTTTAAACATTAAGTTTAAGATGCATTGGTGAAATTCGCCCTTAATGGTATGTCTCAATACCTATGGATTAGTTCAGGTCAAATAACAAATACATTTTTTTTTTTCTGATGGTTCGTGCCTTTTCAGAGACTCTAGGATAAGCCCCAAGTTTGGTTGCACTAAGTTAAATGAAACTGGCAAGTAAACTGTAAGTATATCCGCAATTTCTAATACGAGTAAGTAGATTGCCTTAAAATTCTTCACTGGATCAAGAAGGAATACCCCAATTTCTTAGCTCGAAAACTAATAAGTACAAATCCCCATAAAAAGATAACGTAGCCCGCGTACTAAAGGTTCTTAAGTAGCAATATTTATTTAGCTATTCGGCTCGTATCGTATACAAAAAGGGGGGTAAGTAGGAAATTTTAATTTCACGTCTGGAGTTGGGCGGGGAGCGGAAATTTGTGTGGCATAATAAGTGAGATTGTTGCGAAATTTGCTACAAGAAAAAGAACGAGGGCTCCCATCGCAGCGCCGCCGCGACGTTGACATAGTGTGGATGTGCCGCGAGATGCTTGGAATGTAAGCTGAATTGCTGGATTTCTAATAGACATGGGCGTTTTCGTATTCAGTTGCTAACGGATATGTAACCGATATTCAGTTTTCATATCGATATCGAAAACCGTTTTCAGATATCGATATCAGTCGTACGATTTGCACAAGTAACTGAAACGAACGAAATGCAAACTAACGACAAACGCAAACTCCCACTTTTACTTAAGTAGGGCACGTGTCACCAAGGTCAAGTGCAACTCAAAACAAAACTGTCTATAAAATACAAATCAAAATTCATCCGATGCAATTCTTATTCCAACAACATAAATTCAACCTTAAATCTATTAAGGTTGAATTTATGTTGAACGTAGGTCTAGTTTAAAGAATGAATTTCTCCCTGATATCGAGTAGCCGCCGGAAAGTTGCTAACTTATGGAATCTTTGTTGTAACTAAATAAATAGAAACTAGACCTTATTGCTAGCGCGTTAAGATATAGATGTTACGCACGCACTATTAATAACCAAATAACCAATCACTAGCCGAAGTTACGTAATATTCGCTTCATCACTTTTACGCCAGTAAAACATTGAATGGTAAGACAGAGACAAAGCGAATAAAAACCGTCGATGTCATATCCTCGTGATGTGAAGTTTGCGTTTTGTTCGTTATTACTTATTCGATATTATTCGTAGTTCGTTCTCGTTGTTGCGCTTTGGATAAACCATAGCTCGATGAAGTTTTTGTGAAAACGGTTATGTATATTTAGATATCGATATGGTATGATAATAAACACATATCCGATATAAGTTACGTTTTGATATATCGAACCCATGCCTAATTTCTAACCAACAACAGTTTGAATTCAATTCATGAAACAATTAGCAGACGCAGTATGGTCCAGTAGGTACGGTACATGACGTGACACTGCAATGGCGACAATAATTCAACACGCGTATACGGTTCTGCGTTTTCTTTTTATAAAGATATTTTGATTCCATTAAAAGTTATTATTTATTTTCAATTTTCTAAAATAGCATCTTGGAGCAACCGGTAGCGCAGAAAGAATGAGAAAAAAAGACCACGCCACTCGAGCTTTTTCCATGAAGCTAAATATCAGCTTGGTCAGAACAATAGACAAAGATGAACAAAAAAAAGGGTGTTGGTCAACGACCTTTTACCAGATGGCATAGAACAATAGCTTCATGTTTGAGTCTGTTGCATAGTGTGATCCTAATTTTAGTTATTATTTTATTATTTAGTTTGTTTGAAATTATTTTTTTTTAATTTATGAATTTATTTTATCTTATTATGTTTTTTATGATTACTGGAAAACTAGCCCTAACCGGGTGTTGAAAGAATGTGGCGATTGCGGCAACACGTTGTATAATAATAATAATAATACCAGCCTATTACTGTCCCACTGCAGGGCAAAGGCCTCTATTCTCATACAGAGAAGTCACGAGCATTGATGACCACGCTTGCTCAAGGCGGGTTGGCAATTTGAGACTTATATTAATTACAAGTCTAGGTTTCCTCACGATGTTTTCCTTTACCGATGTCAGCAATGTCCAAGATAAACTCAGAAAGTACCTACATATGAATTGAAAAAGTCACATTGGTACTTGCCCGGATTTGAACCCACAACCTCGTGCATGAGAGGCAAGGCCTTAACCACCGGACCATCACAACCAGCCGTGTGATTCTGTAAGACCTCATTCTAAACTTCGATTATGAATCCGCTGTGAATTTCTTGATTGGCATTCTGAAAACTCGGTTGATAATTCGAATTTACACTAGCGCTACCCTTGCGAGCGTGTCAGCGACTAAAACTAAATTGACCGTGAGATTTTGACAGCTATAGTACGAGATGACGTGAGAAGTGGCATTCAGTAAGGTAATTTCCTGTCACTTCGACGCTCACTTCGCACTCGAACCCAATTCAAAGTGTCAAATAAAAAACAAGTGAGAAGAATTGATGCGAAGTGAGAGTGAATAGCGATGTGAGATGCGAGTTGTTGTTTGAATTTTACAGAATCGACGTAAAAGTACGGTAACATGTTAAAAATGATTGATATCTATCAAAATAAGTACCTGCTATAAGTTTTGGAAAGCGTAGAATATTCATACATATTTCCTGAAACTCGACACAATGTCAGTGACAATGCAAGGCGGTGCTGTCTGATTTTAATAACCACTTATGAAACAAAAGACAATAAAAAGCTCATTAAAAGTTTCTTCATTACCTTGCGAAGCTTATAAGCTGTTTTTGCTACTTGCATGCAATTACAAGGTACCTACTAATACGTAGAAAAGAGAATAGAATATTATTTTATGACTCTCTTGTCTTTGATTGGTTGTGCATGGGAAAAATAGCAATTAGATATCTAACCTGTCATTAGGATTATGTTTACACAATATAACTGTAACATTGATAGTACACATATAATTGGGTTCTTGGATGAAAAACATTTTAATTTTTTAATGAATTTAATATTCAATTTTTTTTTTCAATGACGCATGGCGGGGCTAGTGTAGAGGCATGAACACCCTTAACAACTTTTACATAGCAAGTAAGTTCCAATTTAGCTGTGAGTTATCTATTAAATTTTAGGTAAATAAAGTTTACTTAAAAAATATAGACTGAACTTTTAATTATAAATGTAAAAGTAGTAGGTACCTATAGTTAATGCACCTAGGTAAATTGATCCAGGTGAAATAAGTGAACTCCAGGTAATTTTCTACATTTTTAGGGTTCCGTACCTCAAAAGGAAAAACGGAACCCTTATAGGATCACTCGTGTGTCTGTCTGTCTGTCTGCCTGTCTGTCTGTCTGTCTGTCTGTCCGTCTGTCCGTCTGTCACAGCCAATTTGCTCCGAATGTAATGGACCGATTAAATTGAAATTTGGCACACACATGGATTTCTGTGACCCTAACACGTACGGCTAAAGTATATAAATGAATTTTTAATATGGGGGTTATACGGGGGTCACTTTTAGGGGCCAAATAATAAAATAAAAAATAAAAGTTTTGCAAACTGTACCGTGTGAAATATTAAAATGAAAGGGCTTATTATGAGGGTGTCAAATATATTTTTTTTATAATTTAAAAATAATTCGTTTTAAAGTTATTTAAGAAAATAGATGAAATTAACCCCCCCCCCCCCCCCGTTTTCCGAAACTACTGAGCATAAAATTATAAAAAAATACTAGAAAATATTTCTATGCAGATTACAGGAATAAGAAGTTTTTAGTCTTAAAATAACATTGTAAATCTCTCAATATTGTGAGTACAAACTTACATTTACTGTTGGAATGTATTGGAGAACATGTTTCAACTATAATGTTGTGTTTGTTTGTTGTGTTTATTTTTTGTTGTTTGTTTGTTGTGTTTGTTTGTTGTTGTTGTTTGTTTGTGTTGTGGATAATTTCATCCGAACTACGGAACCCTTCATTGTGCGTAGTCCGACATGCACTTGGCCGGTTTTTGTTATAGTGTAGCAGAATCAGTTATTTTGTAGAACAAAATTATTCCATTTGCGCCAAGTTTTCTCATATCATGACATAGCATAATCACTGCTGAAACACAGGCCTCCTCCCGGTGACAGTGTGTGGGCTGTAATCCACCATCCGAGTCCAGTGCGGATTGGTGGATGTCACATGTCTTAGAATTTTTGGTTCTAGGACATACCGGTTTCCTCATGATGTTTTCCTTCACCGTTTTGAGAGCAGTAGTGTCGAAATTATTTAAACAGAGTAATGCGCCTATCTGGGTTCAAACCTACGACCGTAACTCATAAGTCACAGCCATTACCACTGGGCCAACACTGCTCTAGCTAAATTTTCTCCTACACTGTAAATAAACGCAGAACATACACCCATATCTCCATACCTCTCGAACGAGAGGCTTCTAAAAAAACCGGTCAAGTGCGTGTCAGATCACGCACAACGAAAGGTTCCGTAGTTGTAAAGAATTTATCCAAAAAACAAAAACATTGTATTTGAAAAACTAGAAAGGGCAAAAAAAATTTTTTTAAGCGATAACTTTACAAATTAACAATTTTCGGACTTTTTCCTTTACTTGTGCTGTGAGACCTTGTTCATGCCAAAATTCATGATTTTAGGTCAACGGTAAGTAGGTACCCTATAGGTTTTGATTTACTTGCGAGTATCAAAATATGTCGCATAAGTAGCTGTATTTTTTTCTTCGTTGACTTATAAAAGCTTGATTTTTTTAGAACTGCAAGGGACCATATACCTACGAATTTGATATTAATTTCAACTTGATACCTCCACGCGATCCTGAGAAAAAAGGGTCTTGACAGACTGACTGACAGACAGACAGACAACGAAGTGATCCTTTAAGGGTTCCATTTTTTACTTTTGAGGTACAGAACCCTAAAAATCATTTGAGACCACTGTAAACGGGCCATCCTGTATTAAAAATCCAAATGTAGGTAAGCAGAATTAAAGGCAAGGCAAGGTAGAAGAAATGAAAAACGTTCTGCAGTAAGATAGGTTACACCAGACAAGTCGTAAGACAAGGTTGAACAAATTGTACATCCTGGGACAAAATGGATTGATGACACAGTAGATTGCCGTGATTTGCACCTAGTTGTGCAGACCAGAACAGGATGGTTGGTTTTTGGGGCTGAATATATTACGAACCTGTCTTGTGATGAAATAATACTATTTTCAATAAGTTTAAGTTTTCCGAAATTGGCTACTACCTATGAAATTGATTTCAGAAGAGCCATACCTATATGTTTAGCAAAAAGTAGTCGTCGGAAATTTTGTATCTTGAAATTATTTAGTAGTAGGTAGTTTAGTACTCTGAGAGTAAGTACCTACTTACAAATGAAAGCCAGGTGACGCTATTCTGACATAAATTATTTTTTCGAAAGGTAAGTAAGTAATATGTCTTTAATTGCAGCTGAAACTAGTGTTTAAAGTGAACCATGCTCTTCTAAATCAAACTTCCCGCAGCAAAACTACTTTCCATGTATTTTCACTAAGATCAAATATGAATGCCCGAAAAAAAATCAGATTAGAAACATCAATAAAATTAAGGACATATCCATACTAAGCGAGCGGCATTCGGTGGGCGCACGTGTAAGTGGCAGCTTCAATATTTATGTGCAATTTTTCCAGCGGTCCCCCCTCGCCCCGCGGCTACCTCACCCCCCCGCGCCGTGATAAAGGATGCAACGCGCGCCCCGCATCCCCACTGAAGCACCCGGAATTGCGTAACAATGAACACCGTTTATAATAATTTTATTAATAGGAATTATTTTGTACAAGACTTGAATACGAATACACGCCGAATTTGAATCAGAAAGGGGCTGAAATAAACGTGAATTTGAAAACCCCTATATTTTCAAGGTTTTTCTCTAAAAGTGGATAAATTATCGATGCGAAAAGCTTACCTAGCTATCTTCAACTGAAAATTTTGTTCGTAAGATAATTTCTGAGTAAAACCGGCTCATTCTAATTAAGTGTACCTAGGGGAGTTCGCAAAAGGGCTTTGAACCCCAGCTCCTGCGTACCAATAAATAGTGTAGTCCTGTTCCTTTTTGTTTCGGTAATTATTTTGGAGTAAAATGGGTAGGTACTATTGTAGAAACGAATCTATACATCGTAAGGACTATTATTGCTTGCAGCGCTCGGCATCTACACTGCTTGCTAACAGAATGTGGTCATCGTGTACACGGGATTTTTTTTTCAAATTGGTTAGATGTAAGTTTCTTCGATGGTACCTACCTCAACCAATAACGCTACCGACTGGACTTGAGAGCAGTTACAATGGGATTTTTAAATAAAGATTTGTCAGACGCCTTGAACCCAATCAGTAGCGAAGATTTACTTCAGTAGTTGTAAACCTACATTCTTATTTCATAATAGAGTAGAGTAGTGGTGGCCCAGTGGCAACGACCGCGACTTACGACTTATAGGTCGTAGGTTCAAACCCTGACAGGTGCTTTACTTTGTGTAAGTTATTTCATTACCACTGCTCTCAAAATGGTGAAGGAAAACATCGTGAGGAAACCGGCATGTCCTAGAACCAAAAATTCGAAGACATGTGACATCTACCAACCCGCACTGGGCCCGCGTGGTGGATTACGGCCTACTTCCTGTCATAGAGAGAAGACCTGTGTCCCAGCAGTGGGAACTTTATAGGCTGATAATGCATATTTCATAAAAATTATTATGATTTTTAAAAGAATTTGCCTTTTGGTACCTAGTCTAGTCTAGTCTAGTCGGTATAGGTACTTATTGCTGATCGTGGTAAGTTTACGTTTTGTAACAGATAAGTGACAATCTTCAGGTCTATCCTGAAGATATGATATAATAATAATACCAATGGATCAGGCACTAGCAAACAACTTTGTTGCACCACTTACTTATTTGAATAAAGATCAGGTTTCAAACACATCAGCTAATACATTATTACCTGGTTAATGTAAGATCCTCTTATCTACGAAACACGAAAGTCTCCCACGACTAAGGATTACGATCAGTATCGTTTTCGACAGCAACATATCGTTATAAAATAATGTAATATCATAACTGGCCATTCGTGGATACTACAGCAACTGTACAGTAATATTATTCAAATAAAAACAATTTCAATTTGTTCCCAAATTGAAACAGAGAGCTGGCGGCGCGTTATTACATTTGGGTGGAGGTTAGCTGCGGTAGAGCGTGTAAAGTGCCTATAGAGCCTCCCGCCTCGCCCTCTCATAGCCTATAACACCAGCATCGGGGCTTTCCTCAAAAAGCCTCAAAGAACGCCTCAAATTTAGCGACTTTTCGCTCTCAATACTTTTACGGGACATTTAGAGGCTTACGTTGAGTATGTACGTCATTTTTCCCTTTGTGTTCGGGAGGTAAGAAATATAGTTTTTGATAGACGCGCGTTCCGAACGTTCGGTAGTGTCATTTGGGGGTGTAAAAGGGAAGGCGATGATAGAGGTATTTCTTATTTAGCGAAATATGCTATAAGGTGGTCGTATGTGCGCTTATAAAAGTGGCGTAGCAATCCATGGACGTCTCGATTCTATGGTTCAATAGGTATTATATTTTATGGTTCATTCTTGTTATAATTAAATTAAAACGTTTTCTTATTTTACTTTTCTTAAAAATTAATGCAAACATATTCTAGTAGCAGCTGGTTGCCGTCCCACGCTGGTTGTATGGTAAATTGAATTAGATGGTTAACCGTAGACCTCGAAGGTGATATTCGAGCAACCTGTTAGTATTGTAACACAATTTAACTGTGATCTTTGACCCAGCACTTAAATGTTACACGTGCCTTTGTAAAATACCGATGTACTTAGAATCTATTTAATTTACTTAGTATTGGGCCGTTCTACCTCAGATTAAATATTCTTAATGGAAACACAATTAGAAAAATATACCGTTTCAAATGAGTTCTAAGGCTCGACTTATAAGTTGTGTAGATACTTATCGTTACTACCGGTCTTAAGGTTTTCTATAGGTAGATTTACTCACTTTCTTTGCGTAAAAATAACACAAAGGTACTTGCTTAGCTCTATAGTAACTGTAGGGAACTACTTTACACTAGGGACTGTAATTTGAATTAATTGTATACCAAGTGCTTGAATATTAGGCAGGTAGGTATGTCAAAAACGGATCTTTATCAGAAATTATTTATGTAGGAAAATAATTCAAGTAAGCACCTGTTATAAATCGTAGAACCTAGCTATGGTCAGTAAGAAACACTATGGCAATATTAAAGTCATTCGTAATTGGCAAAACTTTTCGTAGTTTCGTAGCGCGTAGACCGTAGGGCGTAGACCCTCTACGAAATCTAATTGTGTAGGTTATAGCGACAATTTTTTTTATTTTCTTCATTTTTTCCTATTAAATCATGTATTTCTGTAACTGTTGGTAACTGAACCAGTTGTATTTTGATACAATAATCGACAGAATAATCGAATAAAAAAAAAGCGCTACGCAGAAAGTAGTTAAACGATCTGTTCATAACCCCAAAAAAACCTTTTAGACAGTATGATATCTTTTTTGGATAATACTTATGTGAGATGTTTATTAAAACCTATTAAGGTGAATGCGCTGTATAGCCCGCGAAATTAATTTTTTTTTGGGTATTTTGCAATTTGCAGGTCCGTGTCAGGTTGTATCTTGATCAAAGTATGATACGCGGAAATAAAACATATGTATTTATATAATTTTAACCATAAAAATCATCAATACATCTCACTAAGTTAGATTTCGTGCAGAATCGTTAGATGTCGTTCGTTTGACGAATTTTAATTCGCGGCAATAAAAATTGAATTTCGCGGGCTACCACTGTGCATCATCCTTAAATAAAACCTTCAATGCACGCGGGATAAATCAAAGATTTACTATAAGGTACTTTACTACTGAAAAAAGATAGTCCAAAAAGTGCCACCAACATCCATTATTTTGTTCACCCTCTTAGTTTGAAGCGTGATGTTATATGGGCTTCTAATCGCATCTTACCTATCGTACACAGCGATGACCTTTCAAATCATTATAACGTAAACGATAAAGTAATTATCGATGATAATTCATAAACACTATTTATAAGAATCTACTTCCTGTATTTATAAACCTAATAATAATTATAATCGTTTTAAATTCTGCTTCGGATTTGCATTCATTAAAATGTGATTAAGATTTTCTATTAATTATATGCACGTCACGATTACGACCCACGTTCGTAAAAACGCTAATAAAATATTAATTAATATAATTCATATTTTATTAATCATAAACTTTTGCGAACCGTTGCCGAATTTCGCAAGGATAGTGCCATCTGTGATTTTGCGTGACAACTATTTTGCAAGGTCAACACTCGAACTCTGAACTGTTGAACGATGACTCTTTTTATTATTTTATTTGACTACTATAATTGAAATTGTATAACGTTATAAGTATGATTTTATGTGTCTCTAAACACGTTTAGTATGAACATATTTGTATTATTTTGAGTGCAAAGAAAGTGGCGCCATCTGTGAGAGGGCGGGAGAACTTTTGTGTGGAAGGGTTGAGATTGCAGCAGAGGGTGCATGCTGCGCCCTCTGAGATAAAATTGTTGCTTGCGCAAACTTTTTGGTTACCGTAGACGAGCTTTTGTGTAGATTTCTAATTTGGTTCTTTGTTAGCAGAAACTGTAGAACCAAAATAATCCAAGTTTTTGTTACACTTGCTGATAAAAATATTGTTCAGCTAACTTAGTTCAAATTGAAGTCTTCGTAGACACTTGTTTATCAATTATTAAGGTCATAATATTATGACTAGGGCTCTAATCTAATTTAATTAATATAATTTGTCGAAATGTCAACATTATCGTCATCTCAGTGACATTGGCTCATATCATTTCACACAACCGTAATAGTAGGTACCTACCTACGTCACAGTGACGTATGAGGCCAAAAAACGACAACATTCCGTCCGTTTTTAGTCAATCGCTTAATCAGAATCTAATACACGTTTACATAACCGAACAAGTTTACGCAAAACTCGAGGAGATCCGTATCTGTCGGGAATCGTCGAGCCAACGGCCCGTAACCCGTAACTAGGTAGGTAGATACTGTAGGGTTGCCTTTGATAACACGAGGTTATGTGTTGACAACTTGAGTGGTGAATGTCATTAGTTCAAAAATGTAGATATGAAGGGTATGTGTCTTTCGTTTCGGGTAAAGAGTTCTAGTGGACACATGAGAGATTTTTGAAGTCTTATCTTTGATAATGAAGTGATTTTTGTGATTTTTTACTGAGATATTGTTTGAACTTATGCTGCACTTAATTCTCTGATAACCAATCTTCAGTTATACAAGATGTTAGTAAACTAAGCCCGTACAGAGTAACGAAGTTTCAGCCTCATGCCAATGCTTCCGGACGACGCCAAAGTTCGCTGAAATCTGTGCAAACACGTATAAAGGCAACCCTGCAAACGGTATATGAAGCTCATCTACGTAAACGCCAGCCACGTATCGTATATTGTCTAAATATCGAATCCATTCTCACGTTCTTCTCTGATTTACGGCCGCACACAAAACCGCTATAAGACTACATAATGACACCTACCGCAGCCACTTATTTTTGGACCTTATACAATTTTTTTCACACGCGACTATTTAGAATTTTTATCACGTAAATTTTCCGCTTGAAAGGGAAATCCCTATTGTCATTCTGTACGCATGGCTCGTTTCCTCACGAACACGTGTTTGAATATATTTATATATTGCTTGTATATAGGGAAAGTATTTATTTCTGTCACGCAATTTTTTGAATTTTGAATTTTCATAGTTCGGTGTTCTTTGTTCTTGTGGGAATGATACGAGTCGATACTGAGTCGATTAAAATGGAATTTATTGGACGGTGGCACGTTAAAAGGAGTTTGGAAACATTGAATTACTTTTAATGTAACAGCGAGTAGGCAGGGACGAAGAGGCGTGTGTAAAGTGATTGTATATTGGTAGCTATAAGTAGTTTGTGTTCAAAATGGCCGATATCGTTTAGCTAATGGATGGTAACGGAATTGACTAAAATAGGATTCTAATTTCCTTGTCTACTGGTCTATGGTGTTCTAATTTGGAAAAACAAATAGTAGTTGGACACCTTCGTTTGATTGGTTTGCGACCTCTTTTGTGGGACTTCAGACCTTTTCGACAAAGTACACCGTACCTAAGAGCATCCTCTTTATTCTAATATTATAATTTCTTTAATCTAATATTATACAACAAAGTATAGCTTTATTTATCATTTTCTTTATATTTATTAGGACTACAAGACCCAAGGCTGTTATTCAAGGACAGCATCCGCTTCTTAATAGGTACGGTTAAGTAGAAGAAAATGCTGTGAATCCAGCATTCTTGAATACGAATCAAAAGTTCTCAAGTCTTAGCGAATAATCCAGATTATATTATACTAGATTAATCTAAGATTTAAATAGATACATGTCACCAAGAAGATATTTCTAGTTCTATATCTATGCGGTTGATCTAGGCTTAAACTAATAATCATGGAATGCAGTAATAACGGGTTTAATAAACAAATCTTCTGAATTAATTTTCATACTTTACAAGTAGTGTGTAAAATGCCTACTTAGGTATACATTGTACGGTACGCCATATTGATTTCAATTGTAAACAATTAAAAATATTGCTGCCTCAAGGAACAAGACGATTAATTAATAGTTTGGACTATCATAATCCTTTGAAAAACGGCAAATTGAGTGTTTCACGATAGATGTTACAGATGAATAAATAATACTTAGTTGTTTTTGAATACTATAAGTACTAACTACTGTGTTCTTTCTTTTCTTTTTCGTGTGATTATTGAGTAACCTGGTGTCAGATTTTATATATAATTAATTTTTATAAATTATTAATTATAAAATACGCACATGAATCTGAAAAGTCAGAGGTGCGTGCCTTGGGTTCGAACTCGAGACCTAAGACTTGGCAGTCCAAATGTCACACCACTAGGCTATCACAGCTATTACTAGTTACGGTATCGGTTTCGATACGGTATCGCAGTAAGGAAGATTATTTACGGATTTTATCGTACCGTTATTGATAGTAGAGTGGTCTCGTGCTTATCGTCTCTTAGGATCAAAAGATAAAAGAGAAAGAACGTAGGAAAGTAGGTTAAATTGTCAGTTATTGTCTTATCATCCTAATATCCCACAGAAACCTGTGGGCATCACATATTGATTTTGCTAAATGAGTTGTAGCGACGGCCACTATTACGTGTTAAGTAATCACTTTGACTTTGATACCTACTTGAAGTCTTATACCCTTAAACTATAAATAAGAACTTGCCTTTTGAAGTGCTCGTAAACTAGGAAACATAATTTTAAAATCGTATAATTAAATATCTGTGTAAAACGAGATAGGTGGGTGTAAACTAAATAAATAATTCAGCATAACATCCTACATAGGGACAACAGAGTTGCAACCGCTTTGCTGGTCTCGTAAACGGTGTACTTTACAGGGACTTAAGGGCACCTACATTTACATAATACCCTCATATAATTAGGTACTAGCGTCCACATGTGTTACAAAAACATTTTACTAAAATTTACTTTTACTAGCAGCATTTAAGACCAAAGTTGCCACATAAAAAATGATGGACAACTTTTTTCCTCCATAAAGTGACAATTTATCTCTTACGACGTGCTATCAACTGTCTCTGAACTTATCAGCACATATCTTATACAACGATGACCCAGATTTGTCAAGAAAAAACCATCGAAGCGTGACATCAATGAAAATTGTTCCAGAAAATATGGTAACAATTCATTTCCGCGTCATGGCCGAATTTCGTCTTGAACTTGAACATTATTGTTCGCGACGCTTTTCCGTCATCGTTGCGATAACAATTAGGATATTCATATGCAGTTCAGACAAATAATCAAGATAAAAAATGTTTGTGTGTCGTAAATCTAAATACAATATGAGTAGGTATAGTTGTTCGAGTTCATTCGGAGTTGGCGATAGGGTCGGGCCGCCTCGCCACTCGGGTCGAAGGCGACTGCGATACGTAATGCAGCCGTGTGTTTGTCACCCCTTGCTGCAGACGGGGCGGGGGTTGCAGGGGGTGGCGCATTATTGCAAACACCGTCTGTCCCCAAAGATGGTGCTACTGTTATTTTGCACTAGACAAGCTAGTTCGTCTTTTGATACACAGATGGAGCTTTTCTTCAGTTTGGTCCTGAAGTCTTTGGTCCTTGTATTCTAGCTTTTTGTTATCAAAAATGTTGGGTTTAATTTAGTTATTAGAACTTTATTCATCACATATCGTTGCTTTGCTATCTTGTACGATTAAATACCGTATTAATAATTAAATAAGGGCTATTTATAATTTAATTACTTGCTTCATGTATGTGAATAGTTAATTAGTAATTAAGTATGTAGTTATGTGGATAGGCTCCAATCTTTATTTGTTTATAATTGAGGCTACTGGTCTTAAATCTGCTTATACGAACCTTTAATTATGTCATTGGCTGTTTATTTACCTAAGCACTAAGTACTCTACCTGTAGGTATTATCTTAACCACACTATTTTTTTTTAATGAGTTCATTCTTTTGCAAATTAAGTAGGTATACAAAAATGTGGTGCTACTCATATTGAAAGAAATAGAAATAAATTCTGTTACAAAACATTGAAATCTAAACAAAGTATTTCTCCAACATCCCGACAGAGCTCAAAATATTCACGCTTTAAGAAATTCTATTTTTAACAATAACCCATCTTCATACCTACTCCCAAAATAAATTGCTCAACCTTGAGAATTCTTAACCGTACAAACGCAACAGGTAAAATGCACCGTAATATTTGAACTTAAATCACAGTTCTTCAAACAATAGTCGGAATGAAGGATTCCGTTGTTTCGTATTTATTGGCAGGCTAGGTGTTATAACTGTTCCTGTCGCGAAGAAAGGGTTACGTGGAGTTCCAATGGTCCCATTGTCGGTGCCCACCTTACTAGCACGCTGTATTGATGGTCCAGTGGTTAATTGCTGGCTAAAACAAACATATAGCGCGACTGAGCGGATTTGATACTTGTGAATTCGAAAAAAAAAACTAACCATGTTCAGTTTTTTATGAAAGTGTTAAATTAAAATTGTTTGAACAATGGTGCAATTAATTTTATATTTCCACTTAATTAAAAATTTGCAAAAACTGTATACATTAAAAAAGTAAGTATAACTATAATTTGAATGACCACTTAGTCTTAGATTAAATCTCAGGCTCGATTAATTTTCTCAAGTAAATGAACAAGCTGTCCTTATTTTACAAAAAAGGTGTTTCATAAATAATTTTATATCAGAAAAAAATATAGGTACCTAGGTTAAATAGCAAGGGCCTAATCGTAAATAAATACCTTTTATGGATGGGCTAAATTATATTATTAGTAACTATAAACATCCTTGTATTTGCGTTGCGTGCATTTTATCAGCGTTTCGTTTTAATACGTAAATAAATTACAATAATATAATATAGTTGTCATTGTTATTAGAAAAGTTTGCGTCATCTACATATACTGAGTGGTGTGTAACATTGTAATATGCGATTTCTCATTAATATTCATGATAGGTATTTTATGTGTTATAAAATTAATAAGTATACTTAGTGCTTCAAAGCAAGCCGATGCAATAGGTTAATATCTGTATTTAATATTGCGAAAAACTTTACGTTTTATTATGCCAATAGATAATAAAATAGAGCCAAATACAATTCCATGATTTCCTTGCTGGCACTATACCTAGTCTTTAGTTAATATGTGTGTATAAGTATACGTGTATAAAAGTCATTTCGATGTCCTATTTACCGAATAAACAATTTCATTAACTTTGATATTATTATGTATTGTCTTATCATTAATATTATCTGCTGGTAATAAAAAATACACTACCTATTTTGTAATGCATTAAGATACTTACTTTTCAATACCATTTAGTATTTTTTAAGTTTTTCTTGTAAACACACGGAAAACTTAAAAAATATCACAACATTTTGGTCTTAATTACTTAAGCTTGCATTTAAGCAATGAATCAAGTTTAATACATTTTTATTAAGTAACCTACTGTTAAATTCAGCTTTCATAAAACAAATATTCGATTCAAGTATCAAAATTACTCAACGTAGTATCTAACAATACATCAGCTTAGTTGTACAATGCAGGAAAATTGCACAACGTAGAACCATAAAACCATCACGCTATTAACCAACCCTTTGAGGTGTAATAAATGTTTCTGTCCATGGCTTTCTAAGTTTAAGAAAATCCGTCTTATTCGCAACCCTATTCTATTCTAATAAGGTTCAATATAAGTGGCGTTGTCGCATTTTCAGGTTAGAGCATTGTAAAAACATAACTGTGAAGGTAATTACTTGACAAAGGTGTGGTAAAAGTAATAATCACAGGAATTATGAGGTTGAAAAAGGTGAATCTCTGCAGTGCAAGTTTGGTCGCAAAGCATTTTGCTCGTAGCATTTGTGAAAATAAAACCCGATTTTTATTCAAATAATTGTGCGAGTATGTGTAAACACAGTGTAAATCGTCTAAAATGTGTGATAGCCAAGTAATTTCAGTGCAGTGTGAAAATATATAAATAGATAATAAATTGGTAGTATTCTAATGGTTGTAACCATTAGTAGGTAGGTAGGTAGGCGAAAATATTAGTAAAATGGATTAAGTATGAAAGATCTATAAAACGTTGAAATATTTATAATTTAATACTCGAAATAATTAAATTATTTCAGTAGGTATTTATTATCATTCAAAGCTTTGCTACTCATAATAAATTATTACCAGCAAAGATTAATAAAAAAAAAAAACTAAAATCTCTATCAAATGCGTCAAGAGCTGAGGCGACGACTTATTGATAAAAAAAATCTGTAAGTATTTATTTTTGTTGACTTCGAAGTGTTTATTTTTTACTCTCCCATACTACAATTATTCATTCATATCTGCTGGACTACAAAATAGATTCGATAAGGCGTGCCTTTAGGAGTTTACAATGTCATGACTTCCCATCACCGCAGCCATTCGTTGAAACGTTAGAAAGTAATAGTAATCCACTTAATAGCCATCGGAACCACCGATACTTACATCTCACACAGAACCACTTCCCTCACCTCAGCCTATATCAATTTTGTATGGCGCTTAGATACCAATAAAAGCATTTTCTGAGGTTGCAACGCACTAAACTGTCCCATAAAACGTTTTATTGCCCATACATACACACATTAAACAGATATGTATTACAATAAATCATTATTAATGTACCTACACTTTAAACAAACGCGGCAAGGGTTTTGCTGAGTAAATAATTTTATGACATTTAACAACCTTGAAATTGTTTCACGTACATTTTATAGCGTCAATGAATCAAAACATGGCAAGTGATTTAGGTTTCCTTTATTGTTTAAATCATCTTTACATTGTTGCTTATCAAATCAGAGCAATAAATCACCCTGTTACGAATGAGTGATTTGTGAATCAACATGGCGCTACTGCTAAGCAGATATAAATGTAAAAGAGCGCTAACTCTCGTAATTACGTCATTTTATAAAACATTCCTAAAAATAACGCGCTTCTACGGGAAACGATTACAAATAAGATCATCGATAACATTCTTTTGAGTATTTTTAGGGTTCCGTACCAAAATGGTAAAAAAGGAACCCTCATGGTGTGACTCTGTCTGTCTGTCTGTCTGTCTGTCATAGCTGGATATCTAAAGAGCTACTCATGCTATCAACTTGAAATTTGGAACAGATATATGACGTTCACCCAACTATTTTGCAAATAAGAAAGTAATAAAAATACCTATTTATATTTTTTTGCAACAGGGACTGAAAGGGGGTCTTAAAAGTTCAAAGTAGCCCTACTTTGAACTTGACTAGGGCATGTGGGGTATCATATGAAAGAACGTTGTTTGCACATTCTAAAACATTTTTTTATTTTTTTTTAGGCCGCATAGTTTTCGACTTTTGATGATAAATGTAAAAAAAAAATACCGTCCCCGCCTTATCTCCGAAGTTTGCAAAGAGAAAAATCAGAAATTATTTTATGTGATAGAAGTTTTTGTAAAAATTACTGGATAAATAAAACGATGTCTCTAAATAGCACCCTTTTTCAGAAATCGGAACAGAACCCTCGGTGCGCGAGTCCGACTCTGTCTTGACCGGTTTTTACGTAAGTAATAACGTTTTATAAATGTCTATTAAATGGAAATACCTACTAACTATCTAATTTCAGATTTAAATTAATTCGACTTAACATAATATTGATAGTAGTATTTATAGGCCACTTGAATCGCCGATCGGGCAGTGAGGACAGGACGCAGCAAAATTATTGGCAACAGTGCTTCGTCTGACGTAATTGGTACGAAAAATAACTTAAAAGTCATTTAATTTTAGATGTGCGATGAGCCGATGACCTATAAGTTTTTTTTTAATGCTCCAAAGCAAAACATTGCGTAAAGACTTTGAAATACAACTGAGTGACAAGAAAATGCTTCCAAAATTATAATAAAGTTACAAAAAAAAGTGACAGTAGTTGTTTATGATGATAAATAGTATTTTGACGCCATTTATTTTAATTATCAGGCAATTATTTATAAGCTCGAAATATGATTTAAGGCTGCTCCTCCCTAAAATGCGGCGAAACTAAGTAACTTTGGAACCATCTTTTAGAGTAACTATAGCATATTTCTGATAGGAAAAAATAGACAGTAATCTACAATACATAAGAAGTGATTTCATGTGTCCTGAAATCTATTTTAGTTTGTAGAACTAAAGAATATAAAACCTAAATCCAGGTCCACCCAGAGCGGGAGAAGTTATTTGATGATTTCCCATCCACAAAGAAAAAAAAAAAAAAAAAGTCTATTTCGGTCTATTTTTGCAAGTTGTTACCATATTACTCCTACAGTTTTCAATAAAAGTGTTTATAAATTTATACAGTTCTTTACAAACTAATAAGGAATGATTTCTTGCCATTACTTTTTTTTACTTCATATTTTGCAAGCGTTGTGTCATCGCGCTTCTCTTTCTTTTCTGTCCGACAGTGACCGCGCTTTTTACGACGGACAAGCCTTAATGCTAGACGCATGTAAATAATTAGCTTGATAATGGTAGGACGTCTGGCCAACCACAACATACGAAATTGATACAGGAAGATATATTTAACAGGTTGATTGATTTGTTGCTATAATAAATGATGCTTTAGCGCCATTCTTGGCTATCACAGTGGTAAAGGTCGCTACGTAACCTCTACTTGGCATCCAACTTTTACTTAATAAATAGGTACCTATAGGTACGCAGCTAAATTTTCTCGTTACTAGTTTTCCCATTCTCTCGGCGGAGGGTAGGTGATGGTGGAAACCAATTTAAACTTGGCAACCGACTGGTTAAAAAGCAAAAGTTCCTTTTGAACTTTATCCGTCGTGCCGCCGGCGAGCCCTTTATTTTTACTTATTTTACAACTCTGGCCCTTTACGACCGTCCGCCATCATGCGAAACGCTCGGTACAGTTGGCAATCATATTTGGTTAGGTTAGACAATTTTTTGTTGCGTTTGCCATTATGTAAAGTGAAATTTGATGAGCAGAAATGGCTGTTAAACAGATTTTTTGCTGCGGTCATAGGTTTTAATTGGTCATTTTTATTCATTAAACATAGGTAGCTACTTAAAAACTCGTAAAAGTAGCCCCTTAATAGTAATTAAATTATGTTTCTTATATTGTAATGAGCTTTTAACGCGGAAAAAAAATTCGAGGCGCAATTGCTTCTAAGAATAAAGTGGCAATGAAAAATATTATTGCTCTATAATTACATTACAAAGCGTGTATGCTGACATTCATTAAGTATGTATTATTATTAATTACTCGAAGTGTGAGGTTACCGAACTCATGAACAAAAGTTTAATATGTAACAGTAATGCGGCCGACTATACTTTACACACGCTTTGCGAACCTTTGGATAGTTAGCTATGTTTTTAGAATTTAGTGCTTTCACAAGTCTATCTCATTATATAGTTAAGAATCGTAAAACTCTACATACAGCATAAACTAAGTACCTATAGTAGAACCCACACATACATAGCCAAGTATATAATTATGTAATTTTGTTCTCTCTAATAGGTATTTATAGGTGACACAATGAAGTTGCGGTATACAAGACTATGTAGGTATTTTATTATAAGTAAGGGTCAGAGAAAATGGTACCCTGCTCATTAACTATTCCTAGATAATTGTTTTTTCGCACGGGTTTCCTTCATTAAGTATGTAGGTATGCTACATCCCCCGTTAAACGATACGTGTTTGCGCAGATTTCTTATTCACAGGAAATAATCTTTTGCTTTCTGAACTAAATATAGATGGAAGTTGGTACTGAGAAGAGTAAAGCTAAGATAAGATCATAGTATCTGGGTTTATGTTATGCTAAGTTTTGCTCTTCGTGAAAGAGTTTGTTCAGGGAAACCAAACCATTACCTATTGGACGCTGGTAGAGAGAAGGTCTTGATAGTTTTCAACCTCAAACAGTAAGTTAAGGCTCATCCTTTGTGGGACTTTCTCTGCGTGATTAAAGCATTTTACATAGGCGTGGCTTAGAAGTCATGAATTTGTCAGAGGTAAAGGCTACAGGTCCGATGAGCCAGTTCCACCGTTGAGTCACATTAACGTGGTAAGAGCGGATTAAAACAAAATAGATGGATTTATAGCCGAAGGAACCCCGTGTTCCCCAAGAAATCGTTTCCACCAGACAGGAAGGCTACAAACAAAAGACGACCAAGTAAAGAATTAAAATTCCACTTAAGTAGTCGCCATCCACGCTAAGGACAAGAAATACATAGAATAGCAACGTGATTAAAGAAAATTAGGAAAGTTTATAATTAGGACACACCATTGTATAGAAGCCATGGGCCACCGAATAATGTTAATAAGCAAGTTTAGACGCGGCCCGCGCTTCCCAAGAGCAATTATTACTTTACGGACCCCAAATTAATGAAAGCAACAACTTTCAACACATTTTGCTCGAGTTACAATGGGTTCTGTACTGTTAAGGTATTTAGGAGTTGTTTTTGGAGCGTGTGAAAGTCCTGGGTATAGGTAGGTATACCAGGACCTGAGAGAGTGCTCACAAACTGTTAAAAAGTCCTGCTTTTAACCACCTCTTTCTCGTCAGTCTTTGTGCTCACAATAACAGCTTAAGTGTTGCTGAAAGTCTTATCATAAGCATCATCAAAATATCATCAAACTATCTGCGTAGAGTGATGATAACCCCCAAATTTTCAGGTATGTATTAAGTCGTTGATTTTCAGGCCCAGCTCGGCTATATCCTCTAGGAAGAACTGTTTAATGTTTTTGATAAGATCCTCCATGTTATCAGATATTCATCTTTCCAATGATTTCTAGGGAAAGTGCGCATAGCTGATAAGGTAAATACCTAGAAGTTAATGGAATCAGAGATACTCTGAAACTTAATATTACTATCCGTAACACGTGCGGATTACTTTCTTTGTTATTAGGGAAGTCGGTAAACTTGTAGGTATAGGTTTGTGTTTCAATATGTACCTAAATGTATCTTGTGACTTGGAAACTTGCTCTAATTAGAATATATGTAAGTATACTCGTATGTACTGGCAATGCTTAAAATAAAGCATATAATTAGACTATTGTTTATTTATACTGACAATCTGACATTGGTTTTGATATGTAACTGATTATGGATGGTGACTAAAATTGATTAGATTTAAAAAAATATTGGACATGGTATTTTTTCCTGTTTTTTACGTAGGTAATTAAAAGATTACGGTGACATGTCGTCACCGGTCGTCGTCGGTGAAATGCCTTAATTGGTAATTGGTAATAAGTACTGGTGTCCGCGTAGGTACTCCATGTCAATGCGCAAGTACCTATACAGTAGATAAGTAGTATGGATATACATTTTGTCTTTCCCAAATAAACACAGACAGAAAACTTTAAACATAACCCATAAAAATATAAGTTATCGATACTTCCAGCATTAATAATATAATCCGCCTTTAGTTTGCCCCTACGAACCCTCCCACCCTACAGTACATAGGTACAAAGATACAACTCCTAGACACGATAAGCTTCCAACTTTCAATTACATTGAATGTAATTAAGTGTCGCGTTAGACGACTGGCTTCGACACTATTAAATTGCTAAACTTTGAACGTTTACGGGATCAAAGACATTTTTGTAAGTCGGATCCAGCACGAACAAGGATCGTGGAATGTCCGCTTTAGATTGGAATGTTAATTATAAAGTGGCATATTGTTTTGCTGCTTTTTCTAGACTTTTGGGACGTCAAATGTTGTTGGATCTTATTCCAGTTTTTTGTAGGCATTCTTACTTTTGTCTCTAAATCTCTCTCACAATCCAAATGCTTGAAAATATTCCCATGGTTCCTTCTCATTTTCGTAAAGAAATTAAATTGAATTATTGCATATTAAGATAAATTATTAGTGTTTATCATTGTAATTAATTCTATCGGGCCATTCTATCTATAATTTGTCTAAACATTAAACGAAACATTATATTTGGCACATAAAAATTTTATAGACGTATAAAGTGTATCAAAGTCAATAAACTCATCCATTACTATAGCCTAAAATAATAATATGTACATTGTATAAAAAAAGGAGAGGAAAGGATCATAGGGCATCAAAAAATTCGTCCGCATCGCTGTCAACAGGAAAAGTACCCAAAAGGCTGGCAGCATTGCCACGTTGTATGGCAATGCTGATTCTTTGGCCAAAAAATAGGCCAGCCCTCTGGTCACGTGAAGAGTCGACCAATCGCTTAGCGATGTCTTGGAAAACTAAGTGGGCACTCGGACCCCATGGCCCTAGTGTTTCAACCCCAAACGGCTCGAAAATATAACTCCCAAAAATATTTGAATATTTTCGCCGTTTGAGGTTTTCCGCACCTGCAGCAGCCGCACCAGCACAGCCCACTGTGCTAGGAAGGTGGGATGGCGCAAGGGTATCGACACACGTTGCGTCCCATACCAAAGGCCGACCTAACTTCCAAGGCATTATGGTCATTCCGTCACGTCTCTTTCCATCGTTGCGTGCCAAACCGTTGGGTTCTAAAACAGCTGGCACCCCGGCGGTGACAAGAGCACGACGGATGATGTCATTAATGCTAGCGTGCCGTGCTATCCGGCCTGCGCTCTTACTGCAAGATAGGCCATGGTGTCCGAGGCAGTCGACAGCTTCACCGCACTGGCAGCGATGCGGAGCCCCACAAGGAGCGCCCAGACGTAGACAAATAGCCTTCAATGTAATTAATCGAACAGGTTTCTGATTTAGATGAAAAGTAATCAAATAACGTGTTTGAGACATCCTACTTGCATGTGAAATTATATTAAATGAAGACACTGTAAGTTTACACTAACTATTAACGAGTTGAATGCCGTAATTACAGACACAATTAAAAAGTCATTGTGTCTCGCGTGGATCCACGTTCATACGATGGGTTAAATACATAGAATGTTCATGTAGGTACCTATTTAATCGGTACCTAATCGTTTCCAAGAAATCAACGCCATGGTTATACACTGAAAAATGCTACTATACTTGGATTTTTAATCGTATTCAGTAACTTGACAGTTCGAAGCAAAATAATTTTCGTTTTTAAATTACTTAATGTTTATATTATGGTCTAAACGAATATTACGTGTTTCAATTAAAACCATAACCAGATCAAGGTAGTTTCACTAATTCTTTTTTTCACCTCATTTCCTTTTTATTGTCAGGAACTTATCCCTTCAACAGTCAAGTTACAGAATACGATTAAAAGTACAAGTATAGATTATGATCTAGTAGCATTTTGACGTCAATCTATGGATTGACTTCACACAACCTAAAGAATATAGGTAAATATATGATTTCTCTACAAATATTTTTCAAATAGAAATACTTATAATATGTAGAGAAAACTATCATCAACAAATGAATTTACAAACCTTTAGGTAGCCACTAAAATGACGTAACAAGGTATGCTTAAAATGAGCATAAGTTATTAGCATTCGTTTCATAATTTTATAACACTCAGCAAAAGGGATAAAATACAAGGATAAGTAAATAAAAACGTATGTTGACAACAGCGAATGTCATCCGCAGAAGCCAGAAAAGTAATAAAAATATGATTAAGCCATTTTTTCACGCAATTTATTGCTTAACTAGCTGTGCCCGCGACTTCGTTCGCGTGCATGTCGGAAAACAATAATGGGTCGCTTAGATAAGGTGTAGGTATCACTCCTCCAATGAAAATGAAGAATCTTCCGATCTTGCCTGGTGGGAACCGCTACCTGGGGTTCTCTACCACAGCCCTTGCGAATGCAGTTACTGTGGTTTATAATAGCGGGGTTTACACGTATAGTTCGGACTGCTGGAAACAACGCGCCATCCAAACTGTCGTTTTGGAACGAACAGCGGGGTTTACACATACAGTTTGGTTTGGCTATGAGCGCCCTCCACACGTACAGTTAGGAGCGCGGGAAACAGCACGCGGCGTTCCATCCCTCGTTCCGAACTGTACGTGTGGAGGGCGCTATTGACGAAATAAGTGAAATCAATTTACACCGAAACACTAACTGTAACTGCGGTTTGGACCGCAGTCCAAGATGCGCGGTCCGAACTGTACGTGTGGAGGGCGCTAACACTGTAACTGTAACTGCGGTTTGGACCGCAGTCCAAGATGCGCGGTCCGAACTGTACGTGTGGAGGGCGCTAACACTGTAACTGTAACTGCGGTTTGGACCGCAGTCCCAGATGCGCGGTCCGAACTGTACGTGTGGAGGGCGCTAACACTGTAACTGTAACTGCGGTTTGGACCGCAGTCCAAGATGCGCGGTCCGAACTGTACGTGTGGAGGGCGCTAACACTGTAACTGTAACTGCGGTTTGGACCGCAGTCCAAGATGCGCGGTCCGAACTGTACGTGTGGAGGGCGCTAAGGCTCCACTGTACTATCACACCCGCGCGTCCGAAACTTCACATTGGTGAATCATTTGGGTTAGGTTAGAATAGTGACCATTACCTCTATTGCTGGTGAATCATTTGGGTTAGGTTAGGTTAGGTTAGAATAGTGACCCTTAACGCGCGACGGCGAGCGAGCGAAGCGAGCGGTGCCGCGGCAGCGGCCGCCGAGCGCCATATCCCCTCTATTTTTGGTGAATCATTTGGGTTAGGTGAGGCGGTGATTGTCTCGTATATTAGACGATGAAAGCCTCAGGGTCATTGACCTTGATTTCAAGGTCAATGGTACTCGTACTGTAAATTTTTTTTTTTGGCGTCTATTATTTTGCGCACTTTTTTGTTTTCAATAATACACTAAAAAAGGTCTTTTGTACCTAAAAAAAATAGCTAGTATATAAAATCGCCGGGTGCGTTTGTACAGTGGTTCCGGCGCTAACACTGTAACTGTAACTGCGGTTTGGACCGCAGTCCAAGATGCGCGGTCCGAACTGTACGTGTGGAGGGCGCTAACACTGTAACTGTAACTGCGGTTTGGACCGCAGTCCAAGATGCGCGGTCGGAACTGTACGTGTGGAGGGCGCTAACACTGTAACTGCGGTTTGGACCGCAGTCCAAGATGCGCGGTCCGAACTGTACGTGTGGAGGGCGCTAACACTATAACTGTAACTGCGGTTTGGAACGCAGTCCAAGATGCGCGGTCCGTGTGGGGGGCGCTCATGGATCTGTGGACTGTGTTCCAAACCACGGATGGATCTGTGCAGTTTGGACTGCGGATCAAACTGTCGTTTCGTTTATACCGTGAACATCCATTTTTATGGAGGCAAAACTTATAAAAAAGATCGAAGTCCATAATTAGTTGATCACGGATAGCAACTACCCAGTAATTTTCTTTGATTTCTGTACAAATCACAGTACGTATACGTTACGTTACGTACGTTATTGAGGAGTTCAATTATCAGATCTTCACCATAGTAAAGGGGACCATCTCTGGCGAAAACTCTTTCAAACATTGGGTTTGTGACATACGGACGGACAGATGGGCAGGACGAAATGATAAGAGTTCCCTTTCTATGTACTATTTAGCTACGGAACGGAACACTAAAAACAGGCGAATTGAGATTTGAGAACTTCTTCCTTTTTGAAGTCGGTTATAAAGATGCCTCAAATAATCTCGACCTTTAAAGAGAAACCCAGTTCCAGAGACCAGAATTCCAAGACAGCATCTACGAAACTACTATAGGTCCGATAATTTTAATACAATTTTTTTAATTTTATGACTGGAAAAGTGTCACTCTTCTGCGGAAAATCATAGCACCGCGATTTAGAAAATGACGACAATTGTTCAACGCCATCTATCGGATACAGTGGTTAACTGGAAGGTCGCTCTGCGTACAATAAACTTACAAAGTAAAACCCAGTTTGATTTATAGAAAGTGTGTGTGTCAGCTCTGACGACGACTGGAGTTTACTTCAGTTTTTTGTGCCGTTCCGACTTTCTATTTTTCGGTCATTTCTGTCGGGTTTCTTCAATGAATCAGTGCTATACAAAAAACAATTTTATGATGTAAAGGCGCTCGTCCCCCCTCTCACCCCACCTCTTACCACCCCCCTCCCTCACCCCTCTAATCCCCTCACTGCATCCCCTTCCCCCTACCTCCCCCTCACACCCCGTCAGTGTTTCCCCCTCCGCCTCACCACATACCCCCTCCTCACCTGTCAACCGTACCCCCTCTCCATCTCTATGTTGTTGTTGTTAGTTGTTATGATTATTATATGACATTGCATTATTTTTAAAATACAGAAAATAGTTGTTTACCTGTAGATTACAGGAAAACCTATAAGAAGTCTGTGGTCATAAAATAACATGGTAAATCTCTCAATATTGTGAGTACAAACTTACATTTACAGTTGGAATGTATGGGAGAACATTTTTTTGAACTATTTACAATGTTAAGTTTGTTCTTGGGATAAATTCATCTTAACTACGGAACCCTTGATTGTGCGTGGTCCGACACGCATTTGGCCGGGTTTTTGATCAACCACCAATAGAATCAATCTGCCTAGCCTTTTCCCAACTATGTTGGGGTCGGCTTCCAGTCTAACCGGATGTAGCTGAATACCAGTATTTTACATGGAGCGACTGCCTATCTGACCTCCACAACCCAATTACTGGGTAATACGATACCCCTTGGTAACACTGGTTGTCAGATTTTCGGCCTTTTGACGACCAGTAACGACTGTCAAAGAACCACGAATGACAGCCGGGACCAACGGCATAACGTGCTTTCCGAGGCACTCAGTCTGTAAAGATGGTCACCCATCCACTGACCAACCCCGCCAAGAGTAGCTTAACCTGATGGATCGACCCATCAGGTTAAGCACCAATAGAAAGCGATTTTTATTGAAATACTTAACACAGACACAGGATGTGTTTATAATATTTAATTTTAATAATCTTTTATTTCATTTACATACCCTACCTATCATTTATATTTTTAAATATTTTTATGAAAACATAAAATAAAAACCATCATAAGATATAAAAAATAAATAATAAATTATTATGGATATTCGCTAGTACCATTTGGCGTCAGTAGATGTCGTTACGTGTATGAACTTTTCGCAATGAAAAGTTTTTCTTGAACACTTTCAATTCATATATCTTTTGATATATAGAAGCGATTGCGATTAAACAAAAACTAAGTAAAACTCTGAGTTACACACAATATTTAAGTATAAATTTGAACCATATTGGTTTCGTACTTTTTACGTGATGCTTGAACGAAAAAACCTCTCACAGACAAACAGATAAACAGACAAACAGACAAACAGACAAAAATTACAAAAATTGTAGAAATGGTATCTGTTGGTTATTCTATAACACCCCAACAATTTTTTTTTTAAATATTTGCTATGTACAGAAACGCCTCGTCTACAGATTTATTATATGTATATAGATTACGTGTATAATCCACATAAAAGCGGTATCTATAAGCCAAAAAACGTGCGTATGAGCTCAAGGTTTAATTAAGGTAGGTTATCAATACCTATGAGTTTATGTAACGTGAAAACGTTGGGTTTATTCGGGTAGTCATGGCGTCTGCCTTTATGATTCAGTATTACAGTAGACATGTTGACGGCCTCTGGCAGCCATCGTTAGGTACTAAATAGATTCCTTTATGGCAATACCCGATCAATTTTCCGCACTATTAATAGAGTAGTTAATTACGCTACGTCTGGCTTTCTTTGGTGAAAACCGTTTGTGATAATGTTCCTGAATTAAGTAGGTAAGAGTGTTTTTATTATGTACGGTGAATATCTAGGTATATTTTGCTAGGGCATGTGCTAATAAATACTGAAAGTAATGAAGAAAAAATCTAATTACAATAATGCCATTATAGAGGTTTTATAAAAGTCATGCAGTATAAATGAATTCTCAACATTTTAATAGAACCATTTACCTACTTGAAAACTATCAGTTATGAGTTGTTTTTCACACCTAACTATGTCGTTTGTATCAATTGATTTCTATTATGGACGATCGTCGATTTGTTGAGCCCATTCCTTTATAAGTAACGATCCGTTCTGATCGATACGTGCTATGGAACGTCTTGTTAACCGTTTGGTTGTTGAGTCGAAGTGATTTTCTTTACTACTGAGAAATTATTCATGAACATAGTAGCTTTAAGCTCAGATTATATCAAGTGCCTATGCTATTGTATCTATGGATAGGTGAAGACTGGAAATATAGACGTAATTTGAAAGCACATAAAAAAAATCACGGTAAAATTTTACCGCTTAACTTTATCAAATCAGTAAATTAACTCGTAGATTTTTTAGGGGAATTTTTCTCCGACATTTTTTGGGCTCATAAAACAGCTGACATTACAACTAAATTACGATAAACACACTTACTAACAAGTTCAGTAAACGCCTACGTTATTATCAAAACAGTTTAATTATAGCCTCACACAATAGTTAGGAGTGAACACACATAAGGCGACTCACCCCTAATTTAACTTCGACTAAGTTTGGAACTGCTTGGCGCCATGTTGTTCTGACAGCATTTAAAATATGCTCACGACAACTAGTAGGGATGGGCTCATTGTAAAAATAATAAATAGCTAATGGAATCGATTTTAGAACTTCGTGACTATAGAAATTCGTATCGGGTTACACGAGTCTTTCATTCCTTTATTTTTATAAAAACCTTATTTATGTATTTTTTGAACTGATCACGCTTTAAAGTTTGCACCCATTTATGAAATTGTAGGTATATTAACTATAGGTACCATCTAAGTTTAAAAAGTTGAGTTCCTTGTTTATCTTCTTTTATCAAAAGACAAAATTTAACCAAGCAACTAAATTATTCTATAACTATGCCTAATGTCACAAGTTTTCTTAGAAATAAAACTGTAGAATCTTATTTTTTTTTAATTCTAATTACATACTTATTTTAAAATGAATCGATAGAATTTACTTATCTCCTCGTATCACAGAAATTAAGTTGTATAAAAACATGAATAAAATTATATTAAGCTGCTTACTATGATGTCGACTGCCATATCAATAAATATAACGATTTCCATTCGAATTTGATATTTGATACTGTAAGCATGCCATTAATTGCTAATTCATATTATTAGGGTGATTTTAATTATTTTAACGATACATATATGTTTCTTGGTAAATTATTCAGGTTATGTTTTAGTTCAGGTACCTATCTATCGACATTCGAATCTTATTAAAACTATTGTTTACGTGCAAGGGATACCTCCATACAATTTTTTTTTCATGATTTTATTTTACTACTTTATTGGCGTGATTAATATATGTGGACCATGCCAAATTACAGCTTTCTAGTACTAAGAGTCTCTAAGATAGACAGACAGACAGCCAGCCTTGGCGAAAGTATAGGTAAGGTAAGGGTTCCTTGTTGACTACGGAATTCTAAAAATCGACATTAAATTAGACTATCGGGTGGTTACGGGCGCTGTAAAAAAAATCGTTTTTGATTTCTACAGATTATCATTTTCAGCATAAAGTAAAAGTAAGAGTTAAGTATGTCCCACGTACTTACCTACGATAAAGGAACTACTGAACCCATTACTAAAGAAAATTATTGGAATTCCAACGAACAAAGTAGTAATAAAATCGAATAATTCGAGTAGTACACGACCATTCGATTACGGCCTTCTCTACATAAAGCCTTGGTTACACTTACCTACCCACAAGCAACATTGTAGACCCACCGCCATTAATTTTTCTAAATTATTGTTAGACTTTTCATAAATTATGAAAAATATATGCCAATGTACGCTTACTTAATAAACAGCGGTTATTTAAATAAGGTTGAGTATTTAAATTAATATACAAGAGAATATATTACTAATAAATAGTCGTATTCTGAATACGGGTCTACAGCTGGTCGATTAATAAAATGCACAATGCACATTTTTTATATCATTCCTATTTTAAATTTTTTATACATTAATAGCCTGAAAATATTTTGTAGGATTCAAATGCGTATCAATAATACCACCTCAAATGTGAACCCATCAACACCATCGTACACCTGTCGCCTTTAGGGCCTCGGTTCACGATCGTTTTTTGTTCATGTATCGGTTCGATTGTGGGTATCGGTGGCGTTTAGCCATAGACGTATAAAAAAAGGAGGACTCCGCGCCACGCATATCGAAAGTGAAGCACCGTACCGATCTATGTGTGCGTGATTTGAGTACCTGCAAGGACGCTGTCGCTCGTCTCACGTAATGGCGGCCGGCCACTATGATGTAAATGTGTGAGTGAGGCGTGTTTGTCCCGGCATACTTACCGTACTTCACTTTCGATATGCGTGGCGTGGAGTCCTCCTTTTTTATAAGTCTATGCGTTTAGCTTTATAATTTTGACGAGAACTAAGAATCACCTAGCTAACTGAAACGTCCAGGAAACTTCACTTTCATCTACTTAGCCTTTTCCCAAACTTTGTTGGGGTGGGCTTCCAGTCTAACCGGATGCAGCTGTATACCAGTATTTTACATGGAGCGACTGCCTATCTGACCTCCATAATACCTAGTTGGCTGGGTAATACGATACCCCTTGCTAAGACTGGTTGACAGACTACCCGTAACGATTGTCAAAGATCTACTACTATCGATTACTCAAGATATTTTCATGTTTTTTTTTGTATGAACAGAGTGTTTTATTATCTATAATTATATCTGTGATTTTTTTCAAATATTCATATTTTCGTTACTAAAAATAAATATTCCCTAGGAAGCTGAATGAAACGGCATGTGACGAAAACGTACCGACCAGTCCCACAAGGTCACCAGCACTTAACGTCACCTTAAATACGGAAATTGGTATTCTGTTTTTCAACCGGTTCCAAAAATTAAATCTTTTACAAAACTCACAGACATGAAATACAGCATTATTTCAGATTTGAAAGTATGATGTCCCATTCTTAGAATCAATTACTACATCTATTGCAAGAGCCTTCACATTTAACGATTGTAAGTATATGAAAATTAATTACTCGGAGTAATTACTATTATGAGCAACATTATTACTAAATGTTACGAGGTTGTGTTTCAAACTCAATCGTGTGTTTAGCACGGGTTATTTAAAGTTACGGTTTACTGGTTCTAACAATAGGCTACATACTTAGGCTATAGGTGGGACAAGCATTAAACACGTAACATAATTATATTAGCGTGCATAAATTGTTGGCCCCTGAGTTTGTCGCCGTTTTTTCTCAGCGTAAGTCAGATAGGAAGTGTCGTTGTCAATGTAGCTTTATTTTTTTAAACATGACGTGTAATAGTGATTTCGATATCCTATTTACAGAACAAAAAATAATTTCATATGGAATGAAATGAAATGAAATGAAATGAAATGAAATATGGGTTCGAAAACTCCAAAAAAATCGCTAACGATCCCAAGTCTAATCAAGGAAAAAAAGGAGTAGGTGCCGTCAATATCTTTCTAGGTAGGTACAGTAGGCCGCACAACATAGTGGCAACTAAACCAGTGAAACAAGCGTAAAAAATATCAGCTATCCAATACTAAACTTCAATTCCTACTATGGACGGCTTAATATTTTTTTACGATTACGATGTTGGTTCCATGGAGAAAGTTGTTCAATTTGATGGTCTGTACCATACATGACCACGCCTTTCTGATACACGCTGTATAGTACTTGACACAGAATACTCTAAAGCTATTGTCTTCAAAATACTAAGTTTCAAACCCACTTGAAACTAATTTCATTACAAAAGAGAAATAGGTACGTGTTCAAATACTTACATGACATACTTTAATGTAACTGTATGAATACTAAAGATCAAATATTGGTACAATTTATAGAGAATATGGAAATCTTGGAGGGTAATACTCATGCAAATGCTTCTGTTCTTAGAGTTTATCAGTCTTTTTATTACTCTAGTAAAGTAAGAATGAATGAATGAATATCTAAGAATTTGGAGGAAAAACAAATAAATATCTTTAATGGACTAAATTATAGCTTACCATACATACACCTTCCAATTTATTGTTACGATTCTGTGGCTTTTTGTCAGAAAAAATTGCTCAGTAACAATATTTTCTTAGGAACTTGGTCGACAGATTTCTATGCGATATTGTAAGCAATAAATTGAAAGGTGAATGGCTAAAACTGCCTTTTCGTTCCTTTTGATAAGACCAATGGTTCAGTGAAATTTCCTCGGTCAGTAAAATTTTAGCTAGCGCAAAGGTTTCTTAGGAAACATGTATATGTAGGTATATAAACCAAAACCCACTTACTTGGTAATGACCTCTCCTTTTAATAGTTTCCTTAATGGAATTCGTGAACCTTTTTCGCTGGAAGTATTTTCGCTGTGTGGCCATGATTTTTCTGAGATCTTAGGTATGTGAATTAAAATTTTTTACAGGTAGGTACTGAGGTATTTTCTAAGAATGAGACATGGTAGTCCAGACGTGTTTTACTACGCAAACTATTTAAATGAACTAAAATTTTATTTCCAACACGTACTTACACAGCACACTGGTTCTTTAAGGACTGGTAACGAATATTCTCAAATAAAAAATATGTTATTGTCTCCAAAGATTTGTATGTCGCTTGTTAAATTTACGACGCAATAAGGAAGTGTCAATTCTAGTCATATTTTGACGAAAGGGTTGAATGGCATATTGTGTGTTTTTGTTGCTTTTTTACTTTTGTCTACTCTTTTAACGTTTACGTCCGTGTCTTATTGTTATGTGGCTATTGTTTCTGTTTTAGAATTTTTATTATTTGTTTTTATAATTCTGAAGTGCTTTTTGTGTTGTGTCCTGTGATTTGAAAGACGAAGTGTGTTTTGGAATGCTTCGTTTTTATACGAATTTTATTTTCAGTCGGGTTTAGCTATTTTAAATATGTTTGCTGTGTGGGGTGTCCTGCTAATCGTAGGCTCCAAGCATAGACTTATAAAAAAAGATGGACTCCGCGCCGCGCATATCGAAAGTGAAGCACCGTGCCGATCTATGTGTGCATGATTTGAGTACCTGCAAAGACGCCGTCGCTCGTGTCATGTAATGGCGGCCGGTCGGCATACTATGATGTAAATGTGTGCGCGAGGCGTGTTTGTAAACGGTCCCGCCAGCATACTTAGTAAGTATGCTGGCGGGACCGTTGGAAAAAAGATGGACTCCGCGCCACGCATATCGAAAGTGAAGCACAGTAAGTATTACTTACTGTGCTTCACTTTCGATATGCGTGGCGCGGAGTCCATCTTTTTTTATAAGTCTATGGCTCCAAGTAAACTAAATTACCCATAACATACGGTTTACGGTTACGAAGTTAAGGGATTATCAATGTGCAAAAAACCAAAAATCTAAACTGCCGTGTGATTCTGTAAAACCTCATTCTAAACTGCGAATCTGAATCCGCTGTGAGTTTTTTGATTGGCATTCTAAAATCTCGGTTGATAATTCGAATTTACACGCTACCCTTGCGAGCGTTTCAGCGAGTTGAACTAAATTGACCGTGAAATTTTGACAGATAAAGTATGAGATGACGTAAGAAGTGGCATTCAGTAAGGTAATTCCCTGTCACTTCGACGCTCACTTCGCACTCGAACTCGATTCAAAGTGTCAAATAAAAACAAGTGAGAAGAAGTGATGCGAAGTGAGAGTGAATAGCGATGTGAGATGCGAGTTGTTGTTTGAATTTTACAGAATCGACGTACTGGTGAAGTGGTGACCAATAACACCAATAAGGCAGACAACAACAGAGTGACACTTACTCAATACACCAAGAAATAAATAATCCGCAGACCTCTAGAACTACATAGTTTCAATTTAAAGTCAGGTACCAAGGCTAATTTCCCGTAAACAATAACAATTTTAAGTAAATTGGCGGCTCTGTTTTCATATAGTCAGGTCAGGTGTCTTCGTGGTTGTTTGAAAACAGAGCCGTTCATAAAACGGACAAATTTTCTAATTTGCCCTTCTTCGGCTTCTTCTATGACAACTAATGGAATCCAGAAATTAAGATCTCTTTACAATGTCGCCCTGTTGTAGTAGGTACGGTAGGTTAACTTCATTTTTGGGTTCTTAATTTCGTACGTATTCCAGAATCATACAAAGGTTAGTCAATTCTATCTCGTATTCTAGGATAAGGTTTCTCTTTTACAACCTGAGAAATCGTTTCCGATAAAAACGACGAGAGAATCGCTCCCAAGCCCCAACAGACTGTACGACTGTATCTATTTCCTTCAGAGTTAGAGTGTTAGTTAGCGATTTATCTATCTATGTAAATGCTATGATAATGGATAAATTATCTTATTTTTTTTATTAGTAATTGCCTAAGCTATGCTACTTCATGTCGTTATATTCGTCCATGCCTAAACTTCCCATAACTTTCAGATCGTCTTCTCTTAATATTTTATGTAAGTACTGTGCGGAGATCGGGTGTCATGGCATGGGCATGTGATGCGGAGGAATGGGGAAAATGTGGTGAGGAAAGTTTTGAGTATGAATGTCGATGGCTATAAGAGTAGGGGAAGACCAAAGAAACGATGGATGGACTGTGTGAAAGATGGCATGGCTAGAAGGGGGGTGACTACCGAGATGACGACTAATAGAGAAGTACCTATAGAAAAAAAGGACATGTTGCGCCGACCCCAAATAGATTGGGATAAGGGCAGAAGAATGATGATAACTGCTACAGAGTAAAAAGCGCTCTGAGCAACACTATAACCAATGTTTCCTACAAATCGAACAACAAACAAGAACCTTGTCTCCAATCAGACACAATGCCCAACTATCTGCAGATACGAACTACCAACACAGACGGGCCCACGATCATTGGCAAGGGACATCAGTGCATCCGCATTGCACGTCCAAGTCCATGCAACGCTAATATACCGCATTCAGGCCATACATCAGTCCATTACGGCTGATTGTGCACGTTGCCCGCATTGATTAAGAAGGCCGTCTGGGCTTACATTGTTGTATGGTAAATTGAACTAAGACTAAGTTCAGCGGTGCCTTGATTGGTTTTGATATGCGGTAGAGAAGTTCGTGGTTAGAGTGGTTTATAGTTTAGGTAGATAGGTTGGTAACTAGTTTTGTTGGAAATGTTCTGAGAATATTCTGAGTATTGCAATTCATAAGTTAGGTATGAGTGTGAGGATGTGAGTTCGTGAGTCCGTTTCGGTAAATGTTTAAGATAGGTAGTACAAAATATGTTCCACAAATCATCATTCTCCTGCCCATCATCATCATTCATCTATTCGGGGTCGGCTCAACATGTATTTTTCTTCCATACTTCTCTATTAGTCTTCATCTCGTTAGTCACTCCTTTTCTAGCCATATCATCTCTCACACAGTCCATTCATCGTTTCTTTGGTATTCCCCTAGTCGTATAGTCATTCACATTCATGCAATAATTGGAAGCGCGTTTAGTTTAATTCATTGATTGATTGAATGGACACCCATGATAGTTAGGAATCCTAGTTTTTAGTGAAACTCTTGAAACAGCTGCCATGGTGTGCCCCACAAATATACATAATTAATTAATATGGCTATGAAAGTGGTTAAATTTTAAGAACGTCGTGACTAGCAAACGACTTGCAGCTCGATGATTCCTATTGATTCCTTTGTCAAACCAATCGAATATATTATGTCTGTAGGTAATCAAATCTGCTCATAACTAACATAATATGCAATAATATTAGTACCTACCTACCTATCGTAACTTACTTGTGCACTTAACGTAAGTATCTAATATTACCTATAATTTGTGTCATACACAAACACTTGAAATTGCTTATTTCATTGTAACTGATAATTTTCTGACAGATTCCTTGTTCAATTACACCCATAATGGTACGATTCTTGGGCCATATAATAATATCATTAGATAGGAATTCAATAGCCAAATCAACAATGACAAGGAAACTAAATATTACAACGTAAATAAAGGAAATCATTTTCCAAATTATACCGACAGTTTTCCCTATGAAAAAAATAAAGGAACTAGGACAACCTACCCATTAGATCAAATAGTATACGATCCGAATGGTCCCAAGGCAAACGATAAAAAAACTATTTGTTTGTTATATACCAATGTATTTACTTCGTGAAACAATAACAAAGCACTAACTCAATCCCAAGCCAATATGTATGTTTCTAAAATGTTAAGTGGTATATAAATAAATCTATCAGTGCTCTACAAAGATCCATCAAGTGGACATTTGATGGGTTCAGAACACCTGTGGCATTACATATAAAGGTACTTTACATTAGTACATGCGATTATATTCAGTGCTATAATTATATTGTGTCTTGGTCTGATGGTAGAGACTCCATGGTTTCTTAGGTTCCCGGATCGAACAAAAAAAATGTAACGTATTTTTACTCTAATTTAAATTTTCAAACATTAAAATTACAGAAGGTGAACTCTCGTACCTATAAACGTTCAAATTCAAGCCACAATCTCATGCCGGCGACAATCAAATGTCAAAAATGTAGGTAAACGCTATACAATTTTTGACAGACTAAGGTCCGTATTACAGGAGGAAACTCAAGCACTGATCTTAGTTTAAAACTAGTTTCAACCAATCAAATGTCTTGAATCTAGTTTTAAGTAATGTGTGAGTGACGTTCTGTAATACGACTGAGATGAGATTGCGAACGTTGTTAAAAATACAAGAATTGCCCCTCTGATATCTTTTTCACGTTATCTTAGCCAGCTACTTTGCGAAATCAAAATTCATCATCATTATCTGCCTAGCCTTTTCCTATCTATATTAGGGTCGACTTCCAGTAATTTCAAGAGAGGAGCTCGTGGCGTGCGAGTCGATCCATCAGATTATGCTACGCTTGCCGGGGTTGGTCAGTGGATGGGTGACCATCTTTACATACTGAGACTCCTCCGTGCCTCGGAAAGCACGTTAAGCTGTTGGTCCCAGCTATCATTCGTGGATCTTTGACAGTCGTTACGAGTCGTCAGAAGCCCGAAAGTCTGACAACAAGTCTTACTAAGGGGTATTGTATTACCCAGTTACTGTTGTGAAAAGGCTAGGCAGATTGGTCTTTCAAGTCATTATGGTACCTTCCTATTGCTTCTTATATTCAGATCGGATTGATCTATACTGTCTCTTAAGATACAAGTTTCTTCCTAGTTTAAGAGACAGGGTTCATTATTTTTGTATGCATAGACCTTTTTTTTTTGTAAACCTAAATCTCCTGTTCACAAGCTATGTTTTTATGCTTATTCTATTGTATTGTTTGTTCTGAACTGTGTCTGTGTGTATTATTCTGTGGGTTCATGACATTGAAGTAAAAGTGCAACAACTGTACAACACGATTCATTCGGAGGCAGAATCCCGGAACCTATATGTCCGTCGACTCGACAAGTAAAGTATACGTGGGTACTACATTGTAAAGGTACCTACATTATACCTACAATTACACTGCAAATGTAAATGTATACATTATCTACTTTACTCTCATACTCTGAGACCATATTTCGCATGGCCACCCTACTTATCCTTTCTGTAGTACATTCACGTCACGTTGTACTGCACTTTACTGCAACATATTGGTATTTGTCCCGCACTCGGTGCGTTGGCGCCTTTGGGAAGCATCTATTTTGACGTAATCGCCCCTACGCGATATATTTTATTAATGCACTGGATCAAGTTCTCACAGAACGTTCGCTAACGTTATTGGAGCACGTTCATGTATTGTGTTGGTCTTAAATATGATTTGCTTGATTGTATTGATGTTTCAATGCATAAAAGCAATTGGTGTTAAGTTTATTACATTATGTTATGGTCATTGAAAAATAGCTCCATTGTCTTCTAATGTTCCATATAGAGAAAGTTGTAGCTGCCTATAGAAATCATTTCCTGCCATTATAAATATCTCGGAATCTCTTTTTTATTTAATGAATAATTAGCTTTCGCCAGCGGCTTCACCCGCGTTCATTTTGGAAATTATTCAACGGAAACATACCTACTACCGGGACAAAAAGTATTCATGTTCTTTTTCAGGTCATGGTCTATCCGTGTACCAAATTTTATCTAAATCCGTTGAGCCGTTTTAGCTTGAAGGCGTAAAAAACAAACAAACTCACTTTCGCATTTATAATATTAATTAGGAAATGGTTAATCAAAATTATATTCGTGTTTCTTTCTTCAGTTGTTTTTTACAATGATTTTATACTACCTACTTCAAGTCTTCGAAATATATTTCTATAAGCTCAAATATTGAAACAACAGCACGAATATAAAAAGTTTTACAAAAGACATTCTCAAAATATAATTTTCGTGAGTCAGAATCTACTTTTCAGTCTAGCGTAAGTTATATTAAAGAATGAGCAATTGACTGCCAAAATTCATTGATTAGAAACGGGTCTAGACAAAACAGTAGACGAAAATGAAGCAGTCTTGGAGTGCCTAGATCTGAAATTATTGGTTGGCAAAGCTTCGATAGCCGTTAGTTAAAGATTAAATTATATTTATGAGTTATTTATTTATTGCAATAGTTTCAGCAACTTGCTTTGGTGAGAGTAGATTGGTTCTGCAATCACCATAGTTACCTACATTTATCAACATTTATTTCCAGTCCATCTACTAGCTGGTTTGTAGGGTTCCGTACCTAAAAAGGAAAAAACGGAACCCTTATAGGATCACTCGTGTGTCTGTCTGTCTGTCCGTCTGTCCGTCTGTCACAGCCAATTTGCTCCGAATCTAATGGACCGATTAACTTGAAATTTGGTACACATATGAATTTCTGTGAATTAAACACGTACGGGTAAAGTAAATAAATGAATTTTGAATATGGGTCAGTTTTAAGGGGCCAATAAGAAAATAAAAAAAAGTTTTGCAAACTGTACCGCGTGACATATCAAATGAAAGGGCTTACTATGAGGGTCTCAAATATATATTTTTTATAATTTTGAAATAAACTGTTTTAAAGTTATTTAAGAAAATTTACAAAAATTGACCCCTTATTTCCGAAACTACTGAGCCTAAAATTTTGAAAAACATACAGAAAATAGTTCTTTACCTGTAGATTACAGGAAAACCTATAAGAAGTCTGTGGTCTCAAAATAACATGGTAAATCTCTCAATATAATAATTGTGAGTACAAACTTACATTTAAGTTGGAATGTATGGGAGAAAATGTATTTCAATTACTTACAATGTTAAGTTTTTTTTTGGGATAGATTCATCCCAACTACGGAACCCTTCATTGTGCGTGGTCCGACACGCACTTGCCCGGTTTTTAGCTTGTCATTGGCAAAAGCAAATCTGGATTTACATTGTAATTGTTTCTTACAAAAAAAAAAAAATATCGACATAGTCCCATCACTAGTGGGCCAAGGCGTCTTCTTATATACAAAAAGGGAAGTTTTGTTTGTGATAGTTTTTCCGATTTCACTTCACTAAGTTCGGGTTTCCATGTTGTTTTAATTATATTTGTAAATGTAAGTATTCACACTATTGTACAAGTGTACTGAATCTGCTGTCTTTGTCTGCATCCACTTACCAGATGAGTGCCTACTTACTTTTTTGTCCAAACTTCCTGTGCTACCGTGTCTAGATGTTTACATAAAATGGGGACAAACGGATAGAAACAAAAAGGGTCAGTTTGTTTTCTTTGCTGTAATAGGGCTGCTGACCTCATTTTTAAGTAGCTTTGAAGATGGTTCTTTCACTGCTTTTAATACGTTTAATTATTGCGAATTAAATAATTGTTTGTTGACTTGAATTTTCCTGAAAGATGTCATAAGTACCCTGAATCCACTTTGTTTTTGAGCCATAGAGTAGGTACTTGCTACTATGTAACAAACGTCAATATTAAAAATCAAAACCTATATTATTTAACCACAATCTATAAACAAATTGAATTATTAAACAAATACAAATAAAATTACTAGGAAAAATTAATATTCAAGTATTCAGCGAGCTCCCAGACAAACTTACACACTTTTATACATACAAAACGCGGGCTTATCCGTCGGCGGAAGCCCCCTCCCCGCACCCCTCGGGATCCGACTCTCATTGTAATGCAAATGTGTCCGCTGTCTGCCTCCAAATTACCCCTACGGTCAAGCGAGAGTCGACCGATGACCAAACATTAGAACCCTCCCTTTTAAAACAAAATCGTCCCCACACTTGTAGTTTTATACCACACCGCACACAATATTCGCCCGTAATTATGACGTGTAAGGAACAAAATTGTTTGGGACGCCCTCAATGGACAGTCACAAGCATATTTCATAGCAGATATAGTGTTATGAGAGTTGCTAATGTGGTAGTACGTAGCGTAGGAATGGCGTAGGAATTGTGTGGACAATAATTAAGGGTAATGCGTAACGTTAAGCATCGTAACGATACGGGTATAATGTCTTGCGATTTTGTTAACGACTGTCCTTTGATGATGCTGCAAGCTCTGTTATGTATATTTATAGAAATATGTATGTAATTCGGAATTTCTATAGAATTGTGTTACTTTGATGTGCTGAATAATATCCTAATTAAAATTCAATTTAAAAGATTTAGTACGGAAACAAACTAATTTATTGCAGACTAGCTTTTGCCCGCGACTTCGTCCGCGTTTCCGTCGTTTTTCGTAAAAAAGTACCATATGTCCTTCCTCACGGTTCAGTGGTTTTGATGTAACAGACAGATTAACTTTCGTATTTTAGTAGGGAAATATAATATGTCAATCCACAATACTGTTGAAAAATATCGCAATAAGGAACCGTAGAATATTATTATTAATAGCTGTGCCCGCGACTCCGTCAGCGTGTAACTCCTTGTATGTTATTAAGTTAATGTATTGGACTGCTAAGCTATCGGGAGTTACACGTGTGAGTCAACCATAAAAGATAGACATATGCTGTTGTGGGATATTTTTTAGATAATTTTATGTAAAACATTTCCGTCATAAATGATTTCTATGTAGCTTTAACCATTAAGGCTGCACACGCGACGGAAGCTTAAAAAATGGAGCAACTTCTCCAGTTTTCCCGACATTTCCCTTCACTGCTCTGCTCCTATTGACTGTAGCGTGACGAAAAGTATACTATAACCTCCCCAGGAGTATGAAGAATAATTCTACCAAGTTTCATTAAAATCCGTCGAGTAGTTTTTGTTTCTATAAGGAACATACAGACAGACAGACAGACAGACAGACAGACAGACAGACAAAAATTTTACTGATTGCATTTTTGGCATCAGTATCGATCACTAATTACCCCCTGATAGTTATTTTGAAAATATATATCATGTACAGAATTGACCTCTCTACAGATTTATTATAAGTATAGATAAACAAACTCATTTAATGACTTTTGAAGAGCCAATTTTAGAAATGAAGCCATTTCTAACTAATTATAGGTAATTTAAAATGTCTGTCTGAGGCGTATTTTATGTACAACTTGTTTCATTGCCATTGAATATTTACGTCATCTGTCTATCTATCTATATAAATAAAAAGAGAAGTCCTGACTGACTGACTCATCAACGCCCAGCCCAAACCCTTACACCTAGAAAGCTGAAATTTTGCACAGTGATTTACTTTATAATGTAGACAAGGAATAAGGAAGGAATTTCCGGTAGTATGTTCCCGTGGGATATTTTGCGACATCCACGCTGGTCAAAAATCAAAATAATGATGAGATACGCCATGGCTCCGCGCAAACAGCCAACCGTCCACAGCCACCGGTGGCTGTCGCGCGCCACGTCCTTTGGCACTGCGCAAAGGTGGTCAGTGGCCGCCGACCACCTTCCTGTCCGCCGACATGTAGCGGAAGCTGAGTCTCGAGTGGCCGTCACCAGTGCGATACACGTGTACGGCGATTCCATACAAAACGTCTTCCATAAAAAATTATGTAAACAGCTTGTTGCCAGCCACCGGTGGCTGTGGTCGGCGGCCCGTTTGTGTTGAACCTTAGTCAGTACTAGCTGTTGCACGCTAACACCAATATAAACCTTCCTCTTGAATTACTCTATCTATTGCTGAAAACTGCATCAAAATCCGTTGAGTAGTTTAAAATATCTAAGCGAACAGACAGCGGAAGCGACTTCATTTTATTTTATACTAGCTTTTGCCCGCGGCTTCGCCCGCGTTTATTATACATATAAACCTTACTCTTGAATCACTTTATCTATTAAAAAAGCCGCACCGAAATCCGTTGCGTAGTTTTAAAGATCTAAGCATACATCGGGACAGACAGACAGCGGGAAGCGACTTTGTTTTTTATTATGTAGTGATTTGGTCAACCCATGTCAATATTTCACGAAAGTGACAACAACCACACAATATTTCAGCAGAGTTGTTGGTATACATTGAACAGATATTCACATAAGTACCTACTGTATATAAATTATCCGCAATAATTACCTATGTGTGTCACAATGAGTTATTTATTATAATAAGCGTTTGAAACTAGTACCTTCCATCCTTTGAATATAATTTGCGGACACCTGAAAAATGTTTCATTGTGTACATCTGGACACTTTATCTCTTTTATAAGTGTGAATTAGATGCGGCTTAGTACTGACTCCTATAAAATATTTTAATACAAATGTAGGCACAAGTACGTGATGTGCCTTGTTCTATTGAATACTGGTTCTCTGAATGGTGTGGAGTTCAATTGTGGCATACATTTACTTGTTTCAATGAAAAATATGGGGTGGTTATGTGTTGAATAAAAGTAATTTACGAGAATTTATCGTGGCTACAAGAGTGGGATTAAAAATTAATATTCATGAGATTGTGGGCACTTTTACGAATTTTCTGTTAGGTAGGTGATTAATTATTCAAGTGTCTATGTATGATTTGAATATTGGGCTTCTCATCAGATTAACATAATTCTTACACCTAGGTATTTTTAGGGTTCCGTACCTCAAAAGGAAAAAAACTTCTTTGTCCGTCTGTCTGTCAGTCTGTCAAGACCCTTTTTCTCAGGAACAGGTAGAGGTATCAAGTTGAAATTAATATCAAATACGTAGGTCTATGGTCCCTTAGAGTTCTAAAATAATCAACCTTCTAAGTCAACCTTATAATTTATAATTTTGTGTTTGTTTCTATCGCATGATGTGGTCTCCTATAATTGAGGGAGCACATAGATTTCTGTTCTTGTTCTTTGTAATATAGCATGTAAGGTGTATTCTTTGTTGGAGATCCTAATAAAATAAAATAAAATAAAATAGAAATAAAATAAAAACGCAATAAAAAATACGGCTCAAGTAAAGTAAATCAAAACTTATACTTCCCGTTGTCCTAGAATCATGAAATTTGGCAAGAAGCAAGGTCTCACAGCACAAATAAAGGAAAAAGTCATAAAATTGTTAATTTGTAATTTTATCACATAAGAAAATATTTTCAAGTCTGTCATTCTGTCAAGACCCTTTTTCTCAGGAACGCTTAAAGGTATCAATTTGAAATTAATATCAAATACTTACGTCTATGGTTCCTTAGAGTTCTAAAAATCAAGCTTCTAAGTTTACGCAATAAAAAAATGCCATTTATACGACATATTTTGATACTCGCAAGTAAATCAAAACCTATCCTATTTCCCGTTGACCTAGAATCATGAAATTTGGCAAGAAGCAAGGTCTCACGGTATTGTTAATTTGTAAATTAATGACATATTTTTTTTAAATAAAAGAAAAATTTGGTATTACTACTACGAAATTGGGGTTTTTGGGAAAAATTCTTGTCAACTACAGAACCCTTCATTGTGCGTGGTCCGACAGCCACTTGGCCGGTTTTTTTTAGTTCGGCCATAGATAGCCCTTTCAGAATTTTCCTTTCAGCAATTTAGATATTTGTTCAAAAGTTTCCTTTTAAGTGGACTTTCCAAATATACCCAGACCAGATCAAAGTACGGTACCTAAGTACTACAACAAAGATAAAACAACAACGAGGTGTTTAGTCCAGACGCTTTCCCTTGGGCACGTCGGGCATATACTCCAAGCTTCTTCGCAATTTCACAAAATGCGATACACACCTATATAATATACTCGCTACAACTCTATATTACTGACCAGTTTAAAATGACCCACCATCCCTTGAAGGTACAGAGGATTGCCGTGGCGGCAGAGGATCAGATTTAATTGGTCAAGTTATGTTAGACGGAAATAACTAGACAGCCAGAAACTAAATTAGAATATTCTCTAGAGCTTTAAGCTTCCGCTAATTTAATGTCTTGAAGTTATAACTACGTACCTAAGTATATGTTAGGTACGCTTTTCAACTGTTTATTAGTTTATTACCTTAAATTGTTTTAAATTTCTTTGAGTATATTTCTCTCTTGTCCTTTGTACATGTAGTACAATTCAATCTTTTTCATATCCTTTAGTGCCGAGTAGATCCTCCTATTGGACCGGTCTAATCTCGACGTTGTGCAAACTATTAAGTTATTGAGTAAAAAAAAAAAAAATATATATATATTCCTATATCCTTAATCATCTACAGAACCCTTTACTTACCTATCAATCCATAGGTACTCGTCTTGTTTAATTTTTTTCATATAATTACAATGCACATAAATATAAAGACCGAAAGGTGCTCATCTGTACACAAAACACTAATTTACGTAACTACGTGACCAATACTTTAACATATTAAAATCTTTATACAGATATGCATGACGTATAGCTAGATAGCTACATAATAGATTATAATAGGACTTCATATATCAACGGATTAGATTAGAAATTCTACTTAAAATTGTCTTGTAAACTCGTCCATTTTATAAATAGTGACCTATCATGGCTGCTCAATGCTGCACTAAAACATCAGAAATGCATGAAATTCCATGAATTCATAGAGGCCAAGTTAAAATGGTTATTGGCATTCATTCTACAGACAAACTGCGGGCGGTATTATGTAAGCAGGCCATATCGATTTATTTTATCCGAAACTGCCGCAATTATGACATTAATTCAGTTCATAAGAGCCATCAATGTTCATATAGAATGTTAGAATCGAATAACTTTATCCTATTGAACGATAGCGTTTTCGGACGATATATTTTTTTTAGTTTTGTTTATATTGGAAACAGGTAAAGGTGTGGGACGATTGCCGAATAAGGCGGTCGTGCACACTCGGCCGAACACAGATGAATTGTATGGATCACACGGATCGGGCGCACACAAATATCGCTTACCCGAGGGCACATAGGGACGTAGTTCCCCAGTCTTAGACCGGAATCGAACCAGTTATGTAGATGTATGTGCTACAAGTTTAACATTTAAACCTTTAAACATTCTGTATTGGATGGGCAATTATTTTTGTGGTTTAATTTGCAGTCAGCTCGAAGATTATCATAGTAATTTTTAACATTATGCTTTTACCTTAACGCTGGTAATACTATACGATAATCCTTAGGGATGGCGTTTATTTTTATTTCTCTTTTAAAAGCAATATTAAAAGGAATTGAATGTCTGAGTTCCGTGGGACATTCTAAACGTATATTGGGTACACTTTACTGCGTGTCACGTGGTTAAATGAACGATTGTCAGCTGCTACTAAAATCGCTAAATGCTTTTAAAATGTTCATATATTTATTTGATATTTTATCCGTTTGATTCTCGCGCGCAGCACATACTTTCATCATGACATGTATAGGAATGCCGACATTCTTTCTGAGAATATTGAAATGAGGATAAAAAGTAGTGGAACGTGGTCTACGTAACAGAATTGAAAAAAAAGACTTCAATGTATGTAGGTATGATTAAGGTATGTTTCTTTCAAGCTTCTAATTATCCAGCTGAGCTTCCATTCATAATTTAGTGTCTTCATTCACTCTAAGGCAAGGTAAGGTATCTATAAACGTTACTTAGCCCGTACTTAGGATAAGTTTTATTCCAGTCACTGTTTCATTCTGTCAAACTACAAGTCCAAGATAGAGATGAGAACATGTATAAGACAAATCACGAGCAAGTAACGTTTATAGATCTCGACCTGAGCCTTGTTGCCTCTAGGCCTATGACGGGGCTCATTTAAAAGGGTGATTAGCTCAGAATTTAACGGAAAAGGGCTGAATTTGTGGCGGACAGGGGCTCATTAACTGACAATCTCTTTAAATCACTTGTGGATCCTCCCGGTGGACCTCGGCTGGCTTATTACCGAGGGTGGCACCGAAATGGCAGGAGGTATTAAGAAATTTTAGCTTTCGGGTTGTATATAGGTAGGTACTTACTGTACTTAATGTGCAGCTATGTTATCCTAGTTTTGCGGCGGATAATTTTCTAGTTACATTATTTTATATTTCTGGTAAACATTGTTGTTGGGAATATAACTTTTACATTTTACCACTAATGATGGTTGGATCAATTTTAGGCTTCAGGTAACCGTCAAGTTTCTGAGGTTTTTACTGTCAGTAATTTGTAGTTATGAGCAATAAAATGGAATTATTTCAATTAGCTTACCTACCCAAAGTACCAATAAAATAGCTAACCAATAGGAACATGGCCATTGCCCTGCATTTATGAACAGTCTTTAACATAAGATAGGTAACTCCGCAATATCACCTAGCACTTCCATAAAACCCAATTTAGATACATAAACTTTACTTTGTTCAACAGATACTTATTCATTCTTCATCAACTTTAATCACTCATAAATGCACAACAAAGAGTGTTTATAATAGCTACACAGACTCCAAGTAGTATGTGAACAAGCTTAATGATACCACGAACAATATACTCTTTCGCCCCGCTATATTATTTTACGGCCGCGAATTTTATCTCGTTGCTTCAACGCTGAAAATAAACGCAAAATATTTACATGCTATTTGCATTCGCTTAAACGGTTTCGTGTTCGATTTTCGACTTTATTGTTTAGTACATAATGATTATGACATAGTGTGTCGTGTTTGTTTTCGTATACATGCTGTAAAGTATTACCGGCAAACATAGGGTTCCGTACTGTGTAATGTTGTGTGCGAGCAGGTTTTATGTGCGAACGCCGCTTGCCGCGTTTTGTAGCGGGCGACGTGTTTTGTTGATTCTTTTTCTTAGTCTAACAGATTATTGCCTTTTCTTAACAAAAGCCTTCGGTATACAGTGTACTCGTAACCTATGTAATAGTAGGTTTTTTCTTGTTTTATGTGTTGTCGTAAGACACGCAAAAGCTTCTCTAGAATTCTCTAAAGACGTAAAAACTCCTTTCTGCTACTTATACGCTGACCTTTCCATTTTTAAATTCTACTTTGGACTTTCCTTTTCGGTCGTGATATGGCCTTATTTAAATTTTACTGAAGACATTTTATGTAGCTAGTCTAAGGATATGGCCGGCAAAAGTGATTCTTCGTCGACGAGTGTCCTTTTCAGATGATTTCGTTCCTGTAGAGCAGTGTAGAGTTATTTCAAACACATTGCATTTTAAAACACTCAACTTTAAACATGGGGTGACAATATGACAAGCTACCTAATTTAAAACCGCTGTACCTACCCATCTATAAGACTCATTGATCTTCCCCTAACACAAGAAGGCTGTCTACTTCATCCACTATACGCACGTGAATACTAAGTATCTAATTTTGATTTTTCAACAAAGCCAACGAGGATCCAAGGAGTTCCGCTGATCGATCCGGCGCCCCCTTGGTTCCGGTCGAAGCTAAAACTCGCCGAGCGTTTTTAAAATCCCCGGCTCAAAACCGACCAGCGTATCCAAGGACCTCCGTCCCCGGCGGCCAACATAAAAACGTAACGAAAGGCCACGCTGGATAAGTGTCAAACGGGATCATATTAAACTGGATACGTTATCTGCAGCAGGTAGCAGAAAGCTAATTGTGTATTCTTTCCTCGCTTCCAGCGTCCTTAATCTGGCCTGTTTGCCGTTTGCCCCCACCCCTTTTCAACCCCCGGCGCCGCGCCCCAACTAAGCGGAAAGTTTTAAAACACAGTATTTATGCAGATTTTACGCACTTGTTTTTATTGTGTGAATTAGGTAGATTACATGATAACGATGTACTTGAAGTACGGCTTTAATTAAAACTACTTAAAATAAATGGCGAGTATGCAACTACATATTTACAAGGTTGATCCGCTGTGATAGCCAGTGAAATTCAAATTTTCTTGCGTTTTTTGTAATTTGCAGGTCAGTGAAAGGTTGTATCTTGATCAAAATATGAAAAATATGTTTTTACATTATTTTAACCATAAAAATTATCAATACATCTCTCTATGTTAGATTTGCTCCGGATTCGTCTAATTTCGGAACTCAGAAGAATCTGGAGCAAATCTATGTAAATATAAAGGTTATAATTATGTACTTAATTACATATTTTTAATGTCGCGAATCACATTATGATCTAAATACAACCTTACACTGACCTGCAAATTGCAAAAACGCAAGAAAATTTGAATTTTGCGCTACCACAGCGCGTTCACCTTTAAATGAGAATTGTAGGTAGCTAGAAACTGTATGTCGTACGACTAGTTGGAATTAAATTAAGTTTCACATTATTAGCTTCGAGCTGTTGGTCTAACACTGTTGCAAGCTTCAATAAAGCAATTGAAAGGTTAAAAAGCACAACTACACGACGCTTAAATTTTCCACTTCGTTTAAACAAGCTGTAATCAACACTCTCAGAGTTTACCATTAAACCTTTATTAGTCAACACCACGCTAGCGCTTTAAAAAAGTAAATACGGCTACTAACGTCAATGGCAACTCGGTGCTCTGTAAACACTGTTTACCATTGCGTTTAACTTAACTAAGTGTCGATTTAAGGGGGATTACACTCCATTCTTGCGAGCTAGAGATAACCGTAATTCGATGGCGTACATTAACAAGTAAATTGAAGTACTTTAGGTATGTATACATAGATAATCCACCTCTATAGGTATTTTAGGTATAACGCTGAAAACCCGAACATAATGCGGTAGGACCCAATAACGGAGGCAGCGGTAGTGAGAAGGAAATTGCTCGGAAAAAATTTGCATTTTTATTGAAATTTCCACTCTTGGTCGCGGATGAAACTATGTCTCTAAATACGTAGTACCTTAAGCTTTGTATAAGCGTGTTTGTTGTACGTTTGTGTGACTCCGTGATCGTACCGCTCCCGAGCGTGTGCGTGCGGGGGACGTAGGGACGCTCCACAGACTCGCTACCGGTAATTGTCGATACTGTTCTTAATAATCCTTATCAAACCCACCAGGTAATTGGAAAGCTATAAATTGATACTTTATGTTACTTTTATGGACGCTACCGATATCTGAATACCATGAATCTTCAATTATATATGGATAGAATATTCAAAGGTTTCTAATAATTATGAATGTATCTAAGACGGATTTTATGATTGCTTTATTAATATATCGATATAGGCACGTCCCTATAGCGGACGATAGACAATTGCTATACAAGTTCGTACCTATAGGTAGGTACGTAGTTGACTTTAGGGAAGGGATCATAATAGGAAATTTTCTCCGGCGAATATGCGCACAGTATCCGATACCCTTTTCACTTGTATTGTTTTTATTTTCCAACCCTAATGAAAGAACTTGCCTCGTCTCTATTGCAATTTCAATATATTGGCTTAGCAGCGTTCGATTCGCAACGTATTCTGTAGCTGTTTTTTCTTTTCGGATGTAGTTTTGACATAAAAACAGAATGTTAGGGAATAGATGGGTAGTTCTTCGAGGTCCCTAAAAACGCGGTCACACGGTCTTAATTCCTAACCTATGAAATATTCAGTCTTAGGACCAAATACAGATTACTCTTTGTTTATTTATGTGTACAATTTCAACAATAAACATCTAAAATTATTTATAATATTTATTTTAAAAAATATATAGTGTCCAAAACGGGAGCAAAATCGGTGTTATTCGCGCGTCACACTCTGTTCGCGCTCACGGAAAACTTTGATAACTTTTGTATTCTATTCATAAGCATATAATGTAATACATCAAATTGATCGTATTTAATTAGGCATAATAATGATCAAAGAATATTAATTGTATGTCTTAATGTACAATAGTTAATAGGCATTATGTCTCTGTCACACGATTTTCCTACTTTCGCGAGGGCGCAACAAAACTGCACCTATCTGCCAAGAGGGGCAACTTGTCGCTACACTTTTTAGTTGCGCAGACGCTCTGTAGTGTCCCGGACTCAGTGGGGGAGCCAAATACATTAATTGCTTATAAACAAAAAAATATGACATAAGTTAACCTTTGAATATTTTCAAGTAGCCTTGGTCAAGAAACTTTCATGCGCAAATTTTGAAGGATAATGTTTACAATTTTCCAACTCATTTTGAATGAAGGAATAAGATAGATCTTCGAGATTATTCCCAAGTACTTTGTTCGTTAATTTACCTGTAACTTTAATAGTAATTCTCAAAAATGTGAAATTTTCGTAACTATCGTGGCACAACTTTCGTGGTTATTTGTCCACGAAAGTCAGCTAGCGCACCATGGAAGTTTTATATCTCCATTAGATAATGACTTTAGATGTTTTGTGACGCCGCTGATGCATTAACTCGATTGTCGCGAATCTCAAAATAAAGGTGTTATGTATTTGTATAAGTATTTATGCGTGTACGAGTATGTGCTTCAATTTTCTTGCAACAACTCGTAGTATGTGTTTCTGTTTGTATGTTTTCTCGTAGCCAAATTAACAGCTTACTTCACCTCAACCTATACTGTTTAGCCAATGGGCTAATTGACAGTAAGAAAATACCTTATGAATTTTATTATGTAGAGTGCTTGTCAGACAAAAGCATAAAAAACCCGTTCTTAAGGCCCTCCAGAAGCTGTTGGATTCCGTCATACTCGAGGGCAAATCGCCGCAGGCATGGTACAGAGCTGTGGTGGTATTATTCTTTAAGAAGGGCGATAATGTTCTTCTTAAGAATTACAGTCCCGTCTCACTTCTGAGCCATGTCTACAAGCTGCTTTCAAGAGTCATCACGATCTGTTTCGCACGCAGGTTTGATGACTTCCAGCCTCCCGAACAAGCCGGATTCCGTAAAGGCTATAGCACCATAGACTACATACGTATACGCTGCGACATGTTATACGGAAGACTGAAGCCTCCGATTCGATTAAAGCATGGGCTGTACTGCAGTCTCGACTATCGGTATATTGAGGTGCTGAAGTGCCTGTACGAAAACGCCACTATGTCAGTCCGACTCCAGGAACGGACCTCGAAACCTATCCTTCTGGCGAGGGGGAGACAGAGAGAGGTTATCTCTCCGAAACTGTTCACCGCTGCACTGGAGGATGTCTTCAAGGTTCTGGACTGGAAAGGGCTAGGGATCAATGGCGAGTACGTCACTCACCTTTGGTTTGCAGAAGATATAGTAGTCATGGCTGAGACTATGGAGGGGCTCAGTACACTGCTCGATGACCTCAGTAGAGCTTCCGAAAGAGTCGCTCTTAAAATGAAAATGGATAAGACAAATGGCATCGCATATGCCAATGTAGCACCCACTCTCATGAAGATCGGAGACACTACACTGTAGGTTGTGGACGAGTATCTAGGACAAAATGTCCAGTTAGGTAGGTCCAACTTGAAGAAAGAGGTCAATCGTTGAATCCGACTCGGCTGGGCAGCGTTCAGGAAGCTTCGCAATATCTTCTCGTCTCACATACCATAGTATCTCAAGACGAAAGTCTTCGACCATTACGTGTTGCCAGTAAAGACCTACGGCACTGAAACGTAGTCGCTCACAATGGGCCTTATTAGAAGGCTGAAAGTCACCCAAAGGGCAATGGCGAGGGCTAAGCTTGGAATTTTCCTATGTGATCAAATCAGAAATGAAGAGAGCCGCAGTAGAATAAAGGTAACCAACATAGCCCGAAGAATTGCTTAACTTAAGTGGCAGTAGGCAGGGCACATTGCTCGAAGAACAGATGGCCGATGGGGCCAAAATGTTCTGGAGTGGCGGCCGCGTACTGGAAGACGTAACGTTGGAAGGCTTCCCACAAGTTGGACAGATGACCTTGTAAAGGCCGCAGGAATCTGCTGGATTCGGGAAGCACAGAACCGGTCGAAATGGTGGTGCTTAGGTGAGGCCTATGTCCAGCAGTGGACGTCTTTCGGCTGAAATTATGATGATGATAATGATGTAAATTTTACAGTTTAATTACTGGACCAAAGCTAAATTAGCAACCAAAGTTACTAATAAGTAATAATAAGCTGATCTCAAAACACTATGTTGATCTCAAATACAAGTTGATTCATAAATAATAAGTATTTCATTTTTTAAACTTCAATCCACAGGAAATTTATGAAAAAATAAGTATTTAAAACTGTATTTTGCTTACAGAAAATACGTTTGTAACTTTTGTGGCGTCTTTCGTAACTTTCGTGGGAACCGAAATTTCAAAATAGAATATCTCTGTACTTTATGCACCGATTTACATATAATCAAAATTGCACTTATTATTTTTAGAGCATCTTAAATGTGTGTCCATTTATTTGAAGATTACTCTAAAAAAAAAATTCGCCACGAAAGCTACGCGGAGAATACTTTTTGAAGAACTACTCAGATACAGATGACTGTAATGTAGGTAGGTTATACGTGCCTTCTTGTTATGACGCATAGCAAAAAATACCAACTTTACTTTATATTTAGGTTAAGAAGGCCCAAACTTCATGATTATGTCAAATAAAATGTAACAAATTGGCAAAACGTTTTGGCACGCTTTTAAAATGAAAGTTCCAGATATGAATGCCCTTATTTTTCCGATTCATATCAAGGTAAAACCGCCGATGTGGGTAACGAAAACGACAGTTGTTTTAAAACAGCAATTTGTTACGTCTTTCTAAAACATTTTCCTTCAGTTAAAAACAATTTCCAATATGGTTTCAGCGCTCAGATTAGTTTTCGACTTCGGTTTTTATTGTTATTAGGTAGAATGCGTTACGTTCATACTCGTCGTGACACAAATACCTTATGACAGCCGAAAGCCGATACCGATACAAGATTTATGTCCTGACAAACAAGGGCATGAAAAATAAACTTTTTGTTCATCAGCTGTAAATGTCTCCACAAATTGACCATAAATTTCTGCTCTATTAAAATTTATTGCCCTCAAAACGTTTATTGTAACATTACGTAACTTGGTAACCCTTCCATAGTCATAAAACAATGCAGGCAACACGGGCCATGCGAAAAAAATGGTTCCAGGTTACATAACACCTGGCATTTAAGGCCATATTTGCATGACAGACTCGATTCGATTTTATGACACGGGGGGCAGTGTTTTACGATCTCTTATCGAATCAAAAATTTTCTCCAGAACAAACAAACGTGTAACTTCTATAAAGACCTAATTTGAATTACAACCGTCAGCACGATAGGATTACTCGCTCACAATTTCGTTTGTTTTTGTAAACCAAAAGGTCTTATTGTTTTATTAATGTCATAAAATTATCGTTAATTATATAATTACGTGTGAACTTTGTAGATATTTACATTGGTAATAATGTTCGCTTATCTTTATTCCTGACGATCGTTAAATTTTCATATTGCATATAAACTTTGTGTGAAGAAGACCGTAATCAAAGGATAATTAAGTAAACACTGTAGTATGGAATGTTCAAGCGACATTGCAACTACGGCCGCCCCTATGTTTTTCGAAATCATAGCCAATGCAATCACTTGATGTTAAGTCCTTTGACAGTCGACACATATCTTTCTTTTTTATTCAAGATAAAGCAAACACCGCTCTGAGCTGATAAAGAGGAGAAATCGACCGCAACTATATAAAGGTTTGCGGCGATAAAAATACCGTGTTTATTTGCACGTCCTACATCAGCTCCCTTAACCTGGAAAACTGACTTAAACGCGCGTAGAGCGATATACAAAAATAAATCTCACATGGAAAGATATACGACCGATTTTCCAACGTAACACCTCATTCGATAATGATATTTAAAACTTTCAGCAAGTTGAACTTACATTCCCCTGTATCAGTAAATTCGGATCCCAATCATGAACATTTTTTTCCTAAAATCGTGATTTAAAAACGCTGCCAATGTACTTACATTCTTTAAAATCGAGTACTCGGGGTGAGTTTTATGCATTTTATTGTTTTAAGCCCAGGTGGTACATGTTACGTCAATTAAAAGTTAAAAGGATGAAGCGCTTAATACCGTTGAATATAAATATTTTCCTTTGTTTACGGCTTCAGATAAGGATGTTTATTATTTAATCGTTCTTCACTTTCAATTTTCTAATGCAGACTTATTTTCGTAGCATGTACGAGTTTCAGAACGAGTAAACAGTACTAAATTTACAATACTTGCGTCTACGATGTGGATTTTCCGAAACTGATAGGTATAATATACGAGTTTCGTATAACATTTGAACAGCTTCGATATTGATATTCGCCCTTTTTGCCCTTCATAAAAATGTGCATTGTGCTATCATAAAGTGATCCACTTTACTATTACGAATGCGTTTTGTGGATAAAGGCAACTGCACATACTGTGTTCGTTCGTTCCGTGTACTAACTGTTCACGTGGGAGAGAGATGAACCTATTTTGTAAACCCGATGTTTCCACTCTGTCGCGTATTTTAAACGGGCTACGACAACAGTCACGCCGCTTGAAATTTTCTATTAATTGGTGTTTTTAGTGCTTTTTGTCGATGCCATTCTATGGGTTAACGTGATTTCATATCTGTATTGTCATGTAAGTACAAGTTTATTTGACAGTGTTATGACACATTTATATTTGTGAACGACGAAAATCTACTTCAAAGTAACGATTTGTTTTCGTAGAGCTAATCCTACACAGATGTTAGTGGCGGCATCCAGCGGTTTGTTGCGTCTGCGGTGACGTTACATATCTAGCTAGATTAAATGCTATTTTATTCTCGTCGTCCGCTACTTTCCGGCCTAGAGTCGATTATTCTCTAAATATAGTCTCATTTATTTTTATTCAGCAAATAAAAGCAATTCAAACGACGATAAAGGCCCGTTGAATTGGATGCGAAATGTATGCTAATGCCACCGCCGAGTTGGTATAATTGACGAAACTTCCTCCCGCGGTATCGTTCGATCATATAGATAGACGTTAACACGGCCGGTTATCAGCCGAGCTCATACGAAATTCCAATAAGGAACACCATGAAAAATTCAATAGGTCGATAGCCGAAGAACGAAAGTGAAAAAAAAACGAAAACAATAACGTACATTTAATCAGTATTCAGAGCGCGCTTGTGTCCACAGCTGGGATATTTGGCAAGGGGACAAATCCTGCGGTCGGCCGAGAAGAAATTTGGGCGGCTCAGCGCTGCATCGTCACCCGGCCGCCTGTTGACGCTCCACGGATTTACAACGCAATTAACGACGTACATTATGCAAGGCATCGGCGATCGGCGTCAGTGATCGCTCGACCAACATAACTAACACGAGTATTTTGAGCGTACACTGATTTATTGAGCTCTGGGAGCCACTATGTATTGCTACGATCGCTCACCCAGTTTTGATGCAATAACGGCCAACAAATGGTCAAATTAATAAAAAGTATTGCACACATAACAGTAACGTCTATATAAATAACAGTCTCGTTTGTTATGCACGTTAAATTCGCTCGATCAATTGTCGGGGATCGCAACTAATCATGATAATAAAGAGCCTTGTCCGCCGCCTCTATTGTCGTAAATAAACTCATTACTCGTAGCGGGCGGTGACTCGGTCAAATACCTGTGTTTTAAATCAAATGCAATGTATTCGGGGGCGATTTGTTCGCCCGAAATGGTTCCTTTGTTGAGGCTAATAAATAATTTAGTGGTCGAGCGGACGATCCATGAATTCATGCTCTGTTGAACTCCTGTAAATTTTCATTTGCAGTAGCAACACGATTGTGCATCTGATATTATTTATGAAGCGATTTTTAAGTGGGTAGTGACATCAAAATCACGATTAACGTTCCGTATAAACACATGCCCATTGTTGAAATAAACATAAAATCTTATCTTGTATAAAAGTTCATCAATACCTTTATGCATGTAATGTAGAGAAGTTGCTTGCACACAATAAAAGGGTAACCGCAAATGAAATAATCCCGCAAGATTATTATCAGCTGGATGTATTATTTATATACCTTTATCTTGGTAGTTTAAGAAAACAAAGAGTGTATTACATTTAAAATTCAATGTAAAGGCACATTCAATTACGGACAAAGAGTGTGTTTTAACATATATTTTCGTGAAAGAGCAAACGTCTCATCCCGCCTCCCACGATTTGCATCCACGCAGCGCTATCTGCATTGTCATACAAACTGCTTTTTATTCAGAACACACACCTATCGTTGTAAACACAAAAACTAAAGTATCTATTTACTATACAATTGTTGTAAAGTCGGCTGATAGCGATCGGATTAGCTTTATGTAGGTATAAAACATTACACTATGTGCATTATCTATTTATTATGTAATATTTTTTATCGGAAACTTATTATCTATTAATAGTTGGGTGATAATTTTCTTCTTGTCAAATAACTTATCGATAAGCTCGAGTAACGCGCTGTCACTATTCTACTTTCAAAATAAATTCTGTAATAGAAAACAAGCCTTATCTACTAGTTTTTTTTGTTCTGTGTAATAATTTACACAAGCACTAATAGAGTGCGACAAAAAGTCGCGGTAATGTTTTTTATAAGCGAAATACTAGGTTAAACGTTACAACGTGTAGATGTTGACTAGATAGTGTAGCAACCTACATGTACAGTTCGGCGACCCCGCAAGGCCGGAATCCGTCATTCGTGGGTCAAGGTCACGTCGCCTCATGTCACACGTCACACGAATATCTGCATCTGTGATCGTCTACATTGATACTCGGATCCAGTGATGCATTACTGTGCGAATGAGAACTTTATTCCACCGTGTTAAGACTTATGTAGTCCAGTGCATCGACCCCGCCACACTGTATGGCTTCAAGATGTTACTTTCGTTGGTATTTTAGATGTTGATAAACTTAGGTGCGGTTATGTAGTTGTTTGTTTGTTATATTTCTTTAGAATATAAAATTACGTAATGTTTTTGTATACTTGGCGAGTTCTTGAGCTTGACCGTGGAAACCAGAAAAAGTAGGTTTATCTCTACGGAAGTGTTAGATAAGATAAGTATCAAAACACGTAGGTAGTTTTTAAAACAAATGGGTTTATGTTTAGCTCTAGTTATCATTATATTACGTAGACTCATGAAAAAGTAGGTTATCGCATTCTTTCACGCTTGAAAACGTTTCAGACATGACAACATTCTGATTTTTTGTGTTTACAGATTAAACATGTAATATAATTTTAGTGAGTTAACAAATAAGTTCGCTGCTTAGGTAGTAACCAGTTACCATCGAATCATCCAATCAATACTTGATACCTACGTCAACGGTACACATGGCGGGTGTTGATTCACCCACTTGACTCCCCATAACGGTATCCCATACAAGTTGTCGACTGGCTCGATCTCACAGATGGCTCAGATCCCCTTTAATGTAGGGACATCGCTTCTTTGTGTAACCTACCGTTATATTATACCGAAAAGAGTGAATATACTTACTTACTTATTTAACCTGGCGATCCGGGAGCGGAGATAAACTTTTTTTGCTGACCAATTTTTTTTATCAAAAGGTCTCTCTCAATGTTGTGTCTATGTTTTACCAAGTAGTTTTTTGAGTGCGGTACCTTCATATAAAGACACAAAAATGATTCTGCCGACGACGTACTGACGCAAGTGAACCAGTTTTGTAAAAGCTGGGTTATCTAAACGAGTATAAATTAATGAAGTAATTACCAATGTAGTAAGTAATGCTATCGAATTTGATAACACTAATTGAAATGGCAAAACACTATTTTAATTGCATAAATAACTATTTTAAATGGTTTAGAAAATTGTATCTTATATTCAGAAGCAGTCATGCGATAAAATTTTAAAGTTACCTACAAATAAAAAAAGGGTAGGTAAGTTACGAGTAGTAGAAGGCACACAACACAAACAACACAGCCGCACATAAATCGATTAAAACTTTTGACAGCCTGTGAGGCAGAACCTGATTATAATCATAAATTGGCGATTTTAAATAAAAATTATACGTACACCGGACCAATCCATGAACTAATCACATAAATATGGGGGAACAACAGATGGTGTGCCCCACGTCGTAGCCCCACCTACATTTTTATTGGAAATTTCATATTTTTTAACAATAAATTTTAGAAAAGGGAATAAAAAGCGAGAAACAACCGTCGTCGGCATCACAAAGAGGTGATATAGTTGTTAAGTCCAAGTGGTCAGGTGGTCCTTAATTATTTAAGATAAAAATATGATAGTACTTCATTAAGTTTGTTCGGGTGATTTTTTTTATAATAAATAACATCCAGCGACGCTTTATAATGAGTGCTACGATGACTTATGGTAGCTACAACTCTGCTACGATATATTAAATCGTAGAGGTAGATTATAATTATCTTATACATAAGGTTTTAGAGGCATGAGGTACAGGGTGTAAAGTTCACTCATCCTCCATAGAAAAGGGAGGATCCTCCGACCAGACGGGTGTCGTGTCTGGTGGGCTACTGCCCGACGGTTGATGTCGGGTCGTTGTATATATGCTAATCGCGTGGTAAACTCTAATTGCGCGATGCAGGTTTGCGTGACGTCATGTCTCTGATGCTTAGTTCATATGTGGCGATGTAGATGCCGCCACATCACTCCCCTCCGGAGACCGGAGGTCGATAGTGGGCTGAGTCGTGTATCTTGCGATGCTTGCCAGTGCCAGTTGTGGTTCCAGTGAGTCGGAACCGGGTGCCGCATAGTTCACGGTGAGTCGGAACTGTCTGCGGTGATACCCCAGTGAGTCGGGGTGGCGCTGCGTTATGTTCCAGTGAGTCGGAGTGTACAGCGCTGGGTTGAGGCTGAAGGTGATGACCAGGAATGCGCGTCCGCTGCATGCTGGTGGTCAGGATACCTGTTGAAGCCGTGGATGCTGGCTGGCTGTGTGACTCGCCGCTCGAAAGCTTGAGGAAGTGATGCTGATGACGTCACGCTGATGTAGTTGCACGAAGGCTGCGCTGACGTTCATGCTCGGGGTCACCAGTTTAGAGGCATGAGGAACAGGGTGTAAAGTTCACTCATCCTCCATAGAAAAGGGAGGATCCTCCGACCAGACGGGTGTCGTGTCTGGTGGGCTACTGCCCGACGGTTGATGTCGGGTCGTTGTATATATGCTAATCGCGTGGTAAACTCTAATTGCGCGATGCAGGTTTGCGTGACGTCATGTCTCTGATGCTTAGTTCATATGTGGCGATGTAGATGCCGCCACAAGGTTATATTTGTTTTCATGTGATGGTTGATAAATTGAGTAAATTGGCTGTTTTAATGTATACCTGTTTAGCCAAGTTGTTAATGAAGTGCACCTTTGTTCTGTTTTGACCTTGTTTCGGGTCTACGAAAATTGGGTCTACGGCGTAGCACTTGGACCTAGTCGTAGCAGTATTTTAATCAAGTTCGATTTTTATTTCTTTCTTTTTAGGGTTCCGTACTAAAATGGGAAAAAGGAACCCTTACGGTGCGACTCAGTCTGTCTGTCTGTCTGTAGACCTCGAGATATCCAGCTGTGACAGACGTCACAGCTGGATATCTCAAGAACTACTAATGCTATCAACTTGAAATTTGGAACAGTTTTAGATGACGTTTGCCCAATTATTTTGCAAATAAGAAAGAAATAAAAATATGTGTAAATTTTTTCCAACAAAGACTGGAAGGGGGTCTTAAAAATTCGAAGTAGAGCTACTAGGGCATGTGGGGTATCCTATGAAGTAACGCTGTTTGCACATTCTCAAACATATTTTTATTTTTTTTAGGCCGCATAGTTTTCGACTTTTGATGAAAAATGTAAAAAAAAAATACCGTTCCCCCTTATTTCCGAAGTTTGCATAGAGAAAAATTTGAAATTATTCTATGTGATAGAAGTTAATGTAAATGTAAAAATTACAGGCAAAATAAAACAATGTCTCTAAATAGCACTTTTTTTCAGAAATCGGAACGAAACCCTCAGTGCGCGAGTTCGACTCGCTCTTGACCGTTTTTTTTTTCTTTGTTCTATTAGAAAAAAGGAGATGTGTAAAGAACTCAAAGCATTCTATTTACAATAAAATATTAGATGCACATGAGTGTGCCTATTTAAAATTATAAAATTCACAAGTTTCTTTCAATAAAAACTGAATATATAGCTAAAGATTAGGTACATAGTAATATTTTGTCTATATTTACCACATACATTAAACACAATATTTGCTACGTAACGTATAGGTGTATTACCGGCAATAAACTTTAATTTCTGCCTTCCCACTACTTACTTATTAGCTAGGTATAGCCAACTCCGATATATTACGTAGCTACAAGTAGGTATAATTTAAACACCGTAGCACCTACAGGCAGTTTGAGAGTACCTACATAAATTCCTTTCACTGGAAACCCTTTTCTATGTTAGATGAAGTCGGGCTACAATGTTGTTCATTAATTACTTACCTACTTATGCTTAGGTACACCATTATATTTTAAGCTCTTTACGTAGGTACTTACCTGAGAAAACTTACCTGCATCTGGTAACCAGGCCATAAAAAGGCAAGAAGTACTTAAGTAAGTACTGCTTACGACCTTTTTAAATAGAAAAAATCTGGATAAGTATACAGAATGCATCTTTCATTTATTTTCCATAGACTGTGTTACTCGACTGCTTTGCCTGCAAGTTTATTAGGAATTCCTTTTATACTTTCTATAGCTACTTACGTTCACAAATATCTAGCTGTTATATAGTTAAATTTCACGTTGAAAGCCTATTCTAATACTTCGATGTAAATTCTAAATTATTTTAGAAAACATCTCTTAATTTAACACTAGTCGAGTCGGGTCGACAAAAATCAGCAGCCAATTAAAATCTCTCAACCTATCAGTGTCGAGTCACTTGAATTTTAAATGTTCCCCCTTGCCCGATTAGGGTGCATCCTAAAAGCTTCTAAAGCGATAATTCACAACGCAAGAATGCGAGCCGACAAGGATAGGCGCGTGTACCAAGCTACAAAGTTAGTAATGCGGGTAGTGTGACGTGTGTGTCGGTCGCATAGTGCTTAGTATTCAGTGTGCGAATAGTCAAGAGATATTGGTTAGTTTGTAGTAATGGTGGAGTGTCATGGCGCGGTTGACGTCACTCAGCCAATGAGCGTGCAGAGCGACGCGATGGCAGCGCCACAAGATGGCCGCCGTCGGCCGGCCGCCGCCGCTTTTGTTGTGTTTAGGCCTAACCATGGAAAGAAAATTCAAAATAATACTGAATTCGTAGACAAAGACGTGTCGAAATGATCTAAAAAAATATTTTAATTTGTCTAGCTTCTATTGTATTCGTGAAACCAGCCATTTTTGTTGAGGAAATAGTGTAATTTCTGTGATGTTCTGTTACACAGGTAAGTGTTTTATTTATTTTTTTCGATTTTCCTTTGTCTTTTTCAACCAAATATTTAAAAAAAAATTGTTTTACTACGTTTTTAATTATATTATTAGACTTCACCGTATTTTGTGCCTTAATTATATCATTAATCCTATCTAACCAGATGTTTTCATATTGGAATTGTTTTATTTAATTTTTTTAATGCAATATTTTCTTTAAATTGTCTTTTAGATTTTAATGACTCTCATGCTTAATTTCAATGCATGAATATTGGGGCCTACTGCCTGAGTACCAAAATACCTAATGGGTATTTTTAAATTATGGTAGGTATTGTTACCTAAATAACCTCATGTCGCAGCTTTTAATTCAAATTATTTTCTACTTCTAAAACTAGATACTTACCTACCACGTTAGTCATCAATAGGTCGATATTAAAACTATAGGTACCACCAGCTGTTATTTTAAAGGCTAATTTATGTCATACGGACGCCATTTATTTCAATCGCAGACTACATTCGATCATAATTATATCGTTAAAGACGCATAAATATATCGCCGATGAACTTTCATATGCAAGTCGTGTTGCAAAATTATTGACCAGAGAACACGACAATTAAATCTTGTGAATTTATCGCGTTCAGTGCCGGGCCCACCGAACAACGTGGGGATCAAAGACATCCCTTTTTAATGCTGTTAATATTCATACAAACTTGATTACGAGTTGCTGTGTTTATTCATCGCATATGGCGTGAAAAAGCACATTGGTTTTGGGGAATATGAGCTAAATAAACGAGTTATACCCACAGAGATGCAATTAGAAATATCTCGAGAATTAGATGCAACGATGTGTGAGTCACGGTACAAGAACTGTGCTCTGGCGACCTAGTAATTGTTATGTATTGGCAATTAACGTATCTCTGTTTATAAATGGTTAATTGCAAACCCGTTAATTAATGATAGAGCCTTTTCTGGGGCACTAGTATAGTAAGCTTTAGATTAAGTTGTACAAACAGCTGATTTGTAATTTACTTAACTAAACAGGTATCTACACAGCTGTTTATTACATAATTCTTGCGTATTTATATAGCTACAGGATTATGCAGAACATTTTATAGGTTTTTAATTGCAATTAATCTTAGTAGCTGAACAAAATGTTAGCGGTTCTCCGAGAGAACTTGGCCTGCACTACCGTGCATCCAAACACACACAACACAATAATACAGCCATTATTACTATTACGAAACGTGCTGGTATTCGCAAATAAATCTTAATTTTTTGTTGCAGGGGTCGTCTTGTGTCTGGTACTCTGGTCCCACCCCATTTTTTTCCATTTTCGACCCCACCCCCTGGGCGCTGGGGTTGAAGCCGTTTATTCATTCATTTGACCATCGACCGCGGAAGAGCACACTTTCAACTGGAAAAAATGGTAAAATTGAACTTCTTATGTTTCATGATGATGTCGGGATGATCGTTTAGAGGTAAGTTATCGGAATCTCTGGAGGAGAGATTTGCTGAGGCTGTGAAGGTAAGTTGGTTGGTAGGTAGGTATGTTTCTTTGTTAAAATGAAAGATTTTTTGTGTCATCTATTTATTTTATTATTTATGTATGCCTACACACTGTAAAATAGATACAGATACGTCATATAAGTATTGAGTAGGCACAAAGGTGTGTTAAGCTATGTTTACCTAAAGAAAATTGTTAAATTCTTGTTTAATTGTAAAAATACTGATGAGCATGTTTACGAGTGGTTAGGTGGTCGTCTATCTACACACTAACCAAGGTTATCTAGTACTACTTTGTCAAGCTTGTTTTTAGCAAAAAGTTTCATGTGTAAAACGTTTGTATTTTTTTTTAAATTGGTCTCAATTAGCATTTGTAGTTTAGATTTCGGTGTCTTTCACATCTCCAATCAAATTCATCTAGAAACCTACAAGAATCTTCGAGTAAGTACTAAATTATTGGTGTAACGATTAATCCACGCCCATCTCAACGTACTAGCCTATCTATAGATACCTACCTATGTTAGGTCGTTGTAGCTTATACCTATTATACGATTTAGGTGCTTATGTGGTCGTTAGGACGAAAAGGGGGCCTGTGCGACCTCGATAAGTATTTTAGCCAAGTTAATGGGGTCAGGAGTTCTAGAGATTTAGGTGATAGACCTTTTGTCTGCAAGGGAACTGAACTAATTATAGGACCAAGCCATTAAATAGAAAGGAACCCTTCCTATTGGAAGAGATATATTATAAACGTTAATTTCTTAAACGGGCCTAGGCATATAGACATAGGTACCTACTAATGATAGTAGTAGTACCTACCTATTCCTAATTCGGCAGATAGACATATCTATTATAGGATTTATTTGTCCTCCATCTAGCTAATGATAGTAGTAGTATTTCTAATTCAAGACACAGACATAAAAACAATTTTTCTCTTTTCCTTCATAAAAAAATATCCAACGACAGTACAAATTCTTGAAATAAAAAGGGCACTTGTGACCAAGGAATTGTCGTTGCTCACAAGTGCTACGCGCGCGTAGCAACCGCAAGCGCCACCTGGCGCAATCAGTCCAAACTAAACGTAACGTGCTTTCTGAACACTGTGGAGGATTACGTATGATTACGTATTTAGGCGGTTGCCCATCACATTAGTGGCCTGATGATATCAAATAAAAATAAAATGCTTGTAGAAACTCGGTGGTTAGTATTATATTGTTTATTTATTTAGACAAGTACTTAATACCTACTTCAAGGTTTGTTGGGGTATATGAGGCGGAATGAATACCTAGTGCAATACTTTTTACTTAACATTGTATTCCAATCAACCTATGGATATTTTTTAACGCTACACAGTAGATATTGAAAATCTAAATACCTATCTACTCCTACATTCATACTTACGTAGGACACATATACTTTTTGCACGAGACACGATAATTGAAGCCTACGTGCCTAACAAATAGTCTTCCAATTAAAGAATAGGTAGGTAACTAACCGACCCGGAACACCAATTTCCGTTGGGCGTTGACCTAGCTACAAGATCTAGATAGGTCGTTTAGCTACCCACCTCCTCGCTTAGTCAGCAATATTTTATGAGTAACGGCTGCCTGAATATCTAGGACGCCTAGTTCCGAAATGACTGAATGAAATTCGATAGATAGGGAAGTAGAATCGCACTAAATAGCAAAAATATAGAATCATAGCTGCTTACAAAATTAAGCAGGTGCTTACCTACATACCTACCTACTTATTAATTTTTACTTTACTTATGGAATTGAGTCCTTTCGTGAATGGAGTTGGTAAAAATAAACATCATTTTGTTTAAATTTGTCATTATCTGCCTAGCTTTTCCCAACTATGTTGGGGTCGACTACCAGTCTAACCGGATGCAGCTGAATACCAGTATTTTACATGGAGCGACTGCCTATCTGACCTCCACATCCCAGTTACTGGGTAATACGATACCCATTGGTAAGACGGTTGTCAGACTTGCGGGCTTCTGAAGTCCCGTAACGACAGAGATCCACGAGTAACAGCCGGGACCAACCGTTTAAGGCGAGTAGTTCTGCTGGCAACTAATGCCACCATTGAGAAAAAATCATAAGTCTGGACATATGGAACATTTTGAAATTTCATATGCTCAAATTTTTAGTCAGATGAGGTAGGTCAGGTGAGGTCAAAAAAATCAACACTATTCTACCTCATCTGGCTAAAAATGTGAGCATAGGAAATTTCAAAATGTTCCATATCTCCAGACTTATGACTTTTTAGGGTTCCGTACCTCAAAAGGAAAAAAAACCTGCCTGCTGGGTTGCCTGGAAGATATCGCGGAAAGCGATAAGGCCGCCCATTGTATGTTTTGTAGTGTATGTTATGTTTTCTTTTGTTATGTATTTTTGTCGTGTACAATAAAGTATATATAAATAAATAATAAATAAAAACGGAACGGAACGTTATAGGATCACTTCGTTGCCCGTCTGTCTGTCTATCTGTCTGTCTGTAAGTCTGCCAAGACCCTTTTTCTCAGGAACGCGTGGAGGTATCAAGTTGAAATTAATATAAAATACGTAGTTCTATGGTCTTTTAGAATTCTAAAAAAATCAAGCTTCTATGTCAACACAATACAAAAAATACGGCCATTTTGCGACATATTTTGATACTCACAACCGTCGCAAGTAAATCAAAACCTATAGGGTACCTACTTCCCATTGACCTAGAATAATGAAATTTGGCAAGAAGCAAGGTCTCTCAGCACAAATAAAGGAAAAAGTCCGAAAATTGTGAATTTGTAATTGTATGACACAAAAAAATTTCCAATGTTAGGTTTATTTTTGGTATAAATTATTTTCAACTACGGAACCCTTAATTGTTCATCGCATTTGGCCGGTTTTTTCTCTCAACGGTGGCGCTAGTTGGCAGTACTACTCGCCTTAAGTGGGTTCTGAGGCACGAAGGGTCTTGGTATTTAATGTTGGTCACTCATCCACGGAACAATCGCGGCAAGAGTAGCTTAACCTGAGTCCTGAACGATCGACCCGTGCGGATGTTATTACTTTTAATTTTGTAAGAAATTAAAATAGATGATGTGTGAAAGTAGGAAGTAGACTCTGATATGATGCAGGTGTGAGATGAGGATGATTGAGATGTATGGAAAGGACTGCTATCCGGGACTGCTTGCTGCAATCCGGGATTGCTGTTGCTATGCCAGCAACGGCAATCCCGGATTTTGGATGGGGATAGCAAGATCATCATCTTGATGACGATTGAAAACAAGGATTTAGAGGTGTTTTCAACCTCTAAATCCTTGTTTTCAATGTCTAAACTCCTTCATACAGGAATTGGCAGCTATGATATTTTATCTTATCAGAGATGATGACGACAATCATTAAAATTATTTTAAAAAATGCTGTAAATGTCAAATTTTATCAATGGAAATTTTAAAAGCTATAAAGTTTTATTTTATGGAACCGTTAGTTCCGGTTTTTAAAAGACATCGTAAATGTTGAAATTAGGTCATTGCAGTGATCTATCTAATTCTTTTTCAAGATCTTGATTTTTATTTTATTGAGTGTAAAATACATATTATTAGATATCTGGAGTTGAATATATGAAAATTATACTTTTTTACCATTACTGTAGTCGTTTTTTCAAGGAAACGGTTTTATGCGGTAATTCTAATTTTAGTACCTAATCAGGTAGATGCAGACGTATGTAGAAACCTTCTCAGTACCTATCTTATATCGGTGACTAAATGACTCTAGTTATAGTTAATGAGTCTCTCTCTAAATAGTTATAAGAAATGTTTGACCGATTTCATTTAGTTTAAGCATCTCTAACTGTTATATTTTCTTCTTTTTTATGTCTTTTAAAAATGTATTAACTTTTTCAAATTTTAGATATTTATTAATATTTTAACGTTGTTAGCTTAGTTGTTAACATTATGTGCATGATGTGGTCTCTTATATGTGAAGGAGTACCTTCACCTACTTTATACCGGATGTTGCCCTTTATTTACTTATGTGTCATGTAGGTACTGTCTACATCTTTTGTTGGAGATCCTAAATAAATTATTACCTAGTTAAACGACAGTCCTAGGTCCTTTACTTACTAGCAATAGGTTCATGAATCATCACTTAGTCACCGTGAAAAACGTTTCTACTTTATCACTTACGAATACCTACTTAACTTATCAGAAATTATGAAATGTGGGTGTAGGTACCAGGTAGGTATAGGGACACCTCTGCGTAGCCCTTTGGGAAAAACAGGGTTGATGTTATGTCAAGTTATAATATAATATCAGAAATATAAATGACTAGCTTTTGCCAACTGCTTCGCCCGCGTGGATGTCGGAAAATATCCCACGGGAACGTACTACCGGGAATTTATTCCTTATTCCTTATCTGCATTATAAAGGAAACCTCTGTGCAAAATTTCAGCTTTCTAGGTCCAAGGGTTTGGGCTGGGCGTTGATGAGTCAGTCAATCAGTCAGTCAGTCAGTCAGTCAGGACTTCTCTTTTTATTTATATATATAGGTAGATAGTTTACAGGAACCTACCATAGTTAGGTACAACAATTTGTAAAATAATAAAAATTTACTGAAATTTTCGTTTATCTTAGTTACCTAATTAATTTTCATGAGATTACAGCAGTTTGAAATGTAAGTAGCTATTGCGGTTACCTGAAACTGTAGATGCCTATTTACTAAGGACCATACCAGGCTGTAGTTACAGGCTGAAGCGATAATTTAAAGGTGCTATTTAAATGTTAATCATAGAAGTACATAAATTACTCAAAATACATGCATAGTTAAGTGTACCTACCTGCATGAATATTATGGTTTTCTCTCTTACCTTAAGAAAAGTCATAAGTTCACAGGATAATACACACTTACCAAAGATTATTCATTCCCTCATACCTAATACCTACGCAAAACAATGGACTTTAAGTCTACTTAGATAAAAACATGGATAACAAAAGATTCCAACGCAAAATCACAAACTTGTACTGCCATAAAATATCCTTCATAAATTACGACTAAACGATTACTTGAATACCTCGCAACTTAACGTTTACTATTTTTTCATTACCAACCTAACCGGTGGCAATAGAGAAAGAAACGGCGCGTAAGTAATACACAACAATACGCAATTTCGTTTTATATTTTCTATTTATAAAATTGCCAAAATCTACATTACCCACTTATTACTCAGCGACATAAAGCCGACCTATGTTAGCATTAAAAATCCCGAGCGCTGCCACAGCTCGCAGGGCGGAACGGTAATCACCGGGAGAACAGGAACAGGTGGCGCAGCCTGTCTACTGTTTAATATCGACTTTTTATCAGTACTCCTACATACGTAATATTATAATAAGCCCGACGACGAGCCTCTATCTAAATAATATGTAAACGTAAATAGATATTCGTAATGTAAACGGTCGCGAAGCCTAAGCAAACTATCAAAAAACATTACGGGGTGCAAATAACAACGATCATGGCGTATGTAATGAAAATCTTGCATCGGCATTAGTCGTGGTGTGGCTCGGCGCGCGCCGAGCGGCGACTCGGCGAGGGCGGCAATCGATGGCGGGCCGGGACGCGCGCCCCGACGCCCAGACCGGCAGACGCCCGGCGACGCCGTCCCTGAACACACGCTCCTTCAAACCGCGCGCCACCCCATCCGTCATCCTTCAATGTTTACTTATCGGACGACGCAAACAGCTGACCGACCGGACCGGTAAGTCACGTGCTATATTCATTCTTCTCCGCGACCGCCACGACTCGCGTATCCCTTTCGCTCCCGACTTCGCTCCAGTGCTGTTTGCTGCATTTTGTGAATTTTATATCGGTGCATAGAAAACCTTTCGTTTGTGCATTAGAATCAATAATGCAGGCCCGGTGTTATGTTGGCTCGCATCGTAAATTACGAATATAATACACCCTTACGCCCTTTCATGTTTTTCTATTCAATCCCCCGGCTGACACACACATAGAGACTTGGAATTCTTTAGTTATCTTTACGAGTGGTGGTCGAAACTTGTCTTTTGTAATTCATCCTTTATGTGCAACAAAGGCCGGTGGACAAAAAGCCTTTGGCGTCAGTCGTTTCTGCCTCGGTGGATAGGTTGTAAAAAACAAAAGAGTCGCCTTGCTACCCGTTTGTAGGTTTGCGAAAATAATTTTTGCAAGCCAATCGCATGTTTTCGCAAGTCCCTGTACTCTCATTGGTGGCGGAGTACAATATATTTTTTTGCGAATCTAACGCGGGTCAAAGTTTTAAAACAATTTCGCATTGGATATTACGATCATAATTTTTTCCATTTTACTGGGGCAGTTGCGATAGTGGAATTCATGTGCTATCAGTGTTTCTCTTTTCGGTTTGAATACCCAGGCGTGTTGTAAATCGGTTGTTTTATTTTATAGATGGTGTTCCCTGAGGAGAGGTGGGCGTCCGGCGTGGAGTGCTTCGCTCGGTGAGCTTTTAACATATTGAAGGGGCTACGTGTGAACCGTCACATTTAAATAGTGAGCTAGTAGGGTTAACATTTGGGTGGTGTGAGAGTCACATTAATATTAAAGTACAATCAATCTTAGAATTACTTTTCTACGACTATTCTTACCATGTTCCACAGTATTCTTCGAAGACCAGAAGAGAAGAAAGAAGAGTACGCGTCGCCTTCTGTACGTATACTGAATGTATCCTGAGTGCCTCATTCTTTCCGGTATACCTTCAGTATACGTAACAGAAGATGGCACTGGTCGACCGCTGAGAAGACGAAGACATCTATATAGATTCTTGAAGAACTTACATCTAGATTCTTGAAGAACATCTATTTTTACGTTGATATTGCATTTTGTTTTTATGTGTCACTTTTTATGTTCACAGATCACTTGGGCAGCTGCAAACGACTCCACAATAAAATAGATCTCTTTGATATTGTATAAAGTCAATTGTCTTGTGTAAACAACAGTTTCATAAATTGTACATTATAGTAATTTTCATGCACATCACATAATAACAAACAGATATCACACGATTTGCACGTTATTTATTTTTGTATCATTACTTAACTATAATTGTAAAATAATGCAATTAATTGGGTCATTATTGTGATGATCTTGGTTTATATCATTCACGTGTCTTAACTTTGATCTGTTTGTATATTTATTACTTATGCAATAAATGACACTGTCTTATGATTTTACCTATAAAACTGTACATACCTAAATGGTATATATTTATGTATTTCTCTGTATATAATGTTTTACAGGTTATCTTCATACTTTAAAATAAATAAATACATCAATAAAACATGTTATGGTTTTATTTAATTATCTATTGCATTCAATTTCTGGACTTAGGTAATGTCATTACTTTATCTTAGGTGGTAGGTACTATTCTTTCGAAAACCTTACAATACCAAAATGGCTACTTTTGACTTAAGCAAAAAGCCAAGCAAAAGTAAATTACCCAATCTCTAATTAAGTACTTGAACTTACTATTCATACAAATTACACACTTTAAACAATAAAGTTAAAAACCAATCACAATAACTAAGATTACATCAACCTAATTGACAAAACACAAGAACATAATTTTATTATAAAATGTCATACACAAATGTGAATTACACCCAGTATAGTTTCCTCTTCCGTATAATAGTAAGTATCTTCAAGCATTATGCACACAATGGGTAGTCAGACTCATATACACAAGCTACATACTTGAGTATGCAGTTATGTTGGTAGTTAGTAATTTTAATTATTGTGTTAGTAACTTGAGTGCTTATATAACAGATGTATATGGTTCCGGGATGTTATGTACTGGCCATACTAGGATAGTCTAGACTTTGTAAGCCGTGGGTTGACTAGATTTTCCGTTAGGTATTTGGGACAGAGAGAAAATTTACTTTAGTTGATATTGGTTGGTATGCTAGTTAAATGGCATATGGCTGAAAACTTATGTTGGAAAATGAATTTTCATTTGCATAAAAGAAAATTAATTTTCCATGATATTTTTTATAAGGAACATAATATTAGGAGAACCATTATTTATGTCTATGACTTCAGCCCTTCAGGCATTGTAGTATAGGTACCTTTTCCTAGTATCTACATTTGAATAAACAGTGAACGAGAATATTGCCATAGGTAGGAATCATTAGCTATTTCTGTATTTATCCATGATGATGATGACGGTGATTTAAAACTTGTTTAAATTTAAAAGTTGCCTTTTCTATTAGAAGCTAACTCCAAATAACTAGACAATATTCTAAAATAAATCGTGATTATAACAGAGTAGGATATTGTTGCTAAAGAAAACTGCTGGAAAATGCTGTGACGGGGTGGTCAACATTGTGGTGAGTAAAAAAATAATAAAAGTAAGTATTCATTATGAGCATAAATACTTAATGACCAAAATATTTTAGCACAGAGTATGAATTTCTACAATCTACTACCTAAGTACCTACCCATAAACTAAGAAATAAATAATTTGACATGAGTTGCTAAAAAAAATAAAAAATACAAAAGGCTGAAATAAATTAAATAAGTTGGATTGTAGGTACGCATTTGTGCTGAATTCCTGAAAAGATAAGACTCTACCTGAGAACACTAAGAGTAGTATTGCACCTCTTTCAACTTAAAAAGGGTGCTATCCATCTGTTTAGTAGGTAGGTAGATAAATAGAAAGACTTATAATATGTAAGGACTGTTTGTATTTTCCTGTTTTTATTTATGCACTAAATGACATGACGGATGAGGGAATCGGTAGTACCTACTTAGATGAAAAATGGAAATACATTTTTACCTAAAATGATCAAGGCTCGAAGCTATGAGCCTTGATTCTTGTAAATGAAGGTAGGCATAAATTGATCGAAGGCTTTATAGGTAGGTAGGTAGGTACTTCAGTCTTCGACTCTGACCTCTATATTTTGAAGGTAAACGAGATAGGAAAATGTTTTATAAGTGGATGACAATACAATTTATAAAAACCTTGCAAAATTTTTTTTTTTTAAGTTACAACATTTTTGGTGGCTCCAATTTAAGTAGGTACAAGCAGGTGCTTAAATTAATAAATGTAATTATGTAATGTAGTAGGTACCTACCTAGCAACAGAAACTGAATTCTTGTAGTAAAAGTTCATTTAAATTCGCTAAAGGATTAGGGCTTCCTAGGAAAGCGGTTCCGTAATATACCTAGGTAAATACTTAATGACGGTCGTCATGAAAATCTGTCATTTTTACCAATATTTTGACATTAAGGTGTCAAAAATTGCTTTGTAAGTATGTATTTGGATAGCCATTTTTTGTGATCGTTATCCGCTTTCATATGAAACCAAACCTTTATAGTGCACCAAGTTTAATAAGTAAATAAATAAATGCTACTGCTATTAAAGATAACAATTGTGAAAATATAAGTTCTATTTTTCAGATAATTTCTAGGTTGACGTCATCGAGCTTAGGTTTCTACCTGGAAAATCTATGCGGGATCACATGTGTGACCAGGTAACTAACCACGTGAAAAACAGCCTCATACTACAATCTTACCAAGTTAACCCTTCCAATTTCGCTGGTCTTAGTACATTTTTTACGAGTCGCCAAAAGCGCCATCTATGCAATCAAGGTGGAACTTTTTCGAATCCGTAGAACATAGTAGAGCTTTTACAGTGAAGAGACTTTCGAGATGTCAAGATGAACTTTTTTTTCGTTTGGTAGAGTTTGAAGTTTAAAATTAAAATAGTGTTGAAATATTTAATTCCTTTGCTTAGATAAAGATTCAGTATCTGTTAATCATTTAATTGAATACTATAAAAGTTCTAACGTAAATTAAACTTATTTTATTTTTAGAATATTCTTGTTACCTACAAAACTTTATTGTGTTATTGGTTTTTATTTTTATATTATGCGAACGCGTAACCAATGAATAGGTAGGTATTGCGAACAAAATATTAATGATTCATCGATGGCATGACGTAGGTAGGTACTAACTATATAAATAAATATGGCAAGATGAACATAAATATGTCTACTTATAAGAATATGAAAATGAAACTTTATCGATGTCACAAAAGTTATATTTTAAAAATAATAACGTGTTGTAGACATAAAGAACTTTTTACCAAAAAAAAACACCCGTTGTTATTGTCTAAAGTCCCAAAAAGGAACGAATGCAATAAGCTATTGTTTCAGGGGTGAAAGTTTTTAAAAACCCTTCCGCGTTTAGAGGTAGGCTACGAAACCAGGAAGAATGAGAACTGGAACAAAAAAGAGAAAGTTACTCCTAAGGTGTGGAAAAAAATGTAACATTTGTGCAATCGACCAATAGGGGCGCCGAAAATAGAACTTTCTAATTTGTTTTTGAAATTGCCCCAAGTTTTGAGTCATTTGCACGGTAGCTTTGGGAGATGAGATGTCATAAAGTTGTGGTTATTATCATATTTTGCTTTAAAGTGAATCTAGTGTTTATTCTTAGCTAGATCAATAATCAAGTGGAACGTTAATTGGTGAATGTGCAAAAGTTTTCAGTGACGCGAGTTTTTAATAAGTTCATGAGTGGTTTACTAAGTGTCATCAGTCATGCGTCAAGAATGCCTTACCTACATAGATACCGAGATAAAAATGCAAATATAGTCGTACAAAGAAATCATACGACGAATTTATTACATCCTACAATAAGAATATCCTATCTAGCTACAAGTGAGTATAATACAACCATGGACGATCAGACCGACCTATTGTGTTGTAAATTAGGTACGAGATATTTGCTCTAAGATTGCGTATTTGATATAATCTATTTACAATCCATAGTTCGATGTAGGTCAGATCGGTTCAATATACTTATATCATTTACATTCTTGTTCGACCGAAGCTTTCCAACAAGACCGGGCTCACTTAACCGACAGCGCAGAGAACATTATGCTAACCCTACGAACACTGGCATCCAGGCATCGCCGTGCGAATACGACGATCGTCCAAACCCGGACCCAGCATCTGACTACTTAAAGAGTAAGCGAGATGACTGTAACTTTGATTGTGCGACTGCGAGTCCCCGGTATCGAGCGGCCCGTTGTCATGGCAACAGACAATGGTTTTTGGGTGCATAATATTTTAGGCTGCGTCAGGGTGCCGGGTTGGGGAGCGCGCGGGGAGGGGGTAGGTCGAGAGCGGCAGCCATCTTTAAAATTATATTTCCAGTTTGGACGAACTCCTTCGATTCCAGCCCTACTTTTTCTTTCTATATAGAAGCGCGGTGGTGTAGGATATGCAGAATTGGGTTATGCTTCGAGAATTTTTATCGTGTGAATTCGTACCTATAAAAGCAAATTTCGGATACAGTAAACGATTTAAAAATACATTGTTGAACCAATTAATATTAATTGTTATTACTTTAATTAACTTTTAACCGGTATAAAATTATGCAGGTATTTGAATTGAATGAAGTAGGTATGCTACACAATTAAAATCGTTGTCGAATTAACATGCACTTAAAATTACTACTTACGAGTCGTTTAATTGTTTTAAATACCACATTAAAATACCTACCAATCTACAATTTAAATTTTAAGTATTACTATTGTTAACAAAATTCATCTTTTTGGTAGAGACAAAAATGTAGAACATTTTTGTCAAGTCTTTTTTATTAGGTTATATATTTTTATTCAGCTTCAATATATTTCATCTGCAATGTTCCGCTATACGCGCTCAATACGCTAAGAGGCTGCCGTCGTCTGCGGCTCGGATTCCCGTCGTAAAGCCTCCGATTAATGTCCCGCCTCCGTCGGAGCCTCCCGCCACAATTAAGCGATATTCTCTACCTGCCCTTCAGAATTTCAGACGAAAAATGTTAGGTAGGTACGGACGCTACGTACTTTAGCAGACATTTTGGGGATAAAGATTTCTGTAATAGTATGTTCGCGAAATTAGGTTCTTAAGTTCTTCTTCTTCTAACATTTTGTTGAATGATTTTATTATTTGAACTTGAAATGTGAGGAACTGTATGCTCAAATATTCCTACAAAAAAGTAGTGTAGTAAACCTGTCTAATACCTAGAATATTAGAAGAAAGGTTTTATAATTAAATACCTTTGTGCTAAAATACTCCATTAGGTCAGAATAATGATTATAAAACCATTGGTACTCCATACCTGAAACAAAGAAAACCAAAAATAAATTATCTGAACATTTAAATGACTTTACAGCGTTATCTATGGACTTTTAGTGTCCATTTAAAATATTCCATATCTGTCATCAACCCTTTTACAAACACTGTGTGAAAGTACTTGTGAGTTCCGTCCAATTTAAACATATTACATAGCACATTTAAGGGTATCTCGCAGATAACATGTCGTAAAATAAAAGAATGAGTGGTAGTGAAATACATACAGGGTTCGGCTGCAGCGGGAGGGTTGAGTAAAACGAGCGACATACTGGCACTGACGCAAAGACGGCAATACCTGGACTGAGTGAAGTGTAAATCCTATTATCTAGTACTCGTGCCAAATCTCTCTAGCATAGCCTATGTATTCAAATTATGTTTGGCAAGGCATCTCCTTATTACCCCGTTTTCATTTATCAGCTGACTGTGGCGCAGCACTAACATGTCTAGACGGGGGTTCTTGGTTCGATGTCCGGACGAAAGGTCATCGCGAAATTGAAAAGAAAATACCCTTGAATGAAATGCCGCGACATTTTGATTTCATTGGCGGGCAAAGTGTAATTGAAGGCCTAAACGTTATTGCTTATTTGTCTGGTGAATTAGAGCTATCTTTTATTTATTCATGTAAGAATGTATTTGACTTATCTTGAAAATTTCGAAATTGAATTGCTTTATTTAGAGGTTTAAGCCGCTTCAAGATAATTTGGAATAGAATTTGGATATTTTGTCTCCATTCGATTCTCTGTGGAGTGGCATTGGAGCTTGTTCAAGTAGGTACCTATGTAAGTTGTGGGTACCTATGCATCACGAAAACGATAACGCGGTAGAATAACCTGTTCCATGCATCCTCGAGTGATAGGTACAGGTATTCGTGTACGTCGGTTCACTTATGAATAAGTGAATACCTACGTAATGGTTTTAAAATTTGGTTGACGAAAACTTAAAATGCGTGAAATAGAGTGTATCTCTCAGGAAATACTTATAAGAATAGCTTTTTTTTATTAAATAATTTGACAAATTAGAAAAGTAATTAACACAGTTTATGTAGGTCCAGTAGTTCTGATGTGATTAATTGAATAGTGAAGTGTAGAACTAATATTATAAAGGTAAAAGTTTGTGTGTGTGTGTGTTTGTATGTTTGTTACTTCTTCACGCTCAAAAGACGGGACCAATTTTGATAAAATTTGGTATGGAGGTAGCTGACACCCCTTTTTTTTGTTTTTGTGGATAACTTCTCCCGCTCTGGGTGAAGTGGAAGGGCATGTCAGACTTTTACTGACTAATACCCACCCATGTTCCTTCAGTTGCCTATGCCGGGGCCACGGTATCTTTTTTAAACAACCCGCGACCCCAGCGGCGTAGCTGACACCCTGAATTAACACATATGCTACTTTTTATCCCAGTCTACGTGGGTGAAACCGCGGGGCGCAGCTAGTAGGTATAATATAGATCTTCTTATTCCCATACCTACTTACATCTATGTTTATATAAAGGCGGCTATAGTCAACTATAAACAGCCATATGACAATCCTATTCAAGTGCCACCGCAAGCTCAAAGCCATGGTGCTTTTACTGCATACCTATTATTGAATAGATACCGCATACGAATCCGGATCGGTTTTATTACAATTTAATTCACAATTAATTCAATTTTTAGTTGTAAAATTTTAATAGTGTACCCACATTTGAATTTATAATAGAAGAGAAGCGACGTTTTTGCTCTATAAACAGTCCTAAGTACTTTGAAGCCTACGAATTACTGGTAATTTTCATTGCTGGGATCCTAGTTCTATTTAAAAGGACCAGAGGACTGGAAGACTTTGACCTTTGACCTTCGCTGAAGGCCAAAGTACGGGTACCTACCTAATCTTTACTTAGAACAGAACTGTAGTTGGCAATAGAGAGGGTTGGGTCTCGTGTCGTAGATATAGATACCTACTTACATTCTTGTACCCATTAGGATTTGTCCGAGAAAGGTTCTGTTTTTTTTGCTTCTGTATATAGTGAAGATTACCTTCCTAATAATTTTCTATGAAACATTTCTATTACTACTTATTAGATAGGCATTATGTTATATCCTGAAGATTAAAGTCACACTTGTGAGTAATTTGTAAAATACAGACAATTTAATTCAACCTAGGTATAAGTAATAAGTAGGTATGTACCTAAGTAGAGGTATCGCACAAACCTCTACTTACATTGTATAATTTTCCCAGCCCGCCCAGTTAGCACAACTATCTCGGTCGTAAAATTACACATTTAAAGTTCTAAAGCGAATGTTTTACTTAAAGCTGAACCTAAAAGTCTTCAGTTTATCTCGACCTAAGTGCTAAGACGAGGCTCACAGCCTGCTAAATAGACCAGTATGATAAGACTATGAGGCTCAGAAAAGCAGAGTCTGAGTATTGGCACTCAGAACCTTTTCCTATGTAAATACGATAAAAAAAATCAATGTAGATAAGTAATTTATTCAGAGTGGGCCCTCCGACTGGTCTGTACGACCCCAGCTTGGAAAATATGTTCCGGATAAAACCATTCTTAGGGATCAGTTTGGGACACCTGATACCCACAACGCCACCTTTTTTCGGGGGACGTCACAAGGGATTTTCTTAAATTTATAATACCACCAATATTAAACCAATACATTTCCTTGCAACGCCGGAATGGACCGTTCCGTCCCCTTTAAGATGGAAGAGTCCCCAAAATCCCTAATTAAATTATTCTATTTTATTACTGCCGGCTGCACTTCATTAAATGAATAACAAAAACCATTTATATATAAAATATATGTCCCACAGAATTATCTTTAAAAAATTCGACGGCTTCTCGTAAATTACGCACTTTGATCTTCTACGAGACCGGAAAACAAAAGCCGTGCGTAAGATATGGCAACAGACGGTTATAAATAAATACGCGACACTTAGACAAAACAAAATCTGTGCCAATGTTTAGGTGTTAACTGTTTGGCTAGAACTTATTAAATGGTTAATAGGTAATACTTTTGATGGTTTAAACTCCATAATAAGTACATTATACCCAACTTACACAAAAACAATATTTTCGTAGCACCGCCTACGCCGGGCGTAGACCCCTACCTAACTCCATATTTATTTTTTTTTAATTTCAAAATTCTACTGCTTATAAAAATTCTGACTTAAAGACCAAGCCCCCGGAACCAACAGAACAAAGATCCTTGACATTTAACACCTGTTTTCCTCCAATTCCACATTAACATCAGTACGCCTTAACTTAATAAGCACGGTTCTGTACCCCTAAGCCTACATTCTCTAATTATGTTAATTTGAAAATAAAGTTATGCCACCACACTTGTAAGGGATGATCCCTGTCCGTTCGGGTTTCGGTACTTCTGCCCAGTCGTCCCATTTCCCGTGTGTTGCTTGCAAACAAATTATGTTTAAGTGTAAGTCGCTGTTTGTGCGTGTTCTGTTTGTTGTTTTAAATGAATTTTAAGGAATTGTTTCGGTAATTGGGTTGATGGTTTGTTTTTGTGTTATTCGGTTGGCATGAATAAATTAGAATTAGGTACAGAGTAATTAGGTGTTAAGGAAAACAGGTGTTTTAAAGATTGTGGTTTTTATGGAACCTTATAGCAATCTAGAGCAGAGAGAATAGTAAAAAAGGGAATTTTGTTTTTTTATTTTCAAATTGACTTCCAATGGTGCTACTTAGATGCTTATGTTACCACATAAAACTTTTATGTGAATATAATTATACATTAAATTCAAAGTTAGACTCCCTCACTAAAGAATAATAAAATATCACCAATATAATACTGTAAAACCTATGGTATTGACACAAATAATCATAATTCAGGGATTTAAATAGAATAAAAACAACATATAGTGTGTCCAAGCGACTAAATCCGCCAATAACTTGCTTATAACACGCAATTAGGAATAAATAAATATCTAAATAAACACATAAATAATAGCATTTCATTAGCATTATCAGTAGGTAATAAGCTTAATTTATTGTAATGAGTTCTGACTAAACTAGACATGGCTACTTTAGGTTTTTGCATTAAATATAAGCTTTCCAGTTAAGCAGAACTATCATAAACTATGTATTCATAATAGGTATAAAGTTACCTCCATTTACTAGGTATCGATTCTTTATACATACTTATACTGACTCTTCCCTGCTATAGAAAATTTGATCCTTATAATATTGGTAGTACCTACCCAATTCTCCCTGCCTCCCCTCAGGCGTTTCATTTTGCTCCCAGCTTTTTGGGAAGATAAAATCAGTTGCTATCTTTATCATAATTTAACATTTATAAAGGCGTATATGTGTGTAGGTTTTATCATTATGAGGTTTTTTTTTATCATCTGCCTAGCCTTTTCTCAACTATATTGGAGTCGGCTTCAAGTCTAATCGGACGAAGCTGAATACCAGTATTTTACCATGGAGCAACTGTCTATCTGACCCCAAAACCCAGTAACTGGGTATATGATAGGTAGGTACACCTTGATAAGACTTTTGGGCTTCTGACGACCCTTGACGACTGTTAAATATCCACGAATGACAGCTGGAACCAACTGCTTAATGTTATTTCCGAGGCACGGAGGGGTCTCGGTATGTAAAGATGGTCACCCATCCACAGACCGACCGAGGCAAGCGTAGCTTATCCTGATCGATCTATCCGTGCGGTTGTTATTATATATACACAAGCCCCCCATTAATCTAATAATTAATATCTAGGTATTTAAAAATCATGCCGAAACGACTAAACGGATATGGATAACTAATATAAGAATGCCTTTAACAAAATTTTCCAGAAGTGGACGAAATCAAACGAAGTGGTCAAAACGTAGTTCAAATAAAATAGTAAGACATTGTAGTTCTACAAATAGCGACTGCCACCTGATGTCCAACAGCTACATGCAGGTAGGTAGGTAGATATAGCTGGCCACCTAGCCAATATGATGCCATAGTCGTCTGTTACTACACTCATGGGAAAAAAAGGGGTGGCCTGTCCTTGGAAGGGACAAGATGAAAAAGTAGGAAGTTGTAGGTAAAAACTTTCGTAGCAAAATACACTTCCATTAATTTTCTTAAAAAGCATGGACTATTTTTTAATGTAGCTTTTTATAATATATCGCATATTATGAGCTTGTAAAAGAGTTTTCTAGATTTTTTTGTTCGGGCTTTGTCCATTTTTGCCCGTAAACAGAAAAACAGCTTTCACATTTCAAGGCGTTTTTTTTTTGGCGCACATGTCAACATTCGTAGGTAGGTAGGTACTGAGTCACGACAAAATACTACACAATGCGCATCCAACCTTTATTTGTATTGAATCTGAAAATTCTGAACGAATCTAAATTTTTATCTGTATCTCGAAGATTCGGAAAACTTATCTACCTAGGCAATTTTCCGAAAGCAGACTTTTTCTTATTTTCTGCAAGCAGGTGCCTATCTATAAAAACATAGGTATGAGAAATTCGTATGTTTCATTGCGAGATTCCCTTGGGAAGCCTGAATTCAAGGGGCGAAGGGCTTCTCTCAAATACGAATAATCAAAATCGTGTACCTAGTTACATACTCCAAGGTACTCTTAGCCCTTTCAATATTTTTTTTACATACTTACCTACTTACCTTAAAAATGAATGAATTCAGTAGCTTTAACTTCTTCAGTAGTATACCAGTAATTCTAGCTTATAAAATGCAATACCTATATAAGTAGGTACACAGGCCAAAGGAATTAAGTAACCAGACACGCACACTACAAAACTATATCCTACTGTACGTACTGCTCACAATGACAGCCTCGCACACATCCCATTCATAGAGTGAGTGCGCTGACGTCTTTTAAATGATAGTGTAACATAATTTCGCAATGTAGGATAGTTGCTCTCGTGGCGCAACAGGTAAGCATTCAACCTACAGTGACAGAATGATCCGAGTTCGAGCCTCGAGTTTACTAAAATATTATTTTTGAGATTTTGTAATTTAAAATGAATATACTAACTGAATAAAGCGATATTCTGACCAGTTTGAGAATCTACCACAAGTTTCTCGCCTACTTAAAATTATTTCCCAGTTTAGAAGCTAACTACCCGCTTTAAAAATATATTCCTGCCTTTAATTGTGAACTTATGTAGTCAGTCTGCATTAGCAACTACACATTATACTCTTTCTTTTGCACTTGAAGTTTGTGATTGTGATATATTGATTAATTTAGACCATGCATCATTTAACAAGATTTCAAAAAGCTCAGATTATTGTTTTGCATGAGAAAAAAAATATTTCTATTAGTGAAATCGCAAGGCGCCCAATGCTATCGGTGAGTGAAATTATTATTAGAATGTATTAATTTATTATGTCACCGTGATCCCACCCAGTAATTTTATTATGATTGTCTGTTGTATCTCATTTAACGAATTGTGGATATGAATAGTTGAATCTAATAGGAAATGACACCGGAATAGTTGAATTTAGTATAATGAGTGGCTATGCAGTTAACAAATAAATACAATTTTTGTTAACTGCATAGCCACTCATTATATCGATAATTATTTAATCATTTCCATTATTGGTTTACACAGTATTATAGTAATAGTTTTTTATCTGTGTTTTGTAATAAAATATTCAAAAATAATGAATATGTTTGTAAATGATTAGATAATAATAATAAAATACAATTTTAAAAGATTTCATTTTTTATCTAAAATATTTAAAAATGTAAATTGCATGTATGGTAATTAAACAAAGGATTTCTATTCTAAATAAAGTATAATAATATTGTTTAATACTTTTTAGAAAAAATAAAAAATCATCATTATATTATATTATTTGTTGTTTGTTTTTTTTATTTGTGTCATTATTATATTATATTATTTTTTATTTTTTATAAGTATGATATTATGTATTTCCTAGGTCACTCGCCCTGCCTTTTTATTTCCATTTTATCGTATTATAATTTTTATTATTACTGACCACTAGCCTTATATTATATCAATTGTATTTAAGTATATAAATATATATTCTCTGCATTGTATTTATATTGTGTAACTTTTATTTCTTAATTTATAATTTGGGAGGTGTATGTTTAGACCTAATATTTTCACTTTTTTTTTTGTAGAGAAAAACCGTTTGACTGTGGGTGCATTGTCACTGAGACAAGCGAAATAAACCGTCGCCTGCCTGGACCGACACCATTGGCTTACACAAATGTTTCGCCTCGGCATCGTGCGTGAGATTGTTGCCACCCATACATCAGATCCATTCGCTTAGACCAGCATAACAGCAGCAGCACACAACGTCATTATGCAAACTGTACGGAACCACCTGCAAGCAGACGGTTTGACATGTTGCAAACCGACGCGTAAAATTTTGTTATATACCGTGCACCGTCAAAATCGCGGAATATCGGCACTTCGATTGACAAAACAATGTCGTCATAATTACTGATGAAAAATGTCTTCGTCGAAAATCACCACCGACTTATCGTAACATACATATTATATACTACCTTTAAATTTCAGACATTTTAACGTTTTTAAATCTATTATTTTCCTAGAAATAATTAATAATGGTTGGTAATAATTATAATACCTACTGTTCCCGATACAGGTGGTAAATGTTTTTATTTTAATTTTAATTTTCAAAAATGTAGGTAATTCATATCTGTATATAACTGAACTAGCGACCCGGCCCTGATTCGCACGGTTTTTACGACTTGTTAAAACATGAAGGTTTCTATAATATATAAGTTAAATATTTATCATGATAGTGAAAACCGCATCAAAATCTGTGGCGTTAGAAGAACAACGCGGCTACACAGACAGACATGAAAAGCGACTTTATTTTATAATAGATACCTAAACGAAATACTTAATACTTTCACAGCATATTTAGCCATAATAAATTAAGTCGGCGGTACTGTGTAGGTAGGAGTGTGTGAGTGATGTTATTGTTACTGGATCAGATTATATTTGTTATCTATGTGACATGTTTATTCACTCCGCCCATTGTTGTATACATATTATATAATGGTATAAAAAGATGTAATAGCATGTTCTAAACATATTGTTGTATTTATAATAAAACATGTTCACTTTTGATGTTCTTTTTTTTAAATAAAGATATTTATTAAAAATGGTTTTATTTATTTAAGCAATTTTAAATAAATAAAACATTTTCTTAACAAAAATTGTTCTAATTGCTTTAGCTTAAAATAATAAATCGCAAAAAGAATCATCACTTCAGAGATTTGAACTCACACCGTAGTACTCAGAAGTATAATGCCTTATTCGTTGGGCTACGAACGCTTAAGTTTTCAACGCGAAATTATGTTATACTATAATTGAGAAGACATTAGCGCACTCACTCGCACATGAACGCGATCTGTGCGTGAGGGGGATCTGTGATTGTGTGCTGTACGTAATGAATCGTTTTAACAGTAGCAATACAGTTTTGTAGTGTCACGCACACTACAACACTGGTTACTTATCTCTGTTGCTGACTGTACCTATTTTCTGCCAATCGCGTCTGCATTAAAATATGATTGACATATCAAGGCATTTAGGTACCTACTATAGCCACTTAGAAAAGCCAAATCCACAAAACGCAAGGGAGCCATTAACAGTTAAATTATTTTACCATTAAATCTATAACATTATTATGTTGATCTGAATTGCCGTTGAACCCGCCGTTATGAAGTATAAAGCTGAGATTTGGTTTAATCAAATTGGTTAATTATTATTAACATTAACAACACGTTCTTTCTATTAAAATACACGTGAACGAACGGAACCAACTCGTCAAATATTTAATTCAGCCACGAAATGCTTGAATCACCTTCCAAAAATTACAAACACTTAACATGTGAAAATACCTATAGGTAGGTAGAAAATTAATTTATTTTACCCGAGAACTTAAGTATGTGCGTAGAATACACGGATTTCTCGTTTATATCCGATGCTAACACGAGGTATTTCTTTTAAAATTGGAGCGTAAATCGTACTTCGCTTTAATAAATTGGTCGAGAACCCCAATTCCTGCCTTCAGTGTTGAAAACTTTGCTAGCGTGCCTTTGAAACGCTGAGACAGATATTGTTATGAATTTATAACTTAACATCAAATTATCCGAAATATTCCAAAGAAAATTTATCATTCGGCGCTGTTTTAAAAATGGAAAAGTGTGGAAACTGAATTGGATTCCTCATACATATACGTGTGTTGTGTATGAAAGCTAGCGTTCAACAGTACGGAACATGTGTGTATAGGATAGTCGGACGAAGGTCTGGAGACTGTCTCATTCAAAATATAGCTGGGGAGCGCGAGCCGAATATGAAACAGGGTAGCGTTAGAAAATAAACATGTTGCCTCTCACATTCTGTTTAGGTAGAAATAAACTTTTAATCTTATCATTTGCGCAGATTGATACGAAATTTGATATTATGCAAATGTATAGAAGTAAATAAGCGTCAATGCATCTTTTGTTTATTTGCCATAAAACGTATTACAAGACACTACAATGTAAAATGCATATTAGGTAAAGCGGTTTCAAATTTAATTAGGCGTATATCTGCCCGATCCGACATGTTACGCTACTCATACCTATATTTATATTTATGGTGATAATTTGCCCTTTAAAATCCGCCTCGCAATACGGCGGTATGAAATAAGGCAATGAATATTAAATTAAATGTCATACGTTGCAGACGGTGTTCGTGAAAGGGCAGACGTGTTCGATATTCTGTTGTTGGGACCGCCTCACGGCGTCGGTGCAGCCGCCTGTCGACGCCACGAAAATGGCCGACATTGTTCGTATTTTACGTAGTTTTAGGTGAGCACTTAAGATATTTCGTAGCTATCACGCTGTATGTTTCGAAAGGGCTTTAGCCTTTTTTGTTTGTACAAAATTGACGAAATTATATTTTTAAATGTAGCGATGTCGCAAGAAAATTCCGAGTATAAAACTGCTACGGCGTAGCACGCATGTAAAAGATTGTATTATTTTTATCACATATATTTTCCATGTTTCCAGTAGTAATAAAGTCGCAGAATTATCTGTTTACAGAGTCGTGACAAACGCTAGTTTAGACAGAGGAATAGTGTACAAAAACCTGAATGTTAAGACAAGTTTGGACGCCTACGTAGTTAGAGGTAGAATAAAAGTACTACCTACGTGGATGGAATTACGTGAATTATGTGCTTATTTTACATAAAATTTATTGTCATGTAGGCTAGATTTCCACTTTATAAATTATTTATACCTTTATGTTTATTGAAAGGATTCAATACTGTTCTGTTATGTTAAAAAACATTTCACACATTAACTTGATTTATTAAAAGTTTAATGAAAGCTCTTTCTACTTAAAACATTTAAAAAATATTGCTTCCCCTTTTCTTTAATTTTCTTGTAATAACGTTCATTAGTAACAAGCTATTAACCTCACAGTTTTCATATCATTAATATGATAAAATAACATATATTATTTTAAATGTGAAACTGTTCCATGTTCGCACTAATAGATAATTATATCTTGTATTTCTCCCCTTAAGTTCCCGATGATTCTAAAGTTTTCTTATACCTTGCTACTATACCTTATTGGTGGATTAGTGATCCTATAGATAATGTTATTCATTTATAGCTAGTTGTTATGCGTATATACCTATCTGATATAATCCCTATAATGTTACTCTTACAAAATCGTTTGAACGATCGAAGAAATCTATTCATAAATCGGACCACACTGCGGTTAGACAATCTTATTGTATAAACCAAGGCACATTTTCATATAGGTTTGTCTTGGTATTTAATATTTATTGGCACTTTTTGCAAAAAATATCAAAACTTTTTCAGTAGGAATCTTTTTTGTAGGCAGTACAATACACTCTGCGATGGGTGGTAGAGATAACAACTATCAACACAAATTGTAACCCCTTGTTCCATTCGCCAAATTGGGTGCATTTCTACGCGAAATTTTAACACGATACCATTGTAAACAGCCAGCCCCATTGTGTTAGCATGTGCTCTGACATTTTGTTCCTCGGCTGTAAAATGAAGAGCAAATAATCCCGTGAAACACATGCGGAATGAAAACAAAACACCTAATAATTTTCGTCAAGATTAACTTCAAATTCCTTAAGAAAAAATCTCATTCGCATAACTTTATTGAAGAAGAAAACGATAAAATGTCATCTGTTAAGCGACGATTCTCTTTCAAATGAACATTAATGTCCAAATAGCCCACAAAAGTCGTAAAACATACACATGTGACAAGGCACAGAATATGAACGGATTGACGAATTATAAATACACAGCTGACAAAGTCAAGGCTCGTAGGCTCAGTATTATCAGCAGCGAGGGAGGCGATGAACATATCACATATAGGGGCGATAAAAATTAAACTTTATTGTCAATAAAATAAAGTTTAATTTACGATGTGATATTGTTCCAGTTAAGTTTTTTGTAAGTGGCCGCGTGTTAGTAAGTAGCCAGTCCTCAGCACGGGCTGATGACAGCGCGACCACAACAATCGGTACGAAGAATAATCGCTACACGTTTTATAGGTCGTAATTGTTGTCATAAAATGGTAACAAAAGTTGTTTTTACGTTCGGCACGAGAGGCGTGTTTATCATCCCGTAGTAACGATACAGAATTACTCAATGATTATGGTGGGAAACCGACGCTTTTATGGCATTTTAATTGTTTTACTGTATTTTTAGGTGTTTCTCACGCGACTATTTGTGGCAGATCATGTTGCGGAACTTTATCCGTACTAGTTTTTTCGCCGATTATGTTAATATTGAGCTATAAAGTTTCCGTGAATGGCCATCTTAACATCGAGAAATACGAAACGTTCCATAAGCTCGCGTAGCGACCGTAAATGGGTAGATGCCTACCAAATTATGTTATTGAGGAAAATTAACCAATGCATTTTAATTTAACTTACCATATAAGTGCCGTACGTATAGACGAAATAATACCCAGAACGGATGGAGAGAATATATTAAAATATTTAATTAGGGTTCGAGCAAATCTCGCTTCGCGGGATGTCCCATCTGTTCGGGGATTTAACAATGCAGCATTTCTTTGAAGGAAACACGGCTCGCATAAAATCATTCCAATCAAAATTCAAATATTGTGTGTTCCGCGTACTTCTCGACTACGATTACTACCTATATGAGTATAAAGTTTAATAATGAATTCGATTCGAGCGTGACTTCAAAAGATAATGGGCTCGTACGTGCAGGGAACGAGCGAGACGGGCGTTGCTTATGTGGGCAACGAGCTCCATGTTTATTTAGTAACACATGGTAAGGGATATTTTCCGATTTGTAGGCGTAGTTCGACGTCCGTCCTCGGGCGCCAACTGACTCACCGACTGCGGCCGATTGTTCGACACTAAACGTCGATGGAATCGGTAACTCAAGCATTTTACGGCCGACTTAAATAATATATGGGGCGTTGCGTAATTTTCCTTTAGTTTCGCCTTATGCGAATGTTAGTGCAAATATTGGCTTTGGGCGTGGTCTCGAACGCGATATCCAATATTATTATAGTAGCGCACATCCGTAAACAAGAATAGAGCTAAAGGCAGGCGCCACCAAGTTAACGTTCGCTCTCATTAAACGAGTGTTGTACATACGACACTGAACGTAAATATTTTTGCTCGTTAATCTGAAGACTGCTCGGACGCGATTTGGCATTTTTTTACACTATAAACAATTCAAAGCGCTCGTTAACAAGAAAGATGAGCTCTAACACTTCGGTTTATGGACAGTAAAGTCGTCGGCACGCGTGTGTTTGCACGACATTTGCTACTTGACAAATTCAGTTTAACTGTAGTTAAGCTGGGTGGAAGAAATCAGTGACCGTGATTTCTGCTGGGCCCTAGTAAATTGCCTCCTTGAACAGATGGCGGTAGAAATTAGAAAGCTCAGGATGAATGCGGTTTGTAACTTATTTATAATTAGATTTAAGTAGGTATGAAATGTAGATGTAGAGATGGCGTTGCGTGTCGTTTTCTCACCTAGCGTATGATTTAAATAAGTGTAGTATTATCTACACTAAGTGGATTCACAAAAAAATGTTTATAACAAGCATGATCTAAATTTCGATTAATCATGTAAAATATGCGAGGGTAAAGACCGTTTGGGAGCACGTTGTAGCGAGACTGAGTGTAACAGTCCTATCGATGCATTCGTGTCAGTGACCGCACGGCGGCGGAGCATTCCGCTCCAATACATTTTCATTTAGGTAGTCATATATCACTGAATCTATTCGCAAAACTCTGATAATAATCTTAAAAAAACTCCAACTAGGCAAGTTGCTTAGGTATGTACGTAATTATCATTTTATTATTGCTTAATTCTAAGAAATTAACAAATAATACATGATAATAATAAATCGTTGAGAAAAAAATAAAATAAAATAGGCAGAATTTAAGAATTTTGCCTCCTTTAATTTATTCTCAAAGATATTATTTCATATCTTCGCTACGCAATCGTATTTTGAATCTAATTTAATTAGAATCAGTCTGACAGTTACGAGCATCGGGAGCGTTAATTGTAGGCGCAGTTATTTTTCATTAAAATCTACTTAAACGGGAATGGAATCGTTTGTGCAGATAGAAGGTTTAAAATATCTCTGCAGGACGATGTTAAACAATTCAAACCCACGCTTTTTAAAAATAGAACGAGAGTTTGCTCATGCACTTGCATTTCAATCACAAAATCGATTCTCAACGATCAGCAAAACCACTGTACTACTAGCCTATTTCCGAAAACTCCTCACATCTACGCAGCGAATCGAATTTTTATATCGAATATAATATCCGTGTGTGTATATCGAATATATCGAGAACTAACATCGGAGCGGCGAGCAGGTAGGGAGTCAGATAGCTTGGTTTATAAATAGGTAAAGAGCGTAAATAGAAGCGGTTCTATCGGCTTTGAGCCGCTACCAATCGATACGTGATATCGTTGCGATATTACGTCATAAATCCCTCCATTTTCCACTTAAAAAGCAACCTTAGGAGAAAAAAACTAAGATACAATTTCCACTGAAGATTTTTCTCCTCTTTGCTTTATACCTACACATGTTATAGACTGAAACACACACATGATTTTAGATATGTGTGTGGATGGATAGTTAAAAGTTAAATACCAACATGTTTTCATGTTGTTGGATCTTTTCTTAATCAAACTAATGGAAATTGCTAGGTTTAAGAGTCAGTAAGTAATTTCTTTAGTTATAGTGCATTTTTTATTGGGTTTAATGAAACATGGAGGTAGTTTTGTTCGTAAACAAATTAACTGTTGTACCGTTACTGTATGATTTTGACAGAGCTTTAATTTTTGTTGCCTAATAATGTGGAGCTACTGGAAATTAATAAAATTTAAAAAGTGTAGAAATATAACTGGTGTATTTAAGATAGACTTAGCCAATCCGATCTCTTAGACATTTTAGTCCAAGTAACATTCTTAGTGAATTTTCCCGGAATTTTCGTTCACAGCTGTCAGTGCTAGGTCCTTCGTAATGACGTCATAAAAGACACGGACTAAATCTTATCCCGTTATATCTGTTTGATATCTTCGGCGGGAATGAACAATATGTTGGCAATCTTTACTTTCCTTCTTTGTATTACGTACTGAATGTTTGCGTTCACTGAGGCGAGGGCTGTTGATACGTCTAAACGACGTAGTTCCGGACAAATATACTTACCTACAAATTTACCTTATACCGGTAAGCCTTGCCAACTCATTATCCTTGGAGGCATTGGACGGAAAATATTAGGTTTTATCTCCCCTTTTCATGTAATTTAAGCTTTGTAATTGGATTTGTTTAGCTTTGTTGATTAACACGGAATTTACTTTACTAGGCTATAATCTTTCTGCATTGCGTTTATTATATTTTTGAAATAAGACCTCTCAATATTTTCTTGTTTACACACAAAAACTGTATTTTGTGACGTCAGTATCCTATTAAAGCAATTAAATAAATTATAAAATGACAGCTCATGGCTATACAGACTTCCTAATCTACAATATAATATCTACTAATATCAAACTACAAAAACATGAAGATGCTAAGAAAAAAGCTATTGATTTTTTTATTTCCTTTGATATTTTCAGTTTCCAAGATTAAATTTCTACTGCGTAGTATAGGTACTTTAGGTAGGAGTACGTGTTCAGTTGAAATACCACTGCCTTGAATCCGGGGTCGTTACGACAAAACTTTGAACGAACGGGTACCGTCTCTTAAATAAAATCTTAAAACTTTTATCTTTTACTTTGATAACGCACCTATTCCAAGGCGGAACTTCTATTACATTCGCCGTTCCACGATGCTTTGTGAGAAAAATGTAAAAAGATTCAAGGAGATCCGATAGCGGAGTTTGTCTTTTCAATATAAAATACGGGTAGGTACTGGGTAGCCTCTTTTATCTTTTTTACATAATCTAAAAGTTTGATACAAATTAGATAGGTACATTCCTTCGTAAAACTTAAGTTTGTCATTTAATAACGCAATTAATTCACTATTATGCGCATAAATTATCATTGACATAGATAAATAAATACGTCAATCTAGAATATATAACTCAAAACAAAAGATCAAGTTTAGTAACTAACACTTAAAAGATCATAAAAATCGCCACGCGCCTAATATTTTGATGCCATATTGTTTTTGACCACATCCGAGGGATTTTTTTACTGCTCAGCTAAAAGTTTCCACTACAATAATAATTAACTAAACGACGCGGTATCAGAAGTAGAGACCAATTCAATTCGATACCGTGTGGAAAAAAATATGCATGGGACTTACAATAATTCTTTTACGATCGAATTTTATAGCATTTTTATGTTTTTCCAATTGCTTTCGGTTGACAATCCGATCCGTGTAAATTCTAGCAAAATATGTGTGTGAAGAATCCGAAGCTATTAAAATGCAAATTGGAAGTTAAATTTACTATATTATTATGTATATAATAATGATGACCGTAGGCTTTGACTGCATGAGGTAATTGATATACCATGACCACGCTTTAATCCGTTCATAAGCATTGCTGTATACGACTTTGAGTACTTAAGATTGAAATTAATATAACTTCAGAATACTTTACAATAATTAAGACAAAAAATAATTGTACGAATTATAGAAGTATTTAATGAAACTATGGTGGTGGTGGATGGTGTGGTCATGTTGAGAGGATGAATGAAAGGCGACCAACAAATGGTATTTACAAGGCAGATTTGAGTGGAAACGCCGGGAGAGGACGCCCTAGGAAGACATTATGTGACCTTATTGGTGATATTCTACAGACAGGTTTAGGTGCGTATAGTACTCTCAACCGGCGTGCGTGTATGACCAGGGGGTCTACTCCCTAAGCACGAAGTCCGTAGTTTCGGGCCTTATTACGGACGTTTCCTACTCCGTATCACCTACGGATGGATGAATGGTTCGGGGCCCGAACGAAGTATGAATGACAGCATGATTTGACAACGTCCCTACTCCCAAATGTGTTTTTGCCCGTCCGAAAAAATTAACTTTTACACTTGTTTTGATGGATCGTAATGTCAGACGGATGGGCTGACGGACGGACGGACGGACGGACGGAGTTAAGGAGTCGATCCTCAGATGTATGAACGTAAACGAGGCAAAAGGAGTATACCTACGTATAGGGATCGTAGCAGGTGCAGCGTTCTGTAGTTTCTGCTTATCCCCATGAGAAGAAGACGTGAGTTTATATATGTATGTATGTGTGTTAATAAAACTAATAACAATCAATTGAAAAGCGAATTCTATAGCGCGTTGTTCGAAGTTTAGTTTAGTGTAATCTTGTATTGTGAAGAGTCCAAAGCAAACACTAGATTCTGCTTTGTATTCATAAACAAAGCTACATCCGCGATAATCGCAAGGAAATCAGCCATAATGACAGGGAAAATATGAGCGTTTCTTTATTGAAGATTACACCAACAAAAATGTAGATTAGGCTCACAGAATTTAGGTATTCAAGGAACAATGTCCCGACGAAGGGACGGATTCAGGCGAAATTAAATCATTAGAAACATCTGCGCTCCTGGAGCTAAGTGCCCAAACGGTGCCAATAGGTACGCACGGATTATATTGCTCGCCCTCTCTTTTATCCCGTTTTTAATTCCATGTACTACATGGAGGATATTTTATATTTACCTGCCAAACACACCAATATTTCATGTAAATCCGAGCCTCCATACTGATTAAACTCTAGAGGGGTCTAATTCATTATGGATACGTATAATCGAAAGATTAGTTACACGTGTCGACGTTGCTTTTGCTTAATATTTATTATACCCCACATTTTTCCCGACCCCGGAGATTTTTCTTAAAAATATTTATCCAATATACACAATCAGTGCCGCCTCATCACTTATGAAAAATCGTTTCTCTTCAGAGAGTCCTCTATAAAAAGCTCATTCCAAATTAAAATTAAGGTCTAGCGTAACTAAAGAAAAGAATCTTATATTTTATCAAAACATTGCAATGTGAAATACACTGTAACACGGTGCGTTTAAGTGAATTTTCGCTCGTACGACGATGCTTATTACGACCTATTTTGAAATGGTGGTTGTCAAAATAACTGGTTGTTTCTCAAGATACATTTGTGTGGTGCCCCACACTAGCTCTGAATTATAGATGTAAAAGCTAAAAGAACAACAAAACATGTCGATATTTTAGTTGCGTTACATAAAGTGTTAATAGTAATACAAAACCAGCGCCGAACGGGTATTTACGAAATAATACTCTATTATGAGTTTTTTTTATGCAAACCAAATGCGCATAACAATAGATATATATATTTTAATGGTTTAACAAACACTTTGTTTATGCACATGGTTATGGTCAATGATGTGTAAAAAGAGTGGCACGTCAAAATCTGGCTAATTAGCCACATTTTCATCGTCTTGTCTCTTTTTCGCTCTCGATAATTACGGCATGACATCCTATTTCCACGTATCATCTAATAGTTCAACATTGTGCCGTTTTTGAACATAGAATGTGTGAAAACCACGTCTTTTTACTTAAATAATTGGTTATTGTTGTCAATGTCATGGCTAAGTACTTAATTTGGTAATACTCATAAAGATACACATGCAGTTGAATTATGATTACGACTGGACAGTTCAGGGTTGTGTTATCAGCAAAACTGTAGGAAAAATCACTAAAACCGAAAATAAAAGTAGAAAAAAGCAAGATATACAGTTGAGTAATTAGATAAATATTATATTTAATACTCTTTATCTGTAGATCGTACGGTCGAGAGAGTATGGTCAGTTGTCTATATAGCTAAGAGACTCATTACGAGGTTAGTATACTGGCCAGAGTATATAACACACCTCCATCGGGCGAGTCCATTAACATCAAGCGTTATTAAGGCCGTATCTCGAACCCCGAGCCACTCCGATAGCCCCACGTTCCATTAAAAGAAACCATAAAATTACATTATTATGTGTTAATAATTTCAAGTGAAAGAACGCCTTTTGGAGTTTCCCTCGTGACATATTAAAAATTCAAATTCATTCCGTACTGTAAATCTTTCATAAAAGTCGTACAATTAAAGATTTAGCACCGGAATATCGAGATGCGAAATTGAGTTTCGCCTTATCGGGTGTGAAAATGCTACTTCGCCAGTAGCTTAATCTTGAGTTCGCGTGCAGGCAATTTCGTCATACTATGCTTGAGAAATAAAAAGCTGTTTCACGGTTTATTTTTTTTAAGTTTTTCGAAATGGTTCTTATAATCTGATCATATGTTAACATGAGAGTCTTCTTTAATTCCTTAACGATCTTAATTTCGATTGTAAAATTTAAGTATCTGTTATTGTTCGTGAAAGCCTCAGTACCGAGGTCGCGTTTCATCACATACAAGATTACATGTGCCTTTCGAATCGGGGTGCACCTAGATAAATATAGCTATAGCATATTCCCGACAGCTCCTCGACGATTCAGATAAAAAATATGTTTCGAGGCGAAAGGCCGATGTAAATTTAGTCGGCGTATCTACCTGTGAAAGCCGAAAGGCGTTTACTTGGGATGTCTCATAAAATTAGTATCTAACTGCTTTGCGTATTATCAGACCTGTTTTGAGGCGAAACGAACTCACATGGAGCACGTAGGTATTATAACAGATTAAGATTAGGTACATTTGACACGTTATCAGTGTATGTAAAAATACTTTGCAAATAAACCACCTCCTTTTTCGTAAAATATCGTCGTGATAATTTTTGCGTCGGTTCATTACCGCCGGTTCCCCTATCGGATTATTTTAATTTAAACATTTTCTGCTCAAATTATAATATTATCCGTTTAAATAAGCTATCTGTGCTGTGAAGCCAGTAACTTAATTCTTTTTTTAATTTGCCCGGCTGGGGCAAAAACCTCATTTAGGTCCCGCCGCGTATTTGTTTGATTTAAAAGGACCAGTTTATTAGAAGAAACTATTTCGAGTGGTTGCGTTAGCGTTGTTTCGGAAGCCATTAAGAAAACAAACATATTACACAAACAAGCATTAAACTCTCGAATGTTTTGGCGAATCCTAAACACAACTTCATAATACTTCTCTAGTTATTTTCGAAACGAGACCAATTCCCTAGAATAAAATATAATAATAGAGCATAAACTATCTGTTAGCGGACTAAACAAGTCTCATCGAAAACACGCATCGTAAATAAGTAAAAAGTTACTGAATCACTCCATCAGTGCAGGATCATTTAGTTTCGAAATCGACAACTCATTCAAAAAACATAGCACTTAATTCAATTAAGTAATTGGTGGCTACCGGTGTATTATCCCGAATGCTTATTGCGGCTAACGGGACGTGTAGGTACATTAAAGATAATATCGCGTCTGCGAAATCGATACGCATTGCTCCCTAACCTACCCTGGGCGGCGGCGTGTAGGTAAGTTATGCCGGCGAGGCCAATGTTTGTCCGCCAATCAAGTGTCGTATTTTACTGCTACAAGCCGACACTAACTTACCACAACGGGCACTGCCTCTCGGTTAATGAGACAGCATCGTTTTAGTGTCAAACATTACGCGGTACGGGAATAAAGGTACCGTATAAAAGATATAATGGAGTATTGATGAAGGAAATGAATAAGGGTGATGACTGAAATAACTTTTGGGTGGAAAGAATTTCTTTGTACCCATTGCCTTTGTGTGACTGTGTGGTGCAATAAATTTGAATCATTTTCGGATGCTGAAATGATTTTATTAACATTGTTTTGCTTTGTTGATAATATTCAATTTTTTTTATCAAGTATAGTATTAATAATTTAATAATGAACTTTGATTGCAATAAATTCGGATTCAGAAAGAATTTTAGTGATGATAATATTCAAATTGTATGTAGGTACCTACTAGGTACCTACCTACTTATAGTACCTATCTATCTAACTTTGATTTGAAAGATTGACTAGATAACCCTATGGTTTAAAAGGAAATTAGTAGATAAGTAAATAGCGTCTCAATAAAACTACAATTTTATAGACCACATAAAAATAACACTTCTACAAAATATATTTCGCAGAAACACATCGACAGATTTATTTATTTGTAAGTTGGAGTAATAAAATGAACGCCCAAACACTCCACAGTTACCTAATGAACGGCTCTCTCATTCGTGAACCGCGCTACACTTGAAATAAATAGAATCTATATCACATTATGTACCGTAGTATTATTGCTTTAAATCAATTGAAACATTTCAGTGTTATTAAAAGATAATTTGAAACGGCGCCCTACAATAAGAAATTATACCGTTGATGTCATAAATATACTGGAGAAATGTCATAACATTTGTTACATTGAATTGCTGACGATTTATCACATGTCTGATTGGTTTAAGAATGTTTTGAGAATAAATATTCAATTACACACTGGTATCTAATGGAATAAATATAAACGCAATGTTAATTTTTTACACATTTGTACCTTCTTAATACCAATCTACATTTGTTCAATAGAAAATGACTTCCATTTTGAGAAGAGATGCCTATTCCGCAGGAATATATATAATGTCTACCTACATTCATTCTGTGGTAATGAGTTCAGAAGTTTCTCTTGTTAGCGACTTACGTGTACCTTCACAAAACAGGGTTGCTTATACGGATGTAGACACAAAGGTACAAGGTCCTGTCTTAATATATTGTACAGCCCACAACGGAGGTACTACAAGACATATACAGGAAAAACAAACTATAAATTCAATATATGTCATCGACTAAGTAAAATACACCTACAAAGTCTTGTTCGGGTACAATGTCGTACAAAAAGGACTATGTTTTAGTCTTGTTATCGGTAAAAAGAATAAAAAACTCAAAAGAATTTTCAGTGAGAAAATAAATGCATAGAAAAATTCTTTCTTGTTATAGGAAAGGCGAGAGAGGGCGAGTACGTCGCGTCTCCTACATATTTTATTGACACGAATGGGACACACACGGAAGGACGCTGCGAGATAGATCCGACGATAGATAACTTATTAGGTAATGTTAGTGGGTTAATAATGTCGCTGTAGGATTGTTATTATGTTTTAATTGGATTGATGACCCATAAATTAATATGGATTTTGTATAAAAAAGTAAAGTGTAGATAAGCACATGGAGTGATCTTGGATTTATTTTAAATATAGTACCTAATCAGAGTTTGAATCTATCTACTGCTCATGTTACAACTAGGTATTGTAAACTTGAAATTTTCTTTTTTGGAAGCTCAACAAAACTTTATTCTTGTTTGGAGACTTTAACAAACATCCTGTTAAGTAGATACTTATGTAATTATGAAAAGTCAAGAAAAGTAGGTACCCAAAAACACTAGGGCCATGGGGTCCGAGTGCCCACTTAGTTTTTCAAGACATCGCTAAGCGATTGGTCGACTCCTCACATGACCAGAGGACTGGTCTATTTTTTGCTGCTGCCAGCCTTTTGGGCACTTTTCCTGTTGACAGCGATGCGGTCGATTTTTTTGATGCCCTATGATCCTTTCCCCTCCTTTTTTATATACTATGTAAGTACATATTATTATTTTAAATCTGTTAGTTTATATAGAAAAGTAGATTGGAAAATGTTACATGATAATTGAGAAACGGCTACTGAAAGGTCAGTAGCCGTTTCTCAATTATCATTTCAGAAGCCATCGACAGCCAATACAAAAATAAATTATAACGTCAAACCACATATCAGTCAACCTTCCTCATAAAAAAACAACACATCTACATTTCCATACTTCATAAGAAAACACAGCCAAAATGGGCCATCAATCATTTCATGACATCGTACGTCAATCAACGAGAAATAAAACACGACGTAAAAACCGATATATCTCGCGACACATCCGTAGTTCGCTTCTCGTGTACCACGCACCTACTTTATGTGGTATCAGTCCGTGCGGTATTCCCTAACTGCACTTCAGTTCCTGAACCGACGTATACACAAGTATACATGTATAGGTACAATGTATAGAAAGTACACAAAAATGTATAAAGTAAACACGTGGATACAGCACGCACCTACTCGCATTCACGACACGTAACTTATGTTTTAGAAGAATTTTTCTTCGGTCGTGTAAGTGTAGGCAGACGGTTCTTTCTTTTCAAAGATACGATATCTAAAAAGGTGCGACAGCAAAGCTTAGGTATTTGTGATTTGATGATTCAGTTTAATACCTATCCTATTAGTCATTGTCCAAGTAAAGAAGACCCTAATAACGTCAGTCGCTTGGAACATGCACCTTAAGCAGAGAAAATTAGAGGTGATTAAGAAATAAAAAATTGTACCTCTTTAATGCCTCTGCTATGATGCCTACTTATAAGGATTAGTTATACAGAAAACATGCCTAGCGTTTAGTTCGACAAACATATTACATCCACAGCGAATTTCTAGCTACAATTTCTATAGATAAAGCCCTTTCCTATCTACGAGTACGTCGTTTTCGTAGATATTTCCTTTTGATTCCTCAAATTGGGTTGGCACCTATGGGAATTTGATGAGGTTAGTCGGAGGCTTGTGTGGTCAAGATCTACGTTGATAAGACCCTCATTTAAGTTGGGTAAATAGTTGATACGGGTTTGGATACCTACCTACAGTTTCTACCTTTGTATTTGTAGAACAGTGTTTGAATTGGTAATAGTAGGTACATATATCTTCATACCTCTGTGTTGGTAGCTTTTAATGTGGGTACTTCAAAGTTGCAATTATTAAAATGGTTTGACTGAACCCTAAATTGATCAAAATTACTCTACAATTTTTTTTGAAGAAAACTAGGTATGTTATTAAATTTCAAAGTACAGAAAAAACTAAATAACAAATGCTTGTTACAAAAAACAAGCTGCCTGCCAAACATGTAGGTACCTACTAATAGTCACAAAACCAATTATGACAAACATAGCTGAAGACAATTTTTTTTTTTTGTGAACATTTTGTCCACAAATCCCTATTATGACCTAGACGTCAATGGGGATTTGTGGACAAAAAGTTCACAAATCCCCATTGATGGGGACTGCCAATGGAGATTTGTGGATAACCCCAATTTTTATAAGAATAAGAGCGTGAGTAGGTACCAACATAGGTATTCCCATAAATATATCATAATACCCATTTAGAAGACATAGACTAAATTGAAATTCCTACTAATTAAATATGTATTTTAGAAAATATATACAGTCCTCATTCGCTTCAAAACAAGCACAGAAAATGCTTATTTACATATATTATTACCTTATTGGATCTAGTTATCACCCACCCGAGCTATCCAAGTGTTGTCAAATATTTTAAAAGGAAGGACATAATATACACTGTTTATATAGCTGAAACATTTGTTTAATTCAAAAGCAAGGTGTTGTTTAATAAAATAAATAAGAAATTTAATTACACCGCACTCGGGATGAACATTGCATAAGTTTGCGTTTAAAAATAAAGTAATATATTTAATTAGGGTGGCGTAGGTATAATGTTTTTTTTACGGCTTAATGTTGGATTTATCAAGTAATGAATACGGGGGTAATTAAGACTAAGGTAGGTACATATAGAAGGTGTAAGCGTTTGCGTTGAGGTCAAGTTACATTATCTGTAAACTTGTAACTTTACTGTCTTTGTCAGACGTCGGGGACGCGTTTTTTTAGAAAACGATAACGAAGTATAAATTACGCCCACAGACTATTCAATTAAAACTTAATTATTACACTTAATCGATGAATAATATAAACATAACACTCTTATGTATACATTCCTGTATCTTCATAAGGTTATTGTATGTAGAAACAATGGCCTTTAAGCTTACCCATTAATGTTGATAATAACATGTTATGTACGATATTATCTTCATCGTAACCGAATAAAGGCTCTTACAGACAGAGGCGATATCGCGTCGCGACGCGATATTTTTCTACGGATATAATATCGCAATATCGCGTCGCCGACGCGATATCGCCTCTGTCTGTAAGAGCCTTAAGGCAGGTTTTTGTTTTTAGGGTTCCGTACCAAAATGGTAAAAAGGAACCCTTATGGTGTCACTCAGTCTGTCTGTCTGTCTGTCTGGCACAGCTGGATATCTCAAGAACTACTAATGCTATCAACTTGAAATTTAGTATAGTTTTAGATGACGTTTACCCAACTATTTTGCAATTAAGAAAGAAATAAAAATATTTTTCGTACCACTTGCTCAAAAAAGTGACATTCTATGCCACAAAAAGCGAACATAACAATACTCATTTTTAATCTGTTAAAAACAGGAAAAGAAAATTGTACTGAATTTCATTCATCCTCTAGGGGGAGAATGTGATTTAAATTTGGAATACTTACCGAAATTTATACTGAACTACATCTGTGTTTACACCATTGAGTTTGTATATAAAGCATTATACATCTTTTTGAAAAAGGAATACGCATTTATTATGCAGTTATGATTATTTAAATAAAATTACGAAAACCGACGAGGCCGTATGAGCTTGATGCCTTAGGTTTTCCGACAAAAAAATATTAGTCTAGGAATTTGCCGCGTTTTTGTTTTCTTCAAATACATAAACGTTAAGTTTATTTTAATTTATTTTTAATTGTCATTATTTTTAATAAAAGCTTATCTCATATTATTATTGTGTTAATTTTTTCGCAAATGGTACGAAAAGTAGAGAGTATTTTCCTCGGTGATAAAGCTGTCTTAGTCTTGGATGAACTTAAATCCCTCGCTACACTCAGGACTCGTCTTAAATCCCTCGCTTTGCTCGTGATTTAAGTTTTTAACACCCTCGCTACGCTCGGGAGTAAACCTCGAGTCCTTCGTTACGCTCGCGATTTAAATCGTCACCCGCGACAGAAGACACTGCTTTATCCCCTTGGTTAATCTACTATATATTTTTTTTTGCAACAGGGACTGAAAGGGGGTCTTAAAAAATCAAAGTTTGGCTACTAGGGCATGTGTGGTATCATAATGAAAGAGCGCTGTTTGCACATTCTCAAACATTTTTTTTCTTTTTTTTTTAGGCCGCATAGTTATCGACTTCTGATGAAAAATGTAAAAAAATACCGTCTCCCCCCCCTATATCTCCGAAGTTTGCAAAGAGAAAAATCTGAAATTATTCTATGTGATAGAAGTTTATGTAAAGATTACAGGAAAAATAAAACGATGTCTCTAAATAGCACACTTTTTCAGAAATCGGAACGGAACCCTCGGTGCGCGAGTCCGACTCGCTCTTGACCCGTTTTTTTACTGTCTTATTTACTACTCATTAAAACGTATTTTATGAAAATGTCCAACCACTGACTAGAAACTAATTCAATTGATTTCCATTTATTTGTAAGAAGGAAGGTTTTCTCTTTAATAAAATAATTTTCTCTTTTTTTTTCTAGAAAATTGGATCGCACACAGCCTGCAATGCAAGACCTGCTAAGCCTGCTTCGGACTGCATTACAGTAAATTCTCCTTTATTTTCACAGCAAATGTACCAATCCTCAATATTTTCATAATTTTATAGTAGGCTTGAGACCATGCCAACTCATAGTTATCTCCCTCCTAAAACCCAGCCGCTATCGAGCCTCATAAAATTATGTAGAGTGGGCGTAGAGTCGCCATCCGTCCCTAATTTCGTGGGACATCCAAATTTTGCCGCATTGACATGTCCGGCTAACCACTAACGCTTTTGGGGACTTGGGTTTTGTCACTAGATAATAGGGAAATCGTCATCGTTAAATTGTCATCGTTAGCGTGATTAGAAATTGGCAATATAGATAATAATTGCATTGTATGACAATTCATAAATTTCATAATGTAAAATATTGTATGATAGGCATAGGTATAGGCAAAACACCTGTTCTCTACTACCACCTATACAGTGTGTAATAAATATTCTACTTAGTATTTTAGTCTGTAATGAAAAGGTAGTACTTAGGCTACAAATTGCACATTGCCACTCCAGCTAATTTAATGTAAATGTATGTGAGGAAACACGGAGCCATAACGATCGCATCGTTTCCTGTGTCAGGTCATTAACCACTAAAATTCTAAGAATTTAATCGTACTAAATTCCTTATTATAACTTGTACTAAAGAATAAAACACAAAGCTGTCTGTTTAAATCGTGTCACTTGTAATTTATAGGTAGACTTTCGCCTCATTTTCGTGGACTTGTCTCAGTTTATTTACTGTTGTTGGCAACACTACAAAGTGAGGAAGATAATTCTGAGTTCGCACGGCGTAGTAAGGTGGTAGATACAATTAAAATACTATTAGTATACATCTAGTTAACTTTGATGTGTAATATAAAACATTTTTGTATTTTACCTACTTCTTAATGTTACAGCTTGTAGTTTTCATACAATTATGAAATATAGGTTTTTCTGGTAAATAAAGTTTGGTCTTTCCGGTTGTTTTATTGTTTTTGCTACGACTTGTTCCTGCGATGAAACACGATGTCTTTAAAAACTTACTGACTCAATGCCTGAGGCATTTTCTACCGGTCAACCTTAGGGTTAAGGCTCTCGCAGACTGGCGTGTCGTGACGGTGCAGTCGCAACTGTAGTAGAATTATTTCTTCGTCGCGCCTTTCTGCGGGAGTCTCAGAGAGAAAACATGGCATGTGCGACATGCTTAACTTTTATGTTTTTATCCTAAAATAACACGAAAATAATAATATCTTTTTCGTTGGATATTATTAACACCTGATACTGAAGTCTAATTATGCCTATAAAAGGCATAATTAGAGCATGTAGAAATAGCATGCACTCAAAGTCTTTTACATTACGTAAGTACCTACTTACAGTAAGTATTATGTAGATATAGAGTGTGAGTCTTAATAAAGTGCACAAACTTAAGGATGTGGTGCAGACCATCAAACTGAACAACTTTTTCCCGGGGACCAACATCGTAATCGTAAAAAAAAAAAACAGTCGTCCCATACATTTGGTCCAGTAGGCTTTGAAATTTAGTAAGGGACGACTGTTTTGTTTTTACGATTACGATGTTGGTCCCCGGGAAAAAGTTGTTCAGTTTGATGGTCTGCACCACATCCTTAAGTTTGTGCACTTTATGAAGACTCACACTGTATAACATCAAAATAGGAACACATAAGGTGTCAAAACACTCAGATAAAGTAAATACTTAAGTAATATTTAAGTGAATACATAAGTAGATCAGTGCCTATATACAAACTTATTTACTGTTTCAATGGCAGAGCAATATTCGAAACTCGACAAAATCAGAGTTTAAATTGTTCGTTTTACGATTATTGCGTACTTCGATGGTAGGTATCTTTTGAATACAAATTTGCGACTTTGGGATATACACGCAAGCCACGACATGCTAATTTTCCCAATCAAGAACCCACCTTAACTTCTGAAGGATAAAGTAGAGTTTCAGTTGAAAAATACAAAATTAAAACACACTTATTACATACATAGGGCTGAGTTTACACGATAGTACAGTCAGTAGTATTTTAAGAGCAATATTGACAATTCAGCTGATGTTGTGCATAGTGCTTACATCGGTGAGTTTATTTCCATAGATACAAAACATCTCGTGTTATGCCCTCCGTGATAAGCCCCAACATTTTGTTATTGTTTACATGACAACGAAAAAATCGTGAAACAGAAACATGAAAGATACCTAATAGGTAGGTATAGCAGTGTAGGTATTTCTGTAGGGAACCTCAAGGAAAAATTTCGTTACAAAACTTTTGATTAGACGGTATAAAATTTCTAGGTTAGCAAGGCTGAAGTGTCGAACAAAGTTCTTTAATTTTTGGGCGAGGATTTGAACCTTCGCTTGGAGATAATAAATTAAAATTAGGACTGTTAATACTTATTAACTTTAGGGATTGTGAAATAGTTGATTTTGTTAACTTCTTGCTCTAACTTTTCGTGTACCTACAACAAAGTATTCTGTCTAGGTAGATAGATTTAAACATGTATGTTATGTATTAGGTATGTACCTAATACATAACATACATAATCAGCCTATAATGTTCCCACTGCTGGGACACAAGCGTCCTCTCTTCGAGAGGGAGTGGGCTATAACCACGCGTGCCCAGTGCGGAGATGTCACAAACATGTCTTTTGAATTTTTGGTTCTAGGACATGCCGGTTTCCTTACGATGTTTTCCTTCACCGTTTTGAGAGCAGTGGTAATGATAAAGCCTGGGTTCGAACCCACGACCTCCGTCTCGTCCAAACTCATAAGTCGGGACCACCACTGCTCTACCTATCTATCTATCTAGGTATATATATATCAGGAATACTTAAATTTCCAACTAGTTTAGATTTTCGCTTAGGTATGAATACTACATAAAACGAGGTTAGATAGAAAACTGAATAACTTCTCCTTGAAAGAAACATGCAAACCTTCTTTTTTTTAAAATATTTAATCACCAAAAACAATACTTTTCTCAGAAAAAATACTTTCACAAACTTCTAACAACGTATTTGAGGAAGCGCCTGAGTGAAAAAATGATAGGAATTCACCTAAAACTGAAGTAGGTAACACATATCTTAATAGTTACGCAATAAAATAATACGACCATGAACTTGATTTTTTATACCTACAGTAATAGCTCCGCTCAATGGTACAAGACCCATACAATGTTGCTATAAGCAATCGATTTCGTCATTCGATATGTAAAAAATCGATTTACCGGACTAGAAGCGAGTATAATCGGATATAGAATCGTTTTTATTACCGATTGACTACCATATTGATGATAGTGTATTGATTTTTATTTTTTGAGTTGCCACACTAAATATGGTAAGTACCTACCTAACTATGGGAGGATTATGAATAGGCTTCGATACCTGTGGGATGCATTAATGAGAACGGTTTTTCCTCCTCAACAATAGGACACTTGTATCCTTTCAATATAATAAGTTAAAAGGAATAAAAAGAAACCTACTTAATAATACAGCTAGTATCTCCTGAGTATTAGTAGATAGATAGGTACCTACCTACTTTAGTAAGTTGTACCTACAGCAGTAGGTAGGTACTATTCTCCTAATGTGAGGTAAATAAATAGGTAATAATAAAGCTGAATGTGAATTTCATGTTGATTTTACTCTATAATTAGTAACTCTATAATATGTATGATTATGAAAATTAAATACATAGGTAGCCTGTTATAGACATAACCCTCCTTTGACTTTGCCGTAATCAGGTAAAAAAATACAGATGATGAGATCTTCAGTTACGTAAAAATAGGTACCTACTTAATTTCCCTCGAAGTAAGTACTTACTTCGTAATTTACCTACTTAATTAGATGGAAATTGAGTAGGTACCTATTGTTACATATCCATGGTTATAAAACTTGAAAATAATATCTACAGATGGTGATATCTTCAGTTATGAAGACTTTAAGCGCTGAGCAGACGATGGACAGTTAATTTGTCCGCGGACGATTTGGAATCTTACGGAAATCCTGGGAGTCTATTTATCCTCGTGTGGTTTAGTTATTTATTCATTGCATAGATTACCAATACATTCTATCATCGCGGTCAAATAGTCCATCATCTGCAATACGCCTAATTTTCTTAATTAAAAACAAATGGAGCTATAATTTCTAAGAAGTATTTTTGAGTAGTCTCAATAGTTAGGTAGGTTAAGAAGGTTTCTACATTATCTACAAACGTTAAGAGTGCTGTTGCATTTTGTCACCTCTATCGCTCACACGGGACCAAATTTTTAAGAATGGTATATGAAAAGATGCTTTTTTGAAAAACGTAATCAATTAAAGGACTAATAAATAATGTTAATTTAATAGGTTACTATTATAAACACATTTTTATTGCGACATTAATTTTGAACTCATCTCAAAAATAGATAATACTTTTGAACTGAGTTTACTACATAACACAATAGAAATGTGTTTTAATAATAAGGTTAAGTACCTATTAAATTAACATTATTTACCAGTCCTTTAATTGATAACATTTTTCAAAAAGCCATATTTTCATTTAAAAATCTTAAAATTTGGTACCGTGTGTGTGAGCGAGAGAGGTGACAAAATGCGACAGCCCTCTTAATACCTACAATACAACACAAAATAAACCATAACATAGAGCAGAAAGTTTACCTTCCAGTAAGACAACGGCATCGGCACCCCAAAAATCTATCGTTCGAATCAAACAAGCATTTTACACTTGACCCTCTTTGTAACTCAAGGCTAAGCCTACCATTAACAGGTTAACTATAAATATTAGTTTTTTTTTTAAATGACGGAACTAATTCTTACAATTTTAATTAAAGCTATTGACAGCTAGGTTTTATTTATTATGACTTTATAGGTGAGGTATAGGTAAGTACCTACCTTTTATACCTATTACAAAATTTTGGTCATGAAAATTAAACGTTGTCTAACAACAATTACGACATGTCAGAACTATTTAGAGGAGAGAACTTCTTTATTATTAATCATTAAAATGATTCAATCACTGTTAATTGTTTTATATCACAAAGAAATTAAGATATCTATTTAACTTTTAAAGGATGATGACTACAACTTTTTCTTGCTAGATTTATATACGTAGTTTGCTACAGTTGTGACGTAGCGAGCCCCCACTCCCCAACTTTAATGCGTTTTATCTAAGTCATTTTCATTAATATGATAAAGCAAAAAATACATACGTCTAATATTTTTTTATTATCTGACTGACGGATTAAATTTTTTTTTTTTACCCAGGCATCATCCTTAGTATTGTTCTACCTATAGTGAGTTTATAAATAGACTAGTAACAAATCGTTACAAACTAAGAACAGATGTTAGGGTTCGTCAGACTAAAATTTGAATGTGCCACAGAGTAAAAAAAATCAACGACGCGAGGCGACGGCGCCGGCGCGGCGGAGACAAATCCAGACTGCACGTGGTGACTGCAGAATCTCCGAGTTTACCTACTGATGCACAGAGTGAATCATCATCTGCCTACTTAGCCTTTTCTCAACTATGTTGGGGTTGGCTTCCAGTCTAACCGGATGCAGCTGAATACTAGTATTTTACATGGAGCAACTGCCTATCTAACCTCCACTAGTCACAACCAAATTACTTAACAATAGGTACCTACTGATTGTCAGACTTTCCATCTTCTGATGAACTATAACGACTATCAAAGATACAGGAATGACAGCCGTGCTTTCCTAGGCACGGAGGGGTCACGGTATGTAAAGATGGTCACCCAACCACAGACCAACCGCGGCAAGCGTAGCTTAACCTGATCGATCGACCCGTGGCCCGTGCGGCTGTTATTACTTAGCCACGAGCCCTACAGCGTGAATCACAAGGGAATTTAAAATAAGTACTTAAGTAGGTACCTAGGTACTTGTTTTTCTTTTGTTTAGGTAAGTAATTAGGTAGTTATCTTACAGTAAGAACAAATTATTCTAATTAGGTAAAGGAATAAATACTGGCTGTAAATTGTTTAACAACGTTAATGTAAAAATTTGAGAGTTCAAAAGTATTTTTTTCTAAAATTGAGCGTACTATAACAATATTTTTCAAGTTCTCTAAATTCTTCTGTGAAAAAATCTGTTTCCTAGTAATAAATACATAACTTGGTAATGAGTATTTAAAATTAATTGTAATAAAAGTTATAATCCGAATTCTTTTGTGTGAAAACGTTAGCTATGTTATAGTATTTTGTTGATTTAAGTAGTAATAAAACAAGAAACTTACTTTTTTGACCATTACTTAACTTGGGTGTTACCTAACTCATAAACCAAATTCCCCTTCAATTTTCCCTAATTCATGGAATTTACTTACCTAAGGCCGATTTCTTGATACGTAGTTAACCATACCATTAATTAAAAATAATAATTAACTAATGGCTAAATTTTGGCAAAATGTGAGGCAAATTGAACCAATTATTAGTTGAGTTAACTACGGATCAAGAAACCGGCCCTTAGTACCTACTTAATTTATTGTTAAAAAGAACATTTGAAAATATTCATGATCTTACCTACTTCATATGCAAAGAAAATATCCAAGGAAATGGAGCAATATGGAACAAACAAAAGCATTAGAAGGCAGATAATAATAAATAATAAATAAATAAATATCCTTGGAGATATTAAGCAGAGCCAAATTACTCCAAAATATACGGGCATTAAGTAGTACCTACTCCATTTACAATAAGAATAAACGAACCTTATTTACAGTCCGTTCAACCGATTTTGCTGTTCAATTCTATTGCGTTGGTGGCATGACAAATGGCAGCTGCAGTAAACAGTTGGTATTTTAACCACTTTGTTGCCTTTAATGTCATCCTTAACGCTACGGAATAGAAGTCAAAATCGGTTAAACGGACTGTAAAAAAGGTTTGTTTAAATGGCTAATCTTATTGCAAATGGAGTATAGGTAGCTCACGTTCTGCCTTGCACTCTTGCACAGTTAGGTTTTGGGGCCCTTTGCAGTCTCCCCTGGGATGTGTCCTAACAGGCGTTGCACAGACGGGGTTTTCCTTAAATTCTTCCTTCCATCCATGTGCAGATGGTGACCACCGAGGTGGTTTTAGTAGGTAAGGTAAAAATCCCACATTCCTCGGTCTTACCTCAGCCCGGGCACCTTGTGAAGGTTTCTAACCGAAGAAAATAAAAAAGTTAGGTATAGGTACACCTACCTACTTCAAATACTATATCTATTTACTACTGGGAAGTAGAAACCTGCTCAGAAAAAAAAATCTTACAAACATGTTTCTCCAACTCTTAATATAATATAAATTATCATTGTAGCTATAATAATTAAAAGCTTACAAAAAACCCACTTAAACTTTTAAAAGTATTTATTTTAGTGCATAACAACACTTAATTTGATATTAAGTAATGCAAAATCCTACACCTAGACAGATTTATTAGATTTAGTCTGAATTACCATTTCCTGGAAATTAGTAGGTAGGTAGTATCAATACTGGTTTAGTTATAGGTATTTAAATCAGGTTTGATTTTTAGTTAATTATTATTTGATTATGAATTTATTTATGACGATATCAAACGAATTGAAGTCATATTATTACCTATACTATTTGAGTATAGATATTATAAAATTTCATAAAATTAAATTACTTAATGGAATGCAGCAAATTATTATTTTTTTGTACAGTCAGGGAAGTTATGTTGTTGAGCAGATTGCCGCACTTCGTTGATTTGGCGTGTTAGTTCGATATAGAATTTCTTGACTTGGAATGACAATTATTGTGACTTGAATATTTATCAGTCAATTAAAGAAAGATTAGTCAATTTAAGTGGACTATTAGGTAGGTACTTATAGTCAAAATGCTAAACAATCTGTTTAACTGACTGTACCTACAAAATAGGTACCTAACGTACCAACCTAGCTGTTCGTGATGGTAGTTAGGTACTATCGGCAAAACTTAAGCATGCTCAGTTTTGAAAATATTTCTGCGGAAGCGCAACTAGTGATAGACCACATCATTTCCTGGTTTCGTCCAAATAGAGACAATATGCATTTGTGCGAGTACAAGGTGTATAACAAAAAATAAATAACAACAAACATTACCAACAAATCAAAGCAAAAACAAACTCCATGTTCGATGTTCGTGTTCACCATGTTTTTTTCGCTCGTTCGTACAGGCCTTATTGGTCAAAACGCATGCATCGGACAATCGAGTCGCGAGCCGTGCTATCTAATTAGGTATTACCCTAATTCGCTACCAAAATAAAGGGGGGTTTTTCGTAGATAATAACGTGTTACCGACCAAACTTAGTAACATCGGCTTTTCACCAAAACTACTAAATTTTTTCGCGAGTTGTATGCGGGACCGTCAACAATATGTCAGACATGGTTGCTTCATTTCGGACTTATATCACACTCGGTCTGGTGTTAGTCAAGGCACCTGGTTCGCGCGCTCGCAATGCTGAATGCTCTACTGGCAGCGACACAGGAGTGTGATTTGTTTGCCGCGAGATGGATAGACGTATGCCATGCATGTTTGCAATTCTGTGAGATGATGGACGAAAGATGAGTTTTTTTTTTTTGGGTATTCTTTCTTATTGTTATTCCTTCGTTATTGTAAATATGTCTGTTTTTATTTAAATTTAACTGTGCAATAACTTGGATCTGGAATGTTGTGCATGTTTTTACCAAATAAATAAATTGTAAAAATAAATAAATAAGTAAACATTTATTTCACTATTACAGCATGTATGGATTTAATTTTTGGAGAATACGTATACTTATTATATAGTTGATTAATACTCTGACTAAAGAAGAACGCAATTGAGTTCAATTTCCTCTATAGAATTTAATTCCGAAAAGACATCTGCTTTTTTATATTTTTCTTTATAATTCTAAAATCCTAAGTAATTTAATTGTAGAATTGCATTGAAAATAACGAATAATAAAATAATAATAATAATTAATATAGGTAGGTAATTGAAAACTCTGGCAGAAAATATTTTTGTTACAACGTGCAGCTGCTATAGCGACATTAACTAAAGACTCAGGTAGTACTAGTGGCCAGTAATCATAAAAAATATAATAAGATAAATTAATAAATAAATTGAAAAAAAAAAATTCAAACATACTAAATAATAAAATAATAACCAAAATTAGGATCACTCTATGCAAAGCACTCATTCATGAAGCTATTGTTCTATGTCAGCTGGTAAGGTCTTTGATTTTGATCCTTCATCATTTGTCTATTGTTCTGACCCAGCTGTGAGTAGCTTCATGATTGAATTTTTTGCAAAACCCCTAGAAAATAACTCGAGTAGCGTGACTTTTTTTTAACCGACTTCAAAAAGGAGGAGGTTCTCAATTTGTCAGAACCTTTTTTTGTTTTTTATTTTTGTTTAGGTATGTTCCTCGATTACTCGGAAATGGCTGGACCGATTTGAATTTTTCTTTTTTTGTTCGAAACGGTATACTTCCCAAATGGTTCCATGATCATCAAATCAGGATCTGATGATGGAATCCCATGGAAATCGAGGGAAACCCTCAAATTTTATGGGCACACTTATATCGATTTCGGTATTTTTTATAGTAACTCGTGCATTTGCTCTCGAAAAGTACCATTTGGTGAACTGGAACTGATGATGAAGACCACAGATGGCCATCGGAAATACTCAATTATATCTAAGTATGTCACAGGTTGCGATTCGATTACTTTAATATGGTTTATGCACGTCAAAATGCATAATGGTGATGGTGAATTCACCATGAGCTCCAGTTCTCCTGGTTCTTACTAGGAGAACTCCTCAACAATTAACGTCTCTACATCGGGAAAAGCAATATTTTGTAAAACGTGATGAGCAGTTGACATTGGGTTATTGTAACTTAGATACAAACTGACCCACTAAAAAATGAAAAATAAAAACTTTTTTACAAAAAACAAAACCGACTTCCAAAAGAAACACTACAAAGTGAAAAATAACTTTAATTTTGGAAGTCGGGGGCAAAAACCTAAATTACAGATCCAAAGACACCGACTTCCGAAATTAAAGTTATTTTTCACTTTGTAGTGTTTTTTTTTTGGAAGTCGGTTTTGTTCTCGTTCGTTTCAATTTGCTGCTATTTTAGAAAATTGTAAATACTTAAATCAATAAATAATAACGTTTAATGAAATTAAAATATCTTTATAAAACAAAAACGTGGAACCGTATACGCGAGTTAATGTTATGATTGCAGCGACACGTTGTATAGCTTAATTTATTTTAAAACAATTTTTATTTGGTTTGGCGCTTTTATTTTGGTTTCAGTGCATTGTTGCGCTCTCTTTTTTTCGCATGTGGAAGATGATTGTCACTTTTTTATTCCCGCCCAGTTCGCTTTTTACTTATCACCTTAAAAGGTGAGCATGCGGAAGTTTGGCCGATAGTACCTTACAGTTTAACCAAGGCGGCTCGGAAGTTGGCTACGAGTGCAGACCGTGCAGGTACAGTCAAGTCTACAATCGTTTAGGTTCCATTTAGTTAGGCTCGATGAAGTTTTTTGTTATTTATGATTTTTTTTTAAGATTTAGCTACATTGCATTTGAGTGAATCGTACCTACTTTACCTGCATTCGCGGCTAACTTCCGAGCCACCAATCGAACTACGCATACCAATTTAACCCATAACCCATAACCCAACCATAACCCATAACCAATTGTTTTCTTTTCAATATTAGAAACTGACATGTTAGCATCCAAAGGACAAAGGTCTGCCCCAATGCTCGTCTGTTCCTTCCTACCTATGATACATACCTAATCAGCCTATAATGTTCCCACTGCTAGGACATAGGCCTCCTCTTGATGAGAGGGAGTGGGCCGTAATTCATCACGCGGGCCCCACAGTGCGGGTTGGTAAGTAGATGTCACATTTCTTCGAATTTTTGGTTCCAGAACATGCCGGTTTCCTCACGATGTTTTCCTTCACCGTTTTAGAGCAGTGGTGATAAAATAATTTAGACAAAGTAAAGCGCCTGTCTGGGTTCGAACCTACGACCTTCAACCCGTAACACAATGTTTATTAAAATAAAGACAAACGATAAGTATTTTATACTATGAAACTATCAGAATTGAAAATTTAGATCTATTTCTAGAAAACTTCTTCCAAGCCCGGATTCCATCACAATCCCATTACCAACAGCTGACTCCCATAAGATTACACCAGATCGCCACGCCATCTAACGTGAAAGAGTCGAACTACGTAACAACTAACGCCATCTATGCGAAACGCGAGACATCTCAACAGCTCACCACTACATTGACGTGTGCCCCGTCACGTTCACTCGCATACGTAATGACAGAGATAAGGATACCTCCCAAGATGTCTTCTAAATTGCCTTTTAAATATTCCTCGCGCTGATTGGTCAGAGCAAGAGCGGGTAAACTGGTTTATTTGAGTTTCCGCCAATCGGCGTTTGGCGGGTGTTCGCTGAACGAACGGCCATGCTATTTTAGGTGGGGCTTGGCCAAAGTTCCTCCTTTATATTCCTGACGTATGCAGTCATTTGAGTTATGGGCGATGGCGTAGGACTACGTGTATTTATAAGAAATCTGCTGAATTTTCCTTTTCTTGCTGAATGTTATATTTTTTCAGGAAATAATGCTGAGCTACGTGATTGTTACTGTAAGTATATGTAGGTGCCTATTCTATACCAATTGTTATGCCGACGGAATCACAATAAATCCTGTAACAAATAGGTAGTAAAATTGGAGAACCTGTTCTTCTTTTTTCTGTACTAAATTATATTATATAAAATAAACATGCTCTTCCACCACAATAAAAAACCTGAAAAAATGGATTCCCATCTAACTAGACAGTGGTTTTGATCATAAACATATCACTATGACCTATATCTTACGAAAACTATCCTCATAAATAAAATTACATGTAAACGGGATATTGTACCTAGGTAGGTACATAAGTAGGTAATATATTAGCATTTATTTTATGCAATGCAGTTTGAAAACGTCTGAACACTAAGAAAAAACACATGAAACAAGCAATAATAGCAATAAAGATAAAATTGTAAGAAATGCCAACGTAAAAATAACTGAATCCGTAAACTTACTTCTGTACAGTTGCGTCCAAAATATGGTAACATAAAATACCTACTAATGTGAAGGAGCCGCTCATATAAATACATTTATTCTTGTACAGTCGCTAACGAATATTTTTACGTTCTGGAATTATTTCCTTGACCAAAGTCATTCCATCAGGCGGCAAGATGAAAAGAAAAAGTTAATCTATTGAGGAAGTGTTTGTCAAAAAGAAAAAAAAATACTTTTAGTAAAATTTAGGCAAGGTTTTATCAATTCACGCTTCAAAGCCCGTAGTGCGATGGGAACTTTTCTACGGGAATGGAGCATAGCGCGGCAAACCGAGTCGTAAAACTGGAACTTGTGAATGAAACATCGAACCATAATTGGCACATTAAAACGTCGTCCATTGACAAAATTTTATTGACACATTGTAGGAAGGATAACACACAACAGGTGACCGTAGGTTTTTACGAGCAAACTCAAGCGCGTGCCATGCCATAAACCGCCGTCGAAATCGTAAAATTGTAAGGAGCTGTTTAAATTGCCCCTAATAGAACATTATAGTAGTCTCAATGACGTGTTTGGTTTTATGTGATTTCGTATAAGTAGGCGCCACCGTAAAATGAGATGACGTAGCTTTGAATCGCCAATAAAATAGTCATTCGGCCCGTGCCTAGACAGACAGTATCTAGACGGGCGCAGTTGAATTCAAAACAGTTTTACGATACCGACACGTGTTTATCGTTAATCGCCGTGCATTTATTGTGCTATTACTCGGTCATTAACCGATTTAATATCATAACATCACATAAATTATGTGGTTTTGCAAAATGTTCTTGTAGAGACACTAATAATTTTTTTATTGTTTTTATGTAGGTAAAAAAAAATATACCTACTTTCATCTTTTTAGACTCAATCTGGTTTAAACATTTGCACATTAACCTGTAAACTATTTACTAATTAACATTTTGTAATTTTTAACGACCATAAATGAGTTGTTTCTTTTATTTTTCAGGTAAAAATTTCCTGTCCACACAAACTCACATTACCTACCTACGGACAAAACTTTTAATAAAACGGCCTGCCAAACTAAACTCGCATAATCATTGTGTTAGCGAGTGTACGCGCGTTTTCCCGTTCCGTAAGTTAACTCAAACTACTAACCGGCTAAAGGGTAGGTACTTACTTAACGTGTAACATAACCTACCCAAATTAGGTAGGCCCCGACATTTTCCTAACTAAGCACACTCTCTTTACCGAGCTGCCTTAGTTTCTACAATGGCCTACCTCTTCAATTTGGGCACGTAATGTTGGGATAGACCTCCATAATCCTTTGCAGATATTGTTGGAAATTCTTCTATGTACTTTCGTCCTGATGTTGTAAAGGGCCTTTTTGTACAAGGTTAATTTTGGGAACGGCTGCCTTTGATAAAAGTTATTACAACATTCCTACTGTGTTTATTCAAATTTTGAAGAGCTGAAGTTTTTGTTTTATTTTTGATTAAGAATTGATAATTTTCTTTCACTTTTTATTATGAAAATACAAATCACGCTGTATTTATTAAGTTAAGGGAAAAACACAAAAGAAATGCTTTTTTTCTTTTGGTAGATTAAATTTAGACCCAAACCTATTGGTACACGAATTTACGAAAAGAATCTCGTGATTGGCACTGGGAACGTCCTACATTGTCCTTTTGTCCAATATGGTCGCACAGGAGCCAGCCTCCGGTCGGTCAACACCAATCTTATTAACTCTATGCTGACGATGTAACTCTCAACTCTGTTCTTTTTTAATCAAATTAAATCGGGAATTATGGTGGAATTGCCTGGTTTTATGGAAACACTCTGTACCTACTTATAATTTTCTTTGATAAATGAATGGAAATTGTGCATTCAAAAAGTATGAGAATTAAGTACCTATAAGTATGATAAGTACCTAAAATAGGTAAGTAGGTAAAGTCAGAGAACATGATGGCTAAGCAAATTGACTGTCTTGCCACAGTTGACGTTTTATGAATGTCGCACGAAATGGCTAGAACATGGCAATTTAACGTAGACCAACACTTAATTTTCTTGGCTATTAGATTACGAATAGGTATGTATATATTTCATCTTAGTTATACATCCCTATAGATTTTAAAGGTCAGTACAGGTAGGTAAGTAGGTACCTATAGCAGTAATAATAACTCACCTCATTTTTTTTCTGTTGACTCAATTTGAAGGCATCCATTTATGTGTCATCCAAATTCCTTGTTTATCTGAAACAAGGTAAAATAAATGTTAACAATCTATGGGCCACTGACACTTAATACCTAAAACCAGGTAGGTGACCTACAGTACCTAGTACTGCCCCCTATTGAAAGAAGCTATTTTATTTCAAGGCATCCACTTTTATAGGTACTACCTACCTACATTCTGCACACATAAATAAATAATAAATAAATAAATATCCTTGGACATTTCACACAACGCCATCTAGTCCCAAGCTAAGCAACCTAATGCTTGTGTTATGGTAACGAGATGGCTGATAAACTACTTATATACATTTTTTTTTTGTAAATACATACATATTACCTATAGATAGAAAAACACCCAGACTCGAAACAAATACTTGTAGGTCGTACAAATATTTGTTCCGTGCGGGAATCGAACCCGCGACATGCTGCGCAGCAGTCAATCGCTCAACCACTGCGCCAACCGTGTCGTCATATCATACATATCTATTTAGTTCAAGTTTAGTATGTGCTAGGTCATTGTTGCGTACTCTTTGCACAACATTATCCACTGTTTATACACCTGTTTAGTTTATAAACAGTTTTCATAACAAGATAGGTAGGTACGTACCTACCACATACTCAGTATAAGTATTTATCGTTCTAGTTGAGCTGCCATAATGCAATAGCTTGTGAAAGATGCAGCGCTCCTGCAGACCATAAAGCGAAGACACCTCATCACCTGTTCATCGGCAGTCTCGAGCCGCACCGTAAAACCCGTCTGCTTCTAGTCTACGGCATTTACGACCCGACCGATACCCGGATAAAAATAACCATCTTGCAAACGCTATTATTACAAATGATACACACTTTACGACGCGAATATTTACATTTTTATTTCAAATGTTTATTGCCTGTTGTGCAACTTAATAGCGCACTTGAACTTCGCCAGGCTAGTGACACCGTTTGATCCAAATCGCGTTTTATTGTTTTACTCAATGGACGGACGAATTTTACGAGCGTGTCCGTAATCTGTGACGCGATGGTTATAACTCTGATGCGTACTACGATCTCGTGACTCATACAAATGTGCTAACTTTCAGTTTCTATGTATTAACATTGCACGAGACTGTTTTAAATTTTTAATTGAACTAGTCGGGTCTGATTGATCCAAGCGAGTAAACGCTGCGGTTGAATTAGTGCAGGAAATTAGATATGCCGTTTAAACGTCAGCGCTTTTCGATTAACCGACGCTCGAAACGAAAAACGCAATGAGCTCAACCAAATTTTATTGCTTAATCGCTGAAGATCTCATTCTACTTGGGTGTTGAGTAACTAGGTAGTATATCGAGTATATCGAGTAGAATGTGAAAGGATCACCGATTCGGAGCATCGTTTCCTTATGTGAGGGCCACCCTTATTTACCTATTTACACACAAATTCTTTAGATCGAAATACGAAAGGTCGATAAGATAGGATCCTTCTCGCCTCACTTATCTTTCTTTAATAACATTGTTCCCAGAGGTGCCCTCGGATAAATAGAAGAAAACGAAATAGTGTCAGGACTCGGGCGACCCGCAGTCGGAATTTGCATTACATTACCTATATTCATATTTCTTCGGAGGTAACCTTTTCTGGGGAAACAAATAATAGGTGGAGTGCATCTGGGGTCGCATTAAGGGACATCTTTTTATTCGCTTGGAGCTTTGGTAAATATTTTTGTTATTGCGTTATGTCTTCCCTCCGAGCGGGGACTGGTGTTTTTCGATCTTCGTCTTGTTCCCGATAGAATATTGTGTAAGTGGCCGTGCATTATTGATAGTGGAAGTTTGTCTTCGCTTTTGACATAGTGCTCTTTGTGGATTAGGAATTCCGGTTCAAGTATAAGCTAAGTAGGTATTTAGAAAGAGTAGGTATAAATATAACTTACCTATACCTAAAGTAAAACCCTTATTTACCGCCCAAATACAAATCAGTAATGTAATATTCTTTTAGGCAATTTCATCAAGATTAAAAGATCGCAAAGTAATAAAGGGAGAAAAAAACAAATAAGCGCGGAGTTAAGGCGCTTAACCAAAGTTAATTTACTTGCCAAAAGCCGTAGAGCCTTCTCACGGCTCAGAAATAACATCGGAAAAAAAGAATTACACGACAAATTTTTAATCAGCCACAACCGACTCTCTAAAAGCATAAAATGTAATATTAACACCATTTGTGCATTACATGTAACGCCAAAAACCTGTAAATGTTCGAATAAAATGTTCAATGTTATGGGACAGCGTGACACCGCCATACTTTCGAGTATTTTTGAATTTTCAAAACAGGAATGGTGAATAAAATTCGACGTTCATTAGGCGTTTTTTTTTTAGTTTGTTGTATCTTATATTTAAGCTGAGTAGGTATAATGTTATCTCGCAAGATGGGGCGTCGAGATTGCGCCCCGAGAGTGGCTTTAGTAGCGCTAGCAAAAACAAACAAATCAACGGATTATTTCCAAATCAATTTTATGGCATCGCTACTTATAAATTGGAGGATAATCGGTTCTTTGATATAATCTAGACAATCTATATTTACATAATGGAACCAATTTAGCAATCATAACTAATACTCTTATGAAAAACGAATTGCCACTTCTTTTGATTGAACCTCAATAAATAAGTGTGATAAAAAGTCTTTATCAAATTATATTAAACTCAGTCTGAGAGTCAGTCAGTCAGTTGCTTGATAATTTATTGGAAACACAGTAATGTTTAAAATCTATGAAAAAGGTCAGCCATTAATTATTGTCATTAGGTAAGTAAGTAGGTACAGCTTAAGTACCATATTCATCACAAATCGTTGCGCAATCTAAATAAGCAATGAAGTTTAAAATAAATATAAAAAAGACGTGTAGATAGAAGAAAGTGTTGCGTCCAAACTTTCAACAACTTATTAGTAGAAGTAATAGTTATGTACATTTAAAGTTAACGATAAAAACGGACAGTTCATTTGCATCCACTCATTAAGAAAACGCCTCTATCCACTCATCGAATAATTGGAATAAAACTACGTTTGCGTCCACCAACAGAATAGGTCTATCTTGATAGAAAAAAACTCAATTTAAATGTTTATAATCGCGGCAGTAACTTCGACATTTTGTTAGTTCGCCTGCCACGAATTGACGTTTTTACGAAATGTCAGATTTGGTAAATAAAACTAGTATCTAATGATTGGAGCCCACGCCCACAAACACGTTCACAGTTTAATCGGTGGATAAGATTATCCACATAGGGATGCATGTCGTGTTATTTTGTAATCTCAGGATTGGACATAGTGCACGCCTACGCGACATTTATTTACTCTGACAGCTTTTCTTGTCTCCTTGTCAGACACTTTGAAAAGTGACGGAAATTTTTATCTTATTTTTACTTTGGAATAATGTTGTGGCACTGTTATGTAAAGTAGGTAGGTAGGTATATTGAAAAGGGTGAACTTGTTTCTTGTAGGTAGATCGCCTTGGATTTTGTTAGCATATTATTATATCTTGATTACTAAACCTCCCAGGTCGTCGCGTTTAAGATGCTTTGTGTGGTTCGAACGTGATTCGCAATTTTATTTACATGTAGCTACATATAAGAGCTTCCTTGTACTTAATTATGAATTATAGGCACGATTGTTTTAACAAGTACTATTTAAAGGTGGTACTGTCAGTGTCAATAATATCGGGACGAACAGACTGTTCAAAATGATTTAAACAACTTTGAAAATGAAATATTAACTCAATGACACAAGGAATGTTTCAGAATGAAGACAGTACCTACCTACACGACAACTGTCATTCTGGCAAGAACTTTATCCAATTGAGATAAAGTATAATTTTCATAGTTATTGAGATCATTTTGAACAGTCTGTCCGTCCCGATATTTTTGACGCTGACTGTACTAAGTGCTTAGAAAAGGTTAGCGTTAGGTGGATAGGTACTACGGTGGCTAGCACTACAGTTTTACCCACGTGACTAGCATGTTGACCATCGGTAATAAGTACCTGCCATATTTTTAGCACAGGCCTATGCCCAGATTATTGCTGTTCAATGATCAGAATTTACAAGATGTCAATACAATAGAAGTTTTTAAACCCAATAAAACGTTAATCTTTAATATTTTCTAATTTAACAATTTTTTTATAGCTGGTATCAATCGGCATACATACTTAAGTATACTATGGGTCGCTTGATGTCAAGCTTTTGTCAATGACTTCGCAATTTTTAAGAGAAACACAAACTCACTTTTTTAATATAAAAAACCGGTCAAGAGCGAGGCGGACTCGCGCACCGAGGGTTTCGTACCATAATTTATATGTATTTTTTGTTGATGATTTCTGAACTATGCTAACTATATATAAAAACTATGCTATTTAGAGACACCGTTTTATTTTTCCTGTAATCTTTACATAAACTTCTATCACATAGAATAATTTGAGATTTTTCGCTTTGCAAACTTCGGAGAAAAGGGGGGGGGAACGGTTTTTTTTTACATTTTTCATCAAAAGTCGAAAATTGGGCGGCCTAAAAAAAATAAAAAAAATGTTTGAGAATGTGCAAACAGCGTTCTTTCATATGATACCCCACTTGCCCTAGTAGCCCCACTTTGAATTTTTAAGACCCCCTTTCAGTCCTTGTTGCAAAAAAAAAAAAAAATATTTCTTACTTATTTGCAAAATAGTTGGGTAACCGTCATTTAAAACTATTCCAAATTTCAAGTTGATAGCATTGGTAGTTCTTGAGATATCCAGCTGTGACAGACAGACAGACAGACAGACAGACAGTCAGACAGACAGACAGACTGAGTCACACCATAAGGGTTCCTTTTTTACCATTTTGGTACGGAACCCTAAAAAGGAATCTTAAACTATTTAATTTTCTTTTATTTTCTTTTTTGCAGTCTCTACTTTAAAACAGTGCAGGAAATGCAAGTGGGATCAGCATCGGTAGGTACTGCTACTGCGACATTCGCATGCCACACATCCCCTGCGGTAGGGTGCCCCGGGGTGAAAGCTTTTTCCAATTATTGTTACGATACCAAGGATATTCAGCTGAATAAATGGTTTGATTCATGTTGTGTTACTTATTCTTTGATGTTTTCTGCTGTTTTGTAAGATTTTTGAGGGGAAAAAAGTATGGTTGCCAAGTAACTTTAAGTAGGTACCAGTATAACAATTTCAACGTTAGAGAGCTTTCAGCTAATGTTTATAGAACATCCTGAGTCTATTTAATAAAACCTACAGGCGACAATCCGACAACTTTACAAGTTTCTTACAAACATTGTATTTTTTTACTTCGTCACATTGTCAGTTGAGTATATTAAATAGGGCCCTGATTGAAATAAGGAATGCAAAACAAGACTTTTTATTAAAACTTCAGTTTTATGTTTACCTACTGCTGCTGCAAATAATTCATGAACATTTCATGTCTTAATTTAAGCAACTAAGTCGGTGTGGCACTCATTTATTCTGCCAATAAATACCTGTTGCAGGAACACATAAATTGTAATAATGTACAAAACTTGACTTCAGAGAGAATATTTCCACCATTACTAAAGAGATATGCGTGCTAAATTATAAAGTTATCTTTACAAGGGACATTTAAGGAATTTATTTGAATATACGAGACAGATTTTCAAATATAACTGTATCCGTGATTCAACTTAACGGTCAAAATAAAGGAGAAACTTATGTATGAACGGATTTTCATTTATTCTTGTTGGTATACACTCCCGATACGATCTATCATCTACTAAATATGTAGAGTTGTAGACATAGGTATAAATATTACTTAGTCATGACAGTATTATTTCGCCGCTTTTTATAGGTAGGTATAATATCAACATTTTTGTCTCTAAATCTAGAATAATGGGTCTAGATGACATTAGTTCTTTGTAAATTTATTAGTCTGTCAAAGATTAAATTGTGGTTTCTAATAGTTATTTAAATCGTTTTTTAATCTGAATTTTGATTGTTATTTAGGTAGGAGAAGCCTGTATCGCATTATTATCAGAAATCATACCAAAATTATTTATTTCACAAACTCGACGAAGTTCGCAATGAGTACATACCTACGAGGCAGCTTTAAAGTCACACCAATCATGGAAAAATTACTGAAAACCGTCTAAGATGGTTAAAACACGTTAAAAGACGCAATGAAGATCATGTGGTACAAATTGCACTAAACCTGCCGGAACAAAAGAGAGGCAGAGGCCGCCCGCCATTGATCTGGTGGTTAAATATAAAAAGAGACCTCAGGAAAGCCCAATTGCCTGAACCGACAACCCAAGATAGAATCACTTGGCGCAGGAAAGTGAGGAGACCCGACCTCAAATGAAGGTATAAGGGACGGAAGAAGAAGAAGATACCAACATTATTTATTTACTTAGATGACATGGTTTTTCAAAACTAACCAACAAAAATATTTCAATTACAAAAATTTCTATTATGTACCGATAAGGCTACTAAAGCCAGCTTAAAAAAACTCTCACACTTAAAAACACAGAACCGACCAAACTTCGTCCAAATCCCAACTCATAAACGTCATAACTACACAAAGAACATCCACAGTCGGTTAAATAGCATCTTGTCATAAATAACTAACCCTCTAACGCTAACAAGATCCAATCCTGAAAGCCGAGCTTGTTAGAAACTGAAAACAAAGGGGCTTTCAGCATGAAAATAGAGTAACAAGCCACCTTGTTAATACCAGTTGTTTCTATATTAAAACTTAGAAGAACAGCTCTGTGTTGGCTATGGGCCAATTAGTTATGGGAATATGTGGCTACGGAAGCTTTGGAGTTGAACTTTGACCAATCAATTTGAGGGTTAGGTATACATATGAGAAAATTGTGTATTGGGTTTTTTGAAATAACAAACACAATTTTCTAATAATCCTTTTGAAAATAAAAGTAAGTACGTAGGTAACTACCTAGTTACCTACTTAGTTTTATTTTCAAAAGGACTTGTGTCACTTTTCAGCAGGTTAAAATGAACAGTTTTTTTTTTTGTTAGCCGTCACCATTACGTTTTGAATGTGAGTAGTTTTAAATTCTTGTCTGACTATACAAAAGCCATTCAGTATGTTCGAATTATTAAAAAAAAACTAAGTACCTATGTAGGTAGTGTAGTCTACAATTAGGCTCAATCGAAAAATTATAAAAATCGACTGTAATTCAATTGTAATTTTTCTGCAACTGATGTTTTCCAATAAAAAAATGACATCCTTCTAATTCGTCGTAATCAAATTTTGAAAATTTGTATAAAATAAAGAATAAAAATGATGACCAGTTACACAGACTAGTCAAAAATAGGTTGGAACCGCAGAGGTCACGCTGCACTACGTAAACAGTAAGTACCTAAATAATCCAATAGGGACAAGATAAGTATTTTGGTAAGTGGGAAGATAACTTTTTTATCAGTGACCCGGATTCTATTTTATTTTCACTACAATGATTTTATTGATTCAAGTGCTATTTTAAGTAACTTAATTTTCAGACAGCCAAACAATTAACATAATTTGTCAATAAATTATATTAGATATAAAAAAAATATCAACAATCAATAACGAAAATTAAATCAATCGAATTCTATCCCTTCATAAAATACAATGAAGTGATAGAATTCGATCGATTGAGGATACTCTTCTGACTTCCCGCTTTTTTTACTGAAATAACAAACAAACTAAAAATGACACATAGATTCAGACTTCTGCGGTCCGTAGTCGAAGTGGTTAAACCGATCGCCACAGATTTGTACTCGTGTGCAACTATCTAAACTAAAGATAATATTATTATATATATATATATATAACTATTTCATACACATCACATGAGCCTAACAACATTATTATGTAGGTATTTGTACACTAAACTCATAACCACTTCATTCTATAACCGTTTCTGAACCAGATTATGTGCATCTTAATTTTGTATGATGAAATTCGGTAGGTAGGTTCTACATTATTTCAATGTTGTTTTCAGAACTTTGTGGTGTAATTTACTAGCTGTAGGAATCGCTTCTTTGTAGTTATTAATCTCTGTTTTCAGGAAAAGTTGTTTTATACATAAGGCGTCAGCGCACACCAAGAGCAGAGCAGAGCATTTTCTGAGACTATTGAAAAATTAATCCACGTCCAAACTCATGCATGCTCGAGCATAGGTAGTCGAGCATCAAGTTTGCACGTGTATTTAATTTTGCATTGTATGGAATTGTCATAAGATTATTTTTGCAATAGTCTTAGAAAATGCTCTGCTCTGCTCTGCTCTTGGTGTGCGCTGACCCAAGGGCGTATAAAAAACTTTTTTTATACGTCCATGTTTAAAACCTAATACATAACCACAAGCTTTTTCGTCAACTTGTTGCGTCGTAGTACATATTGTTTATAGCATCTGAAACACTTTGAAATTGTTATTTTTCGTTGGTGTCTATATATTATGTAAATCATAATATCTCCGTTTCTATTTTTAACTTCACCTCTCCGGTAACAAGCTCTGTGACCTATTTAACAGCAAAAGTTACAACAAAATTAGGTTCAAACCAATTTGTGATTCCGAAAATACTATTTTTTTTTATTACGTGGCGGAAGTGAACGAATGGTATGATGTTCTTCCCTTTCCTACTGATATTCGTATTGGCAGTTATCCAATTTGGCACACTGCTTCGATCGAAACTACTCGGATGATACTTCGTTGCTCCTCGTGTATTTTAAGATATTTTGTAAAGTATTTGTTTACTATAAAAAAAGATGAAGGATGAAGATGCTATAAATATGATGCATCTGATAACACAGGTCTGTGACAACATATAAAATACAAACAATATGAAAACTTCAAAAAGGAGTACACCAATGTAGGTCACAGACCTTTTAGAGCAGCTTTTAAGTACTTAGATCGGCGTTGAGTTTAAAAAGTTAACTCGTTAACATTGAACTTAACCTACTCACCTTCGAATTGTAGGTATAATAAAACCAAATCTCAAATGGGTGCAGAATGTTAAAATGTATGACCATCGTACCACGAATACACAAACAGACTTACATAAGACCGGTATATAGACTGAATATAATTTAGTTAAAATTCTTCAAACGTAACGCTTATTAAAATTAGTTCAGTGGGACTTTGTGATGTGGTTTACGAACATTGGAACACATTTTGGCTTGAATTTATTGCGTACAATTTGGGTACGCCAATTAGTCAACTATAAATTAAAAGACAGGCCACGAGTGTAGTAAACAAGAACAACCATACATATTTCCGTTTATATAATGTTGTATATAAAATTGGCTCCCGACGTCTTCTTAGCATAATTTTCTATCCCTTTTTTATATCAAGTTTAATTATAATAGGTCTTTACATATGAAATTGCCGTTTTGTATGAAAAAATTTAAACGAATTTTTTTCATGTATTTTTTATTTGTATTAATCGAAGTAATCACCCATGCAATCAATGCATCTTTGCCAACGCAGTGGCAGTTTATTGATGCCCTTCTTAAAGAAATCAGCTGGTCGGGAGGCAACAAATTCTTCAAAGGCATTTTGTACTGCCTCTCGGGTATTGAATTTTTTTCCCGCCAAGAAGTTATCCAAATTCTGGAAAAAGTAGTAGTCTGTAGGCGCAAGGTCTGGTGAGTAGGGCGGATGACGGAGAGCTTCCAACCCCAGTTCTTGCAACTTGGAGACCGTCTGCTGTGCAGTATGAGGTCGCGCGTTGTCGTGCAGGAGCAGCGGAGACCAGCGATTGACCAATGCTGGTTGGAGATGTGCCAGCTTCTCCATCATTGTGTTCAGTTCTTCACAGTACACATCTGCAGTAATGCTCACCCCGTTTGGTAAGAAGCTGTGATGAATCACACCGGCGCTAGACCACCAAACAGTGACCATCACTTTTCTAGGGGTAAGTTTTCGTTTAGGGCATTGTTTAGGTGCTGAACCAGGATCCAACCAACTTGCTGAGCGCTTGCGGTTATCAAACAGAATCCATTTTTCATCGCAGGTAACAATGCGGTTCAAAATTCCTTCATTTGTGTGTCTGTTGAGCAGTGCAAGGCACGTCTCGACGCGTACTTCGCGCTGGCGATCATTGAGTTCGTGGGGCACCCATTTGTCAAGCTTTTTTACCTTGCCAATTTGACGCAAATGGACCAATATTGTTTTGACGCTAACGTCGATAGCTGCTGCTAATTCAGCCGTAGATTGTGTATCATTAGCTTCCACAATCGCCTTTAATTCGTAATTGTCGACCAAATTCTTCGGATGACCGCGAGGTTCATTTTTCAGGTCGAAATTTCCAGAACGGAAGCGAGCAAACCAATAACAGGTGGTGCGTTGGTTTGTAGTGTTAGCTCCGTAAACGTCGTTGATGTTGCGTGCCGCTTGTGCCGCGTTGCTGCCACGACGCTACTCATATTCCATAATTACTCGAATTTTTAACGTATCCATGATGACGAAAAAGATTGAAATGCGATGAAAATGTAACACTAATCAATAAACAAATGACTACTTTTGGAAAATAAAGTCCATGTTTTTAAAATAAAATTAATTTGAAATTAGAATTCTTAGCCAAACAAAAATTATTTTGATTTTAAATGGCCAGTACTGCAGAACGGCAATTTCATAGGTAAAGACCTAATAAATGTGTTTTAAGTAGGGTTGCTAAGTGGTGCCAGTCTCCTCCGATTTTATTTTGATATTGCTGTATATTAACTCAATCCCGGTCTATTAAAAAAATTGTAGGTATAATGCCGGGATAGAGATTAAAATGAATATAAGTGTGTAGGTAAGTACCTAAGATAAGAAAGGTAGATAAGTGAATTTTATAGGTCAATGCACAGAATATAGAAAGTACCTATTTGCTTTTATGAGGTTACTATACTAAGGTCTTGAAATTATTTTTAAATACAATTTTAAGTTTTTAAACTGTCATGGTCACTAACATTATTATTAACACGAACGGGATATTTATCGTGTTTACTATTATTATATTCGAGTTTCAGATATTTCGGCACTGTTGCAAGCTCCATCCGTGATCATACCCACTAACCATTCGTGATTTATCCGTGATCATGGTGCTTGCAACAGTGCCGAAATATCGGAAACTCGAGTAAACATGGTAAATATCCCGTTTGTGTTACTAATAATATTTACCTGTATTCATTATTTACCTGTAATAATGACGTATTTCAAAAATTGGTCAATAACTAAAAAAAAATTGGAGAATGCCATATTGAATTTCTAAAACTTCCAAGTCGTTTGTCATAGTTTTGTGGTTTTGACACTGAAACTAATTCTTTGTTACACCTCCGAAATCGATCCACCCAACTTCACCCAAATATTAATAGTTCATTATTATCTTTTTTTGCTGAATCCTGTTCAATGTTATTTAGTTACCTAACTTACTTATATTTAATATAAAATAAAGTTTGCTTCATTTTTAAATCGATTCCACCACCTGCAGTCAATGTGCAGTCAATGCCTGTCATAAATTAGTGATTTTAATTTTTCGATAAGGTAATGTAAGTACCTACCTATCCACCCGCCTACCTGCACCTACATAAGTAGGTAGGTATAAACTTAGGTAAAATGCAAACAAAACCATATCTTATCTAAATAAACCTACCTACACTAAAAATCCCATAACAATTCATTTTGCGACGAAAACAAATATTTGAGGTCCTACCACAAATCGTAATCAGCTAAATTGTAATTACAAGAGCGACACTAAAATCATATTTATGTAGGTAGCTCTCAAGCCCCTATTGCGTATCACAACTTGGGCAGGTACTCGATCCGTGCATCGACTTCGTATAAACGACAAATTAAGCCCGGTTCTCACCGAAATAAGGAAAATGTCGAGCTCTCATGGACATGAGGGTAATCCTAATTTGTTCGGGAATCGATACCTAAAGGTTTAGTTACACAGTCGGCAACTTGGGTAGCGCTCAGTTAAATAACTATTGTTTTGACCCTATATGGTTATATGGATACACTGAATTTCCTTAAGTAATTGGCAGATCTCCAATTGTTTCTGAATTCTTGTTACGTAGTTAGGTTTTAAAAAGGTAAATGAGTTCAAATACTGCCCGATAAATGGCAATAGGGTCTCTATTACATGGGACCTAATATCGTCATTCACGAACAGTGTACGATCCTATGAAACCCTCGGGTGTCACATTCGTGACGTCACGGTTATGGCAGGTTGCTTACCCTTCGACAACCCTATAAGTCCTGGTATTTTGGTTGTTACGAAAACTTTCAGAGCTGAATTGTAGCGAGAATTACCTATTTATGTATTTCCTTTTCGTATAAACTTACACGAATACGTATTTAACTACGTAGTTCATTAATAAAGCCTACAAGTTTTTTTAATTGTTCAAAGAACAGTTACCTACGTTTGATTAGATCCATTTCTTTACACGATTGAAAATATGAAAAGTTTTCAACTGATATTTTTCTTCCGTCCGTAAAATACTTAAAATGAACGCGGAAATTCAAAAGGAAATGGATAGAAGATTCCTCTGCAAATAACAGAAGACTAGAAGAGGGACGAAGCGCATTTATTTTCTCAAGAGAAATGAGCAAAACTTCTAAGTGTGATTGAGCCCCAACAATTACACTGAAACTCTTAATTAGGCTTAGTACAACCATGAATTGAAATTGGAGAAAATTCCTTTAAATAATTACGCAAATAGAATTGTATTGGGAAATGACAAAGAACGCGTGTAGTGCGTACGGAATTAAAATACCTACTTAAGTAATTAGGCCACAACTTTGCTTGCATACAACTTAATTCATTAGACTGTTTACTTAGATAGGTACTATCGGCACAACTTAGCATGCTCATATTAGAAAACATTTCTGCGGAAGCGCAACTAGTGACAGACCCCTTCCTGGTTTCACCCAATAGAGAATATGCATTTGTGTGAGTAGAGGGTGTGTAAAAAATAACAAACATTAGCAACAAATCAAATCAAAAACAAATGTTCATTCTACTGGACAAAACGCATGCATCGGGCGATCGAGTCGTGAGCCGTGCGATTATCGCCTTAAAGGTGAGCTTGCGGAAGTATGGCCAATACATAATTAGCAATTAATAGTGTTGGTAGATACTTTGATCAATTTATTAGAAGCACTTGATACCGATAAACTTTCCTATCAGCAGAGTTGCAGGTCACGATTAAACGACTTCATTTATATAATTTATACCTAACAGTTCACACTTAGGCCAGTAATAAACTGTCGACTTTATTGGTAAATAATATACCAATAAGCCTATAAATGAGGTGTATAAATACGCAACATACATATACCATTAGTTAGAACGGGCTAAAGTAGGTTCATTAAATACCTAGACGCATTCATAAATTCTATTCTAATTTGGATAGTTCTGGTTTAATTTTATGATATTGATACTCGTAATTTAGTAAATAATAGGACAGCAAAAAGGCATCTACGTTAATAAGATAAGTTGATTAAATAAATAATCACCTATCTATTTTTAACCGACTTCTAAAAAAGGAGGAGGTTCTCAATTCGGATGTTTGTATTTTTTTTTTTTTATGTTTGTTCGCGCATAACTCCGTCGCTTGCCAACCGATTTGAAAAATTATTTTTTTGTTGGAAAGGGTATACTTTCCAAATGGTCCCATTTCCAAATGATCAAAATCCAGTTCTGATGATGGGATCCTGGAGAAATCGAATGAACTCTTCAAATATTATAGGCACACCTATAGCGATTTGGATATTTTTTATAGTAACTCATGCATTTGCTCTCGGAAAACACCATTTGGTGAAGTGGAACTGATGATGAAGACCAGAGATGGCCATCGGAACTACTCAATTTATAAGTATTTCACGGGTTGCGATTCGATTACTTTAATATGGTTGCTAAGTAATTTATGCTCGTCAAAATGCATAATGGTGATGATGACTTCACCATGGAGCTCCAGTTCTCCTGGTTCTTACTAGGAGAACTCCTCAACAATTAACGTCAATGCATCGGGAAAAGCAATATTTTGTAAAAAAGTGTGGAGCAGTTGCCATTGGGGTATTGTAACTTACATAAATTACAAACTGACCCACTAAAAAGTGAAAAATAAAAACTTTTTACAAAAAAAAAACAACCGACTTCCAAAAAAACACTACAAAGTGAAAAATAACTTTAATTTTGGAAGTTGGTGGCCGGTTGTTTTTTTTTTTGTAAAAAGTTTTTATATTTGAATGCATTATCTAGTAGATACCTATTTCCTAAACCTACGTAAAAATTGTGTTATAGGTAGGTAGGTACTACATAGAAATCGAGATCACAGTCGCAACCCGCCAACTCACAAGCACAACCATATAAATGTATCCTAGAAATCGACAGCGAACGCGTATGTCAGTGAAATGTGTAATTTATACGACAGTCGATTGTGCCCCGGTTCCGAACACCAACCTTGAATCTCACAGCCACAAACAAATACACGACAACACGAGCAAATAACATTGATTCTCACTAGATTCCTAAAATGTCTTCCTCAACATAATTTTCGTGTTAACATTCCGAAAATTCTTGTTTATTTCGATTCTTATCCTTTGCAGCGAAAGAATACCGAATATTGCTAAATAAGTCATCGGATATTAGATCCATTTTTGTTTTTTACTAGGAATCGCTTGTTGTATTATATTGTTACATTTACCTCTGAATCCGATTGTCCGTCATGCTTCGAAGTCGTGACTTCGTATTGAAATTCACTATATTTACGACTGGCTGCGTCTGTTTAACTTACCTTACGTATCTTCTACGATAATGTCTCAGGGACACATTTGGTTATTTGAAAACTTTTTACGTCATCAAAAAACTTCACGATGGTCCACTTTTTGCACTGTAACACACCAGTAATATTCTGAGAATGACTGACAATATTCTATAACATGCAACTACGAAAAAATTTAACATTCATCAGAACAAAAGTTGCGTAACAAACCATTGTTTCTACAATCAAAAAACACCTTACCCCGTCCTTTGGATGGCCATTGTTCTATTTTTATAAAGAAACTGAAAGTGCATTGTCCGTTTTTGTTGGTGTTTTAGTGGGTTCCATAAAAATTTGGAGCATAAACATAAAAGTCAAACTCTTCCGCGTTGCAACAACAATGCGTTACTGGTAAGGTACACATCAGTTCAAAATTACAGGTGATATAGTGAAGGTGGTCGTTCCTTATTGTGATAATGTGCGTCTTTGTCTAAGAAAGCCTTTTTAATTGCTTTCTTTTATATGATCATTGATTTATTGCTGTGGTCAGTGAGAGTGGTACAGTACGAGGTGAGGCACAACCTTCAAATTATTATTTCTTTTCATCATTAAGTATTTTCTTTGGTGCTATCCTTTAACAATCTTCTAAACGCCAGTCGTCAAATGTTGTAGATGATTAATGTCTTATTTTATAGTCAATAACTTGAAGCAATGTACGCACCACGTCATCATCAAATGCCTATTGGCGTAGGTTCAAAGAAACAATGACATACTTATAACCGTAGCAACAATTGTCTTCTCAATTGCAATTGTGATTTGCAGATGTGCTCTATTTAACCGTGATTGTCTGTAGCAAACAAAACATTGTTCTGATCGTTTTTCAAATACGTCATTCCTCTTGAAAGAAGCACACAATGTGTACTAACAATTTGCCTGAAAACAAAACTGAAAATGCTGAACAGAATTTTCATGATTGTATCAGGAATTTCCATGTTTTTATCATGATTATTTTGGTATAGGAGCTCAGAATCACCCAAAATCCCGATAAAAATACATACCAATAACAGAAAACGGTTCGATTGTGCGAAAAACTGAACAAGCGATAAGTCGCGAACGTGCCGTGATCGTACCGCCAGAGACAATCGCCGTAACGACCCGTAATTTCATATCGACGTGCACAATTTACCGTGGCATTATGGCCCAATGTTTGTGCCATACTAAAGCACACACATTTGCCTCGTATTTGCCCTGTCTGTAGCACAATATTTGTGGAACGTGCTAACCGTTGTGTCAAACATCACATATGTAGGCGTGACACGTAGCGACAAACATTTTCAGTTATTACACATGTTCTACTGTTATTATCTCGTTGGCTTTTCTTTTTTGGTGCAATAAAGCGTTGATTACACCAAGACGGCGGCAATTGGTCACGAAATAGGACTGTGGGGGTGCCGATAAGGCAATTGACGTAGTTACTTACAGCGGGCAAATACAACGCAAGTTAGGAATGTTTTAATGATAGCCATGTTTATTACACCACGCTATAAACACAAAGATATACATATCATACCGTATTCAAAATACCACTAAATCGATCCGAGTTAATTTTATTTTATGGTTAAATAATGAGAAGTCGTAAAATGGAAATATAAGGTATGTACCTGGCTACATCAAATAGATATGTGAGCATTCAAGATTTCCTGTATTTGGAAAGAAATATCTACCTACGTTACATGACAAAAATTGTTTCCCTTCTGGCCTAAAATGTTGAATTTGCAAAATGTTGAATTCGCAAAATGTTGAATTCGCATAATGTTGAATCCCAAAATGTTGAATTTGCAAATCTACGCTGAAATAAAAAAAATAAACAAGAAAAAATTTACGCAATCCTTTATTAACTCGTACCTTTTTTGTTATTTGCAAACTTACAAATTCAGGTTAGTTCCAAAGAGTTTTATTACAAAAGAAGTTTATATTATGAAATTTGTTTAATCCTCGTTCCGTGAAATGGCCACATTACCAAATCAGTTGAAGCAGAAAAGAAGTTTCGCGAAGAGGGAACTTCGACGCGGGTCCGTATGCAAATGGACTCTCTCAAAATTGGACGGGGATTCAAAGTTTTACCTACCGAATTTGCTGATCTGTGTACTGAAACACAAAATGCTACAACGACTACTGAAACTTCAAACAACTGCGGTTCTTAATGCCACAGAATTTAAGCCGATTCTTCCTTGAAGGTTGTTACATGTTGAGTCATTTTTTCTCAATAAAAGTCTTGTAAAATATGACAGTATTTGCGGGTTTGACATGCACGGCAGCGTTCGAGTATTCACGATCCAACCACCGATCTTAGGTAGGATTTGTGATAATATGCGAATTGGATATGAAGTCAAGATTACGTATTCCCGTTTCCCCGGAACAGTTTCGACGTTAAGTATTGAAGTTTTGATAAGGCAGTTAAGTCCCCGAACGTGACTAATCCAGATATGAGACGAACTTTATAAACAATCTAATTTCACAGATCCGGCCAAGGCAGCTGCCTTGTAAAAGTCGAGGTCGTTCGTCAGACAGAATTAGATCATCTGATCTTTTGGAACTGAATTTATTTTAATAGAACCTCAAATAATAATATTAAAACTAATATCAACAAGTTGAACTTATTAAAAACTTTGTTTCAAAATAATCCCAGATAAAATAAGCAACGTGCACGAAAAACTCAAAATTTTACACGTTCCTAAATTCTGAATAATTTACCTACTCCATTCCTGGCTTTGTGATAACGTAGCGTGCATTGATATTCTGTAGAACTGCTAAAATTAAACTAAACTAAATTCAATACTGTTAGACCTTAGAATTGTAATACTAAACAAGGCAAATAGTGGATAGACTCGCATGTAAGCGGTCCGCTTCCAAGCCTCTCAACCATAAAATGTATGATAGATGTTGACATTGACAAGCCCTCGCGTGTTGCCAGTACCGTTCCGTCCCTACTCCCAAGGGCTAAGCCGGGCCGCCAGACGACCAACCATACCAGACCTTTCACCCCTCGCGCAGGCCTTTGACCTACAGATCTCGAAAAGGCAAAAAGGGCAGCTCACGAGGTCTCTCTAATTTGGACGATTGTATCAGACTATCGAATTGGGGTTCGGTGCACTCCACACCATATTTAAAAATCGAATGCCGCTGGAACATGATTTAAAAATGGCCGACGGGTTTTGAACTTTTTTGTAATATTTTGAATAGCTGTGATTTCACGGCCCCACATCATCTCATGTTTCAATTTGGTTTTAATTTCTTCAAATCGGAAATGAAGAGTGGAATTTAAGAGCCATTATGAATCGGTCCTTTTAAAATCTACTCTCCATATTCTAATAACTTTATAATATCCTCTGTAAATAAATTGGACTTATTAGGAAGGAAATCGAAACGCATCAGATAATCTTGAATTTAAATGCATTGCGAAATTGAAATTCCGTTAAAAACCTCTCAGCGTGAAACGAAAATGATCAGATAGCATCTTACAAGCTTATTTCAGGGCCACCTGCCTGACACATGGACATACGAACGTTTACTTTATGTAAGGTTTAGTCTGTGGATCGCGAATAAATTCACAGTTTTTATATTACATATCGAATTAACGCATCGACATACGTGTCGTAAACACACGAAAGCAACGACATCGTCTTATTTTCTCGGATAAATAAGGTTATATAATACACGTTACAAACGATTTAAATTAAAATATATGACTGTGAACGTCTCTTGTTGTATAATCGCAATAAACATATTTTTATCGAGTGAACTTATTTATGTAGGATAAAGTAATTAAGTTACAAAGATCCTGTGATAAAAAATACCTATTAATGAGTATTAAACTGATTAATAATGACAAACAAGGACTTTATGACTTGCTTAATTTATTAACTAGTGTAGGTAAATAACACCCAAGAATCAGTCAAGGAAAACTTCTCGATGTTTCATGAAGACCAATGATAAATACCTACCTATTCAATAAAATGCAAGGTTGATTCAACCCAAATATAATGTAGGTATAGGTAGTGTTATGTTAGTTACTTCCTATTCCTGTTTGGGGATCGTAAACCCAACTTATAATGTGGACAAGAGGCTGGATAACGCGAGAAAGCATAGGAATCGATTTTCTGTGCACACATACTGATGTTATGTGCCAAGTTACATTGTATGAATCGAGTAACACAAGAATTGAGTGAGATAAGCGCGAAATATGAGAAGATCTTTTCTTAGCTCGTTTAGAACCTTTGAATATTCAAATGTTTTGAAGGTAAAAGGTGATTCTTATGAATGAGCTTCTACAGCATTAATTATATACAAAGAGAAGATTTTACATTACATCTCAGAAAATACTTACCTATGCTCTAAGTAAGACAGTTAAGTAAGTTATTATTTTAAAGAACAAACAACGCACTATCTTTTCGCCATCTTTGCTTTGCCTGAAAGCTTTTCTATTGGGTATAATTCGATAATGAAGTGACAAAATAAACATAATTTAAATCTACATCAAATAAATAATAAAAATAAATCAAATAAGTAATAAACTTATGTAAATACACTATCTACACGCCACTTTACAACTTATTAAAGGGCGTTTCTCTCATTTCTCCTTTGAAATATGAATTTAATCTTTAATTTAGAAAGCTACTTTCAACGCCGATGTTTTCCCAGACATTTTTAGATACATACCAAAATTCATTAACTGGGGATTGATTTAATCTCGTCCGAAAGCCAAGTGGAGTCTCAAGAGGCCCAAATTAATTTTAAGAACAGAACAACATTCTACCATAAACCGCTGTAAAATTTGCGGTCCTGAAAATGCTGATTAAGGAATTTTCAGCTTTAGACTTTGGAGATAAGAGACGATGTTGAGTTTCTGGAGTGGAATGATAAGTTTGTATAGGTGCCAAGATCGAGTATCCTACTGTGGGCAGGCAACAGATGCCCCGAACGGGTCTGTGAGCGTTATCAAAACGTTACGATGCTGAAATAATTGTTGACTAATTATTTTGTTAATACACCCAGTAATTGACGCTCGGATACGTTAACTGCCTTTCGGGACTCCAATCTAATTTGTTCTGTAGCTGTTTGTTAAATTAACTCATTCTGTTAGGAGTACCTACGCCTGTAAATAATAGCATTTATAGATATTAACAACAATAATTCAATTTGGTTTGTTGTTTTATGTTTAAAGTTTGCTTTGAAACAATTGACGTTCTTGCATTCCTTTCTTGGTCTTAAAACATAAAATATTCATCTCTATAGTAAACACTTTCTTAATCTAGATCAGATAATAACTGGCTACTAAAATACAATTTTTACCTTCATACATTTAAAAAGTACCAACATAAAAGTTCACAGTACAAAAACTACAGAAAAAACAGAGCGGAGATACTTAACAACCGTCAGAACGAATAACAGAAATTCCAACAAAAGGTTATCTCACTAAAGTGTTGGTCCCTCAAATGCTAAGCGCGTAGTTTGGACAATTTCCTCTAAAGTTCAACGCTTTGACCGACGTTTTCCGTACTTTACTTGGGTAGGTATCTAACAACGCGGGCCCCTTCCCTGTTGCGGAATAAAGCCGTTCTATACGGAATAGACGGAAGGACGTAAAGCTATAAGCTCTAGCTTCTATGAAAACTTCAAAACGGTACAAACTTTTCATTTCAGAGTATATTTTCCAGTTTTGAAAATATTTACCTAGATAGGTACTTCACATTGCTCGAACCCACGTAGTATGTAAGTAACTGACGCAGGTTAAAATATGTGTAAATATATGTAGTAAATATTTAATCAGTCACATGGATATTTCGAATTTTATAAGTATAGGTATTTAACATTAAACTATCTTATCTTTTTGAGTGACTGGGGAAGCCTTCAAGAGTTTTTATGTACTTAAGATATGGTTAAGTTGATAGTGTCCATTAGTACCTATATTTATGATAATAATGCTAATACGGCAACTTGAAATTCATGGCATACGAAAAGATTCACTTACAAACCGGACCCGCAATCACAATTTTTACATAGGAATCACAATAATGGTTAATCAGATGTTTCGAAATATTAAAGACTAGCTTTTGCCCGCGGCTTCGCCCGCGTGGATGTCGGAAAATATTCCACGGGAACATACTACCGGGAATTCCTTCCTTATTCCTTGTCTACATTATAAAGGAAACCTCTGGGTAAAATTCCAGCTTTCTAGGTCCAAGGGTTTGGGCTGGGCGTTGATGAGTCAGTCAGTCAGAGGACTTCTCTTTTTATTTATATAGATATACCTACTTAAATAATAAAAAACCGGTCAAGAGCGAGTCGGACTCGCGCACCGAGGGTTCCGTTCCGATTTCTGAAAAAGTGTGCTATTTAGAGAGATCATTTTATTTTTCCTGTAATCTTTACATAAACTTCTATCACATAGAATAATTTCAGATTTTTCTCATTGCAAACTTCGGAGATAAGGGGGGGGAACGGTATTTTTTTTTTACATTTTTCATCAAAAGTCGAAAACTAGACGCCCTAAAAAAAAGAAAAAAAAAATTTTGAGAATGTGCAAACAGCGCTCTTTCATATCATACCCCACATGCTCTAGTAGCCCCACTTTGAATTTTTAAGACCCCCTTTCGGTCCCTGTTGCAAAAAAAATATAAATACTTTTATTACTTTCTTGTTTGCAAAATAGTTGGGTAAACGTCATCTAAAACTGTTCCAAATTTCAAGTTGATAGCATTAGTAGTTCTTGAGATATCCAGTTGTGACAGACAGACAGACAGACTGAGTCACACCATAAGGGTTCCTTTTTTACCATTTTGGTACGCAACCCTAAAAAGACAGAATAAATCCTACTTCTTCAAGCTCCTAGGCTCCACGTTCGCTCTTTTCACAAAATAGCAACCCTCTCATGCCTTGTTCCTCTCAAAACAAACTGGAAAGCTACTCAGACTTGTTTAGCGGTTCCGCCGTCGGGTTGAAATTCGTAAGGGTTCCGATGCTGACGCAGCCGCCCGTGCCGTCTGGACGCACTTAATACCCGCCACATTCTGTGTGGATGGGGCTTTACGTCCGGGTTAATATATACTTTATAAGGACTGTTGTTTAAGTTCCAGACAAATGTTTAACTTTTTAGGTACGAGGAGAACAATTTGCAGAATTTCCTTGTTTTGTGTTCATTTGTTTGAGTGCAATTCTTGTAAATATTTTGCAAACTCTACATTTAATCAACCTGAGTTATTTGCTCAACTTTTGCCAGCAATATCTAGAAATATAAGTAAGTACAAATGTCCAAATCGATTATAAGTTTTGTTTATCAATGATAGGTTTTTTCCAACTGGTTCTGTTAAAAACGCTGAAAACAGTTGTTTCAAAAAATGCTCCCATACTGGCGAAGATTCGATGTTCATTTTAATCAAAGGAATCAGGCATTTTGTGGTTTAAAAAGTTTACTAATCTTGACATTAGTTGAATTTAAAATTGCTTAATCATGAGACCTCAGCATTTTTCAAAAATACATTAGTATTTTCGAGTTCCCACCTCACTTTTTGTAGGGAATTATGTAATCTCTTTTAAAATTCTAATTTTAAGTTACTTAAATGAGGCATCCTACGATTAACTCGAATATATTAGCCACTATTTTTGAGTTACGGGTCTTCGGAATTAAAACGTCAATAACTTGCACCTATCTATGAATATATGTGGGTAGGTATAGACAGGTTCTCTCACTGCCGTATAAAAAAAACACATTCGTTTCTCGTTTTTCTATGGAGGCTCTTAATCTGTTATGTTTATTATATACGCAATTATCTTTACAATAATTTATGGGCTAATCGTTACGGAACATTCTTGTAGATGAAAAATCGTTGTATCGATTTTAGCGATGCGGCTAGAGATTAAAACATTTGTTTGATGTTTTAATTTGAGTTTTTTTGATATATTGCTATTTCTGCTCGGTTTTATTTTAACATTATGCCTTGTAACCCAACGGAAAACAATACTTAGAATATTTCTGTAGTACATCAATCAATCAATCAATCAATCAATCAACTCAGCCTATCGCCGCCCACTGCGGGTCATACGTCTCTCCCAGTCTGCGCCACAACACACTGTGCTCCGCCTTCCACATCCAGTCTGTCCCAGCCACCTTCTTAAGGTCGTCGGTAAATCTAGCTGGGGGGCGGGCGTCCCACACTACGCTTGCCGATACGTGGTCTCCACTGCAGGTCTCGTCTGCTCCACCAGCCATCGGTGTTTCGACAAACATGGCCAGCCCACTACCACTTCAGTGTAGTAGTATTCTATTTCAGCGCGGTAGCCAAGATTAAAATAGTTTCTTTGCATGAATCAAAACTTTGTTTACCTACCTTCTGTTAGAACTGCATAAAAACCACGTCATCAATACCTACTTAGTTACTTATATACAAGACATTTATATAGGTACCAATAAAATATTATTAATTTGACCGCATGTAAGCTGAAAATTATTTATGGAAGGTTATCCACCCACACAGCGGGTGTCAAAGAAATCGGAATTTACGCGAAATATTATATTCCTGTACCTACTTAAATACATAAAGTAAAGAGTTGATGGTTCCCACGTAATTCGAGATACAAGACAAGATCAAGAAAAGGCTGTATGCAAATAATGTTACATTTAAATTGGGCATTATGTGGTGGTTAAATGTTCTGTGTTAAGTTTTTAATTTCCAGGAACTGCATTTGGTATTGCTGTATGACTGTGTGAACAAGTACATAATTATATAAACCGCAATGACTTTAGCCTACATGAGAAGACTGTTCGCGATTATTGTTCAAAAATTGCATACGAATAAATAAGTCTACGAAAAGCGTAGCAATGTATTTGACAAGTCATCGCAATGTCGTAGCTGTTGCTACGTGCTACGAAATACTTTTATAATGGGAAGATTATGTCTTAAGAAAGGTTTGCGAAAGACTAGGTATAGGTATTGAGTTAATTTCAATTAAGGTTATCTCTAAAGTTGTATCAAGTAGATAATACCTATAGATAGGTAGGTACACATAGATAAATACCAAACATAGACGAACCAATTTAGATTGGTAACTTCATTTGAATAACTAGGTACATTTCGGTATCTATAGATACGTATCTAAAGGTCGGTAGGTAAAGAAAGGGCGGAGCACCGATTTAAGGTAATCAATAACGTAATTAATGCTCCATCAGCGTTGAATATATTCTTGAGATTAAAACATTCTCAAATTAGTTAAATATTTATGCAAATTTTAATTAAAACATCATCGATTTACATGTTGATTGCTCGACAACCCACCGTCAGACGAGTATTACATTATAATTACAAGTAAGAATAATAATTTCTTCAATACATGTAGTTATTATAATATAAGTAAAGATAACAAATTATTTTGCATACTCGTTCGAGCTCACTAATTAAGAATCTTTATTAAAATAGTGTAGTACTAGACAGGTCCTTGGATATGAAATTGGATCATAATTACAATTTATGGTAGAACGTAAAATATTATCATCTGCCTGAGTATCCTCCCTCGGATTAACATAAGTCAAGGTGCTGACATTTATGTACTATCGAGGAAACTTACATCTATACACCGTAAGGACTATTCTTGCTTGCAGCGTTCGGCCGCTATAGTAACGCTTGCTAACAGATGTGGTCATCTTTTGCACGGGATTTTGTTTTCAAATTGGTCACATGTAAGTTTCCTCGATAGTACCTACATCTACAGCTCTATACCTTCTCAAGTTACTAGATATACATGGTGTAAGTGTAAACAGTGGCAATTTTTTATGAAGTCATTGTACTCATCATTAGGTATGAACAACTTTTACTATGGGACCAAACAGGAAATGGTAAAAAAAATCATATGGTCAGTATATTTATATTCCCATAATACGTCAAAATGTGGGGAACAGCTGATTTCTTTTCGCGATTTCAGGCTTGGTCCTATAGTAAAAGTTGTTCATAATGATGAGTACAATGATCCCTTAAAATATTGCCACTGTTTACACTTACACCCTGTATTTACGTTTATTGATGACATAGTTTAGACACTTAAAATAATTAATTATTGTGATATTGTTTACTCAAGCTTCATTTCCATCTTAGTATCGAAATCATGTCGGCATCGTTTTCTGTCTCAGCTGGATTACCGATTCTTGCTATAAATATCCATCCAATCTTTTTTTCCATCGCGATTTATCATGACATTTTGATATATTGTCGGCGGCAGCGTCGTCACAAATGATATGATTTGAATGTATGGGGCCGGGTTCCCGGTTTACCTTACATTTGCATCCCATTTCCCGCGCCAGTGTTGCCTCCAATTTTCTTAATTCCCAAGAACAAAGGACAAAATAAATTAAACAAACTAAATGCAAACAGATCACGTCCCTTACTAAATGCATTTCAAAAACGATAACGTAAATCGAACGTCGAACGTCTCCGGTACCATCAAACTGTCGTCTCGTTTGGAGCACTCGTTTCTAGAATCGATATCATTTTCGAATATCGAATCGAGATTTAGTAAATTTGGAAATTCGCATGCAGATCTTTAGCTTGGTGCAGCGTAGGACCTGTGGTAGGTAATCAAGAAATACTGTGTACGCTTGGCTAAGGGAGATTTACCCTACTTCGCCCCTCATCGGGGGAGAAAGGGGACGTCGGCGCGATGTTTGTTTGTTTCAGAATGCCTCGGGAAGCGAAACTTGTGTGAGAAGGTTAATTTGGTGGGTAGATAAGTCGGTAGGTAGATATTGTTTTTATGTAGCTTAGTTAAGGAAGTTTGTCCCCTTCCTTCGTTATGTTTTCGTTCATTTTTTATATCGCGTTTTGCGTAAACTTTAACATTATGCAGGTACCCACTTTTAGTTTTGTTTTCGCGTTTTTGTTTACAGATTCTTATAAACAAAATGCGCAAAGATAAGGTGCTTATGGTAGTATATAAGCACCTTCTCTTTGTGCATTTTGTTTAACTTTTCCCGATTTTCGTAAAAAATTTGGTATCTTTTTGTTACTTCTGAGTATTGTACTTGAGTTTCACCACTCACTATCTATTTAGTTACACACACCATAAGTTAAGAATTATTTACCAACAGAAACGCCTCAATACATAACAGGTAAGTGTACATAAAGAGAAAAGTGTACATTTGAAGATAACTTCACGTTCAAACAGTACAACATTGACGCTTTTTAGTTTCCAAAAGATAATGCTTTAAGTAAAGTAAAGTTTTCGTTGGAAAAAGCTTAAGTTATAACTTAAAACGAGCACTTGATGCGTGTCGGGGCCCCATTAGTTTGTATCAATGGAAGCTTTTTTTATTTTATCGGTAAACTAGCTCCTTCTTTGGTGTTGCCTGTAAATGGACGCGACTTGTACAGTAATAAATACCTACCTACCAATTTTGTGATCTATGAAAAACTTTCAAATATTTTCCGATTTCACGAAACGAAATATTTTGGCTTTGAGATTTGAGACAAAATATTCATAAACCATCCTGGGGTCGCTGCATTTCATTAATTCATTCATTCAATTTGTTCTTTAATTTGACCAGTCAATGTGGTGTTTGGGGAGGCGTATATATCCAGCAGTCTCATGAACTTTAATTTAATCTTGGACAATCGAAATCCACCAAAAAGCATCCCATCTAAAAACATCCGTATTAGTCCAACAGTTTTAGAGACATAAACACACATACCGACATACATTTAATCGAGTTTATATATAGGTATAGATAACATTGTGAGAGAAGGTTGAATCGCTGGCGCCGGTTCGCTATCTAATTGAAATATGTATAGGTATTTGGAAGTGTTATCATCAGCCGTTGAATGTTAAGTTTATTTTGTAAACGTAAATAGCATGTGCGTAGGTAGGACCTACGTAGAGTGCTATATGGAGCGGATAGATGTTTGTATGTACGATCTTGTGCATTGAAGAGGTGTAGGAATTGAAATAAGTGGGTGTATTTTTGGTTCAAGTGTAGGTATCTACTTATGGTTACATAAGTACCTAACTAGATATGTTTTTCATTTTATTGGTATGTTAAATCCTGAATCAATTTTTATAGACGACAGTAAGTAGGATAAGTTTAAAATAAATAGAATGTGCCAACCAAAACTGTATAGAAAATGCTTACAGAAATATGGAAACCACCAACCCGCACTGGCCCCCCTCCTTCTCTCAGAGAGGAGGGCTGTGTCCTAGCAGTGGAAACATTATTAGGCTGTTTATGCTAGTAAGATATACTAATATCATCATTCTCCTGGCCTAATCCAAATCTATTTAGGGTCGGCCAAACATTTCCCTTTTTCCATACTTCTCTATTAGTCGTCATCTCGATAGTCACCCCCTAAGACATACTACCTAATATATTATTAACTCATCATAAAAATCTTCTAAAATAGTCTTGAAATTATTTTTTCGGCAACCATAGTGAAGGATTAAACATAATGAGGCTTATGTATAAATGGAATTATAAATGAGAGGAGACGCTTTTGATAAGTCTGTTTAATTAACATAGGTAGGTACGTACAGCAGGGAGGTAATGCCACATTAATATGTAGGTATTTACATTTGGTAAGATATGGGAATTATGTAGACGGTCTTGATAAGGTAAGTGCTTTTTATTAAATAAAAACATCGATATAGATTATCGATAGTATCGATTAATGTATGTAAAAGCACTATATACATAATATATAAACCATAGATATATTTAATCCTAATCGTAACTAATATTATAAATGCAAAAGTGTGTTTGTTTGTTTACTTACTTGTTTATTAGTGTGTTACGCTTTCATACTTAAAGCGGCTGAACGGATTTGAATGAAATTTGGCACATGGGTAGACCATGACCTGGATAATGACATAGGATACTTTTTTCACGGTAGTACGTTCCCGTGGGATAATTTCCGACCTCCTCGCGAGCGAAGCAGCGGGCGAAAGCTATAGTAAGTCAATATTTTATCAAAACAATTTAGTAAAAATTACATCCGCTTGAGACCAGTCAAATCGTTTCCTAATCTCAATCACATACATAAATAATTGCCTTGAATGTGACAGATACATAATATAATCGTAATAGAGACCTATTTTTACTATGTACACGTGCCCCTAAGCGCTATTAACAAACCTTTGATTGTAGATAACCTGTGTTTAGCGACAAACTTAGCTTTGCAGTTAGATTAAACAATTTTCAGCAACTTATTCATGAAGCTAGGAGTGGTTAGGTATTTCAGGAGCAGCAAAAATAAGTTTGTTGTAGTATGTGGAGGTATTGACACGTTCAATCAACGCTACTTCAGGGTGTAAGCGAAGTGGTTTTTTCCACGTGAATGGCCGTTCATAATGCGTGTATGTTAATGGGTATGATTTTTATGATTATTAACGTTGTTTCCGACGCTGTTTTATATAATAGAAACAGCTGGCGCCCGCATTGAACATAGGACAAATGTTAAATCATTTTACAATATCAGAAAAATACTTCGGTTATCATTCAGCGATTTTCTATGCATATTTTAATTTTAAACACCGGCTTATATAGAAATACCTACTCACTAATTACTCTCCTCACCCCATTTCTCATTACATTTAAATGCTTATGGTGCGATAATTCAAGCCTAATGGCTCGAAATGATTTCATAAGGGAAGCTGTGTGTCGCGAAATCAACGCCCTCTGCCCATTTCCGTGATCAAGCTCTGAATTATTTTCCATGAGGTGCACAAAACATTATCGACCACACAAGGGGACATGTTTACCAACAAATAAGGGGGTTAGTTTCCGCGCATGCGCGAGCCGACGGCGGCGGTGAGCCTCACTATAAATATGGCGGCTGAACGCCCGCCCTTCCTCCGTTATGCAACACTGTTTGATCTAGGAACATCCCAATAAATCTTCCCGATCATTAGGGGAAGTTATTAATAAAAATAAAAAGCCATTAATAATAAATTATAGAGCTGATGCTGAAGCGGCCATTTTAAAATAGAAAAAAAAAGCAAAAGCGATCTTATAGGAACGATGTTTTTCTTAAGATGGTTTTAAAGACTTATAAACATTATAAGATTATGCAACTATTCTAATAAGCAGTCAAGAAGAATACTGAAGGCATATAAGTATTAAAATAATGTCAGGACAATACCTACATCGAAAGCCTGAAGGAATGGAGGTTGAAATTCTTTAAGCTTCGGAACGAACGAAAGAACTTAAAATTGCATTTCCTTATCTTTGTATAAGATAAACTTTAAATTTTAAACTTGTCCAGCATTTATTTTGACTTTGCTATACTAATAAATAACAAGCGCTGAGATAAGCTTCGTCCGAATACCATGCATGAAAATAAGTATTCAAATTTATTCAGACCGAATTCTTGTTGGAGTGCTCATTCGATACTTGCATTTTTTTTGACAAAAAAAAGCTAAATATTAGTAGTTTTCCTCTGGGCAAATTAAAATAAGCAGAATATGTGAGGGAGGGTATAGTTGGCGGGAAAGAAAGGAAGGAAGCCATTACGCGGAGCCTAACGCCATCTATCCGAAATCCTCGGAGGCTTTTCCATACTACACCGAATGCTACGGGACGTAGCGGAATATTTTCGTAGCGCTGTTTTTCTTGGCGAATTATTTTGTTATAAGCGTCAGATTGCGTGCAGTATATTTTTTGTTTTGATAGATTTATCTGTAAAATATTATTATTTATCTGGCTCAAGTGATATCGTATGTTTTTCGTTGTTATAGTTGTAGATGAAAGATTTAGTGGTCTCGCAAAATTTACTTTTAAGAGAACTTAAATCAAATTCAACAATGTCACAATAATTGTGGGAAACAATATATATTTAAGTGAAAACAAGACATATACTTTGTTTGTTAAAGTAAATGAGTTTGAAATTAATTGAATGTCAAAAACATTTATTTCTGCGTAACAACGAAATGTTGAATTATTTTCAGATTCTGAATGTCAGTTTTGTGCGATTATGTCTTAATTTCAATCTCTTGCACCGAGTTTTTATTGAATAAATGGTTTTCTCTAAAAGTAAAGGAACTGACTCGCTATCTAGAGATTCCTGGATTATTTCGATTTTTTTTAAACGAATTTTTTTGAAGGGTCAAAGACCTGTAACTACTTAAGTCTAAAAAAAATAGAATTTTCCGAAATCAAAGCAACGTCCCGCAGCATTTAATCGAAACCAGTTTCCCCGGCAAAGCCTTTCGAAGGACGCGCAAGCCTACTTTCTATCTATCTCTTTTTCCCAATATCCGATTGCTTGATGCAGGAGCGAGATAGCAATCATTACGTAAACCGCTTGTGTGGCCTTTAACTTCCTACAGATTAATGAGTTTTTATATTATTATATAGAGACCTACTGAATATGTATAGAATACAGACAGAGATTCTTAATTAGGTAATTAAGTAACTCTTTGATAGCGGGCTTCCCTATCTGTCATATGTATCATACATAATAGATAGTGTGCATGTGAAATAACCTGACATATGGAAAATTTATTAGTTTTTATCGCAGCTCCACTGGCGTGGAATTTAATTGGTGTTCAGTTCCGTGATATCATTAGTCTTGTGTTACCGAACATTATGACATACATTGATGTAAGATAGGTAACAAATTTATAACTGTCTACGCAGTTCTATAATGGTATATAAAGGGAAAGAAATGATTTATCGAATGGAATATGATAATTATGTAACGTTGTGAAAGTTCATTAATTTGAATTTAAGTCTATCTTTAACGCGTTACATTTTGGTTTTTAAATCTCAGTTAACTTTTATTTAAAGAGTAACCCCCTTATTCTTAACAAATCAATACTCTCTACAAACCTATTTTAGTTAAAATAGTGTTTTGTCAATTTCTTTCGAATTATGATTTGAGTTTGAAAGAAGAAGACAAAACACTATTTTAACTAAGATAGGTTTGTCGAGCGTTTTAGTTTTTTAGGAATAGGTATATGGAGTGTATTATATGGATGTTTGACATAAAATTTTCTACTAAAACGTATGCGTAACCTAACCTAACCTCGCAATTTTTATTCCTGAGATAGGTAATACATAATTATCTGAAGATTGAAAAATCAGCCCATAATTGCTTAAATTCAGGCTGAAACATCTCAATATTTTGGAAGCTCTAAAATTGTGATTTGATATTTCTAGCTACAGTATGAGTACAGTCAGCGTCAATAATATCGGGACGAACAGACTGTACAAAATGTTCTAACAACTATGAAAATGAAATACTAACTCAAAGACACAAGGAATGTTTCAGAATGAAGACAGTACACGACAACTGTCATTCTGACAAGAACTTTATCCAATTGAGATAAAGTGTAATTTTCTTAGTTGTTGAGATCATTTTGAACAGTCTGTTCGTCCCGATATTTTTGACGTTTACTGTACCTTAGCTTTGGTCTCGGGTTCAAACTGTAGGTGCCACTCTGATATTTCCCATGAGTGACCTAAGCGACGAATGAGAGGTTATCGCCAGGGTAGCATGCTCCCAAAGGATTATTGTGGCGCATTTTTTGACGGAGGTATAGTACCTACTTAGGTATTGACCAATGGGTTTAGGAACGAATTGGGCCTTGTTATTTCTATAGTTTAGCTAGCCTATAGCTAATTCTATTGAGTTTTGTATTTTTTTTTTAAGATAGCAAACGCGTATTTTGGGTTAAAAGTCGACGTTTGGTTTCTATAACTAGGAAAACCTTGTTATCGTCATCCTAAACCATATTGTTAGGTTCTGCTGATCCTATTTGTATTTTTTTTATTCTAAAACTTTTTCTGTCCTTTAAATAATCCCGGGAAATTTTAAAATTCCCACGGGAAATCCAAAACAGACCTCAAAAAGGACCGCGAGGCGATCGATTCCTTCGAATCATTACTAACGGATACGAGACCGGTTCGATTTTGGATCCTACATCTCTCTCTATCATCATAACAAATGATAGGGATGGATGCCGATTCGAAACGGTGCTTAATTTCCGCCTGCGGTGAGGCATAATCAATGAATTTTATTATTAAAACCGCTTTGTTCGATGTGGGCGGTAAGCGTGGTCCATATACTCTAATGTCTATCACCGTGTTTGAATCTTGACTAATGCCTTCCCGATGCTTCGGTCACATTAGATGGAGAAGAAAATCTTCGGATGTTGCTCCTTGGGTAGTTGGAATTTTCATCTTATTACGGTGGGATAAGGTTGAATTTTCACTGTGGTTTTTTGTTATGTACCCAGACTTACGTTGTGGACTAAATTATTACGTACCTAGGTATTAAAAATGATAGACACTATTGTTCACAAATATTACAATACCGAGCCTATTATTATTAAAACGTTAATTGGTAAGCTAACGCCTTACCTATGTTATATGTTTTTTTTAATTAACAAGAACTTTGCACTAGCTCTTTAACGTTTTGTAAAGCTACGTCAATCACGATTCTAATTATGTATTCTTTAAATTATTAGACAGAAATTGATACTGCCAGCCGCAAAAAATCTCGAAGAAAAAAATATGTTTTCAGAGCGTCGACGTCGTTTATTTTTACCCACTAGAATACAAATTGGCATTGTTTTAATAAGACGAGGGCAAACTAAGCGTGTCGCGAACAACTCATTATCATTGAGCGTACTGGTGGTATCTGTTTTTGTAAATTTGTTTTGATTAAAGTTCTCCAACGAACGCGTATGTAGAGCAGCCAACCTCCCATATAGCTCCAGATACGTAACGTCCTACTTTCGAGATGTTTCTAAACAATTCATCCTAGTTCTTTCAAGGACGGATTACGTAAGTTAGTCAGCCTGTTTTGCTTAATTGGACAACTTTTTTTGTTTTTCAACTCGGTCCTTTGAAGCCTTAAAACTAACCAGTTCTTTAGCAGAAATATACGATTTTTTTTTAGTCTGCTCGACTATTCGAGATCAGAGGGGCAATTCTCGTATTTTTAACAACGTTCGCAACCTCATCTCAGTCTCAATCTGTCAAAAATTGTATAGCGTTTACCTACATTTTTGACATTTGATTGACGCTGGCATGAGATTGTGAACGTTTTTAGGTACGAGAATTGGCCGTCTGTTGTCTGACTAGATGGTTCATGTAACATTAAACCGCAACGCGTTTATTTCGAACATTTGAATAACGATTTTTCTGAACAAAAACAAAAGAATGTTATGCTCTAATGGTTCGCTGAGTGAACACCAAAAAATATTTTAAAAGGTTTTAAAATACCATTCTGGAACTCACCACTTTGGTGTAAAAATACATGAATGATAAAGTGTAGTTTATGAAACTTTAAATCCCGTTGAGAACTATTTTCACACCAGCGCGCGAGCGTGCATAAGGGAGAGTGCTACGAAAAAGCGATGTTAAAAATTCTTCAGTAAAATATTAGTTATCGAAGTGATTTATTTTTCTATCATAAACTTTAATATCTTAAACGATCATGAATCTTCAATAAGTATTTCTATTTATTGTTAAACTTTCGTTTCCAATGTAGAAAGTATTCGAATTCCAAAAATTTCGTTTTTAGTGTTATGAATTTATTTATAGCAAAATTTCGAACTGCCAAAACGAAATCTGAATTTGATATCTGTGTTAAAAAGAACACAGAAAAGTCAGTCTCGCCAAATGTTTATTTTTCGACCTTCAAAAGTTCAAACAGGCGGCCGACAAATGCCAATTATGGGCACCTGCTACCACGAGACGAACGCGACAATTTGCTAGGCCCCACGTTCTCACTCTGGCGCGGCGAATATAGCGCGGGCCCAACACGCGGCCCCTAATCCCCTCGTATCGTCTACGCGAAACGTCAATGAACTTTACTAATCTCCGCACGATACAAATCGGCGAAGGCGGCCGAGCCCGTCCTTGCACAGCAAAAATGTTAATTCAGGATCCTTGGCACGCCACTAGAAATAACTAAGATTGAACTTAGCTAAACTTCATTAAGAATGGAACGTAATTTTGAGATGTTTTACACGAAGTTTTGCTACGAAAATTGCGTGAAACAATGAAATGTTTCATAGGCCATTGACCGAGTTCGTCGCGTGTAATAATATGCAATGACATAATGGCCATATGACGCGACACCGCCTGGTGTGACGTGTTGTCAACTAGCACGCGATAGCAATCGGGCTCGAATGTGGAGGAAAAACTTTTCTGATATTTGTAAATAAATTCTAATGTATCGCGTAGTTACTAGCCAGAGTAGATGGAAGGCGATAATCTTGAACGATATAAAAACTTTTAATTAGTTACGTAATTACAAATGGAATAACCGCGAGAATAAATTATCTTTTGTTTTAATTAATTTCGGGGCCTGCCTATTAACTGTTATTACGTTGGTGCATTTTTATTGTAATTGATTACGTATCCGCCGTCATCCTTGAATTATAAATTAGTAAACGCCTTTGTAATAATTATCCAAATCGAATTCAATCCGGCCGTACGTAAAGGAAGTCTTTGATAAAGATGTCTATTTTAAGGTTAAGGACGCCCTACGTGAAGATGAACGCAAGTGAAAATTTTGTAACTTTAATTCGCAAATAATTTTAAGAATACTGCTTCTGATATTATATCTATATTTTTTAACGTTAGCATTTATATAAACAAGATTAATTAATGAATCAATAATTGCTTATTACCAAATGGAGACATCAATTGCTGCTATGATAAGCGTATGTTATGTATGGAAATCAATCATTAAAACAAGTTTCCGTGATAAACTTGTAAGTATTGTCTCTCAAACTTTATGCATAATAAAGTAGTTAATTATTGTGAAAGACTGGCCTAGTTATATTTATTTATGTTTGCGATACGTTCAACAAAATGACTACACAATCTGCATCATGGCTCTACTAAAATAAATAAATATACAGTTATGTTATCTTAATCGATTTCTATTTAAACCTATTTCATCTTGTCTGCTTTTAAAGCAGTTTGGCATCAATCATGCCAATTCTCATTATGAAATACAATGGATATTGAAATAAAGCAATAAATACATTCTTACAAGACAACTTGCCTCTCATACCAATTGCAAATTGTTCTAATGGGATTAGTCAATATAAATAAAAACATTTATTTAATAAAGTCTTGTTAGAAAAGTCACTACCAGCTTTTTGCAAAAGCTCCGTCACGTGTTAGTTCCGCGATGGAGAACCAGATGTCGCTACGAGTATCGTCGGGAAAAAGTTTTTTGCTGGTGTGCGATAACTTCCTCGTTGCTACACGAAACGCACACGAAGACAATGGCGACTGTAAACTTGCGTACGAACGAGGCACACATGCGCAGACCCTACGTTGCGAACGCACACAGCGACACGTATGGCAAGTAAATACACGGCCTTATATCCAACTGGTGTGCGTGAAAGCGTGTTTACGTAACAAAACACGAGAACTCACACTGACACAAGTGTATGTACAGTAAGCTTTGCAGAATTTCTCAAGATCGGATAGATGGCGCGACCTACCTTGACTGGGGAACTTCAGATGTATTACAACAATACGGGGCAGATGTTATCTTATTTTGTTTTTCGTTGTTGATATTGACATTGAAATGGCCAGTTAGGAGTAATTACAAGTTGAACGTCAGTGGTTTTTTTTTTTTTTTTTTAACGTGCTTCTGGTAGGTATGATACACATTGTGCAATATCTACCTTCTTCATTATCGATGCAATACCTATAGACAAAGTAGCATATTATGTTGTGAAATCGATTGTTGTTTGGTTGCAGTATTCACATAATAATATATTTCTCGGTGGCTATAGTGGGTTCTTTGCCTTTAGACAATTTACTTTCACATGATAAATATCAGATACACTTTTGAGTGGATTTCAGTCGTGCATTTTAGTGTTTTTTATCGGATCATAGGAGAATATTTTGCAGAGTTAAACTGGTTTTAGCATGATTTTCATACTTTCGATATTCGATGTAATCAATAGAGTAAATTTAAGGTTCATGTTAAATTAACATTAGGTACACCCGATATTTTTTTAGAACTTAGTGTTTTTTAGTAGTGGGTATGATGGATGAGGTGTAGGTATTATTTATAGTGTGATGGTGTGTAAAATAATACCCTACATCCCCACTATTATAAATGCGAAAGTGAGTTTGTTTGTTTGTTACGCTTTCACGCTAAACGGGCTGGATGGTTTTGTATGAGATTTGACTTGGGTCAGGACATAGGATACTTTTTATCCCGATATTTCCACGGGATTGAGACTTATGCGTGTGAAACCGCAGGTCGCAGCTAGTTCATTATACATATTAAAAGCCTTCTTATTGTAGCATACTTAGCGTGTCAATAACTTTCACGTGTAGGTACTATCGACAAAACGGACACCTTTACACCTTAAAGTTGCCTTTTGTATACACTGATTCACCCAGCTTCTTATGGTCCTACAATTGCAGCATGTAAGCAAAATTGTTTCGAAATTGGAAAGGCCTGGCGTTTGTTGATAGTACCTTCTTAAGTAACGTTCCAAACTAACAGTGTTAGGTATACCGCCCCTTATTAATATTTATTTATTAGGTATGCAAATTTCCTGTTATTTTTTCAAATTAAGTAGGTAGATAGGTTTCTAATAATTTTAATTAGGAATATGCTCATCTACCTATATTGTTTAGGTATATACCTTTATTCAAATATATTATTTTGTTGCCCATTTACCTAAGTAGGTAGAAGGTGCCTCCACTATCTAGCTCCATGATCTTTCTGATCATAATTAAAAGTCTGATACCGTGAATAGTGATTGGGAAAACCACAGCAAAAAATGCGCTCAGACTAAAATTAATATCTAATGTTAAAGACCAAAAATACTCAGCTTGCAATTTTAAAACATGCGGTCTTTTGCAAAAAGTGCTGCCATGTATAATGTCAAAAAAGGTCGCTCGGCGTAAATAGGAAAGGTCACATTCTGACGTTTTGCACATTGTAGCATAAACATTTTTTTTATTTTTTTTTTCAATTTTTGTAATGTGGATCGAGGTGGCCCTGGAAAAGGACGCTTGGAAGGATATGGGGGAGACTATGGCTCAGCAGTTGGATAGTGCAGGGTAACATAAAAAAAGGTAATGTGGAATATTCTGGGTTTAAAAAACACCACAACCTACCTACTTTCAAATTCAATGCATTCCTGAAACACTGTGATAATGCTACCAAATATGTACAGTAACCGGCCGTAAATATTGCACATGGGATTTACGTACGTTAAATACGTAACTACATATATACGATGTATATATGTATGTATGTGTGTATAGTATATGTGTATATATGTATGTAGTACTATTGTAGTACGTTATTTACGTACTTTTACCTATACCTACTTGTTTCATGTGCTTTTACGGCCGGCAACTGTAAAAATCCATGTGCAATATTTATGGCCGGTAACTGTACCTACTAAGTAGTTTAACCCTCTCCATCTCATATGAGTTTTCAGCTTACACTGTAACTAACTAGGCACCAAACTACCAAGGTCCTAGTACCTACCCTACCATTTTTTTTTTGTGTTTTACGGTTTACTTTCTTGATATTACGTACAGACTTAGGTAGTACCTACTATCTATAGGTATGGCAAGTCTATAAAATTGCCTATAGTTGCTGAATGCTTGGGTACGATAAAAAGTCATAGGTGCAGTCATAGTTTTGTTTACAAAGCTAAAAACAGGCACCTATAACCCAAATAAATTATAATAAGAAAGGGTACAATATTAGGGTACGCTGAAAGGACGAAAAACACAAGGGGTCGGAACTAACCCTATTACGGCAAAATAGGAGAAACGGGTTCCTACTTATAGCAGTAGGTACTTATACCTTTAGCTATTTAGGTATATTTTGACTATTTTGTAAGGTTTGCTTAGATTCAACCAGAATTTGTAGGTATGAGTCTTAATTTCCATGAGACACCTTTGGACTAAATCTAAAGTTCAGATATTTTTAAAGTAATAATATTAGAAAGCAGTAGGTATAACTTACTATTATAAATAGAAATGGCAGAACTAGTAGGCAACTGAAAATAGGTATCAAGAATTCAGAACAAAAATGTGATGTGTGTTTGGGCAAAAATGTGGCAAAAATTGTAACTCATTCCTTCTCAAAAATCTTTAAAACGAACTGCTTACGGAACTCAAACGCGACTAACCAAAAAAAGAAGTCGTGCCCCATTGTTATTAATAGCCTGTGACGTCAGAGCATAGCTGTCGATCCGAACCCAAAAAGATGAAGCGGCCAAAAGCGGCCATTTTGTGAAATCATATCGATTGGTAGGAAAAAATCCATTGTCGGGCCATAACCGTCCCCTATTGGCCCAGTTTTTAGATGAGGGTGGCACAATAGGGTTAACTTTCCCCGCTTTTTTTGCTGGCGTCCCTTTAAATATGAATTCTTTATAAAATGTTCCGACGACGTGTCAGTCTGTCTGTGTCGTATTTGGTAATGAATTCGATAAGTAATTAATTTGAGCGTGTAATTAATATTCCACCGAACTTAGTACCGGTATCACGCGATGAGGTAAGTGAGATACATGATAAGTTTACACCAGTTTGTATTGTTCTGTCTGGCTTATGAGACTAGAAAAATGCTGAACAGTTTTGCGTGCGGTTATCCTCTTTCATTATTATGCATTAAGGTAAGTTTGGCTGCAATTTATTTTCAATCCACTAAGTACTTTAAAATTTCGTTGAATTCTTGTTTAGATTTGACTTAATAATAGTCAAATAAAAATACGTGAAAAAAATTGCTACGTAATTTGCCCTTATCAAATTGCTTTGAAGCTAATTGACCTCATTTGATAAGATACATAATATCTTATTGTTTACAATTGCTAAGATTAATTACAGATTTGACCATATTCTGTCGGCAACTATAAAGCAATAAAATAATGACTTTTAATTTCACATTTAACGCCTAACGCGTTTGAGTTTGATAATTGTATTATCATAATTATATTAAGGAAAAAAATACGGTTATATCCGTATATAGATATCAATGTTTGTGTTTAATAAATCACATGGTCTTGTAATTATCTAACCCCATGACCTTTCTACAATTCACTTCATAATTTATAATAATATCTGTCATCAATATAGAGTCTTAATAATGATACTGATTTTAAGAGATTTATAAAGTTTTTGTAAATGCCTCAATTATAGGTGTAATTCATTATTTAACATACCTACTGTAACTACTGTACCTATTCAGATAATACTCAATACTCAATACTTTTATTGCATTCCACATGTAGGTATATTCTTAGGTGGTGGTAATTATAAAATCTAGATGCAACTGCATGTTACTTCCTTATAAAATATTTTATTCATTAATAATAAAATAATTCTTATTTACCTACTGCACTGCACTTCCTTAAATATACCTACGCACATAAAAAAAATATCAGCCGTCCCATACATTTGGGTCCTGTAGGTATTGAAGCTTTGTACGAGACAGCTGATATTTTTTCTCGATTACGATGTTGGTCCCATGGAGAAAGTTGTTTAGATTGGTGGTCTGTAACACACCCTTAAATTTGACCACACCTACTCTTAGCTTTAGAAACACTAATGTATTAACGTGTATCATACCTAAGGAGGTATCTACCTAATGTTTGCCCCTTTGTCTCAGCACTTAGCTAGTCGCTAGATGTAGCTAGTCGCTAGATGGATAGGTAAGTACCTACATGACTGCCCAGCTCAGTAATTACTTGCAGCAGACATATGCCATATGTTACGGGCCTGTTTCCAATAGTCTTCACGGTATTATAAAAGTTTTTGTTAATAATGGAAGGGTTAGTAGTAGTTAAGTAATTCTTGTGATAACTTTTCATTTCACAAAAATAATAGTAGGTAGGTAAATCAGTTGGTAAGTCAGGAATAAACTCTTCATAATAAATTGAAAATTGTAGAATAAATTAAAGCCATTTCTAGTACCTAAAAATGTTCAAATTCAAGTCGCAATCTCATGTTAGCGATAATCAAATGTCAAAAATGTAGGTAAACGCTATACAATTTTTGACAGATTGCAATGAGACTGAGTTGAAATTGCGAACGTTGTTAAAAGTACGGGAATTGCCGCTCTTTTAGACTGTATTATAAAGAGGAAAGAATTTTTTGTTTGTTTGTACCGAATAGGCTCCGAAACTACTGGACCGATTTTAACCATTTTTTCACCAATACAAAGCTAAATTATTAGGAAGTAACATAGGCTATAATTTATTTTCAAAAAATTTAGAGATCTATAAGAAAATTGCAATAATGTAACCCAAAGTAGCAAAATTTTGCCTATATAATTCATTGTTTGACGTGGCATTATTTCACGCGGACGAAGTCGCGGGCAGCAGCTAGTTTTCTATATTGCTGAAATTTTCAGCTTCTTCATTATCCAATTAAGTAGGTACCTATACAATAACATTTTGACATTTTAACTAAGTAGGTACTAGCTATATAAGTAATTAAAAACGAATTTTCTATATCTCATATAATCATGTAACAAAAAAAAAATAATTTGATGATTTTTGGTGGGGTCATCGACCGCAGTTTTTGTAGTCACTTGAAGTAGGCATCAGTTTAGAAAATTTGTTTAATTTTTTGCGTAAACTTCAAAGACGTGATGGATATCTATATTATCTAATAAATAAAAAGAGAAGTCCTGACTGACTGACTCATCAACGCCCAGCCCAAACCCTTGGACCTAGAAAGCTAAAATTTTGCACAGAGGTTCCCTTTATAACGTAGACAAGGAAAAAGGAAAGAATTCCCGGTAGCAGGTTCCTTTGGGATATTTTCCGACTTCCACGCGGGCGAAGCCGCGGGCAAAAGCTAGTCGATATCTAAACACGATAAAACATAGGAAAATAGTTTGTTTCAACTCATACTCCACTAACAGTGGTCATAGATTTCCCTAAAAAAAAGTGTTCTTTATTTTTTTTATTTTATATTTTTTGATAATGATATCCATCGCGTCTGCGGAATTTAGCTAGCCAATTTGAAATATCCCTGTACATATGTAGGTAGGTATTTATTTTCACTTAAAACGTCATATACCTAGTATTACAACAAAACTCAAACAGCCAGAGAGTCTCTAATATAAATTAAAGAATGTTGCACATTACAAGCTAGCCATATACAACGTGTTATGCTAAATGCGCAAAACCTCTTAAGGGGTCATTGTACTCATCATTATGAACAACTTTTACTATGGGACCAAACCTGAAATCGCGAAAAAAAAATCAGCTGTTCAGTACATTTTGACGAATTATGCGAACATAAATGTACTGAACAGCTGATTTTTTTTTTAAAACACAAGAAAAATCCAAATGAATCCATATACATCATTTAATAATAAAGAAATTGATCTATGTATCCCGTTAAATGTTAAAAGAAAAAAAAATTGTTAACTTAATGAACAACGTTGGCGCACAATGGTAGACCAAGTGTCTGAATGGCGCATAAATAAAAATGTTGTTGTTTTAAATTGTTTTCTGCTAAATGAAGTGGGCTGTCATTTTGGTTTTTAAAATATGCAGCAGGTTAACAATAAAATTAACTCTAATTATAAAGTTGGAGTAAAAACAAGAAAATACTTTCATAATTTCGTAAGCAAAATAAATATTTTAACTAGGCCTACTTAGGAATTTAATCCTTATCATAATTTATACAGTAAGTTCTAGTTATCATTTAGCCGGAGCAATTACAAGTATTTTGTAGGTTAAACGTAGGAATTAAGTAAATAAATACCTACATAGAGTGTCCACTGTATAATAGTGGGCTACCTGTTAAGAGCCCAGCACTTATCTACTCATCTTCACTTTAAGCTGCGATTCCACTGGCACACACAAATAACCCGGGTTACATTACAATTAACTCTGTAATTCGATGTCAGGCTGTAATAACAGTAGGTAGGTATAGACTTTCCTGAAACGTAACGAATTACTTTGGATTTACTCTGACATAAAACCTTTTTACAAAAAAATACAACCGACTTCCAAAAACCACATTACAAAGTGAAAAATAACTTTCATTTCGGTAGTCGGTGTCATATTTATTAAATTTATTTTCATTTTTCGCCACCGACTTCCGAAGTTAAAGTTATTTTTCACTTTGTAGTGTTGTTTTTGGAAGTCGGTTGTTTTTTTTATAAAAATGTTTTTATTTTGAAGTTTTTATAAAATTCTAACCTTCAAAATAAATTAGAACATCATCTACATAAAAAGTGGGGAAAAAATACGTATTATTGAAGCTAACTCAAAAACTACCTACTACTACTACTACTTAATAAATTTTATATGGGACCAACTTTGAGGTTACCAAAGTTGATACCCTCTAGAATATAACAATTTTTTTTCGAATTGGACTACTCTGTAAAAAGTTATGAGTGGTCAGACATAAAAAAAATACTTACCTATAAGTGTCGACTCGAGAACCTCTTTCTTTTTTTTCGTTGGTATTTATTTGCTAAAAGGTAAGTCCATTTACTTAATTATTTTGGCTTAATATTTATCGGTGTGTCGATATTAGGTATATTATTGTATAAGTAATAATACTATCGACAACACTCAACGAGCCAATTACACTGCTTTGGTGTGCCAAAGCATGGCTCATTGAGGTTTTGTTATCCCTTTGTTGGTTTACAAAAACAAAGAAAAACAAAAAAAAATATGTCACACGTCAGTGAAACTTCTCAGCAGTGTTTTTTCAAACCTTTCATTCTCCGCTCGCGCAATGAAACCTAACCTTAAGATAAAGCGCAGTACACATCTTACTACCCCTGTCGATATTTAGTAGCAAGTTTACTGCGGTATGCATTACCTTTATTTATCTAGTGTAGATATAGACGGCCGAGTGCACTTACTGAACAATGTAGCCCAGCCATTATTTATTTGGTGCATTCGACATGTTTATGTTATGATTATGACTACGGGGTGGCCAGTGTGTCTTAAGCTACGGTTTCCTATAAGAAAGGTGTCCGCCATATGGCGTCCGCAATTTACCGGCGAATGACGTCACTAAAACGTTATATATATGAAAGTAAGTTGGTGTTTTCCGTTTTGTGACAGCTAAGGCCAATCCTCGCTGCCATCATTTTAATGACAGCTGTCACTGCGGCCGTTATGTGGCGGCAACCCCTCTTCTACGAAACCTTAGCTTTATGACATTCAGCTTATAGCGTGTGAAGGAGTCATTGTACTCATCATTATGAACAACTTTAAAAAAAATCCGCTGTTGTCTACATTTTATGTTCGCATAACTCGTCAAAATCTAGAGAACAGCTGATGTTTGTTTTGCGATTTCAGGTTTGGTCCTATAGTAAAAGTTGTTCATAATGATGAGTACAATGACCACTTAAGAGGATAACGGTGATTAAAATTACACCCGGTATCTAAGGCAAAGCAACACATTGATGAATTTAGTTGCGCTTTTTTTGCTACTAACCTTGTAGGTTAGTAGCAAAAAAAGCTAGTAGCCTTATATGGAGGACTGTGGGTTTGTAACAAGAATAATATCTAACAGCTGTTTTCAATTTTCAAATGACGTTTGAATATAAATTTTATAATTTTGAGAATAATTCTAGTTTCAACAATTTTTTTTATTTTGGAATATTTTTTTTTTTATGATATTGGGAAGATCTAGTTTCTACAATTTATTTTTCTGTTATTTATCTCCAAGCTACCTTTTCTGTTAGGTACTTAATTAAGTCTTCAATACATAGGCGTGTATTTATTTATCTACTTTATTCCATAGAGGTGATAAATTGATAACAAAGCTAGAGAAATCTCCAAATGTTTGTCATTTTGCAAATACCATTTCATCATTACATAAATCGTAATAAGACATCATTTAATTTAATTTTATTACGTAGGTATTTCCTACAAGTCGTTGCATGAATCATACCAGGGAACAGTTACTTAACTTGATGCGTGGGCGCATAATCTATCATTTGTCTCGTAAATAATGCGATAAATCGGTTTATAATCAATTCTGAAGTCTAACTCGACGTTGATAAATAATTGTACAAGCTATAAATTACTTTGATGGAGATTTCTGTTTTCTGTACAAGGAAAACGTGGTTGGTTGCAGGTAGGATGACATTTATTTTGTTTTCGGCTTGTAAATGAAATAATCTTAGATAATCCATGACTGATCGTTTGGTGTCAGGCTCTTTGGCGATTGGAATGCTGGTTCTTTACATAATTTTTTGACATTTTGGTAAGTAGGTACCTACCTATTGACTATTTACTAATAAGTAGATAATATTTAATTTTACTTTTCCACTTAACTCTGTTAACTTGACAATTTGAAAGATTATGGATTTTTAATTGGTCCAACACCAACATTTTGCTCAACCAGCATTATTTGATTAACGTTTTGAAGGATATTGCTAATATTGCTTTATATGTTCGAAAAAATTGTCTGCTTAACAACGTAAACAACGCAATGAATTTTGTTGAACCGTAAAAATGATAGCTATTGCTACGTAAGTGTGTTATCCAAATATCCCGCTGATAGCTTTAGCAATTAATAAGTTCTTATTAAGCTAGAAGAAAAACTCGTCTTAACATTGTAAGCTTTTCCAAATATTATCCTCAGAAACAATGAATCACTTCACAAGAAACGCGTGAATGTTGTCGAAGTTTATTAAAGGCGGAACAAAGCAGAGCATATCGTTCCCCCGACGACACACGTAGCGTCAAATATCAGACAGATACCTTCGTTTTAATCCTTCACGCTTTAGATAATACCTACATTCATTGTAAGGAAGAGGATGTGCGAAGAATAGGAGCTGACAACCAAATGTAGGGGAGGATTTTCCTGTAATTAACATCTCTACTGAGATCCACCGCTGGGATAACGCAGGGCCAGTTTTACGTAATTAAATTTTGCATAGCTTTAGGTTTAGTTGTATGAAGTGATCTGTACCTATTATATATAAATACTCAGTAGGATATTATTGGGCATTCTATCCCACCTTCCGTTCCATCGGCTCACTCTGTTCGCCTCGTCACTCTCGGTGAGATAGAATGACCAATAATATCTGGGTCGGCGCGTATTCCTCTCTATGAAACAGAAATATTTTTCAGTGTGGTTTGCATGTAATACATTAATTGACTCATTATTATTAGCAGGGAAGGTGAATATCTTATAAATAATTGATCGCAGTAATTTAACGCTACATTCAATCCTTACTACTGTAGTGAGAAGGTTGAATTATCACGAAACTAAATACATCTGTCATAACTAAGTTAACTACAATGCATGACACAGTGAAATCTGATTTAGGAGATATTTGTAATAAACTTATTATCAAGAATTCTAGTGGCGAGATTATATTTATTCAAGATTTGCAAATTGGTCAGAAAAATACAGATAACGGTTCTTCAATACACCAGAACAGCTATACAGCCCAAACAGAAGATTTGTTCCACCGACAGATACAAGATTCGGTTAAATCTAATTTAGAAAACACTCACTATCTTATATTGAAGGACAACCATGGTAAGGTTGTTCGTACATTTGCTCGAGTTAGCGACAATGAGTCATATAAATGTCAACGAATACAATAATTGTCATTGGAATAAATGTCAACGTAATACAATAATTAACTCATTATTAATATAACCGTTCAAGCAGTCGTCATGAAATTTGTAAAACAACCACAATCGCTACACGTAAATAAGCTTTGTGTTCATTCTCAGGAGACTGGTTTACGTCATGGAGAATTATTACCTAAATCGGTACGATGCATCATTTGTGGACCGTCAAATTGTGGAAAAACTAATTTATTAATTGGTCTTCTTATACACGAGAATGGCTTAAGATTTCAAAATGTTTATGTTTATTCGAAAACCTTGCAACAACCCAAGTACGTTTTTTTAGAAAAAGTCTTGCAACGAGTACCAGGCATTTCATTTCAGAAATATCATGAAAATGAGCAAGTACTGAGTGTTCAGACCGCAAAACCGAATTCAGTAATTGTATTTGATGATGTTGCTTGTGAAAATCAAAATAGTATGCGTGATTATTTTGCTATGGGGAGACACAAGTTCATCGATTGTTTTTATCTAAATCAGACGTATAGTAAAATCCCTAAGCAGTTAATAAGAGACAACGCAAATCTAATCGTACTGTTTAAGCAAGATGAAAGAAATATGAGACATGTTTATGAAGAACACGTCAACACTGACATGACATGGATTGAATTTCGTGAAATGTGTTCTAAAATATGGAGTATACCTTTCAATTATGTTGTAATTAATAAAGATTGTTCCAAAAACAAAGGATGTTACAGAAGTAAATTTGACACGTTTGTAGTCTTTGACTAAGAACACGAATACATATAAAAGGCTGTTACCTGCTTGACATTATTATTCAACTTACGACACTACATCAATAACACACAACCACAATCATTACAACCTATTTTACCAATATGGAAAAATCCTTGAAACGACAAATTGTTGATGCGGCAAAAGCTGTAAAGATAAAAGTACGAAAAATGAGAGATGCTGAGATTAACAATAAACAAGCACTGGAGTCTGTTTTCAAACCTGTAACAGAACCTCTAAATCTAATTGCTAATGCTAGTAAGCAAACTCCTCTACTGCGTGCTAGTGATGATTTTGCTGATGTTCCGCTTATTAACGAATCTGTGCAGAAAGAAGGAACCGGTAGCGCAGAAAGTAACGATAATAATGGTGATGAAGACAAATATGAATCCGATATCAGCAGTGACTCTTCTTATGAATCAGTAGTTGAAAGGAATCAAGATTGTGATACGTCATCCTGGTCATTATCTTCAGAAGCGTTGGTAGATATTCCATTTGGGGTTAGAGCAGAGCGCGGGAAACTGATGTTAGGTTCTGCTTTCATAACGATCAACGATCAATACATCACCGTGGCTGGATGTAAATACCGAAATTCACCTGGTTTAAAACAGTTATTACTTAAGAAAGATGTAGACTTAAGTTTGGTTACAGATAGTGATATGCAAAATTATAAGTCGATGCTAATTGATACAAATGCACATCGTCGAGACTATGAGCCAAGTAAGCCAATAAAAAGTAATAAAGGTCAAAAATATTTGCAAGTTATTAAACCTCTTTTTCAATTGAAGAATGCAGTTCAGGGAAAGGGTCTACCGTTACTAAAAAAGTGGAGAAAAAACGTTGATTTAGTGTACTGGGATGATCCTAATGAATTAGTGGAAAGGTTGAAATTATTAATTGCATCTAGAGATGCTGGCAACACAGGATTAGATAATGAAATTATATCTATCATTGAAGAATTGCGTGAAAGTAAAGTTATAAATAAATAAAAAATAAAAAATGTGTTTATTTTACTATCAGCCTCTCGATACAATACACCTTAAACATGAACGTAGACAAATTCGGACACTACATTCACAAAAGAATGCGTTTATCAGAGATATTTGAGTTTAATGAGAATGCATTGTTAAAATCAGAAAATGGAGATTTTGATTTAAAAACATCAAGACTGAGAGGAATTAGATCTCCAGTAGAAGCAGACGATGCTGTGAACAAGGATTATGTAGATCGATTGATTGCTAACACGTTAAAAGAATTAAATAATCAGGTTGTGAACAAGGATTATGTAGATCTATTGAATGCTAATACGATTAAAGAACGTAATAATCTGATTGGTGCATTGCGTTCTCAAATCATAAAAGATGCAAAGAGTGCAGTTCAAGCTACTTTAAAAGATAAGATACCTGAGGTTTTAACTCATTTGCAAGATAAGTTTTATACTAAAGCAGAGTTACATAAATTACCTCAAAAAACCCCGTAATGGTAAAACAGCAAATTGTAAATGAAATACACAAAGCTGCACGAAGAAATTTCTTGCGACGTTCTGTTATTCTGAAAGGAATCCACGACTTATGGCAAGCAGATTTGATGGATATGCAAAACCTGAAAAAGTATAACAAAGGTTACAGTTTCATCTTAGTTGTGATTGACTGCTTCTCAAAATATGCCTGGGCTGAACCGTTAAAATCGAAAAATAAATTTGATGTTACTCGTGCATTCAAACATATACTGCTTAGTAGTCGTAATAATCCTGTTAACTTACAAACTGATATGGGGACAGAATTTTATAACATCACTTTTCAAACACTTATGAAAAAGCACAACATTAACCATTACTCGACGTTTTCTACTAAAAAAGCATCTATTGTAGAGAGACTTATTAGAACAGTAAAAAATAAATTATATAAACATTTTAGTCTCATTGGAAACTATAAGTGGTTAGGTCTACCATTGAAAGATACATTGAAGAGATATAACAACACAAAACATCGTACTATTCAATTTAAACCGGTTGATGTGAATAAATGTAATGAACAAGTAATCAAAGAAAATATAAAAAAAATAAAAAATCATGATTTAGTACAGTGGAAGCCTAAATTCAAAGTTGGTGATTGTGTTCGTATAAGTAAATACAAACATAGTTTTGAGAAAGGTTACACTCCTAATTGGTCAACTGAATTATTTATTATAAAAAAAGTAAATAAAACTATACCAGTAACATATCACATAGAAGATCAACGAAAACAAATCATATTAGGAGCTTTTTACGAACAAGAACTGCAAAGATCTAACTATCCTGATGTTTATTTGATAGAAAAGGTTTTGAAAAAGAAAGGAAATAAATTGTATGTCAAATGGTTAGGTCTAAACAGTGCAGAAAACAGTTGGATTGAAAAAACTGCAATAATGGACTAAGATATTATATAACCATTTTTCATTTGAAATGCTATCATTATAATTTGAATTATGCAAGGAGGTGGACTAGTTAACAGCATAATTAATAATCTACCATTCGAAGTTCATTTGCCAGGATACAATTATTGCGGACCAGGAACCAAACTTCACAAACGCTTAGCGCGAGGTGACCCAGGTGTAAATAAGCTAGACGAAGCTTGCAAGCAACACGACATTGCGTATACAAACCATACAGACTTAGCAAATCGTCACAAAGCCGATTTACAACTACTTAACATGGCTAAACAAAGACTTAAATCAAAAGATGCCGGGAAAGGTGAAAAACTAAGCTCTTGGCTAGTGAACAAAGTTATGAAAGCGAAACTAAAGTCTGGATTAGGCGTCAAAACATTTAAAACCTTAGTTTCAAAAATAAAATCAAAAATTAAGAAACTCAAACGCAAAGATAATAAGACTTTAATAAAAGCAGCTTATTTAACCGCAAAAAAGTTATTTTCAAACACTCATCATCGAATCCGAGTACCCCGAGTAATACCCCTACCAAAGACTGGAGGAATTCTACCTTTAATTCCAATTTTCGCTGGTTTATCGGCTTTAGGAACTTTAGCTGGTGGTGCAGCTGGCATTGCAAAAACCGTCAATGATTACAAAGCAAGCAAACAAAATTTGCAAGAAACAGAACGACATAATAAAGCTATGGAGGCTTTAGTGTTGGGCAAGGGTTTATACATCAAGCCATATAAAAGTGGTAAAGGATTGTTTATAACATCTTCAAAAAACTGAATAATATGCTACCCAATCGCCCTCTAACTAATATAGACATCCGAAAGTATTCAAGAGACATCCCATATTTTCGTGGGGTCTACATGAAGGATCAACTACCTCGGAAGCCGAAATGTATTGAATGTGGTATCGTTAACTTAGACGATTCTAAGAACGAAGGAACGCATTGGGTAGCTTATGCTAAAGTTTACAATCACTGTGAATACTTTGATAGCTATGGAAATTTAAAACCTCCAATGGAATTGATGCAATATTTCAAAAATTGTAATGTGTTTTATAACTACACAAGATATCAAAAATTTAACGCAATCAATTGTGGTCATTTATGTTTAAATTATTTGTCAACTTTTTGGAATAAAAATGTATTATAAAATATATGATTTTCTTTAATTTCAATCATTTGCAAGATGTCGCTCACTTTGTCTATAACTGGAGACTCGTCAGTGTTAAGTACATACTATCCTAATACGTTGCAACTAGATGGAGAGTATGAGTGTGCTTTATTGCACTTTTCAACTTTTAATTCTATTCCAAACATTGATAAAAGTAATAATAAGTTCTATTATGGTTTTAATGAAGTTATTGAAATACCGGAAGGCACTTATGAATTGCAAGATATCAGCGATTATTTAAAATCCGAAATAAAAGATGCAGCGATCAAACTACGGTGCAATAATAATACTTTAAAAACTACAATATTCTGTACAAAAGACATTAATTTTATCAAAGAAGACTCTTTTAGAAGACTATTAGGATTTAACAAACAAATCTTGAAAGCAAATAAATGGCATGTGTCACAGTCTCCAGTCAACATTCTACCTACGACCGTAGTCAGGATTGAATGTGATATTGTAAGCGGTTCATATGTAAACGGTGAACCAAGTCATATTATTCACGAATTTGCACTTAATGTACCACCTGGATACAGGATCATAGAAATTCCGAAGAACGCAATATACTTTCCAATCAATCAAAAAAACATAAGCTGCATACACATCAGGCTGATAGATATAAACAACAGATTAATTAATTTACGTGGTGAAGAAGTGCAGGTATATCTGCATCTCAGAAGAAAAAATGATTGATTTCAATAAAAATGTGTCTCAACAAGTAAAGAATATCAGTTCTGTTCGAGCTACTTATCAAATAAGACCTGTCTCTAAGAAGAAAATAAAATTAACTAAAGACAATAAAGCATTTCTTAGAGCGATCGGATTGTTAAAATGAATATCTTAGACGTTTTATCCGCTCCGAATTACGATAATACTATAGAAGGAATCGAATTTCATTCCTACAAGCCCTATATAACGAGTTTCAACAGGAACGATGAAATCCGCATACCTATCAATCAACAGGACTTGTACATATTACCATCAGCTAGCACCCTATATCTGGAAGGAACTGTTATCGTTAGCAAAAAAGATTCGAAGGACCCAGCTACTAGTGTCAATTTCACGAACAATGCTCTACTCTACTTGTTCCAAGACATTAGGTATGAGCTAAATGGAGTGGAGATTGATAAAATAAAAAATGCAGGTATAACAACAACCATGAAATCACTAATTTCAATGACCGAAAGTGAATCAAAAATGTCTAATGCCTGGGGTTGGAATATTGATGGCATAAAAAATATCCATGGAGGAAGATTTTCTGTCTCTATACCACTTCGTAACCTCCTCGGTTTTGCAGAAGATTTTAAAAAAGTTGTGATAAATAGTAGACATGAACTGATATTATTACGAAGTAACACTAATTTGAACGCTGTAAAACTTAATACTGGCGAAGTAGTGGATGATGTTCAGATCAACAAAATCATATGGCGCGTACCGCATGTTAAAGTATCAGACAAAGAAAAAATTGGTTTGTTAAAAGTATTAGAGAAAGATCGCCCACTTCAAATGATATACAGAAATTGGGATCTGTACGAATATCCAGCTTTGCCTAAAACTACAAAACATACTTGGTCTATCAAAACTTCATCTCAAATAGAAAAACCAAGATACATTATTATTGGTCTACAGACAAATAGAAAAAACAATGCAAGTTCTGACATGTCTCAATTCGATCACTGTTATATTCGAGACGTTAGAGTGTATCTCAATTCAACCTATTTTCCTTATGAAAACTTAAATGTAAGTTTTGCTAATAACAGAATCGCTTTATTATACGAGCAATACACCAGATTTCAACAGTCGTATTACGGACGTCGCTCGGAGCCCATACTAAGTGAGAAACAATTTAGAGATTTAGCACCGCTGTTTGTAGTCGATTGCTCTAGACAAGCTGATAATCTAAAGACTGGACCTGTTGTGGATGTGAGGGTAGAAATTGAGAGTGATTCAGAGATACCAGATCAAACTTCAGCTTATTGTCTCATTCTGAACGATTGCATTGTTGAATACAAACCATTAAGTAACATTGTGAAGAAAATATCATGAACGCGGACCTCATCATTGTCGAACTCCAAGGATTCAAAGATTTAGACAATAATTTTATCGTCAAGGAAGTGGCCATAGTAAGTAATGAGCACACACAGACGTTCTTGGTTAAACCACCGCATTCGTTTTATTATTTAACTCAAGAAGAAAAGAAGCAAGTGCGATGGTTGGAAAAAAATCGTGGAATTTTCTGGAGTGAGGGCTATATAGACTACAGAGAGTTCCAACACGTCATCGTACCGTATTTAAAAAATAAAAAAATTATTACAAAGGGTTTGGAAAAAATAAAGTGGATTAAAGACATGTGTGCGAACTGTGAAGTGATCGAAATAGGTGAGAAGGGATGTCCTAATTTTGCGACATTAAAAAAAAAGTTCTGTAAAAATAAAACTGATTTTAATTGTGTGAACCATAAAATGAATTGTGCATTAAATAATGCGGTGTGTATTAGAAAATGGTATGTTGATAATAATATGTCTGTATTTAATCTATTTTAATTTATTTTGTCATACCTATGCAGTTAATAAAAATGATTAATTAATTTACTTATGGTTGTTTTATTTAAATGTTTTCAGGGTAACTTAATCATCAAACTTTATATTAGCTCTAATAAAATTAATCGAATTGATTAAGTATTCTGTTAATTTAAAATATTGAAAATGACCTGATGACCTGTGATGAGATCGTTTCATTAGAGCTAATTTAAAGTGTGAGTGTGTGTGTGTATAAGTAATGCCAATAAAACATATTTTAAATTATAAATATATTATTTATTTAGTTTTCGCATTATTTACAATTACAAACTAATAACACTTGTTCCTTATTATTATTAACTGTCCCTCAAGTTATTTCATAATTTTATTTATGTACATAAAACTTATGTAACTATTATGTATAATTATAAACACATTTTAATAAACTAACTACTAGATTAACAAAATAATTATTTTGCTTCTTTTAACTTAATCTATCTAATTACAATAAACTAACATCTTGGATACTTTATTTATACATTCAAAACTTGCGTAGTAACTAAAAACCTCTAAGAACCAAAAGTTTCCTTAATAATTTTTTATACATAAATGTGACTTACAAAATATTATGATCTATATAGTTACATTTGAATACACTAGCAGATTAACAAATTAATTCATAATACCAGTATTAAACTAATAATTTTCTACATATTATCTTTTTTAACATTAAACTTATACATTCAAAACTTATACTTACATACATTAACTAAAATCCATTAATATTGATACACTAATGACCCTCAGTTATGTTCGACTCTTATGTAATAATTGGAAAAACCCAATAACCATGCCCGATCGGGGATCGAACCCAGAACCCCGTGCTCAGTAGTCACGCTTGCAACCACTAGACCAGCTAAACCAATAAGTTACAAATTAGGTAGATACTTACTTACTAATAACAATCGTCACCACAAAGTTTCTTTGATATTTTATTTATCAATGATTGTGTCTCTTCCATAACATAGTCCACCGGTTCACTAACTACATATTGCGCACTTAACACTATCACCTCCTCGTCATCACTTGAACTTGCAACACTTGGTTCTTGTCGCTCACTGATGTCCAACACCTGTATCTGGATCAGTCGTAAACCTTTTTTCTTTTCGTTGTTTATGACGTATGATTGACATAAAGGATGTTGATGTTCAGATGCTTTCCGCTTTAGACCCTCCCGTCTTGCTCTAGACTTTTTGATGGTTGGTTCAGGTCTTTGTTGCTCTGGAACATGCCAGCTTAAACTTGGAGTGGGAAAACCTTGAGCGTATTGTGAGAAGTCGATAATATCTGGAGAGTCACACATTATCAGTGATCTGAAACAAATGAAATAATATTTAAGTACATAAAACAACATGATGAAAATTAAATAATGTTATAAGTAGATGGGTATTTGTACAATACTTACAATTCGTTTCGTTTTTATTCGATGTGATATGACCACTCCGTTCGATGCTCTACACAATAATATTACTGTGGAACTATAATGCCTTACGTTGCGATTTATTTTCATGTTTTAACGTGTTCGAGCTCCTGCACGGACACCTGCTTGGTGTCAAATTCTACACCGCTCGTGCGAACTTCGAACCATGAGTGCTTTGTAATAAAAAATGGGCAAGAGCGAGTCGGACTCGCGTTCCGTACCATCATTTATATGTAATTTTTGTTGATGATTTCTGAAAAACTGTGCTATTTAAAGACATCGTTTTATTTTTCCTGTAATCTATACATAAATTTCTATCACATAGAATAATTTCAGATTTTTCTCTATGCAAACTTCGGAGATAAGGGGAACGGTATTTTTTTACATTTTTCATCAAAAGTCGAAAACTATGCGACCTTTAAAAAAAGAAAAAAGTGTTTGAGAATGTGCAAACAGCCGTAGCCTCACTTCGATTTTTCAGTCATCTAAAACTGTTCCAAATTTCAAGTTGATAGCATTAGTAGTTCTTGAGATATTCAGCTGTGACAGACAGACAGACAGACAAACAGACTGAGTCACACCATAAATTCCTTTTTTATCATTTTGGTACGGAACCCTAATAGACATTACATGTTTTATCAAGTTGGAGCCTGTATCGTCGTGCGCGAAGCGGCTCGTACCGCTTCTCGCACCTGTATGCTTTGTCATCAATCAGGAATGAAAATGAAACAGATACAATTATGATCATAAAATAGTATTTATTTATTTATTTACTACAAATAGGTACTTAAAAGAAAACTTAGGTATCACGTTTATGCGCCACAGCATTTAATTTTAAAGTCCAAAGTTTTGGATATGAATAATAATTTAGTATTTTTACGAAATGCCGTATCGCGTAAACGGACTTAAAACTAATTAAGTACTAAATAAGATTTTATGTTATTTGCTACAAGTACCTAATAAGATAATAATAACTATTTAGGACACCAAGAAAATACATGTTTTACACATATACTTATAAAAAAGATGGACTCCGCGCCACGCATATCGAAAGTGAAGCACAGTAAGTATGCCGGACCGATTGTACAAACACGCCTCGCGCTCATATTTACATCATAGTATGCCGACCGACCGCCATTACGTGACACGAGCGACGGCGTCTTTGTACAATCGGTCCGGCATACTTACGGTGCTTCACTTTCGATATGCGTGGCGCGGAGTCCATCTTTTTTTATAAGTCTATGGTTTTACATTAACATTACACAAAATAAAAGTAATGCATTACATAAATATAGTTGCATTACCCCAGGCTAAAGTAGATACATTATCAAACGATAGCAACCGTTTATCGTCGTTGCTTGAAAGTGCAATTTTATTTACATCCTGAGTGAATATTTCATGTTTTATTGACCTAAACAATACATTTTTTTTGCGAATAACATTGCAATTATTGTACAAAACATTTTTATAATCTAACATATTAAAATTTTTGGTTATACATTTTTTTGTACCTTTTGCCTTTTTAATAGTTTTGTTTAACGTTTTAATACAGTAAAGCTTTGAGCGCAGTCCTACGAATTCTTTGATAATGTTACCACCCATTTCATCCTTAAACAGTCCTGGAACCTTCTTATTAATAATTGGTAAGTTATAGTCATTGTTGCAGTCATAATTACTGGTATCAAAATATTTTAGAAAATGCAGCTTGAAGTCTTTATAAACGTCATTGCTCTGTACATCATATACTAGACTATCTGTGTCAGTATAGCACAATTCAATTCGGTTACCATAAAAAGGTTTTATGATAGAATAGTGAAAGTCATACATGTGAGTCTTAGATAATTCTAATACTGCAAACCCTATGTATATTGGTTTATTAAGTATAATACGCATAGGTTTCATTTGGATTGCCACTAGATCATCAGAAAATACAGAGGCGCTATGAAAATATGGGCTGGCTATCAATTTTTCTGCACAAGTAGTCTTTTTTGTTTTATTGCTCGAGTCACACCACTTGTTTACTAACTTAACGTCTATTCGATGTTCATTATTTTCCAGTGTCTTTCCAAAAATACTATTGTTCAATAATTTGAAAAAGTCTTGTTCAAACGTTGACTCTGCTTTTTGGCGTAACTGAGTGTTAATATCAATATATTGCTTCAAAAAACAACTTTGCTTAAATGTAATAGCGCGATGGATCCTTCTCAATACTAAACCGTGCTGTAAACATTTTTTTAAATGTATGTAATGAATAACATAGTGATATTTATCGTACAAATTTGGTATTAGCTTTTTATTCTTACCACCAGGTGGCAAGCATTTTTCTGGACAAAAGGGAAAGTCATTGTGTTCCATGTGTAAATTCTCCGGATATATTAAATCAACTTCAAAAATGTATCCGTTTTCTGCAGTATCACTAATATCTGCTAAGTTCAATTGTAAAAAATCAATTTCTTGTCTATTCATAAATCTAAAATCGGAATAGGGTAGGGATTGACACATGCTATAACCATATAAATTGTTACAATCTAAATAAATGATAAATGAATTTGGACGAGTTGGATCGTAAGTATCTAAATATTTATGATTGGCTTTGACATGTCTTTTGGAACACATACAAACACCTCCTCGAATACCTTTTTGTATCATTCTAAAAATTTCAACATCACTAATCAATTCTAATTGAACTCCTGTTTTTAGAAGCATTGCATCAAAAGACAGACTTGGTGCTGTAAGATAGAACGCGGGATCGAGATTGTAATGTAGTTTACAAGTTTTTCGAAAATTCTCAAATACATCTGTTAGCAACAGAACATCTGTTTTCAGATATAAATCTGTGTACATACCCATGTTTTGAATATTAAACACTGACCAAACAGACCGAGCGTGTTCATAGTCTTCGTCGGTAATTGTCTCATTAGTTAAGGAGTTAAAAAAATATTTTTTAGAGGGTAAACACGTATCTTCATAACGTTCCCATTGAGACATATAGTCATATGGATACACTCCTTTACGAGTGAGTAGGTTAAATTGTTTTTTATTAGGAAAATAAGATTTCAATTGTTTAAAGTCTTGGTTTTTCATTGTACTAGCCAACTTTTCTAAGCTAGTTCCTAAAAACTTGAAAGAGTCTACAAACCGAACCTGGATGCTTTCCCCAGTAGAAATCGGAATGAACTTAGTGAATGAAATATAGTTTTCTTTTGTTTTAGGTATCACTTTAATAGATCCAGGAGCTTCACCTAATTCTTTTATGAAAAGGTGGCAATCGTAACCGGACAAATTATGAAAAAATACTGGTAAAAATGTTGGTATTTTGTATTGTAAGTTACAGTAACTATGAGCTGCGCCACGATATTTACCAGTCAAGTGACAATGATCGCGAACCCTGTCGCCGAACAAGAAGTGTTCACAAATATGACATGTTATCGCGTTTTCAAAGTCGCGAGCATTATCATTTGAGTAAATCATAGGAACACTATTTTGTAAAACATCGTAAATTTTTTGTGCATCTTTATAGATAGACTTTACAAAATTTGATACACAATCCGAACCGCGATAAGAAACGTAACGATTGTGGCATTCATCTAGCGTACACGTTATATGATAAGCGTAAGCTACAGGCACATGTCGCTGTCGTGTTACAGTACTCGCCTTAGTGGGGTCAGGGTCACAAGATTCATACCGTTCTAGCATTGTTTCAAAATCTGCGTATATAACAAATGGTACGAATTGCTTTCTATTATAATTTTTAAACTGTATGAAAGAACCCTTTGGAGGTAGTTCAGTGGCAACACCTCCACAACTATGTGAACTAAAATCATCACATGAATTAAAAAACATTAAACAAACGTCACAAAAGTACAGTTTACTGTGGTGTTTTGTTATTTGATTCTTAACAAGTCGCGACAAGTCTTTAATGAGACAGTAATGTGACAAATCATCTCTTTCTAAATAAAGTAAATGAATCACCTTTCCGTTCAAGGTTTTTGGTTTGTAAAGCGGTCCTATGATGGTATTATTTTTTAAACCATAAATGTAAATGCCAATTTCGGGGTTATTCACTTCGAACCGCGCAATATCTGAGAAATTCACTGGAAATGACATGCCCTTTACATTTAACACGCTACGAAAATCAGGGTAAGAAGATACTCTTTCAGGATGAGTCTTAGCTGGATATAAAGCAGCTACAACAGACCATAAAAAACAAAAGTCATCATTATTGCGGATATTAACACATGCTTTTTTAGATTTTATTGCAGAAGGCAATTCGATAAAGCCTGAACCACGCAAAGGTTGATATTTGTTAACATTGACTTCCAAATGAGAACTGCTCAAGAACGTCCATCCACTATCTCGGTCCTGAAATTCTTCTAACTTTTTTTTTAAAGTATTTTTGACTTGAGACAATAATGAATCAAATTCATAATTCTGATGCAGAGTTACGTTTTTTGTGGCAAATGATTTCATCTCCTGAGAATCATTTTTAAACATTAAAAACAAAGCAAAATATTCGAAATTAACTTTTATACAAGTATGTTCTTTAAGAGACATGTCAATTAACGTTTTAATTCTGTCCCAAATATTATTAAGAAATGGTTCTAGAGAACAATTCTCAGACGGATCGACAATTCTGTAAGAAGCTATACGATTACGAAACGCAGAATGTATTATTTCAACACCTTCGCAAAAATGTGAAATAGTTTTGTTTTTATGATTAGTACTACGTAAGTGACCTGTCCAGTGACTGCGCTCAACAGATGTATTACAAACAGTACAGAAAGGCATTTTAGATTAAAATAGTTCTAGACTTAATATTAAATGTTGTAATATAATATTATTACGATAATGATGTACGAATCTAATATCAAAATCTAATATGTACTTGGTGCCCCAACAACTTAAATATTTATTTTATGTTTATATTATCACTATAGAAGACGGGCTCAGAATTATCGAATAATTCATGACTCCGTCTCATAAAAACTTGTAACCCGTCCCACTGCGGGGTGTTGCGGTTTAGCTGCACTTTTAAGGCCACCGAGGCCTTTTTCCATCGATCCTCTCTGGGGGTGGAGGCAACTTCGGCCTTGTTGTAAACCTTTACCTCCACATAGAAGTCTCCAGTTACGTCCACCGTTCGCCGCACTTTACCGTTTGCGACACGGCTGATGAGGCTGGACCCGAAGTCTCCAGTTGAGGTTGACGACGGAATGTAGTCCTCCAAACCAAAGAGGTCCGAGGCCGAGCTGCGTTTTTTACTGTAAACAATTTAACATTTTCTTTATAATAATTTACACTACACATTACATTACATTTGTTTTATAATTGGCGAACCCTATAAGGTTAGAAAGCATGATGTTACGTATACTGTTTTAAAAACAATACTGTAAACATTCCTGCAAGGAATATAATCGAAATTGATTTCAGCGCTCTCTTCGTTACAGCTCCAAATCTCACTAACGTATATCTGCGTATAACATTTGCATTGACATAACATACACAACAACCACCTGAAGATATAAGCAGTAACACAAAATTACCTTGATTTCGATCCTGATGGCGGGGGCGTGGTGCTTTCGGAAGCTTTGCGCTTCGACACCTTCTTCTTTGGTTGTCCCTTCGCAACCTCGGCTACAGCTGCAGACTGTGTCTGGAATTCTGAGTCGGAGTCGGACCTGAAATGGAACACATAAAGATTAATTTTGTAACTAACAACTGTGACTTAATTAAGACTACCAATACACCAGCCGGCAGGCAGAAACCAGGTCCGTAGCTGGGTAGCGCTAAATTCAGTAAACTTTGTGGTACTTACTTACATTTTATAAAGTTGAAGGCTGTTTCGTAATTATATGACGAAGGTAACCGGTGTTTATCACTGGAAGATACTGGAGCGAATGTAATATTGTGATCAAAATTGTTCGATTTTATTCATAAAAAATATCATTTCAGCAATATTTATCCCATTACAAAATTATACCTTATATACATGTCCCCACAGTTGTATGACTAATTTACGTTACTTACGTCTAATTAAATTGTAGTGATTGAATATCGCTTCTGTCAAATTGCAATTTTATCGTGAGAAATGAAATATAAACCAGCTTTTTACCCTCGCCGACAAAGGTGAAGCCGATACCGTTGCATACTTACAATTAATACAATAGGTATTTTAATAAAGTATGTATGTTTGTTTGTTTAATTAACCTTCATATAAAATTCTGAATGACACCACACTCATGAAATTAATAAAATCGCATTTTTGAGAGTCAGAAATCAGGATGTACCTAAAGATGCGAAATCCTTACAAAATTTGTTGTATGCTGAGCAATCCGCATGAGCAAACTCGCGTTAAAAACTTAGTTAATTTTATGTTGCAGTTAAACTCAAAGCTAGTGTAAAATCATCAAACTACTAAAACTAACAAGCTTTTAAAGATGCGAAATCCTTACAAAATTTGTTGTATGCTGAGCAATCCGCATGAGCAAACTCGCGTTAAAAACTTAGTTAATTTTATGTTGCAGTTAAACTCAAAGCTAGTGTAAAATCATCAAACTACTAAAACTAACAAGCTTTTATAAATCATTTCATTCAGAGAATGTTGGTTTCTAATTTCAGCAATGGGATCACCTTTTCAAAGAATTAAAGAATTCCTAGACTATATTATATACCAGCTAATTAAAAAAAAAAAAAAAAAAAAAAAAAAAAACTTATGTCAAGGAAAGAATCACTCATTTATAATAAGTTAGCGAAATTGCTAACATTCTTATTTAAGAAACACCCCAGTTTGACGAAAATGATTAGGTATAGGAAGTTTGCGCAAACTCGAATTTTAATTACGGACTACAACATGTATAGCGATCGTCTTACAATACAATAAGTTCGACTAAGCAAATTAATGCATGATGCATTGTTGCTGACTTTGACATTGTAAATGAGTATGTATACACACACGACGGCTGCCTGATACGTTTATCGTCAGGCGGTTTACAAAGAGTATGGTACAATATAGTTGACCACGGGACGGCGCATAAACCGTATCGAAGGCGATTGTATCAGTGTGAAATCATCTATAATCAAGCGCAACGCAAAGTAACAGCAGAGCAAGTTAGTGAGCAACCAGTAGGTGTTTGTTAACGTGTTAGTGTTAGCTGTATGAATTAATTAAATTAACATTTGGATATCCTTGGGGCCCAATCTGGGTCACAGAAATAGAATGTGCGTGTGCCTGTTATAGGTGTATGCTGTTTTTGCTCTGTGAAGAGACATGAGACAATCTGTCCCAAATGTTAGTTTAATGTTTACGGTATCCTAAAGTTCAGATGCCCTTGGTGCCCAATCTGGGTCATAGAAATAGAATGTGTGTGTGCCTGTAGGTGCATGCTATTTCTTGCTTTGTGAAGAGACATGAGACAATCTGTCCTGAACTTTAGCTTACTATGTTCGTATAGTTCGATTAGTAAACGAAGTATGTGTGAAACTTGTTGCTATAAAACTGTTCAACTAAAGTAGTGGTTATGTGAGAAACTTGTTGTTATAAGTGTCAGCTGTATGAGTTAATTAAATTAAAATATGGATGTCCTTGGTGCCCAATCTGGGGTCATAGAAATAGAATGTGTGTGTGCCTATAGGTGCATGCTATTTCTTGCTCTGTGAAGAGACATGAGACAATCTGTCCCAAATTTTAGTTTAATGTTTACGGTATCCTAAAGTTCAGATGTTCTTGGTGCCCAATCTGGGTCATAGAAATGGAATGTGTGTGTGCCTGTAGGTGCATGCTATTTCTTGCTTTGTGAAGAAACATGAGACAATCTGTCCTGAACTTTAGCTTATTATATTCGTATAGTTCGATTAGTAAACGAAGTACCTATGTGTGAAACTTGTTGTTATAAAACTGTTCAACTAAAGTAGTGGTTACGTGAAAAACTTGTTGTTATAAAACTATACCAATAAAGTAGTTTTTTAGTGCTCAATCCGAGAATCTGCGGTCGTTGATCGAGGTAAGTCATCGGTAATAATAATTTTAATATGCTTTTCTGTTTTATCGCCAGGAATAGGCGCCGTTCTAGTATTTTACTTCCTTACGATGCGATGTAGGAATTCATATTTCACCTTCCAATCGGTGGAATAGGCGCTGAACCAATATTTTACTGCACTATGTAAGATTTTATTTATACGAGATTCAAAATGCGGAGTAGCGCCCAAACCACACTGAAAAATATTTCTGTTTCATCGCGAGGAATACGCGTCGAACCACATATTATTGGTCATTCTATCTCACCGAGAGTGACGAGGCGAACGGAGTGAGCGGAGCGGAGCGGAGCGGAGCGGAGCGGAGCGGAGCGGAGTGCCTCGTCACTCTCGGTGGGATAGAATGCCCAATAATATCCTACTATACTCGCTTTCGCCAGCGGATGTTGGAAATTATCCCACGGGAACCGTACATTTTTCCGGGATAAAAAATCCATCCAAATTTTCGCATCTATACTTAATAAAGTCACTTTTCGTGTCTGTCTGTGTGGCCAGGTTGTTCATCTAAACTACGCGACGGATTTTGATGCGGTTTTCACTATCATTCAGATAATTTATTCCGAAAGATTTATATCTCTATTACATTAATATTTAACTTATATATAATATTTAACTTTCATGTTTTGTCAAGACGTAAAAACCGTGCGAAGCAGCCAGCCAGGTCACTAGTTTATAATAAGTAGGTAGTAGAATGATTCATAGTAATATTATGACTAACTTGTTCGTTCTAGTTTCCGTTTGTTTGTCTGTCTTTTGTTTTCGTTCTTACGTAAGTACGGCTAAGTAAAATATCGAACTGACTTTGATGAAATTCAGCGAAGTGGAAAAGTTATGTACCTATAACGTTACTTGCATCCCGGAAAATGGAAGCCTTTCAGTTGGATATCTACGTAGACACAGCAAGGTTGATACCTTGCAAGGCGTTTCATTGATTCTTTGATTGATATCAAGTAGAATCAATGAAACGCCACAAAAATATCCAAGTACTTACCTACCAAAAATAAAACTAAAACGATAAAATGAAGACATTAACTCCTATAAAAAATATGTGTAGGTTTGAGTTCCTCTAAATGTAGATACAATAAATAAGAAACCAATCAATTTTGAACGTCAATTTTATGCTAAATCACAAGGCCTCCAAAGGAAATCGCGTGAACATTTTTTTACCAAATTCTAAACATTTTGCGCAAACCAGTTTCCTAGACTGAAAATGCCAACAGAACAAAGCAGAAAAGCAATTAAACCCTAGACATGAAGGCCCAAATTCAAAATTATTTGAGTCTCAAATCTCTTAAGATGACTTAAGCTTCTTACATCTTTGGTTGGCAGGCATCTCGAGGGGCGAATGGTAATCAAACCGAGACGGAAGTCGAAGTTTACCGCAATCCCGGCCCGTCTTACCTAAAAACCCTTTAAGATTGCTATACCTACCCTGCAGAGCATACCGAAAGATGTACCTATATAAGCAAATGTATCTTCAAAATATATTCGAGAAAACTTTGAGAGATACTCAATATGGACAAGCAAATAAAATAACATTATTAGTTACCAATATGCATGTTTTTTATATGTTGGCATACTAAGAGAAACGCCACATTCTATCCTTATTTCCCAAGACTTTATCTATGTGAAGTATCAGACGTCTTATTATTGTTATTTGCCACAACCCACTAAATTCTAACGAAACTTCAGCAGCGAAAGAACAGAACACAAAGCATAGAGGAAGAGGAAAATATACACTGTAATGTTATTCAGAAATCCATGTGAAATGTATGAGTGTGGGGCTCTATTGCTTTGGGCTTTGCCGGGATAATTTTCGTTCCCTATTGTTTTGCTGGATTTCCACCCGATGCCTTCGAGAGAATAAGAGGCTTAGCTTGTGGGAAAATATTTTGTTTTCTCGTATTCTTTTTCAAGAATGTAATATTGTTTTCTCCGTGTTTATCCTATGTATTGACAACCCGGTTATTGGATTTGGATTTTGTTAAGTCTCTGCTAGGTAAGTTCTTGCTATACAGGGTGTACCAGAAAGGCGTGACCATCAAAATGAACAACTTTCTCCATGGGACCAACATCGTACTTAATCGTGAAAAAACAATCAGCTATACATTTTCGTCGAGTAGGTATTGAAGTTTTCTATGGGGCAGTTATTTTTAAATATGTATGCCACCTAAACTCATTTTACTTTGTCTTCATTTAGACTTTCATCTAACCAGCAAAATAAACTGGCTCAGTAAAAAGCCATGCACATGTCGCAAAATTAACAAATTCTCAAATGTAACCGAATTAATTATTCATGCATGCTTAATTATGCGCAGGGAGATCACGCAATCCAATTTAACCAGATTGCCTGCGTCCTAGCGATGCGTGTTTTGCAAAAAAACGTTGAGCCTCGATGTGGCTGTAGTTACGGCAAACTTCAAGTGGACATAAATAAGGGTCGCAATATTCGGCGGTCCCATCACGACGGGCGGTGCGCTACTCTCAATTTTACAAAACAAACCCCTCCATATAATTTTATACTTTACGTTTCCCGTTTTAGGACCGAGACTCCTTCAGCAGCTCGCTGAATACATGTTTAAATAACAATAAAAGATAATCAACTTTCTGTGTTCCCAAACAGGGACCATTTTCGCTAAACACCATTGCGATCCAAGGAGACACTTGAAGTGGAATTTCTTCGCGAAACTGTACACTCGCAGCATCAGTTTTTGGAACAACATGGATTAAATAAATTATTTCCAGTGTCATTTGTTGGAAATTACGAATCAAATTTGTGTCCATAGTGGTTTTGTTTCCCAATACGTTGACATTAAAGTAATGTTGTAACGAGAAGATTTCTTAAGACCTGCTTTTGTAGGTGTTGCCGTTGTCAGAGTTTATGTAAACTTTGGTGTTTTTAATCGCACTGGATCATTTACTTCCAGAACCGTCTAATTAGATTTTGTATTATCGACGATAATTTAATGGAGATGGAAAAAAAATATATCGATTTCGCACAACTGCTCGTGTGCAACTTTTGAATGTGTTTCGAAATCTGACCTTACTGATAACGAATTTTTTATTTATTTTGGAAATACATACGGGTATTTTATGTTGAGAAGGAAAAAAATGTCTCTAAATTATTTAATTTCAAAAAGTGACAGCTTTGTTACAGACATGGCATTAATTTACAACATACAGAAATGGTTTTTTAAACATAGGTTCCCTGGGTCTCAAACTAGGTTTATACCTGTAACTTGGGAGTCAGTGTTCCTCCATAAAAAAGTCGCTAGGTATGTCGTTAGTAAATAAACATGTAGCTACCTAAGTAGTTATTTAACTGAAACAATTAATTATTTTCTTGTTAAGAAATAAATAACATACTGTACTTACCTAACTCATCGTCTGCTTTTAGCCGTAAGTACCTAAATACCACTACATTTTTGGACGAATTTGATTAGTGTTAAAAGCCATATCAGAGGTATCTCCCCTCACAGGCTCGCACATATATTCCGTCAACATCCGCTTTTTATGCTTCCATTTGCCCATCGACATTCAATTTCTGTATGCAGTCGATTCCCTCTCGCGCAATACGACAAAATAACTGAACCATTTGGGAATCGGTACTTTTACACCTTGATACAGCTCAAGAGATTTTTCCCTTTGTCCATTCCATTCCATACATATCCACTCGGATCACGTAAAGCGTAAGTATACCTAAGACACGATGGTTTTCCTTTCGGCTCCATTTGTTCGCCCAAGAGACTTATTATACTGTGTACACGGTACAAGGAGAATATTTTGTTCAAATATAATCAAGGGAAGCCGCTTTTGTCCAAACAATGTTTTTGTTTTTATTCAATGTTATATGAAAGGATATTCGGGCACGACCGTCGCTCTCGCAAATGCAAATGTTTAGCTTGATATTGGATCGGGCGGGTTGTCATTTGTGTAAGTAGATGTGTCATGATATTGAGGTTTTTGTATATAATACTTCGCACATAGCGTATGTTTAGGAACGAATTTACAGGCATATAGAAACTCTCTCTCTCTCTTTTTCGAAACTTTTCTTTAGTAAATGTCATAATCTTTATATTAAAATATGAAACGGTAGATATGTGACAGCCAACTAGCTTAATTAACAACCTAGCCTTTGGAAGTACCTAGTGCTCGCCGGCCGCTACCGCAGAACCGTTCGCTTCGCTCGTTCGGCTCGCACGCGGTTGGTCGCCGTTCTAACCTATCCTATAATTGAATATCATTCAGGCCGATAGACCGATACTTGAAAGGCGCCTTTTAGTTAAAAGGCTAGGCTGTTAAGGGCTATTGAATTTCGACAGAGATTTTTGCGTTAAATGGCCAACTTTGGCGTTCTTATTCTGAGAAACTGAAAGACTTCGACAACTTTGACTTATTGAGTAGTGGAGAATAGTTATTAGTATAGTCCATAGTTGCCTCGCTTTTCGCAATTTTTTCTTGTAAATGTGCCTAAAGCCAAAATTCCGAAGCAAGTTTTTCATAAAATACGCGATGGCTCTTTTTTGAGCTCGTGGATTGAACTACTTACAAAAGAAAATTAAATGAAAAATTTATAATAATATCTCTTACATAGTGACTTAGTCCATAGTGGACTCAGAATTTTGAAATATCAATGGAATATCTATAAAAAAAAACATTTAAAATCATTAACTTCTAAAAACACTCAGAATTAACATTAAATTTCTCCATATAACGTTAATATTATTACGTAAAATTTATATCAGAATAGACGTTAGTTTTAATGTAATATAAAAATAACCTATAAACAACAAAATTATATCCTAACTAAACTATTAAAAAACTAAAATATGGAGTCGAAAAATTCCTCCGCATCGCTGTCGACTGGTAGAGTACCCAAGAGACTGGCGGCATTGCCACGTTGTATGGCAATGCTAAGCCTCTGGCCAAAGTAAAAGCCAGCCCTCGGGTCACGGGAAGTGTCAACCAGCCGTTTGGAGATTTCGTTGAATAAAACAAGAGCACTTGGACCCCACGGCCCAAGGGTTTCAACCCCAAACGGCTCGAAAATATAATTACCGATAAGGTTATTATATTTCCGCCGCTTCAGGTTTTCCCCAGCCGCAGCAGCAGTGCCAGCACAGCACGCCGAGCCAGGAAGATGGGATGGCGCAAGAGTATCGACACACGTTGCGTCCCACACTAAAGGCCTTCCCACCTTCCATGGAAATAAAGACATCCCGTCCGGTCTCTTGCCATCGTCGCGTGCCAAGCCATTGGGTTCTAATACAGCTGGAACGCCGACGGTGACAAGGGCTCATCGGATGATGTCATTGATGTTCGCGTGCCGTGCTAAGCGAACCGCACTTCGGCTGCAAGACAGGCCGTGGTGTCCGAGGCTGTTGACAACTTCACCACAGTGACAGCGATGAGGAGAACAACATGGAGCTCCTAGTCGCAGTGAAGCAGCGAGGCGGAAAGTAGTGTCGTCGAACAAAGAACCTATGTTCGACGACGGTAGTGCGTGAAGCCACAGACCCGACTCCCACTTAACCGCAGCCAGCAGACGCGCACGCTCCGCAGTAGTAGCAGACGTGTCAAGTAATTTGTTCTGTACTACTCTGCAGAGCGGCTCATCCCACCGTCTCTGGGAAGATGGATTGTCGGGTGGATCTGAATTCGGGCAAGCGAGTTTCCAGGCATCCATAGCCTCGGCGAAACAAGGCACATCAAAATTAACCAGTGTGGAGGCTAGGATTTTCCTGATTAACTTCTCTGTGCCGTGGACCGAGGATATGAATGCCGGTAAACTAATACTAGAAATTTTGCGGACGCCGAGGCCTCCCATACGGATGGGAAGAGTAGCTTGCGCCCATGCACGGTCGTCCATGGCCACATTTAAGATTGAAGTTAAAGTATGCCGGATAATTTTGTCCATTTTGTCTAAAAGGTGAGTGTGCTGCCATAAATGGGAAGCGCGAAGGAAATATATTAATTTAGGGCCGAAACAGCAGTTACGGATTAATGTTATGGCCGAATGCATGTTAATTTGGAACAATCTTTCCGAAACGTCATTGAAATTTTGAATTTTTTCTTCAATAAAAACAGGAAAAGAATTTTCATAGATTGGAGACCCAAGGACACGAAGAGTGTTCTTTTCAATAATTTTGATTTCTGGGGCTATTACGTTAAATTTAGGAAGTGTTAGATGTCTGTCAGTATCGTCCGCTAAGAATAGTTCACATTTCGAAAGGTTGACATCAAGGCCAATGGAATGAAGTTCATTTTTTAAGAATTGTAGGTCATTTAAAACAGTATCTACATCGCCTCCCAAGGTTCCATCATCAAGATACCAAACGTTAAATTTGGAATATAGCTGTCGAATGATTGGGTGAATGGCTAAACTAAAAATCACTGGCCCGAGGGGATCACCTTGCTGACAGCCAACAGCCGATTCCTGAAGGTTGTCCCGGTACAGTAATTTAGAAGGGTGTCTATAACATTGCCAAAGGAAACTATAAATTTGGGGTATTTCTTTTCTAGTTTCTGCCAGCAAGGTGTCCCTATTAACAGAGTTGAAGGCATTTTTTATGTCAACCTTCAGGATGACCTCACCTTTGCCAGAATTTAGGTAGGTCGATAAGGCGTGTACGGCAGCCTCACAGCCCCCTTTTGAGCCGTAAGCTAGCTGCAGGGGCTGCAATTTTTCCGAAACAACCTCACCAAAAAATTTGCAGCAAATCTTGGCTGCCATACGACGGTAAGTAGTTCCCACGGCAATGGGACGAATGCCGCCATCCCTTTTACGCAGGGCGCATAGGTTGGCCCCGTATAGAACGTCGATGACGGCCTCGTTCACCTTGCCGGAGAGCATAAGGTTAATCAGAGCCGTAAGCTCCTTCAAGAGCAACTCACCAGCTGCCCCGGCGCCTGAACTGATAAGGTACTTAAGGTGCTGAGGACTCAGGCCGTCTAGGCCACCAGCGGAGCCACTACGGAAGGAGCAAACGGCTGTGACCAACTCTCGACCTGTAATGGTGAGGGAGTGATTATCCAGATCAGGGGGGTCGGGAAAAGAAAGATCATCCGCTGGGGCAGGGTGTTTGCTCTCCAGAGCTGCGAGTGTTTCTGGAGTACACGGTGCCACCACATCACTACTAAAAAGAATCCTGGCTGCTCCGCTAATATCACCTTCCCCTAACTTGGATTCTACCAGATGGGATATACCTCTTGAAGAGGTATAACTCTGTGTCGGTAATTTTGAATCTAAATTAGGGCCCGAAATATTACAGTTTTCTTTAATTTGAGCAGTCAAGTCAAGGCAAGTCTTTTTGGTTGCCAAATTCTTTTGTACATGTAGAATTCTATAAGGGAAGGTGAGCAGCTGTTCCCAAGCACTTTGCGAGTTTTCCCGGGCGGCAAGACGAACGCAACCTGCTAAGTGTTGTGCCACTAGAGGTCTAGCGCCCCGGGGAACTCGCTTCAAAACGGGAATAGAGTTTTTGAATTTTTTAGTTAGTTCTTAATAATTAAAATTTCATATTTAAAATAAAAAAATAATATGCCTCTTAACTGAAAGGTTGTTTAGAACGATTTCATTATAATACAAACGTATTTAAATACTACTTCCACACTACAAAGATCGTTTATAAACGTTAACTATCATCAAATTGGCCATATTCACAATCATCGGACGTTTCTACCTGCAATAAAAATAAAAACTTTGAGTACCTAATGCTTAAAGAACTTAATCGTATCTAAATCGATTTCATAGTCAAAGGCGGTTGGAAGCAAAATATCTTCTGTGCGTGAATTTAAAATTCTGTAAAACGTAGGTAGGAACATAGTAAACATACCTATTCGAGGTTCCGTGTGTAAACAAGGTAAACCGTCCTGTCGTCGGCCGTTGGAGCCTCAATAATATAAAACATGCGCCCATACCCGTCCCTCCTATATTTGTAGCGTTCACCCTACCCACCTACGAACGTAGAGAACGAAGTTGTTCGTGCAATATCGTTTCGAATAAAACGTTGCCTGAAATGTTTTAAATAAAATAGTGCAGAACAGGTGACGTAGGTAAGGAATATTGAAATATTGTTTTGTAAAATTTGCTGTAGTAAAATTTTGCTGGCAAAGCAATGTTGTTGTGAGAAACTTTGCTGAGGAGAACCTAAGCTTACGATATTACACGAGTTGACCGTTAGTTTTAATAAAGTTCTTCATTTAATCATCAAAGAGAAAATTACTCTATCAAAATGAAACTACACAATGTCAACCCGTTTGTCTCTTGAGACTTAAGAGTAATTCAAGTGAAACGTTACAACTAGCGCTACCTATTGACGTTCTCGAGACATTAAGCACTCTCCCTCCATAACTCTGAAGGCAACATGCATTTACATTTTGAACAAATATATGATATTTATATAGTTAAATATTGTATGACAATAGCTGAACACTATCCCCTGAGATGCAGGTTCCCGCCTATTTCAGGGGCTAGGGTCAATAATCTGTGCACCTTTTATGACAATCACAAAAAAAAAGTTTTAATACTTGTCACGTAGTACCTACCTACCTGTTCTAATTGTAACTTTAACCCGTCGCACGCCAATTAGCAGACACAATAATTTTTTTATTGTTATCTGCACACCTGGGTGTCAATTGACGTATAAAGAGTTAATGGTGGGAATAAACAATTTTTATTTTATTTTATTTATTTATTATACTAAAGCTTAAGTTGCTTCGGACAACGCATCACTTAGCTGTCAACAACTTCAGGAGGTAACTACTTGATTTTAAAAAATTGCACCGTCTTAAACTGTGGTTTGTTTCTTTTTAAGACCTTCTAAATTTTCTTAACGAAATAGAATGTGAGGCTACCCGGAAGCAAAATTACAGGAGGATCGATGAAGAAGTCATTGTTTGTGGAGAAAAACTAATTTCTGGCAAGGTCACGTAGCCGACCAATGGACTCCATGGTTGGAACGGCGCTCCCAGTTAACTCGAATAACCGACCCCAGTCATAGATTAAGTAGGAAGGGAAACAGATAGGTAGATCAATTTATAGTTCGGCTGTCTTTAGACTTTTAAAAAAATTATAATTAAGGGGTTGCCGCCGTGGGATCTGGAGGCAAAGGTCCTCGCGCACGTGTGGGAGTGGCGCGAGGAGGCGAAGCGCCGGGGCGTAACTCCGCTGCCGCGAGAAATCACGGTACAGCGGACAGAGCTCCGGCGGGATCTCATGGCGGCATGGAGAGCGCGACTGTCGCAACCCAGCGCTGGGCACGCCACAATTGCGGCGATAAGTCCCCTCTTTGAGGAGTGGTTAGAGAGGCGCCACGGCGTCCTCACCTTCCGCCTGACGCAGGTCCTCACCGGACACGGTTGTTTCGGGAGGTTCCTGTTTCGCATAAGGCGGGAGGAAACGCCCGGGTGTTACCATTGTGCGGATCGCCCGGAGGACACGGTGGAGCATACAGTGGAGGTCTGCCCGGCTTGGGCAGAGCACCGCCGTGTTCTCACGGAGGCGATCGGCGGCGGCGATCTCTCGCGTCCGAGCCTGGTCCAGGCCATGGTGCGGAGCGAGAGTGCATGGGAGGCCGTCACCTCCTTCTGCGAAGCAGTGATGCTCGCGAAGGAGGAGGCGGAACGCGTGAGGGAGAGGCAGCCGCACGCCCTCAGTCGCCGCAGGAGACGCCCTGGGCGGCGGGAATAGCGGGGCGATTTCCGGCCACCGTAGGCGCGGGCCTGCGGACGGTGAGCAGCGGGTAGCTCGCCGTCCGGTAAGGACCAGGCCCGAGTCGACGGCGCGTTGTGTTCCACGCGCGCCTCAAAGAGATGTCAGCAAGTGACGGGGTCCAATAGGGCCGACGCCGCTGGGGTCGCGGATTGTCCGAAGGGGTTACCGCGGCCCTGGCATAGGCAACTGAAGGAACACGGGTGGGTTTTAGTCAGTAAAAGTCTGACACGCCCTTCCGCTCCACCCAGAGCGGGAGAAGTTATTTGATGATTTCCCACCCTCAAAAAAAAAAAAAAAAAAAAAAAAAAAGGGGTATCAGATAGGCAGTCGCTCCATGTAAAATACTGGTATTCAGCTGCATGCGGTTAGACTGGAAGCCGACCCCAACATAGTTTGGAAAAGGCTAGGTAGATGATGATGTCTTTAGACGTTTGTTTTCAATCCTTAAGATGCATCTCGAAATTTGTATAATAAGAATGTGGAAAATGTCTGAGAAAATGTAGAGTTCAAAATAATGAGTAAATAATTAGTGTTTTCGCCGTTTTAGATAAAAAGAGTTCTCATTAACCTTGTTCTTGCTTGGGTTTTACCAATTTTCGCTAAATACATAGTTTGCTGTATTATGTAATTTCACACGTGAAGGTTCTTTGATTATTTACTCAATCCTCTGAATTTTTTGCACATGTTACAAGCGTAAATATAATTAAATATATCCTACGAGGAATAAAAAAATGTACTTCATAGGTATTCCAATGATTGTTTTGAAGACTGTGTTAATTTACATAAGTTATTATATACAAAAATTTACGGAATTAAGCTTAGCAATCTTGAAGCGTTTAAAAACCAATCCTGAAAGATTGTTTGTGTACCGTAGTTGCTAAGGCGTAGCTCATAATATTACCTACATTATGTAGGTACCTACTGAATAAATACAGTCTTTCATGAACCTCGTTCAAAAAATGACTAGCCATCTTACTAAGCGAAATTACACGGTGGTACGTAGAAATTGACGTTCATACTATATGAAGAGAGATCTTACAAAATACACACTTTCGTACAATCACCGTAGCGATATAAACATTGGCTGTTATCATAAAACTAACAAGCTTGTCTAGGTATAACAACCGCCATATTCTTTGACGCGCTTCGGACAACTTCGGCATTGGTCGGTGTTGATCGGAATATTATACAAGGGCCCGAATAACGCACTGTGGCGGTCCCAGATTATCTCGATATAACACTTGTCATGTTTTTATTATCTTTGTATGTTAATACTCTCCACAATCTGATGCTAATGTTGATATACATTCATATTTTCGGTACACATCGATTTGGAGACTTCTGTGGTATGTTTTTCGATTAGTAAAAGTCCATTTTTCGTTTCTTACGCATCATTTGGTGATGCAACCACTCTGTGTGATTAGAAAAAGGGTTTGTATTGCCTTTATTTATAGGTATTTAAATCATTACTTTGACTCTAATGAAATTAAGCTTAAGTTATGCCGTAAAACATTTTTTCTTCGGTACCTACTTCCAAAGCTTGCGCAAAATCCGCCGAGTAGAAGATTTTCCATTTTCTACGTTATCTTTTAGATAATATCAAGTAACTATTCCCTTGAATTAAGTAGATAGATATCTACAAAGATGAAGAGGCCGAAAAAGCTAGTAGATACTAAAATTACCATAAATATATTCTTATGTTTATGAAAATGATGGCTGACGGTCTGTGACGAGTCAGCGGAACCGAGTTTTGTCTACGGTTTCTTCTCCTGAATATTGTGTAAGTGTAACTGTCGTACTGATATTGTATAGAACAACGTTCCGTTTGTTTGTTTATTTGTGAATTGAGGAAAATTACTTCATCAATTGTTGTGAAAACTAAAGAAACGATTTGGTTTGCAAAATGTGCCAGTCATTTTAGATATATTATTTACTAACTGCGCCCCACTGTTTCACCCGCGTAGACCGGGTTAAAAAGTAGTCTACGTGTTAATCTAGGGTATAAGCTATCTACATACCAAATTTCATCCAGATCGGTCCGGCCGTTTGAGCGTGAAAAAGTAAAAAAACATACAAACACGCATATACACTCACAAACTTTCGCCTTTATAATATTAGAGTGTTGAAATAAAAGAAAAAAATAAAGAAATTATGATTTCAGATTTTTAATTAATCTAATAGGTATTAAGTACATTCAATTATTACATTTATTATTGATTTGTGTTGCATAGTCATGCAGAGAATAGTTTTTCTCACAGTTTTTACTTCAGCAAAGTCACAGGCAACTCCTCCTTGTATAGCAAAATTATATTTCTATATTTTTCCCCACCATACAAATCCCGGAGGTCCCTACTTATCTATTGATAAATTATAATAAATGTTCACATTCTATGGGTGCCATGAGGAGACGGGGCACTAACGGCCAGTGCATGACGTCACTAGAATCCTCTTTCATAGCCACTCGTGCCTGACATAAAATGACGTCAGACTATTCAGCTGCTCTCTATAACTCAAACAATCGTGTTTGTTGTTACTTTTCAAGTTTAGGAGTTGTTTTCTAGCATACCGGTACTTACTTACTTACCTAGGTTTCTAAATATATTTTCCACAAATTTGGTAGAAAAATCTTAAAAATATATTAGGTAGGTATTTTTACTAAAGGAAGCTAAAATTATAGAAAAATATACATAAATATTTAAATTTGACTTTTTGAAATAAATTATTATACAATTTATTTCATTCAAAGTAGGTATCTACTTATAAAAAAATCCTATCTATACCTATAGGTAAAGAAACAAACAAAGTATAATATTATATTAAAACACAGGCCTACTTATAGGTACACATATACCAGCTTGCATTCGGACTTCTTAGATTTTTAGAGCAATCTTTTCAGTTGTATAAATAAACATAGAAATTAACGCTAAGTTAAATGAGTAGGTAAGCTTTTTTTGCTAAGAGAAAAAGATACCAAATAAGTAATTTTGTTCAGAAAAAAGAAGTAGTAAATAACTCTCAAGCTCTCTTTACGCTACCCGCGCAATAAGTAAATCATGCTTAAAATATCTTGAACATTTTCTTTTTTAAATTTAAAATTCTCTTTCAGATCCTACCCGTCTCGTGGCCAGCAGCGGTGCAGAACATTTTGGCACGACTCAGCAACACTGAAGTGTACCTAAGCGGTCGTGAACCCGCTCCCGAACGTATATTAGAACTCAACAACTTTATTTGAGTTACAAAAATAAGGCTCAGCTAAATTTTCCTAAAATTTAGCCAAGTAAGCAAAAAAGTTAGTAAAATTTCAATAATACTTAGGTACTTTTTGTTTAATGCATAATTTTGATTGAACGTGTAACTTAAGGTCAGCACCATAATTTTGTCATTAAAACCGCACCTACAACGTTACCAATTTTATACCCAACGTATGTCAGTAGCGCGATCTACAAAAAACAGTCCTATGAAATGTCAGGTAAAGCATTGTACCTGCAAGGCCCCCACATTCCCTCCCCCTTCGCCCCCCCCGCGCATCATTGACATGCAAATGAAACGGGCCACGCTCGCGGACCCAACGGTTATTTATCTCTGATTGGCTCGCTTCATTCCGCTTTGACAGACAGGTTCCAATTTCGAACGGAACCCGGAGCGGTGTTTACATAATTAGATATAAACGAATATGCATGTCGGTTTCGGATCGCAGATACTGATTTTTAAAATTCATATTTGGAGCGTTGGTGTAGATCAACTGGTAAATGGTGAAAGGACAAATTGGTAATGTTGGTATGGAGTACTTAGGTTCTATTGTAAAAAAAACGTCTTTTTTAGCCTAAACCGTTTATCTGCTAAGAAAATACCTACCTTGAACAAACAACTATTTAAAAAATGTAGGAAAATATAGAGCGCTTTTCATCAATCCAACAATAGTAGGTATCATCCAATACGAATTTTACATCAAAATCGCAACTCAAATCGGAATGAATCTTAACTGTATTATTATGTAAACAAACAGACTGGGTTTGTCTTCAGTACCTTCAACCCAATCGATGGGAGACGAAGATAAGGCCTTGCACAGAAATACCATTCATGTCAATCAGCCGTATAAGTAAATTTCAATCTTTACGAATCGAATAAGCGATAAATAACCCTTGGAAAGCCGCGGCGCGTTTGACAAGCATAATTTCGCCTTTATTTTATTCTAATCGAAGGGCTTTATCGGTAAATGGACGTGCCTTCGCTTCCCATGATTTTTTGCTTTGTTGTTACGTTATCTAACTGATACCCCAAAGCAGTGGAAGGGTTGACTCTTTTCATAATAAAAAAGAAAAAAAAAAGTTTTTTTTTTAATTTACACCATTTTTTTAAACGGAATGTTCAGCCATTTGCAGCTAAAACATAATTATAAAAAAATATTGCGTAACTTCTTACAGGTTATAATCTTATTTCATTAAGAAAGTAACAAGAAACATCTAAAGTATTACGAGTACAGCAATCTCATTAGTCGCGAGAACCAAGTATTTATCGTTCGGTCCCTTTGTAGTCTAATAAACATGATTGCTCGATGGAGAACAATTATTTTGTTATTTATGACATCAATTGCGCCTGGCAGCTTACATAATATCCGTTTATAGACACCGGTACACGTGTTTTATTTATAGGTAAATTATTTTTTATTAACTATGTACTTGTGTGAGCGTTTGTTATTTTTAAGTGGTCAATACAGTTACCAGGTGAGTTTTAATGTATGGTTAAGATGAACAGTATTTAAATTAGTGAACAAGACGTGGTGAACTTCAGTTTATTTAGGTATAACTACTCTAATTCTCTAATAAGCAAGTATACTCGTACATCTTAATATCGTTGATGAAAATGAGGATTGTAAGTAGACCCGTTGAAACTTTTGGTTGGTATTCCTAATAGGTATACATAGGTAGGTACTTATACGTATAGTAGGTACCTATGTTGTTTTAATCAATATAAATTAGCCACCACAACACGCCCGTATACCATACGTTTTGATAATTAAGTAGAAAACACGGAACACATTTTGAATGCAGAAAATGTAGGACAAACTCCAAAATTTTAACCTTAAGCCTCAAAATTTTCAAATAAGTAACTGCAAATTAATTATGATTTCATTTTCTTTTTTTTTTTTCTTTTATTAGTTGCAAACCAAATGGTTATTTAAATAGTTTTAACTATTATATTATGTAACATGTTTGTATGGTCATAACACAAAGTCTAAATGCGAAGACTTATAATTGGTTTAGTGTTGACTATTGTTTCCCTTTTTGTTGAGAAGTTTTTTTAGCTGTAAGAAATTTTTAAAACGGGAAAAATATAAAAACAGTTTTAAAAAAAACTCGGATGCCGTAGTGTAAGATAAGTCCGGTCTTACGTATAATATTAGTTGGGTACTTTTATCTCGGAAAGTTCTCGGCGAGGTTCTTAACCCGGATTACCAAAATGCTGGCCGAAGTTCGGCAGTTAAGCGACTTGTAAGTGGTTTAATTCTTGAAATCGATGGAGACTGACTACGCTGGGGTTAGGGGGCAGAAATATATGAAGATTACTCAAAATATGGTAAACTATTATGTCTTGTAGGTATAATGTTGTTTAGAAGAACATTTAATTTCTTTTCAAAAACAAAAACACCGACGTCGTCTCCCATCTTAGTGGTAGGCGCTAATGGCTGCAACACAGTTTTTTAAACTATAGTAGCTATTAACGTACAGGAAAAAAATTGTAAACCTGTTTTTGTTCCAAAATAAATTTAAAAAAAAAATTAAAAAAAAAAAATTCGCCGTTTTTGGCTCCAAAATTGTCGTAGGTATTTGGTAAAATTTTCGATGTAAAAAATTCAGTAAATAATAAAGTATTAATATTTTGAACATTTTACTTTTCACGGAATCACACACAAGCAAGTTTTCCAAACAAAATCTATCTTTTGCTAGTTAGGCGTTATTTTAGTAGGTAGGATATAATATAGCCTACAGAATTGTTGTTAAAACACCAGCAACCTTTTGAGGGGTACTCATCATTATGAACAACTTTTACTATGGGACCAAACCTGAAATCGCGAAAAAAAATTAGCGCTCTCCCTACATTTTGACGAGTTTGATGTAGATAAATGTACTAAACAGCTGATTTTTTTCGCGATTTCAGGTTTGGTCCCATAGTAAAAGTTGTCCATAATGATGCGTAAAATTACCCCTTAAGAGGTTGCTGGTGTTTTACCAATAACCCTGTATATAGATGGATATAAAATATACCAAATATCTACGTAGGGCATTTTTGTAAGCAATCCTTTTGTCTAATAGAAAATAAGAAAAACTAACAAACAGAAACTTTCAATCAATTTAGGAATCAGATTCCACATCTATCTAGACGATTGCATAGTAAGATATGTTGCCATCAATTCTATGCGTGTGCTAGGGGTGAAAGAATAAGAACTTTTGGGTTGAAGGGGGGTGAAAATAAATGTCTATTTTTCGCAAGTCACGTATCGGTTCAAGCTTATCCGGCGTTAGGTTTGATGATAATAAGTGATACCGCCAAATATGGTTTACAAGGATGTAAAGAGGATGACTGGATTTGATAAGATCTGCAATGTAGAGCGTATAACAGGAAATTATTGAGTGCAGAAAGAAAATTCATGCATTAATTCTAGGGTTATGAATGCTTCGTAGTAGATATTGTGATTTTTATAATTATTTTTACTTTTAATAATATTTCTAATCTTACTTAGAGTGTTTTGTAAACTAAAATGTGCCAAAAAGTACGACCCATGTGTAAGGTATCTAAATAAACAATCGCTGACAATGAAAATGTACTAAGTTAGTAAGGTAAGTACGTGCTTACGTTTTAATTTTCTAATTCGGTATTTCCGAAAATGATATACTCTTTAAACGTCGATTGACACCCAGGTGTGCAGGTAACAATAAAATATCTACCGTGTCTACTAATTGTCGTGCGACGGGTTAAGTTACACGTAATTTCCTAGTTTTCCACGTCAATTTTCTTTATCCAAATCAAATCAAATCAAATTATTTCTTTTTGCAGAAAACACTGTTGCAATAGTGTTATTAAATGTACATGTTTCAAGTGCTTCTATCGTAAGGCATGCAAAATGTATACAATCATGGTTTATCAAAATCAAGATTGGCATTACAAAATACAAAATTAGAAAAAAATTTTTTTTTTATTAATTTAAAAGAAACCAACAACAAGTCAGCAAACAAAATATTTCCGTCGGGATTCAAACATAAATATCTACCTACCTACACACATACATACTCACTAGGTATGCGTGTACTCACTACTATGTACTGTGATGTGTTTTATGTCTTCTTACATAGGTCAGGGTCGTTGTTTACAACCGTAAATACACGTAAGACGTAGGTTCGGTCAGTTTACATGCAACATTGTATGTAGGAACCAACTGACATTATATAAGAGATGTAGGAATGTGAATAAAATATCAGTTGTTCGGAAAAGTTTTCTGATGACAGTTTAAACGAATGCAAGTTATAAAAGACTAGAATTTTTATATAAGTACTTACCTAATACATACAAGGAAAAAAAATTGTTGCTTGAAAAAAAAAATGCATCCTATAACTTTTTCGTCAAAATCTCATGTAGATAAGTATAATTACGTCTCGGTTCAACCATGAAGAAAAAAAAAAGAAAATTCTTAAGCCACACATTCCAGTTTGAATGAATTGTAAATTCTGTAAATGACAAATTCTTGGCGCTTAAGAATTTGTCATTTACAGAATTTACAATTCATAACTTTACAGCGTAATACGGTCACTACCTTATAGTAGCGTAGGTAGCGCATCTATTTCTTACAATATCTGGAGCCGAAGCATTCACGAGGCGTCCTCGTCGAGTCAATATCAATAAATGGGAAGCTGGGAAATTGGATGTGTTGCGGCTCGTGGCCCGGCCGACACGCTACGTAATAAGATAGTAATGAGACGTTTTTGCCACTCGTAAAAATATGGCCGTTGGCTCCCGGTCTATGACTAAATATTTAACTAACTCTCTGTGTCCTGTGTGGTGCCTAAATATAGACTCTGTGTCAGCTGGCTTTGTTGTTGGTTTTTGATGCATTTTTTTTGCATGCTAGGTAGAAAGTTCATACTTAACCAATAAAATAAATTGTACTTAGGTATATAATTATCATTAGAGTAATAGGTAGGTACCAAGATTCTTCCTTATGTATTTGGATGTATAATTTAATATCGTTTATGTACACATCAAATAACGGCTTCTCATTCCGACGCTAATAGCCTTGGGTATTCAAAACAATAGGTGTTTAATAATGATGTCACTCGTCGATTAAAATCGAAACATAGATTTTACAACAGGCACTCTAATCGTAGGTAAATAATGTAAACATCGATCAGAAGATGCTTATTTCCCGTTGCTATTTACCATAATAATATAGAAATTATCTACATTTTTAAGACCTTTAATTATTAGTGTATAAGTACTTAAATTATAAAATAATAAATTATCTGTGTCACTATTCTCAAATCTCATGTTAAGTATTGTTAAGAAATCAGTAGGTAGTCCTAATAGTAATTGTAAGAACTCATGCCACCTGTGATACAGGTTTAGGTATCCTAGTACAGGCATCATACTTTGTAATACCTCTACCTGTTATTTCTGAGATTAATTTTATAATACTATATTTTACCAATTATTTTTTTTATAAATTCCTGTTTTTTTTTTTGCGACACTCAGAATAATTACGTCACGGACTTAAATTTGCGACATACACCCTATTTTAGCATTCATTCTTACTAGATAGTAAAGGTACCTAAGTACTTAACTACAGGTATTCAATAACAATGTTAACATTTCCATTTAATAGCTAAGTAGGTACTATTCATAATGCAAAACTATGCCTGAAAATATAGTACCTAAATGCAAATGAGTTCCTAAAACTCTCATCAGTTTTAATTCCCTTCATGCACTGGCAACTTACTAAGAATTCATTTATCGCCACATTTTAAATAGGGCAAAAGTGTACTCTCTTGCATGAGCACAAGTAGGTCCTCTACCTTTGTTTGCAAATAGGGCAAGAGGGCAACCATGTCCATTACTCACCGACGTTAAGAACAACGGCCCTTTCCTTATACCTAACAACATGAGCAGTAAAAAAACAATGGCTCAAACATACCGTCCACACTCCGAATACATCCATTTTCCGCTGAATCCAACCGTCAACCGGTTTGTTCTGAAAAAAAGAGAATCACAGTATTAATTAATTGCTCCAACTCGTTTGTAACTATCCTAGTAAATTGTGTGTAACCGATTGCATCAGCCTACGAGGATTGATTTGACATTGACACGCCGCGCATGCGTATTGCCCTAATTTCGTGTAAGGTTCCTGTGGGCAAGAGACGGCGAGATATAATTTTAAATACGAAAGAGGGAGATATGTATGGGGTGCACAGGGACTGCTGTCAGAGACGGGTCGGTAACATGGCCGACAGCTATTGCATCTGTATGCATTTTAAAGAATTGTGTTCGATGCAGAAGTTTGACTTTCTTTTAAATTATCGTTAGGAAGTTTGACATTAAGTCCTAGCCATACTAATTAGTTAAAATGGGAAGTTCCATAGAAAAATAAAAGTAGACGGACTCGCTATGAATGGTGATAATTATATTACCATATTTGAAAGAAAATTTGAGGGAACATATCCTGTGAAACAGGTTTAAAAATACAGTGCATCGACCTCAAAATGTATGGGTCGAATCTTGTGGCACCGAAAATGTTCAAAATACCTACATACATTACATACCTACCTACATATAGGTTGTCAGCAGTCAAATAAATTTTAAATTATAGCGCAATATAAATCTACCTACCTAATCATATCAAATATGGCGTTCATCATAACTTATATTTTTTTAAATAATTATGACAAACGTTAATCGAAACCCTAATTTTATTTCGATACTCGATAAAATATGTAACATGTATTGATATAAATTTATGCAGATATTTGAATGTAAATGATTCTACAAGTGATTTACATAATATCGATCTGAAGATAATTCAATGTCGAATACAATTTGAGGCTTGTTGTTTGAAATTCAATGTGTAAAGAGATAATGGCATTGAACTTTATGATCGATATTATCATATTTTGGTTGCATTTGGGTAAATATGAATTATTGAACAATTGAAAACTTTTTTTTAATTTCTTCAGACGTACTCATAAGTACCTACCTAAGTAGGTAGGTACTTAGGTACATAATGTTAGTATTCATGAACATCAAACCTGTTTTAAAAATCCGTAAATTGTACGTAGGTATAAGAAGGTAGGAAAAGATTAGAAATGTTAAATACATTAGAAACAAAACATTGATGCCTTAGTAAATGTAATATGTTCAGATAGGTGGATAGGTTATTCACCGTATCGTGCCATTTGTACCCGGCTTCCTTACCTGTCCTTGCGATATCTACAATGTCCCGACCCACATATCCGACAAGCGACCTCTCAGAATAGATTGAATTCGTACAATTCAATAAAGGTGTTCAATTTCGGAAAACAAGGAAGGACTGCCTGAGGCCATCATGAAATTCCCTGAATATTTCATTCGTCTTCTAATAAGTTGAGAAACTTTAATTTGGAACAGCGTTAAAACAAAAGCATTTCCATGGAAAGGCCTTGGCTGCTAATCGCTTCAATTTGGCGTAAGTAAATAAAAGTTTAAACAGATTAAACTGGGTAACGAGGGCTGGCGGGGGAGGGGTACGAGGAGGCACAATTATCTCGTCCTATTTTCCCTTCTAATTTCACGTTAGGTCTACCCTTGAAGAGACTTTGCAGACGTGCGCAGAAAAATCGCAAAGTTAAACGCGACCGCTTTATTAACCACCATGGAACGAAATGGATCATTGTATAGTTCGATATTGACTCATGATAGCACAAGTTTAAACCTTAGTGGTTTTTGGTTGCTATTTCATATGAATAATCCTGTATTATTTTGTGTAAACGTTAAATAAATAAAAAAAAAAAAAAAAAAAAAAAGTAAGTTAATACTTTTTTATATCTAATAACAGTAGGCTAAATGTATCGTTTTTCTATTCAAATAATATCTTGACACATCTTAAATTATTCAATCTAAAGGCCCTATAAATGCTAGCAGTAATCTAATATGTAATAATGAATCTTTAAATGCGTGCACGAAAGCATTTAGAAGGCTTCGACTCGACACTTCCACTCTTGATAAGAGGCAAATTTTCTAGTAATATTACTATTAAGGCGCGGACTGACTACGATTTTAAACGGCACACAACCGCGTAATCTGTTGTCACCATTAGCTGGCTTGAAATAAAGTTGAAAATTGAAAATAATATTATATAATGTGTTGCCGAGATGTGACTAAGCTGCGAATTTGCATTTATTTTCCCGGTTTTCTTTAGATTATTCAGAATATACACAATCAATTAAATAATTGTCCGGTTAAAGTTTAAAAAATATGCTAAATCTATTAAATTCTTAAAAAAAAAAAAGAATTTCGTTATCACTGAAAATACAGAGATGTTCGACGCCAAAGTTTATTTTTGTGGAGCAACTTTTTTATTAGGAATATCAAACTATTTTTTACTATTCCAATCGGTTTTTCTTTAAACCCGCGTTTACGTTTTGCGTTACGTCACACTTGACAGTCCAAGATACCAATTTTTGTGAATATTGAGCTAATACCGCGCCTTAAGGCTTTCAACTTTGGTTTATTTTTCCAGTTAGCAGCACTATTATGTAAATAAAAACAATTACAGAACGCAAGGAGCGATGGCTTTCATGATAAGTACAGAATAGTTCAGAAACAAAATCACATCGATAAAACTTAATTTATAACACATTTGCTCATAAAGAGTCTCTTATTTCACCAATTTCAATAGCGTAGTGTATGTCATTACGTACTTGTGCGTTATTGTAATGTAAAACGCACGAGTTTCTTTTTAATAAGGTAACACGTACGGTTTATCATGACGTCGAAGACGTCGAAAACGAACGGTACTTTTTTAAATCTTAGCAAAAAGTTTTTATGTCAGAAAAGTGGTCAACATTTTATGAATAAAATTAACTTTGGGATAAAATAAAATAAATTAAATTAAAGAATTAAATGTTTATTTTTTATATTTTATCAAATATAAAAAAATAAATTCTTTAATTTAATTAATTTTGACGATAAATTACAAGCATCATTTATCTGTAACAAAAACAAAAAAAATATTAATTTACTTTAATAATACTGGCTGTTTTTGTGCCTTTGCCTTAAAAAAAAAGCGCTGATACATGCGCATCGCTAATTTGTGAACTAGTAAAAATTATTCCGCGCGCTTTTTCTTTTCGCTGTATTGTTTTTATTTGAAAATGTCGTCAAGTAATGATGAACTTAGTCTCAGAGGCAGCGAAAAAGGCTACTCTAAGCCTCTTGCCCGAAAAATCGACCGATAGATACCTACTTACAAGCATATCAAAATTTAATCGTATGGAAAACAAGCAAAGATGCAAATTCATTTTCAAAAAGTGTGTTTTTAAAGATTTATTCGTTTAAGAAAGTCCGAGTTTTATTTATTTCCTCGCAAATATGTTATAAAACGTCGTATGACATAGGTGCGCTTTAATAATTACAGCCTCTGCTTTCTTGTAGCCCGAGCCGTAGGCGAGGTTTAGCAATATCGCCTCGGCTGTCATTTTCAACTTACCGCACTTATATCATAAATCATAATGTACTATTACAGTTTGAATAACGAACGAAAAAAAATTTTGTTACTTCTATTAAAACCTCTTTTATACAAAATAGAATAATGATTAAATAAATCGATATTACTATTTAATGTTGCGATTATTAGTCGCTCGTCTGTAGATACAATCGCTATCTTCTTACAGAACCGTTTCCACACGCCTTCAGTTTTTCTCACCATTGAGTTTCACACTCGCGGCTTTTTGGGTTAAACGACACTTGTACGTATTAAATGATAAAGCTTGCTGGGATCAAGAAGAAATGGCGGTGGAAGCGTTCTGTTTGCGTATGATTTAGTTTAATAATTTCAAATAATTTGGCGTATAGGTACTTAGACTCACTACTAGACCCAGCACTTTCTTAGAATGATAAATCATTTGTGTTTGCAATGTCTAAACTAAATTGTCAAGTATGTATCTAGATTGCAATAATGACAAATCTATCCCCTATATTAATTAATTCATTGACCTAGTTTGTGTTAGTTGGCTCAACCAATTACTCAGTAGATAAGAAACTGACGCATCCTAGATTTAGTTTCACTCACAATTACTAGCTCTAAGGGTCATTAATCATAAGTAATAGAGCCTAATTTGCAATGCAAATGATCAATACAATTCAACTTGTAAAAACAAAGTACCTAATGTTAATGCAAATAGGGGTGAAAAATCCTTGCGATTCTTCTCATTTCTTTTAGTCCAACGACGAAAATATTATAATATTTTACAAGAGCAAGAGTTGTAACATTAGCATAGGAATCGCCGTAAGTTGATATCATTGAACTTTATTCAGGAAAGCTCGCGATAAACACCCCATGCTGCTATGATCCCATAATCTCATCCAATTATGCTTTGGTTTTATTTTGATAGATGTACTTGTGATTTCATAAAAGTTGTGTTGCGAATAGACGAGGTTGGAGCTTGTTTTCTTATCCATAGGTATTTATTTATTGAATGAGGGGCTCGTGGCTAAGTAACAGTCGCACCGTTCGATCAATCAAGTTAAACTACGCTTGCTGTGGTTGATCCGGCTGACAATCTTTACATATCGAGAACAATCGGGAAACAGGTTAAGCCTTTGGTCCCGGCTGTCATTCGTGGATCTTTGACAGTCGTCAGAAGCCCGAAAGTTTGACAACCAGTCTTACCAAGGATTATCGTATTACCCAGTTACTAGGTCAGATAGGCAGTCGCTCTACGTAAAATACTGGTATTCAGCTGAGTCCGGTTAGACTGGAAGCTGACTTCGATATAGTTCGGAAAAGGCTAGGCACATTTTACCCAGTAACTGGGTTGTGGAGGTCAAATAGGCAGTCGCTCCATGTAAAATACTGGTATTCACCTGTATCCGGTTAGATTGGAAGCTGACCCCAACATAGTTGGGGAAAGGCTAGGCAGGTAATGATTTATTTATTAAGTCTTGTCTAAGATCAAAATGTTAACTATATTTTTTTGGTGTCTGATTCTAAACTTTGCTTTGGTATCGATTGACCACGATAGGTCAAAGAGGTCGCATTGAAATTCACAACATCTTTCATTTAAAGTGCACACCTATCAGTATAATAAATACAAAATATATCTCATGAAATCGATATAGGTATAATGCCTGCCTAACGGTCGTGGTGAATATTTGACAGGCCCGCTTTAATCTGTATATTTACTATCCTCACTTAATAAGTCTGACAGCACTATCAGCATATCCGATAAGTTAGCCGTTGGCCACATTATTGTAATTTCATTAGATATCTTATTACTTAACGTTAATTCAAATTTGTTTACGTTAAATTCTGTGGGGCATTAACAGCCGCATTTGGGATAAGTGTTCGTTTATTTCCTTAAAGTATGAAAATCAGAAGACAGAGATGCTCTTTGCTGCCTGTTTCTCACGGTACACTTTAATGTTTTTGTGGTAGGTACCTACGTTTCTCCTAGTTCCCGCCCTACGCAAACATGTTAATAGAATCAATCTTCAGTACGTCGATGTGACGTACATACGAAGGCTGCGTCAGTCGCCCCCACATCGTGCCTCTATTTACATGTTTTTCTAATCTACATCCTGATTCCTGATATCGGGTTCATTCGTGACTTGCATTGAGCGGGCACTATTAGCCCCGGGCTACGGGATTGTCTTTGTGAAGATTAAAACATGTATTTACATAATGCTACAGACAATACGACGCCTAGAATAAGTCACTATTATGAGTAGGTATTCTGCGAGAGCACGTATTGTTTGAGATGAGTGTCTCGTTGTAATATATGTGTTTTCTTTGGGTATGACCATTACATATGACGTGTTAAAATGATGGTCAACATCAAAGGTCGTAAAATATTCAGGAGTTTCTACTACTGGGTTTTAGATTTTCAAAGAGTTTCATGTTCAAAAACATGGACTTGATTAGTAGTCAAACTACTTATAACAATTTTGAATTCAATTTATAGGTATGAATAATAAAAGAAGTCCTTACTGACTGACTGACTCATCAACGCCCAGCCCAAACCCATGAACCTAGAAAGCTGAAATTTGCACCGTAGAATGTAGACAAGGATTATGGAAGGATTTCCCGGTAGCACGTTCCCGCGGGATAATTGCCGACATCCACGCGGGTGAAACCGCGGGCAAAAGCTAGTATTAGATATAAATACCTAAGCCTAGGTACGACCTATCGATCCGCCAAAATTCAGCTCTGCCAAAAACAAAAGTTTAGTCAATACAGTTTTATCTATCCAATAGACAAACAAAAGTCACAAATATCCAAAACTTTTACGTCTGGTATCACGAAGGGTTTCAGACAAAACAAAGGGGTCTGAACAACATAAGTTGGAAGTATTTGCATTCTGCACATCCTGGGAAGGCTTTCGTATGAATAGTAGTGCTGGGAATAATTGTGGCTGTAGGTACTGTACCTTCATACTTGACTACTAACTACTTCGAGTGAAGTGTGGGTTATGTGTGGTCTAAATATAAGCGGCAGCGGGCTGATTGTTTTTTCTTTTATTTTATTTTATTTATGATAAAAAGTAGCCTATGTGTTAATCCAGGGTATAAACTATCAACATACCAAATTGAATCCAAATCGGTCCAGCCGTTTAAGCGTGAAGAAGTAACAAACATAAAAACACACAAACTTTCGCCTTTATAATATTAGTGTGATGCAAGCTTAGAAGCTGAAGCTGAAAATAATGAAAATAAGATGAAAACTAGTGTGTACTTGTGAATTAATAAAACAATTATATTATAACACCTTGTAGTAATTGTTGGCCCAGTGCAGATGCGCCCTGGGCAGTAGGTAAACCGCGCTACTTAACTAATCTTTCTACGGTGTAGAAAGATAAGTAAATCAGCAGAGGATGATGTAGTGACCTATGCTTAAATTTTAGAATTTAAGAATGTTATACGAGAAAGTGTTTTATTTTAGCATTGCAAGTAGTAGTTAAATAAAAACTTTTTTGTAGGTACAATCGCGTCAATAATATCGGGACGAACAGACTGTTCAAAATTATATAAACAACTATGAAAATGAAATTTAACTCAATGACACAAGGAATGTTTCAACGACAACTGTCATTCTGACAAGAACTTTATCCAATTGAGATAAAGTTTAATTTTCTTAGATATTGAGATCATTTTAAGCGGTCTGTTCGTACCGATATTTTTGACGCTGACTGTATTAGTACAGCTGATTTTTCACTTAATAATACTACTCGTATCGAACTGAACCAGTCGTAGTAACGGTTGATTTTATCAACTTGCCCAAGACGTGTTTTTCTTTCAAATGCATTATAAAAGCACTTCTAGCACAATGGCAATTAAAATAAGTAAATAAAAAAGTCGTTTACCTTTTTACAAAAGGTAATAAAGCTTGCCACTTTAGCTTTCACTTTTAACAAAAAGTTTAAAATTGAATTCAACTAGGTTTCACTTTCTGTATTCATAAAAAGATGTTACCAATTCATAATACAGGTAAACAATACTTTGTTACAAATTTTTTATTACGGACAATTGCTACCGTTTCGGTTCTTTCATTCGGATGTTTTATTTACCTTTTTATAAAAGGTGTGTCTGTGTTTTTTAGCTTCCGAAGTGAAAACAAACCGGAGGTCCACAAAAACGCATGCAATTCCATAAGTAATGATTTCATAGGGCTAATTTCGTTATGCTACTGTTTCTATTGAAAATAGTATCTTATACCCTGAACTAAAATACCTACGTAAAAGGAGTATGTAAGGATCGAGATGGTGGCGTTCAGTAGTTTCTGCCTACCCCCATGGGACGAAGGCGTAAGTTTATGTATGTTCACTGCTTCAATAAACACAAATAAGAAAACATAATCTAATCTTGAATGATTTAGAATTAAGTAGCTTAGCAATTCCCTAGAAATGTTTACCTAACTCTTAACAATTCTGTGACAAATCAGTAGTTTTTTTTTATTATTTTAATTTAATATAAGCATGTAAAACTGTACCAACAGACTGAATTAAGCACTAACAGATAATTAATATACAGGGTGTTAAAGTAATTGCGTGCCATAGCTTAAGGCTCAGTATCGATAAAGAAACCCAGGAAAAAAAAATGATTGTAAGATCAACCTAATTTAGTAACTACTAACTTAAAATAGCAATTGTTTAGAATTAAAATTATTTTATTTGTTTAAATGCTTTAATAACTTACCTACTATCGAATAACATAATAATAATGTCAATTTTGTCCTAAAACGGCTCGCGATAATTTTAATTTTATGTGATTGCTATTTTAAGCTAGCCAGCAACAAAAGTCGATTAACACTTCAGTTTTTTAAATCTTAATTAGGTACTGAGCAAGATATTTAATTAAAATGGGAACAGAAGTAAAATAATTTAAAGATCTACTAGACTCCTGGGTATTTTAGGAAAAAAGGAGATAGTCAAATCCTTTTGTATTAATTTACATGATGTGTAAAAGTAGCAGTGCTAAATTAGGTTGATATTGCAATTTTTTTTTTGTTTTAATTTTTTTTTTCATGGGTTCCTTTATCGATACTGAACCTACCCCTAAGCTATGGCTCGCAATTACTTTAACACCATGTATAGGAACTCATACAAAAAATAATTCTCCTTTCTTTTCAGGCCCGCTGATCTCCTGCATCGAGACCACACGTCACACCGTCGTTTGTACCGGGATGTGTAGTACCTATAAAGCGAGAGTTTTTAGTTACCGCCCATTCGGGCTAAGTTCGCCCTCGGGTCAGAATGATCCGGGCTCAGACCTCCATCCAGACGTATGGTAACGTGCAGGCAGGTGTATCCAGATGACGTCATTATGTGACCCGTGTTTAGGAATAACTTGGGTCGCGTTTGTTTACATAGAGTTAGAAGAAAATGTTGTCGATTTAGTTGTAATGAATAAATTAATGTTTGGTTTATATTTTGACTAGCTCTTGTCTGTGGTTTCGACCACGTGGATGTCGGAAATTATCCCACGGGAACGTATATGTCCTTACACAAGTCTTGTCTATCCGTGTGCTATTTCATCCAAATCCATTCAGCCGTAAAGGCGTTAAAAGATAATAATATTAGTAGATACTATCGGCAAAACTTAAGCATGCACATTTTATAAAACATTTCTGCAGAAGCGCAGCAGTGATAGACCTCACCCCTTCCTGGTTTCACCAAAGTGTAAAGTGAGTACCTACAGGGCGTGAAACAAAAAATAACAAATCAAATCAACAGCAAACGTGCATAGTGGTCAAAAATGCATGCATCGGGCAATCGAGTCGTGAGCCGTGATATGCGATTATAGCCTTAAAGGTGAGCATGCGTAAGTTTGGCCGATAGTAGGTGGCCGATATTTGCTAGGTCACTGAAAATCTTAATGTTGAGGCCCAATTTTATGTACTTCCCGTCTAATCATGTATGATTTTCAAGAAACGTCAATTCAAAACTACAGCTTGATATTAAATGACTACAAACTACCGTAAATAGGTTGGTCATTAAAAGATAATAATATTAGTAGATACTATCGGCAAAACTTAAGCATGCACATTTTATAAAACATTTCTGCAGAAGCGCAGCAGTGATAGACCTCACCCCTTCCTGGTTTCACCAAAGTGTAAAGTGAGTACCTACAGGGCGTGAAACAAAAAATAACAAATCAAATCAACAGCAAACGTGCATAGTGGTCAAAAATGCATGCATCGGGCAATCGAGTCGTGAGCCGTGATATGCGATTATAGCCTTAAAGGTGAGCATGCGTAAGTTTGGCCGATAGTAGGTGGCCGATATTTGCTAGGTCACTGAAAATCTTAATGTTGAGGCCCAATTTTATGTACTTCCCGTCTAATCATGTATGATTTTCAAGAAACGTCAATTCAAAACTACAGCTTGATATTAAATGACTACAAACTACCGTAAATAGGTTGGTCATAGGTAAAGTAAGTCCGCTTTCTAGGTTACACGTTACTCAGTCATAGATCTCTGATAACAAGAAGTACGTTAAGGAAATGCTACGCAAATACGACTCTTATGTAGCAAACTTATGGCTCATATTTTTCTTCGTAGGTAATAACGCAATAAAATACGTCAAGGTAATGGATTGATATGGGCTTATGTATTACCTATTTTACTTTGATTTAGGTTTTAAAATTGTGCATGTATTTGGTGTTTTGTGTATTTAAAGAATAATACCTTTAGATATTTATGTAACAAAATGGTCTTCATTATCTAGGTGTAATAATGTGTCGTATTTAATTAATATCGATCTTAATTTAGTTATGAATAACTGGTTAAGCAGATGCAACTCAAGAGATCAACGCATAAATGAAACTCATAAAGACTCATTAGTGTTGCACAAAGAAAAAAAAAGACACCGTAATTGATTAGGTAACCTATTCCATTAGATTAACAATAAAAAGTCGTGGAAGAAGATAAGTTTTGGTAAGCTACGTATAGATTTCAAAATGGATCCAGTTAGTCACAATTCTTAATAAAAAATTAGAGAGAGAGAAAAAAAGAGACAAAACCTAGAAAACTGTACCTACCTTTTTTCCTAATTTATAGAAAAACAAATGCATGCATGCATGCGTGGTTTGATTGTGAATGATAGACTGATAAATGATGTGTTAAAGCAACAGTGTGGTTTATAATTTTAATTCAAATTGAAAGGGCTTTGTCGCACTTGCGATTATGGTTTGCTTAACAAAATCATACTAATTACTATTTTTTTAACATATTCTTAAAAAAACCGGCCAAGTGTGTGTCGGACCACGCACAGTGAAGGGTTCCGTAGTTGAAAAGAATTTATCCCAAAAACAAAAACATTGTTATCGAAAAAAATTTTTTTTTTTTTTGTGATAAAACTACAAATTAATAATTTTAAGACTTTTTCCTTTACTTGTGCTGTGAGACCTTGCTTCTAGCCAATTTTCATAATTCTAGGTCAACGGGAAGTACCTACCCTGTAGGTTTTGATCTATTTGCGAGTATCAAAATATGTCGTATATATGGCCGTATTTTTTTATCGCGTTAACTTGGAAGCTTGATTTTTATAGAGCTGCATGGGACTAGACTTACGTATTCGATATTTATTTAAATTTGATACCTCTACGCGTTTCTGAGAAAAAGTGTCTTGACAGACTGACAGACAGACAGACGGACAACGAAGTGATCCTATAAGGGTTCCGTTTTTCCTTTTGAGGTACGGAACCCTAAAAAATATAAAAATATATTTTTTTTTAATCTAAAAAAAAAATATCTTAAAAATTTAAAAGAGTATGCTTAGATGCCTTGGTCATATTGAGCGGATGAATGAAAGGTGACTAACAAAAGGTATTTTACAAGGCCAATGTGATTGGAAACGCCGGGAGAGGATGCCCTATGAAGACATATAGTGACCTTATTGGTGATGTTCTTCAGAAAGGTCAGATGCGTAGTACTCCCAACCGGTGTGCATGTATGAACGTCAATGAGGCAAAAGGAGTTTGTAAAATATCGTAGCAGGTGGCGTTCTTTAGTTTCTGCCTACCCCTATGGGGAGAAGGCGTTATGTATGTGTAGGTGTGTATGTTATAGAAAAACGTCAGAAAATATTCGTGGTTGAGTATCAATTATGCAGGCAAACTATTTGAAAGGTAAGTCAAAAATAACCCAGTCCAATGGCGTGTCCCAGTCCCATGAACTCGAGATGAAATATTGTTTCAGCCAAAAAACACGACAGACCATTTTTTCAGCCATTTCTCTTACTATAGTTCATTCTCACGCGATTCTCACCTAAATGACAAATGTAGTGTACATTTTTAAAATACAACTTCCTTATTACCTTTGTTGCTTAAATAAATGTAGAAAATAGGAAGGTTTTTTGGGAAAATTGCTCATGAGCTTTTTCCTATGGTAAGTTTTTAATTTAAAGTTTCACTTTTTCTACGTGATATTTATTAGTGTAAAAGAATTTTAATTTTCTATGGACTTTACAATAACTAGCTTTTGCCCGCGGCTTCGCCCACGTGGAGGTTGGAAATTGTCCCACGGGTACGTACTACTGGGATAAAAATTATAATATTATATTATGTCCTAATCCAGGTCATGGTCTATCCAAGTGCCAAATTTCATTCAAATCCGTTTTAGCCGTTTTAGCGTGAAAACGTAACAAACAAACTCACTTTCGGATCACATTAATATTATAAAGCCGAAAGTTTGGATGAAATTTGGTATGTAGATAGCTTATACCCTGGATTAACACATTAGGCTACTTTTTACCCCGGTCTACGCGGGTGAAACTGCGGGGACATTTTTAACATTTTTCCTTACGTTCTACCAGCCCAAAGTAATAGTAAAACATACATACCTACATCTATACAAATATAGGTATAACACAAAAATATCAAACTCGTTGAGAAAGAGGGCGCACGAACGAAGCGAAACTATCCCTCTGCTTATACAAATTTCACGAACGCTCGGCTCCAATACATTTTGCATGAAGTGTATACTGTAGGAAAACTTGGTATTCGTCCTCGGGACCAAGTTGGGTTTTTATAACTATTTTTATATAAAACAAGTTTGCATTTTGTTAGGCGATGTCAGCGTTATTTTTGTTGACGTAGGTATATAACTATTTGGCAGGTGTAAATGTTTAGGACTCAGACCAAATAAAAAAACTAAGACATAGCGCTGTCAACAGTGACGTGAGACCGGTTTCGTAAACATGTGTGCACTTAGTGAAGTGTAGTTTAGTTGTAGTTTGGTGTAAATGTGTGCGTGTGAGCATGTATGCACAGAGGGAGGTGTAGTTTTGCGCATGCTTCACTAAATTGTTCGCAGCGCTATGTCTTGGTTTTATAATTGGTCTGAGGTTTGGGAATGAAACTAAAAGTATGTTTATAGGTAATTTCCATTGTCAAACAAGCTAAATGCCTCTATTTAAAAGTGACCGATTGTCTCCCAAGGTTAGCTAAATACATAATGCATATATCTGACACCTAATATTTTTCGTTCTTATGAACCTGACGCCTGAAGAAGGTCTTTATTTTGTGTACATACTTGTGAATAGATTGGCGACTAATACTCAAAATCAAGACAAAGTCAGTCCATATGTTTCACTGCTAATAATTGAACCTTCAAACACCTCAAACGGACAACCTCGGACTGATATGCTAAACACCTTAATTTAGCCTTACTTCACAATCCCGTGTTGAAAACTAAACAGTAACATAACTCCATCGGATCCATCCATCGGAGACTAATAGAAATTCTCAACGGATCCCAACGGTCTAGACGAGCCGAGTTTATAAAAACAACGGCTACAGAAAAGTACGTCGGACGCGGCGCACAAAGCTGTGAATGGATGCATTAGCTGACTTGAATTACTAATTACTATGTGCTGTGGCGCCTTCAAACGTGCTGTCGGATGTGGGAATTAGAATAAATGTGACAGTGTGTTAAAATGTGAGATATATCGCATTTTTCTTGTGTGGCTGGTTTTTTGGGTGCGTTAAGACATCACGTGGGGCAAGGCTTTGACTATGGACTGTGGTAACCTAAGTTGATTGCTGCAATTGATGTTTAAATTCAAATAAGTATAATGATTTTATTAAATCTCTACAATTTGACAGTAGTAATCGTGGACCTACCTATTTCAGGAGATATCATACCTATAACTAAGAATTGTTGTGGACTGTATTGTAGGTGTTGATGAAATAAAAGGTTTCATCCAGGTTCTTCGATTTATTTTCTTATTGGTTACTTCTTATTGGAGCTGTTCTGACCAATTCACTTCACTCACTGATTCTAATTCACTGTTAGAGGAGGAGACCCCTAACAAATTAAAAATATATATATATTATATATACCTACTTATATATTATCAGGCATCAAGGCACAAGGTGTGTTACTTATGACGACAGCACCTTATCAGGCTAGGTGTAAACACACAATACCCACTTATCCCAAAAAACATGTCTACGAAACAAACGTGCAGAACACAGCAAAACCCTAGCAAATTCTACCACAGTAACACCTCTACCGTTACAAAAATCACAAAAAATATGCAAAACTATTGTATTTATTGCATTACTGTCGGAAATGTATGACAACCTAAACGGCGTAGGCGCCGATCCGCATACAGATATTAGTTCCAAATTTGAATGTGTTGTATATGTAATTGTGTGTAAGTAATGGCATCAATGATACGGGGAATCCTGAGGAATCCTAATGTGGTAGGTACTGGGCAAAGACATTTGGTGCGTTGAAAAATGTTTCCGCGCAAATTTAACAAAAGAGGTTGTATTTTTTGGGCAAAGAATCAGCATTGCCATACAACGTGGCAATGCTGCCAGCCTTTTGGGCACTTTTCCTGTTGACAGCGATGCGGACGAATTTTTTGATGCCCTATGATCCTTTCCCCTCCTTTTTTTATACAATGTACATATTATTATTTTAATCTGTGTTAGTTTATATATTATGTACATAAAGAATAAACAAATATTGAATATAAAAAAAGAGGTTGTTCTTCGCATAAATGAATAGAACCTTCTTAGAGGTCACAGGACTAGACTTGTTTGTTTCCTTCTTCATCACGGTAAAATATCTAATATCGGATTAGTGAAGAATATTGATAAACAACGTTCCGGCTCGGAGAAATATTTATGTAAGTATTTGCTTCTATTTTGTTTGCTGATCTTTTTGCAAAAAAAAAAAACAAAATGTAGAAGCATCTAGTGTAAATACTCTTGAATGTCATTTATAACATTAATATTGTAACACCTGCTTGTGAGAATAGATGCTGTTTCTGATTATGCTATAGACAATATTTTTATTGCCGATATAAAATCACGTGACTGACGTGGATTAACTGATTAGCAATATTAATAGGGCAGGTCGTGGTGACGCTGTGACGCTAACCAGTAAGACTTCCCCCTACCAAAAATCGTTCAACGCGCCTAAAGAACTTTTCACTTCAAAAACCTACAGGTTCCGATTTCGATTTTTTTTTCTAAGAAAGAGAAAATCGGAATCGAAAATCACAGTTCAATATAGGTTTAATCAAAGTATTGGGTTCCGTTTAATCAGAAGCACGATTCAAACAAACCGTTTTCTTTTCCTTTTCATCCTCTCAAATTAATTTTACGCAGAAAAATGAAAGATAAAAATATTGAACTTTTCCGGAATCCGACTTCGTAGCAAGATTTTGGACTGACAAGAAAATATCGAAAGCTCTAGTTGATACTGGACTAGGTACTACCTAGTCCTACGTATCATGTAAGTAAGTATATTCCTGATTGGATATTTCTATTAGAGATCAATGTGCAGTAAAATGGCAAAAGGCGTTCGTGTATTCCATTGGGACTTAATGCCACCATTTGCGAAGGATAGCCGTCAGTACCTGCAACTTTGGCCAACCCTCCTGAACATGTCCATAGGGAATTAGATTTGATCACATTACAGAAATACCTTTTTTTCACAGGTATGCTACTTATCCGGATATTAAAAATTGCTGAAAATAAAAACGCAAAATTCCATCAGGTAATATTTTATCATTTACCTATCATTATTCTATAATTGAAACTAGCTTCTGAAATGGTCTAATAATTAATTGTAAATCCATTAATTTAGTTGACGAAATTTTTGAGATCAAAACCTACTTAATAGTTTTGGGAAATTATTAATCGCACACCAGAAAAACATTCTTACATCAAAAACTTTACATCTAGTGATCCCTAATAATCTACATGACACCAAATCAATGATCGCACTACTTAACTAATTGAATATCAAAACTTGTCCAAATTGTAATTATTGGGCACCCCGAGGTTCGATTTGGTTAGGTTACTTTAAATCATGCAGACAGAAATAGGAGCCCCGCGCAACGGGGCTCCGTCGACCTGACGTTAATTTATTTATATATGCAAATTTTGATGTGTAAACAGTATTTTTGATGGACGAACTCTGTTGGGAAAAAATGGTAATATACTACCCATACTTTTTCATCAATAACAAAACTAGTGGTAAGAGAAATCAAAATCCGACTGAATATCGAGACAGCACGATTACAATTTATACGAACAGTAACGTGTACGAAACGGATTGAAATATTCGAAGGCTGTTTATACACGCTACATAATATATTGTCTGAACAGTTGCTCTTATTGAAATTTGCGTCGATATTATCGACATCTTGATAGGTGGCTAGTGTGAATTGATATATTATATTTGTGTCTGGCTTTTTAGTTCCTGCCTACGTATTTTTAACGGGAATAGGTATAGGTAAAGGGGAGTTAATTGTTTACCAAATGGACTATCAACATAAATTGCCCCTACCTATATTCAAATCACAGCTGTCATTATTTGACAGTTGTATGAAATGGCTAGGGCTACATAAATTGACTAAGTCTGTCAATTTTAAACAGTGAATTTCTCTGACTGTACAACTAACTGGTAATTAAGTATTCAAAGAACGAGCCTTCTATAGTTATTTATGCAACTGACGTATAATAAGGGGTATTAAAACACGAATGTGGGGTTATCACACGAGGCGAAGCCGAGTGTGTTATAATAGTATCACATGAGTGTTTTAATTCCTAATTATGTACAGTTGCATACAAGACTCTATCTACATCCATGTTATGAATCCTCTATAAAATGTTCTGAAAAGTTTTTTGCAATACTAATACTCGTATCGAACATGGCGGCCGGCGTCATAGTTTATGACGAGAATTCGAATAAGTTCTTTTTAGGGTTCCGTACCAAAATGGTAAAAAAGGAACCCTTATGGTGTGACTCAGTCTGTCTGTCTGTCACAGCTGGATATATCAAGAACTACTAATGCTATCAACTTGAAATTTGGAATAGTTTTAGGTGACGTTTACCCAACTATTTTACAAATAAGAAAAAAGTAAAAATATTTATATTTTTTTTTGTAACAGGGTCTGAAAGGGGGTCTTAAAAATTCAAAGTGAAGCTACTAGGACATGTGGAGTATCATTTGAAAGAACGCTGTTTACACATTCTCAAACATTTTTTTTTTTAGACCCCATAGTTTTCGTGTTTTGATGAAAAATTCAAAAAAAAATACCGTTGCCCCCTATCTCTGAAGTTTGCAAAGATAAAAATCTGAAATTATTCTATGTGATAGAAGTTTATGAAAAGATTACAGGAAAAATAAAACGATGTCTCTAAATAGCTCACTTTTCACAAACACGCACACTTTCAGAAACCGGAACGGAACCCTCGGTGCGCGAGTCCGACTCGCTCTTACCGGTTTTTTTTTTAATTACGGCGCTGTTGTAGTGAAACGCGCGTGCATTACAATGTTCTTTGTTTGAAAACGAGTTGCATTACGAAATTCAATACAACATTATAACACCCGTTTGGATGATATTATGGTTACTATGACACTGGTTGTTTTAATGTTGGCAATAAGCTAACTGTTTCAGAAACTTTTATAGAGGATTTATAGCATGGGTGTAGATAAAATACTAAATTACTGATTCTCAGACATTTTATAATAGTACCTAGTTAGTACTTGTTTCCTGTAGATATTTCATGTTATGTATTATACTTATTTCACATGAGATCGCAGAAACAGATATCCCTACATCAAAGTTTTGTATTAGATTTGTAGAAACACGATTTTTAAGCTTTATTAAGTTAGTTAATTGCTCAGAACGTCTACTTTCATACAAATGTATGAATTCATGAATTTTAATTTACTTGTGCTCGGAAAATTTCAAGTCAAGATAAAACGTCCAAGTTTCTTGTTTTAATCTTCATAATTTGTACTTAGTTAATGCAAGTTCAAAAACGTTACGTTATCTGAAGAAATACCTAAGTAGGTACATAGGTATAGTTCGTTTCAAAAGTACCTATATATGATGAAAGTGTAAACATTGCCAATTAGTCTCAATTATTAAATGAAAAACATTTTTAAAAAGTGATTTAAAATTAGAACTTCGGGTTCAAATAATTAAATCAAAACACTTAAGTACTTAATTTATAAGTGGCACTACAAATTGGCATCCACAATAACGTTTTCAATCTTTTTGTTTACATTTCTTGAAATTCTTTTGGAACAGACTTTACGTAGTTAGGTACAGTTGCAATAATTTGTAGTGAGCAATAAATTTTGTGATACAATCAGCGGATATACCGTATTGTACAGTATCTGAACATAATACGAGACACAAAACAAAGTTGCACAAAACGGTATCTTGTTTATAGATACGACTTTCAGAGACGACGAGAAATAACTTTAATTAAATTAAGAAATTTATTGATACAGTCGCTTAGTGATGTCGGTATTTGGGGACAGCGGGGTAATTTGGCAACGGTCCTTAGTTCAGGGCAAGTTATCGCGGGACGCTTACCCGGCTGCGCGCCAGTGGGGAGGTGCGGCTCGATATCTCACATGACACATCTTGGAAACGTTAGGAGACCACACACGATGATTTGTTTACGCTGTGTGAATTGGTTTCAGGTTGTTTTTCAAAAATTTTTGGTGTACAGGGTAATACCTAAGTTCAGTGTAGGTAAGGCTTAAAGAATAACATTTAGATTATTTTTTAGGCCTTTTTTTACCTTTTCATAATTCAAAGATTTTTATTCTTGCCATAATTTTCCTTATCGTAACAAGCTAAGACCGTCTTCTGCGTTTGTTTTTTTATAAAATCTTTTCCCTAAAATGTCTTATTTTTTAAGCAAGCAGTCCCCAGACAGAATTTGAAATTCATCAGAGCGAGATCAACAAATAATCCAATTCTGCAAAACGCGGCGTCTCACGACACAATATTACAAACATATGACACACAATACGTAATCAAAATTCAAGCCAGATTACATATTTTTTTATCCGACGTATGCGAAAAAAATATACAAAAATAATACAAACAGCGAAAAACATGCCGATGAATTGGTCGTTGTTGTTCCCTTACAAATTGGGCGCCTGTCGCCGTCTCCTATTCGCATATTGGCCAATATTACACTCTCGATGCGCGCCTATACCTACTTTGCCTTGTGTATACAGCATGTTGTGTTTACTCGGCAGCGCCGATATTTGCGTCGGAACAAACTTTATCAGTGACGTATTGCGACAAAAACGTGTTACACTTGATATAAGAAAGTTGATCATGTTATCGGAAACTTCTGCCCTAGTTTCCCCTCCCTTTATTAGAAAAGTATACAATGCCTATTTATGCTTGTGTTGGTTCTGAATGGTTTCAGTAAGTTTTTGGGAGATTTATCCGCAAGCGTTTGTACGAATAGATTTACTTTCTTTACTATCTTTCGAGCGTATGGCAAAACAGGAAAATTCCCTGCCTTCTAACTCAATGTTTACGGACTCACTAATAGTATGTGCTTCAAAATGTACCTACTTAACATTCTACTGCAACCATTTACAATTATTTTTAAAAAGAACCTCTTCCACACAACCAGAAAAATACAAGAAAAACATTTTGTTAAAACCAAACTTTAAGAACAAAAATAAAACTTTCTCAAGCAACATGGAGTTTTATTTTTCCCTGTGTATGTGAGCGAATGATTTCAGATTTCACCGTAGTGCGGAGCGGACTCTGGAATTGGCCAGACTAAAATAACGAACGGACGTGCTCTGAAACTGTAAGGAATTATTTTTAAGTTCGACCACTGTTGCGAATACACAAACAAAGATGTCGGAACTAGATGGAATAAATAAAATACTGCATACATCGTAGGTGCAGATGAAGCGTATTGAGTTGTTTTCAGCGAGGAATAGGTAAGTATAGGTTACCTTTGATATTCCTTGCAGGGTGTGCACCCACGGGTGTAGTAAAAAGGAGATGAAATCATGCAGCAACATCCTACGGCTGTTTTATAAAAACATACTTATAGAAATCACCGTTCCATCTTCGTTTTTTATAGAAAAACTATTATTAATTTGTAAGTATTAAGGTACCTATTTAGAAAATGGACAACAAACTGTTGGAGCGTGTTGCTAATCTCAGTGATTAGTCCTTTTGCCAGGACTGATTAATTGTAACACCTCAATTTGCCTAGCCTTTTCCCAACTATATTGAGGTCGGCTTCCAGTCTAACCGGATGGTGCTGAATACCGGTATTTTACATGGAGCGACTACCTATCTGACTTCCTCAACCCAGTTACTGGGTAATACGATAGACCTTGGTTAGACTGGTTGTCAGACTTTCGGGCTTCTGACGACCCGTAACGACTGTCAAAGATCCACGAATAACAGCCGGGACCATTCCGAGGCACGGAGGAATCTCGGTATGTAAAGATGGTCACAGATCCACTGACCAACCCCGGCAAGCGTAGCTTAACCTGATGGATCGACCCGTGCGGCTGTTATTACTTAGCCACGAGCAGAATTGTAACACCTGCTATACATAATATATCTGCAGGTGCAGCACCACCTACATATACAGGGTCAAACTAAATTAGATAGCGAAACTCCGCTGACGTGATGGGTATCAAAGTCAAAGTCAAAATAATTATTAGCAAAAAAAAGGTTTGCTGATTTTTAGGGTTCCGTAACTCAAAAGGAAAAAACGGAACCATTATAGGATCACTTCGTTGTTCATCTGTGTGTCTGTCTCTCAGTCCGTCAAGACCCTTTTTATGAACACGTCGAGGTATCAAGTTGAAATTAATATCAAATACGTAGGTATATTATGGTCCCTTGGGGCTCTAAAAAAATCAAGCGTCTGAGACAACGTAATAAAAAAAAGAACCGGTCAAGAGCGAGTCGGACTCGCGCACCGAAGGTTCCGTTCCAATTTCTGAAAGTGTGCTATTTGGAGATATCGTTTTATTTTTCCTGTAATCTTTACATAAACTTCTATTACATAAAATAATTTCAGATTTTTAGCTTTGCAAACTTCGGAGATAAGGGGGGGGGACGGTATTTTTTTTTAAATTATTAAGTCAAAAACTATGCGGCCTAAAAAAAAGAAAAAAATGTTTGAAAATGTGAAACCAGCGCTCTTTCATATGATACGGGGACATGCCCTAGTAGCCCCACTTTAATTTTTAAGACCCCCTTTCAGTTCGTGGCCCAAAAAAAAACATAAATATTTTAATTTATTTCTTATTTGCAAAATACTTGGGTCAACGTCATCTAAAACTATTCTAAATTTCAAGTTGATAGCATTAGTAGTTCTTGAGATATCCAGCTGTGACAGACAGACAGACAGACAGACAGACAAACAGACAGACAGACAGACAGACAGACAGATAGACTGAGTGACACCATAAGGGTTCCTTTTTTACCATTTGGTACGGAACCCTAAAAAGTACGTCCATATAATGCGTCATATTTTGATACTCGCAAGTAAATCAAAACCTATAGGGTACTTCCCTTTGACCTATACTAGAATCATTAAATTTAGCAAGAAGCAAGGTCTCATATCACAACTAAAGAAAAAAATCCGAAAATTATTGATTTGCAGTTTTTTCACATAAAATAATGTTTTTTTTTTTGCGATTACTCACAAAAAATTTACCATGACGTTTTTCAATGTATAGGAGAACATGTTTTTCAAATTTGTTTTTGTAATGCTTTATTCAGAATTAAAATAATATTTACTTAAATAATAACTTAGTAAATAAACTATTCACAAAATATGGCGTCGAAAAATTAACCCACATCGCTCTGTCGACTGGTAATGTACCCAGTCTCTTGACTGGCGGCATTGCCACGTTGCATGGCAATGCTTTGCCTCTAGCCAAGGTAAAAGTTTGTTTTTGGGATAAACTCTTTTTAACTACGGAACCCTTAATTGTGCGTGGTCCGAAACGCAGTTGGCCGGTTTTTTTTGGGTCAGTGACCGCTGGTAATGTACTTGAATTATGAGTTGAGAAAATCTGTTTTTTTTTTGTTTTATCGTGTTGTCATATCGATACCCATCACGTCCATCACGTCTGTGAATTTTATACAAAAAAAAAAAACTTTTATTTCAAGTGCGGTTGATGACCCAAAAAAAAAAAACTCATGATTTTTTTTTTTTTTTCGATTACCATGTTTCACCTACCTACACAAAGTCACAAGTTTAAAACTATAATAAACTAGCGACCCGGCCCTTTTTTCGACTTGACAAAACATGAAGGTTTCTATATTATGTACCTATAATACATAAACCTTCCGGAATCAATTCTGTAAATGATAGTGAAAACCGCATCAAAATCCGTTCGACGACTCCGGAAGTGACTTTACTTTTAATAAGTATAGATAAATAAGTAACGAACCTAAGCTACCTACCGAGATTACTTATTAATCATTGGGAGGCATGTCCGACAGAGGACGGTTACATCTAAGTATAAATATGTATACAGTGAGTCGATGTTGTTTCCTCAAGGAAACGTACCGTTCAATGTATCTATAGATATACTCTGCCTACCCCTTGTGATTAATGTAGCTGGTAGGTGTTGATTAAAGTAATTAGGGGAGATAGAAGCTGTTTGAAAGCTAGTTACCGCGCCAAATGAGATTGATTTTTAATTAAATGTTTGTTTTTCTGTGTTTTCAACAGGATATTGTTTACATAGTTGTTGAGTAAAATAGGTACTGTAGCTTAGTCTGAAACTGAAAACTAAACAGAATTAGTTTTAGAATATTTTGAAACTTGATACCTACTGCAGACATTTTCTTTTAAAGCATAGAAAATGTGAGTGCATTTTATCACTGCTCAGTAAAATAACACACAAATTTTAAAAATTTGTAAAGCTCAGCATCTTTATGTGAAACGTTTTACAAAAAGTAGTTAGACTTACTTATAATGAACTAACTTAAATAGGTATAAAAAAATAGTGAAAAATATCAAAGGGCATCAAAAAATTCGTCCGCCTCGCTGTCAACAGGGAAATTGCCCAAAAGGCTGACAGCATTACAACGTTGTATGGTGATGCTGATTCTTTGGCCAAAAAATAGGCCAGCCCTCTGGTCACGCGACGAGTCGACCAACCGCTTAGCGAAGTCAGATAATTTAAATCTGCTAAGTAGCTACTTAATTTTCATTCAACTCATGAGAACGTATCTCAAGAAGATATACCAATATTAGATACCGTCTAATACTTTGAATACCTATTTACAATACCTACTTGTAATAATAAATAAATGGTCCCTAGTATAATAAAAAAAAAAAATATTTATATTATTATATATTTTTTACATATAAATTGAAATAATTTAATCATACTTTTGTGTGTCGTGCCGTGTCTTCTCTGTGCACCGAATAAATGTTTTATCTATCTATCTATCTAATAGCAAAATCCTCAAACTTTCTAATGAATAACAATTTGTAAATATCAGTCGTAAATAACAATTTAGGCTTCCTGTTAATTACCAATTCAAACAGCAATAAAACCAAAGGTTGTTGATGCAAATAAAATAAATGAAGTCATAATGATAATAAATTCTAATTAGTCAAGTAGGTAGGTATGTGTTGAAGTTAGTATACAATCATGAATTTATCAAAACTGTTTCTTAACCCCTCAAGTGTCGAATGCACCCCATGTGTGCATAAGAAAAACCCTTTTTTTGTTAGGTATATAAGCTTATATCACATATATATAAATGTAAAAAAACATCATCCGATGGAAAACAAATTATCATCATTAGTTGTGAACCTATGGAGTTCGTAGCTAACCCCCCTAACCCCCCGCGTGTGAAATGCACCCAAAGTGTGCAAAAGGACAAAACTTTACATAGGTTTATAAACTTAGATCACATATATATAAATGTAAAAAAAACATCATCCGATGGAAACCATATCATCATCATTAGTTGTGAACCTATGGAGTTCGTAGCTAACCCCCCTAACCCCCCGCGTGTGAAATGCACCCAAAGTGTGCAAAAGGACAAAACTTTACATAGGTTTATAAACTTAGATCACATATATATAAATGTAAAAAAAACATCATCCAATGGAAACCATATCATCATCATTAGTTGTGAACCTATGGAGTTCGTAGCTAACCCCCCTAACCCCCCGCGTGTGAAATGCACCCAAAGTGTGCAAAAGGACAAAACTTTACATAGGTTTATAAACTTAGATCACATATATATAAATGTAAAAAAAAACATCATCCGATGGAAACCATATCATCATCATTAGTTGTGAACCTATGGAGTTCGTAGCTAACCCCCCTAACCCCCCGCGTGTGAAATGCACCCAAAGTGTGCAAAAGGACAAAACTTTACATAGGTTTATAAACTTAGATCACATATATATAAATGTAAAAAAAACATCATCCGATGGAAACCATATCATCATCAGTAGTTGTGAACCTATGGGGTTCGCAACTAACCCCCAACCCTCCCCACTCGCTGGGGTTTTGGGTCTAAAATTAGCCAAACTCAGACACTTGAGGGGTATTTTGTTTATTGTTTAAAAAAGTACATTTCTATACGTCTCTAGGTATATTATTAACGTAGGTGTTTGTTTAAATACTTTGCAAAATCGGTTTAATTAAATTAAAACGAATACTTAAACAATTTATAAAATTACTTTGATTAAAATTGAATTGAATTACTTTGAAAAACAATAGTTTTTTATCAACCAGCCTTTGGAACGATAGGCAGTATACATACATGATTAATAATTACAATTCAATATTTAATTCTTAAAATCTTTGAAATTTCAGAAGAGTACAGTAAGTACCTACTTAGGTACTCTTCCTACAAAATTACATTGCAATTTAGGTATGGAGTGGAAACGAATCGCATCACCTTAATGCAAAAAGAAACTAATGTGAAACTAATTATGCAAATAATTTGCATAAAAATGTTAATATTAGGAATGCATCTGTCAGCACCTGCCTCGGAATGTTTTTGCACATGCATATCTTAAAGATTCACCTAGCTAACTTATTGGTTCTACATATTCATGTGCTTCCAGTACCTACACATAGCTACCGAACCGATGTGTATGTATATTAGGTAAGAATAAGCATAACATGAACATACCTACCTTTATTAAGTAAATGGCACGTTACTTAAAAAAATTAAAAGAAAATCATTATTAAAATATCTTAAAAATCAATCAAAAGCATTTTTCTTTATTTACCTAACTTAAAAGCTCAGAAACTCCACACCAAGTACCTACTTACATAAGTAAATACATATGTGTATAAATACATTCCTCTCTCAATCCATTTTACGTTCCCTTTGGCCGATCTCTCCGAAGCCAGCTTTACCAAAGCTGCGGTACCATAGATGTGCCATCAGCTTCAAATTTGAAATTGGAACGAAGGAATGGAACAGCCTCGGTAATGGAACAAGTTAGATGAAAGGGGGCGGGTGGGACGCTCACTCGATCGTCACACTCCGAGCCACGCTGACGTAAAGACGGTAAAACTTTGAATTCGTCTAGATTTTAGATACTTTCGAGCGGGGGTTAATTTTTTTAGTCTGCTGTATCAAAAATGTAAAACGTAAAATGAAGAAGTTATGTAAGTTAGCTGTAAGTAGGTAAGTAGGTAGGTATAGACTAACTTCTATGACAATATAGATACTTACAAGTGATTAGGTAGGTACTTTAGGAGGGAATTAACATGTTTTAAAATTGGACAATTCAGTAACAAAAATCATCTCTGATAAAAATCTCAAACCTATGTTAGATTTTGCATGCATACCTACCACCTACCTATCTATACGAAATAACACATCAAAACAAAACTCAAAAACTGACTCACCAACTCACCAATCATTGAATTTAAATCACTAAGTACCTAGTTATATTAATTTAAAGTCACTTTATTAAAAAGATTTAAAAAAAGAAAATTTTAAAACAATAAATCATATTTTATAGCACAACGTAACACTTTGTAACCTACCTGAGGTTCGACTACGTACAAGTTAGTTTTTGCCTCCACGTATCTACGTTAGGTACGCATTACGTGATTAGCCATGCCAATTGTCTGGTTCACGTTTTGCTGATAACCCGTACGAAACGCACCGTTTCTATGCGCATATTGCTCATGAATAGAGAAATGTTTTTAAAGGAATGATTATTACGCAGTTTTGTTTAAAATATTTTTACTTTTTTTTTTAATTTTCGGAAAAAAAAGTAAAAATATTTTAAACAAAACTGCGTATTGCATCATTCCTATAAAAACATTTAATCTGTTAAATGTTGACTAAGTATTATAGAAATATCATCGTTTATTTATAATGATAATATTACTTATTATGTTGTTAATGGGAAAGTTAAATGTAAGTATCTAGTTGGAAATGATTATGGGGTCGTATATATTTTTTCTAACAAGAGTAGTTTCTTATTAGGCTAGGTCCCTACTCACGTCCATTATGATACTATTGTGTTTTATTGATTTTATTTTTAACATTGAAGAAACATTTATTTACAATATGACATTTTACCCACTAACTTAAACTCTACGAAGAACTGCCTTTTGTTAAAACACAAAAGGTTATTCTATATTATCAGAGCTCGTTCTCATCTATTTTCCCCGTGACTAAGTCTAATAAGTGCAAGCCAACAATAGGAGTGCCGTCTAATAAGAAAACTAATTTAAAAGTTTGGTGGCACAGCAGCGCCAAATGCGTAAAGTTGGCGCCAGTCGGTCGAGATAGGAACCATCGGAACAGCGCCACCGCGCGGCGAACGGCTGAAGCTTTACAATTGCTGTTTTTACGACTTACGAGGCCGTTTGTGTGCGTGAAAGCTTCTACGCACACTCACGCACTAAACGAGTTCACTTTTGTGCGTGTAGTGGAGTTTTTATGTGTTTGTGTTACGGCCCATAGTACAAAAGGTTGTACCATCGTCGGTCGTGTCCCATAGTTGTTATCTATTGGTTGGATAGATGGCATTGGGTGTAGCGCAAGCACCCACGCGTTGTATTAAACTTGGTATACATTTTGAGCACTCACCCAAAAATATTGCTGGCGGTGTTGGCGTGTTTTTCACACGTTTCAGTAAACACGTCTGGACAATATTCGGGCCGGGGCACGTGCATGCGAGTGGGTAGTGGCAGCGTATTTAGGCACACGGGGGCACTGTATATGTTTAATTAAAACCGTAAAGACGTGCTGGCCAACGCGTGGTTTTCTCATAACTGTGATAAATTGCGGCTATTTTTTTTCCACAATGCAAAAAAACCAACCGCGTAGAAATGTGGAGCGAAACTGCATTGGCCATTGTTTAGTTTGCCAATTTATACGGGTCGGTTACACTTGCGACTTTTATTGAAGCATTACCGATAAAAGGAGTCATAATAGGTTTTATAGGCAGATTTTAATGGCGATGTGTTGAACAGATTTGCACTTCGTTCATTGGGTTACGAGAGCCGTTGACTGAAACACCTTACTATGTTTAATACGTAGGTACATGTTTTCAGCAAAAAAAAAGACCTTGCTAAATAAATCAATCAATAAACGTGAGTCTTCGTACCTAATCACTTTTTATCGTAGCCAGTAAAAAGAAAATAGGTTTTTAAAATTACAAGTATCTAAACCAACTTACCAGGTACATTTATATAACAGTTAGGTTTAAAACCTAGGTTTTCAAACGAGATAGAGATCACACCATAGATGACACCTACCTATTAAGATGGATTATTTACATAAATTTCATTTCATATTATCTTTTAAAAAGGCATACCTACATACAAATATCATGAACCTAAGCATCACTGTACAAAAAATAAGAATATCTCTCCATTTTGATAATCTCGTGTCAGATCACCTTGAATTTATGAGTCATTGTGATAGCGTCTTTAATCCTAATACCGAGAATATATACTAAAAAAACGACTTGCCTAAATACATAAGAATATCTGAAAGTGTAACCTATCAAAGACCATTTATATAACCAATACGATATACGACATTGAACAAAAAAAAAACCACACGGAAAAATAAATCGTTTTCATTTATGAAGGTACAAGAAAATTCTATTACGATTGTCTAATTTTCAATTTCCTTCAATCGAGTCCAATCTTGATAGTGTTCTCGAATGATTTTTCAATCGAGATCTTTTGATTAGCTATTCTGGACAACAATAGGAGGTTCTTATCTCGACTGTTTATCAGGTTTAATATGCGTAGAAAGCAGACTTCGTTATCAACAACTGAGGTTGCTCCATTTCGTTATCGCGGATTTGCGCTCTGAAACTGTAATTGTGTTAGGTATATGGTGTGTGGAGATTAGGAGTAGAGTACGGAAATTTACTTTTACGTTTTAGGCAGGTATTTCGTAGCTGTAGGTACCTAATAGGTGATTTTTTTTCACCTAAATGACTGAAAACTGTTTTTAGAGATTTTCTGTGCAAAAGTACATTTCTTAGTGGAACATTTGGAAACGCCACAAAAGTTTAGGATTTTTAGTTATTTTAATTTGTTTTTAAAGTTTTACCTCAAGAAAATCGAGAGAGGAGACAAGCAATTTAATGAAAATATTGATGAGAACATATTCTAAAACTAAAGATAATTGATAGAGACGAAGAAATATATTTCTGTGCATCAATTACTTGACAAAAAAATGTAAATTTAATCATTTTCATATTCCTTCTTGCCTATCATTAGGTATGGCCTACGGTGTAGGAGTCTTATTTTCTCATGCATCATAGGTACATTTTCCTTACTGAGAAAACTCGAAGGTAAATTAAATGCAATTTGCATGCGGCACACATTTCACTTGATACCTATATTTCGTGACCTTGGCCAAATGAAGACGGGGATAGCAATTTGCGTACTAAGTCACCCACTCACTCACACAAACTCACCCTAACTCACACACATAAAGACGAAATTCGTTTTCATTCAAACCCCTTTTCACACCATAAGCTGCACATAAGTATCTTCACAATTCTCATGGGGACAATTTTTTATCAAAAATTCCTGAATAAGAAGGGTGTTAGGTGAAGGCCACTGGGTAGACGGTCGATGGTAATATCTACTTACCTACAAATACTTGGAATTGTGCTGAGAAGAAAGAAATCTGTCACTTGATAGCATTAATTCGTCTATTTGTATTTTTCTCCATGTTTAATTTTAAAAATGATACATCTGAGAAATCTCGTAAAAATGTATTTTTTTTATAGGAATTAAAAATCATTTTTTCTTGACTAAGAATAAAAAAATATTTTTCATTTCACTACCATGCATTTTCATGTTATTCAGTATTGGAATACTTATCTACATTATTCATCTTGATTATTTTCAAAGTAACCTAATCTTACTACTTTTTTGGGCCTTCCTTGAGTCCACTTTAACACTTTAACTCACTAAACAGTAGGTAGATACATTTTCAAGTCTTAAAGGCATCTACATACTACCCGTCTACACCAGGTTCAATAGGATAATATCGAGCAGCACATGCATGGTCACAGCGGTGTGACCGACCTCACACATCAGCTGATCGACCAAGCAGTTAAATCTTTACGGCCATGACGTCACAGCTTCTTTTCCCAAATGATTTACAACTCATAAACCTTCCACAATAACTGTACCGATTGTTTAACAGTTAACCGCAATATTTAAACCCTTTCTAGGAAAGAAGTTTAAGACCGTTATTGAGAGCAGTTTTTCATAAACTTTTTGCTCCAGTTTCGTTTATTGTCATTTAAAAACGAGTCGAGGAAGTCGTTAAGTTGCGCAATTATATGCTAAAAAGGGTTATTGATTTTGTTTGACGGACAATGTTAGTTTTTTCGATGGAGACAAAGTTTTGTCAAAGATTTTCTTTGTAAACTATTGTTTGGTAATGTTATGCGCAACGTGGCTGAAACCGTAAAATGCAAAACAAAGTTTCTGAAGACACGTAGGCATGGCTTTTATAAAGGATTGCAGCTTGCGTAAAAATGAAGATTCCATCTTGTGCCTCAAGTTAGGTACGGTTAGCAACAGAAGTCGGTTAACACTGCTACTTTTTGACATCATCTAAATTAGCACAAAATGATACCATAACCTGCTTTTAGCATTTCATTTATTACTTAAAGTTCATTTTCTTTATAATTTACATCTGTTCCAATTATAGTGAAGTATTTTTCTTAATAATTAAGCGAAAAATCGACTCTTATTGCTGACTGTAGGTACCTACATAGAATACAAATGATTATTATATTTGCTTTAAATAAGAATCAATATTCAATCTGCCTAGCCTTTTCCCAACTATGCTGGGGTCGGCTTCTAGTCTAACCGGATGCAGCTGAATACCAGTATTTTACATGGAGCAACTGCCTATCAGACCTCCACAACCGAGTGACTGGGTAATACGATACCCTTGGTAAGACTGATTGTCAGACTTTTGGGCTTCTGACGACCTGTAGCGAATATCAAAGATCCACGAATGACAGCAGGGACCAATAGCTTAACGTGCTTTCCGAGGCACGGAGGAGTCTCGGTATGTAAAGATGGTCACCCATCCACTGACCAACTCTTTACATAAACTTCTATCACATAGAATAATTTTATATTTTTCTCTTTGTAAACTTCGGAGATAAGGGGAACGGTATTTTTTTACATTTTTCATCAAAAATCGAAAACTATGCGGCCTAAAAAAAATAAAAATATTTGAGAATGTGCAAACAGCGTTCTTTCATATGATACCCCACATGGCCTAGTAGCCCCACTTCGAAATTTTAAAACCCCGTATAGTCCCTGACAGAGTCACACCATAAGGGTTCCTTTTATCATTTTGGTACGGAACCCTAAAAAGAATTAGCCCAATAGGCTTTCTTAAAAGATGCGCTTAGATACATTAGGTAATTTGATTTTTATTTATATCATAGATGTTCTATCATAAAAACAAACCTATTAAAAAAAAACAAATAGGTACCTTTTACCAACCAATCCTTAAAATATAAAATATCAATAAGAACATTCGTATAACAAGCCATCAATGAAAGAGAAACAAACAATAAAATAAAAACTGTCATAAAACATCCAATTATTTGTACCTACATATTTATTTACCTATAGGGTAGAGAAAGTAGTTGTTGGGGGACAATATTCTATAATTGGCTATAAAACCCTGTAATTGTACCGCGTGCCGCAAAAAAGGAAATATTGAAACTAAAATGACTTGTAATGCTTGTAAAGGGACATTATTATTAATTAAATAGGTGGAAAACTCCTACCTATATTATAATTTATCGATTGGAAAAAGAAATATTATGACCACAAAATAATTTAGGCATTGCACTCATCACACTAATATTATAAAGGCGAAAGATTGGGAGTGTGTGTTTGTATGTTTGTTACTTCTTCACGCTCAAACGGCTTGACCGATTTCGATTAAATTTGGTACGTAGATAGCTTATACCCTGGATTAACACGTAGGCTACTTTTTGTCTCGGTCTACGCGAGTGAAACCGTGGAATGCAGCTAGTAATTGCTAATTATTCAAGTGGGTATATAGATACCTATATACCCACTTGAATAATTAGCAATTATGATACCATGTAGGTCTATATCTCTCAAACACATTAAGCTGTCTTTTCACAATAATTTCAAAACCAGACTAATTTTATTTTTACATTACAAATTAACATACAATACAGGATGAAATTTATAACATGCACCAAATCAAAATGGGAGATTGTACTCATCATCATCATCAACATTTTGACGAGTATTTGATGTAGATAAATGTACTGAACAGCTGTTTTTTTTTCGCGATTTCAGGTTTGATACCATAGTAAAAGTTACACTTTTTAAACTTTCGCGATTTGTACACATTATAAAACACTATCGAAAACGGGTTTTATCGCGATATTCTTTTTAACGAGGTAAACAGGTATACCTACTTGTTTCCCGACGTTTTCGACGTGTTTTATAGTAAAAGTTGTTCATAATGATGAGTACAATCTCCCATTTTGATTTGCTGCACGTTACAAATTTCAACCTGTATATACCTATATATACTATAATTATATACATTTATGATTCGGACGTTTTCTCTAATTAAGGCTAAGTAGGTAGTTAAAAAATGGGTTCGTTAAGCACTTCTTGTAATAAATTTTCAGCTGCATTTTTTTCAGGCTATCAATTATTCTTGATGTTACCTTTACCCACCTACAGGATGTTGCTACAATTGGTCGCGACTTGATCCACTCAGGCGCCGTGCGTCGCCGCGATGTTTTTTGTAACGTTCTAAATATATGTATGCGTTGTTGTCTGAAAACATAAATCATGAACTCGTTACGATTTACGAGCCAGCTCGAGCGTAGCACCGATTGGAGATTTAATTTTAGGGTTAGCCACACTGATAGGCTTTAGCGAGGATTTAGAGTGATACCGCTTGTCTGGAGAATAATAAAGCTCTAAAATTTCAAACAACTTCAAAGTTTTATTTTAGGTATCATCAATCAAATGTTTCAACAATCTTATGGGATTTGATTAGAACACATTACTTGAACGAGTGTCTACCCAATAGGTATTTTACCAAGTTTTCAGTTTTGCTTGTATTTATCACACTAATATTATAAAGACTAAAGTTTGTGAGTGTGTGGGGGTGTGTGTGTGTGTGTGTTTGTATGTTTGTTACTTCACGCTCAAACGGCTGGACCGATTTAGATAACATTTGGTATGTAGATAGCTTATACCCTGGATTAACACAGGCTACTTTTTATCCCGGTCTACGCGGGTGAAACCGCGGGGCGCAGCTAGTATCTAATAATGTATGGATTATTATCTGAATAGCATGTGCACCTGGTTTAATTTTAAAATATCCTACCGATCTTCAGATACTTTTTAACAGAGATTCAAAATGGAAACCCACTCAAGCAATGAAATATAGTTTTCACGACATAAAATCATGTGTAAATTGACACAAATAGACTGTCGTGTTGACGTTTGAATGAGACAGAACCTATTAAGAGCGACATAAATAGACGCATTAAAATTCCATTTCATCCTGAAAAATGTGGAAATTATTTTCTAAGAGATTTGTTAAATTATTGCTTGTATGTGGGTCATTTTGAATGAGTACCTATACCTACTCAACACTTCGATATTCTATGACAGGTATATCAAAAGTTGGTAGAATATAGTCCTTTCACAGTTATTTTATTTCTAACTAGCTTCTGCTCGTGACTTCGTCCGCGTGAAATTTCGTGTTCCCGAGATTAACCCCGTCGCATCGCATCTTCTGCCCGCGCTCTACTTCGTACTTCCTTCTGACTTTTTCCTTTTTGCTCGGCTCCTAAAGGTGATGACGTGATGTTAAATAGCCTACAGCCTTCCACAACAATTAGGCTATGAAATGCAAAAATATTTTTTTAATATTTTAGTTCCAGAGATTAGCGCGTTCAAACATTCAAACAAACAAAAAACTAACTCTTCAGCTTTATTATTAGTAAAGATAAAGATTTTGCATCACAGTGGTCTTTATTATCTTTGCTATAAGGTTGCTGTTACAGGTAAAATCATTGTGAAAGGACTATATTTGCAGTCTTTGAAACTTGTCACATTTGCTAGTCGAAACTCATACTTTGCCGTCATAAACATTTAAGATAGCGCACTCGCGACGGTACGTCTTAATAAACAGCAAACTTTATCCAATAATAATTTGACGTATACTTAACCAAAGTTTTAAATACATGACTTTATTTAAATGTAAGACCGGTGTTTACGTTAACTGCACGTGTCACTAACTTTCACCGCTTTACTCGTGTAATAAAACCCCAACCTAATCGCATTCAAGGGCTTTAAGCGGCCATGACCCACGCTGAGTGACGTGAAGGATATAACTGTTAACATACTTAGTGTACGCTATGCTGTGCTTGTCGGCAAACAATATATCTATCTCCATTTATGGCTGTTAGTGTCTCTGAGACGATAGCGTACAAGGTCTTGATTGGAGAGTATATTTTTTTTATCATGTAAGTAGGTACTTACCTACTCATACAATCTTCTTCTGTTTTACCTACTACCTACAAGTTTGTCCGAACGGAAAACATACACAATTCCACGGCCTTTTTTATGTTTACCTACTTGACTCTGCAAAGGTAAGGGGAAAATTCAGAATTTAAATTCTGCTGATTAATCAACACACTCTTGATGCATGATTTAAGAGCTTTTGTCATTAAGATTAAGAGAAGAAGGACCACCATATGATTTGTAAGAAACACCTATAAATAATAATCTAGCATAATAATGCACGAAACGAACCAGTTATAAAATCAAATTGACAAATAGACCTTCTTAACTATAATTTAGGTAGACAAATGCCCCGTCAAAACAAATTAAAATTCATTGGCTTGTATAAAATATGGTCAAAATGTCAAGAGTTAACTATACGATATATATTTTTACGCCTAGATATTGAAATGACATGAGCGGATGAGTCACATAGCGTATGCTAATGATGTTTTGGTCGTATCGTCGCGATTGGATGTATGAGTGCTATCCATATGTGTATGGATTACAACAGTTTGGTAAGCTTTCTTTATCATTAAATCTAATGAACAGATTTCTTGGGTCAACGAACGCTTATGAAAAAGTTCTTAGTAAGAAAGATATCGTCAAACGGGTGCTGGCTGATTCTATCAAAAAACAGGTTGTTCTTACCTTAATCATTTATATTTAAGATGTTACATCTAAATAGAATATGCCTATAGATGATACATATTTAAATAGCACAGTCAGCTCTGTAATTTTGTTGAAATAATGAAGCTTGACGCAACGAGAAAATTTTCTGCTAGGATGATAAATTAAATTATAATTTTTCATGCAAAAACTGGTGTTGTTGAGATTGCTCTGCAAATAAAAGAACAAGAGAAAACGTACTAGATTTTTTGCCGTATAATTAACAAGCACAAAGGAGATTGCTTAAATAAAACCTTATCTTTTACAATCAAATTTTTAAGACAACTTAGACAAAATATGTGGTCTAATACCGTACTTTAGGACGGTCTATTACATAAACGGCTCCTAGAATTACACTCTAAAGAGCTGCCACTTACACAGCCCTGCTATAAATGTACAACAACAATTGTAAACAAAACTAGTTTGCCAGCAGTAACCCCTTTATGTTGTACTTTATTGTGTATCTAATAAACAAAGATATACCTACTTACTCTAAAGTTAGCCTGGGTAATGATTTTTCTGGAAAAACACTTTATAGCAAAAAGTAGAATTCATTCAAACGTTTTGCTAGATAATAAGGTATTGGTAAAACTTCAGTTGAATGAACTTTTAATAAAAAAAACGTTGTCACCAAAAAAAACAGCTATTTTCAACGCCAAAACCCTGACAAAATATTGTTACACTTACAGTGCACCGCGAAAAACGTTGAAATTGATTAAAATGTTTTACGACAAAAGTTTCGCTAGCTTCAAAAGTGCTGACTGTACGTGTACCTAAAATTCTTCTACTTTTATTACAGTGGAAGCATTCGGTGGTGGTCGTGTCACTTTTTACATTTTTCTCTCATTTCGACGCAGTGTGGGAAGGTAAGGCTCTTACATCAGTATTCCAAACCAAATTTATTCACCGATCAGCTTTGGAACTCGATAATCTCCAATTCTCCATGTCTCTCGACAATTTGCCCGAAATCAACTTACAAAATACGTAAGTTATTATCTGATTCGTGTTCGGGCGAAGTCGCTTGTTGTTACATTAGTTCGGAGGGCACAATCCAATTTAAACTTTGGCCCTTCGAAGTTAAGGTCGATGTTTGTGGTTGTGGGTGTGATAAGGGTGGGATAATGGGGTCATATGACGGCGTGAGGTGTAACACTGGCTATACGCACATACACGCAGAGGCGTGTACCCAAAGTGTCAGAATATTGGCATCGTGTATTTGTCAGGGATACGTACACTGCTTCCTACAATATTATCTCGAACAACATCAAATAAAATGACAACGATATTTTTCGGCCGAAAGCTTTCCATTTCACATGACAAAGGCATATAATCATGAGTCGTGAGCTCAAATTCCATATTAAACTTAAGAGCGTTGGCTCGGTACGGCATTTCCTACAAACTTTCAAGTCCTTTTTTATCGAAATGAATGAACCGATTTTAATCAAACTTCATACATATACCTAAGCAAGATATATAGATCTAAAAAGTTAATTAATAAGATTTTCGAAATGTCTTATTTAAAAAAATATAAATGGAAATCTGTTTCTATAATCGGTTCGTTCATTTCGTTCATAAAAAAGGACTTAAAAGTTTGTATGAAATGCCGTACGGAACCAACGCTCTTAACTGCCCTAGTCAGCTTGCTCTTGCATGTATTCTGTTTTCTATCTGTATATACATATGCTTGATCATATTATAGTGATTTAATTGCTCCCACCCGTGTCTCCTCAGCCGTGATAGGAAATAAGATTCGTTAGGTTTAAGATTAACGAATCCATGCCTCAGGTTCATGAACGGGCGCTGTTGGTGGAGGCTGGTCATACCTTAGCTGCCACGGCTTATTTTAATTTAAATTTTGAATTGTTTTTTTTTATTACGGACGCTTTTAACGTTCATCGTTCTCACATGTATAATTTCAACATGAATGATGTAACCAATATTTTGTAACCATATTTTGATTTAAAAGAGTGTCCGTGGAGTTTCTTGCCCGTTCTTCTCCTTAAATCTACGTTTTGGAATGGGAAACTAGCTTCAACTTTCTGACTTACCTACTGACCGACTCTTTGACAATTCAAAAGTGCCTGTAATTGGTTTAATTGAAATAAATGCTTTGAGTTTGAGTTTGAAAGTTTGTGCTCATGACTCCTGCCGGCAACTGGTACTTAATGTTCAAATACCCACCTAATCTAAAAACAGCAAGAAAACATGAGATAAAACAATTTTATCTAAGTAAGAAAGTAAATAGACCTTGCAACACCCACCCAACAAAAACCATCATAATAATTTCAGTAAAATAATACGAGTAATGTTGGTAGTTCTAGTTGCACAAGTGGTTGCTAGCCACAATGCATAGCTTTATTTAGTGCTAACATGTAATCTTATCCTCTACAATTGCATGAAAACAGAATGTAATTACTCTCATCCATTATCTTGGCCTCTATTATATTACAGACATTGTTGCCAAGTATCACAGTTAAATTAGACTTTACTAGCTTCCGCCTGCGCTTTTGTTCACGTGGAAATCGTAAGACACCACAATATACTAAAATAAAAGCTACATTTTTATATAAAACTGCCATGTAGGTATACTATGTTTTTAGTTTTGCTTTCAGCAGTCAAAATATAAAGAGAGTCAAAACTGCCGTGTGATTCTGTAAGACCTCATTCTAAACTTCGAATCTGAATACGCTGTGAGTTTCTTGATTGGCGTTCTAAATTCAAAGTTTCAAATAAAAAACAAGTGATGCGAAGTGATGCGAAGTTAGTGAATAGGGATGTGAGTTGTTGTTTCAATTTTACAGAATCGACGTACGGTGACGCGGGAGCAAGCTAAGTAGGTACTGCTTGTCCGGGGGAGAAGCAGCTCGTCCTGGGGTCAACATTCGCAGCCTTCAGTAGCAATTTCCCATTGCTTGAAAAGCTTTTCGTTGTTAGTGAAAAATGAACGCCTGTGCGTTCCTGCATACACTAAATTTTCAGCATTAGTCCTCGTTCCCAGACCTCGTAGCAATTACTCTTTTTTTTTCAAAAATATTAAATGTAAGTATCTACAGTTTTGACTTCGCTACGATTTTATTATACGTATACAGATTAAATTACTGGAGGAGCTCGTGGCTTAGTAATAACAGCCGCACGCTACGCTTGCTGGCGTTGGTCTGTGGATGAGTGACCATCTTAACATACCTAGACTCCTCCGTGCCTCAGAAAGCACACTAAATAAATTACATTACTGAAATACTTTTTAGGTTGACTGGTAGAGAATGCCTTGTGACATTAAGTCCACCTATGCAAAAAGTGCACCTGTACAAAAAGTTTAAATAAAGAATAATGGTGTTTAGGTCATAAAGTTAAGAGACCTATTTGTCCTGCATCTTTTTTTAACCAGCAGGGGTTAAAAAACGATGCAGGACAAATAGGTCTCTCTTCGGTTCGATTCTTTCTTATCACACTTCTATACTTAGCTACCCTCTAAATTCAGTAATGAATCACTGACGTAACGCACAAACTGAGTCGGTCAAGCATGAAACTATTATTTATACTATCCTCCAAAAGGAAATTTTGATCTATTCAAATTTAAAGAAAAAAAACTTCGCTTGTACCTACCTAGGTAAAAAAAATTTAACCACGCCTTTATGTAACATCAAGGAGGCAGTGTACACGACCCACCTCTCTTCCATATTGGCCGGTCCGTCATTACGTCGGATCGGTCTATCCGAGGCATAGCCGCGCCATTACACGAGCCGTAAGCCGAATGGGCCGGCCGACCCGATCGGCTAATGACGACCTAAGAATTTTGTGACGCATCTCATTACCCATCTTCACGTCATATTACGTTACGTAAGCTGAATTAACATAACTGTGAGAGACTTTATCTATTTATATCTCTATCTAGCTGGTCCGTCGGTTAAAGATAGGTATGTATTCCGGGACATAGTAGTGAAGAATGCGGCAGTATGGGAATAGCGACGGACGTTCGGTGTATCGAAATCGATACAATATTGGGACGTTTGTATCTATAGGTATAGTTCGTCAACGTAGTTTCTTGTTTTGGTTATAAAGTACAAAATAATCCAAGCAGACGTTGACATCTCCAGTTAAATTAGAAGGATTGCAAGATGTCTAGACGAATTGATTAGATAAGTGCTGACTAACAAACTTGCTTATAGCAATCGTTAAGGATATCTTAATTGCATTTTGTCCAAAATCGATTGCGGGATTTCGTCACTGACATTTTTAAAAATAAAACAATAGGTAGGTACTTAATGGAGTAGGTTCACCTTTGCTTAATATCAACCGTAGTTTGTTTATGAACATAAACGATACGACATGAAGAATATAACACGCAGACAGCACAAGGAAGTAACGTTTGAAGGCCATAGCGGGCCTTAATAAAAAGTTTATGTAGCCCTATGATATTAAAAAACAAAATAATTGCGAAAACAGATAACGTTAATTTTCGAAAATAATTCGCTACTTCATGTAGAAATATTTTATTAAATTATTAATGCATGTTTTTGAATAAATATTTCCATAAACATTTTATCCCCTATTTCCCCTTTACAACCGCAGCGTAAGAGGGTGGATGGCAAGTATTTTCTGTTTTGAAGACTCCGGCATAAACAGGCACTATTCTCAAAATGAGAGCGTTTCCTACTCGAGTTTTGTGCCAAACAATATTCTGGAAACTTTATATTATACGTGCCTTATTCCTGGTTTATATTTTCGCACAATATTATTACAAGCTTTAAAATTTTTGGTAAACAATATTTATTGCTAATATCTTATTTTATCTTATATTCTCAGATAGATCACGAATTTTTTTTACTGTGTCACTGTGAGACTTACCCTTAGCAAGGGGTTGTCAGCATGTAGGTAAGTAGGAGTTCGAAAATAACAAGAGTAAATAGGTACACTTATTATTTATTTGCCTATCTTCCGTGGCTGCGTCAAGTCCTGATTTGTAGAGGTAGGTAGGGTAGGGAACACTGGCGTAAACCGTCTCCAGTTGACGATGGTCCCGACTCAGCTTCGGGCAGCAACTGACAGCTCAGTTCCAGGTTCTTTATGATAACTTCGGTGATACGTGATCGTGTTCTGCAGCAGAGGATCTCCTCCCAAGCGTCCTCTTATTGGTTTATATTTTCGCACAATATTATTACAAGCTTTAAAATTTTTGGTAAACAATATTTGTTGCTAAAATCTTATTTTATCTTATATCCTCAGATAGATCACGATTTTTTTTTACTGCCATATACCTAATTCTCCTCTTTTTCTAAAAACCTTATCCCATGCTAGACGATTAATTGGTATACAAAGCCTATTTTATATGCTTTTAATTCTCAAACATCTACCTAAAACTGTCGTTAACATATTTAACTGTTAACTGTCCATGATCGTAATTTTATTAAGTTACTTAATAATATTAAGATTGTCATATCTTTGGAGTTCTGTAATGAATATTACTGCTCCGGAAGTTTGAGCCACCGATGTGGGTGGGCCCCCACGTCAGCCTTGAGTGGTTCCGTTTTATAAAGCCTTCCGCCTTTTCTATCGAACGATTCACTTTATAAACTCTCCTACTTTGTACCGACGTAATATAAGTTTCTGCACAAAATAAAAACCGGTCAAGAGCGAGTCGGACTCGCGCACCGAGTTCCGATTTCTGAAAAAATGTGCTATTTAGAGACATCGTTTTATTTTTCCTGTAATTTTTACATAAACTTCTATCACATAGAATAATTTCAGATTTTTATCTTTGCAAACTGCGGAGATGGGGGGGGGGGGAACGGTAATTTTTTTCACATTTTTCATCAAAAGTCAAAAACTATGAGATCTAAAAAAAACTAAAAAAACGTTTGAAAATGTGCAAATAGCGTTCTTTCATATGATACCCCACATGCCCTAGTAGTTCCACTTTGAATTTTTAAGACCCTCTTTGAGCCCCTGTTACAAAAAAAGTAAAAATATTTATACTTCATTCTTATTTGCAAAATAGTTGGGTAAACGTCATTTAAAACTGTTCCAAATTTCAAGTTGATAACAGTAGTAGTTCTTGAGACAGCTGTGACAGTTAGACAGACAGACTGAGTCACACCATAAAGGTTCCTTTTTTACCATTTTGGTACGGAACCCTAAAAAGCTAGACCATCGATGCGTTTATATGTCGAAAAAAATCGTAATTTACATAAAGGTTTCCGTTACTTAGTTTATTTAAAAAATTTGTGCGTAACAAGTAGGTACCTACAGAAAAAGTCACAGTAGCTAATGCTACACGAAGACACCTGCACAAAAAAGGCTCAGGTGATCGATACGTTTCTGCGTTGAAAAAGGACGTAATTTACATATAAACGACCTGTCACATGTCCTGAACTATTAAATGAGCAATTTTTGTATAAACATGTATATTTGTAATCACGTTCTCGAAAACGGCTCTAACGATTTCGATGGATTTCTAACGATGCTAGGTCTCATTTCTGGGAAAATTCAACTGTGTTTACATTTCAAGTAACAAAACTACCAGCGGTCATTGACCCAAAAAAAAACCTCAAATCTTTTTTATTTTGTCGTGTTTAGATATCGATACCCCATCACATCTGCGATGTTTCGCTAGCTAATTTAATTTGACCCTGTCTGACTGACAATGCAACATGCATTGTGCACTGCATCTGTATTATTCTGTGACATAACTGACTGACAATGCAACATGCATTGTCAGTTATGTCACAGAATAATACAGATGGGACACTCTGCAGTTTTTTGAATCTACAAGTACACGGCGGGCCCCGTCCACGGGGCTAATTCAGTAGAAATTCCGCGCGCCGAAGGTATAAGAGTTACGCGATAGAAAGATGTGTATACAACTGTAGGTAATTAGCGTTCTGCGAACTGAATTGCACTTTATTGTGTCGTAGCAAGAGTCGTTTTTTATTTAAATGATTTTGCGGAGTGTCCCATCTTTATTAATCTGTGGTTATGTTAAATATAGTCCAGCTATTTGCTGCCAAGGTCCAAACTCTAGAGCTACGTCCATCTGTCCACCCACACATTATGCAAGTCGTCCTTTAATGCATCTCGTTAGTATTGAAGCCACGAACTGAACTCATGGGCGTATTGCCACGTAGCGTGGAGGCAACAACTTATGCGATAAATTCTCTTTGATAATTCGATTCCTTTTACCCTTATTGCGTTGGAGTCGGGTTGAAGTAAAGAATGTGTTATGGTAATGTAATGTGCAAATAGTCTCTGGCGTGGATGTAAGTAAATGAGCGTCCGGTGGTCTCTGGGCAATCACGCTGTAAGTACCACCTTGCTGATTAGTATTTTTTTTCTACCAATGCATTATTTTAATACTAGTTGGTGCTGAATAGACTCGCCCCCTATTACATGGGATTAAATATAACTGGCAAAATGTACACCTGTGTATATATAGGTACACCTCTGCCTAACTCCTCGGGAATTACAAGTGGTGCCAAAACTAGAAAAACCAAGATGATCTATGTATGATTTTGTGGATTTTTGTGTTGGGCAATGCTTTCAAATACTTATAATGAGAAAATGGGCTTGTTGTGGGCTTTAAACGCCTACCAGAAAAGTACCTATTTTACTACTAAAAAATTCGAAATACTTGCCAGAATGGATAAATGCTCACCAAAATTAAAACCATTTTATTGTGAAATTATAACCTTACAAAAGTAACAGCAGGTCGACGGAGCCCCACTTCGCGAGGCTTCTATTTCTGTCTGCAGGGTTTAAAGGAACCTAACCAACCAAACGTCAAGGTGCCTCTGACGACGACCGTCTAGAGTTAGGGTTTTCGTTAGCAGGTCGACGCATATTTGGAGAGCATTTATCCATTTTGGTCAGCATTTAATTTTTTTGGTAGTCATTATATTTAATTCCGAAAAAATGCAATCATATATTATCGTAGACACAAGAATAGTCCTCTCGATAATCTTACATCAGTGTCTAGATCCGTCATCGGTCAATCAGAGGGGTCCTCTGGCAAACACGTCGTAAATTAGTCCACACAAACAGAGTTAATGAGAGCCGGCAAACACTCCGAGTGTCAAGTACTTGTAGGCTTGTAGCCAATAAGGGCCGATCGAACCCGTGTCCGATTGTTTAGTTACGCTATTTCGTGTCTCTTGGGTAGGTATTTGTTTTGTACGTCACAAATTGTCGTACTTACATAGGTACATATTATTCTGTGTTGATTGATTGTGAAGATAGGTTATGTTACCTACGAAAGGTAGGTTGAAATTAAAAGTTACATCAAGTGTGGTTATTGGGTTTTTGTTGTCTATGATAAATAGATTTTAAAGTTGAAGTTTCAGATATCAATCTCCAGTCAAAGGTTCAATTTTGTATCATAAATAAATAACCAATTTGCCATCTGACACATTGTTCATGATTATGAACACAAATTACGAAATTATTCAAATGAGAATATTGCAAATAAACACCAGAATACAAAGCTTGTGGTTTTATTTTTCACGCTTTTATGAAAATTCACAAGCGTTCTTCTATTGTAGCGTCGGGGCAACCAATCTGTATATTGTGATATAAACAAAACATTTGTAACTAGTACCTATCTACATTCATTTATTCTTTAGAAGTTTCTAGACCCATCATCGTGTTTGTTCAAAGGCGACTGCACAAAGTGCTGGAGTTTAAATTCTACACCACTTAGCTGAGACCTTTCAATCTGAATACATTTCCGTCCTTTCAGTATTTAGTAACACGAATGTGGAGAGGTGGGGGAGCTCTTCAAACACCGGTTGTGTATCTTCAAGAATATCAGTTGGACAAACACACGGGGGGGGGGGAGTTCTGTAAGTGGTGGGGGGAGGGGGTGGTGTTTACTACGCTCCAGGGAGGTGAGCGGAGAAATGAAATTGGCAGATATTTCGGTGATGTGTCACACACGTGTAGGTAAGCTTGGCTAGCAATGAAAGTTTTGCGAGGTTTTTCCACTTTCGACACGAGCAGAATAAAGTAAAAGAAGGTGGAATGTATTTAGGTACCCTTTATACATACGTAAGGAATGAGAACCCTTCCGTTATATCCTTCGTAGAAAATATATTGCCTGTTTTCTGAGCTCGCCTACCCGCACGAAATATCGGTATGCAGTAAAGAACTAACAAAATAAATAAAGCAAAATAATATCGGAAAAAGGTTCGCTCACTGATCAATGCTGCAGGGAGTAGTTTGAACTTCTGCCGTTTTCAACAACGTCTGAACATAAATTTAAATTTGAATTTAAACAAAATGTATTTTTTTTTATATGATAATGTTGTGTGTTCTTAGATACAATGTGGAGTTAACTTTCACTACTTCATTTACTACATAGAGTACACATCTGTGACATGACATTTTCTTAAACGAGTTTTAAGACGTAGATATATGCCAATGGCCTTGAGTGGTTAATAGCTTGCGTGTTCTGTGCCGAGCTCACGCAACGCGTCGTACCTACGTCCAGCCAGTAATAGAAGTCACCCATCAATGGGCGCTGTCCCAAATTAGACGCATTATTAATTTATTACGGGTGCATAAAACAAAAGGGTATATTTAAAACACGTAAATAATTATATTAAGTATCTTTAAAATGATGAAGGTTTCATAAAAATACGTTTGATAGTTTTTGTGACTGTCAGTTTTTTTTCCGCGATAGATATAACTTTACAAATTAATTACACTATGTAATATAAACATGGTCTAAAATATTCACATATTAAGTTATTAAAAAATGCTCTTATTTAACATATATTTTTTTTTTCAAATCATTAACACTACTCGTTTAAACGTGATCTTCAGTTTAAAGTCAATAAAATCGGTTATCGTCGCCTTAACCTTCTGCGGCTAAAAACCTCATGTAGTAATTACCTACAAACTGTAATGTTTTCGTCACACTTCTAAGTACAACGTATAAATAGTTATATTTATTCTAGAACTATGACAATGTGTGTGTTTTACTAGAAAAGCAAAAAGAAAAATAGTCGTGTTTGTCGTACCGTGAGATATAGTTCGCGAACTTCAAGGATTTCTTCCATACAATATCGATAAAACAGTAGGTATTTGGATATAAGAGAAAACTTAGGGAAGTAATTTATTTTTATAATATTTTTCTATTAGATTGCTTGTGTATTTTGTAACTTTTATTAATGAATATTTGACATTTAATTTTTCATATTCTGTATTCATTTGGTTACATGAATTTTGTTTTTCTGTAACTTTACTTCTAAACATTAAAACTCCGTACTTTATACCCATCACTGTTTTCGCACAAACATTTTCTATCCAGAATTTATTTTTCCCGAAAAATAGTATAAACCAAACAAACAAGTTTGCGCTCCATGTTTTGTTCCAAACAATAAAGAAATAAAGCCAGGCATAATAATAAAGAAACTTACCGAGTTTGTAGATATATTGCTGAGATGAAAGAGTATAAATAAAAGTACGACGATACATTATCTGGGTATGACAGACAGGTCGATGCTGGGTTGCGTAACCACAAACTATGAACTGTTAAATGTGGCAGCTAGTTTCTTTACTGTGTCTAATTGAACTGTGAATTTTACACCAACAACGTGTGGAGGAAACTAAATGGTTACAATGTTCAATTTAAATTCAAACTCCTGCTTTTTGAACGGTATCATTAGTGACTGTTTACTTTTATGGTACCCAATTTGAATTTGTTGCAGAATTTTATAGTATTTACCTACTTTTGCTCATACTTAGGTACCCGAGTTCCGTGAGAGGCATATTTCTAAATGCTTCTTTGCATTTGATCGAATTGTGTTTCTTACAGTGGGCTCATTTCCTTCTTGTTACGTTCGAATGATGTTCATTTACATAAACTTACCTATTGTTATTCTGGCACGGCCTCCATTCTACGCAATAAGCAAGATCTCACAAATTCCTTAAGTTACCTTTGCTTGAAAATTTCTTTGTTCGATACTTTCTATTTTATTTTAGAAAAAAATATCAGTAATTTTTCAATACGAAGCAACTTTACTTTGTAGGTAAGTAGTTTAAAAGCAGGTGAAGAAAATAAAAGGCATCCTACATTTTGGCTAATATTTTAAATAAATTCAGGAAAAATACACCTATGTAGTTACATACAAGGTGTATTTTCCTAAATTTAAAAATACTTTCCTCTGTAGCTACATAGGAAAGTATTTCTAGTTTCTTTTTATTACTTATATACCTTCCCACTTTCTCCTGAATATTACCTACTTGGAGGATCTCATACATAGAGACTCATAAAACCAAGAAAATTCGCATTCTTTTTATTCGTTTTGTTTAAATACGAACGCGCAGAAGCGATCCCGTTAGTTTTATTACACCTTCTATACAAGAGATAGATGAGGGAATTTCCTTCGATACTAAAGAATAGGCTGTATCGGAAACGAGTTAAATAACAAACCTCTTTTGTTTTGTTTTAAAGCCCCAAGGAAAATAACAAGACGGCGGAATATTGATGAGGTTCGTCCGTAGATTGGATTTCTACTCACTTGATTTTATATTTATAAACGTTTTGAGTTCTCTCAGCGTGAGTTTTCGTTGTCTGTCAGTTTACAAGACGCGAGTATTGCTTTCCTGCTTTTTATTGGTCGATAGGAAATGACAAAATATTACTTTTACTCGATCTCGATAATAGCTTATTTCGTCGCGTGGGAGACGCTTTCAACGTAAACATGATGAAAATTGTGTAAGTCATAATATTGTCAGATTTATGTAACATAGTATATTTTTATATTCATAATATACATATTTTTCTATGGATCAATAAAGTAAAAGCGAACAAAATCAGTAAACGTTGAGAAAAAATCACGAATAACATAAAATGGAGATGGCCCAAATCTGAATTCATATCATGCCTTATCAGAATGTCTTCCGAGCGGATAAGTTTGATCGCATGCGGAAAGGAAACGTGCATCTGCGGCCGAAACATCTCATTTTCTTTACAGCTACAATTCCATCTCAGCCTTCTTACTTGATAGGTTTTGGAAAAATAGAGTCTGATTAAAAAGAGAACTGAGATATTTTCTTGGCAAAGTCTAAGTATATTATTTGTCGTCGTAAAGTATATTTACTGTTAATCGAGGAATACATTTGCTATAATAAGAGAGGAGATGGCTTAAAACACAATAGCCCCGTAGCGTTTCGGACGAACATCGACAAGTTAATGAAAGGCATTTGTATGTAACGGACTTGAGCAAGCTTCCTCCGGGGCCCGATAATGGTGCCCATTGCGTGTTTTTATAGGAATTCTCTCTGACTGTTGCTATTTGGATAGCAGTGGAGGAAGCGTATGTAAACATTATACGAGGGCTCTGCTTATTAAATGAGTAAAGGAATTTTACTCGGGAAAACTGTCAGGTATGTTGAGACACTGGAAATGTTTTTTTGTATAATAGTAAATGCAGAGTATTCAGACCAGTAGTTACACAGTTTTACTAATAATTTCTGCTTTTTTCCATAAAGGCTAAAAAATTAAGTAAACTAGGTATTGCCTTCAAAATACAGAATACGAGCCTTCACCATTCCGGTACAAACGGCCGGCCGTAGCATTCGTCCCGAGAGGTAGCCATTTGGCTCGCGCTCTCTCGGATACTTCTCCGCCTCCGTTTCGAATAAACTGTGCACAGTTTTCAGCCAGAGTCGAGAACAGCATTTTAGCCGAGCGTCGTAAAGCGAAGGATCTCGAAACCCGTTACCACGCGACTCCCTGCGACATCTAAATTCAAATTTTTCTTCTCAACTCTGGCAAAACCTTACGACCCCTATCTGCATAAAAAGAGATGAATTTTATTTTATAACGTTACGTTCACACTATTTTTATGCTAGCGACTGTAAATCGATTTTACTTACCTTACACGTACAACTTTCCAGGTAGGTAGGTACCGTCCGATATTTACCTTAGAATTTCTTCCATTCGATCCTACACATATAAAATAAGATGCGGTATACACAATCCGGGAGCTTGAAAGGGAACCATTATCGTAACTAGTTTGGCAGCACTCATTACATAACCTCGAGGTTACTTTCGTCTATGAGCTTCACTATTATCCATTTACCATTAGGTGGGCAACATGAGCTTTTGCCTTTCATGTATATTTTTTATAAATAAAAAGAGAAGTCCTGACTGACTGACTGATTGACTGACTCATCAACGCCCAGCCCAAACCCTTGGACCTGGAAAGCTGAAATTTTGCACAGAGGTTCCCTTTAGAATGTAGACAAGGAATAAGGAACGAATTCCCGGTAGTATGTTCCCATGGGACATTTTCCGACATCCACCCGGGCGAAGCCGCTGGCAAAAGCTAGTATCACATAAACATAACTTTAGAGCCATCGTAAGGTACCCATATCAGCGCTTATTTACATAGGCATTTTTGTATTACATTATCAAATACAGAGACCGGTCCAATCGACGGTAACTGTCATGGTTGCCTACAAAATGCAACCCACTTTCAACTTGCCGACTAATTAAAATGTTACATTGTATTTAAAACGTCTGAACCATGCGACTGTGTATTTTAATACAGAAGGCTAACGTTTTAATTAAAGCTGGAAACACTCGTGTCTGGCATGCACTCAACTCAATAGCTGCGCGTCAAAATACTTACATGGATATTTGTTTTCTTTGTCCCGACCCACAAGCATGCAGGTTCATAAATAAATACAATTTACTCGAGTACCCTACATTGATAAGCTACAGTTAATCTTTCAATTTAAAATCATGACCAGTTAACTAGACGCTTGCGACATCGAGTATAACGGACCACAAAACAATTTGAATCTGTATATCGACGCTCTACAGATATAAGTATCCAGTTAGAGCTGGTAGGTATCTCTATCTACACTACACTGCGGACATTCTGAGATTATATAATCATTTGGCAGGCGTCATATAATTTCATGACAAAATCTCGTCTACTTTTTCTTGGGCAAATCTCTAAAGTTTCCAACCTAAAGCATTGTGAATAGACCCGTAAAACAACGAACAACCATTCATTTAGGGATCTCCAAGTTACGTCAGCGGCTTATGAATAAAGAGGGGTCGGTTGCCGGAAAAATAGGGGGTTATTCAAAAGGAAAAGTTTTTTTTTGCGTAAAAGGGGACGACTAAGCGGTGGATTATCGTCCATTCGCTGACAAGAGTTTTGTGGAACTCGTGGCCGAGTTATACGAACAAGCTTTTTATTATCGCTTACTGGAAATGTCGGGGAAAATATACGGATAAGAAAAACAATTATCACCACGCTCCTTTTGGTGTTTACTCTGGCCGTGTTTACCCGACCAAGCTTGCTCATGACTAAAATTTTAAACAGGGACAATGAGCTATTTCCTGGGCTGGTTTGGGTGGGTGCCCGTTTTAATATTGATGTGGACTGTGGCGCCGACATCACAGCCACGTTGGTGAAAAATGCTAGAAATCTAATCAACATAACATTTGTTATAAAAAAGTTATAACAATGAAACCTTAGTTGGCATTGAACTGGAACCTTTTGCCCTATCAGGTAACAAATTATAAACTTATTTGAGTGCGATAAATAAGCAATTTCCGTCATACAAACGTATAGTTCTCACGGAAAGGTGTACGATTTGGGCGGATGACTTTATAATTATTTTCCACATGTGGGGCAGCGATTCGTTCCAGGACATTAGCGATGGCCGGAGAGCCGGGACCAAATCCCGGGCGGGTAACGAGATCTCCGCCTCAGCGTGAAATTGTGAAATTACCGGGACGCCTAAAGCCAAACTATGCTTTCAACTAATTAGGTAAAATTGTTTTGACTTATAATTTATAAAACATGTTACGAACAGTACTGTACAAGAACAACTATAATGGATCATTATTTTTTAAGTACCTAAAATGGGCGTCATAACGAATTTTTATTATGACTTGAAAAAAAAAACTGTTCATTCATTCCGCCTCGTTGTTTTAGGTAGGTAGGCAGGTATAACGTGGCCTTGTAGTTTTTCCAACAAATCAAAGTAGGTATTCGTATCCTTTTTTTGTTTTTTTTTTGTTTCGTATTACTACTATTCTAACTATTCGTATCCTGAAGTCACTGATTAGCAACAAAAAAATAACAACAACAACGAAACAACTACCTACCTATACAGCAACTAAATATTTTTTCTTCCTTTCTTTTTTTCCAAATAGTACTAAGTCGTAAGTAGGAAGTTGGTACACTGGTACACATTTATTTTCAGGAAAACAAACCTATGTTCTATGTTCTATGTTAAGGATTAGGTTTCCGCACTTAGTCCTTTATGTGGACCATTGTGCGTGAGCCATGGCGGCCTTCGTGGGTTATTCCAACCAGCCCACCTCCCTCCAGAAGTTAATCAAATCTCTGGGTCTATTAAGAACATCTGTGAAAGATCGGGGTATTCCAAGAGTTTCTGTTCTAATCTGGGTGACGCCTATGCATTCAAAGAGAACATGCGCAATGGTCTCCTCAGCCTCCATGCAGGCCCTGTACAGGGGACTGTCCGTTATTCCTATTGTATGGAAGTGTTTGTTTAATGAGCAGTGTCCCGTGATGGTCCCAGTCACCAGGCGCAGCCCGTTCCTGTCCAAACGTAATAACCGTCTAGTAAGCGCACCGTCCAGGGAGGGCAGAGCCTCCCTGGATTGCCTGCAGCCTGGTGTCGAGGACCACCAACTCTCTGCTTGTGTATGGGTGAGGTCCTGTAGCCACCTGCGTAACTGGTTGAAGGGAATGGGCACGATTGGCTCAGGCCCACAGACAGACGTGCTAGATGCTCTCCTAGCTAGTTCGTCAGCTGCGTCGTTACCCAGTGATCCGCTGTGTCCTTTTATCCATTGCAGTGTCACTGTGTTTCGGTTAACAACCGTTACTCGTTCGAGTGCGTTGTGACATTCTTGTATTAATTTCGAGGTAATGTATCTTTTCCGTAAGGATTGGAGCACCGAGGCACTGTCCGAGAGTATACGTATATTTGTATCCGTGACTCTCCTGGCTTCTATGGCATAGCACGCTTGTATGATGCCTACACACTCCGCCTGGTAGACAGTGTTAAATATTCCAAGCGGGCTGGATATATTGATGTTGAGATCGTGTGAGAAGACTCCGACCCCGGTTCCGGAGTCAGTCTTTGATCCATCGGTGTATACTCTCAACTCATGCAGGCCTGAGTAATCACACCGTTCTTCCGTGAGTGTGATACTATAATGCTTCTGAAAGTAGTGCTGTTTCGGGGCTCTGTCGCATGGTGATGCCATCATTGGGTGTCGTTTGATCGCATCTTCTTTTATGCGAGTGTGCTTAACTCTAGAGTCTTTGCTCAGGGTTCCTTGCAGATTGAGCCTAAAGGCGGCTAGGGCCGCCTCTTCACGCACTATGAGGTGTAGTGGCGGCAGTCCAAGCATTGCCTGTAGAGCAGCAGTGGGCGTGGTTTTCATGCAGCTTGTTACTGCTACGCAAGCGAACCGTTGCAGTTTCTCGAGATCTTTTTGGGCTGTACTTAGGTCTGTCCTGGGCCACCAGACTAGCGAGCCATATGTGATGATTGGTCGGATTACTGTGGTGTATAGCCAATAGGTGACCTTGGGGCTAATGCCCCAATTCCTGCCGAGCAGTCGTTTGCACTGCCACAGGGATATACTGGCTTTTGTAGTGATGTAGTTGATATGTTTCGCCCAATTCAACTGTTTATCCAAAAAGATGCCCAGGTATTTGGTTTCAGTTGATAGACTTAGGGTAGTTCCAAAGAAACGCGGTAGTTGTAATGTAGTCAGCTTCCTCTTTTTTGTAAAGAGAACCAGCTCGGTTTTTGTAGGGTTCACTGATAATTGGTGTTTGTTGCACCAGTCTTCTACTATTTTCAAAGCTTGGCGCATGAGGTTGCATATGGTGTTTTCATGGGTACCATTTATTATTATGGTTAAGTCGTCGGCGTAGCCTACGGTGAAGTATCCTTTGTCGTTCAGGGTTTTAATGAGGCTGTCTACGACCAGGTTCCATAGTAGCGGGGAGAGGACGCCCCCTTGCGGGCAGCCCTTTGCTACGACAGCCCTTGTGGTGTCGTTCCCTGTCACTTGCACAGCTCTCATCCTGAGCATGTTAGTGATCCAGCCTCTCAAAGTCGAATCTATGCCATGTCTGTCGAGGGCCATGTTGCCAAAACAAACCTAATCCCAGACCAATTTCCTAGAAAATGTCTAAAGCATATTTTGTGCTTACGCAAACGTAACGTTGTTTTGCGAAACTGTGAGATAATGCCTTCGCTCGGGACCTCATCCAATGTGCTCGGTGTCCTCTGATAAAAGAAAATTTCTTCAGCTCGGCACGAAGAAGGTGTTATGTCTTTCATAAATAAATGTATGTAGGAGGTAAATATAGGCGTAGGCTTCTGGCTTTTGTAGAAGTAAATTGTGTTTTTTCAGGCTCTATGTTTTATTGTGGGTAGCCTTAATGAAATGTTGTCTTACAAAGAAGTAGATTTTTTTTAAACCAGACCTCAGTAAGACACGAAAGTATGTAGAAATTGTGGTCTTATAAAATGTATCTTAACCTAATCGTCTAATGTAATAAACGTATTTATCTTTTTTTCACTATGATATTTAGGTAAGTATATTAAGTAATGATAGGTAATTATATATATAGATATAGATTTTATGATTTAACAAAATCCTTTCATTCACTAGCAAGGGGACAGTAAAATTATATGTGAGTAAAATTAGCTTACTAAAGTATGTATTATTAGTTAGGTTCATAATATTTTACTCAGCTCTGGGAAATCTACTAAAATATGTTCCTAACATACTATTTTATGGAAGTATTAAGTCAGAGACAACGTTTAGCTACCTCCCGCCTGCCAGCTAAGTAATTTAATTAAGTGAAGGGTACGGGTGGGAGATATTAACTATTGTACTTCACACCCACACTACATCATACAATACGCAAGTATATAACTCACAGATGTATTAAGGATGTAGTTTGAAAATATGCGTCATTAATATGCAGACAAATTATTTCTGTTAAATGCACAATGGGTTAATGTATGATTTATATTCATAGACAAAAGAAGGATGGGTCCTTATTAGTAATCAAAGCTAAACACATCTATCATAACAAACACAACACACAACACACAACACACACACCCTCACACACATAACATATTGAAAACATTATAGTATTCTTTGGTCCTTTTATAATCCGAAACAATGTTCACTTTTTAACTCGACTGTACTTGACTCTATAATTAAATACCCACTAGTGATAAGTTTTGTAGATATAGCTGTGTAAAATAAATAAAGCCTATTACACCGTTATTTCTCCATCAAATTTAACATAATCTATAACATTTTACGAAAGCTATTTTATACCTACCGGAGAATGCCAAAGACATTTTAGCAGACAGAGACGGCCTTATCAAAATTCAATATCTTTATTTTGTGTTGGAAAAGGACGGTGCACCCAGCTCGACTAATCTCGAACGAACAATGTTGCGTCTCAATCCAAAACAGTTTATTGCTAAACGTCTCAACTCGTAACTTCATTTTACAAATATAAACTTTATGACAGCCAGACAAAGTTTATTATCGCATGTGTTTTATTGATGCGTGAGTCGTTTCACCATGGATATGGATATCTCATTCTGTGTAAGCTGCTCCTTACAATGTAAGTATCTGAGACAAGTCAAAATGCCGGGAGCGAGCATACTTCTTGTTGTATACGGATAGCAATTAAGTATGTCGCTAATTATAGTGATGATAAGTTTAATTTGATTATCATATTAAAATACCCTTTGGTTGACCTACCGCAGCGCGTCGAGTATGGCCGACTACAAAAATAAGCTGCTTTATATTCAAATAAGGATTTGTGTAAATTACCCTACTTTTCATGTATTATATTTTCTGTAACGTTCTTCTAGCTAAACTACGATGCATATTAAACATTGAATTTAATTACCTCTAATCGCAACACATGTTCTATCCAGTGTTTCAATTAAATAAATTAATGTAGACATCCAACTGTTTTTTACAAATCTACCTACCTACCTATATCTACGTATCCACTATCATATTGAATAGTAAAACACTAATGACTACAGTAATAGTAAAATAGTATAATACAGTAAATAACATAACGTACGGAGTCCATAGAGCGGCGTGCGTTAGTTAAATAAATCAAGCGGCTAGCGGTCGCGACTCGCGCCGCCCCTCTCAGCAAAACTCAAAATGGCCGCCATCGCCCCGCACAGCTGACTGTTCTCTCACATTTTTTTAGCATATCGACCATTTTGTCGCCTGCATTCTTTTTTTTTTCCGAGTCCCTTTACGGATTTCGGCCTGTTACGTTATACCAATTTGAATCGATGTTTACGTGACAAGCTCAGAAATTGTTTCCTTGTTTACCACATTATGTAGGTTATGTATGTTTGTACCAAATATGACTTGGATGAGTTCCAAATTACACCCACAAAGTGGCTCATTTCACTGATCTTGCGTTAAAATACAGTTGTAATGATCAAAGGTATACATACCTACGTAGATGATTAAGTAATGTGGTTTTACTTACTTAGATGTCTATTTCAGTTCCTACGTCTATTCGGTGTTTATTGGCAAAGCATGGTTCCCTCATTAGTACCTACTTATTGATTAAGATTGAGACATCAGTGGTTATAAATAATTCAGGAAATGTTTCTCGTATTACCTAAGTATGTCAAATATTCTTATACGTTGACTTCATATTCGTATGAACTTCATTTTAAGAGCTTAAATAAATGTATCAAAATGTAACGGAGCATTTGGATTCTATAGCTGCAGTGTCGTCCTATCGCACGCCTACGTGGATTTAATAACTCCTTAATCTTCCCAAAGGATAATATTTGACTTTGCTCTGTACAAGTTGCCTTGTTCCATCTTTATGATATTAGGTTAAGTTCGCTCCGAAAGGATTAAGGCGGCTCTTAATTCAACGCTCCCGGGCCAGAATAAATTTAACGTTTTGAGGAGCTTATGAAGAAAAACTTGAGATGTACGGACGGGTAAGCTCTCTCGTTTAAAGTATCGTTATATTCATGCGGAGTGTTATAACGAACAAAGTATATAAAGTTTGAATACAGATTGAACGCGAGTGTACCGACATAATATTGTTGATTTTATACCGTATGTAAAACATTTATTTTTGTTTTTTGCATTACCGCTGCTTTCAGCTTTTTGACTCGATTTTAAAGCTTTAAATTCGGCTGCAATTTACTCGCTCGAGCATCGTGCCAACAATTTAATTGCAGTGTGGAATTTATGTGCACTACGAATTATACCTGCAGAACATACGCACACGTAGGTAATGGGTACCCAGCCTCCGCAGCGCAGATACACACAGTAATTTGAACGGATCTCTCGATATTTCATTTTATTTTCCTCCTCAATTTTATTTTATTTTCGCAGAGCGGAACGCCTCTAGCTGAATGGAAGGTAATTGTAGGCTACGCAGCGAAGGGTTCGCTTCAGGGAATAATTGTACGAATATAGCGGAGCCTCTGGGAGTGTTTAATGCCAGGCTATGTCGAGGCCACATTTTACTGGGCCTGCGCGTTATGCTTAATGCTGGACCAAGGACGAAAATTATCTCAGTAACGAGTTTCGTAAAAGCGGCGATGGGAACTAATGAGACTATTGGGTCCCCCGACTTGTTATATGAATATTTTTATAGGGCATAACTTTAATTTTGCAAGGGAACGATTAATTTTAACGGGAGCGATGAAGAGCGTTTCGTGTCGGACCAGAGCGAGGCGCACAAAGTGCTTTCACTGATAAATGTTAAAAGCGGTGGAAGGGTTCGCGATAAACTTAAGGTAAAAGCGTACTCACCGATGTGGAAGCGCTGGCGTCACATGGGACTTGAACCTCGGACACACTGCACACCACTGAATATTTAAAATAATGAAAAGCCCGGACAACGGACCGGGGCGTTCCCTTTTAAAAATGCACTGCACTTGGAGTTTTACTGCGGCCGTGCAGGTTGGTCGGACAGAAATTCTCAAGACCAGGATAACAGTCTCGTAAAGGAGGTGGTTCCTGAAATACACCAGTTGGATATAAACACATCGGCGTTAGTGGCAGAAAGCGGTGGATACAGTTAAACTGAATTATCTGCAGTGCTCAAACCTGAGTTAGATCTGGATTTACTTGTTCCACCAGGAATGATGGCCGTCAATCTGTTGGCAGACATGTTTATTTCTGCTAACTGTTTCAAAAAACTATCAAGTTATCGTGTGTGAAACTGACTATTAGGTATGTCTAGGTATCTACCTATTCTAAAAGATTTAACTGTAATAAGTGCCTTGAACAATCTTGACCCACCTAATTAGGTAACTAATTTTATTGTAATTTTACATATTTTTGTATTGGTTGCAACCTGATTGCTTTATTTATATACAATCTAAATGTTAGCCGAATGAATTAATGTCTTGATACTCAAATTAAAGCTGAGGTTTATCTATAAAACGACTTAACTTCGAGAGTTGTTGGAATAATTTGTATTAAAAGCCGTATAAAAAGAATGCACATTCTAAAGCCTTTTGTATCTTTATTATTTAAACAGATGCTTCTATTAAAACCTAGTTAACCTAGTTTTAAATTTATATTACCTACCAATATGGGTTCGCAAAACTGACATTACGAGTATATTTTTATCACGTTTACAATAATTTGACTTATATTTTCTAATACTATATTTTAGCACTTCTTTACTCAATTGTACCACCTACCAACTTATTTTTAAATGATGTTAGTATCCGCCTACTTATTTCCCAAAACAGAATATCAACAAACTTTCTAATTAAGAAAAAGATTTTTCTATAAAAAAAAACACGTAACGGGATGTCACAAAAAAGCAATCACGAAAATAGAGCGGCTCTTTCTAATTAATTCTAATTAGCCGCCGGTAGGTGGCTCTATTACGGCTAAAAGGAAACGGGGAGGGTTCGGAAAAACGTCAATGTACCGTAACGTTAATTTAATACCACTTTACTACAGGATTAGTACCTACCACGGTCCATTTGAATAATTTTGTCGTTGATTTGAGCCAAAAACGCGGTATCTATATCACTCTGTACGCTGATGAAAAGAAATCAAAATACATAGATATGTTTTTTTTTTGTGGACTGTACCTACTTATCTAATCATTCGATCTCATTTATTGAAGCTTTAGATTAAGATATTACCTACTATTTAAACTGTTATTGTATCTCGCACAGCTACCCATATTATATGAATATATAGACACGCAACTCAGAGATACAATCTAATAAGTAAGTAGTAATTATCGTAGTAGCTTGCTATGTAACGATATTGTAAAACGTTCCTGCTTACATATTGAAAATGACTTATATACAATTTTACTGATTAAACAAGTTCCTACGTAATATTAATGTGATAAATAGGTATATAAATAATCATGAGTATAAATTAGAACCATTACCACAAAGCTTCCGGCACCCAAAACAACAATTTGTAAATAAATTAGAAACCTCATTTCATTGTAACAAAGTTAATGATATTAGATAATCCTGAAGATAGTAGATAGATAATAAATTAATTAGTAGAATACAACATCATAATAAAGTCGTAACTTTAACTTCATGATTTATTGCCGCCATTTATTTTTATTGACATTTAAACGATTAACTTTATCGAAGACGGAATCGGATTCAGAAAAAAATAAATACACGGTAGGTATATATCAGAGTTTAAGAATACGTTTATTTTTCAAATATTGAGCATGAATAGTCAATTATTCCAAAATTATTGACAGGAATTACCTACTGTCAAGCCAACGCTCAACCATAATTCGGGGTTGCAAGCCATTGGTTGTTCTCCAAAACCATTTGACATGTCCCATTTCACATAACGTTGCAATAATGTAAAACTTACTGCAAATTGGCAACACTGGTTACTGGTTATTTTGCATAATCAAATTGACTCCATCCAAACGCAGTTTTGATGCAAATGAAACCGAAAATGTTCACAAATTAGTGCAGAGGATTTAAACAAGGGGACTCTGACTCCTTAATGGGCTTGGTGATAGGCCCCTGTATTTGTGAAATCACTACTTGTTTTAATAATTGTATAATTGAATTTGGTTAAAAAATACTTAAGTATTTATTTTTAAAGTTGCTTCCAATTAACAACTTCGACGTTTTAGTGTCTTAGGCGCTACAATGTCACACATAATATCGACTACAACATTGATGACACAATTAGTCTGTCTGTTTGTTTGTTTGGTTATTTTATTATTACAGTTCAAATACTGAACCAATTTTGATAAATTAATGCAACGAGCTAGTTTAGTGGCTTTAAAACAATAAAGGGCACTTTTCATCGCTAAAAGTTAACAAGTTTAGTAGTGCCGGGCCGAACAATGTTACGGATGTAGTATTTTTTGGTAACTAAATAGTATATAAACCTACGAGTGTAAGAGTATTTGGTAACATCGTAGATAAGTTTTTTATACCAAACATAATTATAAAACGGAGCAGCAAAAGAATAAACGTAACTTTTGTGATAAAACTGTTTTGCTGCACTTATGTAAATAAGCTACTGTTTGCTACATTAGTACCTACTTAGTAACTGCCTGGAAGAATTTTGCATAATTATGTATGGAGTGCAAAAAAAGATTATAAACACGGCCGTGTATTATTAACAAAATTATACCTATATCCTCTACATAATAGGCATATTTTCCCAGGTTTTCAGATTTAAGTGATTCATTCTGTCATTTTCTATCAATCATTTAGCCGTACTTACATTTATATTTATCTATACTGATAATAAAGTTGAAGAGTTTGTTTTTTGTTTGTTTGTTTGAACGCGCTAATCTCTGGAACTACCAGTCGTATTTGATAAATACTTTTTGCATTTGATAGCCCAATTCTTAACGAAGGCTATAGGCTATCATGCTATGACCCTTGGGAGTCGAGTAAAAAAAAAGTCAGAAAGAACGCTAAGCAGAAACGAAGTATAGTATACATAGCGTGGGCAGGCAACGCGATGCGACGGGGTGTGTCGGGGAGCAAGAAATTTCATGCGGATGAAGTCTCGGACAGAAGTTAGTCTTGAAACAACGTATCGTTTTGCATCTTCGTCAAATTTCAGGGTGTGATAGAGAACATCAAACAGAACAACTTTCTCCATGGGACCAACATCGTAATCGCGAAAAAAATTTCAACTGTGGCAAACTTCAATACCTACTCGACGCAAACGTATGTGACGGCTGATTATTTTTTCGCGATTACGATGTTGGTGCCGTAGAAAAAGTTGTTCGGTTTGCTGGTATATACCACCACCCTTAAGTTTGACGAGGATGCAAAACGACAGATTGTATAATTAGATTATAATGCGTATTTGTAGACATTCTTGTTATATAATACAGGTAGCCCTCACCTACTACACCAGTTGAAATATTTAACATTCTCAAACTGTCATACATGTAGGACTAGAGAACATGCTTAGAATGACAAACAGTTGAAAATCATTGGTTATTTTTATCTTCTGTCATAAGCTATAGAGTATACGTGGGTGGCGTATGTATGTATGTGTTTCATTGTATCATAATATTAGGAACTGTTCACACGGAGACTTAAGGTACCTATTCGTTAATGTTAACCCAATCACGAAATCGATTGATAGATAGGTATCAATTGTCTTCATTTTTATTTATTCACAAAGAACTTGGCGTAGCTATGTACCAAATCGCGGAACCGGATTTTACTAAGGCCAAGGAAATATAAAACCAATGACATCATTTTAAAACGCAACGGTTACCTTGTGTAACATGTGCATAAAAGGTGGAAATCCTTGAAAACACTAAGGCATTATAGGACCTTTAATTTTAAGGTTTCCCCGAAACGATTAATCGCAATTGCCATCAATTTCTATTGTAGTAATATTGTCCATCGCTTCAATTGCAGTTGGTAGACGATCAATTTGCACATCAATGTGTATCAATCACGTATAAAATTGACAATTGCAACTGATCGTTTCGGGGCCCTTTATATTCTGATAAACTCACATCATATATTTAACATTGTAAAAACATTATCATTCTTAAATAAACAAAACCGGTTTTTATCAAAATTATGCTTGCACTTTCGGTTATTGGCAAATTGCATCTTTAGATGCGTGGTGTATCTCCTCCCTAATTCGTTAACTGGATTGACGAGGTAAAGAGCCGGGCGATAGATCTCTCTTTCTTTTATCTAAAACTTTGTATGCTTTTGTCTCTTTCTTTCTTAGGTGTAGGGATACACATGGAATAAAATTGGTGTCACATTTCTTTTTTATCATAAATCTTTAAAATGCTGATTATGAAAGAGACAAGTGGGGTATTAAGTAATTAAAATTCATGAGCTTTCTAAAGCTTTATCTTAAGAAAAATCAGGAAATGCTAAGATGACCTCTAATCAAATGACTGCATTGAACAATTATTCCTACTATGTTCCTTTACACGTAAATTACTACCCATTTAAGCAGTTTGATATGTAGCTAGATAAGATTTTAGACCTACCAACATTGCAAAAGGTTACTGCTGTTCTATAACAAAATTACCTAAAACTTTCAAAATCCCTTGTAACAACATTTTTCCCTTTTTATAATCAATGATTCGATCCTCTTATGCGTGTCCTACATAACTTTATGAGGAACTACGTTTAAGTACGTATATCATATAAGGGAACAGTTGAAAAGCGAGCGTCGACAGCGATTGATATACGGCGAGCAAACGCGCGCTGACTCACAACTATCGGTTTGTACGCTTGGGGGTTGGTGCAAATTATAGGCAGACAGCGGGAAGAGGTAAGCAACTGGAGCAATTTTTTTTTTTTAACAAAGTTCTTTAACTCGGCTTGCGGAAGGGAGTTCACTGGTAGAAAATGTAACGCTCGTTCAGAGATCTTAGTGACTTTTAAATCTGTTATTACGGCTTCAAATCCATCTGCCTAGCTTTTTCTCAACTATCTTGGGGTCGGCTTCCAGTTTAACCGGATGCAGCTACTAGATGTCAGACTTTTGGGCTTCTGACGACCCGTAGCGACTGTCATAGATCCACGAATGACGTGGGACCAACGGCTTAACGTGCTTTCCGAGGCACGGAGGAGTCTCTGTATGTAAAGATGGTCACCCATCTACGGACCAACCCCGGTAAACGTAGCTTAACCGATGGATTGACCCGTGCGGCTGTTATTACTTAGCATTACGCCTTAAAATACCTAAAGGAAAAAATGTAGGTTTTGTTAAACAAGAACGCGTACCTACACATCAATCCTAGATGTTTATTTTACTACTGAACTGGGCCCGTTCTTGAAACTTATTTTGTCTGGTAGAAAGAAAGTGATGGATGAAATCTATATCCAGAAAATTATTGTTCACTATATTTTTATTAAAAAATCCACTGTTGTACGTTTGTTTAATTTTTTTTATTTCTAAATACATCATCAAGCTGTTCTCTAAAACTATGTAACAAACATATAAATACACGGGGAGCAGGGGTACCTATATGCTCATTTCAACAGTTGAGGCATGTTTAAATTCCATGTAATAAGTGGTGTCGTGATGGCCCAGATGGTTGAGACTTCGCCTCTCTGAGCACGAGGTTGTAGGCACAAATCCGGCAAGTACCAATGTGACTTTTTTAATTCATAAGTATGTACTTTCTGAGTTTATCTTGAACATTACTGACATCGGTGAACGAAAATATCGTGAGAAAACCTTGACTTGTAGAGTTAATATAAGTCTGAAATCGCCAACCCGTCTTGAGCAAGCGTGGTGGAGATCGATGCTCGTGCCTTCTGTGTACGAGAAGAGGCCTTTGCACTGCAGTGGGACAGTAATAGGCTGGTATTATTATTATTTTAAGTGACGTCCGAGACCGCAAAAATAAAAACTAAATCACTTTATTGAAAAAAAAACCATTTTATTACACATAATTTAAAAGTTTTCTACTTTTATAAAGTTTGTTAAGGTAGTGTCAAATATTCTGGAAAAGTTAAATCGCGTGTAGGTATAGAGTATACTTAACTACCTACATTTTTCTCTTATAAAAAGTCAATCGTCAATGAAAATTATTTTTCAATACACTTCCTCGAAAACTGGTTCATATCGCACTACGATTTGGTTCACAATGCAATGTATGTCGCACGTGTGGGATTTTTTATTTTCCCCGCACGTGTGCGGGAATGCCACAGATAATTTATACCTATACTGAGTCCAAATTGGTTCAATGCCTCTATTCACAACTCTCTATTCGGAGGTGAATGTTTTTTTTAATCTCGGCAAAGAGATATGCGTCTAAGGCGTTAATATTTTTTGAATATTTAAATAATGTTTCTATATAGAATATTATCAAAAACCATGATTATTACAATAAAAAACGTTTATGAACAAATTGACATTTATCTGTGTTCTAAACTCAAAAATATTTGAATTTTCTATTTTTCATATTAGGCTGTTTATCGGCTTTATACCTTTGCTTCTCTTTTAACCTGGCGAAAGGAAAGCGCGGAAAAAAAGGAAAATTTAAATCATAGTTTCCTAATAATTCATGACAAAAATATTTTCCGTTATTTTATTTTATTTCTTCAAAAGTGTATTGCAAAAGGTCGTTTGAGACTCGTGGACATTTGTTATTGCAGTTCTCGGTTCAAAAACAACCTCGCCTACGGCTCGGGTGTTAATTCCGCCTCGAATGCAATAACAAACGTTCTCCACTTGTATCAAAATGTACTATTCCATCACTTGGACCACAGCGTGAGACCTCCTCATACGTGGAATTTTTACGTAAGCTACTACTCCCGTCGAACAAAATTTATTTCGAAGGCAGGTATTGAAGTGGTATGATGCGGTAACTTAAATATAAGCTGCAGTACATAAACCAGGCGTTGAGTTTATAAATTAAGGTAGTAGTGAGAAAGAATGCTTCCTTTAATTTATCCTGATTTATGTTCCTACATAGGTGTTTGAAGGTGGTTTTTAATTTAGGTATGCGTAGGTAAATATAAACCTAAAGTTAACGCAAACAGTCTGGGTTTTTATGAATGTGACAAAACCAGTACATATTTAACTGCGGCAGATCTACCGTCTGACTAAAAAGATTGCAGTGCAAAATTCTACAACAACCTTATCACAGCCAAGTTTATTATGATTACTAATGAAAATTCCACCCCGTTCTTTTGTATTTTTGCTCTAAGCATAAAAACAAAGCAACATAGCATGACGGGAGAGAGAGCGAGACTGCAGGGCTGGTCGTCACGCAGTCGTCACGTAGTCGTTACGCTCCGGGCGAGCGTCGCCGCCGCCAATCTAAATAATTGACCCGTCCGCTGTCCGTCCGACTGTGCAACTCCTTAGTTCAACCAACGAATGAATGGAGACGGCCTTCCACGCATTACGTTCTGATAATAAACATACGCCTACACTTATGCGATTTAAAAGATCACTTTATTTATCAAGTGTTATTTGTGATGCTAAAAATCTTGTTTCATGTTGAAATATTTATTTGCAATGTTGTCAATTGTTAACAACTATGTGGGTTTTTAAAAATAAATTCGATGCCAATGACTTTGTTTTTTTTTTTTCGCAAAATTGAATCATAGTAGCACCTACCTACAGCGTTTTATATACCTCCCGGTCATTGTTCCTAAAGTAAAAGTCCATCTACATTTTCACGATTGTTGGAAAAACTTCGCAAACGGTCGGCTCTACGGCATTCCATTTTCGTATATAACAGTAAAGGGTGGAAGTAAGAAGTAAAAAGAGGAAAAAAGTATATTATTAGTCTCTTACCGAAATGGAATTGGAACATTTCGTAGAAAATTCCAGAAAATATTCACTTCGCTTTACTTAGCTGAGGGCAGCCATCATACTTTCGCTACTTTTACCTACACAATTTAATAGAATTTCTTGCGGGAAAAGTTATATTTTCGCTACACATTTTATTTGATATCTATTTGCGTCTGCTCAATATAAAATAATAATCGAACTACGTGGTGTAGGTAGATAGAGAGAGACTATATTCTCGTGTGATAGGTTTCTTAATTTTTTCAGACTATTCTATGACGAAAATATCAAAAATACCTGATATAAGGGCATTTTTTTTTAAACTGCTACCTACTTTGAAAACAGCTTACTAATATTGTTTTGGATATTTTAGCAAATTCTTGATTTAGTCGAATGATAAATTTTACGAATTTTGCTAGGTATGTTTTTATTTTTATTATATGGAGCTTATTTCAAATAATATATGTAAATAAATAGTAACTTAGATACGTTTTGGTCATGACCGTTACCAAATAATAAGGACAGTACTGCAAGACGTAAGATGCCACATTTCAGGATTTCATTTTGTTACTTTTTTTTTAAAATTTCAGTTGGCAATTTAAGTAAAAACGAAAACTAGTCTTTTGAAACTATTTAATAATTACTCGACACTTCTATGTTATAAAAATGTTAATTATTTGCAACTTGTATGTATGGGACATCCCAAAAGTGGGTTGGTAGACATTTTGACGAAAATGCCCATAAATAGAAGAGAAATTACTAAATTTTAATGAAAAGGCGTTTATTACATTACATTTCAAAGTGATAGAACTAAGCTGAAGTTCAACTGAGACGTAAAAATACTATTGCAATATCTATTAAAAACCTTACGGCTTAACTGGCGCTAAAATTTGACGCTTTCCCTAAAGTTCTAACCTTTATCAACATTCAAGTTGGATGTAATCCACTCGAAATGGTTGTTTCAGGGAGAACGTTAAAACTTTATGTCTATTGTACTACAATCTATTGGGTTATTATTTTTCAACGGTCAGCTTTGGATATAAAGCCAAAAACTATCATAACTTAAGTTTCCTTTAACAACAGGTGAAAGGTACTAATCAAACTATTTCTAACCCATTTCGTCATAATCATGCGCACAAAAATAGAATTATTTTTTTATGATTCTCCCAAGCCGTTAATAATCTAACCAATCGGCGCGGACTATTTCGAAAATCGAACTGTCAAACGTCAATGTAATGAAGACTTTATAGATTTTTATTATTTCTTTGACGATGCCGCCAAGACGAATGAAGTAAAGGTAAAATAATAGTACTGGCGTTGGATGGGGCCAGGCTTCATTGTATAGCCATCTGAAGGGAGAAGTTACGACCGCGACAGGTGTGATGCCGAATTAACTTCTTATATAAAGTCGCTTTTTATACAACACCGACTGCTTAATGAGGCCGAGGGATCACGGTAATGAAACACGAGGTGTCTCGGACTTTTCTTCTCGACCTCTTTTCCCAGCTTAATTAAGACCTTTTTGGGAATTAAAACTTGATTCCTCGACATACTATCCCGTAGTTATTATAATGACAGACATTAATATGCGTAGTTTTAAAGCTTTCAAACGAGTGACCAACCTGCACGGGACGTAGTTTCGTCATGACACACGGCTCAGTACCTGTAACAAACGTAAACGATTAAAATACCGAGTGGTTTTATATAGAATATAGATGTCTATTTTAAATAATATGGAAAATCAATGTCAGTGTAAATTAAGTTAAATGCACAAAACGCACGCACCGAAAACTCGTTCCATTTTTGATCGGGTGACATTTTAGACGGGTCCGATATCTGATGAGTGGTCATTGAACTCCGAATGGGAATTCAAAACGAAAAATGTGAGACAAACGGTCGGGCGAGTGCGAGCAGCACTGATCGAGTGTGCAGACAAGACGGGCATAACGCGACATGTTTCATTCAATCAAGACAAAGTGGATGCATTGTGTGTCAGTGACCCGCCCTGAAACATATGTCGGTACCTGCCTACGATCAATATTCATGAGCCATTGCAGTTATGTCGAACATGAACGCCTTTATGGTGAATGTCACTTTACTTTACGCTGTGTGAGGCATTAAACGCCATAACTAGTTATGCCCATCTCGGTGAATTAGAGCCTAATAGATATCCACAGATAACATTATCTTAAAAGATGCGGGTAAAGTAGAGCAACATGTTTTGCAACATAGGTACTTAAATTATTAGGACTGATGATGATTTTTATCTAGGTACTTTTTCATTCGCTATTCTTTTTGCAATTTAATTATGTAATAACAGCGAAGTATACCTACTTACAAGTGTAGAAAATGAGAGTGAAAAAGGTCGGGCCCGTAGTCATCCCTAACAAAGAATATACCTACATCAATTTTGATAATTAAATTGGCATACCTACAGCTTTCAAAATGCAAAATATTAAAATCGTTATGGTTCCATATTAAATAAGTATACTGTAACCAAACAGAAATAATGTTGTATAAAATCAAGAATTTAAATCAGGTTACTATCGTCCTGTTTAGCTTTAATTTTTAAACGTCCAAACAGGATTTTCACAGTTTCGTTAATTAATTCTAAAGTTAACACATTCCTTCCAATCAACGCAACTGAAATACGTTTATTTGATGACAGGAGTAAATGGGAATGTCCAATTTGAGAAGAAAATAAGCTGAAGACTGAGGCCGTTGTAACATACCAAACGTGATACAATTTAAAAATTTGGAAAAGCTATTCTTGTTTACCTATGCTGAAGAATATTTCAGCTTTTAATGGTTAGAAGTAAAGTGTTAGTTTATTTCTTCTGTTAATTTAAAAAAAATGTGCTTTATTTATTGTAAAATAAGGAGAGAAATTGTGTGCTAAAAAACCTTAACATAACCTACCTACTCATTAGTGCAATTTAACATTAATTGGGTTACAGAAAAAAGCTCACATTTCATAATGGCTTAATGTGTTTAATGGTGTGCATATTTTACAGCAGTTTATACACGGCCACATGGGAACACGCAACGAAACTTGGTTTCACAAAACTGCTACCGAGGTAAGTAAGCTAATTTTAACCTAATCTATATAAATAAAAAGAGAAGTCCTGACTGACAGACTGGCTGACTGACTCATCAACGGCCAGCCCAAATCCTTGAACCTAGAAAGCTGAAAAAGAAAGATTTCCCGGTAGTACGTGCCCTCCCTCCCGTGGGATACTTTCGGACATCCACTCTGGCGAAGCCGCTGGCAAAAGCTAGTGAATGAATAAACGTACAGAAATCCCGTGAAAAGTATGCTCTTCGGTAAGTATCATCGTCTGTCATCACAAATACGAACGCGTGATGGCAAGATCTAAGTTAGAGCTGTTACAACCATGGAAGTACTAGCCCATTTTGCATTACCATGATCACGAAATTCTAGATTAACAACTCAATGCAATTCCAAATAATTCTAGAAAGACAAATGACAATCTGCAACCAGAGCAGGTAGCCCTGTGGCAATTCCAAATAATTCTAGAAAGACAAATGACAATCTGCAACCAGAGCAGGTAGCCCTGTGGCAATTCCAAATAATTCTACAAAGACAAATGACAATCTGCAACCAGAGCAGGTAGCCCTGTGGCAATTCCAAATAATTCTAGAAAGACAAATGACAATCTGCAACTAGAGCAGGTAGCCCTGTGGCGCAACGTTCGAGCTTTGTGAAACACGAACATTACCGAAGCGCATATATTTTCTGGTTTAACTGCAACCAATGCCTAACCTAGGTACCTAAGGCTAGTTATTGGATGCACTGAAGGTCGCATAAAAACTAATTGAACTGCAGGAGAATGTCATCGGGCAATAAAATTACAATTCATGAAGGCGCCAGATGTAGGCACACAAGTTTATTGCAGAAGCGCAAATTGAAAATGGAGGCGACGAACAATTGCCTCCAAGTTATTGTTTAGCTATTAAAAATTGATGGGTAAAATTGATAGGTAAACAAAGGCAGTACCACTCCTCTTACCTAAACATAAAAAGCGAACGACACTGGTTTTAAAGACTGTTGAAAACAGGGAACGTGTAATGCTATTTTCCCCTCTGTTCAATTGAATGAAATTATTATCTTTGAAACGAATAGGTATAGAAAAATTGTAATAAGTCTCTTCAAATGCATAGGTACTTTACATGATAACACACGTATTTTATTAGTAAGTAAAGTTATAACTTTTGGAAAAGGTTAGGTACACATTATTACAATCTAATGCTAGATTGAAAACGGAAACCATGAAATTATAATTACAAGAGGCACGTGGGACACATATTTGGTAAGAAGAGACAATTTGGCATTCAGCCCGTTACCAAAAATAAATGAATGAGATTGCATTGTCAATCGATTCGTCCGATAGATGAACAATAATTATCAGTCAGGCTAGCAATGTTACTATGCTGCGCCACACCTCGCACCTTCATTTCGAAACTGTTACTAAATAAAAAATTTACGATTTTTGCATGACTATTTACCTCTTAATAAAATACACTTGAGAGCAATAAAATCGCACACCTTGACTTTTTTTTGTTAAGGCAGTTTTTTTTCATGAATCTGAATAAATATTAAAAAAAAACACACTAATTGAGAGTCTACCTCATTACCTTTCTAATGATATCAAATACAGTGTAAAAAATACCCATAAGAGGTTTTACGGCACAAAACCCAACAAAGGGGTAAAATTACCCAATTTCGCTTTAGAAATAATGAAAATCAAACTCAAAATTCTTGATCAAATTGTTTATTAATAAGGTGTATTTCCTCCCCTAGCCTTAATTACAGCTCTTAATCGGTTTTTCATGGACCGTATTAATTTTACCATGAAATCTTGTGGTATAGCGTTCCACTCCTCTTCAATGGCAAGTTGAAGCTCTCGGAGGCGCGTAGGAGCAGGGCTTCTTGCTCGAACTCTTCTTTTTAGCTCATCCCAGACATGCTCAATCGGATTGAGATCAGGACTACGAGCTGGCCACTCCATCGCGGTGATTCCAACGTCTTCCATGTAGTCGCAAACTGTTCTAGCGACATGCGGTCTCGCGTTGTCGTGCATTAGGAGAAAATCTTCTCCCATAAGCCACGCAAGCGGCCTCACATGTCCTTCGAGCACTTCTTCGACGTATCGTGCAGCCGTCAAACCTCTCGATCTCGGGCCGGTATTCGCTCCAGTGATGAATACAATGTCAGTTTTAGTGTCCAACATTATGCCACCCCAGAACATACACGATCCACCGCCAAAAGCAACACGTTCGCTTATGCAGCATTGTGAAAATCGCTCTGATGACCTTCTGTAGACCCTAGAGCGTCCATCATGACCATGTAATGTCATTCTGCACTCATCAGAGAACATAACAGACCGCCATTGGTCATACGTCCAATTTAAATGTTCCCTGGCAAATTGTAGTCGGGCTTGTCGGTGAGCTGTGGTCAATTTGGGACCATTTGCTGGGCGATGTGAAGTCAGTCCTGCTTCACCAAGTCTTCTTCTGACTGTCCACCGACTTATACTGACATTGCGAACTTCTCGAAGCTCTTGTCCCAGTTGAACCGCATTCAGTTGCCGATTTCTTAAAGACCTCGACACAAGAAAGCGGTCATCACGCTCTGATGTTCTTCGTCGCCGGCCAGATCCTGGTCGCCGAATGTAGCCACCGGTCTCTTGAAACCTCTGGTACACACGACGAACAGAGTAGCGGCTCAAATTTAGTCGTCGAGCAACTTCACTTTGATTAAGGCCTGCTTCGAGCAAGGCAATAACTTGAGCGGCTTCTGCGGGCGTGGTATCCATATTTTTCCGTATGCTTTCAGTAGAGATGTTATCACGTTGACCTTCGGTATGCAACTGATTAGAATTCCAAAAAAACCGACCCTTTTATACCTGCGGGTAAGGGGTGCAAGTAGTGACAATGCTAACGGGTGAATTTGGGGAATTTGGTGTACGACTGGTTTCTGTAAGTTACGTGAAGGTCAATGATTTTAATTTTGTATTTTTTTAAAGCTAAGCTTGTATTCTTTAATTTTGCCTAATGATTTGTACCCAATATCTTTACATTGAAAAAAAAAAACAGTTATAAACCAAATTACAAGAGGTGTGCGATTTTATTGCTCTCAAGTGTAGTAATGAACACCTATTAGATATTTCTGGCATTATTTGTTAAATTATTGGTTTCTTTTTATGGTGTGTAGTCATAATATAATTTAATTAGTATGTAGATTTTGCCGATTTAAGTAAGATGGCGTTATTATCTCATTTTCGTGAAAATTTCGTTTAGTAACGGTTTCGAAATGAAGGTGCGATATAACTCAAAATCAGATTGTTCTGTAATAGACATCTTTGTATCCTTTCATTTTTAGGGTTCCGTACCTCAAAAGGAAAAAACGGAACCCTTATAGGATCACTTCGTTGTCCGGACGGAGAACGAAGTGATCCTATCAGGGTCCAGACGGACAACGAAGTGATCCTATAAGGGTTCCGTTTGTCTGTCTGTCTGTCAAGACACTTTTTCTCAGGAATGCGTAGAGGTATCAACTTGAAATTAACATCAAACTACGTATTTGTCTATGGTCCCATGGTGTTCTAATAAAACAAGCTAAAACAATACAAAAATACGGCCATTTATGCGACATATTTCGATACTCGCAAGTAAATCAAAACCTATAGGGTACCTACTTCCCGTAGAACTAGAATAATGAAATTTGGCAAGAAGCAAGGTCTCACAGCACAAGTAAATGAAAAAAGTCCGAAAATAGTTAATTTGTAATTTTATCTTATAAAAATTCTTTTTTTATTGGGTTTTTGGTATAAATTCTTTTCAACTACGGAACCCTTCATGGTGCTTAGTCCGACACGCACTTGACTGGTTTTTTTAAATAATTAATGTGTTTGTATTTACATACATTTTGCTTTTTATACCTTAAACTATGTCAAAATCGAGAACAGTATCGTGCATATCTGAAGCTTACCTTCATCATAATATAGTAGACAATTTTATCTGTGTTTCCAGTGTAACGTTATAACAATTGTGAGACAACTTCAAAGAACAGAGTTTCTGCGGTGCGAATAAACGAAATAATCTTTAATATTTCACCAGTGGGATGTACAGTTTCATACATACAAGATGAAAGTAATGAAAACATGTCGCGGGCAACGAATTTACGCCAGAATTCTTTCTAAGAACAAGCTCGTCTGTTGTTCGTGCAAGAATAATAAAAGTGATATTTGACCCAACCCAGCTACAGCAGGGAAAATGTTTCGTTTTCATTTACTTATTTTGTAATTTCTTTTGAACAATACATTATATTATCATTTATTCTTTTCATCATGTATGTTATTGAAGTTGCTTATGTGCAGGTGTGTACCTAATATTAATTTATTGGACAACTTACCAACCTTAGATAAGTATTTTTAAATGCATGCAGATTTCAAAATGAAAGGTCTACCAGTTTTTCTGGTTAAATGTTAAATGACGTAACAATTACGAAGCGCATCGGTACTATCACGATAATGATCAGAAAAGTAAAAAATAATACAACAAAGCTGCGGGAAGTGATCAGAATAATTATGTTAATTATAAAACCGATCAGTAGGAACTCTAAAAGACTTTCAAATTCTGATCAAGCAATCAAATCAATTTTGTCACTCGAATGCGAGTACCGGAATTCGAGGCACATGTTCCATTTTTATTCGTGGACGAAAGCGTCGGAGTATTTATAAATAATTCTTTTTTATCCGTATTACGCGGTCCCGCCTCTACAAAGTATAGTATCGATTGGGCGAGCGCTGGCGAGTGGCATCGAGCCGCCCGAAGCATCTCACCGTTCTATTCTCGTATCTTTCGGATCCGAGGGAATTATTATCATCCACGATTATCGGACCGGTCGGTAGTCATATTTCGTTCGATGTTACGACTCGCGTGAGCAGCGTACGAGTTATCGATACGTAATTAAAGTTGCCTGTTCACCATCGATATTCACGATTGCTGTTCCATAATGAAGCGATTTACAGACGTCTCAGATACCGAGTTGAATCGAAAAAAAAATCATTAATGTACTTGTTTTGTCGAGTTCTACGTACCTACGTGTATCACGACAATTTTGCAGATTAAGTACATTGATGAGCTCATTTAGGAAACATATTTTAAACGAGTTGATAAAGTAAATTGGGTTTGCTCGGTAAATGTTTTTATAATTCCTCGCACTAACAAAGAAAAAAAATGTGTGAACGTGTGGGGTTCTCATTACTGTTCCGATAAATACTTTGGTTAATTTACGTGAATGTTATGACTGTTACCAAATGTTCCTCCTATACCCATGTAAGTAGGTAATGTTAGCATGGATACGACCTCGCAAAACACAAATTAACTCACTTTATGTATACCAAATGTTGCTTATAAATTATGACATCGTATACTTTTAACTGATTGTTTGAAAAGTGATAGACACATGTAAAGCTTTCATTTGATTTATTTATTGTTTCTTACATAGAGATACCTGTTTTTGTTTTAAGTAAAAACTTCTTGATTGAGCGATTTTAAGTCAAAACTTTGTAAAACAATTTTTGTTAGGGGCAAAACTTACGGGTTCGCATCACTGCGACACTGCGAATGATAGCATTGTTTTATTTACATAAAAGTCGCGTGGAGCAATTTTTAGTAGTGGGAAATCTTACGGGTTGGCGTCACCATAACACCGCGCATGCTATGCATAGTTTAAAAAAAATATAAATGCGTCTTAGCTTAGATTTAACTCATGAACGTTGTTATTATTTTACATGTAAAAATCATTTTATAAATGTTCGTGTTTATTCATCAGCATTATTTAATAGTCAGCTTTTTGTATATCACAGTACTTAATTAATATATCTTTCGCTCTTGCTTCCTATGTCGGTCTTGTCAATATTACTCTCTCGTTTATTACATGTAGTACGAAGTGGATATAAATATCGGGTCTGTACGCTGATTTGAATAAATTCCAAATAGAAATAAACTGCTTGATGGGTGTCCCGCCAACTGCAAAGAATAATCTGAATTATTAGACACTTCCCTTTACAATAAAACCGATATATAAGCAAATTTTGTATATAAAATGATATTTATGTCCATTTATGTGAAGTAGAGTTCATCCTATGACTCTCACCGCAATAAACCTGTTTTAAAGTTGTAATTATTGCAGACTACAAAATAAGATATTTTTAAAATAAGTAACTGTTTAGTATTATAATTCTAATTCCGGTTAAAATAGAGAAGATTTTTAAAAACCGAAAACTGAAAAATCTGAAATTATCCAACAACGCATGTTATAAAAACTCAGATTTTATGAGGAGTCTGTTTAGGTAATTATTAAATAATAGCGTTAAAAATAAACCATTATGTTTATGTTTTAATTCCTGAGATTAGACTATCCTTGCTAAGAATTTGCGTCATAAGCTGAAAATACCTAAATGAAAAAGTATTGTTATCTGAAACAAATGGTACCTAAGTAATTATAAAAACACCGGCCGAAGTCATACAAACCCGGATCCACGATTCAATATTTTATCTACGATCGGTATAAAAGTAAAAATCGTGATTGGATTCCCAAAATTTTGACTAACGGGTACTCTCCGCGTACTAAAAACTTTTTTTATGTTTAAATCAGCTTGTTTGGGATTTGTCTAATCAGTTTGAAAGACTCCGCAGAAGTTGTAAAATATACGTATAATACAGGGGGTTAGGCAAACGGTTGAACATACGAAACTGGTGGATCCGTGGGGCCGTCTGCTACGTGTTTAGGCCCAATAATAGGTAGGACCCAGGCCTCACGCATTTTTTAAAATTACTTTTTTTAAATTTTATTCAAAATTCGTCGTTCTCTCGTTCAAAACTCATATAACACATGAACAAAGTGTTTAAATTATTATATCAGACTCTAAGAAAGTGGAACGGACTTGTGTAAAGTACAAATTAACACTATTCTAAGTTTTAAAATAATTATCACGTAAAAAATTAAGTTAGATTAAAATTGCTTATTAGTCTTGTAGGCTAGATTGTAATTAATTATTAAGAACCTGGTTCTTTTTAATAAAGGATAAAAAAAAAAAATATTCGTCGTTCAAATTCCAAAAGTCAATAATTTCATTTAAAAATAATAAAACGGGCCACACTTTTTTCTTATTTTCATCTAGAATAATTTTAGAATCTTACAACATTCGAATTTGATGCAAATTATTGCTAGAAAATTAAAATACGGAAAGCCCGACTAAAACTGCGTTCCAAAAAAAACTTTTTACAAAAAAAAACAACCGACTCCCAAAAAAAGACTACAAAGTGAAAAATAACTTTAATTTCGGAAGTCAGTGTCTTTGGTTTTTTATTAACTTTCGTTTTGTTTTGCCACCGACTTCCGAAATTAAAGTTATTTTTCACTTTGTAGTGTTTTTTTTGGGAGTCTGTTGTTTTTTTTTTGTAAAAAGTTTTTATTTTTCACTTTTTAGTAGTGCCTACCTACCCCACACAAATCTGAATACCAATATGCAAAATAAATTAGAGCATCATTGAAGCGGCATATAATTACCATTAAAGCATTTATAGCCAGAGTGCACCTCATGACAATTACAATAAGCCCAAAAACGGTTAGGATACATTGTTTTATTCCTGAGTTCCGATGCCTACCTTCCGGCTTCTTCATCAGATCGGTTCGATGGTACCATTTTCATCAGAACCATTTATTTGAAGCTTCGTCATAGTCGCTTAACTATTTTAATCTTATCGCTATCCGTGAAATACTTATCATCGTTGAGGAGTTTCCGTGGCCATCTGTGGTCTTCTTCATCAGTTCCACTTCACCAGATGATACTTTCTGAATGCAAACGCTTGATTTGTTGATGAAAATACCATAATTGCTATATGTATGCCTATAATATTTGAGGAGTTCCCTCGATTCCTCATGGATCGCATCACCGGAACTGAGTTTTGATAAAAATGGGACCAATCTGGAAGTATACCCTTTCAAATAAAAAAAGAATTTTCCGAATCGGTTCATAAATGACGGAGTACTGAGGTAACAAACATACAAAAAAAAAAAAAAAACATACAACCGAATTGAGAACCTCCTCCTTTTTTGGAAGTCGGTTAAAAAATCAAGAGTGATAGAGTAGTTCTAATTCTAGGAAAACATTTTGGTTCATGCCTGTTGTAACGGTATGCAATACAATTTCTTGTAAAAAAAACTAGAGTAACTTTATTTTGTATTTCGTAGCAGCATCTCCGCTTTTTTAGGGTTCCGTACCTCAAAAGGAAAAACCGGAACCCTTATAGGATCACTCGTGTGTCTTTCTGTCTGTCCGTCTGTCACAGCCAATTTGCTCCGAATCTAATGAACCGATTAAGTTGAAACTTCGTACATATATGTATTTTGGTAACACAAACACGGACATGTAACGTAAATAATTGAATATTGAATATAAACTTTTTTTTAAATTGTACTTATTTTCCCCCCAAAAGGGATTTTGGGGGGAAAATAAGTACAATTAAAAAAAAAGTTTTGCAAACTGTACCGTGTGACATACCAAATGAAAGGTCTTACATCTCATTTACGTCTTAGGTGTGAAAAGGGGTAGTAAATTTTACAGCGGAGGATTTTATTGAACTCAAAAATTGTAAATAATGTTTGAGCCAAGTTATGGAAACATCCGAGACGATTTTTGAAATTCTACCCCTGTGGGCGTGAAAACAGGGATAGTTTATATGAAAAATCTTATTAATTTGGTTAATGAACTTGAAACTTAGCACAAATACTTGCTTATGTAAGTAATAAAGTTTGTCATTATTAGTTTTTCAAAACTACCCCTCAAAGGGGGTTTAGGGATGTTAAAGTTTGTATGGAAGAATTTTAAAGCGCAGTCCGATTAACTTGAAACTCAGTATTTATACTTTTGATGTAAAATAAACAATGATAAGAAAATTAAAACCCATGAAATCAGACATCCACGGGGGTGAAGCCGCGGGCAGTCCAGCTAGTATCTCAATATTGTGCGTACAAACTTAATAGTCCTCCGCTGTCCGACCGTCCGTCCGTCTGTCACGGGGCTGTATCTCATGAACCTTAATAGGTAGACAGTTGAAATTTTCACAGATTGTGTATTTCTATTACGACTATAACAAAAAATAATAAAAATAGAGTAAAGTTAAAATTAAAGGGGGCGGTCCCCATACAAAAAAGTTTTCATTTTGAAAAAAAAAAAAATTAACCTGTGTGTGGGGTGTATTGTGTAGAACTCATCGCGTAGAATACAAAGATATTTTTTTTTATCTTCTAAAATGAAGAAATAGGGGGCCGTAAAAGTTGTCAATTTTGTACCATTTTTGTACGAGCGCTATTAATTATATAATGTACCTTATACTGTACTTAATCAAGAAATACTAAAAACGGCGATTCATAAGGTATTTTGTTTAAATATGGGCGATTTTCTGCAACTGCAAAAAATAACCTTGTAATTCACAGTATCATTATGAAATACTAAGTTATCTCTGCGATTGTTAAACATATAATATGGTACGGAACCCTTTTTGTGCGAGTCCGTCTCGCACTTGGCGGGTTTTTTTATTATTAATTTCACTTTTCGCGACTGTGGAGTTCCATGAAAAAAGGTCCGGGCAGATATAATTGACGAAGTACTGTAGTTATTTTACAATAAATTGTGCATATTGCATATTATCGTTAGAACGGTTCTTGTCCGTTCTAACGATAATATGTACTTTTTACTTTTTTTTTAACGCCGTTCAGTCCGGTTTTCCGTACATTTTTTTTTAATTTGTTCGTGGTTTAAGGGCTCGTATTTAATTTTCTAGCAGTCATCTGCGTCAAATACGAAATTTATAAGATTTTACAATTATTCTAGAATCTAGATGAAAATGAAAAAAAAATATATTGCCAGTTTTGTTATTTTTAAATGAAATTATTGACGTTGAAAGTTTGAGTAACGACGAATTTCGAATAAATATCGTACAGAATTTCGAATAAAATTTTAAAAAAGTTATTAAAAAAATACGTGTGGCCTGGGTCTTGTTATTGGGCCTAAACACAAAGCAGATGGCCCCACGGATCCGCCATTTTCATTATGTTCAACCGTCTGCCTAACACCCTGTACAAGTAGATACTTTTATATTATCTACGTGGAAAACTGCACGCTTGTTATACCTACCCCGTAGTTTTTCCAATCATACCGACATAAAATACGAAATTGTTCCCCGTATACGTGTATCAAGTATTGCTACCGTATTCCGATGCTACGTTCTCATATCTTTGTCTCAAGACATTAGGTACTAGGCTCGGAACCAATAGCGGAAGCAGATAGATACTGACGGCTTGCAATAACAATAATGCGGGAACGAAGCTGGGCGACCTGCCAGGGTTCTATCGATCCATACCACAGCACCACACCAGAAGAACAAGACCTCCCAAAATATATTCCGTATCCCCTTCTTGAAAGGTTCACTCATGATAGAGGGGGGCGCAGAAGGTCAATGTAATCTGGCCTCGCAGATACACAAGTAGGTCAGAGGGAAAATTTACAAACACTACTCCCCGCGAGTGTGGATTTTTTTTGCGAAATAAACTGAGAAAATTCTTTCCGGGTCAATGCAAATGGGGATGTTTACTTGATCGAGCAAGATACGATGATATTGAGGTGTATTTTAGTAGAGGGGAGAATAGTGCGCAGGGTGAATGTTGGTTTTGTATAATAAAATTGTAGGGGGGCAAAAATACGACCCAATTGAAATATTTTTGCAGGAATCATTTGAATAGTTATACCAGTTCGCTACAAATAATTATGATGTTGGTATTAAACACCTATTTAGGAACTTTTTCACTGTTGTAAACAGTTTTAGTTTATAAAACTTTCTTGTAAATAATTCATATAAGTAACAATGAATTCAAGATTTTTATATTTGATTAAACTAACAAAATATTTTAGTTCTGTCTGCAATAAACTTTAAAAAGATATCGCTTAGCATTACTACTGAAGATAATATCATCACCTTGTAATTGTGATAAATGATTTTATTTAAACATGCGATTTACAATCTTAACACCTCGCAAAAGCTTGTAGGTAGGTAATTACATTTGGCTTGTTAGTCGAATTTAAATTTTTCCCATCAAAAGCGCACCTCTTAACATTATCTAAACACGAGATCTCTTTGTTAAACTGACAGGCACATTACATAAAGAAATATTAGGCCCACTTGTAACCAAATTAGATATTTTTTTACCAACGACAATAAATCGTTGGGGCTCAAGTACGAACCGACTTATTTTCGAGTTACGTCAAGTTTGTTCTCGAGATAAGTACTACCTATCCAATCCTATATAGGTACCTTCCAGTTTTGAAGGACCTATAAAAGGGGCCGCATTTCCTCATTACGGCTCTATTTTGTTATCTCAAGCGGAGGCGGGGGATATCAAGATATATTGGGCGAATATAAAGGTACTAGAGAAAGGGACCCGTGGGTCGACAATCAAGCGAACTCCAGATAAAATATTTAAAGGTCGCCTTAAATGCTAGCCTTTCTAAACCACTCGAAGCTGGAACCATTTAAATTCTTCGTTTGGGAATGGATTCTGTTTAAATTATGCCATTAGTGACACTTCATTTTGACGTTGAGATAAAATGATTTTGAGTATATTTTCTTTGAAATATGGGGAAGTCAAGGTGTGTTACATAACGCCCTAACTTTTTTGTTGGAGAACTTTTTTTGCTTATTAAATAACTCTTGTACAGTCCGTGTTTTGGCTTTATTAAGGTAATCATTAAGCTAATTGGTTGGAATTCATTTTAGGAAAACTTTTTATACAACAAAAATTGTAATGAAAAGGCAATAATTTACAAAAATTAACACGTCTCGTTTGATCGCAGCGTGAGTTCAACATCTTGATTAGTTATGGAAATAGGCTCAATTATGTCCGTAGATATTTTAATTTAACTACCTACACTTTTTCTGCCTACAGATATTTTAAAATTTAGTATGTTAAGTAATTAAAACAATGATGAAGAGACATTTCAATTTTAAATACTGGGTATAGCAGCTCTATTAGCGAAACCTGTAGGCATGGGTATATCTACGAAAAACAAAGCTAGTTCTTCATGAAACCCGTTCTTAAACACACGTACTATTACAATTAATTTACAATACACTGTAAAGCAAAAACACTACAAAATAAGCCTTTTAAAAACGAATAATATTGTCGATGCTTATCTAGGCATAATCTACACATCAGTAAAGACTCTAGTTCGAAGAGTCTTTGTGCAAAAGGGCGCGCTTACTGACTGAAGTCAATACCAGGAAGAAGTAAGGCTAGATACGATCTACGTACGTTGATAGTATCTGATAATTACTTACCAAGGTATGTGTGGTATAAGTGCAAGGTACCAGGTGTGGCGTATCCAGTTTATATGCATCGGTGTTATGGCAGTGAACCATGCAGCTTAATAGGACTGTATAAGAAATGCAAGGAGAATAGGAACTAGATAAATATAATATTATTATGTAAGTACGTATTTGTTTTTCTTGTGTGTTATTAGTTGAATTGCTACGATTGTTTATTAGAATTAAATGGTTGTTAACAAACTATCTAGTTAGCTAGACAAATGCTTGTTTATTATGATATAATATACCTAAACAAATTATACGCTTTTTATTCGCAAAGTATCACAAAATATGATATGCATGAACCAAGCTACCTACTCACGTTAAAAAATAATGTAGCTCATGTTTTTAAACGAATAAATTGGCGAATCTAAGCTCAAATTCACTTGAAAATTTAAATTGTAAGTAACGATTTAAGATGATCCAAATATCTATGTACTTACAAGAAATATGAAACAAGAATACATTTTTATTTACAAAAATACATAAGTAGGTAGGTACATACCTTTAAGTGTTTACATCATGAGTGTTACACACGAAAAGTCACCGTTTCTATAATAAAACAGACTTTCCGTGTAAGAATGAAATGCCATTGTCATTTGAACTCGGTCCTATCACAGTTTTGACAACCCAACACGCAGTAATGAAAACTTCGAAGGAACAAATTGTTCGGTATTCCTCACATTTATACCACCTTGATGATATCAAATACCTACTTATTAGTATGTAAATCGGTTAAACTTAGTATGTTAAACAAATAACCAACTGATCGATGAAAATTATTGCAAGCGGGTCATGCTCATGTGTGATGCATGAAAAAATGCGTAGATTAGCTTCATATAATATGTAAGCAATGAAAATCTTTTAACATAATATCTAGGCTTGCTGAACAAATCGCAAAAACACATGCGTGCATTATCAAAATAAATAATTCAAAATACAATAAACAAGTGAATCGACCAATTGCCAAGTCCATTCCCTTTTCCTACGTTTCCCTCAAAGCCTAGCCGAAACCAAAATAGTGGTTGTAGTTAAAGAAATATACTGTCAGGGGATTTTGGTCTTTATAGTGATGTTACAAAGGTTATATTTAGCGGGTTATTGTTTTTTGTATGGGTTATTTGCGTTGCGTAGGCAAGTTTTGCGTCGGTCGTGAGTGTCCGACGGCACGCAAAGTCGCGTGTTCCAAAGCCCGCCCAAACTGCTTGTGTTTCTACCTGTGGTTTCAGTTCTATAGTAACTTGACAACCTTTATACTTTGTTACATTGTACGTAAATAGGCTTAATTAAATACTTATTACTGATAATTTGTAAGTCGACGTGGGAATTGTTTGCCGTTTTAGTTATCTATGTGTGTTATGGGAGCATAAAGTAATGATTAGTTGCTCAAACTGTTTTCAGAAAGTATTTTCTAATCTTTATGAACACAATACTTTGACAGCATTTAGTGTGAATTAATTAGGTAGGTAGATACTTACATATCTAAACTTAAAGAAAGAACACGAAAGTTTTTCACCTAATTACCTACAACTTTGGCTTTGTAGCTACCCATGTAAAAAAGGCTACTTAGATAATGTTTTTCACCCAAAAATTTATGAATATCAATATTGCCAAATATTCAAATCACTGAAAATGTAAAACATGGCCAACGCAACAATTAAGTAAGCCTAGCAATCCACCGTCTCATTGAATTCTAAATAAGGCGTCCTATCAATGCAGGCGCCGCACCTAAACTAAATAATAAATGCAGGTAGGCACCACGACCACCAAATTGTTTGCCAAAATAAGGCCTGACACACAACAAAGCAACCTGAATGTTAATTGGATACCGATTATTGCAGCTCTACTGTGTGAATACAAATAATTTGTATTACTTAATTGGTTTGTATCCTGTCACGATTTTGATGAAGGATATTTGTATATTATGTATCTGCAGCCTATATGACGTAGGCTCTTATGTATTAGAGTAAGTATACACAAGAACTTAAACAGCTGTAGGCTATTAAAGTTCTTGAATATGTGCTTATAATACCTACCTAATATAAAGGGTCCCTGAAACGATCAATTGCAATTGTCAATTTTTACGTCATTGATACACATTGATGCGCAAATTGATCGTCTACCAAGTGCAATTGAAGCGATTGACAATATTACTACAATAGAAATTGATGGCAATTGATCAATTACGATTGATCGTTTCGGGGACTTACTTAGGTATTTACCTAATCATTTATAGAATGTAACTTCCATTATTAAGTATCTAATTGTGTCTTTGATATCTATTAATTTACTCTTAGGTAACTCTTAGGTAAAACATTTAAAAAAATGAGGACTGCCTAGTTGTAGTAGATAAATACTTAGTTAAAGACTTCAGCGATGCTTTTCAGTTTATGTCAGCTTAAATGTGTTCTTATTCTCTGAAATAACATACATAACACTGGTAATAAAAAATAACTGATATTTTAAATTGAATAAAAAAACATAATAGGTATTGTACTAATACAATCTAAGCCTTTTTTGTTTTGTTACTCTTATTACGTTGCCTACTTGCTTAAGTATATTTAATAGCTTAGTACAACTTTATTATAAGTACCTAAATAGGTACGTGCATAACTTCATAGTAGCCGAGGACGCTATAGGTATTATTTGCATAATCTGTGGTTTCCTTATTGAATTATAATAATTATCAATAGGTAGTGAGCTTAACTTTGTAACAAAATTGTTTTATGAACGTTATTACGTTATTAACATACCTAGATTATTAATTAATTAATTGATAATAATAGGTACCCATTCAGTGTGGTTATGAAAAAAATTAAAATTATGCGATTGTTTACGGTAACATAACAAATTATAATTATCAATGTTCTTACGCAATTAACATTAATTAATAATTGAGTTTATTCTGATAACTAGTTTTTAGGGTTCCGTACCAAAATGGTAAAAAGGAAGGTGCGACTCAGTCTGTCTGTCTGTCTGTCACAGCTGGATATCTCAAGAACTACTCATGCTATCAATTTGAAATTTGGAACAGTTTTAGAAGAAAATTTTTAAAATATTTCGTGTTTCTTCGTAAGAAGTATTGAAAGGGTGTCTTAAAAATTTGAAGTGGAGCGACTAGAGCATATGGGGCATCATATGAAAGAGCGCTGTGTGCACATTCTGAAACATTGTTTAGTTTTCGACTTTAGATGAAAAATGTAAAAAAAAATACCGTTCCCCCCTCAACCCCGAACTTTGCATAGAGAAAAATCTGAAATTATTCTATGTGATAAGTAGAAGTCTATGTAAAGATTACAGAAAAAATAAAACGATGTCTTTAAATAGCCCACTTTTTCAGAAATCGGAACGGAAACCTCGGTGCGCGGGTCCTACTCGCTCTTGACCGGTTTTTTTTGGATATTAATTTTAATGAATAAATTAATTGATTGAAATTATGTCCATTGAAGACATATTTACAATCTTACAACCTTTGGATATACCTAGGTATAAGTACTTTATTTATATCCTAAATGTTATTCATGGAAATCAGTAAGAAAGTTGGTAGGTATTTACCTATTTAATTTAGGACTTTGCCATCGACGCTTCAAATTGTAAATGATTGATTGGGAAACATTAGGAAATACCATGGATTCTGTTTGTTAACCTTTTAGTTAATACTTATCTACCTAAAACCATGATAATTATGTTTATATAGAAAGGTACCTAATAGCTAATAGTAACTAGTCATAGCTATGAGTGAATCATACAGTAGTATAAAACTTAATAGTTTGATATTACTTTTGGTATTATTATAGTAACAAGATGAATGTTTAAATTTGAATTAAGAAGATGCTATATTTTTTATCATTATATTAATTCAATGTGTCTAAAACTGATCCCTGTAGGTAGGTTATATTACGCAACAACAATTAATTTTTAATTTATACAAGTTGCTAACACGTGTAAATGAATAAAAAATCTCTGTCATTAATAAAGTCATACAATTCAATATCCAGCTCAGGCAATTAATGGGTTCATAACATTTCTTACTTCATAATTAATTAAATGCTATTCTCACCGATAAAACCACTTTTTCCTTGACACTTCGTTATCACCTCACTGCACACACACACACAAAACATTCATACATTTTATCATTCACTAATTCTGAATTCGTAATAAAAGTGAGTGTATGTCACTCACTTTTATTACGAATTCACGGATTGGTGATTAATTTTAACAAACATACGCGCTGTGCAACGCAAATAATCGTACTGAGACGCATTCCCGAGTATTGTCGTTTGGTTATTTTTAAAATATGAACATTAGTAAAAACCAATGTCACACGACTATTGTATGTTTATATTACCCTATAAACGGATCTTCCCCTATAGTATTGTGCCGTAACCCTTTGCACATAAAAAGGTAACGTTTTTACAATGAGTTTTTACTCTACTTTTTACGGGTTACCGCAGTTACGGAACAAAGTGGTGGTCATTATTAGGATAAAGATTATAAAAAAATACGGTATTCATTGCTGTTTTGAGTAAAAGATTGTAACAGGCCTCGCTTATGGCCTGATGAGTGCTAAAAAATGGTGCGTTAGAATTTTTTCTTAGTGTTTTTGTTACTTTGGTTTTTGGGCAATTTAACAGGCAAATGTTTGAGTTAGTAAGGTATTTAATTTCTCAAACAAAATACAAGACAAGTCCTTAATTATTATTATTTAATAATATGGGTTAATAGTATGGGTCTTAGAAGCCCGAAAGTCTGACAACCAGTCTTACCAAGGGGTATCGTATCACAACTACGAGTACCAGTAAAACTGGGTTGTGGAGGTCAGATAGGCAGTCGCTCCATGTAAAATACTGGTATTCAGCTGCATCCGGTTAGACTGGAAGCGATGTACGAATTAAGAATAAGAATTGATGTACTGAGGGTCCACCCATAATTATTCATTATTAAAACAAAGTTTGGAAATTGGTTAGCCTACAATCGACATATTTTGTTTTTTTTTTAATACCATAGGGTCTGTTTTTTTTTTACCGACGGTAAAAAAGGTTCTCAATGTATATTTTTTATGTATGACCACGCTTATCTTTTTACAGAGTCATCCGATTTGAAATTTTTTTGTTTAATTTTAGAGGTTGGTCCCATATTTTATTAATTTTGCTTGAGTAGTTTTTGAGCTAGCTTCAATAATACCTACGTTTTTTTTCCCCACTTTTTATGTGTATGATGTTCTAGTTTCTTTTGCAGGTAGTGGTATTAGAATTTGTGTGGGTTAGGTACCACAAACTAAAGTGAAAAATAAAAACCTTTTTACAAAAAAAATACAACCGACTTCCAAAAACAACACTACAAAGTGAAAAATAACTTTAATTTCGGAAGTCGGTGGCAAAAAACGAAAATACATTTAACCAGACACCGACTTCCGAAATTAAAGTTATTTTTCACTTTGTAGTGTTGTTTTTGGAAGTCGGTTGTATTTTTTTGTAAAAAAGTTTTTTTAATCTCGGAGACTAAATTGACAAGTGAAAATGTTAAAATGACCATTATGTTATTTTAGTGTAAGCCAGTTTGACATTTGCACTTGTCAATTTTGTCTCCTAGATTAAAGATAAAGATAAAGATAAAGATAATTTTATTTGTTACAACATGCGTATACATGCAAATTATGCATGCAGGATGTCACAAAAAAAAAGCACTTTAGATATTAATATTCAACCTTTTTGTTTCACCCCATTTTACATGACCTTAACGCAGCACGTGTTTTCTTTTCATCAATCCTGCTCTATCAGCCCTCATTTACATAACCCATCGTATGTCGTAATTACATAAACATTTAAAAATCCATTGTGTCTGAACCTATGGGGTTCATACGACACATATGGACTTAATTGAATGTTTTTTTTAACTAGTAAGTATGTTAGCTTTCATTCTTGGATCTTTGACAGTCGTTACGGGTCGTCAGAAGCCCGAAAGTTTGAGAACCGGTCTTACCAGGGGGTATAGTGTTACCCAGTAGCTTAGGTAGGTCAGCTCCATGTAAAATAAGTAGGTAGGTACTGGTATTCAGCGGCATCCGGTTAGATTGGAAGCCGACCTCAACATAGTTGGGAAGTAGGTATGTTATCTTTCACACTATCCATCTTATCTTTAAGTTTGATTTGCCCTTTCTGGCCCTCGCTTTAGATGTTTTTAACTTCAACAAATAAATAACATTAAGATTTCATTGTTTTTTTGTTATCAGAATGGTTTAATTGAATTGTCATATCTGAAACTCAGATTTATGTTATTATTAGCTGTTGCCCACGATTTTATCTGCGATCCAGGATGAAAAGTAAACTGTTTCCTTGCCAAGGACATGATCTATCTATGTGCCACATTTCATCCAAATCCGTTCAGCCGTTTTAGCGTGAAAGCGTAACAAACAAACATACAAATCACTTTCGCGTTTATGATATAGGATTATCAAGGATAACCCAAGATTGATGATGCATGTAGATACCTATACCAAGCTACAGTTTAAAAACATAATAGGGCTCTTCTTAAGTACCTACCTACTTCAGTACCTACCTGAAATCATTAAGTCATATGAAGGCAAGTATAATTATGTCGTTGTAATATTCTTCAAAAACAATAGGCAATTATGTCTGATGAGGGTTCCAGTCCTTTTGTGTAATAAACAGTCTATTGTTTAGGTATTTTAAACGCCGTTTTGTCCTCTTTTGCGTCTCTTTGATTGAACATTTCTTACTTCCGTATCCACATAACTGTCCTAATTACTTAGTTATTTACCTAATCTACATACCTAGGTATATAGGTAAATCAAGGTTACTACTAAGTAAACTCACCAGCTAAAACTTTTACGCAGGATTGTGTCTTAGATAATACTTATTGTTCTAAAATGTATTTTGTCAAAAACATTCCATCGTTACCATTATATAAACACGATTAATATACATACAAAAATGAAACCAATCAAAGTTCCTTCTAAAAGGCATAGCTCACATTTCCCCAGCGAAAAGAAAATTCCAGAATTTTAGATAAATGGGTTCCTAACAATATTTAAAACAAAAAAAACAGTAATTAAAAAAAATAAAAAACCCGACTGCGGTAAAAGACTTAAGTTTAAAAAAAAAATAAAAAGCCAAAAACAAGCCCATTTTAAATTAAATAAAAGTTGGAAGCAGGCTCGATCGCCATTTGAGTTTGAAAATATAAAAATGGAATGCTTCCAAGTTTTATTTAATTTAAAATGGGCTTGTTTTTGGCTTTTTATTTTTTTTTAAACTTAAGTCTTTTACCGCAGTCGGGTTTTTAATTTTTTTAATTACTGTTTTTTATTTCCAGCTTTTTAGTTTACAAATGTGAATGATTTCGCAGACGTTTTTATTGTACGTTCTTTTTACGATTTGTCACTTCGAGGTACTTTTAACCATATAAGTTGTTTATATTTTTGTTATCACCTTTTAAAACCCTTTATTTTGATACCCCACTCCACAGCTTTTGAGAAAAAAAAAATTTAAGACATAATTTGGCGCCAAAAATCCGCCATTTTGTTTTTTTTTATTTTGATATACCCAGTGTCACTCTCACAGTAAATACGAATCTAACGACACCTCTCAAGCTAAAATCCATCGAGCCGTTAAGGCCGCAGAGCGTGCCAAACAATTATACATACATACATAAATACATACTCTCGAAAAACATAACCCTCCTTCTGGTGCAGTCGGATAATAACACTTTCATTTCAGAAAAAAATCGGCCAAAAAAAGGAAAGTATTTTTATTTTGAAGTAAATGAATTTAGAACAAAAAACCTTCCACTGCAACAAAAGCAAAAAATATATTCAATTACTTACGAACAAATTCGAACCCTTCATCCATTTCCTATCCCAATCAAAGGAAGGCCATGTTACCCAGGAAAATATAAAACGTTAATCAGTTTTACATAGGTAGGCTATCGTGATCTTTTACATAAGATATATCCCGATTTACCTCGCGGCCCTCCGGTTTTTTCAGCTTTGGTTGTGTGCGTGTTTCTAAATGGAAACACGGAATGAGACACTGTCTATGTGTGCGTGAGCTTGCTACGGAGTTCTGCCGCTCGATACGAGATGGCGCTGTTAGCTCGAAAATTGTAAGTGGATGGAAGTTTGAGTTAAAAATTCTTAAAAGTGGATTCACAGGTTTTAAATACAGGTTAAAATTTTGTAAGTTCTATTTGTGATTGAAAATTTAAAACCAAAGTTATAATTTTCATTGAAAAATTATAATACCTACATAATTATGCAACTTTAAGTACTTAATCTTAAAGACTATAAGAATGTATAAAATAATTTAAAGTTTTGTTCTTTTTAAACGATTTCTCTAACAAGACAATTTTTTTCCTATGGAAAAAAAAAATACACAACCAAATGAACTGAAAATCATTTCTGTTCAGGAAAATCATACACAGTGCTGCCACCGATAATGCGGCAAGAGCCGGAACTAACGACCGTTCCCCTTCGATTGCCATCACGTAAACGACGTCGCCTTCCACGGAGCTATAAAACGTAACCTATTAACTTTAAAGACCTTTTTGCGATAACAAGCGACTGTCGCTTACGGCAATTTGGTATCAAGTAAACGCTTAATAGAATAGGTAATTCATGAGTCTTTGCAAGTTTCGCGCCAAAAGTTTTTTAATGTGAATTAAGATTTTTCACTTTAAAAAGTAACTTTTAAAATCTTAGAATGTAAAAGCCTTTGACATTCTTTTTAACATTGATAGCAAAATTAGTACATAATTGACTAAGGTAATCCTGGAAATGCTTTCACATTTCAACAATTTGAATATTATTTCCATGCATATAAGAGGCGAATATTTAATTTATTGGATACTGAGCTGCAAATTGCATAAAATTATGAATGTTTCAATCTACAAACACAAGAGTAAATCAGGACATTTGCGTTAGATCATAGAGTATTACAGCTACAGTCAGTGACCAGTCAGTGTGTGTGTATACGGGCAGTGACCTTGAATTAATTACCTGCGGCCGCTCGGTAGATAAATACGTGTCTGTCCGTGCGTAGCTGACGCGCGCTCGAACTGTTGCGTAACTGAGACTTACCGAGATTTCGAAGCGCGTCGTTTTGGCTGTTTTCTATGAAGATAAACTTTAAATGAATATACGTACTGTATCATTATTATAGTGTGGTTAGGTCATCTGAAAATGTTGTAGGTACTTGAAGTTGAACACTTGACACTATCACATTAATACTTATAAAATATAATCTGTAGGCCATTTAGGTAACGGACTGATGCGAGAAGTAAGATATTCTTGCTTTAAAAAAGTTTGCAGTCGAATTGTTGATTTACGGCAATACCAGCCAGTCACATTCTATCTACAGTAGCAACTTACCGCGGTTGGTCTGTAGATGGGTGACCATACTCCTCGGAAAGCACGTTAAGCTATTTTGTTGGTCCCGGCTGTCATTCATGGATCATTGACTGTCGTTACGGGCCGTCAGAAGCCCGAAAGTCTGACAACCAGTTTTACCAAGAGGTACCGATTACCCTGTAACTGGGTTGTAGAGGTCAAATATGCAGTTGCTCCATGTAAATTACTGGTACTTAAGGCTTGTCCTCCCCAAAATATGGCGAAATTATGTAACTTTGTGTCCATTTTTTACAGTAACTATAGCACCTTTTTGATAGAAAAAAATACACAATAATCTAGAATACATAAGAAGTGATTTTATGTGTCCTGAAATCTATTTTAGTTTGCAGAACTAAAGAAAAAAAAGGCTAAGCCCAGGTCTATTTCTGTCTATTTTTTCGAGTTTTTACCAGTTTACTCCTACAGTTTTCATTAAAAGTGTTCATAAATTTATACAGTTCTTTACAAAATAATAAGGAATGACTAGATTTTTTGTAAATCGGTAATTACTTAATATTTTGCAAGCGTTGTGTCATCGCGCTTCTCTTTCTTTTATATGCAGTCCGACAGTGACCGCGCTTTTTACCGCGGACAAGCCTTAAAGACTAGGCAGATGATGAGTTTGAGTACCTAAGTACCTACTAGAAATCTGTGCTCTTATTCGTAGCGTGTCTATTAACGGCGACGCTTTGGTTGGAATCTTGATGGGTTTTCTGGACACATATATCACAGTGTGTCTAGCGGGATAGTTCAGAAAAAAATTCTGCTTTACCTTGTGAAAACCCTTCGATGTTGATTGAGATAACACACTAGGCTGGTTTTGTTAGTGGACTATTTAGCCCTGAAAAGAACCGTTTGGGAGATATATTTGCCATCGTAGTGGAAGTATTAGATAGCTAATGGTAATTCGTGATTACTTGATCACGAATTTCGGAGATAACTAAGAAAAAAATATAGGTACCTACTAAACGCATCCCTTGTGAGTTGTAAGACCCGTTTTTATGGCCCGCATGTAGCAGTGCATCGTATTGGCACAATGATGCACTGCTACAATTTATTAAAAAAATAAGGACATTTTGAGGAAACAAAAAACAGTACGTTTCCATATTGCTAAATACCTAACTATAGTCGTATTCATATTTTCCAATAAGAATACGACTAGGACTGTGTAAAAAATGATACAGCTAGAAAGGGGGTGCGACTACCAAGATGAAGACTAATAGAGAAGTCTGGAAGAAAGGGTCATGTTGCGCCGACTCCAAAAAAATTGGGATAAGGGCAGGAGAATCATGATGATTCATATTTTCCAATACTGGTGTTCAGCTGCATCCGGTAAGACTGGAAGCTAACCCCAAAATAGTTGGGAAAAGGCTAGGCGATGATGATGATGATTCATATTTTCGTCTGAAATGGAAATGTTATTCATAAACAATTCAATATTTTTTTTTTAGTAGGTACCTATATTATCCACCTAGACACAAGCCAGCAATGGATTGATTATTATTTTAGGCTTCTTACAAAAATGGGAGGTAAGCGATTTGATGAACCATTAATTTGTCTAGCAATATTTGAGTGGAACCTAAATGGGTTGATGGACTATTGCGCTAAGCCATTTTTGACTGATGATGTCATTTTGCAGGTCCAATTGGTCAAGCGAGTGCATTAGTCTGTTGTAACTGCTACCCTACGCATTTGGCAGAGCCTCATTCAATACAGTCTGCCTCAGAAAGATATATTATGTAGGTACTACATCAACAATGGATACATAATTAATTGTAGCTACATATTGTTACAGTACTTATTATGGAACACAAATTGCAGACAATCTAATGCGTTCTTGTCGATAGGAAAATTTCGTCATGGTTGTCTGTCTATGTGCCTGTCTGTCTGTCTCTCTGTCCGTCTGTTACAACCTTGCCAATATGCACAGTCCAACCATCCTTACAGTTAGGTCAACGCGGGCATTTTTGCAGGGCATTCGTGCATGGAGGAGATGAGGAGCTCATGGCTAAGTAATAACAGCCGCACGGGTCGATCCATCAGGTTAAGCTACGCTTGTCGGTGTCGTCAGTGGATGGGTAATTATCTTTACATACCCAGACTCCTCCGTGCCGCGGAAAGCACGCTAAGCCGTTGGTCCCGGCTGTCATCGTGGATCTTTGTCAGTCGTTACGGGTCGTCAGAAGCCCGTAAGTCTGACAACCAGTCTTACAAAAAGGTATCATATTACCCAGTGACTAGATTATGGAGGTCAAATAGGCAGTCGCTCCATGTAAAATACTGGTATTCAGCTGCATCCGGTTAGACTGGAAGCTGACCCCAACATAGTTGGAAAAGCCTAGGCAGATTGATTCGTACATGGAGGCAGAACTTACGCAGGGATTAGTTGGACACTTGCAGAAATTACCCATGACTTACCTAAGCTGTGCCCCGAGTTATTTCAGGAAACCCTTGGGGAACATAAAGGACCAGAAGTACATTACACGTGCGTGTGGATGCAACACCGCGGTTTTTTGAAGGCTCGCCCTTTTCCTTTGAGAGAACAAGTTGAAGAGGAATTGACCCAAATGATTAAGGCAGGAATTAGATACTCCCACTGGGTTACACCATTAGGGATAGTTAAGACAGATGATGGCTCTTTGCGAATTTATAGAGATCACCGATCAACAGTGAATGTAGGGATTGATGTTGATAAAATATATCCTTTGCCAGCAGTAACAGAAAGTTTTGTGAAACGTGGGGGGGGGGGGCGCGTATGTTTAGTAAACTGGATTTAAAACAAGCTTATATCCATTTGAAGATTTTTTTTTTGATTTTTTAACAACATCACCGTACCACTATCCAGTGATACGATGATGTTGTTAACCTTAGATACATCTTGGGGGCTTATGAGGATGAATAGAATGGCATTTGGTGTTAATGCAGCACCGGGAATTTTCCAGAGAGCTAGGTAAGTCATCTGTTTATTAGATGATATTGCTATGATTAGGAGGGGCTTGTGGCTAAGTAATAACAGCCGCACGGCTCGATCGATCAGGTTAAACCACGCTTAGCGCGGTTGGTCCGTGTATGGGTGACCATCTTTACACACCAAAACCCCTCCGTGCCTCGGAAAGCACGTTAAGCCGTTAGTCCCGGCTGTCATTAGTGGACCTTGGACAGTCGTTACGGGTCGTCAGAAGCTCGAAAGTACAACCAGTCTTACCAAGGGGTATCGTATTACCCAGTAACGGTTGTGGAAGTCAGATAGGCAGTCGCTCCATGTAAAATACTGGTATTCAGGTGCATCCGGTTAGACTGGCCGCCGACCCCAAGATAGTTGGGAAAAGGCTAGGCAGATGGGAAGAGGCTAAGGTGATTGGGAGCACTGCAGAGGAACACAATAGTAAGCTACATGCAGTCCTGCGAAAGTTAAATGATATGGGCCTCAGTCTGAAATTATAGAAATAGCGTCCAACAGTATTAACGTTTTGGGACTTAAGATTGTCAAATAAATCAGCGAAAAAGCAGCACAAACGAACAAGCGGGCTCAACGTGCTTTCCTAGGCTTGTATAATTTTTAAGAAAAGTTTTTACCTGATAAAGCAACATTCTGGAGCCCTTATATCGCGTTTTGGAAACAAGGAAGTCTTGGTGTTAAGGCGACATTATGCGACTTTTAATGATTTGGAAAAAATAAATGTTAAATATGAGCATTTTCTTAATAACTTAATATGTGAATATTTTAGATTATGCTTTTATTTCATAATGTACCTACGTACAATTAATTTGTAAATTTATGTCTAACGCGGATAAAAACTGATAACTCCTCAAGTGTCTGAGTTTGGCTGATTTTAGACCCAAAACCCCAGCGAGTGGGGACGGTTGGGGGTTAGTTGCGAACCCCATAGGTTCACAACTACTGATAATGATATGTTTTCCATCGGATGATGTTTTTTTACGTTTATATATACGTGATCTAAGCTTATATACCTATTATGTAAAGTTTTGTCCTTTTGCACACTTGGGGTGCATTTGACACGCGGGGGAGGAGGGGAGGTTAGCTGCGAACTCCATAAGTTCACAACTAATGATATGATTGGTTTTCCATCGGATGATGTTTTTTTACATTTATACTTATTATTATTTACATTACATATACATATTATTTTTTACATTTTACATATATGTGATATAAGCTTATGTACCGAACAAAAAAAGTGTTTTTCTTATGCACACATGGGGTGCATTCGACACTTGAGGGGATAATAACGCAAAAACTATCAAAGCGTATTTTTATGAAACCATTTTAAAGATAATTTAATTATTTATCTATTAGTATGCGTGTTTTAATATATTATCTTTCGTTTTATGTATAATATAAATAAATGAATAATGCGTCAAACTTGGGACAGCGCTCCTTGATGGTCGAGTCCTATTACTGCCTGGATATACTTATACGACGCGTTGCGTGAACTCAGCACAGAACACGTTACGAAAGCTAACCACTCAAGGCCATTGGCATATCTGCGTCTTAAAGTAATTTACAACACATTCTCTTGTCGTTTATTATTTTGTATAATATTTGTCACATTTTTAGAGTTCCGTACCTCAAAAGGAAAAAACGGAACCCTTATAAGATCACTTCGTTGTCCGTCTGTCTGGCTGTCTGCCTGTCCGTCTGTCTGTCCGTCTGTCTGTCCGTCTGTCTGGCAAGACCCGTTTTCTCAGGAACGCCTGGAGGTATCAAGTTGAAATTAATATCAAATACGTAAATCTATGGTCCCTTGGAGTCCTAAAAAAATCAAGCTTCTAAGTTAACGCAATAAAAAATTACGGCCATTTATGCGTCATATTTTGATGCTCGCAAGTAAATCAAAACCTATATGGAAGAAGCAAGGTCTTACAGCACAAGTAATGGAAAAAGTCCGAAAATTGTTAATTTATAATTTTATCACATAAAAAAATATTTTTAAGTATGTCATCTGCCAAGGCCCTTTTTCTCAGGAACGTGTAGAGGTATCAAGTTGAAATTAATAACAAATACGTATAAATAATAAATAAATAAATAAATATCCTTGGCCATTTCACACAACGCCATCTAGTCCCAAGCTAAGCAACCTAATGCTTGTGTTATGGTAAAACGTAAGTCCATGGTTCCTAAGATTTCTAAAAAAATCAAGCTTCTAAATTAACGCAATAGAAAAATACGGCCATTTATGCGACATATTTTGATACTCGCAAGTAAATCAAAACCTATAGGGTACTTGCCGTTGACCTAGGATCATGAAATTTGGCAAGAAGCAGGGTCTTACAGCACAAGAAATGAGAAAAGTCCGAAAATTGTTAATTTATAATTTTATCACAATTTTTTTTTTTTTAAGTAAGTATGTCATCTGTCATGGCTCTTTTTCTCAGGAACGCGTGGAGGTATCAAGTTGAAATTAATATCAAATACGTAAGTCTATAGTACCTTAGATTTCTAAAAAAATCAAGCTTCTTAGTCAACGAAATAAAAAAATACGGCCATTTATGCAACATATTTTGATACTCGCGAGTAAATCAAAACCTATAGGGTACTTCCCGTTGACCCAGAATAATTAAATTTGGCAAGAAGCAAGGTCTCACAGCCCAAATTAATTAAGGAAAAAGTCTGAAAATTGATTATTTGTAGTTTTATCACATGCAAAAAATTGTTTTTAGTTTTCTTTTTCTTGGCAAAATGTGGGTGTACTAAATAGGTACACCTCTGCCCAACCCTTCGGGGAAACAAGGCGTGATGTTATGTTTATAAACAGTTTTTGCGAATACAAACTTAAATGTGCAGTTGGAGAATTGTCCGTGACGTATATCAATGTATGGGAGAACATATTTTTCAACTCAATGTTAAGTTTGTCTTTGGGATAAATTCTTTTCAACTACGGAACCCTTCATTGTGCGTGGTCTTGGCCGGTTTTTTTATGTATCTATTTTCATTGTATCTAAATTTTAAAGTCAAAATTCTAAATTTTTATGTTTTTAGGGTTCCGTACCTCAAAAGGAAAAAAAACGGAACCCTTATAGGATCACACGTGTGTCTGTCTGTCTGTCCGTATGCCCGTCTGTCACAGCCAATTTGCTCCAAATCTAATGGACCGATTAAGTTGAAATTTGGTACACATATGGATTTCTGTGACCCAAACACGTACGAGTAAAGTAAATAAATGAATTTTGAATATGGGGTCACTTTTAGGGGGCAAATAAGATAATAAAAAAAAAAGTTTTGCAAACTGTAGGTACCGTGTGATATATCAAATGAAAGGACTTACTATAAGGGTTTCAAATAGGTATATTTTTTATCATTTTAAAATAAATCGTTTTAAAGTTATTAAGAAAATAGACGAAAATTTACCTTTCCCACCCCCTTATCTCCGAAACTACTAAGCTTAAAAATTTGAAAAAAATACAGAAAATAGTTGTTTACCTGTACGTAGATTACAGGAAAACCTTGAAGTCTGTGGTATCAAAATAACATGGTAAATGTCTCAATATTGTGAGTACAAACTTACAGTTACAGAGAACATGTATTTCAACTACAATGTTAAGTTTGTTCTTGGTATAAATTCATCCCAACTACGGAACCCTCAATGTGCGTGGTCCGACACGCACTTGCCCAGTTTTTTTTAGACTCGACCACGGGTTTGATTCTAAAAATATATTATTTAGCTTAGGCAAAAAGCAGTCGGAAAATGTTGGTTTTAGTTCATAAAATAACAATATAAATTTTAAAAAGTTTTCAAAGTTTTCAAGTTTCTAAAGAAACTGAAAACTTTGAATTGAATTTTGAACTGAAAAAAATCTGTTTTCTAACACCATGAAAGTAGCCGCCATGTTATTACGTCATACCGCTCTGTAAATTAAAAAGCGTCAATGTCAACTGTCAACTGATCAACGTACCTACATAAAGTATTTGTTTACTCAGCCAACTGACGTCATGACCACAAAGCAATATGGCGTCCACTGCGTCCAGCGTTTTCGCGCGAAATTTGAAAATGTAAAATTTAAATGCATGGATTGAATAAAAATTTCGTGGTTTTTTTAGTGACTTATTAGCACTATAGAATCTAATTGGAAACACTTTTCAAAAATGGGTGTAATACCCTATTGAGTATTATTGGGATTCCTATCAGGAATTGGTCAGTAGCAGGTCTTGCCAAAGTGTAGACCTGTGCCAGGCAAGGCGCATTCCATATTTTAGGTATGAAGCTACAAGTAAGTACGCTGCGGGCTCGACTTGTCGAGCTAATTCAGTGTGGACTGCCATGCACCGGCCGGCTCGCACGCTATTTCAAAACTCACTCACGCGCCGCGTCGTAAATGAACACAACCCTAACGAATCAGAAGGTATATGATTACGCGATAAAAAGAGAGGCAACTGCTAGGTGAATATAACTGCAGTTAATTAACGCTGTGCGACCTGAATTGCATTCTATTGTGTCGTTGCAAGTGTCGCTATTTATTTAAATGATTTTGCAGAGTTAATCTTCTGTAGGTACTTGTATTATTATCCTACTAGCACTTCCCGCGCAGCTTCGCCCGCGTGGATGTCGGAAAACATCCCACGGGAACATACTACTGGGAATTCCTTCCTTATTCCTTGTCTACATTATAAAACGAACCTCTGTGCAAAATTTCAGCCTTCTAAGTCCAAGGGCTGATGAGTCAGTCAATCAGTCAGTCAGGACTTCTCTTTTTATTTATATTCTGTGCCTATGTCCAGTTAATGACTGTCTAGCTCTCTATAACATGGAACTATAACTGATCAATGCCATTTGCTCTTTTTATTAGAAGCTGTTTTTAGGGATCCGTATGTCCGAAAGAAAAGACGAAGCCTTTATAGGATCATTAAATTGTGTGTCTGTCTGTCATATCCAATTTTTTTCGAATCTACTGGACCGATTATGTTGAAATTTGGTACACATATCAATTTCTGTGACCCAATCACGATCGTGTTACGTAAATAAATGAATTTTGAATATGGGGGTCCTTTTTGGGAGACAAAAAAGTTATAAAAAAAGTGTGTGACATATCAAATGAAAGGACTTACTGTGAGGGTTTCAAGTATATTTGTATAAAAAAATATACTTGAAACCCTCACAGTAAGTCCTTTCATTTACCTAATTTTAAAATAAATAATTTTAAAGTTACACAAGAAAATAAATGAAAATGGACTATTATATTCCGTCCCATAATCTTTGAAACTACTGAGCCTAAAATTTTGACAAAAATACAGGTAATAATTCTATATTTATAGATAAGGTACAGGAAAATCTATAAGAAGTATATGGTCTTAAAATAATATGGTAAATATACCAATATTGTGCGTACAAACTTACATTTTCAGTTGGAATGTAAGGGAGAATGTTTTTCAGCTACAATGTTAAGTTGGTTTTTGGGATCAATTAATGCCAACTCGGAACCCATCCTTGTGCGTGGTCCAACACACACTTGGCTGGTTTATTTTATTCAGTACTTACTACTTAGAACAGTCTATCTTTGTCTTTATTTATTTTAAAATCATAAAATAAAACAACATCAAGTTTTCTGTGCCTACGCAGGCGTCCTACCAACCAAAGTGCAAAGATGTTACTAAATTACCACTGCAGGTCCAATAGCTAAACCGATTTGGGTAATAAACTTGAAAGAAGTTATGGATACTTAGATTATGATCATCTGGAGATGAGGTCAAAATTAAATGTCTACGTCGTAGCACTTGCTACGGCGTAGGCATCTGCTACGAACAGGATCTTAGTTAACTTCCTGACCTCTTCCCACCTGTTGGGGTTGTATTTTGTTTAAGCAACAATGCAATATGATGAGCAACTGTCATGAAATAATAGAATATTATGTACGGTACCTAGCACTTGATAAACGATCAATTTGCATCAATCATGTAAAAAATTACAGTTTCGGGGACCCTTAGGTAATACGGGCTGGTATCCGCAAATCCACGACAATGTGCGTATGGAGACAACGGGGACCCTTAAAACATGGTGCAGTGCGCTTTAAGCAAACAACGGACAAATTAAGGGGCGGGGCTTGTACTATTGCAGCTTGTAAGCAAAATTATTTCAAAATTGGAAGGCCCTAGCGTTTGTCGATAGTGACGTATTGTGTGTGTGTCTATCATGCAAAGAATCCAAAGCATGTATTTACATAATTAACTTATAGTGTTAGTGGTATTAAAGTTACAATTAGGTACATAAGACTAGATAAAGCTAGGTTCACAGTAGAAATGTACAATTTTGTTTGGTCAATGAAGAACAATCAGCAAGAAACTTCATGGAAACTCTTTTAAAAACTTCTATATTTTTAACAATTGGTAGGTTTTACTCAAAAATGTACACTGTACCAAGAAAAACTCAAAATACTCAAAACTCAAAGCATTTATTTCAAATAAACCAATTACAGCCACTTTTGAATTGTAAAGGGGTCGGTCTTGGGTCGGTCAGTCAGAAAGATGAAGCTAGTTGCCCATTCCAAAGCGTAGTAGATCCCTATGGAGAAGAACGGGCAAGAAACTCCACGGACACTCTAGAGTTAGTATAGTTACGTACTACCCCTACCAAATTCAATACCTAAGCAAAATGTCAGCTACGTTTCCTTAGATACGTAAGTATAGGAAGTTTCCGTGAAAATAAACTATTATTAAACCTAAATACTGTGGGGAAAGTAAAATGTTTTTAGGGAGTATTACGGTGAATGAAAGAGGAGTGGAAACTACACTGATAATACTCGTTTGACATGAAATTCAGTTGTATGCATGTTGTGAGGACATAAATGTTCTAATAATCGTTGAATGAGTTGATGCATTGATTTATACTTTTGTAAAGTTTAATCAGGGGTTGTATCTACCGATGTTGAATAAATATCAGAATGAATTCGTTTATTTATTTTTTAGTACCTAGATGGAGTTCAAAATTTTGTGAGCTACTTATACTAGGTATTTCTGCGTTTACATAAATAAAGTACTTAACCCTTCACATGTCCACTTTGAACTAATTTTTAGACCCAAAACCCCAGGGGGGGAAGTGGGGTAACGTAAAAAAACATAATCCGATGGAAAAAAACTTTCCATCGGATGATGTTTTTTTTTACGTTTATATATATAAGATATAAGCTTAGGTATAAACCTATTATGTACAAAAAAATGTCATGCACCCTTGGGGTGCAGTCGACACTCGAGGGGTAGGCCCCCGGAGCAAGCGTAGTTCGTACAAACGAAATACCAAAATAATTTCAAAATCAAACGAATTCTTATGGTAGGTGTATTTAGGTATTCCTATTGGATTACAGAATATCTAGGTTCCCAAATATAGAGCTTATACCTAGGTGGGTACCTAGGTACCTATATAGAAACAGGTGCAAAAGACTAGTAGGTATGTTGGTACAAAAAGGTGCTAAAACATATGTCTACTGTTTTTATAAGGTAAAAAATTATGTCATGTAAGGCAGTAATTAAATTTTATCTAGGTAGAAACTGTAGAAACCTACATAGGGAACTATAATTTATTACAACTAAGAAGCTTTGCATGCATTGCATGTGAACAAAATATTAAAAAGATGACTGTATTTTTATGTCCATTCTAGTTACTTAAGTAGGTAGGTAGTATGTCAAAAGAATTTAGGGAAGGCACCAGAAGCAATTTTTTTGTTAATAAGTAGGTTAAGTTACCTAAACCAAATGACAATAGTGTCGGAAATTTTATAAGTATGGATAAATTGTTAGTAGAGTAGACAATCCTACTTTTTTTAAGTCATAAGTCATTTAGATATTTCATAACAAAAAAATTGTGTTGAAAATTACAGTGTGAGGGTGTGTGTGTGTGTGTATGTTAGTGTTTTATTAATCTATTTTGCATCTAATAACCTATAAGGCTTTTTTTTTTTAAATAGGATTGTATCGCCTATCCTACTTATATTCTACCTAATTAGATTCATACAAGGTTACAGGTAACCCCTTCCTTCAAGTTATTAAGTTAAAAATATCGCAAGGAACATAAGGTCAACAAGCAGTGAGTAGCTGAAAACGTTTTTAAGGTCTCTAAACGAGTGAAAAGCACTTGAAAACATGACATACTTAGGTATCTAACTTATTCAGTATTGCAAGCCAAAGACAACACAACCAAATCTAATAAATCGGTACACTTATATACTAAGTCGACTTAAACATTTTGTGTGATAGCATACTTGTGAACCTAGGTATGTACAACAATAGGGATGATGACTATTTTTTTTTAATTTTCCGTCTTGTAGATTATTAAAAAATATTATACACGTATTTTAATTTTTTTTACGTAGGTAATCAAAAATTTACGGCGATAAATTAAGTTAAAATGTGGCATGACGTCACTCCTTGCAAGATTTTATACGTGGTTTGTTATAGTTGTGATTAGTGATGTTCAAATCGACTTTAAACTAAAAACGTGTTATAGACTATACACTATATTTTTCTAGCGCGCTATTTTATACGCTATCTATCATTATAACGCGTTGTTACAAAACTTGGCCGCAGTCTGAACGCGGAGACATTATCATTTTATCTGGCAATACGCTAGTTATCTCGCAACTTCGCAAGTACTCGCAACGCGCTGTGCACGAAAGAATATAATAATATCTCATGTAGCGTTATAGATCAATGAACTTTCCTTCATACTTTCCAGGCTTAGGACTGTCTTTAATAAAATTGATTAAATTTTATTATACACATCATTTCTAAGGTTGAGACCTTAGAAATGATGTGTATAGCTAATTTCGACCTTATTGACATTTTACAAACCCTTTGTTTTTTTGGTTCAGGATACTTGGTAAATGATCTGGAAGCTGAATTTAACAAAAAAACATGAATGTCAATAAGGTCTAAATTCAGACCTTATTACGTAATAATAACAGATACCGCGGGCCGACCGGCTGACTGCCGCCCGAGTTCACACGATTTCGTCCGAGTGCCCCAACGCGCTGTCGGCGCTGTGACGCTATGAGTGAGACTAGTGAGACTATAAAAGTTATAAAGCTATAATGCTATCACGCTCTAGCCACGTTGTGTAAGTTAAGAATTTGAGATGCCTAGTTTGTTGAAACGTTATATTTCTAGCGCGAAGTCAGAGTCGGTACAACAAACGCTAGATGCTATAAATACATAGCGTGTTATTTTTTGACGCTAGACGTTATATTAACCACCACTAGTTGTGATGTAGCGAGCCCCCACTCAACTTTAATAATTTCTCACTCACTCTAATGATAAAGCAAAAAATACGTGTTTAATATTTTTGTTATTATCTGACTGTCGGACTAATTAGAATTTTTTTTTTACCCAGGCATTATCCTTATTAACTGAAGTTAGTTTTGAAAGCTAGAAGAGATACTGGGTTTTATCAATAAAATAATTGATTACTGATAAAACATACTCTCTCCTATAATTAGATAAGTAGTCATGACAAAGCAATACTTTTTCATATTATGTAGGTACCTACTACCTATACCTATGTTACCTACTTACATTAAATAACTAAACAAGATTTTGGGTTAGTTTAGTAAGGTAAATAAGTAAGTATGTGCCCCATGGGTACAAGGCCCATTTTACACCAAACAACAGTTGTTAAATCACTCTTTTTTTAAGACGAGACAAAACATAGCTGAAAATATTGTTATTTAACGGTGATTTGTTGTCTATTGATGTCATGGTTTATTTTAAGGAATAAACGGTTAGGTATTTGCCTATCTTACCTAGACGAAAATAATTAAATTAATAGAAATGACTACGTCCAACCTGAGGGCCTAGACAAATGGTATTTGCTTCGGAGCTATTCTATTTCTACAATCGCTACAGCTTCAAAGTGATATTGACATGATCACGTGACATTTTGGTAGCTTATGTCAACCTCATACATTTTTTAGGTTGTTTGGCCTTTTATGGTTCCGTATCAAAATGGTAAAAAGGAACCCTTATGGTGTGATTCAGTCTGTCTGTCACAGCTATATATCTCAAGAACTACTAATGCTATCAACTTGAAATTTGGAACAGTTTTAGATGACGTTTGCCAAACTATTTTACAAATAAGAAAGAAACAAAAATATATATGTTTTTTTAAAACATATATATTGCAACAGGGGCTGAAAAGGGGTCTTAAAAGTGGGGTTACTAGACCATGATTGTAAGGTATTACGAGTATATGAAAGAGTGCTATTTTCACATTCTCAAACATTTCTTTTTTATTTTTAGGCCGCATAGTTTTCGACTTTTGATGAAAAATGTTTAAAAAAATACCGTACCCTCCCCCTTATCTCCGAAGTTTGCATAGAGAAAAATCTGAAATTATTCTAAGTGATAGAAGTTTATGTATAGATTACAGAAAAAATAAAACGATGTCTCTAAATACCACAGTTTTTCAGAAATCATCAACAAAAATTTTCATATAAATGATGGTACGGAACCCTCGGTGCGCGAGTCCGACTTGCTCTTGACCGGTTTTTTTACTAGCGTCATCGCTAGTCGAATGTTACTTTGTATAAGCTCAATTAAATATGGCACTGAAACTGAATACCACCCGCAAGAATTACCATACAAATTTTACAGCACCAGTTGGTATAATTCAACAATTTGGCTGCTTCATCCAGAGTTTGTTCAAATAATATCGACGCAAAAAAGCGGAAACGTAGTAACCCACAAAATGGAAAATGTTCACCAGAGCCGAAAAACTTTTGAGATTTCAGAAAAAAATTCATATCTCCTTTATTATTAAACCTACAAGTGCCATTCTTTTAACGTAAATTTATTTTGTGATCCTTTATCAAGACGAACACTTAAAGTCTACTAGAAGTTACGTTTGATCTATATTTCTGTGGGTTACAGCAATTGCACTTTTTTTTTTGTTACGATAAAACGCTGTAAATGAAATGGATAAATGTATAGGCCAATCCAAATCAAGTGTTTTCCTTTAAAGCCAAATTGCTGTAACTACTTACCACAATGTATTTCTTTTGCCTTATTTTGACTTAAATGCAATATAATCCACGTAAACAGATGTACTGAAATGCCTTTACTGTTAGAAGTTAGAATGCATGGTAAAATTAAAACGATGTAAGTATAGAATGACATTTATATAATGACTTTTTAAAATGTTTAAATAAAAATCACTTCAGAGTCATGTCGTTGTCTTATTGGAAATATAAATGAGATCAAAAATAAAACATAACAAAACTCTAAAAAGTGCCTTCGTAGCTTAATTTAGCCTAAATATAAAATAAAATCAACTTAAACAAAACAATAATTACTTCTAAACTTGCAAATTAAAGTTAAGTTTCAGGTTTATACGATTCCACATTTTGTATGTAAGTTCTTTTTCAGGTTCGAACACTATTACAGTTTCTCACATTTTAGTATTTAAGTTCTTTTTCAGGTTCAAGCATACTACAGTTACCCACATTTTTAGTATTTAAGTTCTGTTTCAGGTTCATACATAATAACAGCTACCCACAAATTGAAAAATAACAAAATCTATATAAGGTCCCATTAAAATAGATGGACAAATTTTCACAGGGTGTTCTACCCATAAATATGAACAACTTTCAATATAAATAGAACTAACTCTGAAAAATCAGCTGTTCAGTACATTTATCTACACCACACTTATCAAAATGTAGGGAGCAGCAGATTTTTTTTTCACTATTTCAGGTTTGGTCCCATAGTAAAAGTTGTTAATATTCATTCATCCTGTGAAAAATTGTCCATCTATTTTAATGGGACCTTGTATACCTTTGATCACAACACAAATTATTATTCAACATGCTCAATTATTCAATTCCCCTTTTCATCATTATCTTGAATATCAGTCACATCTTCTTCGTCTGTATCTACTAAAGAATCCTTTGCTTTGTTATTAATTTTTAAATTCTTGTATTCTTTAGCGAATCTTGAAGGAATAATATTTCTGTCAACGAGATTTTTTAAATCTTTGTATTTGTTGGCAGATTATACCTAACTGTGTGGGATATAAATTTTTCTTAAAGCTAACCATACCTTCTAACGGAAGTAAAGGAATTTTTGTAGCTTCAGCGTCAGGCAAAATTAAGTTTTTAATGTACATCACATCCGGTTCTAATTTCTTGAAAGTGGCAATATTTAGTTTTGATATTTCAAGTTTCTTTTTTTTTAATGTTTCGTTAACAACATCATCAAATCCAATAAAATCTTTACCCGTTAATACTTCAACTTTATATGGCTGGATGTTGACGTGCAACTTCCATTATAGTTGGCCATTGCGACTGCGCCCATATTGTAGATTTTCTTATTTTGGTCTCAATTGTAGCGTGGATGCTATCAACTGGCATGTAAGTATGGCCAGGAATGAAATAGTTGATTTTAATGGTCTTTATGTTATTGCACTGAGATAGGGCACATCGGATCATGATAAGGACGTATTTATTTTTATTTTGGCCGTAGCAGGAATCACAGTAGAGCAGTAATGTTTTTACTGAACCACATGAGTCTAAGTTTTTGATGTATTTGTATAAGCACGTACAAATTTCGTTAGCACCACGATGTGCATATGCCTCTGTCCATACGTTACAGTATCCTTTCCTGGTAGTACTTTCATATATCGTAAAATTATACACAGCAAATTTACGACTGTAGTACAGCATCATTGAATCTCCATAAGGAGTGTTCAACACTTTTTGCATATCGAAACTTGCACATATTATACTCTTATCTTTACACAGTACAGTTAGATGATATTTGAACCTTTTGTATGACTCTTCTTTTTCTTTTACATGTCTTTCTATTTTTGCTTTTGCTTCTTCAGTGTCCTCTTCATTGTTAATTCTACAACATAAAGAACACTTATCTTTCTTAGGAACGTGAAATCCAATATTATATGACTTGTTAAAGCAGATTCTAAAGACCTGAAAAGACATTCCTTTATTTTCGCTTTCTTTGCAGTTGTTTTTATGAATACGATATAGGTTGCTCACATTTCTAAATTCTTCAGGGAAATAAATAACCGCTTCGAGTCTTTTCGGCAATAATGCGATGGCATCTTTGGCAAAGATTCTATAAAAATTCTTGCATGTTCTATGACTTCCTCCTTAGTTTTATTACACCCACCATTTATTCCACGTTCATCAGTTTTCGCATATCCATCAGTCATCGTTTCCAGTGTGTAGAGAATAAATCGTTGAGTTACGTCCACGTTCATCAGTTTTCGCATATCCATCAGTCATCGTTTCCAGTGTGTAGAGAATAAATCGTTGAGTTACGTCTAACTTTTCTTCGTCCTTCGCCTTCATTAATAAAGTAGTCGTAAACACAATTCCTAACATTATTAACTTTGGTTGGGCTCCTAATAGATTTTCTTACAGCACACTAAGCTGTCCAGTCTTTTCTACGTTGGTGACTGTTAAGTTTCCAAAAATATGAGAATAAACTTTGATGTCTTTCCTCAGATATAATGCCACACTCATTTCCACACTTTTCCTACGCATGGATTAGGTTTTATTGATTTACCTTCAACTAAATCTCCTTTAGCATTGGTATAAGTTTCTCCCATTTGCCTCTTTTCCTTATTTTCTTTCCGAATTGTAGTTTTGCTTATTTTTTCTCAGCGGAAATATTATAATGATCATCGTTAGTTTCAGTGTTTCTTTTAATTTCAACGTCTTTCTTTATCTTTTTCTTTTCTTGTTTTTTTTTACCTTTTCGTTTTTTATCTGTAAGTAATACATTAGCGTAATATTTTACTATTATTTAGTTTTTATTTAAATGGATTTTTACGTGTCAATAGAGTTGTGTTAAAATTATTAAAAATAATACTTTAATTTCTGTTATTAAATAGAAGATAATACAAACCTTTTTTTTCATCATTCAATAAGTCCGAGCTTTCTTCAGTATAATATTCCTAGCTAGAAGCTTCAGAAGGGAATGCCTCATCTAATAAGAGTTGGTCAAGATCCTCATCTGACATGTAATCGAGGTAGGATTTATCGTAATGTTCACAGCTGGGTAAATTTACAGCGATCGTATTATCTTCAGGTGTAACTACTATTTCATCTTCATCAATGATATTGTGTTGTATCACAATTTTTCCATAATTGTTACTATCACCTTGACCTCTATTCTTCATTGTGGGCTCATTATGTAGCTCGGGATGTATTGTAATTTCCAAAGATTGTTCTAAAATAATTAATTTTTTTTAAAGTTGGCGTCATAGGAACCACAATTTCTCTTAGTGTAATCAACTACCTCGTTTTATGCAATTTATTTATTTCAAAGACATTCATAGTCTAATTTTAATTATAATAACGTAAGTAGAAATTAATTATAATAAATTTCTACTTACGTTTCGAAACGACACCAGTCACACGGAGAAATTAGATCACAGCAAACACAACACACTCTGTCGACTGTCGCGTAGTGACTGAGCGACGTGGTAAGTCGCCAGCCATAGTGGCGCGAACGCTTGTTAAAATGGCGGTAAGTTTGCATTATCAGCATTCAACGACTGTATTACAATGGGCATAAATGTGCAAAATCCTAGAATGTAGACGTTTTAAATTGGCGTAATTGATAGCTGTCTATATTACTATGCTCGTGTGAACTGTAGTAAACCAGACTAGTAACAATTTCTCATCTATTATATTGTAGTAAACGCGGTGCGTTACTATTTTCTTATATGCAAAAACGCTGTAACCCACACTGCTCAAAATTTTAACAGCGCTGTAACTACCGGAATCAAAAATTTTCAAAATGATGAATTGGTGTAAATGCTAAATGATTAAAAATGCAATTTTTTATGCTATTTACAGCAACTGTTTAGGTGTTCCCTTAAAAAATAGGGTTGATTTTAAACGCTGTACAAAATTTTCTATTGGTCGTAGAGTCACGGGAGTCGGACTAATCGACGCAGAATTTTTTTCTGATTCCGAATCTGCAATAAAAAAAATTTGACTTGGGTGTGGGTTACTACGTTTCCGCTTTTTTGCGTCGATATCTATAGAATACGGCAGTTTCCTTCCATACCGCCATAATCGTACTTTAACACTGCGATCCTACTAAACGAGGAACTAAACCACACGCTCCGCCTATTTCATGATGGTGGTACTTCTACCTCCTTAACATCCCATACAAACTGTCACTACTAACAGACATCTGTTTATCTCCCACCGAACGAGATATCTACATATAACACTACACGCAACAAAAAGAGATGACAGCTATCGTGCGAGAGAGATAACTATATTTCAAGGTGCACGCCACAGCGGCAAGGTAACATCTTTAACAGAAACTAAATAAGAATCATTTGCATTGCAAGTGCAACCTTATCACTTGAGTAAGAGGGTTGTATTTAGTTCGCGCGAATGCACGGACTGTATCATTCGAATGGAGGCCGACATGAAGAGTAGAGGTATAGTTCGGGTGCATAAATTAGACAAGGATGGAGAATATATGGAATTCACTGGCCATGTTGCAATAAAGTTTTATCCAAATTCTCAGTTATGTAGTTTGTAACGCGCTTAAAAGATGGCGCTACACATGTTTTTAAAACTGATTTAGTGCAAATAAATAATTATTTTTCTTATTTACTGCGGTAAGCATTCAAATACTTTATATTTACGTTAATTTTCTAAAACATGCTTAAAAATAGGAAAAAATAAATCAATGTCTGCGCTTTTTTCTTGAAAACTAACAAATGCAACAAATTCACGAAAACTACGAGAAATGCAACTAATTTCTTAAAAAGAAACTTATAATATGCTGATAAGTATTCTACCTGCCTACTACTTACAATCACTTTTCATTTTATGTATGCCTTAATTTTCTTACCTACTTACCTGCCTGGGTAGGTACGTAGCATTGGTATTAAACACTTTTCTATTAAAAATAGACTAAAATAACGTTTAAATCATCTCAAATGCTTAGAAGTGAAAGTTTAATTCAGATGTGCTTGGAAAATGCGTCACACTTCCGGGAAAATATATTTTTACGATAAAATCGGATTTAATTTGATTTTATATATTGAAACTGCGTTTGAATATTATAATCTACTGATAAATCGTTAGATGCAGTTATTTAGGCGTAAAATTTGTTATAAATAAGTCATTTTTGGTCACAAATCACGTGTTAACTAGAAAAACCGGCTGAATTCTTCACACAGAAGCGTTTAAAACATAGCATGCTGGCATAACAAAGCGACATCTATCACAAATATTTTTTTGAATACTCATAGAGCGTCGTTCCGCGTAAAATATTCAAATTCAGTACTTACAAATTGTTTTTGTGCGTCGTGCAAACGTCAAAGTTGGTGATATCACATCACGCGAGCGCGCCGCGACGACGCGCGTTCACGTCCGCGCCACTACACCGCCGACCCACGAAATAACCTTGTTTTTACACGAAAAAAACCCGAGTATTCACACAAAAAACACCTTCATATTTCGGTAAAAGTACGGAGCGAGCCGAGATGTGTCGTCCGTGGCCGCGTTCGCATCTAAACGGCCCGAGTTTTATGTTAGATTACAGACGTAACTTTTATAGATCCTCGGTGCTATATAACGCGGTGGGCGGGTTCAGGGGAGTGTGGCCCTTACGTGGTGAGTGGAGAGGCTATAATGGCGTGTGTTGGCCGTTGCACGGGTGTCATTAAATGTCGCGCGACGAGGGGCGAGGGGGGTGGAGGTGTGCGAGTAAAGTTTTGGGTATTGATTGAATATGAGACGGATTAGTGGCTAATGATCAACAATTGGGTGTTGGGCGCCTTAATTGGCGCTGTGTTTGTACGGGGTGTACCTACTATACACGCACTACTTCTACCCCTGCCTACGCTACGATACTACAAAGTTGCATAGCTATTTATAAAGTAAGTAAACAGGTATCTAGCGACGAGCTCGTAAAATACTAGAATGAATGGCTTGAATGAATTAAATACCTACATGGAAAGACTCTACTTTTGTGTTCAAAATAATGCCACACGCTTTTAGCATACATTTTTGATTTAATTATGTTTTACATAAAACTATTTATAAGTCCAACAAGATATAACATTTAGTTAGTCACCTATCTTACCCACTTAACTCATGACTTAGATAAGAACTTAACAACCAGCCTTATCTACAAATAATTACCGTTTAGTAGCACACATTTTCTTCTTGAAAATCATTTATTATTATTTCTAATAAATCTGCAATATTATAATGCGTAAACTTTCAACAATCCACAAACGCACATCTACAAGTCGCACACATACAAAGTCATAACTTGTTTCCAATATTAGACAGACTACATTACCTACAATAATCTCTAACTTTAGGTATAAATAAACATACCTACCTACTCTACATAGAGTCTCTACGTAGAGTCTCGTAGAGTATGTAATTGAAACACACGTAGTAAATATGACACAAGAGGTTAAGTCACGATGTTATCTCTACGCGACTAGGTATAATAGATGTAGAGATACGCCTACTAGGTAGAGACATTCTCGGAATGCGACATTGTCCCAGCTCTTGATAAAGTCCACTCACGATACGGAGGAGGTAGTGTTGCCACAAAAAATGTCACCGGATTTGGAATCGAGTTTTAAAGAGAGTTGGATTTTGAAATCGATTTGATAAATACTTCTAGTTAAGATAGAAACTGATAAAATAAATTAGTTAATTAGCTAGGTATGAAATATGTTTTTTTTTTAAGTTTATTGGAATAATATTAGACTGTAGGTACTATTAAATGTGCAATATTTGCATACCTATAAGTACACATATATCCTATATCTATGTATATAATCACGTTTTCGAAAACGGCTGTAACGATTTCGATGAACGTTGCAATACAGGTTTACGTGGGCGAAAAATCGATATAGCTAGGTCTTATATTCTGGGAAAATGTCTACTGTCTCCAAGATCGCATGGTCACACTACTTCCCTGGTGAGACAAGAGATGGAATTTATCTCTATAAGTAGATAAGTTGCCCTGACTGTATGGACATACATAGTCAGTTCTTTTAGAAATAGTTACATAAGCTTTACTTAGGAATTTGTAACGTATTGTACCTACTTACGTCTAACCTTGTGTTTTTTCTAAACAGGTGGATAATCATCGTATTTTTATAGAGTAGTTTTGGCGCGAGTTTGAGAGCACAATGTCTAACAAATATGGATCGTTTTATATAGTTCTATATGTATTTGATAGTGAAATGATTATTAATGACAATTGAAATTATACTCAGAGTTTCTATCTATTTACTAATAAACTAGCTCATGCCAGCGGCTTCGCCCGCGTGGTTGTCGGAAATTAACCCACAGGAAACTACTAGGATAAAAAGTAGCCTATGTGCTATTCCAGACTATAATCTATCGCTTTGCCAAATTTCATCCAAATCCGTTCAGGCGTCATCTTTCATGCGTGATTGAGAAACAAACATTCATCCATCCAAACTTTCGCATATATAGGGTGACTGGTAATTAGTGACCGATACCTAAACCCATGATTATGCTCATGATAACAAACAACTTTTACTATGGGACCAAAGCTGAAATCGCGAAAAAGAAATCAGCTGCTCCCTACATTTTGACGAGTTATGCGAACATGAATGTATGGGGCAAGTGATTTTTTTTTCGCGATTTCAGGTTTGCTCCAATAGTAAAAGTTGTTTATTATCATGAGCACAATCATGGGTTTAGGTATCGGTCACTAATTACCAGTCACCCTATATAATACTTATTGCATTTTTTAACTTTCACATTTATATTTTTTAAATGGATATTTAAATCTATAGACACGAAGATAGCGAGGAAAACTTGCTTAAACATTGATACAGAATATAGTACCCCCCTTCCCCCTACCCGGTGGATGAGTGACCAACTATTCCTTGTTAGATTAACCACTAGCACAATTAAGTACTTTCTGAAAATGCACTTTAAACTCACTCACAATCCTACCTAATAACTTTCCCTCTTCCCACCAACACATTCACACAAACACACCCTACAAGCAAATTATAAAAAAAAGAACCATCGTCTGGCAACACTTTCAAACGTACTCAGACGTAGGTCCACATCGACACGTCTCCGTGTATCAGATCGATCGCAACCTCGGGCACAATCAACCTGACACCATTTGTATTCGCAGCACACGCTTCCACTGCACTGGCGGACAGGAATACGGAACGCCTTTGAGAATTGATTTTTTTAAGTAGGTGACATTGCGAAAAAGGAAAATGCTATGCCGAAATGTGAGTTTTAGAAATGATGTTTGATACACTTCAGTCTTTTGATATCTGAGGGCCAATTCTCGTACCTAAAAACGTTCAAATTCTAGTCGGAATCTCATGCCAGCGACAATCAACTGTCAAAAATGTAGGTAAACGCTGTACAATTTTTGACATATTGAGACTGAGATGAGATTGCGAATGTTGTTAAAAATACGGGGATTGCCCCTCTGTTAGAAATAACATTGCAACTGGTGGTCGATGTTGAAGTACTAATTTATCAGATTTCATACAGGTAATTCAGATGTAACATTTTCTGATTACTTTTACAGTGAGAGGTTTATGTAAAACACAAAAGATGACTACTCCTTATTATGCATATTTTTAGATTATGTGTAACCAATAATTAATTGATGTCATTACTCATTAGATATCATTCATCATTGTTTCATTTAATCTACATTACTTACATAAGCTATTATGATAGTTTATAATGTTATCACAACTGTAAGTCAAAGTAAACAATATGAAACATTATAATTTTACATGGTTACTTATAACATGAGGAGTTAATACCTAAGTTTAACTCCAGAAAATGTTACTTCCGTAGTTGAAAAGAATGACTAAATATTTTCCATCCTTTAGAGCAAATGAAAATGTTTCAGTAAGATTTTTACTGCTACTATATACCGAAGCATATTTCAATGAAAATTCCATAATTTGAGCAGTAGGTAGGTTACCTCCTAAAGTGCACAAATCCCTCAGAACAAAAACGCCAATTAATTTGTCCGCCACTGCACAGTAAATGCTCGGCCGGTTGGTTCCTGCAAATTCGGCAAAATGTACGTCATCCCACATACCTATAGCTTACATATCTACATGTAGCTATGTCCAACCTGCCGTCCGTCTGCCTACTACTTCTGAATAACAAACTGATTTTAGAGGGACGACATTATTTGCACGTTTTAAAGGACTGAGGAGGATGTTTGTAGGTACCTACCTTCCTACTCATTTTTTATGGACGTCTGAGTATAAAGGGTATAATTAGTTTAGATTTTATTTTAGTGTATTAGTACTAGCAAGAACCTAACTGAAATTTAGTTTAAAGTACCTACCTAATAGGTAGATATAAGTTGTAATGTTAATGTGATTTGAAGTAGGATTAAGTAAGGTGTTTGTGCACTTATTTAACAAATTAGGAACTGATGATATTAAAAATAATAATAAAAAAATATATATATATTATTGATTCGATTATTTAATGTGACTGTATTATGTATGATTAATTGAATGAGTCTGTGAACTTTGAAATAAAATGATTATTTATTTATATTAAAATAAAATAAAAAGTCTGTCCGACTTTTAGTTTTCGAACCCATTCAATTTGATTCTGGCAAGAAAAATATTTGAAAACAGCATGTTAACAAAAATACCATTCATTTAAATATTCCCCTACATTCTCTCAACCCAATATGCTCATCATTACTATTATCATTTCATTAAAATTCATCGGTCCAACTCGGGAGTGGAAAACAACCCTTTGGCAAAACAAAAGAGGACATTTCCTGCCACAGAGAGAGCTATTAAAGGGTCTTAAGACTAGTCCGGGTTTAGTTCCCTCCGAGGTATTGCCAAAAACAAAGAGGTTTGCAGACGGGCGCCGGGGGTGTGCGGGGTGCACCCCAGTCCGCGGGGCGGGAGGTGGCTGAAGTTAAGGGGTAGGTGCGATGGGGGTAGCCTCCGCGGCTGTAACAGTTTTACGATCGGATATGCGGAGTGCTCATGCGCGCTGCAGCCTCAGCTCTCGTATTTGCATCAGATTATCGACGGATGTCCAGTCCATGGGAATTTATTAGGTAGGTATATGTAGTTGGTAGACGCCAACATAATTAGCCACTTAATTAAAGCATTGGTATAAATAACCAACTAATAATAGTGTTTTAGCTAAAAAAAATTGAGCAACATAGGTAATTATGAATAGTTATTGCTATATATAAAGGCGTCAGAGGTTGAAAAAACCGACAAGGCAAGAACAATCAAGATAAAATTAAGTCTCTACAGAGCAGCAAAGCATTACAATATACAAAAGCGAGTCGGACTCGCGCACCGAGGGTTCCGTACCTACCGATTTCTGAAAAAGTGTGCTATTTAGAGACATCGCTTTATTTTTCCTGTAATCTTTACATACATTTCTATCACATAAATTAATTTCAGATTTTTCTACATGCAAGCTTCGGAGATAAGAGGGGGGGGGGGGTGGGGAATGGTATTTTTTTTAGATGTTTCATCAAAAGTCGAAAACTACTACCACTACTACTGCGGCCTAAAAAAAAGAAAAAAAATGTTTGAGAATGAAATGAATGAAAATAAATAAATGAATGAATAATAAATGTAATAAAAAAAAATAAAAAAAAAATGTAATGTAATAATGAATGTTTGTTGTTTGTTTGTTTGTCGTAATAATTGTAATAGTTCAAAAGGAACCACTGTACAAACGCACTCGGCGATTTTATATACTAGCTATTTTTTTTTGGGTTCAATAGACCCTTTTTAGTGTATTATTGAAAACAACAAAGTGCGCAAAATAATAGACGCCGTACCATTGACCTTGAAATCAAGGTCAATGACCCTGAGTCTTTCATCGTCTAATATACGAGACATTCACCGCCTCATCTAATCCAAATGATTCACCAAAAATAGAGGGGATATGGCGCTCGGCGGCCGCTACCGCGGCACCGCTCGCTTCGCTCGCTCGCCGTCCCGCGTTGAGGTTCACTGTTCTAACTTAACCTAACCTATCCCAAATGATTCACCAGCAATAGAGGTAATGGTCACTATTCTAACCTAACCCAAATGATTCACCAATGTGAAGTTTCGGACGCGCGGGTGTGATAGTACAGTGGAGCCGTTCAAAATACACAATTTTAATTGTTTCTAAGCCAAAAGCAGTAAATCAGTGACGTAACAACAACATATAAAACATAACCCTTCCTTGGCAGTCGGGTAAAAATGACGCGACGCCGACGCAGCGGTCAACGACATCGCCTTAGTGAATATAGGTACAACTGACTCTTAGATGCTATACAACTATTAGATTTATTTAGATGCTTGTACAGTCAACAAAGGAGATAAGTATACAGGTAGCCATCTGAATTAAACTCAAAACCAAACCATTGGTTGACTATTGGATTTTTACCCGTGTTTTGACAGTTGACAATTTCTCTAGGGCTAATAGCAGAAGACATACAACTCAAACTAAAATATTTTATTATAATCATGTGGTGAGTAGATGTTACATTCAAGGGGTTCAGCACCTGACATGAACCCTGTAAGGGAGTAGCAATTTATAAAGCATTAAAATGACTTATAAATAAAGAGAAAGTAGACTTCATTGGACTGGCAGAAACCTCAACCTTGATGTTCAGATTGATTGCTACAGTGGATTCTTGTTAAAAAGGGGTGGCAGTAGTTGAGAAAAGTGTAGCGAGTATTTTCCAAAAATAGCCACTCAAAATTTGTTGCTAACTAATAAACATAGTTTTTGTGAGTAAGGAATTAAGGATATCAAATGTATTAAAAGGTGTGTAAGTAGGTATATTTGTTTACCTACGTAGTCTTTATTTCTTGCCTGTAAAGCAATCTATTATGTTGATTGTACAACGTAACAAATGTAATAGACAAGAGACTTACGAGCTATCTTGATGCTGTAGTAGTAACTTTATACTACTAGGATTAGGTATCAGTTAGGAAGTTTGACGGATTTAATTAATGTGGATTTGGGAAATGTATTGTTTGACAGTAAAATGTTTCTTAATTCGGAGAAACCTTTGTCCTTTGGAACCTTTTGTTCAAAAAAAAGTAATTAAAGAAATTAAAAAACCCGACTGCGGTAAAAAACTTAAGTTAAAAAAACTGAAAAACTAAAAACAAGCCCATTTTAAATTAAATAAATGTTGGAAGCAGGCGGGACCTATATCCATACCATTTTTATTATATTTTTAAATGGGTTCCGCCTGCTTTCAACATTTATTTAATTTAAAATGGTCTTGTTTTTAGCTTTTCAGTTTTTTTAACTTCAGTTTTACCGCAGTCGGGTTTTTTAATTTTTTTTTAATTCCTTTTTTTATTTTTTAGTTTTATTATTTAATGAGATTGTATACTAACCTATATACACATGACACACAACAAATCCAGCTTTTTAGTTTACAATTGTGAATTAAAGATTTCGCAGGGGATTTAGTTCTTGGTACCTACGTGTTTTTTACGATTTGTCACTTCGAATTACTTTTAACAATATGAAATGTATATATTTTTGTAATTACCTTTTAAAACCCTTTATTTTGTTACCCCACTCGATTGGTTTTGAGAAAAAAAAAAATTAAGACATAATTTGGCTGCAAAAATCCGCCATTTTGTTTTTTTTTTTATTTTGATATACTCAGTGTCACTTTCACAGTAAATACAAATCTAACGACACCTTTCAAGTTAAAATCCATCGAGCCGTTCAGGCCGCAGAGCGTACATACTCTCGAAAAATATAACCCTACTTCTGGCGCAGTCGGGTAAAAACAGAGATACTGTGGATTTGAAAGCTCGTGAAACATGATCTAACCAGAAAAAAATATTGCAGCTCTATATTGAGCAGATTTTTTGTGGACATAACCCAATAGAATAGCAATTTACAAACTATTTTCTTTTATAATTTGGTACTTAACTACTAAAATGAAAACAAAAGCATATATAGCATCTACTTAAAGCTCTTATAATTGTACTTAACTTATCATAAAATCACGGCTATAATCCCCAAAGACTTAGGCAGAGGTGTGCCTAAGCACCTACATCCACATTTTGACAGTTATGTTTAAGCTCCATGTGATAGAGGGCGAGCCAACAACCGGGCATGCACAAATCCAGACCTCGAATTGTATTTAACATCAATCCTTTAAAGCTTAGCATTTCTATTGTAAAATAATTTAAGAAATATTGTCAAAAGTATTCACAGTCATGTATCGCTTTCATTATGTCCGACTTCAGAGACATTTTAAACATAGACAACAATATGTTAGAATCGGTTCAAGAATCAAAATTTTTCTTTCTATCTACTGATGACCTCCACGATATAGCTACGTACCTATACACCTACGAATACATACACATACTTGAACTATTGATAAAGGTCAACGAACTGGACATCCATAACTATTATTTGATTACATCTGTCTATATATTACAATGTATTCAATTGCATTGGACAGGAGAGCGTCCCGTTTCAATTGTTCTATTACTGAAGGCGACAATATTAATTAAGGGATCAGAAGGGTAGCAGTAAAATTATTGTTTTAACAACAATGTGGCACAGTCAATGAGTTAAGAAAGTACCGACTTTTGTGAACAAATGTTGTTTAAGTTCTAGGGCGGTAAGATTTGCGGTATAGGCATACTGGGATCATCATAATTATTTCTTCTGATATCTGAAAATGGTGGAAGACCTACCCAGCCCTACTTTATAAATAAAACGTACTACGGCAAGAAACGCACACAATACCGTCAAATGGGGTTTCTTTGATACTACGGGTTTACTTTGATAACAAATTTTGACATATGAAAAACTAATTTTATTGGATGTGTGAATAAGATTTTGTTGGTGTACCGGTCACTGGGCATTTTTAAGGTAAGAAAAAATCTATACCTCTATATAGGTTTTTTCATAAGACAAAAGTTGTTATCAAGTAAACCCATAGTATCAAAGTAACCCCATTTTACCGGTATCTTCTCTAAACGGCCTGATTTTTGTCACTAAAGCATTATAAAAGGGACATAGCATTTAATTTAAGAAAGGTAAAAATTCAAAATAAGTAAACATCCACAACAAACAAACATGAAATAAAATACCTCAACAAGACATATGCGCTCAAGTACCTACATACAATATCCTACATAAAGGTTACTTACAAACAAGCCTATCTGCATGTATCTCCACCATATAAGATCAACAGGTAAAAAACAACATGGAGACGCAACCGAGAATAAACAAGAATATATTCCGAATAAATGTGTTATAAGTACAAGAGAAGCTGGTTGGTATTCATAAAGGAAACTAAAGTCGATCCAATGATACCATGGCTCGGGTTTTATTCCGACAATTTAAGAGACAAGGATGACATTGTCGAAGATACGGCAACAACGTTGCATCGTCCACTTGCCCACTTCTATATAAATTTTATGCTCCTGCTGATATCAAGGCATTTACATACAACTTTATATTTCGACGACGCTGCCCTTTAAAACACATTCCAAGTTTATTTTTTCCTTTACTTTGCGCTGTTTAATTGAGAATCGCGTGTGTGTTTTTTATTTGTATTTAGTTTTATTTTAGCGCCTCATGCGATGGGAAGTGGGAACGATACGTAATATGCCCATATATTTTTTTATCTAATTGGTTTTAAACATTGAAGCTTTATTTCCGTCGATTTTATACTTGATTGATACTTTATTATATTTTTGTGTGAATGGCCGACACGACTAGCTAATGAGTAAAATAAAGATTTCCTTTTTTTGATACCTATTAGGTTGGTAGGTACTGAACTACTTATTATATGTTTTATGGTTATTATGTGCGACCTATATCTATAGCTTTATAAGAGAAAACATACTTTGTAGTATCTGTTTTTACTAGTTTTAAGTAAAAATATTTTTATAAGTGAAAAGAATCTTTGAGATATTAATAATAGTACCTACCTAGTTTTAATCTGAATGAAAAGAGTAATTATTTTGCTGTAAAACTTACTTAGCTTCTAGTAATTATAAGCTAAGTACTGATTATTATAAAATATGCTGTTCAGGCCCACACAACCTAGTTAAACGTTGGATAAGCAACATTGTTGCTAAATATATAATGCTCATTAACATTATACTTGGATTCCGTCTCACGGAAAATAATATCACAGTGTCATTTATAAATATCTAACTTCGCATATACATAACACACACACGTAACTTGGTTTATTTTTAGTAAACTTCACGATTTTATTTGCATGAGTTGGTAAAGTGACATGTTGCAATGAAGATGACATTCTCACAAAAATACGTTATTAAAATTAACTAGCTTTTACCCGCGGCTTCACCCGCGTGCAGGTCGGAAATTATCCCACGGGAACATACTGCTGGGATAAAAATTATCATATGTCCTAATACAGGTCATGGTCTACCCATGTGCCAAATCTCATCCAAATCCGTTAAGCCGTTTTAGCTTGAAATCGTAACAAACAAACTCACATTTGCATATTTTTGGATTAGTTAGCATTTTTTATTTCAATTAAAAATACTACACAAATTTTTATGTTTAATATTTAAATAATCAGAATATTTAAATGTAGGTTCTTATATCTTCTAACACTCCTACCTATTTAAATGACAATGAATTTGATTATGTGTTAATTATGCCTTTTTATTGGTGTGGGAAGGAATTAATTTATAACTTAATTAATTAATTAAACTAGCAGTTTTTGACTAATACCTACTGCCAGATTCAAACGAGGATAATTCAGAAAAATGTTATAATCCAAGTACTGATTTTATGTTTTGGATAAATACTAGAGTTTTCATTACAGTCACTTGATTGGTAATAATTATCAGTCTTCAATCTAAATGTGAATCAAAACTGAACCGATTGCTGTGCCCTGCGAAGGTTTGTCTACTGTTATAAAAATCATTAATATAAATCTTTTTTAAAGTATATGTGAGGTCTAGTTATCTGATCTACTTTTATAGGTAGTTTGTGCTTGTTGTGTGTGCTTGGTTTGTAGCTTTGGTCCGTTTTATTGAACTACATTTACCATGATGTACACAATCAAAGGCTTTATAAAAATCTTTACCTCATTAATCTGTTAAACAATAGTTTAAGATTTAATTTTAAATCTTGTTCTGGATTATTTATTCTCAATCTATAAGAAATATGCTTAAACATAAGTAGGAAGTCTATAAATAAGCCCAACCTCATTTTTAATGAATACTTAATGACAGATATAAAACACTCGGCGTGTGTTGTATTGTCGGATGTCGTTTAGGTACCCAGAACAAATAAATATTGAACAGGTATTGGATTATGTACTACCTACTCACTTGAAAATTCAGTGATAAAACAGCTGATAGAAATTCCGGTTTAAATGCTATTATGCAAACCTTCCAGATAAATAGAAAATTGGTACCTATCCTGTTATGTGTAACGCATAAAAAAGCTGTGAAAATAAACTTCAATTAATTGTTACCTGAAATCTCCTCATCCCATTGAACAACATTGCTGCAATTTATCAAATCCACAAACACTTCCAATTGACACAGAGTAACCACTGAACAGAGGTTACATCACACATCCACAGTTTAATATCAAACAGAGATCACACACAAACTTTGTCTTATTTAAATCATAAGGGACTTCCATCTTCAAAGAACGTCAAGAATATTTTGTTTGTATTTTCAAAGTTAAAGGAGACTAGAGGCTGGAAGTTTAACCATCTATAAATGATTTGCATGTAAATAGCCGCCCCTGCCGAGTGCTGAGCAAAGCTCCGAGACACACTTTCTAACTTGTTAAGTAGGTATATTTTTTTACGAGAACTGGGAATTCTAATTTACATAACATGGAAAAAATGGCGCGAATTTTATATTGTTTTGACTGAAGTAAGACAGAAGCAGTATTTTTTCTTTAAAAGGTTGAATGTTATTTTATAGAATTATTGTGTAAATAGAACTATAGAATATACGTAGGTATTTCATTGATTTTGATTAGCAATACCTATCATCATATTAAAACATCGTAAAATAATAAATTTTAGTCTCATTTATCTGGCCAAAGAAATTGAATACTTTATCTTTTCTATAAATAATCTGACACCCAGGGGCTTAAAACGGGTGTACTTATACTACATACCTAAGAATGCTTCTGCCACACAACCCAAGGAAAATAACACAACAAAAATCCCAAAGCCATCATCCACATTCCTAGCTCACTCAAGACACTCGTGCCCACATCTCCAACGCAAATGTACGGGACTGTGCCACTTAGGACCACAGCCCCTTATTATGTAAATGTGGTGAAACTACTTACAGATGGAGGATGGACAGCGGACGTGATGGCTGTTTAGTTCTATGATTGGATGAATTTGAGTAGTTTGGAAGACTTAATGACTTTGGAAACACATAATTGAAGCTTGTTTGTAATAAAAGTACCTAGGTAATAATAGTTAACTTAATTCTTTTTCCAAAAAATAAAATATGGGTGTATTCAAACAATTCCGAATCATCACTTCTGAAGAGTTTTTTTTAAATGTATGAGTAGGTAACCCCTTGAGAAAAAAGGTAAATCTAGGTACTTATACATTATGATACATACTTATTATCAGCACAATAATTCTCGCCTTTATAAGTTTTTAGTAAGTATATTTTCCCATCAACGCCTTTACATATTTATATCAGTTCCTTAATTGGTCCTTTGCCTGACTCTTAGCACCTGTACCAATAAAGAACTAAGCTTATTAACCAGATACAGTACCGAGAGAAACCATTGGATTAAAAGTATAAACTCCCAAATCTTTATCGAAACTTAAGATTATTATCGGTCCCGAAAGCTGGCATTCGATGACATTTTTATGCAAATAAGCATCAATACACGGAAACATCGACAATGACCCTCTCGAATCGTTTTAAAGAAATTGTTTTCAAACAGACTCCGGCCGGCGCATGTTGTTATTATAATTTTGTGAATGTTGAGATGTGAAAAAGTATGAAAGGATCATTTGAAACAAACTCTTTGTCGGATTTACATAACAATAGGTGTTGACAAAGGCTATGTTACAGTTATAGAAAAATTGCATGACTGCTGCTTGTTTAGTTTATATAAGCAGCGCGTGAATTTAATCAGCTTTTTCCTAGCAGAAGTAATTAATCACATAGTTAATAAAACTAAGGACCAAACTGCAACGCAACCATCGTGGAACATATCACTCAACTAACGAATCGTGGTCATTCTTTGTGGGAAGTTGAGTAGGTAGGTAGGTACCTATAGATAAAATAGTTTATTTTGTATAAGTACAGGTGGTATCTAAAATATCACAGACAATAACTAAAGTCATATAAATTAGTCAGTCTGACTAACAGGCAGTTAGTTCTGACACCTTACTAAATATTTATCATTATATTTCAAGATTTAAGTCTTGGCATTCAGCGACTGCATTAATTGCCAACATTCCAATCAGTTTGTTAGAATAGTTTCCAATGAATAAATAAACAACTATATTTTATTCATAAAGAGACGTGATCTTGCACTTTATTTAGTCACAGTAATTATGTTTACAATGCAGTGGGTACAAATAATGGTGCCCACATCGTGCTAATTGACAATATTTCAATTTAAAACCACTATATAGGTATAAAGCTCTACCTATGTACCGATATATAAATAAATAATGTACCTAAGTTGAATTCAATTATCATATATACATTTCGTTTATAGGTATGATTGTGTCAATTCAGCTATCAAACTTGACTCATGCAGTCATAAAACTTAGGTATCTACACAATGGCAAGGTGACTGAACGCTATTCGTCGGCGTTATCAATCTTTATTGACAATAATGTAATGCCGACGTACTGGAAACCGAGTACAAACATAAAACACGACTAAAGGAGGTTATCTTGACTAAGAACCGGTCGGCAGTGGTCGCTGGTCGCAAGTAAGCTCAGTGTTACTATGTTAAGCATAGAACGATGACGCGTCGAGGACGCTGAGGTACACAGATATAAACTAAATAAGTATGGGTACCTATAACACTCACGTGTCAGTGGTTGCCGTCGTATAGCAACAAGTCGCGTCGCAGTCGCCGCCGTCGACACATCGGAAGCACTGCACTATTGCACCAGTCCACCAGTACCCTTCCGTCTTGCCACTATCACTCGCGTATCTACGCTCGCGAATGCGGACTGATTTTTTCTCGCGTAACGGCCCATTAAACTTGTAGATTTCTATCTCACTCGAGAACACGATAGCATTAAGAGGCGAGACAAAGAAAGGTTGCGGTTTATGGGTTGTTGATAGAATTGGTATCCGCTCGGTAACGTAACGCCGCCGTGTTGCATATTTTTATAAGATGTAACCTTGTAATGATGCGCGCGGAAATTGTGGAAAAATAGTAGTGAAGTTTTTTTTTGCCAGAGATTTTTTTCTGTTGCTGAATATTATAAACAGGAATATGACATTAAGAGAAATGTCACCAGTCAATAATATAAGTAGGTAATACATACCTAAATAAAGTTAGGTACCTAATATCTACAAGGACTTAATTAACAACTCCCAAAGTCTGGTCTTGCGATGTTTGTAAAACGATTTTTGGAAAGCTACACGTTATTAATAACTTTAGTCAACAGTTACTTAGTTGAATAAATAGTTTACTATTTTAAAATAGGTAATAATAATACTTGGGACAAGTACCCGTCTACCCAAGCGTATGCCAGCAGACGGCGCGTGTGACATTTACGCATTCTCTAGACGCAAGAACGCCTACATGCACTGTGCCCTAAATAATACAATCCAAGATATCCATACAATATAGTACAAGATACAATAACTACACAACTATGCATTCAATTTCTTATAGGTAGGTAATTATGTCAGTTAGTTATACTGTGCTTGAGCAGGCTTGATGATAGGGACAGCAGAACACACCTTCAGTTGTTGTACAATATACAGTACGCTATTCAAATCATATACTAGTCACAAACATCTCAAAGCGTATAGACATTGACCACACACGAAGTAGGTCCTATGATAACCATAAGAAAAGCTATTTGAATATCTAATAACGTTAAAAACATCGATTCTCACCTAACTGCACTTTAAAACAACTCCACACAACTTGCTACACAGCCTACACAATTTCGTAGACGCCCGCTACGAGCTACAACAACGTACTACGAAAAAAATTTGAATCAACCAAGAAACGGTAATATCGCCCTCACAAGGTTACGTCGTACGGAATTATAACGCCGAAAGATGTTTAGGAAATATAGGCGTCACCGAGAGCGCAGCCGTACATCTTGCTTATATCGCCTCTACCAGCATTGGAGAGCAGAACATCAAACGACGTTATGGCCCCCGGACGTGCCGGCCGCTCTGCCTGCGGAAAGAGGACAAAACTACCCGACAGAACGAGACGGCACATATTTTTGCACTTTCAATACTTTTATTATTCGCAACACAAACAAACATTCGGATCGAATATAACTCCGCGAATGAAATCAAGTTTTGCTGAGATCCAAGTTTGGTCGCAACTTTTTTAGGTAAAGACGTTCAGATGGCGCTCGGCGTGGGCGGTGCGTCAACGTCGCCACTTAGCGTCGGAGTTTACTTAATAACGTTATAGCTTATTTATTAAGTTTTTATCCGAATTCATATCGTTTGCTGTTTTTGTTTACACGCCTTTTTGGCTTAGGAGGTGTGACAGATATTTTAAGTAAAATGCATGAAAGACGACGTTTATAGCGGATGTAAGTACTTACTTACTTTATCCTAATGATAAAGTTGATTGGAGAATTATTCAGAAAATGCACCATTTGCAAAAGTGAGCTCTTTTGTTACTAAATAAAAAGGTACCTACTTTATTAATGCTTCAAATGAAAATACTAGTTTTTCAACTTTCACGTGTTGAAGATAAACGTGCTTTTGTAGTTTATTCCTCAAGTATAATTTGAATAACTAGTGGATAGACTATCGACACCGCTAATTAGACTGCAATGAAAATGCTAGCATATTCAATTAGGTGCTAAATTCACAATCTATGAGATAAGGCTAAAACCACACAAATAGGTACGTCGGTAAACGTACTTATTACTTATCTATAAAGTAGGTACCTACCAAACACAAGCCAAGCGTTTTACTTACATTCGCGCAAATTGAATCCTTGGTTCGACGCCAAGAGGAAGCTCGTTCACATATTCATCCAGCCGGGGAGGGAGGGAGGCCTTGGAGGGACGGAGATTCGATTTGCCTAATAGCAGGCGCGAGGTACGGAGGGCACACTCAATTACTCGGAGTGGAGGTGTCCCGAAGCGCCCCGAACATAATTACATTATCTGATAAACGGTTAGCGCCCCAATTTCCCGCACATGTGTAAATTTTCTTTTTTAGCTCCCTAATAAAATTGAATTTACGTTGATATGGGAAATTTATTGAAACACGCACCGATTTGGAAATCTAAGTGCTTTACTGCCTAGCCTATTTATTTTATAGGAGGTCGGAAATTATTCCACGGGAACGTACTATCAGAATAATAAGTATTATATGTTCTTATCCATTTCATGGTCTACCCATGTGGCAAATTTCATCCAAATCCGTCCAGCCATTTAAGCGTGAAAGCGTACAAAACCCATTTTCGCATTTATTACTTAAATTAGGTATATAACTCATATAGAATAGTTTTATATATTAAAGCGAGGTTTGAATATATCCTTGGCCGTAATATGCTCATATCAGGTTTAATCAACATAATGTAAAAAGGTTATAAGTAGTTGCCTCAGTAAACTGAAAACGCAACGCAGGCAATTGAACCTGTTTCCGTCGGAGCGGGCAGCAATCACCGCTAAAGTTTACACCGAGTAACTGTGCTCCTTGTCTCATTTCGCTGTAATTTGCTTTTTTACATAAAACAAGCAATTAAGGAAGAAACTTAGTGCGTGCTGAACGCTCTCTTGGCAGCAGTTGCTGAGAAAAAGGTATTATTTTGGTTATTTCGACCCAAAATTTTTGTCGCACGGTTTTCGGCGATTAAAGGTTATTCACGCCTGGATTCCAGTTGATAATTACGAAAGTGTGACTATAAAAGCCTGAAGTGGAAGTCAACTGGTAATGTTTCGTTATACAGAACCGGTTTTTTTAGTTTTTTTTTTTTTTGTTGTTGACATTTAAACTTAATTTTTTTTTGTAAGAATTTAAATCTTCCCTTTACTCACACTTTAGTAGTAGGTACCTACCTAATACTAAGGTTACTACTTTAGTTAGTTACTTACCTACCTAGCTACCTATACTTACCTAGGTATGTCTGCTGTACTGTGTACCTACTTTTTGTTCCAGTTTATTTTCCATAAAGCTTCCCTTCAGCTGAGAAATGACTATTTCATTAATCATACGTTAAGTAGGTACTTATTATTTAGGTGCAAGAACTGTGCAAGAACTGTAAATATCTATTGCGTTTAAAGCTTCAAAAAAGTCCCTATTTTGTGTAGTCAGGACAAGGCTACTCACTCAAGGTCAAAATATTATACAACGTCTCGTTTTGCATCCTCTTCAAAGAATCAGGGCAGCATTTGTACATAAAAATTAGAGAAGTTGGAATTCTAATTTTTAGACTCTTCGGTACCTAAAGAGTATCTTCAGGCATCTAAAATATTTTATAAGCTTATGATAAAAATATAATGTTAAAAGCAAATAGTTTAACGAAGAGCTCATTATTTCAGAACGAAACGGCGGCTGCCAGTGTAAGACCCGCCAGACCATAGATTAAACACGGACCTTACTTGAGTCTATGACTTAAATACCGTAATAATATTTATTTTACATTTTAATAATAAAATTGAGCATACTTTAATATTTTTAAACATTAAAATAAATAAGATATTATTTATGTAGTGGTCTTTTTCTGTGTTATATATGTGGCCTCTTTGCTTCGACTTTATTTATTTCTTTATAATTAATTATGTCATGTCATCCTGTTTGTCACTGTCTTATGTGTCATAAGAATAAAAATATTGAATCTTTAATAAAATGATTATAATAATTTAACTAAAAGATACATAAACAATAAACATAAACCGTTGCGCATGTGCTATTTGAATTTATTCAAAGGCGTCACCCAGATTAGAACAAAAACCTTCGGGACAACCAGATCTTTCACAGATGTTTGGAACAGATCAGATCAACTTCTGGAGGGAGGTGGGCTGGTTGGAATAATCACCCACGGCGCCATGGCTCACGATGGTCCACTCGAAGAACTAAGTTCAGAAACCAAACCCAAACACAGAACATAGATCTTAGGTACCTAATAGTTTTATAACTATGGTCTCTTTGTCATTCAGTAAGAACCTAACTGTACCTATGTATTTTTTTGAAAATTAAATATGCACAATATTTGACCTGCGTGTGGCTCAATTTCCTTGTTTCATTTTGCGTCATTTCTATGAAAGACTAGCCTACATGTATTGACAGTAAGTCAACCGCATATCAATGGTAACAAAACTAGTAAAAGCAGATCCTGTCCTCTGTGAAACCTATTATTAAGCCAGTTCCGCTGAAAATGGTTTTATTACCGTTGATATGCGGTTGCATCAACTAATGTTCCATCCAGTACCTACAATCATGGACGTATAAAAAAGTACCTACTTAACTTTTTTATAAGGTCCATGCTATACAACATGTCTCAGAATTGAAAGCGCAACCGTTTGGGGTCATTGTACTCATCATTATGAACAACTTTTACCATGGGACCAAACCCGAAATTGCGAAAAAAAATCAGCTGCTCCCTATATTTTGACGAGTTTGATGTACGGAACAGCTGATTTTTTTTTTGGGATTTTAGGTTTGGTACCTATTATCTAGCTATAGACTGGTTAGCTTGGATTGTAGACGGCGCTATTGCGCATGTTTGCATAAAAATACCGTAAGAGGGCACCATTTGCCCTATTTATTAGTTATACTCTTTGAGGCAGACCCATATATTCAAAGTACTCTGTGGGCAGACCATCGCCAGATCGCCAGACAAGTACTTTATATAGTACATTATCTATGCGCCAGACTATCTTTGATCGTCGACTGTGTTGCGTGTATTCTTGCTTCGGTGTAATTTTCGCTTTCTTTAACGGATTTTTGTTACTCTGTTGGACATTTGATTTCTGCTTTACCCTGAAAACTCTCGGCTTCTACCACGGACTTTTGAATCTCACGCCTATCTTTGACTTTGTGCTTATATTCTCGACACTGGATTTTGATTTACGAATTGGACAATGAGGTGTATCAACTGTGACCTGAATCTTCACCATTCCCGTCGTATACTTGAGTCTAACGCACCGCATCCTAGAGTATTGCTGTAATTGCATAGTTGGTCGCAGAACGATCGGTTGTTGTGCCCATGTAATAACAGTTGTTTGGTATTTGGGATGGGCAAGGTATCAGGATAATATTTTACTACCAGCTCAGCATTTAAAATCATGTTTTTTGTAGAAGAGGAAGAAAGACAAATATCAAGATGTTGTTTTTTTTATTAAGTAGACCTAACCTGGTGTTATTTATATCACTTCATAAGAACTTATTACACTTTCAACAGATTAAGGTTCGTACATCAATATTTACACAAGCTTGATATTAATTTGACGTCTTCCACCGGTAGACATAATCTTTAGGTATCTTTAGGGTTGGTGTCGTCACGCAAGCCATCATCGTTTTATGGAAAATGTCACAAATAATGATTTCAATGTACTTTTTCAACTGTAAACAAGAAAACACATCTGACTTGTCTGTCAGTTTGATAGATCCGATCATCCGGTAGTGTCACTTGTCACTTTGTTTTTTTTTATAAATACAAAATGCTCAACGAAAAACTGATAATTTCCTTTCGAAATATTTTAAGTATCCGGGTTTTTAAAAATATGATAAGTATATCAATCTACTCCCGACAATGTATTCTCAACATTGGAAAATGTTTTGAACGCTCTAAATGAACACTTTTTTTTTGTACAAATTAATCTATGGACCTTGCCTTGATTCTTTCGGGGTGTGGTACAGAACATCAAACCAAATAACTTTCTCCATGGGACTAACATCGTATTCGCAAAAAAATCAACCGTCCCATAGACGACACGGTTGGCGCAGTGGTTGAGCGATTGACTGCTGCGCAACATGTCGCTGCTGCGCAACAAATATTTGTACGACCTACAAGTATTTGTTCCGAGATAAGATAAGATAAGATAAGATAAGATAAGATTTTTTTATTTGCTTAAACATGTGTGTGTATACATAGAAAGTGCATACAAGATGATAAATTAAATGAAGTCCAACATGTTTGCCACTACGTGACGTGCTAAGAGAGCCGTGCCGAGTCTGGGTGGTTTTCTTTCTATTCCTAATATGTATGTATTTACAAAATAAAATGTATATAAGTAGTTTATCAGCCATCTCGTTACCATAACACAAGCATTAGGTTGCTTAGCTTGGGACTAGATGGCGTTGTGTGAAATGTCCAAGGATATTTTTTTTTTTTTTTTTTTTTATAGAAAACTTCAATGTCTACTCGACGCAAATATAAGGGATGGCTGATTATTTTTTCGCGATTACGATGTTGGTGCCATGGAGAAATTTATTTATTTATTTAACACTTCAAGCACAAATGTACAGAGGCGGACTTAATGCCATAGGCATTTTCTACCAGTCAACCAGAAATTTGTTCGGTTTGATGGTCTAGTACCACACCCTTAAATTTGACGAGGATGCGAAAAGACACGTTGTTTATCACGAATTAAATGTTTTCACATAGCTCGTGGCAAAAGGCGAGAAATAGAATGAATAGACTACCTAAGTAGCAATAAAGCTCGTGTCAATAAAGCCAAACTACTTACATGCTTTGCAGTAATTAAGTACAGTAAGGCCGATTTACCTTGGCAAGTCCGAACTTCACGCAGAAGACTGCGCAGTAAGATTTTTTAGGAACCAAATGGTGACATGAGTCGAATGTGAGTGAGAGAATATGCGCGAAGCTTCTTAGTGCCTATGTTCGGATCGGACCTACCAAGATAAACTGGCCTTAGTGTAGCTTCTTAGAGAAAGCAGTAACCCTGTACCTACTTAGTTAAACTTTAATTTAAAAGCGAGAGTTGAATGACTTTCTAATTCTTGATCGAACTATCTAGCTAAAAGTATAGGTAAGCATTACCTATGATTGAACGATGAATGTCAATTATGTGTTACAGTGCGACAATGTTCAAAAGTTCCATCATTTTGTTTTCGGAAAAACCGAACTTTGCCGAATTAAATATGACTGGTCCAATGGGAATGACAGACTTAGTGCGCCAATCTATAATACTTTAGGTGCGAATTCCGTGGATGGTGACCATCTTTACTCGAGACTCCTCCGTGCCTCGAAAAGCACGTTAATCCATTGATCCCAGCTGTCATTCGTGGATCTTTGACAGCCATTACGGGTCGTCAGAAGCCCAAAAATCTGACAACCATACCTACTTACCAAGTGGTACGATACCACTTGGTAAGTGGCGATTACCCAGTTACTGGGTTGTTGAGGTCAGACAGATGGTCGCTCCATGTAAAATACTGGTATTCAATAGCTGCATCCAGTTAGACTGGAAGCCGACCCCAACATAGTTGGGAAATGCCTAGGCAGATTGTTTGGTCGATAGTCACATTTTATTTCGATTTTTCCGAAGACAAACCTTTGAACGTTATCGTACTGTAAAATTGCAATGTCGCCCGCGTATGTCGGCAAACGTAGTGTTGAACGCCCCCTACACGTCGACTTTAGGCTGCCTGTCCATAGGAGCGGAGCGAGGCTGCGGAACGGAGAAATATTAACCAATAGAATCTAAACTCTGGAGCGCAGTTAAGATTCTATTGGTTAATATTGGCACAGCTCCAGTGGAAAGGTAGCCTTAAGAAGGTGGCTGGCACAGACTGGATGCGGAAGGCGGAGGACAGGGTGTTGTGGTGCAGCCTGGGAGGGTCCAGGAGTGGACTGCGATTGGCTGAGTTGATTGCAATCTACTATAGGTACCTATTGGGTACCAATTAAAGCAACTCTACTGCTTACTTTTAAAAGCATACCTGAGTTTTCAGCACATTTAGGTACAGCGTCACATACTGCTACAAATTATTAGCTCATTCATTGCTGACTTGATTGGTATTACTTTATCAATGTGAAAGCACTAATTATTTTTAACCAAGTTGCATAAACTTTTGTGGATTTGGTACTACGATATTTGGTACAAATACGTTAGAACCTAACATAGTAGGCAGGTAGGTAACTACGTTCCAAATAAAATCCTACATAATGTAGGGTAGATTTCTTCTAGCTATCGGAACGAAATGTAACGAGCCTTATTGATTTTAGTGACAAACGTGAATATCAGACATCATAGTTGGTTTGTCTTGCTCACCAGCATAAGCCTTCCCCAGACCCTTCCAAAGTACCTACCTACACGATCTTGTGCTTCTCTCCTCCACGGGCGCCGCGTGGAGGAGAGAAGCAGGAGAGAAGTCGTTGAGCTGAGATCATCCTCCCATCTACGAACCGGCCTTCCCCGTTTTCTCATCCCCTCTCTCGGGTACCATTCAGTGACGTCTTGACGCACTTCTCTATTCTGCTTCTGATTGTGTGGCCTGCCCACTGCCATTTCAATTTTTTTATTGTGAATGTCACGTCTGTAATATGTGTTATTTTCCTTATATGTATCAGTTTCACTTCTTTTCTCTTCAGGTTCAGTATGCTACGCTCCCTGTTATGTTGGAATATTTTTAACTTTTTATATTTTCGAAAGTAAGGGACCATGTTTGGCAGCCATATGTCATAACAGGAAGAATGCACGAGTTGAATGTTTGATTTTTTAGCTTGAGAGGTATACATGGGTTTTAACAATTTCTTTTACGGATCAGTACCTTTTCCATGCAGAGTTAATCCTGTTTTGGATTTCTTTGGTGGTGAATTTGACCGACGGAAGCATGACCGATGTTGAAGAATATCCTTACCTCTAAATCTGTTATTACGGCTCAAATACTTCATGCAAAAAATGTAGGTAGGTATCTACAACGCGTACACATTAATCCTAGATAATACATACCTACGTATAAGTATTGTAGTAAAATACTATATTAAATAAATTCAGAAACATATGCCATAAAAACGTTCTATTAACTTTCAAACTACTTAAGATAGTTTCATGATTTTTTTTTATGGACAGACTAATTGATTTTCTCTAATTTTATCCGTGATTTATTTCAAATATTCATATTTTCGTAACTAAAAATAAATATTCCCTATGAAGCCGAACGGAACGGCATAATGTGGCGCTCTGCGTGGGCGCGGGTGACCGGCGGCATTTTCTCGATGACTACTGTCAAGGTTCCTACCCCCTGTAGAGGTAGAGGGATGGGTACAGTCCGGGGTCAAGGCCTTTTTCTTCGACGCTATGGGTAGAACAAGCGACGTGGGATTTGATTATTTTTTGTTTTCTTGTTATTTACTCAGATTTTATTAGCGTGAAAATATGTCCTACCTAAATAACTTATTTTTAGTCGATCGTAATACCTACTTAGCTACCCACTTACGTATAGGTATGGTAGCATTATAAATACGATAAATTATTATTATCCTGCAATGGCTGTCAACATTTTATACCCGTTTAAACACTAATAAAACGAATACAAAATCACAACTCTGAATATCAACCAGCATACCTAAATGTCAGGCTTAGCAATATAGTAGGATATGGACAAGATGACTATTGAATATTAACAAGTCGGTGGATAATTCTGGGGCTAAAATACCCATAACACGAACTTTCAATAACACTAAACCACTGATTTCATTACAACCGCATATTTACTTTGTACTGACAACGTACACTGTTGCCATAATATCACTGCTTAAGATATCAGAACGGAATAAAAATGCACTAGAAAGTGTAAAATAACGTCAATATTTTATTAATGAAATGATCGTTCCAGAGGTGCGCGCGCGCGGATTTACAGGGCTTCGAAAGGACGCAGGGTTGATGTCGGCCAATGGAAGCGAGTTCCACATTTAAACTGTAATGCGTCCACTGAGAAAGACACGTGATATTTTCGTTGGTTAGTGTTTTTGTAGTGTTGTGTGAAGCGGGGGGTAGGTCTTGTTACTCTGGTGGTGTAATATGAAGTTGTCTCGGTTCGGTTCATTTATATGCTAATCGGCGAGGAGGCGGCGTGTTCACAATAACCGGTGGGGCCGCGGGCGCAGTGTAGGTGCATACCACTCCGGTTACTTTGTCGATTATCTCTGGAATAGGTACAGAATTTATAAGGGTATCGATTCAAATCTCCGTTGTGGATTTCTTGATTTTTGTTATGTTCATAATATATACGTAATAATCGTATAATTTAAGATGGGAGGCAGTTCTTACCAGTACCTATGTAAGAGCTTATTAAAAAATGCCATGGTAGCATTTTAGTACAGCTAAACTTTTCAACTTAATTTGAATAGGTACATTCATGCCTTGCAATGACAGGCCTTAGACATCAGGTAAGTACCTAACATAATCATCATTCACCTACACATTGATGACCGACCAGACGCTGTTGAGTGCTGCCCCATCGAGAAAATTCTTAACAATATCCAAGTAGATAAAGATTATCTATGCTTTCTTTCCAAATAATAATATTGTGCGTAGATAAGTATGTGCATTTTAGTAGGAACCCATTTATTTACTTAAGTACTTGAGTATTATCAACATAGATAAATAGGTACTTATTACGTATATATTTGTCAAATCATACTTACTCATTATTCAGTGATTTAATGTTTAAACCTGTAAGTACACAGCCCGTAGTGCCTAGTGATTTATAAAATGAAATATGAGTTTGCAGTCTGTTGCACCATTCTGCTACCTCGGCTACAATTAACAATCATGGGAGACAATCCATAATCACTTCGCTTGATAGATTTATACCGAGTCAGATCTTATCAAGTAAAAATATATAGGTAAGTATACACGTTCCTAAAATTAGGTACTTCAGTTTTTTAAATCTTAATTATTGAGCAAGATATTTAATTAAAATCGGAACAGAAGTAAAATAATTTATAGATCTACTAGACTATTAAGTATTTTAGGAAAATAGGAGATAATAAATCGTGTTGTATTAATTTACATGATGTGTAAAAGTAGCAGTTTTAATCGACTTATGTTGCTGACCGTACCTACCTACATTGTGGTAATTTTCATCTAAATGGCTACAATCAAAGTGAGGACGATTTCGGGTTGAATTTACAACCAGTCTTACCAAGGGGTATCGTATTACCCAGTATCTGGGTTGTAGAGATGAGATAGGCAGTGTAATCCATGTAAAATAGGTACTGGTATTCAGCTGCATCCGGTTTGACTGGAAGACGTTATATAGTTGGGAAAAGGCTAGGCAGATGATGATGACTTACAGCCATCATTACAATCAGCCTGAAAGTGTCTAGAAGTCACTAGGTAGGTAGCCTAGGTACAAATACATAGAACTCTAGCAGCTGTATCTATGTAATTAAACCTCTCAGTAGTCGTTAAATTAATAAGGTCGATAAATTAATAAGTAATCTTATATTTATACTTATAGAGTAGGTACCTAAATGTGCTTGTAGCTAACTAAATTCTTATTGCATACAATCCTAAAAAAGGAAAAAAATAAGTTTCGAAAGATTCACTTACAAATTATTTAAGCCCTGACTGACTGATATATCAACGCAAAGACCAAACCGCTGGACCTAGAGACTTGAAATTTTGCACATAGAGATACCGATAATTTTCAAAAATTTTTCCTTAGTGGATGCCTACCTAAGGAAAAATTTTTGAAAATTCTAGCCCTGTGATATGATAAATAAAGGATGAAAGTTTGTATGAAAAATCTTATAGACTTGAAACTTGTCACGAATACTTATCTAAGTAAATTATAAAGTTTGCCATTTTTAGTTTTCCTAAAATACCCTTCTTTTTTTTTGAGGATGTGAAATCATCAATAGGTGGAGCGGAAGGGCGTGTCAGACTTTTACTGACTAAAACCCACCCGTGTTCCTTCAGTTGCCTATGCCAGGGCCACGGTATCTTTTTTGGGCGTCGGCCCTATTGGTTCCCCATCTTTCATCATCTCATCTCTTTGAGGCGCGCGTGGAACACAACGTGCCGTATACTCGGGCCTGCAGTGCGATTCTGTAACCATCTCACCGTGAAAACTTAGGTGAAGTGAGCGTGGAGTGAGCTGTCAATAGTGTCAATTCCTAGCAAAAACAAACTCACTTCACCTAAGTTTTCACGGTGAGATTTTTACAGAATCGACCGGCTGGTCCTTACCGGACGGCGAGCTACCCGCTACTAACCGTTCGCAAGGCCGCGCCTTCGGTGGCCGGAAATCGCCTCGCGATTCCTGCCGCCCAGGGTGTCTCCTGCGGCGACTGAGGGCGATCGAACCGATCTGATGAAGAAGCCGGAAGGTCATCGGAACTCGGTAATAAAATAATGTATCGTAGCCGTGTTTGGGCTTATTGGAATTGTCATGAGGTGCACTCTGGCTATAAATGATTGAATGCTAACTATATGCCGCTTCAAATTGCGCTACTTGAGTTGTAGTGTCACCACTAAAAAGTGAAAAATAAAAACTTTTTACAAAAAAAAAACAACCGCCTCCCAAAAAAAACACTACAAAGTGAAAAATAACTTTAATTTCGGAAGTCGGTGGCAAAAAAAAACGAAAGTAAATAAAAAACCAAAGACATCAATCATCAGACTTCCGAAATTAAAGTTATTTTTCACTTTGTAGTGTTTTTTTGGGAGTCGGTTGTTTTTTTTTTTTTATTGCGTTGAGAACGTCGAGAGAACGTGGACTTAATTTGTTGCTAATGACCTCTAGTACAACCCCTTTCAAGGAATAAGTCGAGTTTCCCTGTCTCCCTGTGTAACAATATAGATTAAACTTTATCTTTTGAACTGACATAGGTATAACTTTGATATAATAAATTTGTTCCATAATCATATTGCATTATGGAACAAATTAATTAATTAAATAAAAAATGCTCTTTAGTTGTTGTTGCTGTCTTTTTTAAATTAATATAATAGCATTGTAATAATTAATGTATTATTATTGTGCACAGCAAAAATATTTGCACATCATAATTTAATGGTAGAATGTAAAGGGGCCATTAAAGTTTTAAGATCTACCTACATACATTGTAAACCTACAATCTGCCTAGCCTTTTCCCAACTATGTTGGGGTCAGCTTCCAGTCTAACCGGATGCAGCTGAATACCAGTATTTTACATGGAGCGACTGCCTGGCTGACCTCCACGACCCAGTAACTGGGTAATACGATACCCCTTGGTAAGACTGGTTGTCAGACTTTCAGGCTTCTGACGACTCCTAACGACTGTCTAAGATCCACGAATGACAGCCGGGACCAACGGCTTAACGTGCTTTCCGAGGCACGGAGGAGTCGTATGTAAAGAAGATGATACATTGTAAACCTACATTCTAGCAAATTAATTTGAATTTGAAAGAATGACTGAATAGCTCTCATCCCTACCTACCTATGAAGAGGAATATTGAAACTAGGATAAAAAAACCGGCCAAGTGCGTGTCGGATCACGCACAATGAAGGGTTCCGAAGTTGAAAATAATTTATACCAAAAACAAACTTAACATTAAAACCCAAAAAAAAAAAATTGTATGTGATCAAATCACAAATTACCAATTTTCGGACTTTTTCCTTTACTTATGCTGTGAGATCTTGCTGTTTGCTAAATTTCATTATTCTAGGTCAACGGGAAGTACCCTATATGTTTTGATTTACTTGCGAGTATCAAACTATCAAACCATATCGGTTAAATGGGCGTATTTTTTTATTGCATTGACATAGAAACTTGGTTTTTTTAGGTCTCCAAGAGACCATATACCTACGTATTTGATATTAATTTCAACTTGACACCTTTACGCGTTCTTGAGAAAAATGGTCTTGACAGACTAACAGACTTGAATTTTTTTTTTATGTGATAGAATGACATATTAACAATTTTCGGACTTTTTCCTTTATTTGTGCTCTTAGACCTTGCTTCTTGCCAAATTTCATGATTCTAGGACAACGGGAAGTACCCTATAGGTTTTGATTTACATGCGAGTATCAAAATATGTCGCATAAATAATGGCCGTATCTTTTTATTACGTTGACATAGAAGCTTGAGTTTTTTAGGACTCCAAGGGACCATAGACTTAGGTACGTATTTGATATTAATTTCAAATTGATACCTCCACACGTTCCTGAGAAAAAGGGTCTTGACAGACTGACTGACAGACTGACAGACAGACAGACAGACAGACGGACAACAAAGTGATCCTATATGGGTTCCGTTTTTTCCTTTTGAGGTACGGAACCCTAAAAATACCTTATTAGCAGTTGTAATATGATATTTATTTTTTCCGCTCAGAGTACCTAATTGTGGCTAGAATCGGCAACATATAGGAAGCTATAAATTTCCTCGCTGCTGATCTCGCATTGTATTGATATCCGTACAGTGAGAAGTCAGCTTATACTGGAAAATGTATAGCTTGATATGTAGCCTTGTATACCTGGATTTCCTATAAGTATCTAATATTAAAATAATTCTGCAAAGTACCTAAGAATAAGAATAAGAATAAGAATAAGAATAATTTATTGTATAATACCTATACCTACAGCTACCTATAGCTACTTTTATAGTCATTCGAATACCATTAAAGACTTGATTTAATTTTACCTATTATTATTTAATTTTCATTCCATGTCTTCGATCAACTTCACAACATTGTAGGATAATAGCTTGAGCATCGACTCTTAATCTACCAATTAAGGAGTAGGTATACATACCTACCTGTTGTAACTAGACTTGGTTTTATTGCAATAATACAATGTAAGCTAAGTTTATGGACTTAATTTTCCGTTAATTAATTAACAATTTGCGATCAAAGCAGTTAGTATTGTGTAGGTCGGCACTTAATACCTATAATGCTATGTTTACTGTCAAGGGTAAGGTGGTTCATATTATTTTTAGGGTTCCGTACCTCAAAAGGAAAAAACGGAACACTTATAGCATCACTCGTGTGTCTGTCTGTCTGTCTCAATCTACTGGACCGATTAAGTTGAAATCTGGTACACATATGGATTTCTGTGACCCAAACACGTACGGTTAAAGTAAATAAATGAATTTTGACGATGGGGGTCACTTTTACTTTTAGGGGGCAAATAAGAAAATTAATAAAAAAAGTTTTGAAACTGTACCATGTGACATATCAAATGAAAGGGCTTACTACGAGGGTCTCAAATATATTTTTTTTATAATTTAAAAAAAATTGTTTTAAAGTTATTTACGAAAATAGACGAAAATTGACCATTACCCCCCTTATCTCCGAAACTACTAATCTTAAAATTTTGAAAAAAATACAGGAAATAGTTCTATACCTGTAGATTACAGGAAAACTTATAAGAAGTCTGTGGTCTTAAAATAACATAGTATATATCTGTATTGTTTATTAGCTAAGGTACCTATCAATAATTGTTATGAGTTTAATAATCGAATGATAACTTCTTTCTCTTTCAAGAAAATGGGAGGGAGATGCTTGTGGCTAAGTAATAACAGCCGCACGGGTCGATCGATCAGGTTAAGCTACGCTTGCCGCGGTTGGTCCGTAGAAGTGACCATCTTTACATACCGAGACCCGTCCGTGTCTCGGAAAGCACGTTAAGCTGTTGGTCCTGGCTGTCATTCGTAGATTTTTGAGTCGTTACTGGTCGTCAGAAGCCCGAAAGTCTAACAACCAGACTTACCAAGGGGTATCGTCAGACAGGCAGTCGCTCCATGTAAAATACTGGTATTCACCTTCACCTACGACTGGAAGCCGACCTCAACATAGTTGGGAAAAGGCTAGGCAGATGATGATATTTCAAGAAAATACACTGTATCTACATTCAATTTCCCTTTAATTTTTTTTATAATCGTCTGAAAACTAACTCTTCGTTTTCTTGACATTGCAATGCACTAATACTATTAGATAGGTTCTAAACTCGGGAAACTAGGTATTTTTAGATTTCTACATCTGAAAAGGTTTCTTCGCACAAAGATTACTAAATAAAATTGAAAAAAAATATTATTGTTTTTCTTCAAATACCTAGAGTTGGTTTTATTTGAAAAATCCTTTAATGGAGCCGAAAGAAGTAAGGAGACGAATCCTGGACCAACAGTTTTCTTAGCTTGTCAAAACTCTGGTAACTATACACCGGTAGATGGCGTTATTCCAACTTTTTCCCTTTAAAAGAATTCATTTTCTTTTACAAAAGTGCTACGAAGAATATTTTATTTTCAGTCAAATAAATGGTAAATAATAATACTGAATGTTGATACCCTGGAATTAGCAAGATATATATTCATGAAAATTACATGTTTGTCCTTTCAGTTGACTGACTCGGAGAGGGCGCTACGAGGCACATCATTGCCACTTTTGAAAATCAGACCTATCTCTTGAAGTTTAGTGCTCAAAATCGGTTGATGCTACATTCCTTATTTACACTGTCTGGGTTGAAAAACAAGGGTTCGCTATTTATGATTTTCGATTGAATTTAAATGTGAAATAAATTTAAATCTAACGAAGGTATGCTTTCCAGTATACACATACAGGATGCGGAATCTTATCAATTTTAATTAAGTACTGCTTAGCATGCAAATAAAGTTGGTAGGTACGGTCAGCAACATAAGTCGATAAACACTACTACTTTTACACATCATGTAAATTAATACAAAATGATTTGATTATGTATCTCCTTTTTTCCTAAAATAACTAAGTACCTAGATCTTTAAATATTTTACTTCTCCGGTTTGATTTAAATATCTTGCTCAGTAACTAAGATTTAAAAAACTGAAGTGTTAATCGAGTTTTGTTGCTGACTGTATGCTGGGTAAATAAATACCAATCAATTTACAGCGTTAATTACACCGATATTAGTTAATTTGAAAATGCTGATTGGAAACTGGAATAGGTACGGTCAGCAACAGAAGTCAGTTAACACTGCTACTTTTTGACATCATCTAAATTAACACAAATATATACGATACGATAACCTGCTTTTAGGGTTCCGTACCAAAATGGTAAAAAAGGAACCCTTATGGTGTGACTCAGTCTGTCTGTCTGTGTGTCCGTCACAGCTGGATATCTCAGGAACTACTAATGCTATCAACTTGAAATTAAGAACAGTTTTAGATGACGTTTACCCAACTATTTTGCAAATAAGAAAGAATTCAAAATATTTATATTTTTTTTGTAACAGGGACTGAAAGGGGGTCTTAAAAATTCAAAGTAGGGCTGAACAAAAAATATGAACGAGCGCTGCTTGCACATTCTCAAACATTTTTTATGTTTTTTTAGGCCGCATAGTTTTCGACTTTTGATGAAAAATGTAAAAAAAATACCGTTCCCCCCCCCTTATCTCCGAAGTTTGCAAAGATAAAAATATGAAATAATTTACATATGTTACGATTTTAATTATGTATTTTTCGCAATAATTAAGATTTAGAAAACTCCAGTGTTAATCGACTTCTGTGGGTGACTGTACCTACAATACTTATGGCACATGGTACTGCCAACATAATAGGTTGGTACCTACATACCTACCTGTCTCTTATTAGAAATCATAGCAGCACTACAAATGTTCTGAATTTGGTCCATTTAATTTTCACTATGGGTTAGTATTTGATTGCGACTTGTACTTAGGTACTTACTAACAACACAATGAATGAATAAGTTTTTCTAGTTTTGAGAAAATAAATAAACTAGTAACAAAGAGTCTGTGTTTTTTTTTAAGTCTTATCTAACTACTAATTGGAAATTCCGGAAAATGGATTGGTTTTCTTTAATGTAAAGCGAGAGCAGTGGTAACGGCTGTGACTTACGAGTTGTAAGGTCATAGGTTCGAACCCAGACAGGCGCTTTACTTTGTGTAAATTATTTCATCACCACCTGGTCTCAAAACGGTGAATGAAAACATCGGTCGGAAACCGTCCTAGAACCAAAAAAATAAATAAATTCGAAGACATGTGACATCTACCAACCCACACTGGGCCCTCGTGGTGGATTATTGTCCACTTCTTCTCACCGAGAGGAGGCCTGTGTCACAGCAGTGAGAACATTGTACTTAGGCTGATTATGTATGCCATGTTATGTAAGGTAAAGCGTCAACTGACGATCGCAAAATCTAGGTACTACTCTATCTATATAATATAATTTAAGTAACATAATTTAAGGAGCTTGATCAAACAAAAAAAGTATAGTCGTACCGTGTCTCGACTTTGTTTCGATTCCATTGCTCGTCTACTGCCTACTTTGATGAGCCTCTTGCAAACATAAAGACCAATAGAAGCTTCCCTAAGCGATGGTTACGTTTCAGTTGTCTACCTACTTACCACTGAGCTCACACATTACGGGATGGTAATAAGCAAGAGACTCGGAATTGACAGAATGATTTTCAATTTTATTTGTCCTTAAATTATTTATTACCGTTAAATTTTCTCTTAAATGTATGTAATGAACTACTACTTGGCTTAAATAAGTAGGTGCCTACTTTTTAGGGTTCCGTACCTCAAAAGGAAAAAATGGAACCCTTATACGATCTCTTCGTTGTCCGTCTGTCTGTCAATCTGTCAAGACCATTTTCCTTTTTCTCACATATTTTGATACTCGCAAATAAATCAAAAGATATAGGGTACTTCCCGTTGTCCTAGAATCATGAAATTTGGCATGAAGCAAGGTCTCAAAGCACAATTAAAGGAAGAAGTCCGAAAATTTTTAATTTTTCGTTTCATCACATAAAAAAAATTGCGATTACAAACTTAAATTTTCAGTTGGAGAGTTGACCGTGACGTAGGTATACGGGAGAACAAGTTTTTCACCTACAATGTTATGGGATAAATTCTTTACAACTACGGAACCCATCATGCGTGGTCCGACACGCGCTTGGCCGGTTTTTAAAAATACCCAGGGCTTAAGTATTGTGGTGGTTGGTATTCTGTTTACCTATTTGGAAGTCATCCTATACAATTATATTACACTATCTAATACTTTGTTGCAGTTGTACGCAAAATATGACCTTGAATGTGGAGTTTCCCACAGGTCATTATACTGTAAGTACCTAAAACCACCGACTACAGATACTAGGATGAGACAGACTCGTGTTATTATTACCTACTTACCCACATATAAATGCTTATAAGTGGAATGGGGTTCGAAATAAGCTTCCCCTCATTTCAAAAATAAAAATACGTTGGTACTGAAATCTGGTAATATATCAGATCATTACTTTATTACATGACAAATATTTCGGGAAGGTATCAAGGAATCACGAGGGTATCTAACAAAGTTTCTTCACAAAGAAACGATAGCCGATCCAGAAGGAGACAAAAGATCTCACTTACTCTCTTTAGACGAAATCCTTGTTACATCATTCTGTGGTTTGATTATTCTTATAGGTTCGTAACTCTGTCGTTGAGTGAAACAGCTAATTCGAAGTAATTAATATGCCAGTCAAGTATCATGCTTATCGATTTTGAAATCGTCTTCATTATAGCCTGCTATAATGTGATTATATGTAGTTGTATAATTACGTAGCTACATATCCTGTTTGAATATGTTGGTATTTTACTGACTTTTGATATTTTTTAAAGATATTCTGAAATCGGCTACGCTCGTAGCAGGGTTGCTACGCTCGTAGCCGGGTTGCTACGGTCGGAGCAGGGTTGCTACGCTCGGAGCGGGGTTGCTACGCTCGTAGCAATTTTCTTTTTTGAATGTTAATTGTTCAATAGCTAGCTGTTTCACCCAACTTTGTTAAAGACATAAGGAAAACTCAAGAGGGTTACAAAAGAAAAAATAACCGAGACACGACGAAGTATTTAATTTTATCCCCTTTCATACATTCTCTTCTAAATTCGTCATAAAACTGTGGAGAGCACATTCATGTTTAATTATACATTATACTTAACAAAACCTCACATTTTCTGGCGTGATTAACTACATTAATTTAACTGTACAATAATAATTACGAGACCTTTAATTATTACAATTATATAGTTTAGGTAAGTATGGTTCTAATCGTAGTATCTACTGAAATCGTTGAATAATACACAGTCAAGCTGTTCTGTGGGCTTTATCTGAAAAGCAAACTATTGTGGATTGAGTGTTATTGGATGATTAATTAAACCGTGGTACTAAGTACTTTGCCGAATTGATAACCGAGAGTAGGTAAGTTTTGAATAACTGAATAAGATTGAGCGTTCAAGGATTGCTTTTCAGATAAACTTTATGAAACAAATACGAGGATCCATATTCCGAATAGGTACCATACAATAGATAATGCTTTAAAATGACATATTCGCTTACATTAGTCTTCCGTTCGTCTAAGTTCCAGCAAAGGTTCATGAGATGCCTCGCTCCTCATTTATACAGAAATTCGGTTACCTAGACGAGGTCGCCATTTTGTACAAAAACACCTAATTTTAATTCACTATATCATTACGGGACAATACAGATTTAATGAATTAGATCCGAGGAGTAAACTACTAAGTTTACAATAAAACATTTATTAGGTACATAGATATAAAATAGGTAGCTAAATAGTACAAAGATGATATTCTAAAGACTGGGATGATTTCACTTCGACCACTAGATGATAATCCAAATAAATTCAAATAAAACAGTACCTATAGTACTCAATTCGTTCGATGTAGAACAAGATGCGTTTAGGTATAATAGATTGTAGTCATACTCGTGTATAAATAAATAATAAAATATTTAACTAAAACAAAAATAAAAATAGTAATAGACAGGCTAAAGCGAACAGTACAATGATCAATAGAGGACAATATTAATGCACTTGCCCATATTACCTAATTAATTGATTATAACATCAACTTCAATATTTAAAAAGTCATAACAGTAACTTAATGTATAATTCTACTGGAACCGAGTTAAAGCTTTGTCAGAAATCCATAATTTAAATAACAAAATTTACGAATTATGAGATAAGAAATTAAACAGTAATAAATATTTGATCATAATGCGATTTCTATATTTGCTTATGTATATATATGCGATGCGTCGATGGTAGTGATAGGTACGTAGTACGTCTGTCTGTTAGTCGATGAGGTTAGGTACACAGGTCGCGAGCGAACATATATCTATAACTGCCACCAAAGCAACCCGAGTCGTTCAACAATTTGGTAACGAAAATAAAAGTTAACTGATTAAAGACTAATCCACCCTCCGAACAGCGATACGAATACAACAATAAGCAGTCTCACAAAATATTTTACAAAATTTCTTTTCAATAAACTATCTAGAAACTATAATTCATCGGTGACGTCTTTAATATTTCGTAATTCGTACTTAAATAAATTTCAAATACATAATCAGCGCTATTACTAGACATTATTAATATCAGGAATCGTTATCTACTCATGTATATACTTAGTCTCGTTAAAATTACAGAACATAATTTCGTAATTAATACTATACACAAATCGACAACACAGTATTTAATCTTAGTGCGAGATTCTCTGGGACTGGCGCGCCGGGGCGCCGCAGCGTCCACATTACGTACGACACGGATAGCGAACGAACGTCTGTCGGTAACGAACCTGAGCATAGTCCTCCTCAACCTTAAGTACGACCACATTCCACACTTTAGTCCTATGGAACTCTTCCTTCCCGGCTGTTTAGCTAGCTATACCGTGGTGAAGGGGGTAAGTCCCAGAGAAGGGCGCGGGTCACTGATGGTGTTTAGGCGGCGGGGCGTGGTGCAGCGCCACGTGGTGCGGCGCGTGGTGGTGCCCGCCGTGGTGGTTGTGGTTGTTCGCGTTCGAGTTGTTGTTGTTGTTCTGCGCCGCCTGCGCCGCCTGCCGCTGCGAGTTCTTCTTGTTCTTCATCCGTCTGTTCTGAAACCATATCTTCACCTGCCTCTCTGTCAGGTTCAGGTTTCGCGCCAACTCCCACCTCTTTTGCTTCGACACGTAAGCGTTGAAGAGGAACTCTTTCTCTAGTTCGAGGGTTTGGAACTTGGAGTAGGGTTTGCGTTTTTTGCGCACAGTCACTTGGCCGGTCCAGTCCAGCGGGTTGGAGGAGCCGCAGCCGACGCCCACGCCCACCGACATCGACAGGGAACCTGCACAAACAAACCACGTGTTTTACTTGGAACGAGTGCAGCTTGAACAAAATTAGACATCAGTAAGTCATGTTCTAGTTAGAACAAACAGTTGTTGTAACCTAATCAAAATGGTGTCGAACACGTAAATATCTATTGGCACGACTTCACTCACAAGTTAACTATAACCAATACGCATAAGCTTTACTACACAATATTAGGTATATTTTAAATTATCAATCGTATTCCAATTGCTTTCTTCGCTGAATACGTTTAATTTCCACAGCAAAACGATTTGGATTACTTTCTAGGAGCCCGGTCATTCTTATTCGCTGCGCTGTTCATTAATTGTCTCGGGCAGAATACATTATAAACTGCGCCGGCTGCACGTTTCGCTTTTAACTAGCTATTTCCATGCCGTGTTCATAGAAACAATTGTGGGCCGGTACGGCGCGTTAGAAGTTAACACACACCGCGATTTATGCGACCGGTCCTTTTGATGAGATCACCCGCAATAAACTTTGTATGCGATCCGCGACCTTCTCGATATTCGGATGCATGCAACACACTGCACCATTTCCTATTATTCGAAATGGTGCACGTTTGAGCATTGCGAAATAGATGCCTCATTGTCTAGTGGATGAGTACGACCGGGTTTCGTAAGACTATCTCGCATATCGAAACGAACAGTACGTCGTATGTCCGTTACACGACACGAGCGCTTGTCTTACACTCGTATTTATAGTCAAGTAAAAGTAATTACTTAAGTAAAAGTAATTGCTCAAGCAATGATTTTCTTTCTATAGTTTAGTAATTGCTTGAAGTTAGAACTGTCAAAGCTTAGAATTCTTAGCCAAGTAATAGTCACCATTTTCTTTACTTAAGAATTCTACCCTCAAGTATTAAATTACTTAGTAGCAAGTAATTACTCAAGTAATTACAAGTAATTACTTTGATTATAAATACGAGCCTTAGTCATGCTCACAGCTTTCGGAGCATGAGACACCAATTAATCTTTAGCTAGAATGGAAAACAAATTTACTCAGGTATAGAAACGTCGGTTTAAATGTAGTACCTTGTATATCGATTTTCTATTTCATATTGATGTATGAGATGTAATCTGACGAAATCACCACTTTTGCATGCTGGCAAAATGTGTTGATAATAGAAATTGTTCGTGTTGAAATAAGTAATCTCTGATATACTTAGTTGGTACAATTCCGTGCTATTGACACTTGTATTGCAAAATATTTTACACTGTTTAAATTGAAAATATTGCGTTTACAATATTTTACTTTTGTATTTTGAAATTTCTAGTAACTGAAGTTGATAATGTTTTATGATTTATTGAGGTCAGAAGCTGAATTGAAATTGAATTAATCTGTGTACCTACTATATGTTTATCGATTTTCTCTAACTACTCAGTTTGCCTACAACACTAAAATGATTACTTTAAAGTCTTTCAAACTCAATCTTTCTACCATTGTCTGACACAATATTCATATCTACATCTAGTAGAAACAATCACATATTATTCATAACTGCCCTACCACAACCGTCTTCCGTTAGCCGACTTGATTTATTTCTTTCGCCCTACTCTTTGAATATTGATTAAATACCTCTAATATGTCAATTTGTATTGTACTGACGTTGTAAACTCGATGCGGATAAAGACAACTATGCTAATTAAAATAACCTAGCTATCGAATGTTGAGTAAATCTCATTGATTGAATAAACCAAGCATTTATTAGATACCTTTGATTTTTAGTGTCTAATTTAATGAAATAGTAGATACTATGAAAAATGAATAATAAATACTCCTAATCAACTATCAGTGAATGTTTGGACACAAAATGGAGGAGTTTATTGGTCTCCAATAAAGGTTAACTACTTAGCAGGTGGTGTGAACTACAAAAGGTAACCAATCAGTGATTGTGTTCTTTAAGGTGACTATAAAACTGATTTAAGTGAGACAAAGTCTTGTACGTACTGTGGGTTTTATCAATGGAGGACAGGAACAAAGATGTAGAGGAACACTGGAAGCGCTCTACGAACTTGAATTTATTTTAAAGCCAGCCGTAATTTGGCATTCATGTAAAAAAACCGCATACTTATTTGACAAGAAATGTCCCCGAAAATCTTTGCTGTTTTAACTTTTAAAGATTTCGTAAACATGTTTCGATAAATCTCAGTTTGAAAATATTGAAATGAAAGCTTAAGTTCAAAACAAAATAATATTTCAAAGCTACTGCGGCTGCCAGATACAAATTACTCTTTAACGTCTTTAAAAGAGTCAAGAAAATCCATAAAATAAATGAATACCTAGACCGCATGCATTGCAGTCCAAGGCATAATACGCAAGTGGGCGTAAAAAACCTTCTAGTCGGGTACCTTATTCCGTGGAACAAACGGCAATTGTTTAAAGAGAACATAATGACAAGTGGAGTTGTCAATTATGAGGGAATAGGTAGCGATCAGGAGCTATAAAAGTGCGGGTTCTCTTCGACCATAAAAGTTTACCTACCCGACCGCGGGCTTTGTCTATTTCGTGTACCAACATTACTTTGCCAATTCGCCACGGAGACCCTCTGTTATTCCAACGGGATAGAGTCCAAAATGGTACTGAAAAAAAGTATTTCGTTTTGTAGCCGAACGGCCGAGTGAACGTATGATTGAAAGGAATTTCTGAGTTAAGATGTTTCTTTTGACATATATATAGCGTGAGACCACAAATGAATTTCTCCGATTTGGTTTCTGTTTTCGTTTATTGAAACTAAATTGTTGTCAATAACAACATGTGAACTGCGTCGAGTAATGGCTGAAGATTGATGAACGCGTCTGGTGTAGGTACGCGAGAAAGCGGAACGCACGGAGCGAGTCTCGCTAACGGAGCCATTCCACAAACCGTTTACTAAGCCGTAAATGCACAAATCAAAGTCAATGTCAACCTCAGGTGGGCCGTAAACACACAATCATAAAGTGACGTGAACACTCGTATAACTTTTTCAACAATTGTTTCCTTTTAATGGTCCATTATATGCGCGTTTTACGCAAAATTATGTCAAGTTACACCTCTGCCGTAACAGAGGCGCGATAAACCCATCTTTATGGTTAGGCAGCGATCGAAAGCGAACTAGCGGCGAGCGTTTATGAATGGAGCCTTTTTATTGCTCTCATATTTACATGGCGCTTGTAGTTTAGTAATTACTACTTACGAGTACTAGCGCGATTTGGGGAAGGAACCAGTATTATTGCATATATGTGACGTGGCCGTGGTTTTACGATTCATAAAAGTGATATGTATCTACGAGAGCGCTGCGAGCTGTGAGTATGCACCGGGCGCGGGGCGGCCGGTCGCGTAGCTCCTAGTTTTTTATCGTCTCATCAACCTGTAATGTGTTTATTGTAGCAATATTTGGTTTATTGCCACTACTCAAAGATCGGTTTATTGTCTTAACGCTCAGGTATCGTGTTTATTTATTAGTTATACATTTTTATTGGCGCTTTATTTTACGTAAGCTTTAATTTATTGTCGGTTGTATAGCGCCGTTTTACATTGCCTATAAAAAGGTGCTTACGGTTCATTTTTAAACATTTGTAGCACGTGTTTCGTTCATTCATCAAATTTATGGTGTTCTGTGGGAAAATGTTTTGGTTTGGGCGTTCAGTGGCGTTCTGAGGGAGCTCTAAGGGATTCCGTTGTGAACGTTGGGCCAATGTTTATTTGGCTAACAGCCGATGTTATCGACATGTTTAGTGCTACAAATGTGGAATATTTAGGACTTTATATTTATGTAGAAACTTACCTGTTGCTTTAAAAAACAATTCTCGACTTTCTCTGTCTGGTTCTCATAGAAAATCATTTTAGATTACATATCAGATTCTGACTGGAAATTGACTCTACAAAACGCAATATTACATTTTGGACCCGATTTTCCATTTACACTCTCAGAAAGTACCTACGTAATTTATCTTTCCAGAGATTTTTTTTACTAAACACATTTCAGTTACAAATAGCCAGAACATACATCTCACAGTCATTATTACATACACATAAGTCCATGAGTGTGAAGTATCGTGAAGTCGTGCCAATCAGCTGTCTTCGATTAGAGGAAAGAATGCGGTATCAGACGCGAGTGCAAGTGTGCTCGCTTCACAGAGGCACCCACACAGCGACGCGGCTCTCTGTGTGCGTGCGGCACACATGCACGCCCCGCTCGCTGTGTGCGCCTCGCGTAGCGCCCTCTAGCGCCCAGCGGACGTCAACCGCGGGTCAAGGTTGACAAACTCATAATAAATTATTTACAAATCAACTTATCAGCTTCAGTCTCTCGCAGATTATTGCAAACTTCAAACTTTTTTAAAGTACTGAAAAGCAACGAACCCAATCAACAACTCACGTTTTATAGTTCATTATTACTATTGAACTGTATTTGTTTATAAATTCCGATAAATGTTTTGCTGAACTATGTTTGGTTCTAGTCTCGAGGCACCGATAAGTTCCAAAGATTACAAACAGCGATGCTAAGACCGGACGTCAAAAACGTGAGCTCGTAACGTAACGTTCTTATACAAGTATGTATGAGTAATGAGATGGTACTGACCGGGCAGGGATCCTGGAGGCGGGTAGGGCGCACTGGACACCGACTCGGGCGCGTAGTTCCGGAGCCCGTACGCGTCGTGCGAGAAGCTGGATGCCTCGGAGACCGCCGTCCTGCGCTCCTCGCCGCCCACGTAGGACAGAGGCTGGTCGCCGCGCGGCGCTCCGTACGGGTAGTTCCAGCAGGGCTGCGAGAAGCCCTGGTGGCAGCCGCCGTCAGCGTACGGCTTGTACTCGCCGCTGCTCGCGGGCCAGAAGGGCAGCGCGGACTTGCGCTCCCGCTCGACGGGCAGGTTGTAGTAGGTGGGCCCGGCCGGGTACTGGTGCTCGAAGGAGCCGGGCCCGTCGGGTGGGTAGCCCCAGGGCTGCTGCGCATGCCGGATGACGCCGGGCTCCGGGTCGTAGCGCTTGGCCGGTATGTGCAGCGGTGGCTGTGGCGGGTTGGAGCCCACGGACGCGGGCGAGGCGCTGGAGGCGGACGGCGGCGCGGCGGCGGGCGCAGCCGGCGGGCTGCCCCCGGGCGGCGACGCGTGCGGCTCCTCGTACAGCGCGCCGCCGACGCCGTTCATCATGGTCCACCAGGCCGGCCCCGCGGAGTGGCCGGAGGGGGGCGCTGGCGACGCGGCCGCCGCATCGCAGGGCGCGCCGAGGCCCCCGACATGGTTGTCAGGGTACAGGGTGGCGGCCGGGCAAGCCACGGGGGATCGGGACGGTCACAGGCAGTTCACGCGCGTCGCGGGCACATTGCACCGCGCACACACGCGTTCCACACACAGCAGCAGCACATGAAAATTAAAAGGCGATCCCGATTTAGCTAGCCGGCCGGACGGGACTCACCACAACGTTTACTGTCCAAAAAACTATAACTCTTGGCTTCGGTGGAAGTTTTAGAAACTATTTCGAGAGTGCATCGAACAGTCACTGATACGGTAAGCTCTCGTAACCTCCAAAAAAATTAAGTCCATTTAGCAGTCTGAAAATGTCTCTAATATTTTTATGGGAAAGTTTATTGTAAACAATTCACACGTGAATTTTCTTTTGCAGAAAAAAAAGTTTTTGTATTATCTGGTTAAAGTTTGTGGGTGACGCAACAGTTTTCTTATTTATTTGAGTGGACGTATCGGTAGGTTGTTGTCGCGAGCGTGTCGTGTTTGTGCGGTCGGTGCGGCGGTGTATACGCGAGGCGCGCGTTCGGCGGCGCGGTCGAGCGCGGAGTGGCGGCGTGTGCCGGTGTGGCGGCGCACACACGCGCGCAAGCCGCCAGCGCCATCCGGCGGCGGGCAGCGGAACTGACCCACGTCAGCTACGCGAGCTCGTAGGCGGGCGGGCGGCTGGCGAGGCGCCCAGTTTTATGCCTTCGCGGTATTTTCCAGTTTTGGGAATGTTTTTCGTTTCACTTGATAAGTAAAATATTTTAGAACGACCTTTAAGTAGACTGATTTTAAAATAATTCTTGAAGTCACGATTTTTAATTTTTATGCAACCTTCAACTATTTCATCAATTTAAATTATTTATTTCAAAATACTATGACAAAAATTTAATTTATTCCCAAAAAAATTACAATGACACCGTCGCCGTACTTGCGTGCGACCAGTTTGTATCGTTGTATCTCAAAGGGTTGACGAGAGCGAGCGCGGGTGCGTAGTAAAGCGATTAATGGAGGCAAAATAGCCATAAACTGCCGTTTAACCAAACTGCAAGCATCACTCGGCCATCGTCGACTTGCCACCAATAAAAAACGCGAGACTTTATGACGGCAACTCACTCACATTTTATTGTGAGTATAAACTTAATTTTATCGTCTGTTAATTTCACCACAAATAATGTTAGGCACCTACTAGATTAAATTATATAATTTTATTTTATTGCTATTGTCAATGGCAAGGCCGCGGACTAATGCCTTATATTCAGCCAGTTCAGTGACTGTGAAACTTAGCAATTTTGTTAGTAACAATTAGGTATCTGTCTAGATTGATTAACGATTTTTACAGTTAGGAATTTAATAGCATTTTTTTCGGTAATGTAACACTAGATTTTTTACTAAACTTACAATAAAAAAGCAACAACAACCTTCATCATTTAAATTAATTAATAAAAACATTCTTACTAATTGACTCTACATTTTTTCTCACCTTTCTTTCTTTCACGATTCAACTAACACTTCCACAAAAAATACATAATTAATTATCCCCAAACGTCTAAAAAACATGTCGTAGACCATCTAATTCGCCACACCCCCCGAGCCACCCTTCGAACAAAGCCATAACAACCAATAAATTCAAGCAATATTTTACACATGTATAATGTATAATGTTTACACAAGACACGGCAATAAAATATACCAGGCAAACAATGCTAAAACATACATACATTGAAGTTATGTTAGCTCTTGTTAACTTGCCGAACAACACGTCTTGCTAATATAACCGAATTGTCAAAATAATAAGGTGGTGAGCGATGTTCATAGTGCGAGCGATTAGCGGTTTTTGTTAAAGTTTTGAGTTAAGTATGTTTATTTGGACTTTACTTAAAAAAATTGTTGGTATTTTTCATATATGTAGAAAGGAAGTTCAGCCAGTACCTAAGTACGTATCTTGGCAAATGATCCTATCGATAGTTTTTCACTTGTTGGGAAAAAATGCATCTTTGAGTAGCTGTATCTTCGCAATCCATAGACTTAGAGTGCTTGGGTTGGGCTCAGATTGTAGCAAAAAACAACAAAGATACGTAAAAATGAGTTCTTATATTTTGTTTTTTGTTTTTCAAAAATACTGAAACAAGTGCCAGAATTTCGCAGTTTTTCGATCACCATGGGAGTATCACAAAGTTTTCAGGGTTGCAAACTTGGGTTTATACTACTCTCAGGGGACCTAACAACAAATGTAAAAAAAAAAACATAGTTACATACGCGTTTGCGATGTTTGATGTTGTTATTGACTGGGCTATTAGATAAATATACCTAGGTACAGGTGCAATTTTTATTGACATACCTACCATAATAGTAGGTCATCTACATTTTCCATTTTTGAATACTATAATATTATTTACCCATTATTATTATAAAAAGGTTAATAACTTCAGTCACGCACTAAGTTAAAACGACGTTAATAGTTTTACACACATTGCCTTTTAAGCATCTGCTTATATCGCTCGTCGCTCTCAGTACCACCGAAGGTCACTTTAGAATCGTACATTAATTTCCCACACTTAGCGTATGAGTAATTACAATAGGTGACGTACAAAGAAAGCCAAAACGATAAATTCGCGATACTTTGTGGACGTGTCAACAAAACTAATAACAAGGATTATGTGTGCTTTTCAAATGTAAAAATTTCAACACAAAAGAGATCTATAAGTACAGAGTTACACCTCTATCGTTGGCTACTGTTTGGTGTGTTTACATTGTGTTATGTCAGCATTATAACATGACACACAATAGTTACCTTGGAAAGAGTGATTTTATAAATCTCTATTTATAGTGATGATTTATGTACTTGAATACCTGGCTACATACCTCCATCCGTACGCTACACGTACGGTATTACAGTAGACATCCAGCAAGTTATTCATAACCACATATCTCACAGTCTGCAGGGTGACGTATTAAGGCTTGTCCTCCCTAAAATACGGCGAAAATAAGTAACTTTGTTTCCATTTTTTACAGGAACTATAACACCTTTTTGATAGAAAAAAATACACAATAATCTAGAATACATAAGAAGTGATTTCATGTGTCCTGAAATCTTTTTTAGTTTGTAGAACTAAAGAAAAAAAAGGCTAAACCCAGGTCTATTTCTGTGTATTTTTTCGAGTTTTTACCATATTACTCCTACAGTTTTCATTAAAAGTGTTCATAAATTTATACAGTTCTTTACAAAATAATAAGGAATGATTTCATGTGATTACTTTTTTAGTCCAATCCCTAGATTTCTTGTAAATCGGTAATTACTTCTAATTTGCAAGCGTTGTGTCATCACGCTTCTGTTTCTTTTCTATGCAGTCCGACAGTGACCGCGCTTTTTACGGCGGACAAGCCTTAAAATATCCAACTGCGTAGATATTTAACTGGATTATGTAGGTACTTACATTAGACATGCCAGAGCCGCTCATATTTACGCAAATAAAAGTAAAACTAACGTAACGTAGACAAACAAAGATATGGTTTACAACATAGAGGAGCTTTATGCAGCAACAAAACGAAAGTAACATTATCTCGGTGCAGTAGCAAAGCACAAACAGGCCGAGCTTCGCGTTGAATGACAGAAACAAACATAGGAACAAGTGTGCGCTTGCGCCGAGCCCGTCTATAAATATTTACGTTAGGAAACTCTTCAGGCCAATGGTCGGCCATACATCGAGTACGTAAATAAAAGTACGCTTTCTTATCTCGGCACATGTGTGAGGGAGTTGCGCAAACGCTGGATTGGGGCTATGTATATAAATATGTTCGTACTTTCATAGGTTAGACTCACGCGAAGTTAATTTTTTTCACCATGAACATAGCAACAATGGTATCGGAAATGAAAAACCTGGTCTCATTAATGCAACGTCTGTATTCATTATGAACATAATTTATTGCTCAAAGCTTGAGACTTGAGATTGAGACTATATAATCATGCAATTACAATAAATCTTAATAATTCTTAACTTGGGCTCGGTCTTGAATGTTTTATAATAATATTGTTTATAGAAGATTATGACATTGACAAATATGTGGAATGACACTTAATCAAGAGCTTGGATGAGATTTTTTATCAACTTTGTTATTTTTGCCAAAAGTTGGGAATAATTCATGTGACTATCTAAGTTCTAAGAGGAAAATGTCTTCAATTAGGCATTGTTATCATACCAAACTTGTTACATTTACCTACTTCATTTTATAATAAACTAGCTTTTGCCAGCGGCTTCGCCCGCGTGGATGCCGGAAATTATCCCATGAGAAACGTACATTTTTCCCGGATAAAAGTAACCTATGTGCTATTCCAGACTTCATCCAGTCACCAAACATTCATTCATCCATCCATCTATCCATCCAAACTTTCACATTTATAATAGCTGTAAAATTAATACTAAGTATCATATACTTATTATTTTCAGACCCAAAATGAGGCAGACATACTCGTGTTATCTACAGAACGTTGCTGCAAAACATCGACTCAGCTAACGGTCAAGCGACTTCACGCTCCCATCGCAAAGGCATTAAATAGATTGTAAAGAAGGCTTTAATGCTCGGTCCAATGGAAAAACTCGTCTGCACTCGACTTTCTCTGAACATAAGCTGTAAATTGAACATAACCTGGAACTGTACGTTACCGTTCAGAGCAAATTAAACTCATTTGAGTCCGGATTGTTAAACTTCAGACATTTTTAAATTGGATCTTAAAATTTTGGGATTCGATTTATCTACAAGCGTAAATAACTCAGACAGATAGTCATTTATTATTGTAAATAATTATAACCGGTTTATTTTATCTTAATTAATCGAATTAACGCATTGAAGCTTGCACTTTGTTTATCACTGACTGTTCGATTAAAAATTTAATTAATAACATACTTAACTGACTTATAAAGATGATCATGAAACTGGTTTAGAGACCATGATTGAATGCAAATCTTATTGCAATTGCAATTTTCCAACAACTTAGCCAGAGGAGGATATTATATTATAGCCAGTAAGTATTAAGTACTAATCATGTAGTAGATAATGTATACCATCATAGACACGTTTCAGTATTATTATACTTACATACCTAAAAATCTATATAACTACAGTCGTACCATGAGAATATAATCAGAATAAGATTATGAGGTAGGTCTCTCAAGGCTTTGTTTTCCTCGTAGGTACCTACAACCTATAATAAAATGACGTCATAATAACATAACGAAATAACGTAGTATGTAAATCAATCATTTTACAATAGCTATAAAAATGTGAGTAGAAAAATATGCAGCGCTATTTTAAATTGAGCGGAAAATATCGATTCATTTTTCTCGATTATTTGTAGTACTTATCGACATTACGCGTGTCGACATAGTCGTAATAAATGCTAATAAATTAATTTTACAAGCAACTTTTCTTACTGTTTTACTTACTTTTGAAAAAGCGGTTAGATATTTAGTTCTTAAGGGACTACCAAAAGTTTCAGGAAGAAAAGTTTCAGAACAAAAAGTTTTGATTGAGGTCCTTGTTAGTACCTGCTTGGGTTCCCATATTTATAAAGTAGGTACTTAAGGCGCGGACTGACTACGATTTTAAACGGCACACAACCGCGTAATCTATTGTCACCATTAGCTGGCTTGAAATAAGGTTGAAAATTGAATATGACTAAGATATGACTAAGCTGCGAATGTGAATTTATTTTCCGGGTTTTCTTTAGATTATTTAGAACATACACAGTAAATTAAATAACTGTCCAGTTAAAGTTTTAAAAAAATGTCTAATTCTTTAAAAACAGAATGTCGTTATCGCTGAAAATGTAGAGATGTTCGACGCCAAAGTTTATTTTTGTGAAGCAACTTCCAAATTTTTTACTGGGAATATCAAACTATTTTTTACTATTCTATTCGGTTAAAATTTTTCTTTAAACCCTTCTCTGTCCACTGTATTTTTTGCGTCAGATAGTTTCATTGCGTTACGTCATACTCGACAATCCAAGAAATCAGTTTTTGTGAATATTGAGCTAATACCGCGCCTTAACTAAATACTAATCTTTACTACGGTGAGACATGATACTAACAAGCAGACTTAGAATTATTATAAGACAAGATGTAGTAAAGTCCTCAAATAAATGTAGGTACAGGTCAAATGAGACTTAAGCAAACCTTATGCTATATTCCGAGTAATATCAACAATGCAACGGGGATAATCCTCAGATATACACTCTAATTTACATAATAAAAATTTAAAATATAATATTCACCTTGTCGTAAACTCGCTAGCGACGTTTGCGTAAAAGGGCACGGTAATCTGTGAACAAAGTATAAGAGGTATAAAATGATGTATGTATACTGAATTATAAATTAAACACATTCATTGTATACAGCTGCATAATTACACACTAAGCGGTTCTCAGGTATATCCAATCAGTAAATTGTAAAACGTTTATTGGATAACACTACGCGGCGTGTGTTTATTAATTCCTTAATTACTATGGACCTACGAGTCAGCTACAACCAAAACCATTATTAATGACATGTGTAGACATTTATGAGATTGTATATTTTTATTATTGTTATTAAGCGTAACTGTTCTGTCGTGAGCGAAGGCGGTATGTAACTGAAAGAAGTCGTTAGAAAAGTTTTTTGGAAAAAAAAATGCTGGAACTTATAAATGTGTGAATGGACGATAATAGTCAGGTGGGCGCGATTATTTGGAAATTAAGGACCCATATTTTATCGAATTTTGTATCAAAGGTGACGTTAATTCTTTTACATAGCTGGTGACTAAACCAGTCACGTTATTAAGCGAAGGTTTGCAAAGGAGGATAAAACCATTTCACGGTCGCTACACACTGACGGCTATGAAAATTTATACGTGACACAAGGGCCAATTACGTAGAAAGTTTGTATCAGGAAGTTTCATTACGACGTGTCTAATGAGCGCGCGTGGAACTGCGCATTAAATCATCGTCGCGCACTGCGCGCCCGCCGACATTACTTAGTTTATTTTTAAGGCAAGCACTCCTCCACCCACAAACATCCCATTGACAACTTCTACGGTTACAATTTTATTTCCTAGCTCCATTCGAAGCCAGTAGGAATATAAATCCTTTCTAAGTCATTCGATACGGCGGTAAGTCACGAAGTTTACATAAAATAGGTGATTTGCGCCGAATGCCACGGTTATTTTTTCTGATTTTCGTTTGGGGGTGCCACCCTATATTTATGAGCGAAAAAATGATGTTTACAAACCTTTTTTTAGGTAACGATTGCGTGGCATACGTGTGGGAGTCGTAAAATGTTTTGTGTTACCTAACAATTAGGAGGATGCCTTGATGATTGATACTTAGCAGTTTTCCTTTCAAGCTCGCTAAGTATAATATTATTTTCTCTTAGACCGTACATCCCGCTATTAATAGATGCAACAAGTGAAAACCATTGTAAGTTATCGGTATGTATAGGTAGGTACTTAAATATAATTTTATTTTATTGATGTAATTAATTCCTGCAGCTGTTTGACATTCAGTCGTATTACACACATAAAGTAACTACCAGAGATTACCGGTAAGTCCAATACTAATTGGAAAACTTGAGACCCATCTGCGTCGAAACTTGGTCGATGTTCATCTAAGTTTATACTCATTCCATACCTGACTAAACTTCGTGTGCGTAATCCGGCCGAGGGTTTAGTTAACCGAGACTTTTTTACTTTTTTCATCAAGTAGGTACGAGTAAATAGAGCAGCAGAACTATGGCGGAGGGCACTCGACTTGACATTTACGACTCAATCCCAAAACATAGGCCGCCGGCTGGCCAAACGGGGTGTAATTTTCCCAACTTAGTTAGCGCTCCCCCTCCCCCCGCGTTGTTGTGTAATGAAGCAGGTCGAATGATGCCCGGATGTGAGTTTAGAGCTCTTCGTACACTGGTGGGTAGAGGATTTCAATGGCCGAAGTGTCAGGACGAGTTTGGGCGCGTATTACAAGCTGTCAGTTCACGTTATCTGCGCCACAAGTATATGTATGTTATCGGAATGTCTCTCCCACGGTTGGCTGGTCAGGCAGCGATACAGAATTGTTTATGCTGCGGCGTTTTATCATAAAACTGTCGTCGGCTGTGATCTCAATAAGACCGACAAAATACTTCCGATGACAGATATTTAGGAGATTTATTTATGTCTTTATAATAGAAAAATAATGTCAAGACAAATTATGGAAAGTTATAATGTTATTGCGAATCATAACAGTAACTATTATTATTCGATTGAAGAGATGATTTTAATAGGCGTGGTTGACGTTCCATTTTGGGTGGATAGAGACAGCTATCATTTGTATCTGTGTCGCCATATTTACAATAACAAGATCGCGAGGGTGTAGGTAGATGGAGGTCCAAGCAGTTAATGGTGCGAAAACTGACTGGATCATATCCCTGGGTTTACGACTCGAGAGTAAACGGCCGATTCATTTGCAATTCTAACTGCGCCTCGGATACGAGTCGCCTGCGATGCCCGCCGACGTTAAAACACGACTGTCTAGTCTCTGATTTGGTATTATGAATATGTTATTAAACGTTAGAATAACGGGTTTTCTAGATACACTCCTAAATAGAATACAGAATTAGCTCGGGTTTCCATTTAGGATTTAGAGGAAATAATTTAGCGCTACAAATTTGAATCTATCAAATCCCTTTCTGATCCTAAGGCTGCAGTATATTGAGCTATTAAGAAACGTGAAAATATGCCAATCAAGTATTTATTTCTCTACTACGTCACGTCATTCGTAGAACAATACAATTTTCCACACCGGAACCCCAATGATTAGGGCATCCATACACATAGCCGTACGCATACGCGTGTAGGTACTTGTCGAAAAGCCGGTGGTCCATCTCACTTAGTATTCTAAACACGCTCGCAGGCCGATGTTATCGTCAAGGACATATATTGTGATTCGTAATCGTAACCCGGCCCGGAATAGATCGCCCGCCCGATACCGTCCGATCGATGAATTAAAATGTCTATGAGCTCTCTATGTTGCGTTTGCGTGAAACTGTTTTCATGCGTCTAACAAATTCTGTAGGAACTTTACTGTTTGCAATACCTATGTTAATTTATCGACTGAGTGTACTTATTCGGGCCCCTGATAAATGTTCAATTGAGAGGCTCTCCCTGGTTTACGAACAAAAATAAATGATGGAGCATGATTAGACTGCCGAACGAAATGTATTTGATTGTGCGTGGGAGGTATATGCGGGCCTTTATTGGACGGAGACACGGTTACTTAACTGTGATTGGATATTTCAAAGGAAACCATTTAGGCACAGTACTGAATGACAACATGTTGGAAGTTTTCTCTAGCGTCATTCCTCGTGGGAAGAAAGTTTAGTACTTTATGAACTTTAGAATTTTGTTTCAGTATCAAAGACAAAGAATACGTAGGCGTAGGTACCTAGCTGGTACCTAGGTACATATCGCACACCTAGATCTAAACTGAGACAACTCAAAAAAGGTCATTTTTCAGGAGACGATAAAAACGTAGGTATATCTGCATTTTTTGTTAGGGAAATACAATTTAATTCGATTCTAGGTAACAAATAGCTTGTAAAATGTCACTGTATACAAACTGGGGCTAAAATTCAATAATTTTTATCGATAATCCCTGTTTTTCAAACATAACTCAAAAATAACGACTTTTGAGTTGTCTCAGTTTAGATCTAGGTGTGCGATATATAAGACACTCTATTTATGAAACCTCATTTTTTGTATGAGCAACATCTTCATTTAAAATTTAAACTAGGTATCTAATATAAAGATATTCATATGCTAGCCTACCGAACATAGCACTTAGCCCGACTTCAAACGATCAGATTAAAACGTCGTCATGAATATCACAATCGCAAAATCGCAACATTGTTGCTAATTTTCGTCGGCATTTACTTATTATGTGCACGACTATAAATTATCTCGCTGAATTAATATGACAAGGTATCGGGCTGTGTTCTGTCTGTATTTTAACGAACATTGGATGCCAAAATTGTATATTTTAATTAGAATTGCATATACCTAAGCAGTTATGCAGAAACTTGTGACGGTATCCAGTCGTAAAATTAAATCGGCACGAGATTCAAAATTGGTATCCATTATCAATTATTATTGGATACCAATTTTGAGTCCAACTAATATTGAAAAAAGTGGTTATGATAAGCTCGTATGTAATGGTAATTTTAAAAATAAAATATTTTGATACCTAAGTTTTTACCTAACTACTTATTTTAAATATTTTAAATAACTAGAGGTAAGTACCTATAGGTAGTTCCAAAAATTTTTTTTTGATATCTATGTTTTTGCCTACTTATTTTAAATAACAAGAAGGTATACACCTATAGTTCCACCCTGAGCAAAGAGCTAAAGACTGTCTACCTCTCGCAATCCTAATAATCTTAAAAAGAGAATACTTAAAGATAACTTAAATTAACATAATTATCTTGCCACACTAGCACGACAATTACGGAGCCCTGTAAAGATGTCATCTCAGTTCTGAGTACATACGAACATATTAGTCATATATGTATACTTATAGGAGTATGCAATAAAAATGTAAATGAGTCGGCAAGCGGGTGGGGCACATTACAACGAAGGCACGTTGCACATTATGCAGTTTGACCCGAAAGCTACCTGCATGGTTATTACTCGCCATTTTAGTCGTGAGAACAGTTTTTACTAAAAATTTCGACTTGTGAAGGTATTTTTAGCATGGTATGTTTTGTGACCATAAAAAGATTATGTTGTTAAGTGTAATGACGCTTTAATGATACGCGTGGCAGATGAAAATGCCATTGAAGAAATAATAATGCTTAAACTATGTTTTTTATATGAATCAGATTATTATTTATAGAACTTTTAAGGATAATTAAAGAATGTCCTACTGAAACATTAAAGAACTCAATTATTTTTAATCAACTGACGAAATGAACATCAAAAATATTTTTTCGCAAGCTTTTAATTCAAGGCTTTAACTATAAACCGGGTAAAAAACCTTTCACATAAAAATGGAAGCATTTTAATAAAATGCTACATTAAAACAATTCCTAGAACATAATTTAAAAAATTAATGCGCCCACACACCGAAAATGAAGCCCTATTTTCATAAAACAGCCTAGTAATGAAAGCTCAGCGTTAATTGCAGAAGGTAAGCTGATGGGATGTGCGAATGAAAGTAAGCTTTGTGATGATTAAAATAAAGTTGAAATTCAAACCTTAGTATCATGTTCTGTGTGGCGGCGCCGCCTCACCTGTTAGTAAGGTCGACCGCGAGGATGACCGCGCCCGGACCTTACCCGCAACACGCCTGCAACAAATGGACCAACCCTTTAATATTTCTATAAGAACATAATATACCTTACCTATAGAAAAAACTTTTTTACAAAAAAAAAACAACCGACTTCCAAAAAAACACTACAAAGTGAAAAATAACTTTAATTTTGGAAGTCGGTGTTTGGATCTGTATTTTAGTTTTTTGCCACCGACTTCCAAAATTAAAGTTATTTTTCACTATGTAGTGTTTTTTTTGGAAGTCGGTTGTTTTTTTTTTGTAAAAACGTTTTTATTTTTCACTTTTTAGTGGGTCGGTTTGTAATTTATCTATGTTACAATAGCCCAATGGCAACTGCTCATCACTTTTTACAAAATATTGCTTTTCCCGATGCAGGGACGTTAATTGTTGAGGAGTTCTCCTAGTAAGAACCAAAAGTACTGGAGCCCCATGGTGAAGTCATCATCACCATTATGCATTTTGACGAGCATAAATTACTTAGGAACCATATTGAAGTAATCGAATCGCAACCCGTGAAATACTTATAAATTGAGTAGTTCCGATGGCCATCTGTGGTCTTCATCATCAGTTCCACTTCACCAAATGGTGTTTTCCGAGAGCAAATGCACGAGTTACTATAAAAAATACCCAAATCGCTATAGCTGTGCCTATAAAATTTGAGGGTTCCCCTCGATTTCCATGGGATCCCCTGATCAGATTCTGATTTAGTGACCATGGGACCACCTCGAGAGTATACCCTTTCAAACAAAAAAAGAATTTTGAAAATCCGTCGACAATTGGCGGAGTATTCGATGAACACTCATACAAAAAAAAAACATACAATCAGCCGAACATAGTACCTCCTCCTTTTTGTGAAGTCGGTAAAAAGACTAAGGTAAGTTAAGGTGAAAGCGTCACGGTAGCCCGCGAAATTCTAATTTTCATTTTCGTACAGTAGGTTGTATGTTGATCTAAATACTTATGATTCGCGGCCGTATCAAACATTTATTCATAGAATTAAATTCATAAAAAATCATCAATATCTACAACTCTCGAAGTTCATATTACCCTATTGAATGACTATTTCATGAAATCATGACATTTGAGGCCAATTCTAACATAAGGAGTTGTATTGCTGATTCTAATGATTATACATAATTCTGTAAATCCATATTTGTTACGGCCGCGAATCATATTTTAATCAACATACAACCAGACACTGATCTGCAAATTGCAAAACAAGTAGGTAACGACGAAAATTTGAATTTTGCGGTATTCCTTAGCGCATCCCCATAAGGAAATATCAAGGAAAGCGTTTCACTCCATCGAGCATAGCTTTCAAATTACACTCATCTGAAACCAGAAAACTGATGTGTTTTGAAGATCGTAAAGAACACAGTTTTATTCTAATGATAAATACAGCTATTTGCTATTATGAATAATATTGCAGCATTGCATAGACGAATCTAATTGGTCAGTCATGAACTAACACCTAAATTTAATACAATGGCCTTGTAATTACCTTTTATTCGTGATAATATTATATCTACAAGAAATTTTATATGATATAAAACGAAGGATATAGTGTTCTGTGGGATGCATATCAGGTAATGTAATAAAAATATAGGCACAAAAACAATGCAGTGCCATTCACACCCACTCTTTGAATGCAACAATCTTGCACACAATATTACCACAATATTACCACAATAATTTAGTTAAAAACATTTATAGAATTTTTACTACGCAGTAAAACTGGCAAAAGGCACATATTCTGCTGCCCTTAACCAGTCTCCTTGGTATATGTAACTCGTTAAGTAGCTTTATTTAGTGGAACGGACTTCATCATGCTGATACCATCGTGACAAACAGTTTCTTTGTTTCGTTACTTTGTAAGAGTTCAGGAAAAAGAAAATGTTCGTAGGTAACTTTTTAAAGTAAAGTTTTGATGTACCGTGGGGAATTGTTATGATTTATGATGAGACAAACTTCCTATATTAATGGTCTTATGTATAGTGTCAATGACTGGATCACAATAGAGCATTTATTTTTGTTTAACAGATACAAGTCAAAACTGAATAAAGCGTAACGAATAAATTTTGGATGAAAATATTCCGAGATTTTTCATGGCTTCATACAAAACCGTACCTATATATTTTATCCTATCATACTTTCCGTGGGTAGATAGCAGATACCTTCTAATCAAGTTAGTAAAGTACAAGTTCATTGCCCTGTAAATAAATTCTGAAATAACCAATTACCAGTGGAGTTTACAGTAAAAGCTACCAAATCAATCTCTGGGCAAATAAAGCTGTGCCTACATTCGTACATCTACGGTTTGATGACAGTATTAGGCCGCAGTGTGATAAGGGGCGCGCCTTATTCCATTTATCGGGACAGAACAACCCAATTATCTACCTACCTTTCCGTAACTTGGAGTACGAATCTAAGTACATATTCGATTTCAGGCCGATTCAAAACCTTTTAAAAGTTCATTTGATTATAATAACAAAGGATAAGTTTGTCTAGATATGTATCTTAAAACATTTCAAGTGGACCTTTTTATTTTAACTTTAAAATTATCATAGGCCTGGTTGTGTATATATTAGCCACATTTTCCGACCAAAGTTGACAACAAACCAAGAAACAACGGGATCTTATCGATAATTTAATCGATCTTACAGTTACATCATTATCGTTTCCATTGGTGTGGAAGCCTATTCCATAGATATTCATAGCATACCCAGACACTATTTAGGTAAATTAACGCTATAAATTAAACCGAATAGTCGCCGACGACAGGTTTGGTTAATAGTGTTGACAACACGCTTTCAGATGTTACTGGCTGGAAACATTTTGCTCGGTTATTTTTTATTTAAAAAGAGTTTGAAAGTTCTATCTAGATTTTTTTAATCTATAGGTGTAGGTAGGTATAGGTAATTTTCTTTAATCTCCACATGTATGTCCACATTCTAAAAGCCCATTCATTGATTGTATTTTTTTTTTCGCTTTAATAGCGATAAGACCACCCATTGTGTCACCCTATGTAAAATTTCAATATTTATGTCTGTAATTTTTATGGTGTGAATAATAAAGAGTATTCTATCATCTATCTATCTATCTAGCTTTTGAAAACGGCTTCGCCCACTTGCATGTCGGAAATTATCCCACGTGAACGTAGTATTACCGGGATAAAAAGTATATTATGTCCTAATCCAGGTCTGTGCCAGATTTCATCCAAATCCGTTCAGCCGTTTTATCGTGAAAGCGTAACAAACAAACAAACTCATTTCCGCATTTATTCGTTTTTTTTTAAATCACCTTTTAACTGACATGAATCTTAAAGCTTATTAATTGAATTTAAAAATAATTTATGAAGGTTTATTTTTATTTCCTACTGATATCGTCGACTTTGCATTCAGTGATTTCTACATTAATAATTGCCTATTCCATTCTAGACTTAAAATCATAACATTCGATAACAAAATCTTAACAGTTCCTTCCTTTAAATTTTAAAACAATTAGTAATCAGCAAGTTGTAACTATGAAGATATTTAATACGCATAAAATTTAAGATAAAAAGAACTCATGAGCATTAAAATAATTTGAGGATTCCTGAAGGCCATTTAAAATTATGTGGGCTATTTATATGATAATATTTTGGTTACATTATAAAATCTGGACATGTTACAGCTTTATTTAATATTCCAGTTTGTGACTCTGTTTTGGTATGGTCTAGAATTAATACGTAGGTAGACGGTACCATCGATAAAGGTCTTTCCAATTTTGAAACAATTTTGCTCGTAAGCTGCAATATGTACTTACTTATAACAAAGTAAAACAAAGGACCATAGGGCCAGGGTTTTTTCAATGAATCAGTGTATACAAAAAGCAACTTTAAAGTGTAAAGGCGTCCGTTTTGTAGATACTTAGTACCTTATTAATTCCTATTATAATTATTTCTCTACCAGTGAAAATAAAGAATTTAGCCCAAATAGGAGGTTATTTTTTAATCTATTAATAACGTTAAATGAGATTAATATGAGGTTCTCCTAAATATGGGTGCAAAGTTTTTTTAAGAACTAGTTACCTATTTAATTAAATAAATAATATTTTTAAACTTGATTTCCAGATACTTAAGTATTCTATGTGTACCTACGTAATCCTAACTTACATTACTAAGTAGCTGCGCTCCACGGTTTCACCCACGTAGACCGGGATAAAAAGTACCCTACCTATGTGTTTGTCCAGGGTATAAGCTATCTACATACCAAATTTCATCCAGATCGGTCCAGCCGTTTGAGTGTGAAGAAGTAACAAACATACAAACACAAACACAGACGCACTCACAAACTTTCGCCTATTATATGTGATAGAGTGATGTCATAAATGCGAAAGGTAGTTAATTGTTTGTTTGTTACGCTTTTACGTTAAAACAGCTGAACGAATTTGGACATAGGATACTTTACTTAAAAAAAAAAAAAATTCCGGACATCAAAAATGCATATTTCTCAGGAAAAACCCACCCTACAGTTTGAAACCGCATAAAAAATCTGCAGCACTCAACGCGGGCAGGTTTTCTTGAAAGAAAACTTCATTTTCTAATTCATTGCGCTGCTAACGCTCCCCAAGGAGGTTCCATTAGCAAGAAAATGGAAGTGCGTCTACCCTTCAAAGCTCTAGAAATCTCAGTAATAAATGCCCTCAAGCGCTGAATTTATTTTTATCGTTTGTACCACTTAAGGTATAAGATTGAAAACAGCTCGCGATATTTCCCGGTAATAGGTAGGTATAATTTAATCGGATTTTTTTCTACACTGGCAATAAAATATTTACGGGGTCCGGATGAATTCATGAGTGGATCCCGTCCCCGTTCTTCCACTTGGACAAATTAATTCATTTTCATGAACAAACATTATTAATATTCAACATTATTCATCGCGGAGATATTTTTTGGGGATGCTCGGAATAATGAGATTAGGAAATTGGGTCAGAGTTTCAGAACATTGTTGTGTTTTAGTATAATATTCATCCAAACATATTATGTTAGGTAATTTAAGTATTCATTTGTAATTAAAAATAAATCTATTAGGTAAGTACTTACGTTTCAAGCTGAGTCAAGATGTGAAAGTTTTTTGGGCTATATTTTAATCCTGTACCAATTTCCCTCACAAAATATACCTTTTATTTACATATGCTTTTTCCCGCGGCTTTTAGACGTCGGAAAATATCCCACGGGAACGTACTACCGGCATTAAAAGTAGGTAAGTATCCTACGTCCAGGTTATCCATGTTATAAAGTATCTGTGTGTCAAATTTCACCCCAATCCGTTCCGCTGTTTTTTGCGTCAAAACAAGAGAAGACAAGGCAAGCAAGACAAGCGGACAAATATTCTAAAAACAAAACTATATTTTCGGTATCAGACTCGATTTTTTTAAAAATAGGTATTTAATGTTACCCACAGTTATTTTTTGTATATAAATTGGCTAGCTAAACTCCACAGACGCGAGGGGTATCGATAGTATCACACGATAACATAAAATGAAAAGATTTGATGTTTTTTTTTATGGAGGTCAATGACTGCTGTTAGTTAGTTAGTTGAAGTATGAGTTGTGAAAAACAGTTTTATTGTATTTAGATATCGTTAAGAAGCCAAGTATGTGAAGCTTGCACCAAAATAAGTGCGGTCAACAGTGGTCTCGAACGTCATAGAGCGAGATCGGTAGAGTTGCCGGCAAAATCGTTATATTTTTACCCAAAATAGGTATCTCAGAAAAGAATACAATATTCAATCAAATTCGTTTATTTATTGAATAAAATATTTCGGTAGAACAGAGCCCATAATCGGTAAAAATACAGAATAGTCGGTAGGTTCGAGACCACTGGCGGTCAATGACGACCACCCAAAAAAAATCATCATTTTTTTTTTAACGGACTTTTAAAAAAAGGACGAGATGTTTGACGACAATTTAGATGTTTCTAATTTTTTTTTTATGTTACTGTGTTATGATATCGATACCCATCGCGACTGCTAGCCAATTTAGAATAACTCTATTATGTAGTGTAAAACCAGGAGAGATGGACCAGCGGGTGAGACGGACCATCGTAATTTCTACCAAACTATTAAATTTATTTAGGCTGACAACACTTACGAGCTCTTGTCAACCTGTTTGCTCCGTGCAGAAAGCGAGACTATTTGATTTTCGTTCGTAAAATTAGTAAAAAACGTATTAAAAGGTTTCGGAAGCGTGTTTTTTTTTGTGTGGGTGTTTAAAAAACGAAGGTATGTATAAGATATTGTATTTTTAGAATAAGAATTGACGTTTCTGTGCTAGTATGTTCATGAAATTATAAAATAACCTCAAATTTTTCGTTTGTTTATTTTGCTTTTAATATGAGAAAGTGGTCCGTCTCTCCACTCAATTTAGGAGAGATGGACCATGTTATGTATGGGTGAGATGGAACAATAGTCAACCGTTTTGTTTTGCAAATTTGAAGTGGTTTTAAATTATTATTGCTACTTATTTTTTAATCCATACATTCTTAATGTGTTAATCTCTTCTTTTGTACGAATGTGCAGGCTGTGGTGAAAACTATGAGGAAACCCTGAGTCAAGATGAATGGCTGCTGTGCATTATCTGTGAACGCTGGTCCCATGAAGGCTGCACCAATTATCCCGATATGTGCGACCGATGCGGAAATACGATGAAAAACTGAAGATTTTACTTTCATTTAATTGCTTATGTTACTTGTTGATTTCGTTTTAAATGTTTATTTTTTTGTTTGGAAGTGTTAATGATTATTTTTGTTAGGACCATCTCTCCTTACTGGGTGGTCCGACTCACCCGTATAGTATGGGAGAGATGGACCGAAGGTACTTTTTTTTAATATTTCAATTATTTCCATAAAGATGCTATAATCGTGTCATATTAAAATAAAAAAATGTTGACTATTAATAGTTAGTTAGTCTATCACTACATTGTTTAATAGTTATTAAGAAATAAAAAAAGATATTAAAGTTGAACAAAATGTGGTCCATCTCTCCTGGTTTTACCCTATGTCTATACATACTTATAGAGTTATTTATACCCCGCAAAACAAAATACTAAAACAAATGCAATGCAAAAAGTGGAGTGCATTGCACCGATTTCTAAGAATTGCAGTATCAGCAATCTTTCTGTCGGCAGGCAGTCGTTACGTCGAGTCGCGGATGCAACGATGCACTCACAGATACCACACACATAAGTACCTACTTGTATACTTTACTGGCTACATTATGTACCTATGTAAGTACGTAATGAGACAAGCTTGGCTTGTAAGATTATGTGTTTTGTTGCAAGTTGATATTCATTTTATATGCGGGTGTTTTTGCTGGTTGAATTTAATTAACGAAAGGTATTTTGGAAATGGGTTTCATTGCTAGATGATGTCAAAGAAGCAAGGAGAAACTTATACCAATTAATTCATTATTATTGTTTAAAAAAATAGGAATTTTAAACCGGTTGTGCTTCCGCCCGCGACTTCGTTCGCGTGAAATTAAATAAAATATATCCTATGACACTCGGCAATATTGTAGCTTCCGAATAGTGAAAGAATTTTGGAATTGGATCATTAGTTCCGGAGATTATCCCCAACAAACAAACTTACAAAAAATGTTTGCCTCTACAATAAGTAGGTATTATGTACCTAGGTATATACGAAAAACAAAAGAGTCTATTGATTGAATTCTAAATTATAAAGAACGTAAGTTGGGCGAAGTAGTTCAGTCTTTTAAACCGGAGCCATATTCAGGTTACATTACACCACACATAAATATCACTTACTGAACGATTTATCTGGCCAAGCCAAATAGTTACAATTCTCGCCCTCGCAGTAACGGCGTAGCACGTAGGCGTAGGTATAATTTAAGCCAACTATATAATTATATCTTATACTTTTAAGTCACTTCGATTCCATGTCGAAGTCTAATTATGTAGGAAAGGAAAAAAAACTTAGATGGAGTGACTTTTGTCACGCCAGAGTTTGTCACGCTATTATTGCCTGCCTTTCCGAGCTTTGTATAAACTGCACTCATTAATGTATTTCAATGACGAAACCATGGCAAAATTAATATTAATTCCCATTAAATAAATTAGACAAATAATTTACGATTAAAGGTTGTTTAAACTATAAAATACTGATTGTTTATAACTGCTTCACTCAGTTATAATGACCAATGATATTATAATATTTACCATAGATAAATAAATAAATGCAGATATGTGACCTACCTCCTTGCGCATGTGACTGCATCATTTATGGTCTTATCATAATTTAGAGGAGGCCGGTTGATGAATGCGCCTCTTTGTTTCAAAAGCTATAAGTCTCGCTTTATGGCGAGGTCGCTACGCAACGTGACTTGGTACCACGGCTTTGTACCTTATAGTAAGTACCTTGGTACCTACAATTCAGGTTCAGTGCCGCGCTATGGTCAAAGGGTCATTAGGAACATAATAACAGTTAGAAAGACATGAGTACATGTTATTTTGCGACGGTTTTTGCGACTTTTGTCACGTTTTTCAGTAACTAAGGATTTTTCTAGATGTACACCGCCGTAAATAGGTACCTACATAACTTTATAAGTACCTATGTTACTATGAATCGTGCTTGTATGAGTCTTTGATGTTATAGCCATCAAAACACTACGTAGGTATTCGTTGTTAGTAGGTAAGTGATAAATATACCTAAACTCATTTACCTCCTTCTATTTTAGTGGGCAGTCAATTAATGTGTGAAGTTAATTAGCAACTTGGTATAATTAACATAAATTAATTTTATTAGGTACACTAACTGTAAATAGATATGGAATTGATACCTAGATATACGTAATAGTTAGAGAAAATAAGAAAAACTGGATTGAATCAGGAAAATCTTATGAAAACATAATATTTTTCAACATAACTGAGCGTTATAAAGCCTTTAACCTAAGAAATATAGAGATCAACGTCTCAAAACTACTACGTGCGGATAATTTTGAGCACAATCCAAGGGCACACGTCTTTCATATCAAACCACACCTACATGTACCCAGCTCTAAAGAAATAACATAAAAACCAGACATACTACTACGTAGCTATACATAAAAATGTACGAATTCAATTACTTATAGCAATAACAGAGATAAAGCAGAGAACACACGAGGGTGGTACAGCAATGATTCAATATAATCCTACCCGGACATATGTCGAAGACTTATGCGGACTTTTATTAAACCGACTTATTTGGGAAAACAATATGGTGAACTCCGGCCCATTGTACTCGATTGAGACATTGTGAGTAAACGGCTTTATTAAGCTTTGAATTACTTTTTTAAGTATAAACAGTTTGCGTTCTCTTTTTAAAAGAGACAATTTTGCAGGAGTCCTTTTCGTTTTATTTTTGATTCGTGTTGGTGGTCCATTTTGGCTTCGCTGTAGGTAACATAATTTATGCTGAACAATATCAAACGGTCTACATATTACAGTGATCAGGAACACGTGTGCCGAGAAAATTCATATCGACAAAACAAAACAGAGTAACTATATCCGCTTTAATTAGTATTTTGCATTTTCATTTACACCCTGTTTCACAGCGGCGGTGTTCGTTACATCTGGCCTGAAAATTATTTCAGCCAAGCTCCTAATTTTGGTACATTTGCGATGAGCTTAACAAGAACGAGCCAGCGGCGCGCTTTTCATCTTTGAAGCGCAACATTTACATTTTCGTCTCATTTATTTGCTATTTCGGGCCAAGCCCTCCCCCCTTCCCCTGCCCTCCACACACCCCTCCCACGCCATCACTCCAATGAATAAGTCTCGGCGTGCGTCAGACGAGAGTAAAACGAAATTGGGAGGGAACGCTCTATAAAGTCTAATTAAGTTTGAAGTGAATGCACAAATGTAAGGAAATATAAAAATGTCTGAAAGGAACCAGAATTTATTTGGCGGCGGTCTGAATAAATTTTATTAAGTTACATTTGAATTATAACATACTTTTGTTGGTTGTGCTATCACTTGCATTCATCGCTGAGTGCTTTGAATTACGAGCGCATACTGCCTAACCACCGACACCGTTGACCTTATCCACAAACTAATTAATCAAACCACACTGTATAGGATATTATACAAGTAATAAAACTTAAATGTATCCTTTTAAATAACAATAAATCTTTCCTAAAGTAAACATAAATCAAATTCAACAAAAACAATAGTTTGGAGGCAAACGGAGGAAGCGAGATGGCACATGATCAGAATGTAATCGCCTAATTCCGGCTTTTATTAAGATATTTTTACGAAGAAAAGCCGTCGTTTTGTTATTCTGGTGTCGTTTCGTATAAAAATAACGCGTCCCTTACGCGAACCTTTTGTTTCGGGGCGGCTCCGCTACCATAATAGATATTATTTCGTAGCCACCCCTCCCTTAGTTGACATTCGTGGCCTGCAGTAGGCAGGATGCAACCGGAACGCGTGATTGAATTATCAATTTGGCTAAGAAAGAAATTAAAACTGTCGGCGTACTTAGATAATATTTTGTCGAACGAACGAACGAACTTTTCAAAACTTTTTTATGTTGCTTCTGGAACTTGCTTAGCTCCTTTTAATTATGTGTAGGTAAGTAAAATATTTCAGGGTAAGGTATTCCTGTATGCAATATAAAAGTTTCTATACTTATTTAGTAGACGAAAATAAAACAGTTTCAACTCAAAATAAAGAACTATACTTATTATAGGAACGTTTCGGTCCAATAAATTCCTTTCCAGATGGTACAAATAACTTGAATGGCGGAGGGTTACCTTCGTATAATACGGAACACATATAGGCCCAGATTTCTGTGATAGAAAAACGAGGCCCGAACCGCCCCCGAATATAAATCGCCTTGTTATATTTTCCGGGACATTGGGATTCATGGAGTTTGTGGGCCTTGACGATATGATTCTTCAGAAATAGGAACTTTTATGCTGGTGACAAAATTGCGGAGACAATACCTACATACCCATAGCTACAACAGCAGCTTTATGATTAAAATATTGTGAGGGATAATAATGGAATTTTATATTCTTTGCGTCGATTTGTTGTTGCAGTCGACTGATGACTATCAGTCGAATTGGCTCCCTATTCTTGGCACATAAATCTGTCTATTAAAAAGGTATTTTTCCCTTTCGAATTCAACGAAAAATCTAGGTATGGTGGTGGTTGGTGGTGGTAGGTATGGTAGGTATGGTAGGTGTGGTATGGTTCAATGTGTTCCAAACTCTGCAAGTAAGTTGTTTATATACAATGTGTAACTTAAAACACAACACAACCTCTTCAGGGGTCACTGTACTCATCATTTCAACATTTAAAAAAATCTGCTGTTCTGTTCTGTGCTGTCTTGATTTTTTTTCGCGATTTCATATTTGTCCCTTAATAAAAGTTTGTTCATAATGAGTAGGTACAATGACCCCTTTAGGGGTCGTGCGTTATTTAAGTTACACCTTGTTTATAAAGATATGTTATTTTAGTAATGATTTACACTTAATTAGTAAGTTTTCAGTTTATTTTCTGTTTCCAACATTCCTACCGAGAAACACTTTCATAACCAAAATCTCCACACACGGGTAATAATATCGTCTCTCATCTATTTTGGGTATCGGGCATAACACGCGAGTTATCTTGATCTCACGGCATGGCAGCAGTAGAGGTAGGTAGGTAGGTACCTACTCCATATGGATTACAAATGCTTTAAGTTTAGTAAGCTCAGCACGTTTGGAAAACGTGTGACCAATCCGATTTTGTAGCGAATACATGGTTCCTACTGGATTTATAACTATACGAACGGTTTTACTTGGCGTTTATGTTCCTAGGTATCAAGGTATGGTGGTATTTCGAAGACATTAGAAATTAGAAGAAAAATCTCACTCGTGGGCATGTAATTAAAGGCAAAGGCATGTAATTAATTACTAATCATTATCTGCAAAACTTTCTTTGATAATTGCATTTTTAAAACTTGATAGAAACTGCTGAATCGTAAATTGTCCAGCTGTTTTAAGGCAGAAACAGATCAAAACACCCAAGTGCTAAGTACCTATCTGAAAAATGTACCTGAGAAAGTTAAAATATTTTAGACAATTTCCAGAATTAAGCACTGAGATTTGCGTACGAATCTTCACTAAGTGTGCTTTTACAGAACGGTATGAATTTTCGCATAAAATTCAAATTTAAAGTGTTATAATTATGCATCTGGACGGGTCCCCCAACTCGAGGGCGTTTGAAAGCCATTCTTGAGTTCATCCTCCTCTCTTTGTGTCTACTTTATTGTAATTCAAAGAAATGCAAAATATGCTGTGTATTGTAGTTTATTTTCAAAGTTCGAGCGAGGGTTCTGAATAAAATTACAATAAGAAGCTCCAATCAGAATTCCTTAGACAACTGTACGAAGATACTTTGTACCTAAAGGAAAAGCTTAAATAAAATAAAATATTCCTTATAGGTAGTGCGATTTTTTCCTTTCTATTGTTTGAAATCGGGTACCGACCTATACCTACTTACCTATTGGGTTTTTACTGCCCTAAAGAAAAACGGCTACAAAGGCATAGAAATCAACAGAACCTACAGTTTAAATTTATTTTAATAACGAACTTAATTTATTACTGACATTGAAGGACAGAACAGACAAAAGTAGGTAATCAATTCCAATAACATCTATTACAATCTATTTATTTAAGGTCACTATCGACTAGTAGATACCTACCTACTCGTATTTTGATATCAATGTCTTTCACGGCATAAAAGTTTTTCATTAAATTGTTGTTCCTACCTACCTAAGGTAGGAACAACAATTTAATGAAAAACCGAAAAAGAATAAACTAATATTTACTTGCTATCTGTTTCAATCATAGTACCTAAATAGTCATCATAAGTACCTATGTACCTACCTATATATTATTATAGTAGGTCTGTGGGACCGGTTTAAGGGCGAGAGCCTACGCGACCAAGTTATAATCATTCGTATGTAAATCAGCCCAGGCTCGACTCAGCGAAGCCTTTATCATCTCGTTAAGTATGATAAGTAAAGTGGATCTCTTTTTTTACTTAAAAAACCCCTCAACTTAATATTTTTCATAAAATATTTAAAGAACGTCCACAATTAAGTATGCAAATTAAATTAAGTCGCTCGAGTTTTTACAGTGATAGTACCTACCTATATAAGTTTGCAGTTCGTGACTATATTACTAAACAGGTTTGAATAAGAAGTTACATAAAGGTTCATTGCCATAAATCGTTGAAATAATAACCTGATTACTCACGCGTGGCCGACCTGACGTCAGAAGACATAAAAATCTGATGTAAAGATTATAAAATGCATAAGGAAAGCCTTCTAAGTGTAAAGAACTTTCTAAGTTCAAATTCAAACATTTGCATTTCAGAAAAAATCACATTATCATGTAGATCGTCAGATAATTTTATTGTTGCTGACAAAGGCTCCTTTCAATAAAGTTTGAGGAAGATAAATTAACAAAAGAAAACGGGGTAGGTTAGGTAGCAAAGCTGAGTTGCGTAACGCGGCACAAAGGGTACCCGGTATGAATATGAATGGGTTGTTTGGTAAAATTGGGCCGAAAACAACGACCGATCGCAATTTCTTTTGTCTATTTTTTTTTTCGTGACTGCCGATAATTTGCTGCGAACAGCCCCGAACAGTCGCGATGGTAAAATTCTGTTTTTATGCTAAAAATATTATTTTGTTATTGCACGCTGAACGTTTTATCAAAACGGAAGTGTGAGCACTTTATATTCAGATTTTCTGTGTTACGTTTTCTGTTTCCGTTGTATTGTGAATATTTTGATTGATATTCTGACCGGAATTTCGCAAAACCGAACTTACCTACGTTTCTTATGGAAAGCGAGTTCCGTGAAGCTTCAGATAAGATCAAGATATCTCAGCAATATAATTTTTATAGGTACCTATGCCTATATACACTTGCGTGCAAAAAAATTGGCCCACCCCATGCTCTCTATTTGAGAGACGATAGCTCAAAGATATTAATGTATTTATTTTAATTATTTTATACTGTGTGAAGGTAGGTAAGATAAAGTTTATTTACACATACACATATACTTTGATAAAAGCAATATTCTTGACAAGATCGACTCAATTCTTCTGATGTTCTCTTCAATCACTTTTGTTTGAAAAAACTGCGTGACTTTTTTTTGTCAGTGAAGTTGACATAAACTTAATTTTGTTTATTACTGTTCGTTTATTGATCATTTGACTTGAATTTTTAACCAACTTGAAAAAAAGGAGGTTTTTCATTCGATCTGTATGTTTTTAAATTCGCGTTTTTCTCAAAAAGTAATGAATCAGTTTTGATATTTTTTTCACTTACGTAATCTACATACAGTCAGGAAGGTTTTAGTACACAATATATTAGGTTATTGTTAATTAAACTTGTTAAATTTTCTCTTTTCATATCGAAGAGAATGGGGTGGATCGATTTTATTGCACGCAAGTGTAGTTACGTAGTTATTTCCCCTATTACCTACATAGTTACTCGAAATCAGCCTAAATATACGAACGAATAAGCGAGAAAACACAGCAGATGGGCAGTATAAAACTTGTTCCTACTCTCCGCCTATTAAGCGGTCAGAATCCTCAGTTTTCCCAACCAGTTTCCTCAATTGTTTCGGTCGGTATTTATTAAATAACCCGGTAAGGGCGTCCCGGTCTGTGGGCTAAGCCCGGTCGTGCTCTTAATAAAGCCCTAGCTTAATATTGTATGTGAATACAACAACAGCCATGTGTCCGTTTTGTTTATATTCCGGCCAAAACTCCGAATAGGCTACGCTCGCCTTTTATTATCTTTTTAATGAGAGCAACATTTTCTTTGTTTTTCATTATTTTTCCAGTTCATTTAGTTACTTTAATTAAGGTAATAATTAGGGGTTGACGGTGTAGGAATAATTTATGGTTTTAATATTATGAAAAACGTTGAATCACTACCAGATGGCCAATTCTCGTACCTAAAAACGTTCACAATCTCATGCCAGCGTCAATCAAATGTCAAAAATGTAGGTAAACGCTATACAATTTTTGGCAGATTGAGACTTTGATGAGATTGCGAACGTTGTTAAAAATACGAGAATTGCCCCTCTGGTATGTGCTACAGGTACTACCTATCGCAACTGACCCTAATATCTATCCTTTTTATGTCCATTTTCATCATAGGTAGCTGGAAGAAACCTTTAGGTTAAAACAGGATATCTGTTAATCTTTACAAAGACTACTTACATATATAACATAAATTGCTGGATTTACCTACGTTCAACATTCATAGTATTGAGCGCGCAGTCATGAGAACACCGCTGCCGTAGCTGACTAGTGACTACGGTCCGGAAACGTTATCTCGGTTCAACTAAACAACTCACTCCAAACGAATGATACCCTTCGCAACCACAAACGACATAAACGACCCTATATTCTATTGTAATTTGAATTTTATCACCCAAAACAAAGAGTTGTAAATTGAATGCGGGAGTCAAGTAGCAAAGATATTACAGAACATAAGACAAAACAAATGCTGCCTCAGTAAACCTCTCTCAGACGAGTTAACCAGTTACCGCAGAGCTGAAACTATTCAAATAACTTCTAGGTTGGATACACAACTATAGTTACCTACCTACATGCTGTAAATGTACCTATAGATATGTCAGAGGCGTCATGTTTTGGTTGCTACATTTAAGATTTATTTATTCAGCCGGTACATGACAAACCTGCAGTAAAATCTCCGAATTGCTGTCAACAATACAGACTCATTTCTGAGATTAAAAAAACAAAAATCGAGGTTAATGTAGACCGAGAAATTTCTCAAAATTTAAAACTGAAAAAATCAACTTAATTCATTAAAATTACGAGACAGAAGATTGTCAGTTATGGTCTCTGAGAGCGAATGTGCTGAATCGACGAGCGTCGAAGCCGGTCGTAAATCTCTTGAATTCTCTCTGGATGAAAATAAGCGACAGAGTCATGCCACAGACCAACTCGCGTCGAAAACAGAATGTTCGTTCCAAAATCTATTTTTTAACCTACAATTCATTCTGTTTACTTCAACAAACGATATTTTGGTAGGTACCTAATTTATTTTATGCCACATTTGCCAAAAGCAAAAATAATAATACCTATAGTAAGCCACCAACTTTACCTACTGCCAACATAAGTATTTTCAGACAGTTACCTATTAGCCGTGATTTAAATTTGGGTAAGTAGGCTAGGTACCTATATTCCTACCTACAGTTTACGTTTCAGAACTCTTTTGGAGTCGTTACTTTTTTTCTGAGTAAATACTGTCTAACCGTTAAAATGCAACATTTTAGTAATAATTTTTTGAACAACAAATTAAATTTTTCTTAAAATAAAATTTATATAAATAAATTTAAAATAACACCAGACGGTTAAATCTATTTTCTAATAGATCTACCCACCTACCTAAAAAAAATCAATAGATCTTTAAAATCGAAATCTTAGAACGGGTTCATACAAAGTACCTACCTATCTCTTTGAAATACAAATGCCGCCATCTTGGCGCGTGAACCAATCACAGAGCGTTCTACCCTGAAATCCAATATGGCGGACAGGTAGCTGCCTATAGCGTAAGGCCATTCCGCATTGTGACGATGCTGTGAATGGTTGTCAAGAACTCAGATAAATTATTATATTAAGCTGTTATAAAACTTCTGCTTCAAACAATTATTTTAAATGATTTCGGGCTACTTCTATCAATCTGATTTAAAATGCGTCGGATTTTTGTAACCAAGTGCCTAATACAAGGTGTAGATCTACTTGATATTTAAATCTAGGTAATTTAAATTAAGTACTTCATTCAAAATATTAATAAAAATCGCGCAAATAGATAATAAATTACTATTTAACGTTTAACATCAGTATTAGCGTGTTTTACGACGTTTGGTGAGATAGCCTTTGTAACTGACCTAGGTACCAAGCACACAATAAAATTTTATGGATTTTCAAATAAACACACTGAACTATAATTTACAAACAAAATATTATACAATTCGAAGATAACAACCCCTGGAAATTTACGGTCAAGTACGTATGTTGATAAAGACTGACTGAAATATGAGAACAGATGTTCGGGGTGAACGAACTAGAAACGATGCGCTTGCGCCGCGCGACCCGCGTCGACGATTTATTTATTAAATAAATGTGTCCACATTAACCTGACGATTTATACATAAATAGTCTTAATTACTTTATGACACAATTTCACAATGTATTAATGGGTTTATCTGGCTATCTTTGACTCCATAAAATATACAAATTGCACATCAAAGTAACAACATGATAACAATCTTTATTATCACTGCATAAGCGCGTTTAGCATTTAATTGTGAACAATGTGTTTTAGTAATTGTTAGCGTTTAATGTTTTACTGTAGATTCATCTGATATAAATCATTTTTCCTTACGTTTACTGACAGGTGCGTCTAATCTGCAATATTACACTGATATGTAGGCCACACTAGAATAAATACAACGAGAATGTTTTTTTTTATAGATATCCTGAACAAATCAGTAAAAATATAATTCACTCAAAACAGGTTGTATTATAAATGTTAGGTACTTTATTAAAAAAACGTGTTAAAAAAACAATAATTAACTGAACCATCTTACTTTATCAAATAACAAAACAAAACATTTTTTTTTTCCTCTGAACATAATTTTGGTTGTGATAATAGATACGTAAAGTAGATAGAGGGAGGGCAGAGGAGGTGATTTAAGAAAATTACATTATAAAAAGAGAAGAAAGAAACCCGGAGGGGCTTCGCCGAGCGGCGTCGCTCCAAAGACATTATTATAAAAATGTACCAATTTAAATTCAAATATAAAGGCGGTCTGCTGATGCTATATTGAGAGTAGATTTAGGTACTATTTTACAGATGGGACATGAATATGAGTAGGTAGGTATATATCAATCACAATAATATTTTAGGATGTTTTTCAGGTCGAGAGGTCGTCGTTTTTCGGGTAAAGAAAACTTAGAAAATCATAAATAGAACACAGTAAAGTAATAAGTATAGTAGGTACTTAAATAATGTTTACAACCTTTCAAAACTGAAGATATCTAGGTTCTAACCTGATAACCTGATATCTTCTCTCAAGACGAAAGTCTTTAACCCTTTGACCTTTGAGCGTGTTGGCAGTGAATACCTACCTACGGCACTGAAATGTGGTCGCTCTCATGGGGCTTAGGTATTAGAAGGCTAAAAGTCACCCAAAGGGCAATGGAGAGGGCTATGCTTAGAGTTTCCCTAAGTGATCGAATCAGAAATGAAGAGATCCGCTGGAGAACCATTAAGGTAACCGACATAGCACGGAGAATTGCCAAACTTAAGTGGCAGTGGGCAGGGCTCGCAGAACAGAGGGGCAATTCTCGTATTTTTAACAACGTTCGTAATCTCATCTCAGTCTCAATCTGTCAAAAATTGTATAGCGTTTACCTCATTTTTGACATTTGATTGACGCTGGCATGAGATTGTGAACGTTTTTAGGTACGAGAATTGGCCCTCAGATAGCCGATGGGGCCGAAAGGTTCTGGAGTGGCGACCTTGTACCTACCGGAAGGCGTAAGGTTGGAAGACTTATTCCACAAGGTGGACCAATGGCTTTGTCAAGGCTGCAGGAATCCGCTGATGCAGGAAGCACAGAACCGGTCGAAGTGGCGGTGCTTGGGGGAGGCCTATGTCCAGCAGTGGACGTCTTTCGGCTGAAATGATGATGATGAACCTGGTAAGCCACTTTACAAGCTTGTCAAAATACAGTCAACGTCCATTAAATCCTGTATCAAAAACTACTTAAGTTTCACTTAAACAAAACTAATCTACCTATCTAAATACTTTTGTGCTAGCTTTTACTGGTACTTTTCTTAAATTGGAAAAGCTGAGACGGATCAAATCCTGTCGAAATGGCAACTTTGCCAATAAAAACTTTCTTTGTTATCCAGATAGTATCGACTAAACTCTTTCATTCGTTCTAACGCTCTTCTATTCGAGGGGAAATGACTACATATACTTAGGTAAGTACCTACCTATAGGTGGGGCTTGAATGACTTTGGTTAATGTGACCTCTAACTCAGGGCAAAAGGGCCTGTGGGATTGTTTCCAAGGGTTATTAAAAACTTTTTAAATCTTTGAGATAAGAAAGCTTTTTATGTTTTAAGAATAAGGGAGCTAACAAACTGATAAGGTTGTAAGTGTGGCTAAATTGCAATGTTTTACTAGAGGTTTTTGTTTTATCTTTTATTATTTTGATTGGGGTCTTTGGTATAGCATTAGGTATTAAACCTATTCCACTTTTAAGAAAATTTTGTTAGCAATTTTACGTAGGTAAGTAGATTACACTAACTCGATATTACCTAGGTGAGAAAACATTTTTTACCATGTGGTCGGTAGAAACTTACTTGCCGGTACCCGAAGACACCACCATAATACCACCATTAGATATCCATACAAAATCAAAACAAAGACAACCAAGATCTTAATTTGAATTTCAAACTGAGAATATCAAACAAATTCCTTGGCTCTTAGCAGCCAGCAATTACAAAATATTCTCGAGAGATTCCAATTAAAACGTTTCATCCGCAAAATTCCACAGGGTCGGAAACTTCTAAGATTCCTCCCCCCTCCCCCTGTAGGAGGGTAATTGCTCCTCACATTCCCCGGATATCTTACAGGCGAGTTCTTGTTCCCGGACGGAATGTCACTCCGTTACCAACTCTGAAGGAACAATTATTACTCAAGACAGCCGTCCACTAAAGCGTAACGTGTGAACTGACATGAATGTAGATATACGACTCTGATTGTTACAGAAATTAATATTTATTTACTGATGAGAATATAGAATATTTGAGACAGCTTTATGATAGGACGCTCCAGTGGATTATAGGCCTAATTAGGTATAGGTATGTAGGTACCTACATGAGCAATAAGGTACTGCATCTTATAGCCATAATAATCATATATCCGTTAATTATAAGATTACTTAACTAATGCCATTAAGTAACACATACTTCTTGTAACATTAACGCCTCGATAGAGTTTAATATAATTTTATGCTAATTTTCCTACGGCGAGTGTAGGTATACCTACCTATCTAATGTTATCACACTACCAACTTTGATTGGGCAACTCGTTATTTTATATGACCACTTCCAAAAGTTACAAAGTAACTTATCTGCCAAGTATTTTTAAAAATTCCACGAAAGTAAATTGCCCGATTATGTATAATTAAGATAAGTAGAGGTGCATTAGTGGGAAGCGAGGGAACTTTTTCTCATAATTCCCTGTGAGCCAGTCGGCACATGCACCGCCGATATTTATAAATAATAACATAAAACAATATAGCACTGGCTCTTAAGAGTTCGCTACATAAAGCTCGCCCCGAGAATAAATGGATTACTTGTGTCCGTGGCGCGCCATCTAGCGGGGGGCGCGCGAAACTGTATGAGTTATTGTTATTGCATGGATATCCCCGCTTCCGAACATGTTTTCACTTACACCCCTCTTGTAGAAGTCGTAAAAATCTGGCCGAAAATATTTTATTAAATTGATTGTGTTTTCAAAACATGTTCTCCGCAAAATTATTCTAAGACGCTACATGGCATTTTCCCAGATTGCTTCGTAAACTACGCGTTGAGACTTTGATATTTCTACTTAACTTTTTCTCTAAAGGCATTATCCAGGTTAGCGATTCTTTTAAAAAGGTATCTTAGTCAAAAGTGTGTTCAATGGATCGGATATTATTGCAAGCTATCTATAGGCGTTTATCTTATCAAATGTGCTACGTTGAAAGAAAACTCTTGAAAAGTTATTAGAAAATCTCATCACATAAATATAGACTATCTACTTATCATACCTAATTTTATAAGAATGACTTGGCAACTGGTAGGTATACGTATTTAGATCTACACTTATTGCCAGATAATTTCCCTTCACTATTAAATCGTATCAATTAGGTATCTACAAAGAGATAAGGTGGAGTACACAAAAGAATCCTATAGTAAACTGGTAAACGATAGCCGAGACTTATTAGCGGTAACGAGGCTATAAAGATGGCGTTCGTTAGCTCGCGGACAAACGGACACATAACTTACCAGCCGTACTGGAACACCCGCGTTGTGGACTACCGACCGTCCGTAGCTCGTTCTTTTTAATTAACCACACTTGTTAAAATATTATATGGTAGAGGTGCTACGTAAGTAATTGTTCAAGCGATGTAAAATAAAATTTTACTAATGAGGGGAACGGATTTGTGTAAAGTAGCTTCTAATTATTAGGATAAGTAGATGATTTTCATTATTTGAAAAATGTATCGTCCTAAGTACGGGCATCAACGCATAGATTATCTGTCTATCAGTAGGTAAAGAATTGACCGGTCCCCCTCAGTAGTGTGTAACAACTGTGCAGGACAACATAAGTAGTAACAAAAACATAAGAAGAAAATCATGAAATAAAATAAGTTTCAGATTGCAGTTAATATAAAAAGTAGCGGACCTATTTCTATGCTTATTTGGACACAATAGAAAATACTGATGGTATGCCACCGACACCGCTGATGTGTAAAGATATAATATCAATTCTATTATCAGAAAATAATGAAGATAACAGTATAAGATTGAAGTCAAAATAGCCTTATCGTTATTGATAAAATAAAGGGCCGCTCCTTGAGTAGGGAGTTCCAGGTAGATAAGGTTGGACCAAGGGCAAAACGGGGAAGGGAATCTAATTTGACTAAATTGGGGTCGGTCTATTTTGAAGATACGTGAAATTAAGCGAATGGACCCGTTTTATTTTACACGATTATGTAGTAAAATGTGTGAAAGAGGAAAAGTGGTGTTTTGTCCAGGGCAATAATAAATAGAATTAATTTACTGAAGCTGAATACAAAATGAACACAATTGTCAAATTCGTAATTCGTAACAAGACGAGGTAGATTTCCTGTGATTCCCTGGGGTCACTAAGATAACAACCAATTTTGAAAAAATATCTACAAACAAATTTTATTCAAGTTAGCCGTACAAAATTCCTTCTCAAACATACATAACATTTAAATAAATTACACATAGGTATATTTATTAACTATGTTGCTATTCAGAACAATGTCAAAGATAAGAGCAGACATGACCACTTTATTGTTAACATAACTTTATACACTAGTACCTAGATACAAAGTAGATTTACATGTTAAATCAGAATACGAACCACTCTCAATGCATTCTTGAAAGGTGGCATAACCGGCCACAGATACCTCATACCAAAACAGTGTTCCAATGATACCGTTTTAAATATCTATCCAATTTTATGTTCTGCGAAGTATAACATGTTTTACTTGTAATCGATAGGTAATAGAGAACTATTACTATTAGGTACTATAACTTTAACTTTCTTATTATATCTAATATTATAATAAGAAAGAATATCGCCATTTCACATTAAAATAATCCGTGCATAATCTTTTGAGATAATTAAGTATGTGCAGTAAATTAAGTTGCATCCTAAGATCATTAAAACGTTGACCAGTCGGGGCTTTTCGAGACAAAATATTACTTAAAGAGACCACACACCACGTGGAATTTAGTATCGGTCTCAGATTTATAATTTAATTTGTGTAACATACCCGGTAAAACAAGTTTCCAATAGACATTTTATATTGGCCGCTTCTGAATCTGACTAACAGTCATATTTATTGCACAAAAAATAAAAAATAAGGTTAGAAAATTACAATCTTCTCGAAATCAGACAAACTTTTTGATCAATCCGCTTATTGATTCAAAGTAGAGTTAAAAGTTAGATTGGAAGTATTAATGGTTTTATAATTTAATTTCCGTCATGTAATCTAATCCAGAGACAGTTTTTAATTAGTTACAAGAAGAATTCTGACAAACAACGTACCCTAGTTGCGTTTCTCCGTCGCCATCTGTGTTTGCCAGACGAGATTTGTTTGGCGCGTCGCCAAACAACGCGCGCGAGTTTACACCCTGTGTTTACATCAAAATTAATTTTTAGAACTAAAACAAAACACGATTTCCACATTTTTCGTACACAACACCACTTTATCGTCTAAAATCTGGAGCTATACTGACTGGTATAACTCAGCTTTCTCTTTGCTTGCGAAAAAAACTAATTTGAATTTTAATAGAAAATTGGGTCAACTTGCCTTTCTAGGAAGCGTATGCGCCCGCGCTTGCATTGTGTTTATGTAGATGCAAGTGTGTCCAAACATAAACAGTTTTTTCATCTAAATTTTAATAGTAGGTATCCCGATGAAACAAGATACCTATTGTTTGTTTTTTTTGTAGAATTTCTCCTCGTCCACTGAAATTGTACGAGGAAAAAGAATGAAGAAATAGTTAAGTTGTGCTTATGTCATCTTCATCTGCCTAGCCTTTTTCCAACTATGTTGGGGTCGGTTTCCAGTCAAACCGGATGCATCTGAATACCAGTAGGTATGGAGCAACTGCCTTATCTAACCTCCACAACACAGCTACTGGGTAAAACGATTCCTACTGCTGGTTGTCAGGCTATCGGGATTCTAACGACCCGTAGGTAATGACTGTCAAAGATCCACGAATGACAGATCGACTCGTGCGCCTGTTATTAAGTAGGTACTTAGCTACAAGTCCCCATAAGTTGTGCTTATGAATATTAAAATACCTAAATGTTGGAAAATACCTAATAATAAAAAAACCGGCCAAGTGCGAGTCGGCCTACGCACAATGAAGGGTTTCGTAGTTGAGATGAAATTATCCCAAGAACAAACTAAACATTATAGTTGAAAAACATGTTCTCCCTTACTTTCCGTACATTACCTAAGTTTGTACTCAATGTAGGTACTCCAGTTCCGATTTTCCATGTTATTTTAAGACCACAAACTTTTTATAGGTTTTTCTGTAATCTACCGGTATAGAACTATTTTCTGTATTTTTTTCAAAATTTTAGGCTCAGTAGTTTCGGAGATAAGGGGGGAGGAATGGTCAATTTTCTTAAATAACTTTAAAACAAATTATTTTAAAATTAAATAAAAAAACATACCTATTTGAGACCCTCATAGATATATCACACGTTACAGTGTGGAAAACTTTTTTTTTATTTTTCTTATTTGCGCCCTAAAAGTGACCCCCATATTCAAAATTAATTTATTTACTTTAACCGTACGTGTTTGTGTTACAAAAATCTATATGTGTACCAAATTTCAACTTAATCGGTCCATTAGATTCGTAGCAAATTGGCTGTGACAGACGGACAGACAGATAGACAGACACGAGTGATCCTATAAGGGTTCCGTTTTTCCTTTTGAGGTACGGAACCCTAAAAACCGGCCCAGTGCGTGTCGGACCACGCACAATGAAGGGTTCCGTAGTTGGGATGAATAACAAACTTAACATTGTAGTTGAAAAAACATGTTCTCCCATAATAAATTCTAACTCTAAGTAAATGTAAGTTTGTACTCACAATATTGAGAGATTTACCATGTTATTTTAAGATCATAGACTTCTTATAGGTTTTCCTGCAATCTACAGGTAAAGAATTGTGTACTTACTGTTTTTTTATTTTATTTTAGGTCCTTAGTTTCGGAGATAAGGGCAGGGGAGAATGGTCAATTTTCGTAAATTTTCTTAAATAACTTTAATATTATTAAAGTTATAAAAAAATATGTTTGAGATCCTCACCGTAAGCCCTTTCATTTAATATGTCACACGGTATAGTTAAACGGTTTCACGGTTTTTTTTTAATTTTCTGATTTGCCCCCTAAAAGTAGATACCTAACATCCATTTTCAAAATTAATTTTTCTTTACCCGTTCTTGTTTTGGTCACAGAAATTCAAATGTATACCAAATTTCAACTTAATCGGTCTATTACATTCGGAGCAAATTGGAAATTGTTTGAAAAATGTTTGGAAATAATAACAAGACATTTTACTCCGTTACCCTTTTCCAAATGTAGAGTCTGAACTGAGAGTAGGTATGTACCTACCTATGGTGTCTCTTTAAATATTTCAAGGTCATAAATACTGGTGTTGATTTACATTATATTTTATGATTCAAAATGTAATTCCAAAAAATCTATAAAACCATTTCTATTTGTATCTTTTGAGGCTGAAAATAAATGCCAAAAAGCTCTACTATTATTAATGAGTTTAGCGCCATCTAGTAAAACAGTATGGAACTTTTACAAGCTTTGAAAGCACAGTATCACACTGCTAGGATGGGCACTACAAGGCAAGGATACAATCAGAGTAGGTACTCTATCTAAGCTTTGTAAGAAATAATTGTATGTGGTACATGGAGGTAGGTAATTATAATTTAAGTATGACGACATGAGACATCTATGAAAATAACTTTTTGTACAATGTATTTTAGGATTGTAAAAGAAATACTTAAATATTGCTTTCTATCCCACTAAAGAGACTTTTGTAAGATTGGTATAATTTTTTTTCTGTTTTATAATAATTAGATAGAAACTAGATCCCTATTAGGAGAAAGATACATAGAGCTTAATAATATTTCTGTAAAGAAATTGTTCACATTTTCTGTAACTAATAGGTAGGTACATAACTTTGGAGTTGATTGTTAAGTTTACCCGTAGCTTACTGCAGAAGTTACTGCTACCTAGTTCATGGGGTGTGTTATTTGTGGGATCACCCGACCGTTACCTACCTACTGCAGATAATAACAATTCTTATTTTTATTATAATTATGTCTTTTAAACAGTATCCTTAGCAGCACGAGCAAAAGTTTAGTAGGTAAGTACTTAATTAAGTATTCTTTCTAGCAATTCCTATTGCAATATCTCCATAATAGTTTTCTTTATCACAGTAAATCATATTTATCATGCTCATTAACGTTTTATGTAACGTAATAATGAATTCATCACTGTAGACAATAAATTCAAAGCTTTTTAAAGCTCTACATGACTCTACATTTCTTGCTCTCTCTCATTTTGTGAACAGCGCCATCTCTCTGAAATCAGATGAATCTATTCTATCCGGAGTAGAGGTCACAAACATTTCAGTCTTTTGGAAAAAAAATGTGTTAAGAAAATAAAACAATTTCATTTAAACATAATTAATGAAGGGTATGTCTTTTATCCCAAAATAGTAATTTAATCTGCAAATAGATTAAAATTGCAGAAGAGAAAATGTGCACCAAGGTGCACATTTTCTCTAATTATGTAACACAGTCAGAAATTTTTAGTACTTAGCTAGTTAGGTATCATTAGGTCAAGATTGGTCGTTTTAATAATTAATAAGTTAATGAGGTATTAAAACCACTTAACATATCAGTGAAAAAAAATTGATTGACGGTAATCTTCGTATTACTTAATATCAAAACAATCTTTTAAGAAGCACTCTCAAGAAAGGTTGAAGACTTCTGATCTGGGGCCCTCCCAATCGGCAATACTATCAAACTCACACACCAACATTCTTTGTATGTGTGCTTAAGAATTTCAGCTGCAGGGCCATTGCCATGCCTTGCTATCGACGCCATTTTACTTTATTTGTTGTCTCTTTTCCTCACCCGAGATACGTCGAAAGAGTGATGAGAAAAAAACGGGTCGTTCTATCTCTTTCGCACAGCGACGGGAGTGCTGGGTGATCGCAGCGTGAGTTCTTTCGATTTGAGAAGGGGAATGAAAAATTAAAAAGAAAGAAGTATGGCGATACCGTTCGATGCGCGGTAGGACGGTCCCCGACCGGCGGACATTTTTGAGATACTTCGAAGATGGCGGAAACTAAAAAATGAGGTTTACGAGATTGGATTTATTTTTTCTCTTGAATTCTGGCTATCAGATTTTATTTTTTAATTTTTTAAAGTTGATTGGAATGTTATGTTTGGTTACATTTTTTGGTGTTGTCGGTACTTTATAGTTTATGTGAAAATTATGATGTATTGAGCTTTTAACATAACTTACTTCTTTTGTTTAAATATATTAATTATTCTGCTTGCACAATACATACCTTTAAGTGGTATATTAACATTACATACCTACTGTAGAATTATCCATTCTACGATAGGTAGGTAATCGTTTTGAAAAAATTTGGAGGAGTACAGTTATAAACTTGTTCAAAACTTTACATTGGCTGTTTTTTCTCACATTTTTAGGGTTCCGTACCTCAAAAGGAAAAAACGGAACCCGTACCTATAGGATTACTTTGTTCCCCGTCTGTCTGTCTGCCTGTCTGTCAGTCCGTCAAGACCCATTTTCTTTAAACGCGTGGAGGTATCATGTTGAAATTAATATCAAATACCTACCTAGATATATGGTCCTTTGAAGTTCTAAAAAATCAAGCTTCTAAATCAACGCAATAAAAAATACCTACGGCCATTTATGCGACATATTTTGATACTCGCAAGTATCTAAATCAATGAAATTTGGCAAGAAGCAAGGTCCTAGCACAAGTAAAGGAAAAAGTTCGAAAATTGTTAATTTGTAATTTTAGGTAGGTAGGTATGACATAATTTTTTTTTTTTGGGATTATATTGTTCAGTTTGTTTTTGGGTTAAATTATTTTCAACTACATACGGAACCCTTCATTGTGTGTGGTCTGACATGCACTTGGCCGGCCTTTTTCCCTTGATTTTAAATTTGGATGACAGAACATTCCGTTTTGTTTAGTCAGATCTTTTCAATGTGACTTCCGAATTTTCATTGCATAGGTATCAGAAAGACGTGCTACTTTTTTTTGCCCATATTTTTTCATAAAGTAAACCAGTTAATTTTCTTGGCTTAGGTACCTAATAATGTGTTGAAGCTGACTTTTTAATATTATGGTATAACCATTCCATTCGTGACAATGGTTCTTATTGAAGTTTCGTATATTATTATTATATTCTCTTGAGAACTCAATAATCGTGGTTCTTATTTCCCATAGATTTTTAAATTTTAAGTGTGAAGATTCTCTGAATGCGAAAATTCCTTGCGTGTTTTGTTATGTAGGTAAGTATATTTTCTAATTCTTGTAGGTATACCTACCTACCTACAGTAGGTACCTACTAGCGACCCGGCCCTGCATTGCACGGTTTTTACGACTTGACAAAATATGAAGGTTTCTATATTACCTAGGTCCTACCTTTAGGTAGGTACTCATTGATAGAGTATAATTTTTTTGCTATATTCGCGTTAAAGATAACGATTTGCTTGTTAAAACGGTCAAACTTGGGTCGTTGCAATTCCTACAGGCTAGGTTGTTTTTGGTAGGTAAGTCTGTTCAAGGCTAAAGATACGCGGCTAAAATTTTATCTCGTCGAATTTCTATTCTTATTAGAACCCCTTAAAAATGTATTAATACCTAATTATTTTGCTCTTAAATTGTTTTTAGGGTTCCGTAGCCAAATGGCAAAAAACGGATACCTTATGGACTCATCATGTCTGTCTGTCTGTCCGTCCGTATGTAGGTAACAGCCACTTTTTTCCGAAACTATAAGAACTATACTGTTGAAACTTGGTTAGTTGATGTATTCTGTGAACCGCATTACCTAAGATTTTCACACAAAAATAGAAAAAAAACAATAAATTTTGTGGGTTCCCCATACCTACTTAAAACTGAAAGTCAAATTTTTTTTTCATCTAACCCATACGTGTGGGGTATCTATAGATAGGTCTTCAAAAATGATATTGAGGTTTCTAATATCATTTTTTTCTAAACTGAATAGTTTGCGCGAGAGACACTTCCAAAGTGGTAAAATGTGTGTGGGGGACACACATTTTACCACTTTGGAAGTGTCTCTTGTTGATTTCAGTGTGAAACTTTTTATTCCCAAAACAAAGATTTTAAAATAATGTTTTGGTATTAATTCTTAGAATACCTAAGGTAAGTGCGGCTAATTAAAACGATAGAATGTAATCTTTGAGATAGTTTGCAGTATTTTTTTTTTCCTAAATTTTTCACGTAAATAGTATTAAATTGTTTCATAACTTGTCATTGTGATCTTGTTTTGTTGACAAACCGCCATTTTGTACTGCAAATGCTTTAGGGTGCGTTCAGAGTCGATGGGCATCTCTCCCTAATGATCGGAAGAGATGCCCAATGATGTTTCAGGGTTAGATGCCCAGTAAATATTAATGGTCTTTTATCTTTTAAGATGAAGAATGAATACAGAAGAAAGGCTTCTCGCACTAATAGAGCTACATGGGGTGAAAAAAACTTGGACAAAGCCAATACTCTGGTAAAACATAAATCATTTAATTTTTTCAATCAAGTAAGAATACAATATTTCTTACAGAACTCTTCGCCGTTGGTTTTTCACAGGCAATACTAAAAAAGGACGACTTGGACCTGATTCTCTGTTTGGAAACGAAAAAAAAAATTGTTAATCTTAACAAGAAATTGCAAAGCCGTGGGTTTGCGCCTAGTATTAATGATTTACGCCAGTTGGCTGTTCGATTTGCTGAGTCACATATATTTAATTACATTTAAAAAAATTACTTAAATATTTATTTTAGTATCTTACATAAATATTTAATAATGATTTTTTTAAACTCTCCCTAATTTGTGGGCATCTATCCCTGATATCTATAGGCAACTCACAACTCACCCACATGCATGGGTGAGATGCCTATTTTACATTATTTTTAAAAATATTCTTGAATCAAAATATGGTGCACAATAGTTCCAAACTTCATCTGAATGGCATAAATAAACAATGATTCAAATAAACTATGTGTACTTAATTTTGTATCTTACATATAGAATTAATAATGTTTTTTTTTTTAAACTATAGGCAACTCTCCCTGACTTACCCTAATAGTTATAATTCGCGCGGGGCGTGGCTTGTTTTGCAAAGGAGTGTATATGGTACGGAACCCTTCGTGTGTGAGTCCAATTCGCACTTGGCCGGTTTTTTTTTAATATGTTACTTTGAAAATTCGTTAAGTATGTGATTCTTTTTGTTCTTTTTTTGTTTTTTATAAGATGTAGGTAATTCGGAAAAGTTTAAAAAAAATATACTTTATACCATTCCCCCTCTAAAAAGCTTATTTTATTCACTGAAAACAGTGAATAAAAAGCACTTTTACTCACTGTTTTGATGTTTGAAAATGGAACATACCAATGTATTCGACCACAGATTTAGAGTACCTAGGCTAGATCCGGCATGTTATTAGATAGTATGAAAACCGAAAGTGTCATCTTTTTTGTACCTACGATAACTTCACCCCAGTCATTTAGTGATGTGCTCAGAGTAAACAGAATTGTTTCAATCGCTAAGCGTCACTGAGCTAACAGACTTTTTTTAGTACGAACAGTCGAACATGCAGGGCACGCTTGGTCGTGGCTTGCCCTATCTAGTGTAAGTGTAACCTGTGTATTCGACCTATATTGATGTGTTCTAAATTCAATTTGATTGGTCGACATTTTCGACAAGGAGTTTAGCATTAGAATAAAAACTGTTTTCTGTTCTTTGCTGTCCTTAGTAAATTGGCGCTATTTTGAATACTGTAAGTTGTACGAACACAAAGTTTAGTGTTACTTTAATCTTTAATTTTGTGTTTGTTTAGTGTTGTTCTAATCGATTAAAAATGCATTCTAGTGATGAAGATGTGTTAACACCTTAGTTTATGAAAGAGAGGGCGGCCGATATAGTGGAAAACATGCTACCCAAAAAATCACGGCTGGTTTACATCAAAGCCAATTTAACTTTCCTTTTTCTTCATTATAATTATGTCTATTTTCACTTAAATCTTTCTTTTTCTCGTAGTCATGGTATAAAGTATAGTATGCAACTCTTGAATAAAACGGATTTATATCGAGGGCCATGAATCACTCGCGTCGCTCAGGATTCTAACACTTGAATCACTCGCTACGCTCGTGATTCAATCATCATGAATCACTCCCTACGGTCGTGATTCAATCGTTAGAATCCTTCACTAGCTCGTGATTCATCTATGGCCCTCGCTTTAAATCCGTCCTTTATTCACTAATTGCATAATATACTATTATTTTAAACTAGTTCAAAGAACTTTATTATTTCTAAACACTACAATACCTATGGATATTTTATGGCAACGCCACAATACGGTACAAAGGCAGTGACAGTCGCAAACAAAAGTGTTTACAGAATAATTACCTAGGTATTAAAAAATAAACAATAACAGTGTTACTGCTATACGCTTACCTTTTAGGCAACGTCTTGCAGATATTTACGCGACCTTTTCTTGCTTCATACCATTTTGCTGCGATCTGTTAAAAAAAAAATATAGTAAAAATCACCCTGCACTAGAAAAAGTTTTAATCCTGTTTTAACTGGTCTCTAAGTCTTGGGATAACATATAGATAGGCTGTAATTACATATGTATTACATAAGTAGGTAGTGTTTGGAGCTTTAATAATTTCTCTCACATTGCTAACTTCTCTATCTTTACATGAATAAATAAATAATAGCTAATAAAACACAGCAATCAACTTCCGCTACATATTTCTTTAACAGCTCAAACTAATTTATATACCCAATCACTCTTATTTATAGTAAACAGTGGCGGACACAAAACCTTTCTTAGTTGCACAGCAGTCGGTTACTTAAAGCGCTACACAACGGCCACTCATAAATTAACTCAGTACCTACGTAGGTAGGTATAATGCAATAACATCGATTATTTACAGCCACATACCTCTGAGATAATCTTTACTAAGTGTACGTTTTACTGGCTAGCCCGGAGCGGTTCGCCACTTCACTTTATGGTAAGTTAAGCAAATATTAATGGCGGTGAATTTATGACACTCTAAACTAAAGGTGCCGTGATCTCGCTGTCTCTTTTGCTGGCGACTGTACTTTGTTAGGTGTCTAAACATAGCGTGTGTGTTGTGTGTTACAGCTTTTATATGCCGCGTGCGATTAAACGCAAGTTTTGGCCTCGGTTAATAATATCGACTTTATATTTAGCAGTTTTCTTCATTTTCTGAACATATTGTTTTTTTCAATAAAGAGTTAAAATGGTTGGATAAGTTAATAAATAATTATGTTTTGTCGAATAACAGACAAAAATATTTTATATAGGTAATATTTATTAAAAAAAAAAATTTTTTTTTAATAAACAGTGAAAAAGCCTGTAACGTAAAACAGCATCTTAGGATGCTGTTTTACCATTTTAAAAAAATGAAAATTTACTTACTTAAAATAGGTACCTACAGTACATATGATCGTGAGTCGTAGTACCTAACTGTAAAAAGGAAATAGGTAGGTACCTATAAACTCGCTACTTGCGCAGCCTATGTTCCTTTGTTTTCTTACAAGAAGCCATCCACACCACCATCCAATGAATAGGTACAAGGTACAAATTTTAAATTAGTCTCATTTTAAATTAGTCTCATTTTAAATTAGTTAACCTACCTCAAAACGTGTACTTAATTACCTAACTATTACTGAAAAGCTACCTAAGCTTTCATGATCTTCTGTTGGTCACAAAAGATTTTGAAAGTTGTCTATCTATTCGACCAATACAATAATGAATCCAATACAAACTTTCTATAAATTTTCTATTTGCTCGTTATGCACGCATGTATTCGTTTAAGAGGTTTTACTATCTATCGAGAACCTATTTAGCATAGAGCATTTGCAGAGAAAAGCTACCAGTTACAGTAAGAATTATAGCCTCCAATAAAAAAAATATTTACTACGGGCGACTGCAAAGGCCGCTGGAGGCGAAACTCAGTGGAGTCGCGTCCACCGCGACGACTATCGCGTGATTGATACGCAATAAACTGAATTTATTACGAGACCGCTATAAACGCACGCCCGAATGGCTAATCATCTATTAATCGCAATTTAACGCATCAACACTGTCAAATAATACTTGAAAGAACAAGCGATAAAAGTTTATTGCACACTCGTGACGAAACGTTGTGCGCCATGGTGTAGTGTCGCGCGTCGCTCGCTGGTCGACAGCGGTCGGTCGGCGGTCGCGCGGCGGTTGCGGCCGTGCAAGCCGCTAGCGACGAATAGGCGCCGCCTTAATTTGCTCCAATCGCGGCCGTGTAAGGCGACACTATAAAAAAATGCATAAAACCACACGGAAGGACTCACAATGCTCCATAACCTACCGCAAAAGTTTGACATTACAGCGCGATTGTTTCTTTGTTTATCGTATAAAATTTATAGGTGCCGCTTACCGTTTACGAGAGACCGGCTATGGCCGTTGAACTTTGAATCGCTTGATTACGGTTTTTTAATGGTTGAGTGCGAATATTCGTTAATATTTCATTGTTGGCTGACGCATTGTATTCGAGGGCCTCGGGCGTGCCTGCCTGCTTAGTGTAATCTACACCCGCTTGTGAGCCATGCGATCTACGCAGCCCCGGCTCTTGGTTGGCCAGACGTTGGTCACATATAAAATGATTGTGAAATTTTTTCACAAATGGAGTTTGAGAGAAAATGGAATTCCTCATAAACCATTTATTATAAGATGTCGATTTTTTGCTAATAGATAGATAAATAGGAGGTACCTACGTGTGTTATGTTAGAACAAGGAAAATTTTACGGATAATGACAATTTTCTTACGTGACCGAATTTATTTTCCCGTAGCCGCTCGCAGCTATCAAACTAATGGCTGGAATAACGCACCGACGTTCGTTTATTCCGTGAACTCAGCAGAAAACAGCTTCAAAGAATTTTAGTACGTAGCAAGGAAAATGAAACTTGGATAGGAATGTCTGTGTTTTGAGAATACCTCCATATTTCGGAAAAAAACTTCAATCTTACAACTTTCAAATTACAGGCGTTAACTCGTTAATGACTGATGGTATCGGAATGGCGTCTAGTTTGATACAGAATTCGCTTAGCTATTCGACGACGAATAGACGAAGTTGCCCGAAACAAAATTCAGGAAAACCAATCACACACTATATGAGTAAGTATGAAGTTAAAAGGTCTGCTCAAATCCTTGAGGAAATGTAGAGCTTTTATAATAGACCGATTAGTTTTGGATATTTTCGAGACTTTCTGTTCTGATGTTGGAGAAAAAATAGGATTTCTGGTCTAGTCTGCATAAAAGTATAAAGTATGTAATTATTAGTGTATCACAAGCTCTGTTCTGGCAATACCTACAGTATCCGCTCTCTACCGTAAGTTTACAGCCAATGTATTTTCTCCCAACCATAAATACGTACCTATATTACGGCTATTAGATAAGTAATAGGTATCGTTCCATTCAAAGGCGCGGGTAACGTATCGCGATCACCCAAACACCGGTTGTTTGGTGATGTTGTAAATCAAATCATCAATTATCGACAAGCGTTTACACTCGTGACGCCGCCTTGTAAACAATCTGGACATTAAAACTGCTGCTACCTACGTTTTACGACTATTCAATTTGGGGGAAAATCGATTTTATTCGCTTGCTTTTCAATCGATTTACGGGTAAAGTCGCTCGATTATTACCAAGTTACTGTTTGGATTCCGATTTTTTTACCGGAGCGAGGAAGTGGTTGGCGGATACTGTTGAACGCGGAAGAGATGCATGCGGTAAACAACGCTGTTGTAAACCAGCGTTTATTTACTTAGGCCTTACTATACGTCAATCTGGAGACGTAATTAGAGTTATAAGGGTAGGGTTGAGGCTTTTAATAACAAAAAAAGTAGGGACTGAAATTGTATCACTTACCTCGCTTTCATTATGAATACTCAACAGTCTTCTAGACAGTTACCAAGATATCTATATAAAAGTCTAATTTCACACAGTTTCAACCACAATTTTCACTAATCAAAGTCCATTTAAAATGAGAACACCAGCATATATAAAGTCACTCTTTATCCCGAGTGCGTCCATCGGAGTCATCAAGTCGACTGAGTATGTACGGGCTAACAATTGTATCACATATTTATGCCACTAACAAAACACTAACAAATTGATATGTTTATCTACAAAGGACTATAAATTCATTCAGACCGGCCCACCCTTTAGCGAGGGGATCCACCCTTCATGTTTAAAAAAAATTGCAAAATATTACATAAATAATAAAAATAAAAAAGACCGGCATTCCCCTATGATGTCCCCGCTATCTGTGAGATAGATATAATTTTGGCTAACTCTTAGTTCCGGGGAAATGGTCTGTGATGCTTCTTTTGAGATTTAAATTTGTTTCATGCATTATTCATTCCACATAAACTTACATCCCATCTTATATTTAAGGGGGATATAATAGCGGCGATAAGTCCCCTCTTTGAGGAGTGGTTAGAGAGGCGCCACGGCGTCCTCACCTTCCGCCTGACGCAGGTCCTCACCGGACATGGTTGTTTCGGGAGGTACCTGTTTCGCATAAGGCGGGAGGAAACGCCCGGGTGTTATCATTGTGTGGATCGCCCGGAGGACACGGTGGAGCATACAGTGGAGGTCTGCCCGGCTTGGGCAGAGCACCGCCGTGTTCTCACGGAGGCGATCGGCGGCGGCGATCTCTCGCGTCCGAGCCTGGTCCAGGCCATGGTGCGGAGCGAGAGTGCATGGGAGGCCGTCACCTCCTTCTGCGAAGCAGTGATGCTCGCGAAGGAGGAGGCGGAACGCGTGAGGGAGAGGCAGCCTCACGCCCTCAGTCGCCGCAGGAGACGCCCTGGGCGGCGGGAATCGCGGGGCGATTTCCGGCCACCGTAGGCGCGGGCCTGCGGACGGTGAGCAGCGGGTAGCTCGCCGTCCGGTAAGGACCAGGCCCGAGTCGACGGCGCGTTGTGTTCCACGCGCGCCTCAAAGAGATGTCAGCAAGTGACGGGGCCCAATAGGGCCGACGCCGCTGGGGTCGCGGGTTGTCCGAAGGGGTTACCGCGGCCTTGGCATAGGCAACTGAAGGAACACGGGTGGGTTTTAGTCAGTAAAAGTCTGACACGCCCTCCCGCTCCACCCAGAGCGGGAGAAGTTATTTGATGATTTCCCACCCTCAAAAAAAAAAAAAAAAAAAAAAAAAAAAAAGGGGGATGCGCTAAGGTAGCCCGCGAAATTCAAATTATCTTGCGTTTTTTGCAATTTGCAGGTCATTTTAAGATTGTATCTTGATCTAAATATAATTCGCGACAATATGAAATACTTATGCATTTACATAATTTTAACCAAAAAAATCATCAATACATCTCTCGAAGTTAATTTCCTCAGGATTGGTGTGATTTCGAAAATCAGACGAATAATATGGAGGAAATCTAACTGAGAGACTGCAAATTGCAAGAAACGCAAGAAAATTTGAATTTTGCGAGCAACCACAGCGCAATCACCTTAAGAAAGCTACTGCTTAAATACCCTGATACTGACTTTCCGTACATTTATTGCAGTCATCACAGAGAAAGTTTGGCTGTAGATTAGTTCTTAGACAGATCTAGCCGTTTCTTAGCCAGAGGTGTGTTTTTGACCAGGTAAGTATGTCATTTGAAGTTTTTAAAAGAAGAGCTTTTCCAATATGATCTTCTAAGACAAGTAGCCTAAGTACCGATACAGGAATCTGATAAGTTACCTAATTGATTTTCTCTGACAATAGGCCATCTCAAAATATTTTCCCTCCACAATTAAGTTCAATAATAACCCGCACTGGGTCCCACCGCCCTTCCCCATACAATTTGGACTTAACCCTAAAATGAGCGACATCGCCATTAAAAAATCAAACTGTGACGGATGAATAGGGGTGTTCTATGTTTTAATTTAGTATTTTATTTGATGGGAAAAGTTGAAATTGTTCCTGCGTGGGTACATAATAATCATGAAATTAATTATCCTCTTGAGTATTGGTATAAGACATTATTTTGTAACAGCTAGCAACTGTAATCAGAATCTTACATCTAGTAATAAAATCGTAATAGTAAGGATGGTTCGAAACACTTCGTTTGTTTTTGTGTTGCATCGCTTGGTTTTTCAATCATTATTTTATTGTATTGTGTGTGAGAACTTGCTAGAAGAGTTTTTAGTAAACAAAGTTTTTATGTTTATGTTGTGACTTGTATTATATTATTTACTGTAGTAAATAATATAATATATGTATACTAAACCTGATTGTGATAAAATCTGCTACGAGAAAATTCTGAAGGAAAACACTCAGGAACAAAGAGTCAGAAGCAATGAATTTGCAACTTTTTTTTTTTTAATTTGCAACCTAAGATAACATTTTGTGTAATAACAAACGAAGCTACAGTTGATTACACATTATAAAACGAACATGACAATCACACAATCATAGCATGTATGAAACAAGAGAGGATCGGATATAACTATACGGATTCTAAATTTAAATCTGGTTTTTGTTTCCCCAGCTAGGCAGAGCGGGCTGGGGGCACTAATTCGGCTCGTTTACGAGCATCGCCAGATCACCCGCTCCAGATGCCGCTCCCACGCCGCTAGTGTCCCTTCACACGAACGTGGGCCGACGGTGCGACGAACTGTTGTCGCAACAGTTCAACTAACCAAAGTGTGCGTAGGTTTTTAGGTATCTTGTTACGGGAAATGAACTTGTGAGATAAAATGTTCAGTGAATTTTCTAAGGTATTTTTAATTAAATTAACTTTTTCATTATTTATAGGTAATTATAATATATTTTTAAGTACTCCTTTTTTTCCTAATTCAAACCTTGTTAACCTATTTATTAACAGGAATAATAATGAAAACTTACTGTTTTTCTTAAACCGAGTCAGAGGAGCTTACAACGCGTATAACGTGTCTTACGAAAAACAGTGAAAGTATAAAACAGTCTGACAGAAAAACTTGCTAAAAAGAATTGGCATCCATTAGGTTCATTTTTTTTCTTATTTTATTTACAATTCCTCTCATATCAAACTACCTTTCAGTAGTTGTAGGTTTCTATACCTGTGTCCAGCAAAACAACTCATCGACGATACAATCCAAACTACCTACGTCACCGCAACTGAACGATTTTCGATTCGTATGAAAGGTCCTTACCCCGTATCGCATCCTCCTACACCGTACGAGGTTGGTATGTTATGGTAGAGGTGAACAATTTATCGATATTATACTGCCCACTATCCAAATGTTTAGGGACATTCTGATTGGGTTTCAAAATACAGCCTACCCACTTTGAATAAACTAAAGTGGTTATACATGTTCAGGTAGGTATTAGGTAGAAAGGGGTATGGTTTTATTTTAAGCCTTAATTAAACTATGTTCTTGAGGTTTAAGGTTGAGGCTTGGAGTTTCTTGGATGTTCTTCTATCCGACTCCTTGACAATTCAAAAGTGCTTGTAAATGGTTTACTTAATTGAAAATGGTTGTAGAAGTTGGTCTAGTGGTCTTAAACACTAGGTACTGCTGACCATGAGGTCCTGAGTTCGATTCCCAGGTCGTGCAAAGTGTTATTGGGTTTTTCCATCTAGAACTTCTCTAGCAGTCTGGAGTCTGGACGTTGTGCACGGTTGATGGCCATTAGGCTCGCCCTTATTACATGGGACTCATACATAACTGGCGAAATGTGGGTGTCGGATAATATAGGTACCTACACCTCTGCCTAACCCTTCGGAGATTACAGGCGTTATGTTATGTTATGCTATGTCAATGGTTTGAGTTTGAGTGAAAAAGAAACTGTATATTTAATCATGAATTAGCAATAAGATAAGTTTGTAAATAATAGAGAAACGGTTCAGCAGGAAAAAATCATGTTTTTCAGTATGATGATTTTTCAGTACCTAGTAAATAATGAAGAAAAATTCTTCTATGTACTAAATCATAGGGATGTGTCAGAGTGTATTGATTACAAGACCCGTAGTGCTATTCTGTAAATTTTATATCTCACCGTGAAAACTTAGGTGAAATGATCTTAAAGTGAGCTGTCAATGGTGTCAATTCCTAGCATCGGGTAGAATGACAGCTCACTACACGCTCACTTCACTTAAGTTATCACGGTGAGATGTTTACAGAATAGCATTGCTGTATTGAAAAATATAGCAGTAAACTTTACAGGTCTTCTTAGCGTGTCAAGGCAAAAAAAAACTCGAAAAAAAAAAAAAGTTATTTTTCATTTGTTTGCCCCAAAGTTCAGTAACGTGAATATCGTTCGCTGACGCAGCCGTTAGGTCCTCATGTGTGTAGGTGACCGGGCATAAGATGCAAGATGGCAGTTGAGCCATTGTCTGAGGAGAGACGCCGCATATCTAAGTACACACCGAAGATCTGAGCGTCCATAAACCCTACTAGTGGAGGTTGTCCTTGCTGCAGCCTACTTGGTACGAAGCCTATTTAAGGTTTTCCATGTAGACCACGATAACTTTTGTGCCCGGATGAGAGCTTAGAACTTAGCAGAAGTAAATGATAATAAATCCACGTTCGGCACGTTCATAGTACAGTTAACATGGTCATATAACCAAAATGAGAAATGTTTAGATAATCATAATTAAAGTACTTAGAAATTAGATCCAACACTCAAAATATGAACTTATAATAGAAAACCCAAACAAACAAACAAACAAACACTGAACGACTTCATAGATACGTAATTGGTAATAACTGTAATATTTATCGCAATAATAACACAGATTATTAGATTTCACTGCTGCTGCAAACGTAACTAGTCATAGTGAAAGCCAATGAAACTTTAACGTTGAATTAAATAACGTTGTAAACAGGCACGCGTCAAGCAAATCATAAGGCATACTGGCTATACGTTATAAATCTCAACTTTTTATGTACCATTAAAGCGTTTTATTAGTTATTAACACGTGTTAAACGGTTAAAAGACTAAAACATTTGTAGAAAAGTCTGGTCATTAACATATGTGTGATATAGTTGAGCGCCTACCGTTTCTTCTTGGCCACTAATTATGATTGGTATGAGGACTGTAAAAATAATCTTCAGTAATAAATATTGGTCTTAGTTTGTGGTGGGTGCATCTCCCTGTCATCCGGGATTAAACTCGGAGTGAGATGTAGTAAAGTTGATAAGTCCTATTTATATATGGATTTTCGTTTTTTATAGCTCTAAAATTAGTTTTGAGGTAGGTACCTACTCAAGTGTCGCTTATAATCGTGTTTTTTGACAATTTGGGAACATGTTACCAAATAATCTTTGTTTATCAAACGCATTTTGAAATAATAATCATGACTCTCATTATCTATTGATTCGGCAAAATTATCTATTTAAGCGAATTCCTTCCATAAGCTCGGTTTTTGAGGTGCTCAGATAAGCCCTCTGTAGTAATTCACTCCACTTTTAAGTTAAATTCTTCCATATCAAAGTGTTCAGAAACACGATATCGAACCAATAATCACTATCGAATGGATAAACTTCGCTTCGTTTAAAAACCTCAGAACCTGGGCATAAATCATTAGTATGAAGGTATCTGTGAACACCACCAAATTCTTCCCAAAACTTCAAACTAGGACCATCATTCCATAATCAAACCCCATAATTTCATTATGTAGTAAAAAACTAGCAAATAAACATTTACAAGCGTTATTTAACACGATAATATCAAATTAACATTAATAACCGGCATAAATCAATTATTCGTCTCAAACAGTCATCGACTTTTAAATCGTAATAAAATGTACAAACGGCAGTCAATTTATTTATTGCCTTAAAGTTGTAAAACGATATTACACGCCATAATGACGTGTGTTATTGGCATTTATTTCAACCATTTTACCATCAATGACCACTTATTCAAAGTTTATGTTTATTGTTTAATTAAAAACAAATTAGCTTCACATAAACAAACGTTGAAATCACAAGTCTCGAGTCTAGCTTTGGTTCAGCGTTTACGCACTCTAACTGAAGTCTACCGGCTGAAATATTTCAAGCGAACAAAATTTTCTCACGAGTAAAGCGAACGTTGACGCTTAGCAGTGCCTTTATCACCGTATATACGAGCCGTTACATAAACGAGTCAGGTTCACAAGGACTCACCCGACATAAGGCAACATTGTAGTCCTTTGCACATGCATGCGCTGGACCTTATAAATTTGCGCCTGATTTATTTATTACTCGCACAAAATGTCAACAATGCAACGTTAAAAGTGAAACTAAAAAGTATTGTACAAGAAAGGGTGTCCGAGTATTGTGCGCGCACCCTGTTATGCAAATCAGTACGCTGAAACCAAAAGTGTAACTATAGCCTAACAAAGGGCGGTCTTGCGTAACCTTTACATAAATTGTAGATACGCATTAGGCAAATTACTTGCGCCTTTATATGAGGTCTCGAAAAACCAGACAAAACGAGTCCGAAATCAGCAAAAAATACCCAAATTATCGACTGCATTATCTTTCCTTTGAGTCGTTAAACTCCAAAGGGTGAAATTTGCATAACATTGAAATAACTCTTTCTGGAGAAATATTTTGGCTTTTGTGGTAAACTTTACTTTCGTTTTTGGTTCGTAAACGTATTTAATAACCTATAGTTAGAGCTTGGCATTCGTAGGAATTGGATCAGTGCGTGATTTGTATTAATTTAGATAGCGTTTCAGTTGGTACTGTGATGTTGTGAGCGTTAAAAGTTTTCATGAAGAGCGATCGTGTCGTACATGTTTCGATAAGTCCGTTACCGGTGCCAGTGATTTATATTCAGGTGTGTTCGTGTTACCAGATAGTTAAGTTTTTTACTGTCACGATAGAGGGCTGGTTGAGTGAAGTCGACGATTTGTTTATCGGTAACGGCGAAGCGTCGACAGGCGGCGACGCGGTATCAAACCTGTATGTACCTCCGATCTCTTTATGTGTAAGTGTTAAGTTTAGTGCCCTATTTATAGCTTTTTGGTTGTGTCAAGCTAGCGGTGTCGAAGTGGGTAGGTAGGTGTGTTTAGAAACTCGTAAGCCGCCCGTGAGAAAATGTTTGTACCTACTTATTTTATTTTTATTAGGCGCGTAAGTGAGGGAAAGCTGGTTTTGGTAGTAAATGAAATAAATAAACATCAACATACGTAGATAATATTAATTTATGAGTTTTTTATTCAACATTTATCTATCAATCTACATATTTACGATGCTAAGAATATCGTAGCACTAACAGTAATACCTAGACAATTTTTCAAAAGAAACCTTATTTTACTTTTAAAACTAAATTATCATCATCTGCCTAGCCTTTTCCCAATTACTATGTTGGGGTCGTCTTCCAGTCTAACCGGATGCAGCTGAATACCAGTATTTTACATGAAGCGAATGCCTATCTCACCTCCATAGCCCAGTTAATGGGTAATATGATAACCTTTGGTAAGACTGGTTGTCCGACCCGTAACGACTGTCAAAGATCCCTGAATGACAGCCGGGAACAACGGCTAAATGTACTTTCCGAGGCACGGAGGGGTCCTGTTATGTGAGATGGTCAGAACTTTATCTGGTATCATTTACTCCGCTGGACTCTCGGATAAACATAAAGACAGACAGACATACGGGAGTTTTTAATTCGCCGTTGAAAATGGATTTTACTATACTTTTTACAACTTGGGGTAAGTCCAGGATAGGTGCCACACTTTTTTATAGGGAGCCATAACTTATTAATTGAAGATCTATTGGCAATACGTTTTTTGCATATATTATGGTAACTTTGATCTTTAATCTATGATGGTACCCCTTTTGTTTTTACATAAGTTTCATAGATTTTCAGGAAATTGTGTCTTTTTTACCCTCTCAAATGCCTATCGTGACGGATAGAAGACTCGTAGTAAAAATGCTTCCAGGCATAAATGCCTAACGTGAGGGATAGAAGACTCGCTGTATGAATGCTTCAATATTAGATGCTAATTGATATAAAACATACTAGTTATAAGTATCTGTAATTTTTATGGTGTGCATAATAAAGAGTATTCTATCTATCTATCTTTCAATAAACAGTAAAAATTAAATTCAATTATTTCAAATCAATAACAAATTAAGCTATTTTATCACACTAACATTATGAAAAATAATAATTAAATTTAATGTTTTAAGTAGGTAGCTAAGGTTAATAAACTGTTCCTTGTTATCTTTTGCAAATCGTCGTCTTAATGTCCGTGAGGGTATCACGGACATTAAGACGACGATTTGAAAAAGATTGACGACTTGAATTCCGATGAATGATTTCCGTAAGTTCTAGCTATTTCATTTACCTACACCTTTCTCATTTTTGGTAATTTCTTGGAAAGCCTTTTCCAAGCTTTCTTCAGTCCAACTAATGTGACCAGCCCCGATTTTCTTTTATAATTTCGAGGCATTTCTTCCACCTGTTTATAGAAATAGTTAGATATGCCCTAAGAGCATCTATCCTTTACAGCAGATGGGGCAACTATACATTTAGCACCGGATAGATGACTTTTTTAATTAAAAAAAAAGTTAAAAAGAAAACTATAATTTATAGCATTATTTCGTGTAGGTACGTGTAATATCAGCAAATAAATTTTTATCAGAGTGAAAAGATATTCGATAGTAAGTTCTTACGATTAAATTTCAAAGCTTGTAATGTCTCGCCGCGGAAGATTTTTACACTTACGGTCAAAACGCTTGCGCTTTCGCGTGCGCTTGGCGTGGCATTGGGGTCTACTACTACGATTTTAGCCTAAGACATTTCTAACATAGAGTATTCAAAGCCGCGGCACCTATCCCATTGGGGCACCTATCCTGGAATTACCTTACATAATTATTATAATTATGATAATACTATCACATTGTTATTCATCCACGGACCAACCGCGGCAAGCGCAACTTAACCTAATCGAGCTACCCGTGCGGCTGTTATTACTTAGCCACAAGCCCCTCTTTTGAAACTAGATAAAATGTTTAAAACCGTTTAAGTTTCTCTTCATTTCAATTTTTTTCACTACACAGAATAATAATTACATAGAATAACCCTGAATAGGTACCTATACCTACAAAGGAGCCTGGAACCCGACATAAAGGGTAAATGAAGTGGGAATACCGAAGCTACAGTATAATAATGATACAGTATTTTATCTGGGTATTTAGGTTTGCCTTCATTTAAATTTTTTGGACTACAAAGAATAATAATTACATAGAATAACCTTGAATAGGTACCTTTACCTACGAAGGAGCCTTGAACACGTCATAAAGGGTAAATGAAGTGGGAATACCGAAGCTACGGTATAATAATGATACAGTATTTTATCTGGGTATTTAGGTTTGCCTTCATTTAAATTTTTTGGACTACAAAGAATAATAATTACATAGAATAACTTTGAATAGGTACCTTTACCTACGAAGGAGCCTTGAACACGTCATAAAGGGTAAATGAAGTGGGAATACCGAAGCTACGGTATAATAATGATACAGTATTTTATCTGGGTATTTAGGTTTGCCTTCATTAAATTTTTTGGACTACACAGAATAATAATTACATAGAATAACCTTGAATAGGTACCTATACCTACGAAGGAGCCTTGAACACGTCATAAAGGGTAAATGAAGTGGGAATACCGAAGCTACAGTATAATAATGATACAGTATTTTATCTGGGACTTTGAATTAATTAACTATGGCCGCTTGGTAGATTTATATTGGTCCGTTGAGAATCTGGTGACTTGCTAATAAGCTATAAATACGTGTCCGTCCGTGCGTAACTGAGGCTGACGGGGATTTCGAAGTGCGTCGTTTCGGTCGTTTTCTATGAAGATAAAGTACTGTATCATTATTATACTGTGCTAAAGCCCAGTGAGTGTGAGTAGTGAGTTCATACTTAATAATAATAAATAATAAAACATTTATTTTCAGGCTACAATGACCCACATACTCACATACCTCACAAACTAACATATATAAAGTGTAAAACAAAACTTGTGTTAATAAATATAGCTTAAAACTATGTTAGTAGCACTTCACTTGCTTTACTTAGGTATACTTACCTAACAAAACACTATCGGGTACTTAAAAGAAATCTAAATAGTCGTTGAATCATGACAGCCCATTGCTTTTTAATACCTAGTGGTATTAAAAAGCAATGGGCTGTCATGATTCAACGACTATTTAGATTTCTTTTAAGTACCTACTGTCTAATTACAGCGAACTTATTTCTTTTCACCAAATGTATGTAATTTTCTGGAAAATTTAATGATCTCAGTTTCTAAGATTTATTTCTAGTGACCAACGTAATTTTCTTCTTAACTAGACCATAAAAATCGCAAAATGACTCTACACTTTCATTTCTTACAACTATATTCTCAAGCCCAGAGTTGTCACCGCAACGCAAGCGAGCGTCTCAATTCAAGATGGCGTCAGAAACCGCACGCAGCCATTCATCAGGGGAATTGTCATAAAATAGAATTACTGGACGGATCACAGGCTCATGATTACTATGAATCATCATAAATCAATCCCTCAGTGGCCCGCACCATCTAATTGCTAGATCTCGTAATAAATCAAACTTTTCGGGACTTCGGGAGTTTGGGTGTGTGCGGGCACAATTTTTTTATAGACCGTCGGTTTTGCCCATCGTAAACCATAGCTGAAACTTTTTGACGGATTAACGACGCGGTTCTTAAAGGAATTTGGACTCCTTCTGTAATGTGATATCTACCTATTTTCGGTTACTGTAATAATAAATGACCTCGGGTTTTTGGATTGTGGTTGAAGATCAAGTATCTTGGCTCAACAAAAAATTTGGAAAACGACTTGGTCGGCTCCTAGTCATCTTTACAGCTGTGATATGATATCCTTAGCTCAGTAAACTTAAATATAAATATATATTTATTAGGTACATAACTGTGTACATCAGTTTTTATTTTAAACGTAGTTTTCAGGATCAACAGCAATAGTTTATATGGAAAATTAATTTCAAAATAAATTACAAAACAAATTGGATGTTTTCTCAAAAAATATAATAGAATACCTACACTATCAATTATAATAGTAGATTATTAACCAAGGGGATAAAGCAGTGTCTTCTGTCGCGGGTGACGATTTAAATCGCGAGCGTAACGAAGGACTTGAGGTTTACTTCCGAGCGTAGCGAGGGTGTTAAAAACTTAAATCACGAGCGAAGCGAGGGATTTAAGATGAGTCCTGAGTGTAGCGAGGGATTTAAGTTCACCCAAAACTAAGACAGCTTTATTACCGAGGAAAATACTCTACTTTTAAATATGAGATAAGCATTTATTAAAAATAATGACAATTAAAAGTAAAATAAACTTAACGTTTATGTATTTAAAGAAGAAAAAAAACGCGGCAAATTCCTAGACTTTTTTGTCGGAAAAGCAAAGGCATCAAGCTCATACGGCCTCGTCGGTTTTTGTAATTTTATTAATTAATAATCATAACTGCATAATAAATGCGTATTCCTTTTTTCAAAAAGATGTACAATGCTTTATATACAAACTCAATGGTGTAAACACAGATGTAGTTCAGTATAAATTTCGGTAAGTATTCCAAATTTAAATCACATTCTCCCCCTAGACGATGAATGAAATTCAGTACAATTTTCTTTCCCTGTTTTTAACAGATTAAAAATGACTATTGTTATGTTCGCTTTTTGTGGCATAGAATGTCACTTTTTTGAACAAGTGGTACGAAAAAATATGTAAGTAGTTTGTTTTAAACATTTATTTCCATTCAATTGCTTACGGACAGTTCATAAGTTTTCAATATTTTTAGATTCTGTAAACGTGCTTTTGCAAGTACCTACGCCGCGGACGCGTTTATCATTATTAAAGAAGGACAAGACACCAACTGATAGCATGAAGGCTGCGGCCGTGGAGGTCAAATAGACATAACTTGATGTTACATCATTCTGTTAGCTTCTTCATAGGTACAATTACCTACCTACTAATTTATTGTATTTTGCATTTACATAAGTATTTTCATGAATGGATATTAAAGTACATATAGGATAAGTAAAATAGGCAGACCAGCAGTCGTATCAAAATTACAAAACACATTATAAAGGCAACAATACCTACAAAACCGAACCTCCGAACAAACCTTTGATAAACCAAAAGATTTTAATTTAACGCTTGATTACATTTCATTACGGGACACATTGTGTTGTAACACGTAGGTACGCTCGCTATCAATCCAATTTCGTTGTTTAATTACTGTAACCATTCTACTAAACAAACACTTGTACAACTGGGGCTGACGGGGTGTACCTAGGTACGTGGTTATAGTCTGACACTGACTGCGTTCGAAGGTTCCACCGTTTATCGTCGGAAAAACAGATATATAGCGAATGAAATGTGATTATCGACCAATAGAAATTGATTTAAATTCCCATCTAAATTATTACAGATTGACACCTTAGATAATATACATCTAGATCGAGCCACCGCGTGGCCGGTCATGAGACAGCAATATAATACTTTTTCTAGGTTGTGGTATTAGAAATGAGGTTTGACGTAAGAAATCTTCCATATTTTGGACTGAAACCCATGTCAATACATTCGCGCAATGCAAAAACTATCCAAAAAAGTTAAATTAATCGACGCAAGATAAATTTTGTAACAGTGAAAGTACTTTGTTTGGCTAACTTGAAAGTTCGCCAAGCAAAAATACGGCATGCCGTAAGAGACAGAAGATTCGATGCTTTGTCTCAATTTTCCTACTAATTTCGTATATATGTGTCTCACTTCCACACTTCACACTGTAATCATGGCCACGTCTAGATGTTTAAAATCAATGGATTGACACACTAATTCCGTCACTCCCTTACTGGACCAGTTTAATTCGGCAAAGTTCGGTTTTACCGACAACAAACGATGGGATCCTTGACCGTTGTCAAACTATACCTACGTCTAGGTAGCTGCGTGGTTATTTCACACCTACAAACTCATCGTGAAGTTAATCCAACGTAATTGACTCTCGCTGAGAAAGCTATAAATGGTTATTGACTGTACCAATAAACCCCTCACAATTAATACCTCGGCGGGTACTCGTACCTATAAATCTCTATGTATAGTAAAAATCTACCTCTAGCTCTGTAATGGACGCCGTTTCCGCTAAGATAAAGTTATTTCGTAGAACTTAGAAGTAAGTAATTGTACGTCTGTTGGTGCTATCGAATTATCGATTGCGCACTGAATAATTTTATTGCGTACATAACATACATAATCAGCCTATAATGTTCCCACTGCTGGAACACAGGCCTCCTCTCTGTGCCTCTAGTCTCAGTTAAACATTTAACAAATGGCATAAGTGTTTACTTTCCAGTATTTTTGCTACAAAATACCGGTCCCGAACAACCGAATTAATGAGACTAGAGGTCTCCGTGAGAGGGAATGGGCCGTAATCCACCACGCGGGCCCAGTGCGGGTTGATAGATGTCACATGTCTTCGATTTTTTTTGGTTCTAGGACACGCCGATTTCCTCACGATGTTTTCTTCACCGGTTTGAGAGCAGCGGTGATGAAATAATTTATACAAAGTAAAGCGTTAAATTTCATGGCGTAAGTTTACTTATATTTTATTTTCGTCATTAACGGATTGAATATACCTACCTGCAAGACGAGAATCTAGTGACATTTTTGCTTCTCTTAAAATAAGATACGAATCCAATCTCTTCACACGGGGCCGCATAACAGTTTGTAGGTTAATCGATTTTTAGCTTTGAAGAGTATAGGAATCGGACTGAACATATTCGCACACATTTCTGATAAACTTTAGCAATGCGACTAAGTTATTTGTATAGATATACCTAAGTTGAGTGCCAAGGTATACCTACTTGTGTCTCTGATCGATTCTTTGGTTTCTTTTTCGGCTAAAATCCAGTAAAATCTACCACCCACTTTTTAGGATAAGCGCTACCGATTTTTCCAATTTCATTTCAAGCCACTTTTTCCTCCAACGTATATTTTCCGAGGCATCTCTAGAAGGTTCAGACATAATTCAGGGGTGGTCATTATCTTTCCAAGTTACGGATACGGGCGCAATGGACGACAACGCTCTTGGACCGTAAATAAGTCTGGCGTTTTGAGAGCCTCGCCTAGCATTTTACGTGCATTGGCAAATACTTACGTACAATGCGACTATAAACCTTATAGAATCCCAAATGCGCTAAATAAAGGTCGCCGGCGATACTAAATTATACTTTATTGCCCACATGAAACGGTCCAATTTTCTGTGTCAGCTTTCAATACGGGCTTGCAACGCTACGCCAGCAATGGCGACTCACGATTCGAAAACAGATTTATGATTGGCACGATAACGGGCTTGCGATAAAAATTTTACCATACCAAGGAGCACGTAGGTTCCAGCACACACGACCAATTTAGACCGAAGTTAAAAGCACGTAGGATGTGCAAATGTGGGGTACAGTCATACAAACGTATAAACTGAGAAGGCACCTACCATAAAATAAAAACCAGGCAAGTGCGTGATGGGCCACGCACAATGAAGGGTTCCGTAGTTGAAAAGAATTTATGCCAAAAACAAACTTAATATTGTAGTTGAAAAACATGTTCTCTCGGACATTGATACCTCTATAGGTGTCAATGTCCGAGAGAACATGTTTCGCAGTAGGAGAATTGACCGTGACGTACCTATGTACGTCACGGTCAATTCTCCTACTGCGAAAAGTTAGTAATCCCAAAATAATATTTTTAGGATTCCGTAGGTACCCGAAGGCTCCAAATGGAGCCCTATATTGCTGTCACTCACGGGCCCGTCTGTCCGTCGTCTGTCACACAGGCTTTGCAGCCAAACGGTTAGAGCTACAGTCTTCAAAATGGTCACAGTATTTATGCATTTTCTTGACCTAAAGCCATACAAATTATCCAAAAATATTTTAAATGTTTTTAAGGGGGTTTTACAAAATTTTGTTCCGAAGAATTTTTTACCTTCAAATTGACCTAGATGAACTTGAAATTTAGTGATAATGTTTCTTATTGGTGATTGTGTTTATGTTTATTTTTATTTACTGTTTGTTTATGTTTATTTTAAACAAATATTACCAATATACAGGGTGTTCGGCGCATGGACCGACACAATTTTTTGGGGGATTGGGGGGGTCATTTGCTAGGTTTCACCTAAAGACCTCCATGTCCTAAGTGTGACGGTAATTGAGATATGTTTTTTTTGGTTCTTTCTTTGAATTACCCAAAATCTCGCCTTTGAATCGATATTTTTTTTTTGTTTATGGTTGTTAAAGAATAAAATAATTTTTATTATAGTCTACAATGTATTATTATTCGAAATAAATTTAAAAAATATAATTACCGTAATAAGTCTTTTCTTAAAACACTCCATAACTGACTCTCTAACTAGTATTTTGACTACATTTAAATTGTTTTTCATAGCGTGTAGCATACCCTTAGAAAGGGTACAAGCTAAAGAACTTTTTGAGATAAAAATAAGGTCAAAATGGCTTCATTTAAAAAAAAATGAATTAAAGAGTAGTAATTTATCATACATTTAAACATTTTTAAGACTTTGGAAGCACATAAGTCATTTTCTACTGATCAATTACATCAAATAATAATTTATTTAGAATAAAAATACATTGCAGACTATTATAAAATTTATTTTGTTCTATTGCAACCATAAACAAAAAAAATATATCGATTCAAAGGCGAGATTTTGGGTAATTCAAAGAAAGAACAAAAAAAAACATATCTCAATTACCGTCACACTTAGGACATGGAGGTCTTTAGGTGAAACCTAGCAAATGACCCCCCCAATCCCCCAAAAAATTGTGTCGGTCCATGCGCCGAACACCCTGTATAGGTATCCTAAATAAAAAGAGAAGTCCTGACTGACTGACTCATCAACGCCCAACCCAAACCCTTGGACCTAGAAAGCTGAAAAAAACAATGTTCACTTAGATAGCTTAGGCACATAGTGTACCTACTATGTGCCTAAGCTATCTAAGTGAAAGAGACAAAAATGTTGTTCTGTGTTTAGGTTCCTTGTTATTACAGTATTCTACACTTATATTTGATTCTACCTACTCATGTTTGAGTCATTTCATTGTTTGCCTACGATTTTCTCTTGAAGTTTTCTGAAAATGTATTTTCTTTCTTGTGGTTTTTTAGGGTTACTTACCTCAAAAGGAAAAAAATGGAACCCTTATAGGATCACTTCGTTGTCTGTCTGTCCGTCAGTCTGTCAAGACCCTTTTTCTCAGGAACGCGTTGAGGTATCAAGTTGAAATTAATATCAAATACGTAGGTCTACGGTGCCTTGAATCTCTAAAAATATCAAGCTTCTAAGTCATCGCAATAAAAAAATACTGCCATTTATGCGACATTTTTGATACTCGCCAGTAAATCAAAACCAAACCTACTTCCTTCTACAGTAAATCAAAACCGTACCTACTTCTGTTGAACTAGAATCATGTAATTTGGCAAGAAGGAAGGTGTCATAGCACAAATATAGGAAAAAGTTCGAAAATCGCTAATCTGTAATTATTAAAAACACATTTCTATTGTGTTATCTAAGAAACTCAGCTCAATTAAGTAGTACTACTTATTATTATGATACCTGTTTTTGAGATGAGTTACATAAATGCCACAGCAAAAATGTGTTTTTAATAAAAATCTTTTAAAATAATATTATTTATTGGTTCGCCAATTGATTACATTTTTCAAAAATGCATCTTTTCATATAACATTCTTAAAAATTTGATCCCGTGTTTGCGAGAGATGTGACAAAATGCAACAGCCCTCTTAAAACCGAAACCGAAAACAAGGATTTAAATGTAAATGTTGCTATAACATTACAATTGAATTTTCTTCGTATGGTTTATGTATTTGTTTTACAAAACTAGGTATTGCGAAATCAGGGCAAACACATCGTAGAAATACGTAGGTACCTACCCCGATATTTTCATGGCTACCAGGTTTACCTACCTAGCTTCCAAACGTGCTTCACGACGGTTGAGTCCGTAACTCACGAGCCGTGGTCGTGGCAATTAATATGTTACTTGATAGCAACGCGACGGTCACGATGCGTTTCTATATTATACGGTTAAGGCGAAAGCGCCAGGGTAGCCCGCGAAATTCAAAATTTCTTACGTTTTTTGCAATTTGTAGGTCAGTGTGAGCTTGTATGTTGATTAAAATATGATTCGCGGCCGTAGCTAATATGGCTTTACAGAATTATAATCATTAGAATCAGCAATACAACTCCATAAGTTAGCATTTACCTCAAACCTCATGATTTCATGAAATCGCTAGTTTTGAGATAAATGCTAACTTATGGAGTTGTATTGCTGATTTTAATGATTATGATTCTGTAAAGCCATATTAGCTACGGCCGCGAATCAAATTTTAATCAAAATACAATCTCACACTGACCTACAAATTGCAAAAAACGTAAGAAATTTTGAATTTCGCGGGCTACCCTGGCGCATCAACCTTAACTTCAATATTTACTTTCAAGGATCCTCCGTCTTTTAGGAAGTCACTCGATCAGATAGCAGTCAGTGGAAAATCCATTTATAACGCGAACCCTTTTCTAAGCGCTCCCGCCCGCCACAATCCGCTCGTCCAATAAGGTCAAGTCGAAGCTTCTAGAAGGTTCTAGAAGCTTCGAAACAAATGACGCGCAGCCTTGTCGTTGACTTGCAGTGTGAGACGTATGTCAACCGTCAACTAGGCTGCGCACATTTTTAGAATTATTTTACAAAACAAGATCTTTCCCCCGAACCAAACTGTTTATGTTAAACATTTACTTTCATGGAAGCAGATGTGATCGATGGACACGAGGGGGTGAAAGGAGGGTGTGTGCCTATGCAGGTGTATCTCTATGTGAGGTTAGGCCTCCTAGTCCAAACGGCGCTGACGTCCTGCACCTATAGGGTCAGATTATCTGCAGGCTGATGGCCGGCGGCTAAGAATTGAAGTCTTGACGAGGAATGGTTTCTTGTTGATGAAAATAATAACATCAGCTTGATAATTCTTCAGGAGATTTCAGGAGACGACTTGCGTAACTCTTCAGGAACAGAAATATGGTACCCTATATATCTAAAATTCTAAATCATCACAGAGTCGTTAATAGATTTTTTAAACTTTTACTCTTATTGAAACTGGTAGAAGGTGAACCTAGTAGATATATAATTTTAGGTACCTACGCGTAAACACAAACGTATTCCAACAAAAAGCAAAGGTGACGTCCCACTTAAACACATAAATCAATGAATCACCGCTATCTACAATTGCTAACACCCACTCTCAGGATATAGGCGATAACTAGGAAGACGATCACAACACCAGAAAACCCGACTCTAAACTATAAATACGAGATGAAAGGCCGCCGCAAACACACGAGGTCAGCTGCGCGGGCGCGGATAAAGCAATATTGTTTTCAGCTTAGTCACAACGCGTAGGTATGTTCTCTATGGTCATACGCAGTATGTTAAGTAGGAGCATATCTTGAGTCGGACAAAGACGTATATTATGAACCTGGGACAGGCATTATTCAGCCGTTTCTTTTTACTGCTGCATTTTTTGAGAATTTGGTGCTGTTGATAGGTATGTATTTCAGGCCTGAAGTTGTGCCAAAAAGACCAAGAGCCTTTTAATATATTCTTGAGCATACTGTATTATCTGTAAATAAATGGCAAAAATACTAAGTACTAGCTGTGCCCGCGACTTCGTTCACGATCATGTCGGAAGCCAATAGTCCTTAGAGGAGGTAAAGGTACCACTCCTCCATTGAAAAGGAAGACGATCTTGCCTGGTGGGAAGCACTACCTAGGGTTCTCTACCGCAGCCCTTTTGAATGCATCAGTCACTGCGTCTTCGGGGTTTATAATGTCAAAAGTGTCACTTTGATTTTTAAGAATAAATAAAAATCAAGGTGCGTGGTTGAGGCTCATTATCTGTGCATCTGCCGTACTCAATAAGTCGACTGCACGTCTAGCGAAATATGCTGAAGCGTTAGTTATCATGGTGAAGGAGGCCACGCTTTAAAAGCGCTGTTGCAAATTTAAAAACAGGCAAAAACGCTATGAAATTTTCAATATAATATTATTGTGATTTCTACTATGTCTGTGCTTTCTTTGTTGGAGATCCCACATAAATATCTTAAAAACTATTAATATTTTAATTAGGAAAATGAAAAATGGAAAATGCTTCTATGTAAACGATGTAGAGGTTGCTTGCCCCTCGAAAGAGCTCCTACATCCCTACAGTTTGAAAATCAAGGCATTTATTAAGAACCACCACTGGTTACGGCCGCCATTTTGGATTTTTTTTCCACATACCTAACCGTTGCATTTTAGTAAAATTATTAACAGCACATTACAGACTCCACATGTTGACATATATTTTTAGAAAAGTAGAACATAATTTGAAGATTGTATTTGCGGAAAACATTTCAAAATTTAAACATCAAAGCCATTCAAACGCGATGATTTAAAAAATTGTAACATAATAATCATAAAAATTACTCACTAGCAATCCATAAATCTCCTAATTCTTCTGGCACATAATGACTCTGAGTCATAACTGTGTAATGAAGTTATAAACATGCAACTATACTCATGTAGCACTCTGTGAAAATCAATGTCCGAGCAAAACGAGCGATAAGAGGGCAGACGGCGCACGAGTCGCAACAACGGTGACTTCCCATGGAAAATAGTTTGTTCGCTTATCGATATAATATTATAACACCGTATTCGAAATTTAAAAATTAAACTTTAGAACGAGTCGGCCGCCATCTTGGTCCGGCGTGCGTAAACGCCTGCGCGCCGCGACCACCGCGAAATTACAGCCGGCGCGCGCTCCACCGCTCGCGCGTTTAAAAATAAAATAAAGTTAAAACAACGTCATTTTGTGCACGTGTGTGTGAGAGGGCCGGTATTTATTTATAGGCTAGTAGCTATGTAAATAACGAACGACCGACTCCGGTCCAGCATTTCTTGTGGTTTGCAAAACGTCTTAATTCGAACGTGCTCGTAGCAATTCCCGCAACCTACTTTGTGCCTGGACCCGATGACGTGACTACTTTATTATTCTTACAACCTACTCGTAAAGATATACATATGTGAGTTGGTAACCTTCACTAAAATTCCAATGACTTGCCAACAGAGTTACAGACTCATGGTCGGTTGGTGGAATATTAATCAACGAAGTTGTTCGATCATGAAAAGCAAAAAGATAACAAACGTTAATAATAGTACAATCTTTGGAGCTGCAATTCGAATATCATTCTCAATCATTTTGCATCCATTTTGAAACCAAAATCAAATTAAAACAGATCAATTTACAAGCGAGGTTACGATAGCCATTACAATTCCGAGTCTAGTGGCAATGTATAAAGATGGTCTACAACATATAGAACAATAGACTTGAGAAGTGATCACACAGCTCTATAAGCAATTTTGTTAAAGGCTCTTAAAATTTATTATTTTGTGTCAGTTAGTTGAGCTTGGTTCTACGTAATTAAAAACTTTTAATCGAAATCTCATCTCAGTGACCATCAATGTCAAAACTTGGCAAAAATGTAGGTAAATTAGGTCGAGGTGTCTAAGAAGATTGAGAATAAGAATCGATTGCGAATGTTCTTAAACGATCTTGAACGTTCTCATATTAGTCACGTTTCAATATTAATGTATTTAGCACTTGCTTATTAAAAGCTACAAAAGCACTGACTTTTGACACTAATAATATTCGCTTATTATTTAGCCTAGTCAGCGTTGATTCAGCAATAAGTACCTACGTGCAAAAATGTTGAGCTCACTTACACTTAACATCTAATTTTTCAGGTTTTTGGGTGTAGGTATTATAAGTACGTATTTTCCAAGTAATTTTCTCCGTACATAGGTGGGTCTTTTCTACTGACTACGCCTCCGTCTTACTGGACCTTCTTTTCTACCGACAACACCTCCGTCGCACTTTTGAATAATTATTATGTCACAATTATTTTGTAAAAAGGACCTACTAATATTGACAAAATATTTTTTTGTGCAAAAATATATTGTGACACTGAATATTTACACTGAAAAAGAAGAACGACCCAGCACCCTAGTTGCGTTTACACTATCGATTGGAATCTGAATCATTTTGAAGCAAACTGCTAATCCATTGCTTCATAATAATGTTCGAAAAATTTGCTTTTTCAACACCGATAATAACGGAACTAATGTTTTTGAGCTGTCAAAATGAAATCTATTCCGATTGATATGTGTTACGCAATTAGGGTGCAGTACTTGCTGAGGTGTCACCACAGTAAAACATTTTTAAAGTAAAATATTAGACCAGCAAATCATAGAAATATTTGGCCTCATAGTTTCACCCACGCTATTTCTGTAAAATTAATTACCACCTAAATAGATACTTACATACTTGAAATAAATCCAGCTGAGTGAGAATTGCGTGAATGTTTATGCTAATTTAAAACAAGTTGGATTTCGGTGAGGTTTTCATTGCCACATGGGTCGTTTTTCCCCATCTAATAACCTTCCGTAGGTATATATTACAAGTATATTTAAATAAATAAATGTAAATTATCTCATTTTTAAATCCGCAGGTGTGCCTACCTAAATAATAATTTACAAGTTAGGTGTGCAGATATTGATCGGCCAAAGCCCATTCCTAAACTTCAAAATGGGTAATCGACCAGAATTTTTAAATTGGTTTTTTATCTTGATTCTGGTCCTTCTGAAACTTTATTTGTAATTGCTCTATACGACGTACTTAACCATGAACTGTTTCCTATCAGTTACCTATAGATACTTATGTAGTTATTTACTAAAAACATACCAGGTTAACTAACCTAACCTAACTTCTAACCAATAATCGATTAATCATTAGAAATCGGGAATACGTCATCAGTTTAAGGACCTATGATGTTGTTAACCTAAGTATATGATAACCTCTCGAACCCAACAAGGATGTTTTACCTACCATATTTTACTCGTGTATCCACATACCTAAATCAGTATGAATCACAGATGACTCAATAAAACCTACTGCTTTTTAAGTGTTATCAGATTATTCATGTTTTTTTTTTATATATAATAATAGCAACACAAAACAAATTTGATAATGTTCAAAAGACTCAAATAGAATTGCTGAAATTATCAACAAAGGCAGGAAAAAAGAGGAATTTACATTAGCATTTTCACAAGGCGCTACGAGCAAGTTTAATTACACAAACAAACGTTGTCTATTCATTTTCATTATGCTATAACTTTAATATTAACATTTATAAATATTCTAGCTTATTATAAACGTTTATAAAGGTTAGGTCAGACTTGCGGCGCGGTGCTCGGATTAAGCCGAGCGAGATATTGCAAGGCGATATTTCAAAGCGGCGCGGGCGGCCGGTCAATGAACCCGACGCCCCACGCCACCGCTCAACCAGCAGGGTTGCCAGATACATTAGTTTACTTTAACGAGATTTAGATATTATAAGCTATAAGAACAGCCTTCGTAAGAAACCGTAGGTGTGTGTGTAAAACCGACTGAAAAACAGTTTACTACAAGTGTTCGTAGCTTTCGTAGGCTTGGAGACGTAGCACCACATTTTTATAAATTATTGTTTAACTTATTTATTCTATTATCCCTTAATTTGTTTTAGTAAGGTAATACCTAAGAATTACCAATATAAACACCAAGAAAAGTGTTGTATTAGTGAAAAGACCTGTCAAACAAAGTGCTACGAATTTCGTAGCAATCTCGTAGCAACATTTAAATTTCGTAACTCACACAAAAATCTGAAATTACTTATCCAAAATATTGAAATCAAAGTATTACTAATTAGGAATGTAAAATCAACCCATAAAACCGGTTACTGACGACCCTAATGCAACTCCTTCGTTCGCTTTTTAATTTTACTTTGCAGCTGACACACGACTGTATAAACACTCCCTTAAACATACATTCGTGTATGTTCACCGACACCTTTTAACATAACGTTGGTTGTAACGTATGTACTACATATGTATGTATTTAATGTGTACTCTTGCACTAATTGACGCGAATATTAAAGGCAGGTGGTGGTATATCTTTTTTACACATCTGTACTTCCGTAGATACGTCATGTAGATACGTAAATAATTGAATGCTGATCAAAACTTAATAGGTGTAAGGTGTACCTACGCATTATAGTTCTTAACACTTGCAAGCAGAGACATTAATAAAATTGTCGTCGTATTATTAAAAAACCACTGAAAAATCACATGCTTCTGTTTTAAATAATGTTTAAAACATTTTACTATTATTTTTATTCCCATTGAATTGAACGGGTAAAGACATTACATTATTACTGAAATAATGATAATTTATTATTTCCTTTATTTCATCATTATGATTTACATTTTTAAATGTTTTTATAAAAACATAAAATAAAAAAATATATAATAATAATTTAAATTTTATTATGGATTTTCACATAGATAGCAATTAATGATCACCATAATAAATAATACTGAATTTGAAATATAAGACATGGTATTAGCCGGAAACATGTAGATAAGTGTTAAGATTAATTTGAAAATATAAATCTTGCGAATCGCGATTGTTATCTACAGTCGTAAAAATTCTATGAAATAATTAATAGTACCTACCTAAAAATATTTTAAAATCCACAAAAATCGTACATCTCAATCTATACAAACAGGTAGAAATTCCGCTATTTCTTAAAACCGTCAGCCTTGTTTAGAATTTATTTCATTGTTACAAAGGTTTTTAATTTTTTAGCTTGTTAATTTTTTGTTGTGGATATTTATCTTGTGGCGAGGATCAAAATATTTGATCTTGCTTTGTGTTTTGTTGCATCCCCTGCAAGGCAAGCAAGGTACGGTATTTGGTATTCGGTGTTCCCCTTCGAGGAAGCCCCCGCCCTTCGAAAACAATAAATATGTCAGTGTAGGATATTACACGACGTTAAGACGCGGCCTGTCTTGACTAAATTATTACACTGCAACTTTCCCGATGAGTTCTCCGCTCCAACTAATAACTTTTTACTTTTTATTGCCTCGAGGATTAAGCGGAGATGTCTCATTTTATTTTTGGGACGTAGATTATATTTTGTTGTGTCTTGGGACGCTGAGAGTTTTGTGTTGAATATTTAAATTGGTGGGGCTGTTCATTTTAAATAACTGGTGGACATGAACAATTTAATTTATCAAAATGAAAAAGGTAGGTTTAAAAATTTGTTTGTGTTTTGTTTTTTACTACACAAGGCTTTAGGCTCCGGGATTAATAAAGTAAATTCTTTCAGAAAACATACTCTCAGTAGGCAGGAATAGGAACTTAAACTTTCCGTCGGAAACAGCTGCAGAGACATAAGTAGGTAGGTACTTATCACAACTTCTCAAGAATGGATAATAGTTATTCGTACTGGGATCAATTTTATTTTAAAGTTGATTAAAGAATTAGATGTGAATGTGTTTAATAAACTTGTAGCTATTAGATAGGTATGACTTAGGTACTTATGTTCTGAAATCAACATAATAATGTCATTAAAGTTTAAAACTCGGAAGCAATTGGTAATCCGGAGTACATCTGGATATTTTGGGCATTTGACTTATCAGAGTAGGTAATAGTCATAATTCCTCTGAGTCTCATGGATTTTTCTACTAAAAGGTAAAAGCAAAAAAAAAGAAAGCTAAAACAGCTAAAAGGACTTTTAGCAGAACGTGTAACCTTCTAAAACGAAAATGTTGTTCTAAAATCTAAATTAAGGAAAATATTTCAATACGTAACAAGGGAAAAACACTTTCTTAGAGCTACATTGTAGCGTTTCGTACAAAGCAAACAAAACAATTTCCCGCAAAAAAAATCAGGAAAAAGCGCGCCAGAGAAAAACAACGTCGACCATAAAAGAAAGAGCGGAGTTGGCGGGTGAATTGCGTTGCTCGCTCAGCGAAGCGCCATTGGTCGGGTGTTCCCCCCTCGAGCCGCGCCCCCCTCGACCCGCGTCCGACCGTAACTCACTCTTCACTTGTTTTTACGGCCGCCATTTTGTGACGTTCGCTCGCGCGGCAGCCCGCGCTAATCCATACTCGCTACAGACCGGCCAGATGCGTCTGTGTGCGTGATCTGTACAGTTGGTAGTACGGGTATCGTAGCTTCGTAGCGTAATGTTGGTAACTGCATAGTGATAATGATGCTCATTTCTTCTCACTATTGTTTGGATTTTACTTCTAGGTGGTCCGACATTTAGGTTGCTGGAGGCGGTAATTACATTGTTGTTTTTTTAGTACACTTTTAGTTTAATGAAAATAATTAGAGATAAATCTTCACAACAACGCATTGTTACTAAAAATTATACTAAAATACTCAATTCTGCTCACATTTTTTCTCAGAATATAAACATGTGAAAACGAGATTCGTTACCTACTATGAAATGTTTTTTGACATGCCCCCACCCCACCTACGAGTACCTACTTACCTACCTATACCTACAAATTACTGTGAGGTGATTTTCTTTCCATGAAGATACCTAATTTATTTATCTAACTAGCCTACCTACCACCTACCAACAGTGGCGTATTTTAAGATTCAGCGCCCCGGGCCTGTCAGGTTTGCCGCCCCATGAATTAACGGATAATAGCAAAAACTTTTAATTATAAAATAAAATCCAGCAGTGCGTTGATGTGGGCTGAGAATGATGATATGATGAATGATGATCAATAAACCGGCCAAGTGCGAGTCGAACTCGCACACGAGGGGCTTCATAAAACCATACCTACAATATTTAACACTAAGTGCAACGACCATGGGCTCTGTTACGTTGCACTAAGTACATGATATTTAAAAAAAACTAAACGAAAATTTTTCATCTTAAATTTTAACAATCGCAAAGACAACTTTGTATTTCATAATGATACTGTGAACTACAAAGTTATTTTTTGCAGTTGCTGAAAATCACCCATATTTAAACGAAATACAGAATCGGCGTTTTTAGTATTTGTTTATTAAGTACAGTATTTAAGCTACATGATATACAGAAAATTTAAATTCCTATCCTATCTTGTTTAGTTTTTGCAATAGAGCTCGCACAAAAATGGTCTAAAACTGACAACTTTTGCGGCCCCCTATTTCTTCAATTGCGAAGATAAAAAAAAAGAAAAAATATATATTTTATACTCTACTCGACGAGTTCTTTATTGACTAGGCCGGGTACGGGTCTTGCGAAATGACCCTATCGATAATTTTTCACTTTTTGGAATAAAGTGCCAATCTTTGACTATCTATACTTATCTTTGCTACCAATAGACCTAGAGTGCTTAAGTTAGGCTCAAATTGTACCCAACTTAGTTTGCTTCACCAAAATAAAGAACAAAGATAATTTTAAAAACTCGACCAAGGTATATTAAAAAAAAAAACCATTCAAGAGCGAGTCGGACTTGCGCACTTAGCGTGTGCTATTTAGAGACACGGTTTTATTTTTCACGTAATCTTTACATAAACTTCTAGCACATAGAATAATTTCAGATTTTTTGCTTTGCAAACTTCAGAGATTTTTTTTTACATTTTTCATCAAAAGTTGAAAACTATGCGGCCTAAAAAAAGAAAAAAAATGTATGAGAATGTGCAAACAGCGGTCTTTCATATGATGCAAAAAAAATATAAATATTTTTATTTCTTTCTTATTTGCAAAACAGTTGGTCGTAAACGTCATCTAAAACTGTTCCGAATTTCAAGTTGATAGCATTAGTGGTTCTTGAGATATCCAGCTGTGACTGACATACAGACTGAGTGACACCATAGGGGTTCCTTTTTTTACTATTTTGGTACGGAACCCTAAAAACGGAAGCAAGTGCAATTTCGCAGTTTTTCGAGCACCATGGGAGTAGCGCAAGGTTTTAAGTGTTGCAAACTTGGGTATAAGACTACTCTCAAGGGACATATCAACATAAGGAAAGGAATGTACATGCGCGTTTGCGATATTTACATTTTTGTGCCGATTGTGACTGGGCTACCCCTTTAATAATTTAATTTAATTAATTAGGAAGGAAGTCTTTTTTTAATTTCTTCAGGAATATAAAGTCAAAAACTTTTTTACAAAAAAAAAACCGACTTCCAAAAAAAACACTACAAAGTGAAAAATAACTAATTTCGGAAGTCGGTGTCTTTGGATCTGTATTTTAGTTTTTTGCCACCGACTTTTGGAAGTCGGTTTTTTTTTTGTAAAAAAGTTTTTATTTTTCAATTTTTAGTGGTTCAGTTTGTAATTTATCTAAGTTACAATAACCCAATGTCAACTGCTCATCACGTTTTACAAAATATTGCTTTTCCCGATGCAGGGACGTTAATTGTTGAGGAGTTCTCCTAGTAAGAACCAGGAGAACTGGAGCTCATGGTGAAGTCAGCATTACCATTATGCATTTTGACGAGCATAAACCATATTAAAGTAATCGAATCGCAACCTGTGATATACCTACTTAGATATAATTGAGTATTTCCGATAGCCCTCTGTGGTCTTCATCATCAGTTCCATTTCACCGAATGGTACTTTCCGAGAGCAAATGCACGAGTTACTATAAAAAATACCAAAATCGATATAGGTGTGCCAATAAAATTTGAGGGTTTCCCTCGATTTCCATGGGATCCCATCATCAGATCCTGACTTGATGATCATGGGACCACTTGGGAAGTATACCCTTTCGAACAAAAAAAGAAAAATCCAAATCGGTCCAGCCGTTTTCGAGTAATCGGGGAACATACATAAAAAAAAAATTAAAAAAAAAAAAAAAAGGTTCCGACGAATTGAGAACCTCCTCCTTTTGGAAGTCGGTTAAAAAGAAAGGCGAACAAAGCTGAGCGCGAGGTGCGGCTTGCGCCGCCCCTCGCAGCCGGCCGCCCCGGGCCATGGCCCTTTTGGCCCTAGGGTAAATACGCCCCTGCCTACCAACAGAATCCTACCTACTACTTACCTAAATATAAAATCTACCAACAAAATAATGGGTACTGTAGGTAAGTATAGGTAGGTAGGTGTGTTATTTTGACAAGGTTATGAGAATATAAGGAGTAGAGTAGGTACTGTAGAGGTTTTGCTGTGTACAAGCCATAGTATGGATAACTGGCTGACGATCATTCAAACATCGAATACTCTTATAAAAAAGTGATGGCTTTTTTATAAGATTGACAGATAGCAGATAACTAGGGCTCCGCGTAGGACCTAGGGAGTGAATTATAATTTTATTTCTATTTTAATATAGCGGGCTTCAGCCCCATATCTTCAGTACACTACTGTCTTTTATTATATAGTAGTTAGCCTCCCGCTGTGAGGTTCGAGTCCTCACAGTACCTAGGTACCTACTTAGCATTGGGTATAGGAGTTTAGTTTGTCTGTTTTGGTAGAGAAGAAAATAATAATTATTCATCATATTAGTTTTAAATATTATAGCTTATTGTAAAAAAAACAGTAGGTACTTAGTTAATTTTTTTACTCTGTCTATACTGTCCCACTGCTGGGCAAAAGTCTCCCCCAAGTCCTTCCAGGAACTCTTTTCCCACGCCACCTGGAACCAGCCCTCGCGAGTTAATTAGGCCTTACTTATTAAGTTCCCCAGAAATACACAAATCATACTATCTCTAACAGAAAACACGACATATTTATCCCACAAAAACCTTTTCAAGAGCACCTATTCTGTACTTATGCAGAATCCTACCTATCTGGCATCCATTAGGGAAACATCATTAACTCACTCTCGGGGCGTATCTCCCTAATGAGAGCCGACATCCATAGATGCATGAGACTGGGGGCCGTAATGACGTAGATGCATGAGACTGGGGGTCGTAATGACGTATCTCACCCTATCTTTACGTCTTAATCCTTGTCATTAGGGCCTCTCTGCTCTTGTTAACTATCTTTGTCGGAACTTGGAGGATTAATTGTACTTCGAGAGTTTTGGTACAAAGAGGTTGAATGGAAATGTTCGTTTTGAGAGGGATGAGTGGTGCTGTTTGTTATTTATAGTTGGGGGTTCTAAGGTGGGAAGTAATTATAAAGAGCAATTATCTCTTTGGAGAAGGATGGTTCTATGAAACAATTAATCAGTCTAGCTTGTTGCATTACTGGCTTAAAATAGTAGGTCCTATGTTAACAAAATATCCGCTTTGTCACATTTCGCCTATGTTTAATAAAATCTAAAACTGTCTCTGGGCTGACCCAGATGATTTTCTTGAAGTGTACCGAAATAAAATTTAAAAAAATTAAATAGGTACATTTTCACAAATAATTTAATCAATCTTCTCAGAGTAGCGCTCAGTCTGTATAGTACCTAGGTAAATTGAAGCAAATTAAAAGGCATTGTGAATTCCTAAGTAGGTAGGTACCTAACTCTTTCCGAACTGGAAAACTGTTTAGCAAAACGAAAATAAAACCTTTCATGAAACCGAGAAAAATCTAAAGATCTCAAATAAAAACCTTACACTGAACATCAGTAAGTGCTTAAACACAGCCGATGATGCATGGTGGTGCGCTCAACATTTTATAGTGTTCGTTTAATAGCGTTAAAAGTGAAACGATGTAGTAAACCCTGCGATTGTCGCACCACACATTACGTAGGTACTTTATGTACCTACAAAACAGTGCTTGGGTCAATAGCAAAAGGTGACGGTGAGCGATAAAACATGACGTTTTGCTTAGACGACACAACCAAGTGTTGAGCTAGTCTGATTTTAGTGACGGCGATAAATATGGCGATGATTGGTTGCGGATATTATTTTTTTCATCAGATAATTACACAACCAATTTGAATTACTACTGGAACATCTCTTTGGGACCGCCCCCTGCCTGAGCCTTGAGTCTAATCGTGGGTAGAATCGAACTTGTCCTGGCCTACACCATGGTTGTCTTCCTCGCAGGTGCACCACTTCCAGTTGCAGTTCCTCCAGCTCTGCTTCAATAGATCTCGATCCTGTGGCTTTGGTTTTTGAGATACTACTTCCGTAACTTCTATGGATCGCAGGGTCATGTCGTCTCCATGATCTTGTCCGCTAATTCTGCCAGTTTCTCTAGCTCCTGAATTTCACTCACTGCTAATACCGCTCTGACGGACGTCGGTATAAATGTCTCGTCCACATCATTCGAAGTGTCTCGTCTGACAATTTCTGGCGTGCCAAATCCTTCATTTTCCTGAGTAGTTTAGACGATTTCTGATCACTTAGTTCCATTTCTGATAGTAGTCTCTGGAATTACTTGTTCTCTGATTCTTCGTATACTGCCATGAGTCCATTCTTCACCATTTCGTACGTGTGTTTCCGGAGCTGCAAGTAACACGTCACTTGCCCACTCCACATTGTCCTTGACGAGTTTCGCCGACGGGTTATATCTAGTCTAGGAAGTAGTCTAGGAAGTTTATTTAATTAACTCGCTACAGCAACCTACCTAGTCTGAGGCGTGAGGCTAACTAACTCAGTCACCGAGCCCCCCGTCGCACTATTACAATAATCTGATGTGTCAGCCCCTTACAGGTTGAAGTCTTGATTTTCGTTAGAATATTTTGACAACTGACGAGAATACCTGTGTTCTGTTCTGTTCAATTGACTCTTCGTCAGACTACAAAGACCGTTTCCTACTTCCAAATAACCATAAGTTGGAGAAACAAACATCACAAAAGAAACGAAATCCATCATATTTACACTAAACAAGCATTTGCATAATTTATACAAACAAAATTATTGGTTTTGTTGACAAAACTCTCTGGTTCTCAATCATTACGGCGTTGTTAATTTGAGGCAATAAATAAATGGTAATTAACCATTGTTCGGGTTTTATTGCATGCTGTTGTAATGAATGTTTATGCCGAAAAGGGTTCACGCCTGAGAATATCAATAGTTGTAAATTATATCAGTTTTTGTTATAATAATATGTATTATTATAGGTATCTAAAAAAAGTTTAGAGCGCATAAATTAAATTAGGGACGACCTTTTATACGGGTAGGCCATTGCTACGACGAGATAGGGACTTTTTCATAAATTATATAGGTAAATCTATGTATAATATTATAGCGTTGAGGTAGGTTTGTTAAACTTCCTACATAGCTAAGCTTGCCAGATATTATTTATAATCATTATTATCTTTACATTAAGCTAATAAGGCCTTCTCTCGGTGAGAGGGACATAAGCTATAAGTTGGCATAATTCAGCCACATAAGTAGGTGGTAGGTACCTACTTTAGAAACTTTTTCCACGTTTGTAAATCAAAAAAAGATATGATGCAAGGATGCATCATATCTTTTTTTGATTTACAAACGAGTTAGGTAAATGTTTCTTTAACCAAACTGTTCGATAAAAAAGCTTTGAATATGTAAATAAAAATGAGGATTCGATGAGTAGATCTCTCTGCTCTATAAATACGTAAGTACCTACCTATTTACTATGATTCACCATTATATTTAAACAGCAGAGCCACCTGAAAGATTGATGGCCCACGCCTTAAAATAACAGTTCAAGAGGAAAACTGAAGGAGAGGAGAGAGGGGAGACAGGTACCATATGTTGCTGATGGATTAACTGGGTATTTGCGGGGAAAGCGGACTTTGCCAAGCGAATTTTGATCTTATTACTAAGATAAATGGGGTTTTAAAGTTTAGGTGTTCGCTTCGAATGTTGGTCTGCCATCTAGGTGACACCCGAACTGTCGATACATTTCACAATTGTCGTAAAGTCCCCGAGACGGAAGGGGAGCGCAGTAAAATTATCATTTTATGCCGTTCGACGACTGAAATGACACGGGAATGCTGTAAAACTGATTTATTGGATACATCCCGAGAGTCACATGCTGAATTTTTGATTAGATCTTTGTTTTAAGATAACGGTTCAAGATTATATTAAAATGGTGAACGGGTTTCCCAGTTGAACCCTTTGAATACTTAGTTTCAAAATATAAATATACCTGATATTTATTTTGGAATAAGACCTAGAAAAGCCGCATTTTCTTGCATATACGTTTATCTAAGTACACAAACTCATGAACCCAAAATACTTTCAATAACAATTCTACCTATCAACCAGCATACTGCGTAGATAATTATGGTGATGCCGATGGCATCAACAAGGCTCCCATCGGCCATTTCGACAATTTGATTAAGAAGGCTCGCCACTGGCCAGTTTTATTGCCCTATATTTCCTTATTAGGACCGCTGGGGCGAGCAGCGGCCCGCGTGGTCAGCTAATGAGAGACCATCCCTGAATGTGACATAAAGCAAATAATTCTAGGCAGGAAGTGTAGGTAGGTATATTTCATATTTAACAGCTTTGTAATGAGTGCCCTTTTCCTGGCATAGATGATTTTCTCGCTTTTTAGGGTTCCGTACCTCAAAAGGAAAAAAACTGAACATAGGATCACTCGTGTGTCTGTCTGTCCGTCTGTCTCAGCCAATTTGCTCCGAATCTAATGGACCGATTAAGTTTAAATTTGGTATACATATGGATTTCTGTGACCCAAATATGTACGGCTAAAGAAGTAAATAAATAAATTTTGAATATGGAAATTTTCTTATTTGACCCTTAAAAGTGACCCCTTTTAAGGGTCAAATAAGAAAATTAAAAAAAAAGTTTTGCAAACTGTAGTGTGACATATCAAATGAAAGGGCTTACTATGAGGGTCTCAAATATTTTTTTATAATTTTAAAATAATTTTTAAAAGTTATTTAAGAAAATAGACGAAAATTGACCGTTTTTCCCCCCTTATCTCCGAAACTACTGATCCTAAAATTTTGAAAAATACAGGAAATAGTTCTATACCTGTAGATTACAGGAAAACCTATAAGAAGTTTGTGGTCATAAAATAACATGGTAAATCTCTCAATAGTGTGAGTACAAACTTACATTTAGGTAGGTTCTGTTGGAATGTATAGGAGAACATGTTTTTCAACTATAATGTTAAGTTTGTTGCTGGGATAATTAATTTAATCCCAACTACGGAACCCTTGATTGTGCGTAGTCCGACACGCACTTGTCCGCTTTTTTCAGTGTTTTAGCAATACTTATCTATTCATTCGCCAATTTTTATGAAAGACTGCTACGTCTTTTGGCTATCTATAGGCTTATGTTTGTGTATATATGTGATTTAAGTACTTTCATTTGGAGCAAATTCCTTAGGACATCACGTAGGTAACTACATAGCTATAAGTACCTACCTATTTTGGTATACCACACTCATCCTCGAGCCATTTACAGGTGCAACATAATATATTTAGTTGTTTACATAGACGTAGAAGTTCTAAGAATAAGAAAACAATTGAGTAAACTTGCATTCCCAGGCTCGGTGTCTGAAACACACCGACGTTCCTCACAATGTTTTCTATGCCAGCCAGACACCACACCGTCACTCTTTATTTATCTCAGTTTAAGCCAAAAAACTATACGGTAAATCTATAAGTCATGAGATATTAAGAAAAATATTGCGATATTCTATGTTCTATGTTACAGGATTTGGTTTCCGCACTTAGTCCTTCATGTGGACCATTGTGCGTGGGCCAAGGCGGCCGTCGGTGATTACTCCAGCCCACTCCAGAAGTTGATCAAGTCTCCTGGTCTGTTAAGAACATCTGTGAAAGATCTGGGTGTTTCGAGGGTTTCTGTTCTAATCTGGGTGACGCCTGTGCATTCAAAGAGCACGTGCGTAACGGTTTCCTCAGCCTCCATGCAAGCCCTGCAAAGAGGGCTGTCTGTTATTCCTATTGTGTGGAAGTGTTTGTAGTCCTATATGATGGTTCGCGTCACCAGGCGAAAGCCGTTCCTGTACAGGCGTAATAAACGTCTGGTTAGCCTACCATCTAAAAATATTGCGATATTTTTATCAATGACAAATGAGACTCTATAATCGTACGCCCACAACGTTACTCACTAGACACAATCGTAGACACATTCGCTTTCAACGATACAGACCATTAAATGTTCACAAGATAGATCATTCACATCATTAACATAAACATTAGCTTCAACTGATTCGAATAGTCTGCGATAAATGAATGAAAAAGCAGTAGTCACGACCTCTCCTCGCGAAAAGCGTATTAAAACAAACAGTGCAGTAAAAATAAATCTAACTGCCTATAAAAAGTGCCATAACTATCACTTAAAGGCCATTGTGTTGGGCTTCTTTTATCTCAATGCTGACGAAATGCATCAGCAACAATGTGAGTTTACCTTTACTTTGTGACGCGAAAATTATGCGAAGCTAGAACTTGTTTCTTCAAGATATCAAAGCCGTTAAAGAAAATTTATCGACTGGTTGACACTGCACAGGTCTGAACCTAGTCCAAAGAAGGCTAGATATAAATTTTCATGAATTATTAATTGAATAAAATCTGCTATTGGCATCAACTTGTCTCGACATTCCATTAATAAAGTTAGCCACTTACTCGTTATTTAAAAAACTTTGAATTTCCACTACCATTTTCATCTGTATATTTTTGCTTCAGTATCTATTAATATTCAAACAGCTGCAGTCGTAGAGTATCTAAAACTCTCGAAACCAGACGCTAATACAGCTAGAAAGTTATCGCCGTCGGTAAAATAGTAAAAGATTTTCCTTCGTAAAGTCTACGCGATAAGATAGAGGGACACTTATGTGAAGACAACCAAATCCCAACAAGCATTTGATCAAAACGTGAGTCATATAGATACATACCCAATGTTTATCGAGAGCCGGGGCAACACAATAATAATAAAGGCAGTTTATTAGGCCTCTCGCCACGACACGTTATCGACTTCAATTAAATATCATTTTTATTAGGAATCCCTGGTAACGCCCCGTGGTCACTAAATACTTTATTTTGTTTTTATCATAACTTTACATGTCGCCTTCGATTTTATGTATATGGCCCCAACAATGTTATAGGTAATGTAACGATTTAATGCTAATGAATTACTTATGTAGGTATAATATTTACCTATTTTATGAATCCATATTCAAATCGACAGCCAATCCATTAACCTGCAAAAAAAAGAAATACCTGTTTAGTTATAGAGTCAGAGTACGATACAAATCTTAATACTGAACGTTTACGATCAAAATACTTAAACATAATTAACCAGCTCAGATCAAAACATAAAAGGCTTTCTCAAATAAATAAAAAGCAAAAAAAAATGTTGATACCATTATTTATTTAAACGCTAAGAAAGCATCACGATCCATAAAATGGAATGGGAACCGCGGCCTTCGCAACAATGAATACGAAAAAATACACGGAGCCAAACGGAGATCGCTTTCTTCAATGGTTACTTTATATGCAAATTCCTTGCAATAAAAGTGGAACCCTTCTCTCTAGCTTTATATAAAGAGCGCAAGACTCGAATCCGACGTTTTATGTATTCGCGAATCGACGCTGTTTTATTGGTATCGACTATCGATTCGACTCGTCCGCATTCGAGAATTCGGAAGTAATACCCGCTATTTCGAGTATTTCGACTGCTAGTCGTGCCTATCCGATCGCTATCAAAATTTGATTGCCTCGGATAAAGGTTCCATTTATATGCAGTTGTTGTTGCTAAAATTTATTCAAATCGTCACAAAACGAGCAAAGCCAAGTAGGTAAATATACCATAAATTATGGAGGGAGCATCCATATTTCAAAGACTTCATTGGATATACACACGTAAACATCAACATTTACCTACCTATACGTAACGGTACTTTGTCATGACAACGTAAGGGTTCTTTTGATTGGTAGAAAATCCTCCTTAGAACAACTGTTAAACTTCTTTCCTGTCTCAGCGTTAGAAAAGCAGAGAACAAGAAAACAAAATAATATAATTATCACTTGATACTTCTAAAAGCCGCGAGCTGACTCATTCTTCATAATACCTTATGTGGCTATAAACATCAAAGTTTCCTAACCTCTGCCTACACAAGGCGTGAGATAAAATCCATAGCATGTAAAGATACGTAGTCAGGTACAGGAGATTACATTCTGAGGCGAGAGGAGGGCAGGGCGGCATGGTACCTACCGTCACCGACAAGGATCTTATATTTCCATAAAACGTACAGTTTACGAGCACACCTACAACACCCCCGCGTCTCCCCGCTACCTACAATGACCAAAATTTTAAGTTTCACTAAATATTTAAAGATGTAGTTGGTGTTTGAATTTTTATGTAGGGGAAAAGGTATTGAAGTTCTAAGAAAACTGTGAAATAGCTTGTTTCTGAAGCTGGTTATTTAAATAACCTAACCTAATAGTCCAAGATCCCAGAGCTGCCAGACCTTACATATTTTCTGATTTACAAAATTTATGGGATAGAGTAGTGTTAGTATGTAGGGATTTTGAACGTATCTACGCATACCTACCTACTTATATAAACCTAGCGTGGGCCGACGACGGCCAATTGTCAGTTATCAGGTACTATCAAAAGTTACGTAAAAATATTACTCACTTTTCTTAAAGTCTGACTGCTGATTTTTACGTATGTTTTACAGAATATTGTTAATAATTAATAATCAATACTGTCAGGCACTTTCCGTCGGCGATTTTTTCCGACAATCGCTTTAAAGTTCACAAAAAATGACGTCATCTTACTTAAAGTTACAAGACTTTTTTTAGAGGGTCTTAATTGATCTGGCTTCGACAAATAGTATTGAAATAGTTCCCTGAGTATTCATTATATAAAAATTAAGACTCTAACTATACGTAATATAGCGAGCTTTAAAGCGTCTGGCGGAAAAAACCGCCGCCGGGAAGTGTCTGACAGTTATGATTATTATTAACAATATTCTGTAAAACATACTTAAAAATCAGCAGTGAAACTTTAAGAAAACTGAGTAATATTTTTACTTAACTTTGTTACCTGATACCTGAAAATTTGCTGTCGGCTCAAGCTCGCAGCTATGCGTACGTTCAAAGTACTTACATACAACACTACTCTATCCCATACATTTTGTTAATCTTTCTGATTAACAAAATGTAAGGTCTGGCGGCCCTGCTGGGATCTTACTCTATCAGAAATCTTATGTCAATGTCGCAAGCTTTTAGGAAAATGCGGCCAAATAGATTTTCCGCATTTTCCATAAAGATAAATAATAAATAAAGACATATTATAGTAAATAATATGTATGGCGCTTAAGCATTTGATATATTATTCTCTTTTTTCAGACGGTGTCATCTTATTCGCAGCGTCAGTGCAAGTTTCATATTAACAGGGATGTGTTTGCGGCAAAGTCACATCGTAAAACCGTTTAGTGATATATTTTCTCGCTACATTTAGCACATACAAATTTAATATAGATTTAACACTCATAAAAATTAACCGCGCATTGTGCTATGTGCATTACATAAATCATTACAGTATGAAAAGCGTTTTGTAGAGTGTTATCTAACTGTCTATATAGTTTTTTTTTATATTTATGATTCGTAATAGTCGAACTATCTCTTATGCCTATCATACAATTTATTATAAGTCTAAAGGAGGACAGATCAACAGGATGAAAATGTGTTTAAAGACAATTGGCATTGTTAGACCTGAAATCAAATCTATCGCGGTCAATTCAATCTAAAAAAACCGGTCAAGAGCGAGTCGCACTCGCGCACCGAGGGTTCCGTTCCGATTCCTGAAAAAGTGTGCTATCATCGAGACATCGTTTTATTTTTCCTGTAATCTTTACATAAACTTCTATCGCATAAAATAATTTCAGATTTTTCCTCTTTGCAAACTTCAGAGATAAGGGGGGAACGGTATTTTTTTTTACATTTTTCATCAGAAGTCGAAAACTATGCGGCCTAAAAAAAAATGATTGATAATGTGCAAGCAGCGCTCTTTCATATGATACCCCACATGCTGATAGCATTAGTAGTTCTTGAGATATCCAGCTGTGACAGACAGACAGACAGACAGACAGACTGAATGACACCATAAGGGTTAATTTTTTACCATTTTGGTCCGGAACCCTAAAAACTGAGTTTTGAGTAAATCGGACCGCGTGTTAAAATTCCTCCATACAAACTTTGACACCCACCAATACCGTCTTCTGGGGTCGCGGGTTGTTCGAAAGAGATACCGTGGACCTGCCATAGGCAACTGAAGGAACACGGGTGGGTTTTAGTCAGTAAAAGTATGACACGCCCTTCCGCTCCACCCAGAGCGAGAGAAGTCATTTAATGATTTCCCATCCACAAAAAAAGGGGGTAGTTTAGGAAAACTAAAAATGATTAATTTTATAATTAACTTAGATGAATATTCGTGCTAAGTTTCAAGTCTAACGATAAGATCAATAATTCAAGAGATAAGATTTTTCATACAAACTTTCATCCCCTATTTTATTCCTTAGGGATGAAATTTTCAAAAATTCTTCCTTAATGGATGTTTACACTATATAAAGTAATCTATGTGCAAAATTTCATGTCTCTAGGTCCAGTGGTTTGGACTTTGCGTTGATTATTATCAGTCAATGAGTCAGTCAGGACTTTCAATTTTATATTATAGATTTACAATACCATAAATTTCTAATAGATTTTCCTGTAATCTATAGGTTAAGAACTATTTTCTGTATTTTTTTCAAAATTTTAGGCTCAGTAGTTTCGGAGATAAGGGGGGGAATGGTCAATTTTCGTCTATTTTCTTAAATAACTTTAAAACAATTTATTTTAAAATTATAAAAAAAATACATTTGAGACTCTCACAGTAAAACCTTTCATTTGATATATCACACGGTACAGTTTGCAAAACTTTTTTTTTTATTGTACTTATTTTCCCCCAAAAGGGACCCCCATATTCAAAATTCATTTATTTACGTTACATGTCCGTGTTTGGGTTATCAAAGTACATATGTGTACCAAGTTTCAACTTAATCGGTTCATTAGATTCGGAGCAAATTGGCTGTGACAGACGGACAGAAGACAGACAGACACACGAGTGATCCTATAAGGGTTCCGTTTTTTCCTTTTGAGATACGGAACCCTAAAAACTAGCACATTATTTAAAGAGAAACCTGATCTATTATCACAGGATCGACATACAGTCTATTTACCTAAATACCGCTGATAAACACGCTCAGTTAAATGGACATTAACTCTTTCACCACATCACAAATTAATATAATGTCACAAAGAACGTTAAACGCCGAGCGGTTCCCGTATGATCTCGTTTACGACTGTAGTTTTAATAAAAATCTCTAATAACATTCCGACGTCATGTTCCACATTACCCGTGGCGTTTATCATAACACTACCTCCACGAAAGTATCGTAAAACTTAAAATATATAACTATCCAATAACATGACAAACAGTTTTCGTAATTTTTCTTTTTCTCTACTTCTACAAAAGCGATTCAATCTCCTAAATTAGTACAGATAATGTTCGAAATCGCCGCCTTTTTTCGTTTCCCAATGAGCATGTAACTAGAACCGTGTTGGCTCCACTATAAACTTCATAACAAACTGCCACACGAGGCCATATCTTGTGTACATTATGAGCTTTTTCGTTTAAGTCAAAGCTCACTGTTTTAATTCAAAATGGTCGTACGAAACATCAACGAACAATCGATTTGATACCTTCCCTATCCAGTTATAAAGTTGATTAAGCAATAATTAGGTGTTGTGTGTTTGTTTTCAATATTAAGGAGGAGGAACGCCCTTTAGATGTTTTACTTAACTGTTAATAACATCGAGGTGTAGATATAAAATGCGGACTTACTTGACTTTAAATGTATTATTTTAAGAAATTTTTTATGTACTTTTTATGTTGCGATCTCTCCGTCTGTATATAGGTACCAATATACCTGAAAAGTTAGTATAGGTACTACATACTGAACACCATTTTTGGAAAGACATGACTTCACATGACATCATTTCTGAACCGTTAAATACCTTTTCAGAACGACAGTTTGTGTATTACATTTTGGGTTAAATGTGAAAATTACTAAGCTGTTGTTACTATGCTTAGGTATATGAACAGAAAACAGGGCTCTATTAATAAGCTTTAATAACTCTTATTTCAGTCGGCAATCACATTTGTGTACTTACTAAGTATGCTAAGAACAATAGTTATAATTCAACAATTCACAGTTTCTGTCCCTGCGTTGTTATTGCTTTTAAAGCTTTGAACATATTTAGGAACTTCAGGAAGTCTGACTTGGTAGGATAGCTTTACATATTTCTTTGAACTAATAGATACCTACCTCTATACATACTTAGTTAAGTTATACGCAAACGTGCAGAGTTTTAACAGTTGCAAGATACAAAAACTTCACTTAGGTAGGTAACCTTACGTTACCATCCAGATGCAGTACATCACTCAACGCGCTAATAAACTCCACCACAGTTCCGTTCTCATTACGACAATGTTGCCAACATCTAAATTACCTATTGAACACAACCTGTCCAACTGAGTTATAGTAACATAAATTAACTCACAACAGATACGCCCTGCGCAGTTATTGGCCTACGGAACCCTTGCCTGTTTCAGAACTTCAATTATCTCTTATAAAAGCCATTACCCTCGAAAATATTCGATTATGGTATCTCTTGGGTCGGTTCATTACCGGTTTGGGCGGCGATTGCGCGCCTGGCAGGTCATTCAGATGTACATTTTATTGAAACACTCGTAAGTTCCATGTTTTAAGTTTACGTGCGTTACTGAGTAGGTTTTATTGAACGGTAATAATAACACCACCGCATATCGATGAAAATTGTATTAAATTTTAATGTATGCAAGACTTATTTAAAAAGGTTCTACCCACGTTTTGCTAAAGAACCTGTATATATTCGGTATTACTTTTCTGAAACATTCAAGAAGTTTGGTGTAGTTTTGGACACCCTAAACTATATTACACTTGCGCTTAGGTATATACGTATCCAAACAAGAAATAAAATACGCCAAATGTAAATAAGCCAGGATAGTAAAACTACAATACGTACGGCGCACGGTCTAGAGGACACATTTGGCTCCGGGTCCACCCGGCTGCGTCACGTTCGCGTCAACGTTAGCATTTCTTTTGTGAACGCTCCAAATTGCTCACATAAAACTCCCAGACCTGTTTTGCTACGTGATGTCTTCAGTATTTTTACTGCCTGTAATACTTGATATATTCTTATCAGCCCTACGAGGGAACTAGGCCCTTTTCATTCTAGAAAAAGAAAATCGTAAAAATATATTGTTGCCGATTCCGTCAGAAAGTGGAAAAAGAAATATAAACGAGCGACGCTATTCCAAGGCAGGAAACTTTCCGAGTTTCGTAATTAATGTTGCAAGAAGATATCGTCGGGAAAAGTTTTTTCATCACGTTCCGCGGAGGCTGTGTTGTAATGAGCGCCCCCGCGGCGTTACGTCGTAAAAACACCATACAACTTAATAAATAAAACTGGAATTCGTGAAGATTTATCACGAGGCCCATATTGCGATTCGTGACTCAAGCCCGAGGCGTGTTTTTGCCGCGTATCTACGAGGATAAGAGCCTCGGTTGTAAAAAAATAGAGATATAGGTTGTCATAGAGCGGTCCGCCTCTCATATTTACAAAAGTCTTTGTATGAAATATTTTGACATTTCTCGGTAGAGGCACGCGGGAACGAGCGTGGCACGCGGGTGTTCCTTCGTGGAAACAATCTTGTTATTTATCGCATGTGATCTACACATGCTAGGTGGATATACGTACAGAATATAGTCGACGGGCACATGAACCATATTTTTGGGATTATAGTTACGAGCACGCACAACCAAGTCTTAAAGTATTTCGAATATCATTACTGAAGGCATGAACTTTTATGGGGAATTCTCATGAAGTAAATACGTTTCCTGTTGAATTACTTTGATAAATTGGCCTAAATAACGCGATGCCTGAAGTGTATTAATATGCCCAATACGGATGCAGGGTGTTTAACGTTGAAATAATGAAAGCTCTTTATAGGACGTTGACATGAAAACAATAATTTACCGCGAATTTATTTCCTACCGGGTTATTGAAATAATACTAGCAAACTTGTGGGTTAAATGCTATTTGTTAGCATGACAAATTAAAACTTAAAACGCTTAAAATTTTGCTACGGTGAATTTTGAAAATATAGCCGGAAAATATCGTCTCATTTTTTTTGACTAGAGCCATCAAATTGAAAAGTTTATTTTCCTGTTCCTAAAGTTCCAGTAACTCATTTGAAAAGTTTTATAAGAAAAATAATTAGTTGTTGGTTTTAATCATAAAAAAGTTCTTTATAACATTTTTGTTTCCTTGTACGTTTTTCAAAATGTTTTTGAGAACGAACGGAGCTTTTAGTCCCGATCTCATCTTGCAGCAGGTCGCGAGTCGTCAAACATGAATTTGTCTCACGAAAGTTATAACATTTTCTGTATAGCGGTATAAATATTTCAAGACAACTTTACATAGGTACGTAGTATATCCAGTTTAAAATTGGATCACAAAGCCTTGTATATTCAGTACACGTATTGGTGCGCAGGTGATGCTGTACACGGTCCAAGTTTTATTGTTATTCCCACTCTGCGAATTGAATTTGAAACAAGCGAGTGCGATCAATACTAGACTGTGGTGAAGTGTGCCCGCTTTACCTATCCCACTTGTATATTAGGTAATATACACCGTAGTCTTATTGATTTTAGGTATAAAATGTGTAGGTATTTTTTTTTGGAAAATTACATTTTGTTATATGCTTAGTTGTTTTTCAGCTGTTCGTCGAAGAAAGACAACCGAGTAAAACAAAGCATTATTTTATGAGACTTGCTAATTTTTGAAAAATCATACTTCAATAATCTGAGAAGCTTTAATTAAAAAGTGCGTTGGTATTCAAGAAATATCCTATTACCTGTTTATATTAGTTATATAGATATTATGTACATACATAAAATAATTATAAAATTCGGACAGAAAGTGTCGCGTTTAATTAATTAATTCCTCGCCTATATACGATTTTACACTACCTGATGTTAAAAACAAGAGCTAATGTGGGAAATCATTTTATTATCTCGGGTCTTGAAATTAATTAAATTTTGTAGGTAGATACCTATATCTAGCAATGCGGCGGCGACTAGAAAGAAAAAATCATTAGGTAAATTGAATTATAAATAAAATTCTAAAATTATAATTTTACTTAATGTAGGCAGGTATTTCTACCCAAAGGTTAGCTGGTAGAAACTTATGACTTTATTTACGTCTAGGTGGTCATTTAAGTACCTACCACATTTCAACGTAGAAGAGGTATTTGCATCCAGAAAAACCTATTTTATTGGCTTCAATATAGGCGACTTCTTTCTTATAAAAAAACTTATTTAAAGACAAAAGGAAGACGGAATAAAGTAGGTGCCTAATTTAAGGAAATTTGAACTTTTTGTCCAATTTTAATTTCGTTTTAGAGCCAGGCTTCGTTCCCAGCTTACGGGGGCGCTATTATCTCAGCCATTTTATCTCCAATGTAATCTTGTTAAGAGGCCCCTCATCCCCCATCCCCCCACCTCGAAGGGAAGCAATAACGCTGAAATCCCCCGGTTTTCGGCGCTTAAACTAAGCCAAGTATTACCGTGAAATCCATAGCAAAATTAGTGTTTGTTTACACCTATTTGTTTCAGTTAGATATTAACATCAGTCAGCAACTATTACTGAGTTTAGGCATATATCAGACGTAAGTAGGTAAGATTTTTAGTCTTAAATTACGTGATTTTAGTTAAAGAATATAATTTTTTGTTTCTAAACTTCATGCTTAACTCTTAACCATAGTCATCTTCTTTGTCAGCCTTTGCGTTTCTTGATTTGATCATTATCAACATTCTCAGGGTAGGGTCAGCGTAATATGTTTTTTTGTTCCATGCTTCTCTAGACCTCGGTAGTCACCACCTTTCTAGCCACATATCATCTTTCACACAGTCCATCCATCGTACCATCTTTGGTCTTCCCTTAATCTTATAGCCATCCACATTCATAATCAAAACTTTCCTCACGATATACTTATGTGCAAAATGCAAACGTCTCCTGACATGCTCCTTGCATTTTATCTTAAAAGTTTTTTACGTGTTATTGTCATATCTGATCGGTTCCATTTGTGGATAAATTATATTGCGGGTGCGTCACGAATTTGAAAACGGCAGCCGGGATTATTACAGTCCTCGGCGTAGCGATGAGTGTCTGGTTTTAAAAGTGCTTAATATCGTCTGGTAGTTTGAGATATTTAGGAATCAATTCGTGTTTTATTTATATAGCGTTGGTATACATTACGCACGAATTCTCCGATTTATTAAGTGTCTTTAAAAAACGATATATCTAAACTGAAAGCAGGTTCTGTGAAAACCCTGATAACTCTTCACCTGCAGGCTGCGTTCCGGAATTTCCGGACTAAAAACCCTAATAATCTCTTCTTCATACATTCTGGGTATTATACATAGACATATTCAAACAGAACTCATCATAATCATGCTCCTTCCGTTCATTGGGCCCATTTCACTAACGTCAGATATATTGCTTATTTAGGGTTTAGGCCCTGTTTCACCACCTACGATTAATATGTATATTAACTTACTTGGCAGATAATTTCATACAAATCCTGTTCAATGTTTTTGGGTTCCGTACCTCAAAAGGAAAAACGGAACCCTTATAGGATCACTTGTTTGTCCGTCTGTCTGTCTGTCTGTCAGTCTGTCAAGACCGTTTTTCTCAGGAACGCGTGAAGGTATCCAGCTGAAATTAATATCAAATACGTAGGTCTATGGTCCCTTAGAGTTCTAAAAAGATCAAACTTCTAAGTCAACGCAATAAAAAAATACGGCCATTTATGCGACATTTTTTGATACTCGCAAGTAAATCAAAACCTATAAGGGTACTTCCCGTCGTCCTAGAATAATGAAATTTGGCAAGAAGCAAGGTCTCACAACACAAATACAGGAAAAAGTCCGAAAATTGTTAATTTGTAATTCTATCACATAAAAAAATACTTTCACAGTTGTCAGTGTGTCAAGACCCTTTTTCTGAGGAACGCATAAAGGTATATCAAGTTGAAATCTAAATTATAAAAGAAAAAACTGACTGACTGACATATCAACGCACAGCCCAAACCGCTGGGTCGAGAGATTCCAAATTTTGCACGTAGGTTCCTTATGAGGTCTAGGGGTGCACTAAGAAAGGATTTTTCAAAATTCACCCTCTAAGGGGGTGAAACGGGGTCCAAAGTTTGTATGAAAAATCTTATTCCTTGAGTTAATAAGCTTAAAACTTGGCATGAATGTTTATCTAAGTAAATTATAAAGTTTGCCATTTTTAGTTTTCCTAAACTACCACCTAAGGAAGGATTGGGGGGTGTCAAAGTTTGTATGGAGGAATTTTAACGCGCGGTCCGATTAATTCGAAACTCAGTATTTATACTTGAGATCAAAAATGAAAAATAACATGTATCAGGGTTTTTCGAAAATCTACCCCTAAATGGGTGAAAAGGGGTAGTCAATTTTACAGGGCAGGTTTACTGCGGGGCTTGATTAACTCAAAAATTGGTGTAAATAATCTTTCAATCTAGCTACGGAAATATCCAAAAGATTTTTTAAAATTCCACCCCTGTGGGGGTGAAAACAGGGAATATAGTTCATATGGAAAATCTTATTCATTCGGTTAATTACCTTGAAACTTGGCGCTTGGCAACAAATACTTGCCTAAGCAAGTAATAAAGTTTGTCATTAATAGTTTTTCCCCCACAGGGAAGGGTTGCGGGGGTGGGGGGAAGGGGAGGGGTGGTAAGGTGGGAAAGAGGGAATGGTAGGGGGTGAGGAGGGGTGGTGAGGAAGGAGAAGGGTAGAGGGATAGGAGGAGAAGAGGGGAGAGGAGGAGTTGGTGAGGGTAGGGGGAGGGAAAGTGGTGAAGGGGGTGTGAGAGGGGGAAGTTTAGCGGGAAAGGGATGTGGTGAGGGAGGATGAGGGGGTGAGACGGAGGTGAGACGGAGCTGTGAGGGGGACGATAGGGGAAGGGGAGAGTCTCGGACTTAAATAGTTATTTTTGCATTTCATAGCCCAATTCTTAAGGACGGCTATAGGCATATTTAACATCACTCTAGAACTCTTAGGTGCCGAGCAAAAAGAAAAAAGTCAGAGAAAGAACGCTTAGCGAAAACGAAGTAATTTCACGCGGACGAAGTGGCGGGCAGAAGCTATCTCAATAAATAAAAAGAAAAGTACTGACTGACTGACTAACTCATAAACGCCCAGCCCAAACCCTTGGACCTATAATGCTGAAATATTGCACAGAGGATTCCTTTATAATGCAGACATGGAATAAGGACGGACTTTTGTTCCCGTGGGATAATTTCCGACATACACGCGGGCGAAGCCGCGGGAAAAAGCTAGTTAATCTATATAAATAAAAAGAGAAGCCCTGACTGACTGACTGATTGACTAACTCATCAACGCCCAGCCCAAACCCTTGGACCTAGAAAGCTGAAATTTTGCTCAGAGGTTCCCTTTATAATGTAGACAAGGAATAAGGAAAGAAGTCCCGGTAGCAGGTTCCCTTGGGATATTTTCCGATATCCACGCGGGCAAAGCCACGGGCAAAAGCTAATAACAAATACGTAGGTCTATGGTCTCTTGAAGTCCTAAATAACTCAAGCTTCTTAGTCAACGCAATAAAAAAATACGGCCATTTTGCGACACATTTTGATACTCGCAACTGTCGCTAGTAAATCAAAACCTATAGGGTACTTCCCGTTGACCTAGAATAATGAAATTTGGCAAGAAGCAAGGTCTCCCAGCACAAATAAAGGAAAAAGTCCGAAAATTGTGAATTTGTAATTTTATGACATAATTTTTTTATCTTTTTTGATATCCAATGTTAAGTTTGTTTTTGGGTTAAATGCTTTTCAACTACGGAACCCTTCATTGTGCGTGGTCCGACACGCACTTGCCCGGTTTTTTATTTATTCAGTGAGTAGTGGCTATTCGGACATCGTCAATTAGGCTCTTAGGTAGACTTCGTCTAATTAGCCATATCCATATTTCACACAATATATCCATCAAAATTGATGACTGATATTTAATATACCTACTGCGGATAATTCAGGTAGTTGATGCGTTATTAATAAAATTTTCTATTAAAAATATTTTTTTACACATCGTAGTTGGTATTTTCTTATTGTGACAACAAAATGGGAACTATTTGAAGCTTACAAAAAGAGGCATATTTATTATATCAGTGTCCATTAATATTTTTACAAAATTAAAAGGGCGATTATTTAGGGATCGATTATAATTAATAAGACTTTTTTGAGTATTTTATGTTTTCAAATATATTCAGAATATTGCAATACACTATAGGCACCTACAATTGACATTGCATTCGATTAGTATCAAGTTGTTGTTAAAAATAAGTTACACGTCTAATTTTCCATAATATATCCATTAACACCTCACATACAATGTAAGCTAAGTCCTACATAAAGTTTTACGTAATCTGAAATAGACCACGTATAGAAAGTAGCTACCTAGCTATCTAGGTATACCTCGTACTAGTTTCCTCGGGGACCTAAAAGCCATGTGTAGTAAAACAGGTCATAAAGTTGAAACTGCTGGCATACCGCATGTAAGCTGCATCTTACATGCGATACAACCTTTAGTAATGGAGCTTCAGCTTTCGAGTAACTAACGTTTTGACAAGACTATGAGCAATTTGGGCATAGTTCTCACTATCACACACACACACACACCTATAACTCCCAAGCAAAAATTCGTTCTACCATAATATTTAAGTTGGTTTAATAATTATAGTTTTTGACCATCTTTACATACCGAGACTCCTCCGTGCCTCGGAAAGCACGTTAAGCCGTTGGTCCCGGCTGTCATTTGTGGATCTTTCACAGTCGTTACGGGTCGTCAGAAGCCCGAAAGTCTGTCAACCAGTCTTACCAAGGGGTATCGTATTACCCAGTTACTGGGTTGTGGAGGTCAGATAGGCAGTCAGTCCATGTAAAACACTGGTATTCAGCTGCATCCTGCATGCAAATTTCAACCCCAACATGATTGGGTAAACAGGAGGGGAACTAAGGTTGGCAAGAGGAGCAATACCTAGGTACTGTTCTACAAATTATTTACTATATTTGTTATATTAGTTGACTTCTATAATGTTTCTTTTACTCATTTGTGAGCATGAAATAAATCTTTTTGGTAGGTCCCTTCTACCAAAAGGACCAGTATTTAAAGTCACAAATTACAAAATCAATGATTTATTAAAAGACTTTTCTTGTCAATCTGATATCAAATGACAGATTGCGGTGATTATCGAGATTATTTTAAGCAAAATCATGTTTATATTTAGTTATAAAGATAAACCTATCTGAACTCTTACAATGGCGGGTTTACCGTTACCGAAGTTTAAACGATGTTGTTTTTGTACTAGGAAGTTAAAAGTGGCGTGTATCTTCATCGCCTTTTGGAGTATGGTATGAGAATGTTCCTGAACACCTAATGTTGCGCGTTGGGATCTCTAAGATTCTGTTATGTTTGAGATTATGTAGGCTGAATTAAAACCAGAACAGCAATTGTTTCGATTTGCCTTGGATGTTATTACTTCTTTGAAAATAACTACTTGCCCTCATATTTTGTGTTACTATTCTTTCGAAAACATGCTTGCGACTTTTGTCCCATCCACACCAAGTTTCTAGTAGGTAGTGTATGCATGTGATAAAGTTTACTAGAATTTTTGTAGACCACTAATCGCGCAGACCAGGGAATGGTACAAAAAGGGAGGAGGCCTATTTGCAGTGAGTAGAGCAAGATATAGAATAGATATTGAAAAGCTTACCTACTATGAAATGAATAATTACAATTTGTGTATAGAGCTTGTCCACTCAGAAATGACGCGCCCCATTACCTAAATTTGTATAGGTACTATCGAAAGCCGTTGCACCTCACCATTTCTTCTTCCATTTTTTCTTTCTTTCTTTTTTTTTGTTTCTTTGAAATAAAAAGTTTTAAATTTTAATTTTTTTTTTTTTTTTCAAAACTTTTTCGGTTGCACGTTGGAATCGTAGTTTGCAACGCTCTTTTTTAGTTTGACCAATGAATGAAGGATGAGCCTTTTTTTCAAAGTTAATTGTTTTGAAGGATGAATGTCGCCTAAGAAGAAAACGTTAAACGTTTCGTAAAAAAAAATGGTTCTAACCTTTTTTTATATAATGTGCGCCGAAGCGCTATTGGTAGACGAAAACAATGCAGGTGCATAAGAAAAGCGCCACTATGGGGTGACGGACAAAAGTCGTTGACTGTACATAGCGGTAAGTTCGGTAGTGGGGTGCGTCCTTTCAGAGTGTCCACTCTGAAAGCAAGTTGCAAGCTCTCTACTTACTATACTTAATTATATTTTTTGTCTCTTACCACGTTTCAGTTGGCAATTACCCACAGTATGCGTATCCTGTTTTGTCCAGCTTGCGCTAATTTGTATACAAAGGAAGGTGGCTATCTTTACGAAAACTTGATTATTATGATGTGGATTCTGTTTGCCATCAACGTGGCAGCATTGTGTAGCAGTTTTTTCTACCTCTTGAGCCTTTTTTTGGTAAGAAGTTTACTGAAACAACACGCGTTTTTCTCTTTTTTTTACTTTTTTAGGGATCCGTACCCAAAGGGTAAAACCGGACCCTATTACTAAGACTCCGCTATCCGTGCGTCTGTCTGTCCGTCTGTCACTAGGCTGTATCTTATGAACCGTGATAGTTTGATAGTTACTTTGAAATTTTCACAAATGATGTATTTCTGTTGCCGCTATGACAACAAATACTAAAAAACAGAATAAAATAAATATTTAAGGGGGCTCCCATACAAAAAATGTGATTTTTTTTGCTCGTTTTTGCTCGATATTGATAACGGCAACATTTAGACACTTGAAATATTCACAGAATATAAAGTTTAAAATTCACTTTAAAAATAAATAATTAAATTAAAATAAATATTTAGGGGGGGCTCCCATACAACAAACGTGATTTTTTTCCGTTTTTATAAATTGGTACGGAACCCTTCGTGCGCGAGTCCGACTCGAACTTGGCCGGTATTTATCAATAAGTAAAATTGTTTATATGCGTGTGGTGTGAGGGCCACTTTATTGAAACTCTTTGAAAATATGCTTAGGATTTAGTGAACATTCCCAAACAATTGTGAAATTTGGAATCAGATTTTGTGAAAGTCAACTTTGCGAGATATGGACTGTAAAGTGGGGCCCTCAGTTCTCACATAGAGGATTGAGGGCCCGCCTGTATCTGACAAACTATGGACACTACAGATAAAGTCTTTATGCCAAAATCTAAGCTTATACCAAACAAAATTTGTGAAAACAAGATATTATCGCAAAACACTGTCCTACTTGGTATATCTTCGTTCAAAATGGGCCCTCAATCCTCACACACGTAAAAGTTTATCACGCAAATACAATGAAACCATTAACTTATAGCTATTGTTTGTAATCCTATAAGATACTAAATAAATTGTGAAAATTTGTGAAAGCAAGAGCAGGTCACCATTTCTTGTTGTTTGAAAGTTATGACCTTGACAAAATCCGGGCCCTCAATCCTCCATTTATTTTGTTTTCCGTTTGAATACGCTTATCGTATGAAAGATTAGACAAATACAAAATAGTCTCTTTTTGTGAAAAAAATTGTGCAACAAATTGATGTTATTTGTTACTAATAAGAATAACGATTAAACTAAAAATCTTAATAGATACCGAAATCGACTATTTTTGAAGTGTGTAGCAGGGTAGGGTGACAATACTTTCATTTTAATACCTGGATTGGTACAAACGGCACAATCAGATGGCCTGCGAGATCGCCAGATCTCACCCCATTAGATTTTTTTTTGTGGGAATATGTAAAAAATCAAATTTACATGAAATCTTATGCGAATGACAACGAGTTGAGAGTTGAAGTTCAGAATACGATTTATAATATTCACCACAACACTTTATTAAAGGTTACTAGAAATGAATTCGTTAAAAGAATAAATTTGTGTATCCAAGAGAATGGAGGCCATTTCGAGCAACTAATTAGTTAGTTTACCATTTTTTGTAAAAAATTAAATTAATTTAAGATTTCCTGGTTTTCCTTTCATTTAATTTATCATGTTTGTTAGAGAGATTTCATCCTTATAATTGACCCTAACGATCGATGCAATAAAAGTACAGGGTATAATTGTTTCAGATTTTAGCCGGTTCGATTCCCGGTTGTGGGAGAAGAGAAATTTCGAAAATCTTTGAATGCAGTTTGCTTTCTATTCAAAAATAAAGGAATGTTTTGAGTAAAATTTTCTATCTGCATTATTAAGAGTACTTCCTTCCAGGTGTCATTACAAAATTCCACCCTGTATATTATAATACGTATAGTTGTATGGGTAATTATCTTGGAGTAGTGAATGTTGATATTTAATTTTATTTAAGGATTATTATGTTCCAAACATTTTCACATAAAATCGAGGAGTTTTGGATTAGAAAGATAAAGATAAAGATAAAAGATTTTGATTTTAAAGTGAAAGCTATACCTGCTCTAAGAGATACACTGATCAATTAATAGTTGACACTTTTTTAATTCACACAGCCGAATGACGTCATAAAATGGCGGCTACTATTTCATGGTTTGAGAAAACATTAAAAAAACCTGAAAACTTTGAATTTAATTTTAAAATTTATATTGTTATTGAACTAAAACTAATATTTTCCGACTGCTTTTTGCCTAATCTATCTAAATAATATATTTTAAGATTTTTTTTCATATAGAGTAAAATACCGTATCGTGGTCACCCTATTTCCTAATTCAGGGAACAAAAATAAAACTCGATTTTTATTTACAATAAAGGGTCTTTTAATTGTTTTCTAGTATCGAATTTGTTGCACAATTTTTTTCACAAAAAGAGACTATTTTGTATTTGTCTAATCTTTCATACGATAAGCGTATTCAAACGGAAAACAAAATAAATGGAGGATTGAGGGCCCGGATTTTGTCAAGGTCATAACTTTCAAACAACAAGAAATGGTGACCTGCTCTTGCTTTCACAAATTTTCACAATTTATTTAGTATCTTATAGGATTACAAACAATAGCTATAAGTTAATGGTTTCATTGTATTTGCGTGATAAACTTTTACGTGTGTGAGGATTGAGGGCCCATTTTGAACGAAGATATACCAAGTAGGACAGTGTTTTGCGATAATATCTTGTTTTCACAAATTTTTTTTGGTATAAGCTTAGATTTTGGCATAAAGACTTTATCTGTAGTGTCCATAGTTTGTCAGGTACAGGCGGGCCCTCAATCCTCTATGTGAGAACTGAGGGCCCCACTTTACAGTCCATATCTCGCAAAGTTGACTTTCACATAATCTGATTCCAACTTTCACAATTGTTTGGGAATGTTCACTAAATCCTAAGCATATTTTCAAAGAGTTTCAATAAAGTGGCCCTCACACCACACGCATATAATTGTTTCACTGTTTTAAAACTCGCTTATAAAATTGAAAAGTATGTAGGTAGGTACAGAAATACTTACTTTATATTTTAATTGTGTACCTAAATAATATGGCTTGTTATGTTAGATTTCTATAGGCACACACAAAGTTGTCGTCAAGATTCATCATCACCTGCCTAGCTTTTTCGCAACTTATGTTGGGGTCAGCTTCCAGTCTAACCGGATGCAGCTACCAGTAATTTACATGGAGCGACCACCCATGTAACCTCCACAACCCAGTTACTGGGTAATACAATACCCATTCGTAAGACTGGCTGTCAGACTTTCGGGCTTCTGACGACCCGTAACGATTGTCAAAGATCCACGAAAATAATGAATGTCGTCAAAAGTCTACCTACCTAAAAAAATATTTATTTGTTATAAAATGACCTTCTTTTTTTATTTCATTTTCAGCACATATACCGGTTCTCAGCTGATATTTTCATGGCATTCGGCATTTTATCAGCCCTTGGGATGCTTGTCCATGGAGTATTGAACGTATTACAAATGATTGATGGCAACTGCAGCAACCCGAGTGATTCTTTTGCTCACTTTACTTACTTCATAGGTAAGTTCTTCATATATTTAGTAGCGACCCGCCACACATCATCGAGATTTATTTATTACGTATACCTACGATGTAAGGTTGAGAGCAGTGGTGGCCCCGACTTACGAGTTGTAGGTCGTGGGTTCGAACCCAGTAGGCGCTTTTCTTTGTGTAAATAATTTTATCACCACTGCTCTCAACACGGTGAAATAAAACATCGTGAGGAAACCGGCATGTCCTAGAATTAAAAATTCGAAGACATGTGACATCTACCAAGCCGCACCGGGCCCGCGTGGTGGATTATAATAGTCCACTCCCTCTCGAAGAGAGGAGGCCTGTGTCCCAGCAGTGGGAGCATTATAGGCTGATTATGCTATAATTTATATGCTATAGGTAAGTATGTAAGGTTAATTTAAAGGTAGGTATTATAGATAAAACTTTCCGATATAAATTATCTAAATGATGGTTGGAAACCGCATCAAAGTCAGTTGCGAAGTTTAGAAGAACAATTCGGTCACACAGACAAAGACGAAAGACGACTTTAATTTGTATTAGGTATAGGAGGATACGAACTGCAATGCGTGCATTGGAGAGGCCTGGTCTGATGATATAAGATAGTACTTATAGCTTTCAGATTCAGCAAAACAGTCAAAACATTGTGATTAACAGCCAGTTTCTTCATCAAAAGTATAACAGCCAAAGTAACGTCACAAAGTCAAAGTAACGGTTAATTTTGTTTCTTCACAATTTTAGCTGTTGCTTTTATTGTTACTTTTGCCTGTAACTTTTACTGATTACTTTAGTTGTTGTTGAAAAAACTGACTGTAATTCAGTATTAAAACGAAAAATTCGCTTCTTAAATCCATTAAGGGGACTACAGGGCCTATAGCGCGGTCACCGTCGGACTGCATAATATAAAAGAAAGAGAAGCGCGATGACACAACGCTGGTAATTTATTGCAAACCCTAAAGCAATTATCTATTTACAAAAATATATTGATTGAACTAAAAATTAAAATACTATTACGATAATAATTAAGTAGGTATGTTGTTTGTAGAATAATCTGATACAAAATCAGAATTATTGCATATTTGTTTGGTGTTTGGTGCATCATTAGCGAAATGGAAATGGCGAATATGAGGGGTCATGCGCATATGGGGGTATTTTTTATGTCAATTTTTTATTATTAATTTTGAAAAATCCCAAAACTCAGCCTTTGAACTTGAATTTAAAAAAAAAAAGTAATTGGTAGCATCCTATTTTTTGAAACACGCTGTAGGTAGGTACCTACCTATATTAGTATGGTTTTTAATCGTTGATTTTTAGAGGTTCGTGATTTTTTTATAACGTAACAATACAACGTACGTTATAACTTGCAACTAAACTAGCAACCTGCAGAATATTATAACATTTTCTGATTTTGCTTACTGAGTGGATCATAAATATAATCTGTAGTTCCCTTAAGTACCTATCTATTAATTTGTTGCTAATATTTTCGGTCTACAGCAGCATACCTATTGTAACTTCTACAACAACTTAATTTATTAATTAATTTTTAAATTTTTATTTCAGTGTGGATCTACTTCATACTCATTGTCAACTCATACAGGGATGATATGTAACGGTGACTTAGTTGTTTTATTAATTTAATTAGAATATAATAGCAATAATTAAAAATAAATCGGTATTTTATTTTTAATAACAATGTTCACGGTGTATAGTAGATAGTATTGCAATAGGTATTTCTAGGAAATTAGGGTCTCGTATTGAAACATACCTACTAGGTAAGGCCACAGATTAATACAGATGGGACACTCCGCAAAATCATTTAAATAAAAAGCGACTCTTGCTACGACACAATAAAGTGAAATTCAGGGCGCACAACGCTTATTACCTACAGTTGTATTCATCTACAAGTTACCTCTCTTTCGATCGCGTAACTCATACGTACCTTCTGACTCGTTAGGGTTGACTTCTTTTACGACGCGGCGCGTGAGTATCGAACTAACGTGCGAGCCGGCCGCTGCGCGGCAGCCCCCACTCTATTGACCCAGTGAGATGATCCCGCCGCGTACTTGTAGCTTCATACCTAAACTGCGGAGTGTCCAATCTATGTTAATCTGTGGTACGGCATGAGTAAGGTACTACTGTAGATAATAGGCATGATGATGAGTAAAGTGTCTACTTTGAAAATACGTAAGTTCTGCTAGTGCTAAGCCTGCTATACCTACACATACAGTACGACAACGTTCAAGGTTCCACCGTCACTCCCTTATTGGACCAGCAGTGCGATTCTGTAACCATCTCACCGTGAAAACTTAGGTGAAGTGAGCGTGGAGAGAGCTGTCAATAGTATCAATTCCTAGCAAAAACAAACTCACTTCACCTAAGTTATCACGGTGAGATTTTTACAGAATCGACCGGCAGTACTTCACATTTAATTCGGCAAAGTTCGGTTTTTCCGAAGATAAACGATGGAACCTTTGAACACTGTCGTACTGACGTAAACTATTCTAATAAAAATGAACGCCCCTCCACAGCGGTTACGCTCACATGCAAAGAAGTGTATAGACGCAATACACACATAATTACGGTGGCGGCAGGCCCTACAATCGCAACAACCAACGCGATGAGTACGGCTCCGGCGGCGGGAGCTTCAGATCTAGTTCCAAGGATGAATACTGATCACGGGGCACATGATTTTCGAGAAGTTAATGCAAGAACAATCCTTCAGTGATTACTTAACATTCTGCCTAAGCACCCTAATTGCTAAGTTTCTTTCTTTAAAATAATTGGTCTTTGTCATTGGTTGATGCTCAGTCATCCGCAAATACGGTCAACAACTAAACTACATTAAAACTACTGTAAATTCGCGATTACGATGTGTGAATGACCATACCTTTTTAATACACTCTGTATAATTAGGCAACAATTATTAAATAAGTACATTTCGGTAATGACAGTATTTCAATGTGATAGAAATAGTTTTAGTCAGTAGGGAATCATGAAACGAACAAAAAATAAAACAATAAAATTTATAAAACAATCCGTATTTATTTTTAATAAATAATAATAATAAATTTTATATTTATATTTTAGTATATATTTTTAAATGTTTTTTTTTTAATTTATTTTTTAAGACATATTTAAAAATGTATTGAATAAGGAACAAAGACGAATAAACGAAATAATAATAATAAAATTTATTCAAAAATAAAAATTTAAAACTTGTTACAAAATAAACATAGGTACCTAGTATCAAATAATTAACTCCACTGAGCTTATGTAAGTTGACTTATGTATGTCAAAGACCATCATCATTCTCCTGCACTTATCCCAATTTATTTGAGGTCAGCGCAGCCACTTTTTCTTCCTTACATCTCTATCAGTCGTCATCTCTGTAAGTCATAGGTTCATAACACAATAAAGTAGGTAAAACTTAATTCCTTCGACCAAGTTGCACTTAACTGCTGAATATAAACGATTTCGCTTGTCGGCGGCATAGATACTTCCTTTTTACGAGAATATAATATATAGTCATGAGAATGGATTACTTCTACTGTTTGGTGGCAGGCGCTGCAGGAAGCGCTACATAAGGTGCTGCAGAAAGTGCTACATAAGGCGCTGCAGGAAGTGCTGCATCAGTTGCTGCAAGTGACGCTACAGAATGAGCTATAGGTGGCGTTGCAGACGGCGTTGTAGAAAGCGTTCTACAAGATGAAGCAAACTCTACGTGGCGCTACTGATGGCACTGCAAAGGCGCTCTAGATGCCTCTCCAGAAGATTTTCCAGAAGGCGCTCCGGAAGGCGGTTTGGGAGGCGCTACAGAAGGTGTTTCAGAAGATGATCCTGGCGGCGCGGGTAGAACCCTGGTTCTCCACTGTTTCCAGGAAGTGGCTGTTCACTACCAGTAGAAAATAAATAAGCACTGAAAAGATAAAAATATTTTGCTTAAATTTATTTTTAGATCAAATACTTCTCTATTAAAAATGTAAAACTGAAAATAATAACTGAATACTTACCTGACCATCCCTTGAATCTATACGTAGAATACTTTTAAATAGGTGCTTTCTCATTTTTTTAATTTTCTAAATGTGAGCAAAGCCGCGGGCAACACCTACTAGGAAAAATAAAATAATATTATCCACTTACATACGGCACCAAAAAAGTTCGCCCCTCCGAAAAGGTACGGCCAAGTACAACTGTCTTCTTGAAAGGAAGAAAAGAAGTATAGGTATATAGTATGAAGTTTCATGAAAGAGTTCCAATGGCTCCGATTGAGGCAATGCTGATCCTGTGCAGTGCTTATAATACGTGAGCATTGACCTTAAAACATTGCATAGTGGTTTCCATTCCGTGACAGTTTTTTTTTATCAGAAGAAACAACTAATCGATCATGTTTTATACCTTGTTTTGGCGCATTACTCTATAGTAGCTAGATAGAACTATCAAGAAATATAAAAGCACTGAAAAGGATAATTTGATTCACATGAACATAGAATTTTAATATTACCTAGCCTACCTACCTACTATGCGAGCCAATTAAGAATAGTACTGTCAAGACGCCATTTTGTTCCGCAATACTCGCGAACTTCATTGCCAAAGCGTACTAATTTGACCGCTATCGTGTATTTGACAGCTGTCGGCAATACTAATTTGACAGCTATCGTGCGAAGTTGGCAGTAAGCGCGATCCTATTCTTAGTTGGCTCGCATAGTACATTTTTATTTAATGTAGTTACGTTCCCATCGCCTGGGCACAAATTCGGATTTGGGTTACTTCTGTGCTACCTGGGGATTGAACTCGTTGTCAGTGGAAGCGCTTGCAACTACGATATTAGAGTTAGAGGGCTGACGAAATGCTACGAAGTGCGGTTTTTACCGCCAAGCATTTATACCCATTACATTGATCATCAAAATAGATAACTTTTACCGCGTGTCCCATTCCGCTTTGGAGCTCTCGCTTAATATACCCAAAAAAATGGTAGGGCATGTAAAAAATGGGTTAACAAAGTAAACTTTCATATCATACCTATAGAACTAAACAACGTTGCACTTGCGAAGAAGTAAGGAGGATAGCAGTTCCCTTCGAACTCCTCCGAGAACAAAATAACGCTGACGGCAACATTATAGATAAGCCAAATTAGTGATACATACATAAAACATAGTACTGCCAGAGGGTGTTTCTGTGAACACAAATTACAAATGATTTTATTCCTGTAGTTTTGTACAAAACAACGCATGTCACTAAAAGAGTCATGAATATACATGTTGATGGATGGATTGTGTGAATGATACGAAAGAGAAGGGAGTGAATGATAGCGTGATGGTTGACAAGGGAGAATGGAAACAGAAAACGTGTTGCGCCGACCCCACGTAACATGGGATAAGGGCGGAAGATGATGACGAAGTAGGTTTGTACTTGAAGCACTTTTACACATCAAAAATAAATTATGTTTTAAAACTAGATGAGTTCGGTGTTTCATATCCGACTACTTTGAGAAGAAAAACCGAAACAAACTCAGAGGTCACAGTCTATTTTAAACGCCATAATCTTGGTCAGATCACTTGAGGACCAGTAAATTAGTGTCTGAAATGGTCTTTTGAGGAAAGAACCACACAGATTTGTGTGCCCCTGTCCAGTTATCCAAGTTCCTACTTATTTTCTGTTCTATTCATTTTATTTTAACTTTTTTAATGGGGCGTTTTAATAATTTTTTTTATGAATTTAAAGGTGGTTAGTACATACAATACAGATTACCTACAGAAATATTTAGATACATACCTATACTTACATAAAGAATGATAAAAGTTTAAAATACAGGCGACTTACCGTTAATATACCATAGAGAAGAAAAATAATAGAAATTAATAATAATATGGCCAATATTACTCCTAAGTAACCTATGTATATCAAATTGTCTTTAATGTAACATGAACTGAATGTCTTATTACCACCGCCACCAATAAAAGCTTCGATCTGTAAAGTTGAAATCAAAGTCAAATCCACAAAAAAAGCCATTTTTGAACGTCAAAATTTACAAGAAAATAGAATCGATTCTAGTTGCCCTTCCAAAAGGTAGTTTTTTATGGAGAAGAATGGGCAAGGAACTCCGCTCGAATTACACATAGATGAGAAACTTTCGCTATCTACTTTCAGCAGTGGGTTTAGAAAAGTGTGAAATAAGAAAGGGCCTACTACAGTTGAACTGCTGGACAAAGGTCCCAATAGTCATAGGTATAGGTTTTAAAACCTCACGAACCTGGTGATTAGTAAAAGAGTCAAGAGTCTGGTTTACACTGTAACCAGATCGGTTCAACATTAGCTTTTAAAGTTCCTGGTTTTAATTGACCCAAACGGTGTCTCAGATACATTTTATAGGGTTGCCACTGTGTGCTCACAAAATGTTTGTCATTTTATTGGCCACGGGTATAAATAGAGTCGGGGCAAGTGTGGGAGTTGGACTATTGGTAAATACCTACTTATCAGTTGGTACCTACCACTAAAACTAAATGTATCAAACCAATAATAATACTGCCGAATCTTAGACTGATACAGAAACAAAAGTTGTCCACTGCAGGCAAGCAACAGAAAATGTTCATTATAGGTATTATTATCTTCTCGTGTTGACTGTTTATTTGTATGTGTTACAAGAATCACAGACAAGAATCAAGAAAAAATAATTTGTCGTGTGTCATAAAGCTACCTCAGCAATAATAATGTCTGATAACAAGGCATGGAATTAGTTTGTACTTTATTAGCTAAGCTATAGGAGACACATAAAGAAGACAGTGCTATTCTACTATGTAATGGGATTGTTTCCCGGAAGCTTCACCGCAAGAGAGACACAGAACATTAATACTCAAGAGAAGAGAGAGCTGTGAGTTTGTTACCTGTCAAAAAACTTTGTGGACGATTTTTTTAATAATATTTGCGTGTTTTTTTGTTCGTCTATTTGTGTTGCTTCACAATGTAACCTGGCGTATCTACCAGCTGAAGGAGGAGTTGTTTAAAAAGAAGACTATCACAACAAGGAAAGAAAGCCAAGCTTGTCGTAAGGTACCTACATTATATTTAACATTTCGTCGACTTTTGACCGTATTCTGGACAATATTATGGTTTTATACGTTATAAAATAAACTTGAATAATTAGTTTTTTGCTTTTTAATGTTAGTAATGATAAACAAGATGTAAAGTTACTTGATAAAAAAGGTATGGTTATTTGAAAAGAAATATTGTTTACATATGAGTGTAAACACATAGTTTGGAAAAGGCTAGGCGGTTTGATATTGAGTGTAAACACACATGAGTGTGAGACATCTAACTATCAAACCAATCAGTTAGTTTCTTAAGAATGCTTCACACAGGTTTTCCTTTTCTGACGTCTTTGTAGGTTGAGATTTCACTACAGTTTACAAGAAAGCTCATTGAAAGCGTGAATCACAAGCAGTAAGTACTTAGTCAGATATAGGTGTAAGTAGATTGAGATTCATTAAAAAATTTGGGCTAAGAATTCTTTAGCGCTTAAAACCCAGATAGCTGACAAGAGCTGAAAAAGTTCAACCACCCATATTTTAGTTGGCTATTAGTGTAAAGTATCTTGGAAATGTTAATTAAAGGGTCGATGGACCGGTCAAAGCGATCGCCTTATTTTTTTGGAAAACCCTTCATACGAGTATGACCAAGTTTATGACACATTCTTCTTTGTCATCTTTGCACATTTCCAAGAGTACCTACTTTGTAAAATACATGAAACTATGCTCTGACTTCTAGTTAGCCGCAGTAAAATGACACTTCTTAACTGTAATTTGTAATTTCGTTAAAAAATGTTCCCATTTGATAGCGAAATGACAGTAGAAGTGACATTTTATTGCAGCTAATTAAAAGTCCGACTATTATGTACTTGGTAAAATACTAATGCCATGCCTTCTATGTTCATTTGTATCTGTCACTGTCACTTCTAGAAGTCGTAGTCGGTTGTGTAAACCGCGTCTCTCTATCTTTTTCAAAATTGTGGTGTCGTGTTGTCCCTTCCACAAAAGCCATGACGATGAGTTGAAGTTGAAGATCACAAATTATTGTACAAATAAACGATTGCGTTCTTCAGCAACGTGACAGGACATGAGTCTATATAACAACACAAATCATGAACATGGACATGCAAAACCTATACTATTTCAAAACCTTGCCTCGAGTGAAGAAATTCTTTGGTTGTATCAGTCTGCTCACGGGTTGTAAAATTATAGGAGGATTCTATATACTTTTAATAGTAAGTTCCTACTTACTTTAGTATGATACAATTTTACTTTTAGGAAGGAAGAGAGAAAGTGACCAAGCGGTCGGTTACCTAGCTGGTCCGCAGGTGAAAGCTCTAACGTATTCTCAGTGAACGGAGGATAGGAACACCCGAGAACCACAATATGAGGAGGTGCATATCTTTAAGCACAGATTAAGAGCATAGAGAGATCCATCTGAACAGACCAACTGTCTCACAGGATGCGACCATAGGCATACGGGTGATTAGCCTGTATTGTTTCATGGAATTGCTTGTAATAATAATCAGCCGGAGATGATTGATCTTGAGGCCGTAACAACCACACACAGTAAAAGTTTTGGTAAAATCAGACGTATCTAAAGGAAAAACTTTTCATGTTTAATTGCCTTTAATTTCAGTTAATCAGACGGACTCTGGATTGAGTTACATAAAGAAACTTTATTTTCAATTTCCTTTCTTTTGCATAAACTAGGTACTAGTGAAGATTCGGTAGGACTTTACTGCAGGAATGCACAGACTTACTGAGACCATGGGCCACTTGGGCAAATGATGAACTAATGGCGGGCCACCAGCACAGCGCATTGATCTTACGTAAAACAAAACGTTCAATGACGATACAAAATGGCAAAAGTGACAAAATATTGCAAAATTTCTTGGATTTTTTTTTCTCGTAAACCATCATCTTTAAAACTTTACGTGGAGACTGTGAAAAAAATATGGACTCCCAACTCAATGGATGTTAAAGTATAATTTAGCCGAAGATTCCAACCGAAATTACATAATTTCACAAATAAATTGCACGGCATTGTAGTTTGGGCAAAGGCATACCCTACAACACACTTTCAATCTGAATCGGTTTCACTTTGACAGTTCAACTACATTAATTGCGTTATTTACGTTGTTAAGCAGCCAAATTTTTCGAACATATGAAGCAATGGATTAACAATTCGGTTCAAAATTATTCAGATTCCGATTGATAGTGTGTTAGGCAATTAGGGTGCAAGTCGTGGCAACGGGCTGTACAAGTCAAAAGTAATAATTTTTTCAGCTTCAAGCATTATTGGCAGTTGCAGCAGACAAGGACTACACTAAATGCTACTTTAACGGAATTGTCTATCAAATTGTTTGTATTACGGCTCTCGTACTTTGGTGTTTAACATCGTGTACAACAAGTCTTTTTGTTTACGGACTTGTGGGGGTTTGTAAAAATTGTTGCGTGGTACTTAGTGGCACGATCAAGGTCGTTTTTCTTTTAGCTTTATAGGGTTTAAAATAGATTTGAACTTATATTATTTCATATCAATATTTTGCAATTTCATACCCTGTAGACCGTAAAGATACGACGGTTATGCTGCAATACTTCTGATCCTCAAACTGCACCCTAATTGCGTAACACCTTATCAATCGGAGTTTGAATCATTTTGAAACAAATTGTTAATCCATTGCTTCATATATTCGAAAAATGTGTCTGCTCGACAACGTAAATAACGCAATTAATGTTATTGAACTATCAAAATGAAACCAACTCCGATTGATAATGTGTTACGCAATTAGGGTGCAGGTCTGCTATTCGTAGTACCTATCCTTAAGCTGGGAGTATTCTTTCTAGCAAGATCATTGTATTTCCAAGATCTAAAGAGTATAAAATTGTATAAATTATTCCCAACTGTTTTCCATCTAAAGATAATTTTGTAAGAAAAACATCCCTGGTTGTGCCACGAATATACCACACAAATTGTTAATTCCTACTTAAAAATTGCTGATTAAATTACAATACAGTGTTTATCCTTTCTGTAGAGCGTCGGCTCTACGACTCATTATGTGTGATAGTATTTTTAGAGACTCCCTTAGGAAGGTACCTAATTACCTATATTGGGAAGGGCTTGTGGCTAAGTAATTGCTCGCAGAACAGATGACCGATGGGGCTTTGGAGTGGCGGCCGCGTACCGGAAGACGTAACGTTGGAAGGCCAAGGTGGACCGATGACCTTGTAAAGGCCGCAGGAATCCGCTGGATGCGGGAAGCACAGAACCGGTCGAAGTGGCAGTGCTTGGGAGCGGCCTATGTCCAGCAGTGCACGTCTTTTGGCTAAAATGAATAAGATGATGATGATGATGATGAAAAGTGTTACGCAATGCGTGCGTGCCATGTACGATACATGAATCGTCAATATCGAAACTAATAAAAAGAATATCGTTTGTGTTGACAGGTTCTACCTATATATTTCATTTTTTTCATGAACATAACAGTGGTACTGATTGTCTTTAATCTGCTCATGAGCTTTATGATGTTCTTTTCTTTCTTTGAAGAAGATAGTTGTACTTGGCCGTACCTTTTCGGAGGGGCGAACTTTTTTGGTGCCATATGTAAGTGGATTTTGAATATGATTTTATTTTTCCCTAGTAGCTATTGCCCGAAGCTTTGATCAAATTTCAGGAAAAAAAAATGAGGAAGCACCTATATTAAAAGTATTATACTATTTAATAAATTCAAGGCATTGTCAGGTGTTCAGTTTTAGATTTAAGATTTGTTCAGATAATTTTTTGCTGTCTTTTCGTCCCGATAATTAGAAACTAATGGAGGTATGCAAAAGGGAACGTACCCTTTTATTTAATAGGTACTTATTTACTCTAAAAATAAATTTGAGCATAACATTGTTATCTTTTCAGTGCTTATTTATTTTCTACTGGTAGTGAACAGTCACTTCCTGGAAACTGTGGAGAATCAGGGTTCTACCCGCGCCGTCTTTAGGCGGCGGCGTTTTGCTTCGACAAGTGCGTCTTCTGAAGCGCCGCCTGGATCATCTTCTGGAGCGCGGCCTGGATCATCTTCTGAAACACCTTCTGGAGCACCTCCCAAACCGCCTTCCGAAGCGCCTTCTGGAAAATCTTCTGGAGAGGCATCTAGAGCGCCTTCTGTAGCGCCTTTAGCAGCGCCACGTAGACGTTGCAACTTCTTGTAGAACGCTTTCTGCAGCGCCGACTGCAACGCCACCTGCAGCGCCTTCTGTAGCGCCACTTGCAGCAACTGATGCAGCACTTCCTGCAGCGCCTTCTGACACCAAACAGTAGAAGTAATCCATTCTCATGACTAAGTATCTTCGTACAAAAGAAGTATCCTTTCTGACAAGCGAAAAAGCAAGTACAACTTGGTCGAAGAAATTGAGTATTTACCTACTTTATTGTGTTGTGACGTACAGAGATGACGACTGATAGAGATGTAAGGAAGAAAAAGTGGCTGCGCTGACCTCAAATAAATTGGGATAAGTGCAGGAGAATGATGATTGTGTTTGAGTACCTATGTCAACTAAAACAAGCTCAGTGAAGTCTGTTTTAAATATTTGATACTAGGTATGTTTGTTTTGTACTAAGTTTTAAATAAATACGGATTGTTTTATTTTTTGTCCGTTTCATAATTCTCTACTGACTAAAACTATGTCTATGACATTGAAATACTGTCATTACCGAAATATATTTAACAGGCTGTTGTTTCCTACTTATACAGCGTGTATCAAAAAAGTGTGGTCACTCACACATCCCATACAAAACTTCAATACCTACTCGACCAGATATTGAAGTTTTTTTATGGGAATTGATATTTTTTTTTTGGCGATTACTATGTTGATCTTAGGATAAAGCTGTTCAATTTGATGGTCTGTATCACTCTCTCTTTCTGATACATGCTGTAACAGAATGGTTTATAAGAAGGTTCTTAGGACAACAAATATTAAAAAATCGTCTTAAAACCTAAAGCGCTTAATGAAATATGCACACTTGCTATAGCATAGAAAAATATGATGATCTAGATATTGATTGTAGATTCAGAGATATTGTTTACACATGAGAGTAAACACATAGTTTGGAAAAGGTTATGCATTGATATTGAGTGAGACACACATACGAGTGAGAGGCATCTAACTACATACATATCAAACCAAACACACTCTTTTCAAGCAGTAAGTTTCCTAAAACTGCTTCACACAGGTTTTCCTTTTTTGACGTCATGAAGGTTGAGGTTTCACTACAGTTTTTTGTGAATGCAATGAGCATCTTTAGAGTGAATCAAAAACAGTAATTACTAAGTCAAAAACTGAGATTGAGATTCACTAAATATTTTGGTCGTAAGAGTATTACTTAGCCCTTAAAACCCAGATAGCTGACAAGAGCTGAAAGATACAACCACCCATATTTTAGTTGGCTATTATTGTACAGTATCTTGGAAATGTTAATTAAAGGGGTCGGTAGGCCGGTCAAAGCGACCGCCTTGCTCATTAAGGAGGATACCTCTGGCATCAGCATAAATGTCACGGGATGCGGAAGATTTAATTATCACAGCCGACCCACCGCTGTGATCCAGTAAAAGGGTTGCGTCAGGTAAGTAGGTAGGTACAATATAGGATATAATACCTATATTCAGTACATAAGCTAGAAAATATCTAGGTTAAAACCCAAGTTGGATTAGTTTTAGAGGCTTTAGGGTAAAAAAATTTTTTGACCGTCATGTAAGTTATTAAAAAATATTGGACACGTACTTTTTTACGATAGGTTATCAAGAGATTACGGCGATACATTGAGTTAAAATATGGCATGACGTCACTCTTTCCCTTTTATACATAGTTTGTTAAAGTTGTGACGTAGCGAACCCCAACTCCCCAACTTTCATGCGTTTTAACCAAGTAATTTTTATTAGTAAAAAATAACTCTAAAATTTTTTCATATTTTTTTGTTATCTAACTGATGGACTACATAGGTTTTCTTTATTTTTTACCCAGGCATCATCCTTAATATGAAACATTTCAGTTAAAAATCGTAACTTAAGTTTTCAGGAATATTTCAGGCTCTATCATGATCATATGGCTTAATTTTTTTGAATAAACACTGACTGAATATAGTGCTAACAAATAGGTACCTACTTACACTCATGAGGGAGGTAGGTACCTACCTGAATAGAACCTACATCCTCCCTACTTTAAAAGAACAAGAAAAACACGTCCAAAGAAAGAAACTTCTTCAACAATAAATTACATTTTACGTCCCGAAATATCTTACGAAAATTATAGTCCGTTTCTACGTGAAACATTTGTATTTTCAAAGAAAAATGTCTCCCTCACGTCCCGTCCCCGGCGGGGGCGTAAAAGAAAAGTATATAAATGTAAAAATAAAGTATAAAAGAAAGTCACTTCCCTGAGATAGCGTTCCTTCGGTGGCTCGACTGGCTTTTATTACGTCAAGCACGTGACGCGAACAGGGAACCCGTCTTTGAATTCTCTTAGGTATTAAGCTGACTATGTGCAGAATTTCGTTGGGTAAGGTTTCTTTGTGTTGGTAATGTTTCACATGATATAAGTACCTATATATAGCCCGTCATAGGTTGATTTTAGTATAATTATATCTGAAAATATGTCTGCAGCAATTGGGTACCACAGTTGTATTAAAATTTTAATACAACTGAGGTACTTACTTAATTGATGCAGCCCACAGTTATCACAGTTGTATTACAATTTTAATACAACTGGAGTACCCAATTGATGCAGCCCACTGTACCTAGTGAAGTTTTATAGGCATTTGGTTTTCATAATTAGGATGGTTAGTAACCCTTTTTCGGAAAATCAGCTTCCTACAACGTTTTAACAAGCAGTGGACGAGTTTAGTCTTCGTTTCTCCTCTAAGGTCATAGCACACATACCTATCAACTCGGAAAGGGATCGTCATCGTATCGCCGCAATTTGTGAGCTTGTCCCGAGGTGAGGCGATTACGTTACGATTCCGAATAGTGTGTGTTGCAGTACTTAGAGAGTTTCATACAAAGAAAACTGCACGGCTCGAGTTGATACGGTGACGATCCCTTTCTGAATTGATATTGCTTAACCTTTATGTCAGAATATTCCTTTGCCAGAGCGACAATGTTATAAGTAGGCAGATTTTAACATTAACCCTGTGAAGAGTAGCCAAGAAAACTTTATCAAGAAAATAACATCATTGATTGCTTTCCTTCAAAGCTCTAAGAAAAAGCCAAATGTCTTCTAAAATGGTTAGACATTTGAGCCACAACAACACTGCAGAGTTTTTGTAACAAAAATAGATATTGCTGGTTACGTCTACAGTATCTGAGGCGAGCATGCGTCTGCTCCAACCGGGAGATATTTTTACAACAGGGGCGACGAACTCCTACACATCATCTTATTTCCATTTTGTTTGTTGACGGCGCAGACAGCCACGTTACGAACCCTGGTTAACAAGGTTGGTACTAATTTATAAAAAACCACTGACCCACCCCTGCTTCGCACGGTTTTTACTACTTGACAAAACATTGAGATTATTTATTAAGTATATGTAAGTTTAATGTTTAACACAAAAATCTTCCGGAATAAATTGTCTGAAATATCATGGTAAAAACCGCATCAAAATCGGTTGCGCAGTTTAGCACCAAAGGACGTTGTACGACCGACGCCGGTGTAACCTTATTAAAACACATTTTTAACGCGTGGGAAGAGGCCCAAGACGCCATAGGTATTTTTTGTGACCTCTCCAAGGCATTTGATTGCGTCGATCATGAAACCTTACTCTTGAAACTTGAACATTACGGACTTGGAAAACTTGCCCTCAGTTTAGTAAAATCTTATTTAAATGATAGACAACAGCAAGTTCAAATAAATGGTGTCAATTCACTCTGTTTAAAAGTTAAAATGGGTGTTCCACAAGGCTCGACATTGGGTCCTTTCCTCTTTTTAGTGTATATTAATGATTTACTCCATTTATTAAAAAATCAACCACAAATGGTGCTATTTGCTGATGATACTTCATTAATTTTTAAGGTAGATAGACGTGCTACAAATTTTAACGACGTTAATAACGCCATACTGCAGATCCAAAATTGGTTCACTGCTAATAATTTAGTATTAAATGGGAAAAAAACTAAGTGCATCAGATTTTCTTTACCAAATGTCAATAGTAGTGATTGTGAGATAGTATTGAATCAAGAGAAACTAGAATTCGTCGATAAAACCGTTTTCCTGGGGATTACGCTCGACTCAAGGCTACAATGGGGTCCTCATTTAATATCACTTGCAGGACGGCTAAGTTCAGCAGCTTATGCTGTCAGAAAAATCCGTCAATTTACTGATGTAGATACCGCGAGGCTAGTCTATTTTAGTTACTTTCATAGTATCATGTCTTACGGTATTTTACTTTGGGGACGGGCTGCAGATATCGAGTCCATTTTTATTCTGCAGAATCGAGCCATCAGAGCCATATATAATCTTCACAGGCGCGATTCTCTAAGGGAACTGTTTAAGGATATTAACATCATGACGGTACCTTGTCAATATATCTACGAAAACATCATGTACGTAAGAAAAAATTTACATCTTTTTTAAAAGAGGTGAAAGGCATAATTATAATACAAGAAATAAGGACCTATTAGCTCAACCAGGTTTCAGGCTGGCTAAAGTAGACTGATCGTTCATGGGGTACTGTTTAAAATGTTACAATAAAATACCTCCACACATACTTCAACTAAATGAGACGAAATTTAAAACTTGTGTAAAACGCACACTATCCAGGCAGGCATATTATAAGTTGGGGGATTACATAAATGATAAAAATGCTTGGCTCCATGCTGGTCCTGCTCCACAACCTCAACTAATTAATTAACATTTGAAGATACTGTTGGAACTGCTGAAGATTTTAATAATAACTTTGCATTGTGTAGACTCAATCACCTTTGTATTGTATAATTGCTTAGCACATGTGTGAGTACTATGTACCTACTCTAAAGCTACCATTTACTGGGTACGTCTTTATTTGACTTGGATGTGCCCTGGCGGCTGAGAGTGTGTCATGCTAATGCCTCGCTGATGGTGGCGCGTGTGTTGGATCATTTAACGAATCCATACGTCAGGTTCGTGAACGGGCGCTGTTGGTGGAGGCTGGTCATACCTTAGCTGCCACGGCTTATTTTAATTTTAATTTGTTTCAATGTAATATAAACATAACTTATAAATAAAAAAAATATATGCTAACTAAAACTATTAAAAAAACTAAAATATGGCGTCGAAAAATTCCTCCGCATCGCTGTCGACTGGTAGAGTACCCAAGAGACTGGCGGCATTGCCACGTTGTATGGCAATGCTAAGCCTCTGGCCAAAGTAAAAGCCAGCCCTCGGGTCACGGGAAGTGTCAACCAGCCGTTTGGAGATTAAAATTAAATTAATTAAATTTTAATTTTAAATTGTTTTTTTATTTTTTTATTACGGACGCTTTTAACGTTCATCGTTCTCACATGTATAATTTCAACATGAATGATGTAACCAATATTTTGTAAACATATTTTGATTTAAAAGATTGTCCGTGGAGTTTCTTGCCCGTTCTTCTCCACAGATCTACGTTTTGGAATGGGCAACTTTCTGACTTACCTACTGACCGACTCTTTGACAATTCAAAAGTGCCTGTAATTGGTTTAATTGAAATAAATGCTTTGAGTTTGAGTGAGTTGACTTTGAGTTTGAGTTTTGAGTTTGGGTTTGAGAGTTTGAGTTTGAGTTTGAGAAGAACAACATGGTCATACAGACAAGGACTAAAAACGAACTTTATTTATAATAATAATATGTTAAGAGTTATTGTAGACTGGAAAGTAAGATCTGCGGAAAAGCAGGCTCATGACCACTTCTATCTCTACAACTCTTTTTAGAAAAAGTGACATTTCGTTTCTCCATTTTTAGGGTTCCGTACCTCAAAAGGAAAAAACGGAACGCGTGGAGGTATTAAGTTGAAATTAATATCAAATACGTAGATCTATGGTCACTTGCAGCTCTAAAAAAATCAAGCTTCTAAGTCAACGCAATAAAAAAATGCGGCCATAAATACGACATATTTTGATACTTGCAAATAAATCAAAACCTACAGGGTACTTCCCGTTGACCTACAATTATGAAATTTGGCAAGAAGCAAGGTCTCATAGCACAAGTAAAGGAAAAAGTCCGAAAGTTATTAATTTGTAATTTTATCACATAAAAAAATTTCGTGTTTTTGGGATAAATTATTTTCAACTACGGAACCCTTCATTGTGCGTGGCCCAACACGCACTTGTCCGGTTTTTGACATCGCACCGTAGAAATCCTTCTATAATCTGTCATTTTGTCTTTCGTTTCTAACGATATAATTGTCTAGGTCCTTTTATATGTTACACTATTTCGAAAGAAAGCTTTCTACCCCAAATGTCGTGATGATAATTTGATTTTCCACGGCCGCAAAGTATATACGGTTATCTACAAAATCATGATTTTACAGGAGAGCGTTTTGACCGCAAAAGTGTGATAGAAGACAAAGCTATCGTCTTCTATTTTTTACATCATTTAGCTTTTATTAGGCCGTTACCAAAGAAATAGTTAAGGCCAATATTACTGTAACTATTTTTTTCCAAAATACTGTTGTACGTCACTTTGTGAAAAATTGCTGTACGTAGTTATCTTTATATCCGAAAAATTCTGAGTCGAATTATGTAAAAAAGTGCAGTTGACTGATCTTTCTACTTTGTTTGATTGATTGGTTTATTTAGTACTCAGTACATGGTACTGAGAAATAAATAGTTCAGTTCTTAATAATAATAAATAGTTTCGCATATTCTACCGTTCCCGGTGTAGAAATATTAAAATAAAGTACAATTTTATTCTATGCAACGTTACGTTTTGTTACCGTCTTACTGTCTACCTACACGGAAAAGTTATTTTTGTCTATTCTTCCGTCGATAAAACCCCTTTTTAAGGTGGTCATGCTACGCGTGCAGCTTAGCGGCTGCACTTCATGATGATGGACCTTTTCTTGAAACTGAAACTATGGTGCGTTTTAAAATTAATAACTGCGCAAAACTGCGCATTGAGAAAATGAAATTCAGTCACAAGAGAAAACAAAGGGCCAGTGTTCCGAATTATTAAAAAGTTAAAAAATCGTAAGTAAAGTAAGTAAGTATTAAAAATTAAAGATTTCGGTGTACCTCCTTAGTATTCACTAGGTAAACTAAAACACTGCTTCCAAACCTGGTAAATAGGTACCTTTTATATCGAAACCATAATACAACATTCAAAATCGTACCCCCACATTGTGTGTCGTTCGATGTATGCGTAGAAGGTAATGGTATGCATAACATAACAAAGCGAGAGGATGGAGGACCCGCGCATTATTCATAACGGACATAAACCCGACCCTCATGATATAAGAAAACATTCCACTTCAAGGACTGAGACCGGCGCACTGCGTAGGATCCTGGGAATAATAGGAAAAATACCTATTCATCTCTTATCTCCATCCTACCCATGTACGGACATTTTGGAAAATTAGATATTCAGGGCTTATTCATGATAGAGCCACAAGTTTTCAGTTTTTCTTAGAAGTAATATTAGTTAGGTTGTGGCACCTCATGTTAATGTTAGAAGTAGCTTATGTGTAAATATACCAAAAACACCAAGTTCAAACAACATGACCTTTTTTAGGATTCCGTACCAAAATGGTAAAAGAAAGAAAGAAAGAAAGAAAGAAAAACTATTTATTCACACGAAAAATGACGCACATACATGAATTAAAAAAGGAACCCTTATGGTGCTTTATATTTTTTTTGCAAGTTAGACTGAAAGGGGGTCTTAAAAGCTCAAAGTTGGGCTACTAGGGCATGTGGGGTATCATATGAAAGAGCGATGTTTGCAAATTGTCAAACATTTTTTTTATTTTTTACGCATAGTTTTCGACTTTTGATGAAAAATAAAAAAAAATAAGTACCGTTCAAGATTTTTCTGTGATAGAAACTTCGGAGATAAGGGGGTGGGGACCCCTTATCTCCGAAGTTTGCAAAGAGAAAAATCTGAAATTATTCTATGTGATAGAAATGTATGTAAAGATTACAGAAAAAATAAAACGATGTTTCTAAATAGCACACTTTTTCAGAAATCGGAACGGAACCCTCGGTGCGCGAGTCCGACTCGCTCTTGACCGGTTTTTTTTTTATAAATCAGGCTTCGAAGACAATATTGAAGTTGTTGGAGACCGAGCAAAGTGGAGGAGAATAAGAAGAAGGGCGGACTACGGTAAAAACCGGGATTTTGATTACATAAATCAAGAAAGAACAGAGCCAAAGCATTAGGGATTACAAAACTGTTTTAATTGGTTTAAGTATTTTCATTTTAATATTGATCCTTGTTTTTATTATCTAACTTTAACACAGAACAGTGGGCATTTGTTTTTGTGGTAATAGCTGATATTTTTTTTCTATTTTCAATAATACATATTTTATGTAGAGATAGAACACATAACATAACACCTCGCCTGTATTCCCCGAAGGTTTAGGCAGAAGTGCACCTTTAGGACACATTTCACCAGTTATGTTTATAAATAATACCAGTTTATTATCCAGATAAAAGTAAGCAGCCGATCTATTCTGTAAAAATCTCACCGTGACAACTTCAGTGAAGTGAGCTGTCAAGAGTGTCAATCCAGGTGGAATGACAGCTCTCTTCACAGGTAAGATTCACGGTGAGATAATGTACAGAATGAAATGGCAGGGACGTATTAGGTTAAATACAGCGTGAGACAACATGAGTATGGAACAGTTTGATTACAAAGTATTATTTGCCCATGAGCCCCAAACTAGTCTGTTTGTGGTTCATTGGCAGATACAGTCTAACGTCTGTATCTTGGGCCTTGACATAAAATTTCCAGAGTTGAGATTAATAGTGTATCTAGTTGTTTTGCCAGTTCTAGTTATGCCAGTGATATTTACTTAGAATTTACTCCGAAATTAACCAACCACGCGTCATGAAGGGAAAAAATCTAAATAATTTATTTTTCAAAGTATTATAAAAAAAAACTAATATTACAAAAAAAAAACTTCAAAAAACAATACCTAATACTTATCACTGACTATATAAGAGACTGAATTTACAACGAAATACTTATGTAAATTACAGTTTAGCGACCGACCGCTGCAATACCGACGGCACTTTTCCGACGGCGGGCGACCCACAATACGTCGGTACCTACTTAATATATTTTCCAATACTTTTCAAGGCATTGGAAAACCTACATACTTTTATTAATGGAGTCTTTTTGTATGTAAGTAAGTACGTGCAAGTACTTGCTAACTACTACGTATGATCATTATTTATATTGCAACAAAAATACTTTGTAAGCCATGAGCAGCTATACCTACGTACGTACCTACCTACTAAGATTAGGTTAGGTAGGGTTTTCGAACCAATTTATTTATTCGAGGTTTAACAGCTAGGTAAAAGAACTTTTTGTCCTATTGAAATAAAATTAGAGAAAGAAAATTGACACACTTATTTTATTTATTCCAAGTCTTGTCGTCATTGTTCTAATTTTCTTTACCATAATTTAAGTATATTCTGTCAAATAAAGTATTTACTCACTAAGATATTTTTGTTTTTGTTACATTTTTAGGGTTCCGTGCCTACCTCAAAAGGAAAAATGGAACCTCTAAAGGATCACTTCGACTGTCGGTCTGTCTGTCACTATCAAGTTGAAATTAATATCAAATATGGTCTATGGTCCCTTGGTGCTCTAAAAAAATAAAGTTTCTAAGGTAACGCAATAAAAAAACGGCCATTTATGCTACATATTTTGATACGCGCAAACCATACTTACCGTTGACCTAGAACCATGAAATTAGGCAAGAAGCAATGTCTCACAGCACAAGTAAAAGGAAAATGTCTGAAAAGCGTTAATTTGTAGTTTTATCACGTCATAAAACAATTTTTACGATTACAAACTTACATTACCTACATTTAGTTGGAGAATTGAGCGTGATGAATTGACCGTGTGTGGGAGAACATGAACATGTTTTTAAACTACAACGTCAAGTTTTTTTTTTGGGATAAATTCATCCTAACTGTAACGGAACCCTTTATTGTGCGTGGTCCGACACGCACTTGGCCAGTTTTTTTTTACAGCAGACGCTTATTCTAAACCAGTAGATTCAGTATAGCAATAGGTAACAACACAGCAGGTGAGAAAAAGGTAAAGACAAGTGTGTGAGCGATAGGATTAGCTAAGCTAAGATAAAGCCCAAAATGGTTCAGAAGACAGAAACTTTCCACCTACTTTAAATCTTAAAGTTATACCTAATTACTCATTAAAAATACCTACAAAATATAGTACCTAGGTAGATAGGTATGCATTATTTCAACAGCGCCATCTGTGTTCCCATCGCGATAAAGCGGAACTATGCAAAGCGCATGCGCGAACAAAAATGGCTGCCGATCAATATGGGGAAACCACCCCAACTCACCCCATCAAGACACTCTGCAAAAGGATCTACAAGCGAAAATAACCCGTATTCTAAGGCAGCAAAGTCCTTGAATAATAATGACGAATTTTAGATGTATCTTTTGTTTGTTTTAGTAGATAGGTAGGAATCCAAATAGGTAGATATCTATTTGCTTTGTCCGCACATACCTACTTACCTACCTACCATACCTAGATGTTTTTATAGGTTCTGATACCAATGTTTTGGTAGGAATTTGACTAATTATTAAGTTTAGTTTTGGCATACCTACCTAGTAAGATTAAGATTAGTGATTAGTGAGAGTAAGATTGAGAAAGCATTTTACTGTGTAACAGTTTTTCACCAATGAAACTGTATGCAATAAACCGCGTTCAAGAGCAGTCAGTGTGTGAAATTCACTTTTACAAGCAGAAGAAAATTGTGAGATAGAATCATAATCATAATAGATCGACTGTTTGAGCAGCTGAGCACTAAGCCACAAGTTGCTCTCATCATCATCATCCACAGCCCGACTTCACCCACAGCTCTACGATTTTAAACGGCTCACAACCGCGTAATCTATTGTCACCAACTCACCATTAGTTGGCTTGAAATAAGGTTGAAAATTGAAAATAATATTTGTGTTGCCGAGATGTGACTAAGCTGCGAATTACATTTATTTTCCGGGTTTTTTTTAGGTTATTCAGAACATAAACAATAAATTAAATAATTGTCCGGTTAAGGTTTTAAAAAAATGCTAATTCTATTAAATTCTTTAAAAAAAAGAATGTCGTTATCGCTGAAACTGCAAAGATGTTCGACGCCAAAGTTTATTTTTGTTTAGCAACTTCCAAATTTTTTATTGGGAATATCAAACCATTTTTTATCTATTCGGTTAAAATTTTTCTTTAAACCCTTCTCTATCCACTGTATTTTTCGCCTCCGATAGTATCATTGCGTTACGTCATACTTACTCGACAATCCAACCAATTTTTGTGAATATTGCAATGAACCTTTAGATGCGTTACCCGGGCTCAAAAATGGGAAATTAAATGAAGGGTTTATAAATAATTGCCCGGCGTGATATCAGTCACGCACGCGCGCCAGTGAACATGCAGCACCTAGTGACGTAATTAAATAAGTATATTCATCTCTTTCTTACAACAGGTATCGGCATGCGTCTTTCCTTTTCTTTGCGGCCAGTATATACTGGTATGTTGGTACATCATGGCTTACGCTGTTTTTGAAAGCACTGATGTTCGTGTATGACGCGTCTATCTATAATACGTCATTGGAATATTGCCCTCTGTCATCACTGCGCCTTGTCAGTTGTCTACAACAGCAGTGCTATTCTGTACAAATCTCACCGTGAAAACTTAAGTGAAGTGAGCGTGGAGTGAGCTGTCAGTGTCATTCCACCTGATGCTAGAGATGGACCAAGCACATTTTTACAGTCATCCATACTAATATTATAAATTCGAAAGTAACTCTGTCTGTCTGTCTGTCTGTCTGTCTGTCTGTCTGTCTGTCTGTCTGTTACCTTTTCACGCCTAAACCACTGAACCGATTTCGATAAAATTTGGCAAAGCTATAGATGGTATCCTGGGGACGGACATAGGCTACTTTTTTTTTCAAAAATAATCTTAGGGGGGGTGATATAGGGGATGAAAGTTTGTATGGGAAACTCAGTATTTCTTAAGTTAGGGATGTGAAAATTAAAATTTATGCTTTTGATAGGAAATAAAGAAATATGCGGTTCAGCGTTTTTGAAAAATCATCCCCTGGGGGGGTAAAATAGGGGTTGATTTTAAAATTTACAAAACTGCACGGATTTCGACAAAATTTGGCGAGGCTTTATATAGCATCCTGGTAAAGGACATAGGATACTATTTTTTCCATAAATAATACTACAGGGGGTGATATAGGGGATGAAAGTTTGTATGGGAAACTCAGTATTTCTTAAGTTAGGGATGTGAAAATTAAAATGTATGCTTTTGATAGTAAATAAAGAAATATGCGGTTCAGCGTTTTTGAAAAATCATATACCCTAAGGGGGTAAAATAGGGGTTGATTTTAAAATTTACAAAACTGCATGGATTTCGACATAATTTAGCAATAGCATCCTGGGGAAGGACATAGGCTACTTTTTTTTTTCAAAAATAATCCTACAGGGTGTGATAAAGGGGATGAAATTTTGTAAGGGAAACCCAGTATTTCTTAAGTTTAGGGATAACAAATTTATGTTATTGGTAGGAAATTAGGAAATATGCGGTTCAGCGTTTTTGAAAAATCATCCCCTAAGGGTGTAAAATAGGGTTGATTTTAAAATTTACAAAACTGCACGGATTTCGACAAAATTCGGCAAGGCTTTATATAGTATCCTGGGAAAGGACATAGGATACTTTCAAAAACAATACTACAGGGTGTGATATAGGGGATGAAAGTTTGTAAGGGAAACCCAGTATTTCTTAAGTTAGGGATAACAAATTTATGCTATTTGTAGGAAATTAAGCAATATGCGGTTCAGCGTTTTTGAAAAATCATCCCCTAAGGGGGTAAAATAGGGTTGATTTTAAAATTTACAAAACTGCACGGATTTCGATAAAATTTGGCAAGGCTTATATAGCATCCTGGGGAAGGATATAGGCTACTTTTTGTCTTCAAAAATAATCCTACAGGGGGTGATATAGGTGATGAAAGTTTGTATGGACAACCCAGAACCACTGAACAGATTTCGATAAAATTTGGCAAGGCTATAGATGGTATCCTGGGGACGGACATAGGATACTTTTATTTAAAAAAATAATCCTACAGGGGTGATATAGGGGATGAAAGTTTTTATGGGAAACCCAGAACCACTGAACGGATTTCGATAAAATTTGGCAAGGTATCCTGGGGACGGACATAGGCTACTTTTTTTTCAAAAATAATCCTACAGGGGGGAATATAAGGGATGAAAGTTTGTATGTGAAACTCAGTATTTCTTAAGTTAGGGATGTGAAAATTAAAATGTATTCTTTTGATAGGAAATAAAGAAATATGCGGTTCAGCGTTTTTGCAAAATCATCCCCTAAGGGCGTAAAATAGGCGTTAATTTTAAAATTTACAAAACTGCACGGATTTCGACAAAATTTGGCAAGGCTTTATATAGCATCCTGGGAAAGGACATAGGATACTTTTTGTCTTAAAACCTAATCCTACAAGGGGTGATATAAGGGATGAAAGTTTGTATGGGAAACCCAGCATTTCTTAAGTTAGGGATATGAAAATTCAAATTTATGCTTTTGGTAGGAAATAAAGAAATATATGGTACAGCGTTTTTGAAAAATCGCCCCCTAAAGGGTACAATAGGGTTTGACAAATATTTGTGTACCTCTTTTTAAGAGATTTAAGGGATTGGAAATGTAGTCATAGTTCGTATCTTGAGGTAACATTTAGTCTTTAATTCATTCGACGTTTTTACGAGGAAATTATTTGAACGAGTGGACACTCGGACAAAAGTTATTTGTTATTAGAGCGTGACTGGCATAATAAATTTTAAGTAATTAACAAAGTCCCCCCGTTGCGTATGTCTGTCTGTTTGAATGCGATAATGTCAAAAAGTACCGAACGGATTTTCATACGGTTTTCTCCAATGAACGGAGTGATTCAATTTAATTAATTATTTTTTGGTTTAAATTAGCTGAAATGTGACGAAGACTGTTGAAGATGTCGGAAAAAATCATGCCGACTGGTAGCTTTATGCCTACGTACACGGTAAATATCGTAGCGATTTGAGTTTGCACAGCTATATCGGACGGCCCTATGTTTTCCACATAAACGTTTCCATGGGATATTTTCCGACATCCACGCGGGCGAAGCCGCGGGCAAAAGCTAGTAAATCATAATCGAGATTTTAATAATATTTTTTATGCTATTCTAGTGATCATTTTATATTATTTCAAAGCTAGTATTTAAGTGTCTAGACATTACTATTTAGGGGGTTTTTAAACAAAATTGCAAAAAAGAAATTGTTTTTTTTTTTGCAAAACTAGTTCGTATGTACTTATACTGAGGTCTGAGCGCGTCACGCAATTAACAATAAATAAAACAAGACTTTCTATTTGACTATTTTATTTTAAAACCCCCTAAATAGTTATGTTTAGACACCCTACTAGATTAAAAATAATATAAAATGATTGTGTTATAAAATTAGCATAAAAATATAATTAAAATCTCGATTATGATTGTAAATGATTCTGCAGCAGATTATGCAGCAGATTTACCAGCAGATTCTGCAGCAGATTCACCAGCAGATTCTGCAGCAGATTCACCAGCAGATTCTGCAGCAGATTCTGCAGCAGATTCTGCAGCAGATTCTGCAGCAGATTCTGCAGCAAATTCTGCAGCAGATTCTGCAGTAGATTCTGCAGCAGATTCTGCAGTAGATTCTGCAGCCATAATCTGCTGGTAAATGTGTTGCAGAATCACCTGCAGAATCTCCTGCAGAATCTCCTGCAGAATCTGCTGCAGAATCAGCTGGTAAATGTTTTGCAGAATCTCCTGCAGAATCTGCTGGTGAATCTGCTGCAGATTCTGCTGCAGAATCTGCTGGTAAATCTGCTGCAAAATCTACTGCAGAATCTGCTGGAAAATCTGCTGCAGAATCTGCTGGTAAATCTGCTGCAGAATCTGCTGGTAAATCTGCTGCAGAATCTGCTGCAGAATCTGCTGCAGAATCTGCTGGTAAATCTGCTGCAGAATCTGCTGGTGAATCTGCTGCAGATTCTGCTGCAGAATCTACTGGTAAATCTGCTGCAAAATCGACTGCAGAATCTGCTGGTAAATCTGCTGCAGAATCTGCTGGTAAATCTGCTGCAGAATCTGCTGCAGATTCTGCTGCAGAATCTGCTGGTAAATCTGCTGCAAAATCTACTGCAGAATCTGCTGGAAAATCTGCTGCAGAATCTGCTGGTAAATCTGCTGCAGAATCTGCTGCAGAATCTGCTGGTAAATCTGCTGCAGAATCTGCTGGTGAATCTGCTGCAGAATCTTCTGGTAAATCTGCTGCAAAATCTACTGCAGAATCTGCTGGAAAATCTGCTGCAGAATCTGCTGCAGAATCTGCTGGTAAATCTGCTGCAGAAGCTGCTGCAGAATCTGCTGGTGAATCTGCTGCAAAATCTGCAGCAGAATCTGCTGGCAAATCTGCTGCAGAATCTGCTGGTAAATCTGCTTGTAAATCTGCGGCAGAAACTGTTGCAGAATCTGCAGCAGATTTACGAGCAGATTCTGCAGGAGATTTACCAGCAGATTCTGCAGCAGATTTTCCAGCAGATTCTGCAGCAGATTCTGCAGCAGATTTACCAGCAGATTCTCCAGCAGATTCTGCAGCAGCTTCTGCAACAGATTTATCAGCAGATTTTGCAGCAGATTTTGCAGCAGATTTACCAGCAGATTCACCAGCACATTCTGCAGCAGCTTCTGCAATAGATTTATCAGCAGATTTACAGAATTTACATTTGCAGAATCTGCTGGAAAATCTGCTGCAGAATCTGCTGGTAAATCTGCTGCAGAATCTGCTGGTAAATCTGCTGCAGAATCTGCTGCAGAATCTGCTGCAGAATCTGCTGCAGAATCTGCTGGTAAATCTGCTGCAGAATCTGCTGCAGAATCTGCTGCAGAATCTGCTGGAAAATCTGCTGGTAAATCTGCTGATAAATCTGTTGCAAGCTGCTGCAGAATCTGCTGGTAAATCTGCTGCAGAATCTGCTGATAAATCTGTTGCAGAAGCTGCTGCAGAATATGCTGGTGAATCTGCTGCAAAATCTGCAGCAGAATCTGCTGGAAAATCTGCTGCAGAATCTGCTGGTAAATCTGCTGCAGAATCTGCTCGTAAATCTGCTGCAGAATCTGCTTGCAAATCTGCGGCAGAATCTGCTGCAGAATCTGCTTGTAAATCTGCGGCAGAATCTGCTGCAGAATCTGCTGCAGAATCTGCTGCAGAATCTGCTGCAGAATCTGCTTGTAAATCTGCGGCAGAATCTGCTGCAGATTCACCAGCAGATTCTGCAGCAGATTCACCAGCAGATTCTGCAGCAGATTCTGCAGCAGATTTACCAGCAGATTCTGCAACAGATTAACAAGCAGATTCTGCAGGAGATTCTGCAACCCTTTTTTATGCTAATTTTAAAACATAAACCACCATTTGTACACCATAAAGTTGTGGTAGAATGTTTAGGACTTAAACAAATATTAACACCGTACCATGTAAAACTACATTCATACAAATAAGAATTATATTCTATTCTATTCTATGAGAGGAGCTCGTGGCTAAGTAATTACAGGCGTACGGGTCGATCCATCAGGTTAAGCTACGCTTGCCGGGGTTGGTCAGTGGATGGGTGACCATCTTTACATACCGAGACTCCTCCGTGCCTCGGAAAGCACGTTAAGCTGTTGGTCCCGGCTGTCATTCGTGGATCTTTGACAGTCTTTACGGGTCGTCAGAAGCCCGAAAGTCTGACAACCAGTCTTACCAAGGGGTATCGTATTACCCAGTTACTGGGTTATGGAGGTCAGACAGGCAGTCGCTCCATGTAAAATACTGGTATTCAGCTGCATCCGGTTAGACTGGAAGCCGACCCCAACATAGTTGGGAAAAGGCTAGGCAGATTGATTTTATTCTATTCTATAATCATTTTATATTATTTGTAAGCTTAGGTGTCTAAACATTGGTATTTACGGGATTTTAAAATAAAATAGTCAAATCGAAATTCAGACAGAACTCAATTTCAGTTTTGCAATTTTATATAAAAACCTCCGAAATAGTAATGTTTAGACACTTAAATACTAGCTTTGAAATAATAAAAAATTATCACTACAATAGCATAAAAATTATTATTAAAATCTCGATTATGACTGTAAAAATTGGCTTGGTCCATCCCTAGCATCAGGTGGAATGACACTGACAGCTCACTCCACGCTCACATCACTTAAGTTTTCACATTGAGATGATTACAGAATAGCATTGCTGTTGTTCTTCAACCACGTTTATTTATTTATTTATTTATTGGATCGCCAACAGAGGCTACACAGTTACATGCCTGTTAACATACATACGGACAATACAAGTGTGCGCTTCCAATTATAGGCGACCACATCATTCAATTAATAACTAGGTAAATCCAAAAAGTTTGATAAACAAGAAATCATTAAAATTTAAATTATTAAAGTTAAAATTTTCAAAATTGAAATCATTAAAACTAATCAAAATACAATGTCGAAAGTCATACAAAATAATACAGGTACAAAATAATACAAACAAATATTAACAAATTGAGATTCAAAAATAAAATTCAAATATAAATATAAAATAAATCAAATTAAATTCAAATTAAATTAAATAATAATAATAATCAAGGAATAATAATAGAACCCAACAAAAAAATACAAAATATTATGACTTGGTTATTAAGACTTTTACATCTTTTTTAAACTTTAGTAATTTGCATGTAATATCCAAATCATTATGCTTCGATATTACGTTAAACTGCCGACAGAGCCTCGGCAAAACGGCGAAGTGTCCGAGGTTTGTTTTGGATCCCGGCACATAGAAAAGGTTGTAGTTACATTTTCGCGGCAAGCGAGATGGTGCGCTTATTTGCAGCTTTCCAAGAAGCTCGCTACAGTCGACAGTGCCGTTGAACAGTTTGTGAAGAAATGTGAGATCTAGAACTTTTCTTCTATCTAACAACGAGGACATTTTATAATGTTGCAGTCTTAGGTCGTAGCTCCTAATTTTTTTCGCCAGACGATCTTTATAGCAAAGATGGTATAGAAAACGTCTTTGTACACTTTCCAAGCGTTTAATATAAATATCACTACGTTCTGTTCCTTTGTGTCATTTTATGGGCTAAACAAAAACAAGTGTGCAAGTGTATTGGTTGGCTATTGGTAATAGAATAATCATTCAGCAAGGTTGGTAGCAGATTTGACTGATCAGGGTTCGCTGGACCCAATTCTTGTGACTAGTAGGTAGTGGCTCTTTTAACCCACTTATCACATCTAAGTGACGAATTCACAATACCTAAAATGTGATATTTGTTTATGTTTTAGTAAGTACCTAAGTCATTGAAGTGTCATATCAGTAGATATACATATAAATAAATATGTAATCCACAATAAGTAGGTAGTTTTATTTTTGAATAAAATCATTAAAATATCCAATTTAAAAAATATCCTTAAAGTGAGTTAAAATTAATTTACTTCATTTATATCAGTCACTTTCAGCTAAGTACCTACTTTACACATTGCGAAAACAATACATCTATAAGTAAGTATTATAAATAAAAATGAATGGCTAAACTAGCTTCAACTTTCTGACTTACCTACTGACCGACTCTTTGACAATTCAAAAGTGCCTGTAATTGGTTTAATTGAAATAAATGCTTTGAGTTTGAGTTTGAGTTTGAAACGTGTTGCTTAGCGCAAAACTTGAAAACGACTCGACCAATACGGCTATTTTTTTTTTCAAATATTCAGTGAGATCCGAGGAAGGTTCGTATGAAAAGAAAACCTGGAAAAGTTGCCGGAGAAATAGGAAAATTCGGGGAAACTGATAATTACGAAGGACTTTTCATTATTCCCGTATTAGTCTATGTTCATTGGTTGCAGGTAGATTATTAACCTACCGATCTACGTTTACCAAGCCTACCTACCTACCCACCTTACGATTAAGGCCCAAGCTAATTTGCAATTAAAAACCAATTATTAGTTAACGCAACACAGGTACCTATGTTGTAGGATTTACAAATTAATTACAATTACAAGAAACGTCACGTAATAACTGCACCTAGATTGTTGCTAGGCGAAACAATTTGAGCATGTATTTAGGTAAAGTCTAGATATGTAAAACTGAGCCGATTGATACTTACTTAACTCATCTGCTTCCATTTCACGGAACGTCTCATTTTACATGGAACGACTGCATAACTGACCTCCACAGGATTGAGTATCTAATATACCAACTCTTGGCGAGACCTTATTAGATTGCCATTTATTTTAGTTCAATACTTAGATTTGGGGAGAATAATATTATACTTAGGTACTTGAGACCCTGGGGCAGCCATTTGGAAACTCAAAAAGTATATAATAATGTAATTTACTCTTTCGTTCTAATTTATTAGCCCTATTGTAAGTTTTGTCTTCACAACTTGTTTTTGGTGAATAAAATAGGTACCTAAACGGAAAATAAGTTAGATCTCATATCATAATAAAATCGCAGCGAAGGCAAAACTGTACCTACGTAAGTATACATTGAACTTTTTTTTTAAATCATTTGTCTGGGCCGATTCTAATGCCAAAAAAATTAAAATATATTTTGTGCTTCTTTTTAACACAGGTATGTTTTTTGTGATAGTTCGTAGAACGTCTACAAACGAAAACATCTCCGAATAGTCACTGTATGTCACTGGATGTCTAATGCCGGGGCCACATTATACGTCAACGTCAATGCCCATAAACGCTTTAAACATCGCGATATTATCGCGGTAAGTGGTGGCTACACCCACGGTTACCTATCACCCTTCAACACACATCCCGTATAATGTGGCCACGGCATAAACATCACACTTTTTCAGAAATCATCAACAAAAATTACATGGTACGGAACCCTCGGTGCGCGAGTCCGACTCGCTCTTGACCAGTTTTTTTTACTCATCACTACTGCTCTACCAAAGTGCACTTTCCGTAAAGCGCCATCTATTGTTCACAGTATGAGTTAAGTGTTCACTTAGTTTGGAAGATGCCAACAGCGACATCTGCCATTGTCACGTTGAACTACGTAGCATAAATGGTACCTACACAGTAGGTAGGTTACTATCAGAAGCTTTCTCTTGCTTCGAAAGCTACCAGTCTGATATGTCAAACGAAATGGTCATAGATGTCTCTTTTATTTATTTTGTAAACTTGCAAGTTTAAATGTAAAATAAATTATATTTCTTCAACTTAAACTTAAACAGCTCTACCTATAGTTGACAAATATGCTATAATGTAGGTACTTAATTAATTATTTCAAGTTTCGGTTGAAATGTTATTACAAAATATCATAATAAAGACCATAATTTAAGTTTAAAGGAAGTACTTAGGTATAAATATTTTAGTAGACACGAACATATTTAATTTTATATACAATTATTAATACATTCTTGAGTACCTATACCCACATGAAAATATCAAATTCAAAATGAGATCCCACCAGTAAAAAATCAAATGAGGTGCAAATTATAATTTGTTATCTCACAACGACGAGACACCGACGACGACCGGCTCTCGCAGTTGCCAGGCAACAGACAAAAATATTAAAAATGGACGAGCCATACCAAACGGTATTGGTTGAATTCGGCGCCATTTGCAAAGGGCCGGGCTATTGTATGCCCCGCCCACGAATACCGGCCGAAACCGAAACGCTCCCGCCTTTTGTATCTCTGCCATCTTTGCTACTGTCACATTTCCATTCGGGGTGGAGCTTAAAATATAACTCAGCCAAATTAGATATGCTCAAATTTTTAAACTCTTTTGTAGAAAAACGTTGACTATGAGAAATGGTCGGGTGACGTTCTTATAAAATTCCCGCCATTTTTGGCATCTACCATCTGGGTGGAGGCATCGTTATCGTGAAGGAGTCGAGTTTGTGAACATTGGTTAGTTTTAGCCACTTAGGTAGGTATGTTTCTGCGATTATATTATTTATTTATTTATTAAAACTTTATGCACAAGTAAAAAAAATACCGTACAAAGGCGGACTTAATGCCTGAGGCGTTTTCTACCAGTCAACCTTAGGGTGATGCAGAGAGAAAACATGGCAGGTGCAACATAAAGGATAGATAACACGAAAATAACTATAAAATACAAGAATAGATACATACATATATACCTACATACATCCATACTAATATTATAAATTCGAAAGTAACTCTGTCTGTCTGTCTGTCTGTCTGTCTGTCTGTTACCTTTTCACGCCTAAACCACCGAACGGATTTCGATAAAATTTGGCAAGGCTATAGATGGTATCCTGGGGACAGATATAGGCTACTTTTTTTTTCAAAAATAATCCTACGGGGGGTGATATAGGGGATGAAAGTTTGTATGGGAAACTCAATATTTCTTAAGTTAGGGATGTGAAAATTAAAATGTATACTTTTGATAGGAAACAAAGAAATATGCGGTTCAGTGTTTTTGAAAAATCATTCCCTAAGGGGGTAAAATAGGGGTTGATTTTAAAATTTACAAAACTGCAGGGATTTCGACCAAATTTGGTAAGGCTTTATATAGCATTCTGGGGAAGGACATAGGATACTATTTTTTTCAAAAATAATACTACGGGGGTGATATAGGGGATGAAAGTTTGTATGGGAAACTCAGTATTTCTTAAGTCAGGGATGTGAAAATTAAAATGTATGCTTTTGATAGGAAATAAAGAAATATTCGGTTCAGCGTTTTTGAAAAATCATCCCCTAAGGGGGTAAAATAGGGGTTGATTTTAAAATTTACAAAACTGCACGTATTTCGACAAAATTTGGCAAGGCTTTATATAGACTCCTGGGAAAGGACATAAGATACTTTCAAAAACAATACTACAGGGGGTGATATAGGGGACGAAAGTTTGTAAGGGAAACCCAGTATTTCTTAAGTTATGGATAACAAATTTATGCTATTGGTAGGAAATTAAGAAATATGCGGTTCAGCGTTTTTGAAAAATCATCCCCTAAGGGGGTAAAATAGGGGTTGATTTTAAAATTTACAAAACTGCACGGATTTCGACAAAATTTGGCAAGGCTTTAGATGGCATCCTGGGGAAGGACATAGGCTACTTTTTGTCTTAAAAAATAATCCTACAGGGGGTGATATGGGGGATGAAAGTTTGTATGGGAAACTCAGTATTTCTTAAGTTAGGGATGTGAAAATTAAAATGTTTGCTTTTGATAGGAAATAAAGAAATATGCGGTTCAGCGTTTTTGAAAAATCATCGCCTAAGGGGGTAAAATAGGGGTTGATTTTAAAATTTACAAAACTGCACGGATTTCTCCAAATTTTGGCAAGGCTTTACATAGCATCCTGGGAAAGGACATAGGATACTTTCAAAAACAATACTACGGGGGGTGATATAGGGGATGAAAGTTTTTAAAGGGAAACCCAGTATTTCTTAAGTTAGGGATAACAAATTTATGCTATTGGTAGGAAATTAAGAAATATGCGGTTCAGCGTTTTACAAAAATCATACCTTAAGGGGGTAAAATAGGGGTTGATTTTAAAATTTACAAAACTGCACGGATTTTGATAAAATTTGGAAAGGCTTTATATAGCATCCTGGGGAAGGACATAGGCTACTTTTTGTCTTAAAAATAATCCTACAGGGGGTGGTATGGGGGATGAAAGTTTGTATGGGAAACTCAGTATTTCTTAACTTAGGGATGTGAAGGCCGTCACCTCCTTCTGCGAAGCAGTGATGCTCGCGAAGGAGGAGGCGGAACGCGTGAGGGAGAGGCAGCCTCACGCCCTCAGTCGCCGCAGGAGACGCCCTGGGCGGTGGGAATTGCGTGGCGATTTCCGGCCACCGTAGGCGCGGGCCTGCGGACGGTGAGTAGCGGGTAGCTCGCCGTCCGGTAAGGACCAAGCCCGAGTCGACGGCGCGTTGTGTTCCACGCGCGCCTCAAAGAGATGTCAGCAAGTGATGGGGTCCAATAGGGCCGACGCCGCTGGGGTCGCGGGTTGTTTTAAGAAGATACCGTGGCCCTGGCATAGGCAACTGAAGGAACACGTTTGGGTTTTAGTCAGTAAAAGTCTGACACGCCCTTCCGCTCCACCCAGAGCGGGAGAAGTTATTTGATGATTTCCAACACTCAAAAAAAAAAAAAAAAGGATGTGAAAATTAAAATGTATGCTTTTGATAGGAAATAAAGAAATATGCGGTTCACCATTTTTTTAAAATCATCCCCTAAGTGGCGGTTGATTTTAAAATTTACAAAACTGCACGGATTTCAATAAAATTTGGCAAGGCTATAGATAGCATCGTGGGAAAGGACATGGGCTACTTTTTGTCTTAAAACATAATTCTACAAGGGGTGATATAAGGGATGAAAGTTTGTATGGGAAACCCAGCATTTCTTAAGTTAGGGATATGAAAATTCAAATTTATGCTTTTGGTAGGAAATAAAGAAATATATGGTACAGCGTTTTTTAAAAATCGTCCCCTAAGGGGTACAATAGGGGTTGACAAATGTTTGTGTACCTACCTATTTTTAAGAGATTTAAGGGATTGGAAATGTAGTCATAGTTCGAATCTTGAGGTAACATTTAGTATTTATTTCATTCGACGTTTTTACGAGGAAATTATTTGAACGAGTGGAAACTCGCACAAAAGTTATTTGTTATTAGAGCGTGACGGGCATAATAAATTTTAAGTAATTAACAAAGTCCCCCCGCCGCGTATGTCTGTCTGTTTGAATGCGATAATGTCAAAAAGTACCGAACGGATTTTCATACGGTTTTCTCCAATGAACGGAGTGATTCAGTGTAATTCAATATGGTTTTGTGTAAATTGGCTGAAATATGACGACGACTGTTGAAGATGTCGGAAAAAATCATGCCGACTGGTAGCTTTATGCCTACTATACACGGTAACGATATATCGTAGCGATTTGAGTTTGCACAGTTATATCGGATGGCCCTATGTTTTCCACATGAACGTTCCCATGGGATATTTTCCGACATCCACGCGAGCGAAGCCGCGGGCAAAAGCTAGTATATATATATAAATGGAACAAACTTTGTAAGGAGAAATAACGATCGGTAGAGGAGAAATAACGATCAGTAGAGGAGAAAATGAACCAGCAAATTAGCGCTGAGATGTTTCTGCCAACTTCTCACGTATGTACTCACGTGTCTTCACTTTAAAAGACAACCGATTGGTTGCCATCCTGATGTTCAGAGGGAGCGCGTTCCAAAGAAAGACCGCCTGTACAAAGAAAGAAGAGTGAATGAAACCAGAGCGGTGAGAAGGACATCGTAAAAGACGATTATTGGTGGAGCGAAGATTTTTACTATGGGCAGAGCATAAGTATTGAATATGGGAAGTCAGGTAAGAAGGAGAAGTGGGTTTGTTAAGAATAGAAAACAACATAGACAGAGCCCTGAGCTCTCTGTGCTGACGAATAGGTAACCATTTTAAAAGCAATCGGTGCGCGGATACATGGTCATACTTACGAAGATTGAAAACGAATCGAATGCAATTATTGAGAAGGCGGTCAAGTTTATTGAGGAGATCTGCATTCAGGTCGTAGTAACACACATCACCATACTCAATTGTGGGAAAGATTAGGGACTGTACAAGCATTGCCTTTATGTGTGATGGGAGAAGGTTTTTCAACCGATAGAGTGACCGCAGCGTTCCGGTGACTTTTTTACTAACAGTAGCGACCTGCTTTCGCCAGTCAAGACGAGTGTCGACATGCAGACCAAGATCCTTAACATCGGAGCCAAACGGAATGATGGAGTTGTCAAAGATTACAGGTGGCACAGTTAAACCATTCAGCTTTCTTATACTGTAGGGACTCCCTATTATAATAGCCTGACACTTAGTAGGGTTAACAGCCACTCCAAATTGGTCAGACCAGTCCTTAACCACACCCAAATCCCGGTTTAGCTCCTCAATCGCATCGGAAATGTTATCAACACTTGCCTGGCTGTAAAGCTGCAAATCGTCGGCATAAAGATGATACGCAGTTCGAAGCACGGTAGTAATGAGATTAATAAAAATGGAGAACAAAAGAGGAGATAATATACCGCCTTGAGGGACGCCAGCTGCAAGATCACACCAACTCGACGAAGAGTCCCCAGCATGAACGGACTGCTGACGCCCTCGAAGATAAGAGGAAAACCATTCCAATACCTCCGGAGAGACCATAAGATAGGAAAGGATGGATAAAAGGACTTCGTGACTGACGGTATTAAAAGCATTGGAGAAGTCAATTAGCACTAAGACTGTAACTTTAGTGTCTTCCATTCCCCGCCTTATATCGTCAGTCACTTTAAGGAGAGCTGAAACGGTACTGTGCCCGGGCCTGAAACCGGATTGAAAGGGACTAATGAGGGAGTTGTGGTGAATAAAGTGGGAGAATTGTTTATGAACACAGGCCTCGAGCACTTTAGACAGAAAGGGAAGGATGGAAATTGGGCGAAAGTGACTAGGAAGAGAAGAGTTGGGTATCTTAGGCAGGGGCCGAACAAGGGCTTTTCGCCATAGGGAGGGGAAAACACCGGTGTAAAGGGAGAAGTTTATGATGTGGGAGATTGCAGGAAGGAGTTGGTCAAGAGCCGTTACGATCATATGGCGGCTGATATTATCGCAGCCATATTACTTAATGTTACGGCATTATATAAGTTGACAAATATTTTATAGTGTTGCCAATTGTCCAATTAAAATTAGGTAGGTAGGAGAATTTGTAGTAGGTAGGTAGATACTACCTACTTACCTATTTAGGTACCAAGGAAGTTCCTGTCTAGTTATTTCAACTTAATTTTTCACTAGTCACTACACTACACAGGGTGGAGGTATGTATCAGAAAAGTGTGGTCAAAGGACCATGGGCAAATTTGTATGGAGTCTTGGCTAAACTCTCAACAGTGATAAAACTTATGCCATGTGAAAGCTTTTGGGGTATTATTTAATTCATTTTATGGCAGCTAAGTCGAAATCGAGCGCGAACATGGTGTTTTGGAACTTTTTTTATTTTTATGTATGACCACGCATAACTTTTTACAGAAATGTCCGATTTGAAAGATTTTAATTTTATTCGGGAGCGTATACCTCGAAATTGGTGCCATGTAAAACTTAGTAACTTGGCTTGCGTAGTTTTTGAGTTAACTTCAATAATACCTACGTATTTTTTTCCACTTTTATGTAGATGATGTTCTAATTTCTTTTGCAGGTAGTGGTATTCGAATTGGTATGGATTAGTACCAGAACTAAAAAGTGCAAAATAAAAACCTTTTTACAGAAACAATAAAAGTAGGATAAGTCAGGGAGAGTTACCTATAGTTTTTGAAAAAAACATTATTAATTAAATATGTAAGATATAAGGTACTAAATTAAATACGCATAGTTAATTTGAATCATTGTTTATTTATGCCATTAAGATGAAATTTGAAACAATTGTGCACCATATTTTGATTCCAGAATATTTTAAAAAAATAATGTAAAATAGGCATGTTGCCTATAGATATCTGGGATAGATGCCCACAAATCAGGGAGAGTTTAAAAACAATCATTATTAATTATTTATGTAAGATACTAAAATAAATATATGCACCTGTTTTTTTTAAATGTAGGTAATTATATATTGTAATTCAGCAAATCAAACAGCCAACTGGCGTTTCATTCATACTAGGCACAAGCAATTGCGGCTAGCGGCTTTGCAATTTCGTGATATGATTAACAATCTTTTTTCTTTGTTTCCAAACAGAGAATCAGGTCCAAGTCGTCCTTATTTAGAAACCTATGGCGAAGAGTTCTGTAAGGAATATTGTATTCTTTACTTGCTTGAAAAAAATTAAATGATTTATCTTTTACCAGAGTAATGGCTTTTTCCAAGTTTTTTTCACTCCATGTACCTCTATTAGAGCCAGAAGGCTTTCTTCTGTATTAATTCTTCATCTTAAAAGATAAAAGACCATTTATATTTACTGGGCATCTAACACTGAAACGTCATTATCGACTCTGAATGCACCATAAAGCATTTGCAATAGAAAATGGCGGTTTGTCAACAAAACAAGATCATAATGTTAGGCTGTGAAACAATGGGCACGCCACAATTGCGGCGATAAGTCCCCTCTTTGAGGAGTGGTTAGAGAGGCGCCACGGCGTCCTCACCTTCCACATGACGCAGGTCCTCACCGAACACGGTTGTTACGGGAGGTTCCTGTTTCGCATAAGGCGGGAGGAAACGCCCGGGTGTTACCATTGTGTGGATCGCCCGGAGGACACGGTGGAGCATACGGTGGAGGTCTGCCCGGCTTGGGCAGAGCACCGCCGTGTTCTCACGGAGGCGATCGGCGGCGGCGATCTCTTGCGTCCGAGCCTGGTCCAGGCCATGGTGCGGAGCGAGAGTGCATGGGAGGCCGTCACCTCCTTCTGCGAAGCAGTGATGCTCGCGAAGGAGGAGGCGGAACGCGTGAGGGAGAGGCAGCCTCACGGCCTCAATCGCCGCAGGAGACTCCCTGGGCGGCGGGAATCGCGGGGCGATTTCCGGCCACCGTAGGCGCGGGCCTGCGGACGGTGAGCAGCGGGTATCTCGCCGTCCGGTAAGGACCAGGCACGAGTCGACGGCGCGTTGTGTTCCACGCGCGCTTCAAAGAGATGTCAGCAAGTGATGGGGTCCAATAGGGCCGACGCCGCTGGGGTCGCGGGTTGTTTGAAGAAGATACCGCGGCCCTGGCATAGGCAACTGAAGGAACACGGGTGGGTTTTAGTCAGTAAAAGTCTGACACGCCCTTACGCTCCACCCAGAGCGGGAGAAGTTATTTGATGATTTCCCACCCTCAAAAAAAAAAAAAAAAAAAAAAGGCTGTGAAACAATTTAATACTATCTAAGTGAAGAATTTAGAAAAAAAAATATTGCAAAGTAACTCAAAGATTATTTCTATCGTTTTAATTAACCGCTCTTACCTTGTTCTAAGAATAAATATCAAAATATTATTTTAAAATCCTTATTTTGGGAATAAAAAGTTTCACACTGACATCAACTTTCGGCTGACATAATCTGAATGCGTTCCGGTTCACGCAATTTTTTTTTTTTTTTTTCAAATTTAGTAGGCATCTATACCTTGTAGGCGTCTCTCCCTGACTTAGGGGAGACCGGGGTTGGTTGATCATAGGGGCAGGTTGACTAATACTTCTAAAATAGTCGTCGTAAAACGATGTCCATCATATTTATGAGTTTAAAGTAAGGCGACGCTCAATTACGTGTCTCGGTGCGCTGGAGACGGACGCATTTTAGGAGCAACGGCGACATTTAAAAAAGTCAGGGGAGAACGTAAATAATTTTAGCGACATCCTTTTAAATTTTTTTACTACAATATATATCGTAAGGTTTGTAGTTTTGACTATAGGGAATTACGGGTAATAAACTGTAGATTAATGCCACATATTTGCTTTATTAATGTAATGAGTCGTGTCCACGGACTCCGATTTACAAAATGGCCGAGCGGGGATGGTAGGCCAACACGTCTACGGGGTCGGTTGACTTATACTTACTAACGAGTTTAGTTTTGGATCTCATGTGATAAATATTTTGTTTCTATAAGTTTAGTAGATAGTATTCAGTAACAAGTACTTACATGACTTACTTTATAAAAAAAGTGTTTTAATTAACAAGTTTATTATTTTCGTATGTTATTTGATATTTTTGTGAGTTTAATGCATAGGTACAAAAAGAGGTAAGTCCTAATATACTTGGAAGGAATACTTGTGTTACCTACTTGTTTAATTACAAATAAAAAAAGTTAATATGTGAAGTTTTGATTTATCAGTCGTATCCAACGGTTTTTAGTATGGTGAACCTACCCCATATCGTGAGTCAGCCAACCCCGCTGTGGCGGTTGGTAGACCAACTAGACCTGTTTTTAAAAAAACCAAAAATAATAATCTTCTTACTTAGTAAGAAACTTCAAATTAGCACCATTAATAATCAATAAAATGCTCTATTTAAAACTGTTTTTTAAAGTTTTGTATCAAATTTAGTTTCGCAGTTCTTTGCAAAAATGTTAAAAACTGGTCAACCAGCCCCGGTCTCCCCCTACCCTACCCTACTTCCAAAAAACACTACAAAGTGAAAAATAACGTTAATTTCGGAAGTCGGTGGCAATAAAAAAAAAATATAGGTAGTCTCGACTTGAGAACCTCCTCCTTTTTTTCATCGGTTAAAAATATATAGGTACCTTAGGCTTACCTTAACCTACATAATATAACTTGTTACTGCCTATGTAGGTAGGTATACCTAAAGCAACGTAGGTGTCTAAAAATAAATAATGCTTGTAGATAAAACACTACCTAAGTAGGTACCTACAGAGCTACCCACCTACATATGCCTACCAAAAATATCGTCGAACTACAAACTTCAATCAACTACCTACAATTGAAGGCTACCACTCATCCCGGCCCGTAACAGCCTAACATGAATGATAAATAGACCATTAACCTATCCAGCCTATAATTTGTGTGTGCACATCTCGACGTCACGAGCAACCGTCAACTACAATTTTATTATCCATTTGTAACCGTTTATGAGGAACAACAAACCTTTAGAGTCATTTGCTCGATTTATTAACTCAAAAGTTCATTATGTTTAGGATTACTGATTCAGTTTCTATGCTTTGCTTTAGCTTTGTTGCTACGACGCGAAGCTACGCTAGGTATGCTACGCAGCGCTACGCAACGCTACACACTGCTACGCGACGCTACGAAATGCTACGTAAGTACCGCTACGCTATTCTTATATTCTACGCTGTATAGACTTAATAGGTACTGAGTTTTTAGGGTTCCGTACTTCAAAAGGAAAAAACGGAACCCTTATAGGATCACTTGTTTGTCCGTCTGTCTGTCTGTCTGTCTGTCTGTCAGTCTGTCAAGACTGACAGACTGACAGACAGACCGTTTTTCTTAGGAATGCGTGAAGGTATCCAGCTGAATTTAATATCAAATACGTAGGTCTATGGTCCCTTGGAGTTATAAAAAGATCCAATAAAAATACTTCCCGTCGTCCTAGAATCATGGAATTTGGCAAAAAGCAAGGTCTTACAACACAAATATAGGAAAAAGTCCGAAAATTGTTAATATAAAAATTGTTAATAGTTATAAATGGTATATCAAGACCCTTTTCTGAGGAATGCATACAGGTATCAAATTGAAATTAATATCAAATACGTAGGTCTATAGTTTCTTGAAGTACTAAAAACTCAAACTTCTAAGTCAACGCAATAAAAAAATACGACCATTTTGCGACACATTTTGATACTCGCAACTGTCGCAAGTAAATCAAAACCTATAGGGTAGTTCCTGTTGACGTAGAATAATTAAATTTGGCAAGAAGCAAGGTCTCCCAGTACAAGTAAAGGAAAAAGTCCGAAAATTGTGAATTTATAATTTTATGACATACCTACATTTTTTTTTTTGTTTTGATATTCAAAGTTACCTAAGTTTGTTTTTGGGATAAATTCTTTTCAACTACGGAACCCTTAATTGTGCATGGTCCGACACGCACTTGGACGGTTTTTTTAGTTAGGACCTTGGTACAGAATTGGTTAACGTTTCCCATTTGGAAATATTTTCTACTTACTCAAAGTACCTACTTACTCAAATGTATGAATTGAATGAGTAGGTAGGTACCTACTACATTGAAATTAAAACAACACAAAGAAGAAGACAATGACTATTACAACATTAAAAATCGAAATATTAATTTAAATACATATTTAATAAAAAATAATAAAAAAAAAAATAATTTAATTCAGGCAAAAACCCATAATTGTTACATAATAAAATAAAATTTCACAATACTGCCCCATAATACATCGGAATAAATTAAATGAATGGACGAATACAAATTGAAAAGGGTCAGAGAATAAAATAAAATAAAATGTCAATGCAATTCAAATAAACAAAGATGTCAACAAAACAATAATACAAAATTACAAAATTGTCAGTGTCACAGAATTAAAAAATTAAATTTCACATTAAAAGAATATAGTACAAAACACGTCATTATACTTATGGGCTTCTTGTTTTGTATGTAGACATATCAAGTACCTACCTATTAGTAAGTACCTATGACTAATCTAGGAACACTTCCCCGATATTAAATTGAGCAATAACCTCACAGATAGATACCTACAGAACATTTTTATACCTACAGGAAGATAAAGCAACATATGAACCTTCTCCTTTTTTGAGGTCAGTTAAGAATAATACCCAAAAAATCAATCAAAATCAAATTACCTAAAAATTGTCATAAAACATACCTACATAATTTAAAAGACATGGCGTACTGCCCGTAACTTCTTATGGATAGCGATTTTAGACGGACAATCTAAGTATGGCAAAATGTGGCTGTACTTTAAGGGCCCCTGTAGGTTTAAGGTACGACATATAAACCGCGCCGTAGAAAAAAAAAATGTTTGCCAACAAACTTTCGTAGTGGTCCATATATGGACCACTACGAAAGCACTACACTGGCGACCATGCCTATACATAGGTACGGCGAATAAACCGTAGCTTTTCACGGCCAGAAAAACGTGTGTGTACAAAGGGCCTAAGGTATATCTAAAATGTTGATGTGTTATCAAGATGAACAGAAATAAGTCAGCTCCTAACACAAGAGCCATCTTTCCTACGTTTTTTTTTTTTTTTTTTTGGGAATGGCGTTTCAGACTTTTACTGACTAAAACCCACCCATGTTCCTTCAGTTGCCAATGCCAGGGCCACGGTATCTCTTTCGAACAACCCGCGACCCCGGCGGCAACATCATACCTACATTACATAACCTCAGCACGACCTACACTGAGCTACATAAGTAGGCAACATATAGGTATAGCTAGACAGTTCCCTTACAGACGCAGTTAATTTCTCGGTTAGTTAACTTTACTACTGAACACTGATTGGATATTGATTAGAGCCCACCGTTTCACTAGTTTAAATGGCGATTCTTTTCTTCAAATAACATCGTGGCACCACAAATTTACACTCACTATTGGATTGTAATTACCTCAGTGAAGTTTATTACTTCTCTTGATTAAATAAAACATACCATAAAATCGTTTTAAATCGAACGGTATCGAGTAGATAGGCACGAAGTTTCGATATATTTTATTGTTCTGTCTGATATAGGCAACTTAATAAGACCTACATAATTACTAATAAAGGTCCTTATAAAATATGTAGCTAATTGGATACAATACACCTCAAATGAAAATTACTTGGTTATTTATTAGAAACTACCTATTAAACTAAAACAAGGAGATTTAATATTTTAATTTTCCTGATATCTTCTAAAACTATAGGTACGTTTGCTATAGGTAAGTGTTATTTCAGGAAAGTAAAATACTAATCTAAGTACTAAAAGAATGCTATACATGAAAACCTAGGTACTATAGTAAGGAACTATTTAACGGAATAAATAAGTACCTACCTCTTAGGCATAAGTAGTTGAGTGAGCAGATCTCATAAATTTCCTACTCAATCAAACAAATGAAAAATCCCTAAGAATTAAAATGATATCCCTTTAAAACCCCATTCAAATGTAAAACTGTAACAATAACAACAAATCGTAAAAGCTACTCAAGTGGATGTTAAATATTGACCTCCGCCTTCCAAACTGCTTTACAACGTCAAAGTTGCGCAATGCCATGATTTCTTGTTCTCTAATCCACTACTTGGGTGTCTAGTTTTATGTCGAACGGCATAAAGTGTAATAAACTACACGTCTCGATCTACTAGACGAACATTTTTTCGACTAAAACATTTATTTTCAAGCGATTTCGAACCTTATTTTCAAAGCAGTAAAGTTTATTCAATGTTTCATGTTAGTTCCGTGTGTGACTACAAGCACGTGGGTGAATCGACATGATACTATTATGAGTTTACGGCTGGTGTCATTCATTTAGCGAAACGCGCGTGATGGATGGATATTGAAGTAATTTATATCACTACGTGCCTCATACTAACATAAGAAGATGCATATTTATTCCAGTAAGTAAATTCAGGGTTAGGTAAATCGAAAACCTTTATCAAAAAAAATCAAGAATTTTTCTTTATATACGTATGAGGAACATGGTGTACCTAAAGTTCACTCATCAAAAGAGAGGATCCTCCGACCAGATGGGTGTCGTGTCTGGTGGGCAACTGCCCGACGATTGATGTAGGGACGTTGTATTTATGCTAGTCGCACGGTAAACTCTAATTGCGCGATGCAGGATTTTTCGTGACGTCAGCATGATCACAGTATGATCTACCAGGTAGGTACTTATTCTTGTTCAGCTGCTGTCAACGCAAGAGGAGAGGAATCAAAATAAGCTTTAACTTTTAGGCATAGAAAATATTTAGGTATTGCAGAAAAACTGTAAACGCATAAGTGCCCATTTTAAAGTCGGTGAAATAGTCAACTATTCCATATCCATAAAATAATTATGGATACGCAGTATAATATTATGCACATACAAACATTATTTGTAAATATTTAGATATACTCATACCATCGTAATAATTGTGTACCTAGTACACAATTATTAAGCGGTTTGGTAGATGTCACATGTAGGGGGTCTTAAAAATTCAAAGTAGGGCTACTATAGATCATGTGGGGTATCATATGAAACAGCGCTGTTTGCACCATTCTCAAATATTTTTTTTTTTTTTTTAGGTTGCATAGTTTTCGACTTTTGATGAAAAATGTAATCTCCGAAGTTTGCAAAGAGAAAAATCAGAAGTTATTCCCTGTGATAGAAGTTTATGTAAAGATTACAGGAAAAATAAAACAATGTCTCTAAATAGCACACTTTTTCAGAAATCGGAACAGAACCCTCGGTGCACGAGTCCGACTCGCTCTTGACCGGTTTTTTTATGTCTATATAGGGGAAAAGTCCTTCAATAAGTTTCAGATGATTCTCGATTTCAAAATTGCGAAAAAGTGAAAATGACCAGACACGTTTCTAAATCGTAAGTAGCTAAAGCTATATACCAAAACAGGCAAGTTTCATGACGAGCTTTCGTAAAGAAACAAATTAAACGTTTACCTATAATAATTAAGTACGCATCGATGAATACATTAGGAACAATCTCGAACAACTTCTGTATAAGGAAATACAGTTAATCGATAGTCTATTATATGTGTAGATTGTAATTGTTAGGTAGACACGTAAACTTTCTCTTTTACAATAGAGAGAAGTCTAACGTAAACATCGTACGATAAAGATAAATAAACTTACTCGAAACCGTACGGTCTAGCATGGCTATTATTTGTGTAGGTATTGTTGTATGCACAATATGCATCTACACAAGATGATTTTCTAGCGAATGCTAAGGATTGAGGTGCACAATTTTTTGAGGTTCATTTTGTAACATTATTGACCGGCTGTCATTAATTTATTATACACCCAATAAATTAAAAAAATATTTAAACGAAATCTTCTTTTTGACCAAGAAAAGAAACTATGAGGGAACTTTGTAAAAGACGATATTATGCGGTACCTACTTAGAAGAAGACGACATGCTGTGTTGACTCCAACCCTCCAACCAAAGGTAAATTGGGATAAGAACAGAGGATGATGACTTACGTACTTGTGTCAAATTACGAACAGTGCAATATACATTATCAAAAAAAACCGGCGAAGTGCGTGTCGGACTACGCACAATGAAGGGTTCCGTAGTTGAAAAGAATTTACCCCAAAAACAAATTTAACATTGTAATCCCAAAAAATATTTGTTTAAACCATAATACAAATTAACAATTTTCGGACTTTTTCTTTTTCTTGTGCTGTGAGACCTTGCTTCTTACCAAATTTCACTATTCTAGGTCAACTGGAAGTACCCTATAGGTTTTAATTTACTTGCGACAGTTGCGAGTATCAAAATATGTCGCAAAATGGCTGTATTTTTTTATTACGTTGACTTAGAAGCTTAATTTTTTTATAACTCTAAAGGACCAAAGATTTACGTATTTGATATTAATTTCAACTTGATATCTTTACGCGTTGCTGAGAAAAAGGGTCTTGACAGACTTGATTTTTTTTATGTGATAGAAGTACAAATTAACATTTTTCGGACTTTTTCCTTTACTTGTGCAGTCAGATCTTGCTTTTTGCCAAATTTCATGATTCTGGGACAACAGGAAGTACCCTATTGGTTTTGATTTAATTGCGAGTATCAAAATATGGCGCATAAATGGCCGTAATTTTTATTGTGTTGAGTTAGAAGCTTTATTTTTTTAGAACTCCAAGGGACTACAGACTTACGTGTTTGATATTAATTTCAACTTGATACCTTTACGCGTTCCTGAGAAAAAGGGTCTTGACAGACTGACAGACAGACAGACGGACAAACAAGTGATCCTATAAGGGTTCCGTTTTTTCCTGTTGAGGTACGGAACCCTAAAAACGTGGCAAAGCTACCAGCCTTTTGGGCGTTTTTCCTATATCAGCAGCGATGCGGATGATTTTTTTAATGTCCAATAAGTTCTTGGCCCCTTTTTAGGGTTCCGTGCTCAAAAGGAAAAACGGAACTCTTATAGGATCACTTCGTTGTGTCTGTCTGCAGTCTGTCTGTCTGCCTGTCAGTCAGTCAAGACTATTTTTCTCAGGAATGCGTGGAAGTATCAAGTTGAAATTAATATCAAATACATAGGTCTACGATGGTCCTTGGAGTTCTAAAAAAATCAAGCTTCTAAGTCAACACAATAAAAATACGACCATTTATGCGACATATTTTGATACTCGCAAGTAAACTAAAACCTACCTGTAGGGTAGGTACCTACTCCCCGTTGACCTAGAATCATAAAAATTGGCAAGAAGCAAGGTCTCTCAACACAAGTAAAAGTCCGAAAATTGTTAATTTATAATTTTATCACATCATATTTTTTTTTGGGATTTGTTTTGGGATAAATTCCTTTCAACTACGGAACCCTTCATTGTGATTTGTGCGTGGTCCGACACGCACTTGGCCGGTTTTTTCTCTCTTAGTACTTGTATAGGCTATGCTTGGCATCAGGCTAATACACCGAGTTCCAAACGTTGAGATCTGAAGACGTACGAAGGTTTTCGATATTGGAGAACGACTTATGGAACTCAAACGGAGTTGGGCAGGACATCTGGCAAGGCGCTGTGATGACTGGTGGAGTAAGGCTGTGACAAAGTGGCGTCCAAGAACTGGAAAACGAGATGTCGGTCGTCCGGCGGCGAGATAGGCGGACGACATTGTAGCCATCGCGGGCAAAACCTGGATGAGGCTGGCACAGGAGCGTGGGGATTGGCACAAGAAAAGTGAGGCCTATGCCCAGCGGTGGGTGAAGTCGGGCTGTGGATGATGACGATGACTTGTATAGGTATAATTATTTTAAACTTTTGTTTTAATAAAAATCTCATATCAAACAAAAAACAGTATCAAAATATTGCAATGTTATTATGAGACTGAAAAAACAGTTAGGTAAACGTAAAATGGGACAGAAACTTTTGAAGAGAAGTTACCTTTCTGCAAATGAAACTTTAAAAACAGGTCTTACATATAATTTGTAATTACAAGGTAATACCTGTAGGTACCTAGCTACTGCAATTAAGAGATTAATTACTGATTGCATTTATTGCAGTAAGTACTGTTGAGAATCGAACCCAAGACCGTACACCACCATATTTGGTAATAACCCTGAGGCAAATCAGTGTTTATTTTTATTATCTAGTTATTATATTAAGGAGACGGTCCTAGCGCGGTCACTGTCGGACTGCATAGAAAGAGAAGTGCTATGACATAACGCGAGTAATTTATTTCAAAATATGAAACAAAATTATCTATTTACAAAAAATATATTGTTGGACAAAAAAGCTAAAACACTATACGTTAATATGTTGCTTGTAGAATAATCTGACAAAAAATCAGAATTATTGTATATACCTATATTAGTATTTTTTTTAATCGTTAACACGTTAACTGCCAACCTACGAGTATACTCGTTACAATATCTAGGACCCACTGCCATCTACGAGTATTCTCGTAGTTGATTGAATGCTATTTGAACTAATTCTAAAAAAGCGGCAGTGGTGGCAATGGGCATATAAAAAAAGTTACTAAGAGTACACTTTTTTTTTTTTTTAGTAAGTAGGTTTTGTTTTAAAACTAGATGATATCGATGTTTCCTATCTGACTACTCTGAGAAGAAACGCCGAAACAAACTCAGAGGTCACAGTCTCTTTTAAAATCCGGCAGCCAACGTGTTAAAAGAAATTTTTAGAGGTACTTATCTTCATGTTTTTTTTCTGTCATATCAAATTAGTTGTATTATATTTTCAACACACTATCTAACTAGCATACCTATATCCTGAAGAATATCATATTTTTTTCTGATTTTGTTTACTGCAGTAGATCATATACTTTTAGGCATTATAAAACTTGCGTTTAGGTCCTTTAGTCCCCTTTAGTCCCCTTAAGTATGAAAGTAGGTACTCGTAGTTATATTGGTCGTTGAAGTCTTATACAGGTATACGTTTGCGTTGGAGCATTGATGATACATACGTCGTTGACCCGTTGTGTGTGCCATTAGTCTTAACGTGAGTATAGGTACCTACTGTAGAGGTTTCATACACTGGTCAACCTTATATGATACATGCTGACATTCTATCGCTCAAGCAGGTGTCGAACTACTTTTGAATAGAAGCTTTTTTAGCTTTTTTTCAAAGGAGAAGTCATATATAGTTAGTGCAATCCACGAAGACGCGCCCCACTCTTCTTCCTAACCGCATACAGTGCAAGTGTGCACCATTCCGCTAGTGTTTTAGTTTTGTCGATACATACTAATTGCAGGTAATTAACTATAGGTACAGGTAATTAGTGCGCACACTTGTACAATGTTCCATAATTGCACTGTAGGAAGAAGAGTGGGGCGCGTCTTCGTGGATTGCACTAACTATAATATTCGAGATAGGATAGCGGTAGGCAGTACGGATAAAACTGAGGATCATAGAAATACAAATTTCAATAGCCTTCTCCTCTCTTTACGTCCCCCGTGAGATTCGAGTTCTCACAGTATATTGAAAAGTTTGATATCATAAATCATTGAAAACTAAATAGCAACAGTGGACTGAATAATTATTATGAAAGTACATAGCTAGCAAAACTCAAACTTTTAGTTTAGGACTCGTAAAGTGTAGATATCTAAGATATAGCTCAGCCACTGCACCAGTAGAACCGCCAATAAACAAGAACAAAGGTCAATTATGTCAATAATAAATTATAGAATAGACATTTAAACGAGGCTGACATATTGAATAAAAAATATTTATCAAAAACTTGACAATAATTTACCTGTCTAGGGTTTCTAATTAGACATTAAATTAGGTTCATCAGTATGATAACATCTACGCAAATTAACTTCATGGCAATGATGGCATGAGAATGATTTAAGTAGGTCTTGGTAAATAGATACTGGTAGGTTTACAATTTCTTATCTAGGTAATTACCGCACATAATTTAGCATCCCTTGATATGCAATGGTCTCTGTTGGACCATGTAACATATATGAGGTAAAAGGGGCTAGTGTGAATCTTTGAGCACATTCGAGTAATCGAGTCTAGTCAACCACGCTGGGATTTAATTCATTCATTCATTGGTAATTCTTCTATACTACAAGAAAGATTAAAATAAAACAGAAGGAATAAGTTTACCAGCCCAAGATACTTTATTTAAGTGAGTAAGTAGATTTCCGTTTTTCTTTTTGCGCTTTAAGTTTTTAATGATAAGGTTCCAAATTAAAAAACAAAATGTAACCTTTCTATGATTACTTTTTTATCCGTCTGTCACAGAGGTTTTTTTGTACAAGGTATAAATAAAGAGGAAAAGAAATGAATCCAAGTTAGATCAAAGTACATATTTCCGTGTGCCAAATTTCAGGTCCAACAAATGCAGGAAATGGAAAACTTTTCATTGCTAGATAGATATTTTCTTATTTCTGAATCACGATTATTTACAAATACTTAGATAAGTTCATTTAAAACAGATAATAAGACGTTGAATAGTTAACTTGAACACTAATGTTTTAAATACAGCCATACTATTCCAAGACCATTATGAGCGACGGCAATAAAAGTATTTACGTTTGATAGGGTAAAGTATTAACTACAAATGGATTTATTTATGTACTTCTGTCGTGACATCAAAGCTATAGGCTATAGCCTAGTTATAATAGTGTGTAATGATAAGTATTTATAAGAATATACATTTGATAGATGTTTTATCCCATAGTTAATAAGTACGGTGACATAATTATAGAAATACGTAGTAAAGGTGCCATTATAAGCATAAGTAGTAACTTCTAGAAGAAAAGCCTCGTCCTCGAGATTAGTATAGAACTTCACTTGCAGGTAAGTTCGTTTAATCATGTAGGTAAATGATTGTAAATTAGTTATTTTATAGATAATCAAGCTTATGTATTCAATTTATAATTAACTAATTACCTGTGTTATAAATAAAGACAGAAGCTGTGAAGTATATTAATCCATAAAATTGACTTGAAGTCATCCAAATCACACGATAAAACCATTCACAAGTTAATTGTAGTGTCATTAAACAAATTGCCCCGTGAAGCTCGTCTTAATTCTAATAAGAGAGTCAGTAGCAAATCCATAATGCTAATACAGCGTGATGACTTCATACGTCACGTCTTAGAAGATAAAACATCAAACAAAACTCATAACCAGACATTCTTAACGGTCCTCCAGCATTCAACGAAAAGTGTCGAATTGTCACAGACTAACAACAACCCAACACCCAAAGGGTTCCCGACGGTTTGTTGTCCGACCGCGATTCACACGGGCGCGTGTTTGCTTCACAAACAGTGCGGCAACGACTGAGCAATTATCACTTACCTGTGACACGCGATCACAGCACTGCACAGATTTATAGTCGATAAACTTATATCATCACTTTTACTGTGTTGTAAATTAATGATGTGCACTATTTATGCGCGGGAGGCCGTTGGTGCGGCCGGTCGCGGCGACGGCGTACGACGTTGTGGCCTGTGGCACGCTGGGCGGGCGGGGCCTGCTCGCTCCGGCCGCTCGCTCGCTTAGGTCGCTCGACGCGCGCCGATACATCCCTTGCCTTATCCTCTAATACATTAGGTAATCGGAACCCGGGAAAGTTATCGACCCTTCAGTCCCCTTTCTTTTTCGTCTTAAGGAATTTTGGGTTTGCTGACGAATGATTTTTCGAAGTAGGCATGTTTGGTTTTGTGCGCTGAGATGTCTGTAGTTGGTGAAATATCCTATGAAAGTATTTCTTGTGCTAAAAGGAAAATGAAAGCTTTTATGTTTTATGAAACAATTATAACTTTTGACGATACGAATTTTAATTTTGTATCAAATTAAAGTTCCTGAAAAAATGCATCAAGCATTCGAGTTCTGATGTAAGTAATAAAAGTTGAACGTAATTGACATATCATCGTAAAGCCAGCATTTATCCTACATAGATACAACTAAGAACTTTGAAGTAGTTCATTCCTTTTATGGCCAAAGCCACCATTAAGACGGGATTTTTCGAAATCCTTTCAGGGACATAAAAACAGGGAATGAACACCCTACGTCTTGGGTATCATGTAGGACTCTAGTTAGAATTAGAAGAAAAACAAGAAACAACAAACTATAGTTTGTCCCTCTTCTTGTTTTTCTTCTAGCGAAAGGGATGAATTAAATTCATTACCAAAATTCATAATTTCAATTCAGAATCCTGACATTCTCGCATGTCGCATCGGTCTTAATTCTTAAATCTAATTTTGAAAAAGACACGTTTTCGAACTCATCCATTTTTTTTATTTTTTTTTTATTAGAGTGATGGGTACGGGAATACAAATCATGAATTCCGGTTATGCATTCAGACAGATATGCCGTCTGTATAGGGTTAGCCTTAATGTAATTCAGTCAAATTAAAGCAATAAAATCAGTTCTGCTTCTCTTACTAAAGTTAACAGTGCCGTTATATAAATAAGTGCTTCAGCGAACACTTAGCGCTCTCGTAATTATTCAAATTAATTTTATATGTAATAAAATTTAAGGGAGCCATAGTTTACCTTTAGCGTATTGTAATAGCTCCGCGATTTTTATCTCGGTTTTTATTCAAGTAAATAGTAAATATTTGGGTATGTTCATAAAACTGTTTTAAGGTTTTGTCGGTTCTATGGATTTGTTTTTTTGATACTTTGAGTTAGGTAAATGGTATGAATTAAACTACTTCTTGAATTCTCCTAGCAATCAGTCTTAGCACTTTAAGCTTTCACTGATTGGTTGATTCACTGTAAGTACCTCGAAGGAAAGAAAACTGGTAAATTATATAGGTACCTAGTATCATAGACTTATAAAAAAAGGAGGAGTCCGCGCCACGCATATCGAAAGTGAATCACAATAAGTACCTATGCCGTTTGTACAAACACGCCTCACGCGCACACAACACGCGCACGCGCATTGACACCATAGTATGCCGATCGGCCGCCATTACGTGATACGAGCGACGGCATCTTTGCAGGTAGGTCTAGGTACTCAATTCACGCACATATAGATCGGTCCGGTGCTTCACTTTCGATATGCGTGGCGCGGGGTCCTCCTTTTTTTATACGTCTAGGCCTACTATGTATATGATTATTTGCCTATCTACGAACTACCTATAGGTAGGTAAGACGATTATTTTCAGACGATTTTGGTTTTACTTTACATACTTACTTAATATGTTTTATTTTACAATACATAATATAATATTGGCCACTTAATTATTAAAACACCATCATATTGGCCGCCGATTTTCACTACGTATATAATATTTTACCCCAATAAACCTTACATACTTTACTGGTAAGTGGATAAATAAAATAGTTTGTTCACTTTTTTATATACTTAACTGTAAGGAGGAAAAAGCAATACCGACATATCATTTACAAATAGAACTCAAACATCATACCTCCAACGTACGCCAGTATAAAAACCATCAAACTTTATGAAAGGTATAACTAATGCATAACATTGAGAGTCACACCATTCAAGTAGGTACCCACCTAATGGCCTCTAGCAATACCTAATGGATATGGGTTACTGGGACTTTATTCACGCACTCAATCAAACTGGGAAATTATTCGTGTTTTATTTCCTTTTACGTGATTTTAAAGGTCATTCGAATATGAAAAACTCGGTTAGTGATGACGGTAGTAAAAATGCTTTTTCACACCACCTGCTCGAAAATGTCAAATTATATGTCAAGCAACCTTAACCTAAAGTGAGTCATTAGTGGCCGGGGGCACAGCCGGTCAATAATGTTGTACTGGATTTCATTATGACCGGCTGGTCAATAATGTGATTTGAATTTGGAATCTCACATGCTCAGCTAAATTGGCAGTATAGTACTAACAAACACCCTTTGGTGACAGAAAGAGGAAAGCTATTCTCGAAACCCTTACTACGCGTGGATGATATTCTCGATTTCCTACAAAATCATAACGACTGCTTCTTCATATCGTTGCCATGTTTTCGAAGACATAATATTGTAAGAATAATTAGATAAGTACGAACCATTTTTTTTTTTTTTTTTTTTATTCCACATCAACATCTATAAACGTACCAAATAAAAACTTAACTTTATCTTTGCACAACTGGACTAATGTCTCAAATGTTACCGTTAACTTCAATTAATATAACTAACTAGTTCTAAATATGTTATTCTTACTGTTTGTTTATTTAATAAATACTTTGTTTTTCGTACTATGGCTATTATTTTCTCACAGTAGGTGTAAAAAGTAGAGTATCCTCCTCTGGGCTAAAGGTGTCTTTGCCTTGGGCTAGCTTGAATCCCTCGCTGCATTCAGGATTCTTGTATTAACTCCCTCGCTTCGCTCGTGAGTTAAACTCTTAACTCCCTCACTACGCTCGGGAGTTAAATCCCGAATCCTTCATTGCGCTCGAGATTCAATATGACGCCCGTGACATAAGACACAACTTTAGCCCCTCGGTGCATAATCTACTATTATCCTGTCATGTAGGCTACATCATCATCTGTACCTACGTGAAGTTCTGCTGTGAACTGTGATGAATGACAGATAAACATGTCGTAACAGTAATAAATAGTAAATAATGTCTTTATTTGGGTTATTTTAAACTTAATAGGCATTAATTTCTACACTAATACACATCTGTTCAAATCTACAAGTGTTAACTAAGCACTAAATTGTGTAGAAACCAACCATATCAAAACGTCAAACGTGCTTCTAAATAAGTGCAATTAAAAACTTTTAAGAAATAAAACTTTGATACTATGTCGTCTCAAAACCCTTAAGTGTGAACGCTTACTATACAGTAGTTTTTAAGTAAGAAATATAAGACTTACCTACAAAAATTCAGAGAATAAATAAAGTTGTATTATTTGGCAAACTTAAATGATTAAGTAAATGATTTTTTATAAAGAAAAACAATAGCTGCTTAATTTGTGTGCAGTCAAAGTTCTTATGATACTAGGTATATTTTAAGTTTTAAAAAGTTCTCAAGTAAGTGAAATCTTTGTAATTTGTTATTGAGAAACCAATTTTTTAACCATAAACTGATGATGATGATATATCGTCAAGGTCGCGGGAAACACCTGGATTAGGCAAATATGGCAGAAAAAAGGGGAGGCCTATACTCTGCAGCAGTGGGTGATTTCGGTGTAAAATGATGATGACAATGAACCATAAACTTACCTAGGTAAGTATAAATTCTTTACAGATTAAAGCCTAGCACTTCCATTCCTCAGAACCCTACACAACTAAAGTGAAGTCGCCCTTTACTACGCTACAAAAGTTGCTTAAAACACATCTAAATACACTATTACAATAGGAACATAATACAGTGTTAAATTATGCTCTGACATGTTCCTTCCTCACGGCCCTGATTGCGTCCTAGCTGTGCTGAAGTAATACCGACAAAGTCGGAATCGAACCGACGACATAGCGACGGTATTTATGAACAAGCACATCAGCGAAACTATGAGACTTTCCTCTCAAAAACTTCATGTTACTTAAAGTGAAATCGCCCAAGGTGCTTGTAAATCTCATCCATAACATAATAACGAAGTAGGTTTGAGCAAATTAGTGACAAGTAAATATGACGTTGTGGAATAAATTCAATTGTTTCCTCGATCAACGAAAACGGAACCGAAAGATGCGACTTCTTTTTGTTTTGTTTTGGATACATTATACACTATTTTATGATGTGTAATTGAGGTTCAAATTAAAATAAGATCTTATCGTAGGCGGCGAGCCTTCTTAGTTGGTGTTTATTCGCTTTTAATTGTGAACTTTTGTTATAATGCCCTAATGATGGAGCCACTGTTCGCTTAATTATTTTATAGATGTTTTTCAAGGTAACAAAATTGCTTTAGTGGTCCATAATACGGTGCCACTACGGGCTTTGTAGTAAGCGGGCAATACTGTTTGTTTTATAAAGTGCCGCTAATAAACCTGCGACCACACGAACCCACATTATTAACCTTTAATAAAACTAGCGTTGGTTTACGATTTTAATTATATGATTATTGTAGTTGGTACACTTTTGGTGGTTATTTGAGGCCCTTTGGTTTCAGTGAAAGGACTGAAAACCAAATTTTTTCAGGTTGTTATTAAAATAGTGACTACCAAAAAATGATATCAGGTACTGTCTGCCTGTCTAGCCAACTATGTTGGAGTCGGCTTCCAGTCTAACCGAATGCATGATAATAATATTTATAGGTACTAGCAGCACCGCGTGGTTTCGCCCGCGTAAGTCGCGAACCAGTAAGAATATCGAGATAAAAAGTATTCTAGGTATGTGTCAATTCAGGTTATAAACTATCTATGTGTTTCATCAAAATCTGCTTTGTAGTTTTTGCGTGAAAGAGTAACAAACATCCATTCATCCTCACAAACATTCGTTTATAATAGGTATTAGTAGGATGTAAAACAGAATAATGAAAAATTTTTGTTGTTAAACGTTTTGTAATTTCTGAAATTTTCACGCAAACCAAGAGTAAAACATGTAGATTAGCTTGATCAATGCATATCTACGAGTATGTAGGTATAGGTACCTACAGGTAAGTAGCTGAGGAACATAAATGCTAGAAACTACTAATTAGGCGTGATAATTTATTACCTATACGAAGACCCTTCATACTCAAATTACTCGAATGGAACAAACACTTATAAATCCCGAGCAACGAGTTTTATTGCGTGAAAATAATTATCATTATTTATTTATAATTACACGCCTCCTGTACGATGCAAAAACTGTTTACGGTATGTACCTACATAATTAATCATTGTTTGAATATGAATTCAAATTAAAAAATGACGAGCTTGTAATAGCCGTAGAACACTAATCTTGTTACTATACAGGGTTATTGGTAAAACATCAGCAACCTCTTAAGGGGTCATTGTACTGAATTCGCGAAAAAAAAATCAGCTGTTCAGTACATTTCTCTACATCAAACTCATCAAAATGTAGGAAGCAGCTGATTTTTTTTCGTGATTTCAGATTTGGTCCCATAGTAAAAGTTGTTCATAATGATGAGTACAATGACCCCTTAAGAGGTTGCTGGTGTTTTACCAATAACCCTGTATACCTACGTGTTACCTACGTCTTCAGTATGTTCTAATAAATGTCTAGGAATAATAATTGAGAATAGGAAAACAATCAATCTAGCCCCAGCCTAGCCTTTTCCCAACTATGTTGGGGTCGGCTTCCAGTCTAACCGGATGCAGCTGAATACCAGTATTTTACATGGAGCGACTGCCTATCTGACCTCCACAACCAAGTAACTAGGTAATACGATACCCCTTGGTAATACTAGTTGTCAGAATTTCGGGCTTCTGACGACCCGTAACGACTGTCAAAGATCCACGAATGACAGCCGGGACCTGCTTTCCGAGCTACGGAGGAGTCTCGGTGTGTAAAGATGGTCACCCATCCACGGACCAACCGCGGTAAGCGTAGCTTAACCCGGTTGATCAACCCGTGAGGCTGTTATTACTTAACCACGAATAGGAAACCTACAAACTAAATATAACTACTTATCTAGATGTTCATAAATTAATTCTTACCTACAGATTAGGCTGACGATTTAGGTGCTATAGGTAATCAATCAATCAATCATTTTACTATCAGGCAACTGAAAGCCCATATACACAAAATAAATATAATAGTATAAACAACAATTACCTATAAACTAATACATACTACTTTATAACTATAACTATACACGTAATGTCGTCAGCGTCGTGTTTCGCTGCACGGAGTCACGTAACCATCCTCCGAAACGTCGAAATACGACTCCTTTCGGCCAATAGTCCTCTTTCAAGCAGGTTTGCAGATGGTGGGTTGGAACTCGCACAACGAACGACTTAAAGTTGATTTCGTGGCGCGACTCCAACTTTCCGACCCTCAGAGACCAGTGAAACTAGTGAATTAGTGTGACTAGTGTAATGAGTTAGGTACATCTATATAAAAGTTAAACTATCAAATAATTATCTTGGCTGAGTACTAGAGAGAGAGGCTCGTAACTACCGGAGTCTGATCCCTAGCTTGAACCTACGGAAACCTATGTAAAGCCTTAATAATGATTTAAATTACTAACAGATCTGGATCCGTATATACAGAGTTACTGGTAACTCGACCACTTCGTCGTCATAGTACGGTTCAAATTCAAATGCAACAAATTAAGCAACCAAATGTTCTACCGAAATCCTGTTTTTTTTTCGTAATTTTTATTTTTCAGACAAAAATAACGAAAAATTAAATATTTCATTAGTGATCTTTGCCAAAGTTTTAGGCATTTTTGAACTTTTAATTATTAGCAAAGGTCTGTACTGCATCAGCTATTAAATTCCAGTGTAGTCGCGCCGTAAATCATTTTTTAAATTGGATTTTTCATATAAAAACTAAAATCAAAGTAACTCAAAAACTTCTGAATTTCGGTAGAACATTTGGTGGCTTAATTTGTTGCATTTTAACCCTACTATCCTTTAAGGAATTGGTCGAGTTAGCAGTAACCCTGTATAAGATATAAGGTACCTAGCCTTGCTCAACTTAACAGCAAAGCTCATTGCTCTGTTATAATAATACCTATTACTTTTAACCAAACTCGTAACACAATAATTTTCCCATCTTTTCCACCATTAATAAATGGTTTTATGACAGAGGCGTTGTAAGTAATCTTGCGAGGCAGCCTTGCAATATTTAAACAGAATGTATTTGTAGGCATGCGTGCCTCGGTGAGGCGAACGCGTGCCACATTCCTCGGCGTATTGACTCGGCCCGCCACAAAGTAACTTAGCCCGCGGACATACAGACAGACATACAAACTTTATTTTATTTCTAAATATTAGATGAGTAACAAAACGTATTGATAAGACTGCCAATTTTGTCTTAGGCATTTTAGCCAAAATATAAGTTATAAAAACTTTTTTACAAATAAAAACAACTGACTTCCAAAGACTACAAAGAGAAACTTTAATTTCAGAAGTCTTTGGATCTGTATTTGAGTTTTTTGCCACTGACTATCGAAATTAAAATGATTTTTGTCGTTGTTACCTAGTTTTTTTTTTTTTTGGAAGTCGGTTGTTTATTGTTTTTTTGTAAAATAGTTTTTTATTTTTTACTTTTTAGTGGGTCGGTTCGTAATTTATCTAACTTACAATTGTGGCAACTGTTCACAAACTTTTTACAAAATAGTACTTTTCCCGATACAGGGACGTTAAAGAGTTCTCCTGGTACTTCACCATCAGCTCCACTTTACCATAATAATACCTACCTATGCATTGTGATGAGCATAAATTGCTTACAAATCATGTTTAATCGAATCGCAACCCGTAAAATACTTATTTCTGAGTAGTTCCGGTGGCCATCTGTGGTCTTCATCATCATTTCCACTTCACCAAATGGTGCTTTCCGAGAGAAAATGTACTATAGGTACTTACTATAACAATACCTAAATCGCTATAGTTGTGCCTATAATATTTGAAGTTCCCTCGATTTCTCCAGGATCCATCATTAGATCCTGACCAGATGACAATGGGACGACCTGAAAAGCACACCCTTTCAAACAAAAAAAGAATTTTCCAAATCGGTCCAGCCGTCTTCGATTAGGTAATCGGAGAATATCATTTAAAAAAAAAACATTCCCACGAACTGAGAACCTGCTCCTTTTTTTGAAGTCGGCTAAAAATATAGGTTTAAGTAAAAAAAACACAAATAGCCTTTTATTTTGTTTTTTTTTCAAGAACATTTTTAAAGTGAAGAGGGCTCAATAAAGGACTAATATACAATAAGGTCGCAAGGAGACAATTAAGTTAATAATATCAGTTCAAGACCTCCACTGGTTTCATTTTGTAGGTAGGTAGGCTTACAAAAAGTAATTAAGTCCAATCAATCAAAATAATTGAGATCAAAAGGGACAGCTAAAAAAAAATATTGTGTATGCGAAATTACTAATTGCACAATTAAATATACCTAATTGATACGAGTCAAACCAGACAAGGTTAATAATTCTTGACGTCATAAAAAGAGGTTGAACTTCAAAATTAAACTGGACAGTCTCGTGTCAAAGCATAAAAAACGCAATACGCTTTTCTCTTGTTTGATTTTATAACATACGTCATACTACATACTTACTTATTTACGCCTACTTCCCATGAGATACCTAGAAACTACAGAACGCCACCTGGTACGATCCTTAAATACCTGCATACTCCTATTGCTTCCTTTTTGTTTGAATTTAGAAGAGAAGCCTTTGTATAGTCCATAGAGAATTGGACTGAGCCTCACAAAAGTGACGACTCTCTAGAAAAAGACAAAGCGAATTTGCGGCTAATACCTATCTGTAGTAGGTATATAGCATGTCCTAGAACCAAAAATTCGAAGACATGTGTGATGGTGACATCTACCAACCCGCACTGAGCCCGTGTGGTGGATTTCGGCCCACTCGTTTTCAGCGAGAGGAGCTCTGTGTCCTAGCAGTGGGAACCTTATAGGCTAATTATGACCTGTAGTACTACTAAAGAGATAACTACTGGCCGCAAATTAGCTTTGTCTCTCTCGTACTTTTCGGTCTATACTTACCTATACACTACACAACTTAAAACGGAACGCTCCGTCCATTCTCTGTCTATGGTCTAGCATTATAACATATTGTCGTGATCTGGTTGATGACCCACAATAAGTTTGGTCACATTTTCCTACAGACCAATAAAATTGTATGCAAATAATTTTATGACCACCAACTGTTTTTATAAACCACTTTTCTGCTGTCCGTACATTAGGATCTTAGTAAGGATTGTGTGGCTGTTTGCAAAGTGCGCCGCTAATTGCCAGTCAGAGTCGCACCTCAGCCGCACAGCTGATTTTATATTGTACCTATACGTATGTAGATAGTACGTAGGTATACGAGATACCAGAACCCGTATGCGATACGTAGGAGCCTGCATGCTTCCAATCTTGTTGGAAAGATGCGGTTTAGCTACTTTTGCTTGCAAGTTCAACTTATGTACCTACCTACATAGGTAGATACTTACTCAAGCTTTCGCTTCAAAAAGCCTCAACTACATACCTATAGGTTACATCAGACGTTGATTCCAAGTTTAAGAAGATGATTAAAGCCATATTCCTCTTATTTAAAGAAATATTAGAGTAAAAAAGGGTAAATGGAAGAACAAGCTTTAGGCATAATTTTATTCTTTAATTTTATCCAATTGCTGTTGTGCTGTTGTTGTTGCTAGAGTCCATAATTCGTACATAGTTATATAATACTTAGCTTTACTAACATAGGTATATAATACTGTGGATGAATGCAATCTTACTTCTTACTACTATTATAAATACGAAAAGATGGATGGATGGATGGATGTGTGTTACTCAATCACGCCAGAACGGCTGAACTTGGCACAGAGATAGATTATAATCTGGAATAGCACATAGGCTTTTAATCCCGGAAAAATGCACGGTTCCCGTGGGATAATTTTCGAATCCACACGGGCAAAGCCGCTGGCAAAAGCTAGTAAATAAATAAATGAATATTAAGCTAACACACAATACCAAAACAAATAAAATTCATGCAATAGGTAGGATATTGCCTTCGTAGCGACCATCAAGAAGCAAATTTTTCCTCGAAGCACTTTACCACAGTCTATTCTTTTTTAGGCCACTCCATCTAGGAACAAAAAAGAACAAGGCCAAAGAAATAGGTAGGTACCTACCTAACCAAAAAGAAGTGAATAACGTCAAACTTTTTAATATTAACCGTAATGCAGAATCTCGAGGCGGTCCCTATCTGAAGTAATTTCGGAACGAAGTGGATTGTTTTTCTTGGGTCCCCGATTGGATTTATCTCGAGTTTTATGACGTCTCGCATCCCTGTCGTAAACTTTAATACCGGTTGGCTACCGCACTCTACAACAATACGTATGTATAGCGTATGATAATCTTGGTCTGACAACTTCATGGATTTTTAATTTAACATCTAGCGATAGCATTTAAAGAATACCACCTCCCGATACTTTAGCGTGGACTAATGAAAAATAAATGACGAGTAATCGAATTAAATAAAGAACAAGTTAATCGAATCAGGCTGTTTTCAATCCATAGGTAAGTTAGACGCAATCTGTCCGCTAGTGGTGTCACGGGACACCACTAACGGATAGGTACTATGCATAATCATGCATAATCAGCCTATAAAATGATCCCACTGCTGGGACACAGGCCTTCTCTCTTCGAGAGGGAGTGGGCTATAAGCTACCACGCGAGCCCAGTGCGGATTGGTAGATGTCACATGTCTTTGAATTTTTGGTTCTAGGACATGACGGTTTCCTGACGATGTTTTCCTTCACCGTTTTGAGAGCATTGGTGATTAAATTATTTACACAAAGTAAAGCGCCTGCCTGTGTTCGAACCCACGACCCACATACAACTCGTAAGTCAGGGCCGTTACCACTAGGCCACCACTGCTCTCATAAGTATAGGTACCTACTTACTATAAGTAGATTTAAATAATTGAGAATGATAAGCTTGTAGTCTGTTGTATTCTTAGATTTTTATAAGTATTTATGGTCATCATTAATTTATTACAAAGGATTATGATAATAAGACTGATATCAATTTTACAAACTAGCATCATTATTATTCTAGCACCTCAAAACATTTTTATTTATTTATGCCACAAGCAATATTCTCATACCTAATCTTGTTAGATCTAAAACTTTACGCCACCAGCACATTCTTAATTAAGTTTGACCTACACGTTACTTTAAGTGCTTGTAATACCTAATACCTACTGTTAGTTAGCCTCATAAATCATCTAAGGAAGTAGCTGGTTTATAACTAATACCCCTAATTTATTTATTTATTATCCACAATAATCTGTACCCCGTGGTAATTAAAATTCAAACGATATTTCATTTTTTTGTTGAGGAAAATCATCTTACAAAACCTCATCTCGAAAGAAAGTAAAACCTCAACGTCTATTTTAAAAACACTCGGTTCCAAATTCAAACACAGCTTATTATTTTGCATTTAACACCCGATACGGCAAAGGCAACAAACAGAACATCCATGTCAATAGCGCTCAACAAACAAAGCTTGCCGAAAGCTGCCAAAAGGGTTGTTGTTTTAAATAACAAAGTCAATTCGGTAGCCGTTTCAGTAAAAACTTCTTTTGCATGTCGTAACGTAAATATTTATGTAGACAATAGCCTGGAGGAAGCGTGACTGCATCCACAATATGCAGTTGGCTTTCACTTTCAAGTTTTTAGGAAATCCTTTTATTATTTAGCTACTGCCGATACCAATTTGCATAACACTGGACAAAACAATAAAACACGCGTTTATTTGTACGCGAAAAGTGAAAACAAGGTTCAAGATGAATACGGCGGGTGGTGGCCAGTTGATGTTTCGGTTTCTTGTGCATTGCACGTCACATGTCGATATTATAACTGTGTCTATTTCAAGATGGTGTCTGTTGAACATAAGAGCGAGTGAAACAGTGTTTTGTACAGAGTTGATTGGACTGAAGACATCCGCTTCAGTTTTAACAAAGGTAATGTTGTTCTAACATGTCTTAATATCTTTCTTATTTATAATAACCTTACTGGTAACAAGTTTAAACTGTTCGACTGCAAGAATTCTAATTATTATTCCGAGAAAGAACGATCAGCAATCACTATGGTTCCCACTTATTTATACCAATTACAGTCAATCCCGAACATTTCTACCCAATCAAACTCTATTAACACGTCAATACAGTAGCTTCTAATCAAACACTTTTAATTCCCTTTCGACGAGACTATCAGTAACACGTATTAACACCAATCAGCTGATAGTCCGTTATTCTTGTCACTCTCGTTTTATGATGCCTCTATAACTTCACAAATTAGTCAAACGTTAAAGGCTCTTACAGACAGAGGCGATATCGCGGTCGCGCCGCGATATTTCGATATTATATCCGTAGAAAAATATCGCGTCGCGACGCGATATCGCCTCTGTCTGTAAGAGCCTTAACTCGGGACGAATCGCCTTTGGGTGCAATAAACGCGGGCCGGATGATCTGAATGCAATTTAAAAAATACTTCAATTATAAAAAAATACTTATTTGTTTCTACTTAAGGTTGAATACTAAACACGTTTAAATTGAGGAGTTGTGTCGTTCTAGAACGGTGTTGTTATGCAGTGAAGATCTGTTAATAAGTCAGATACACACAGTATGTTTGCACGTTCTGTTACATCACTTTGAGCCGGCTTAACGCACCACGTCCTAATGTTTAGTGTATATGAGACTTTAGGGTCGATATTTGATATTAAATATTAGTTGATTGTTCACATTTTTTGTGCGCCGGCGATGTTGTGAAGCTTACAAATACAATGACAAAGTGTGAAACGTGAATTGACGGTAATTGTTTGCACTATGCGTCTAAAAGAGTCTCTTTCAATAAATACCTCCTACTCAAGATGTCATGACCCGAAGCTGTTAATGATTACGCGGTATTTTTTTACGTAAAGGCAAAAACGCGAGTTAATTAAGCCTAATTAAAAATTACCGTTTATAAAAGCAGTAAGGAATTAGGTCAAGGGATAGGCACAAGTTGGGCCATAAAGCTTGTTTAAAATTCCATGTCAGCTGTTGGCCTGGTCTCCGATACGAATAATAGATGCGGTTTGGTTTATTGGTGGCTCATATAACTCGGCCGACGAGTTCGTAGCCGTCTGTTAGTCTAATTTGGAACACAACCGAGGCTAGACACTGTTATACGTTGAAATTAACAAAATATTTTAGTTGTGAGTGCGTTGAATCGTGTTAGTGATGTTTAGTTGTAAGTTTTCCCATTTTTCCTCATATTTCGTAAACTTTACCTACAATTGACTTTACTGTCAATTGTTTGTTATCAATGCTATTTCTGGAGCGTTTTTTCCTACATTCTAACGCTAGCAGTCACAAACAAGTTATTTGTGAAATAGTAGGTGCCTATACCTACTCATAATAAGTCAGATGTGATTTAATTTATTTCAGTGTCTTGATAATTAATTGTGTCCAATTCCAGGGCTTCAATCTTGAACGCATTTCACAGGCGTTTCCCTAATTATGGAATGTTTGATAAAATAATCATTTGTGTCTTATAAAATGAACTGAAACGTTGATTTCTTCCCATTCCCACCGTTCTTTTATTAAAACTACTGTTTATTTTCTGTTTTAGTTCATCATAAGATGTGTTTACTTTCAACAATTCATTTAAACAACTGGTTCGCAGCTGCCATGTGTTTGGCTGCCACGCCATACAACACAGAACAAAATGGAAAATGTTTGCAACAAAATGGCGAGTTTCACAAGAGTGACTGCTATCAAATGTTTTGATTGCTTGTTTTGAAAATAATATAAGGTAAGACCTAATAATTATGATACTGAAGTCTGTGAAATTTAAATTAGACCTAAAATACTTAGATTAGGTCAGTTTTTTGATCAAGAAACTGCTACAAACTAAGTAAGTAGGTACTTACCTACTTTGGATGCATACCTAGTCCTAGACCAATAGTCTGTCAATAATAATATTAACTCAGGGTCGGTTTCTTGATCCGTAGTTAACTCAACCAATGGTTAAACATATTACCTACACTAATGTTTGAATTTTGACTAAATGTGAAAGGCTAAACATGAATGTATTTTAATTCAATCATGTTAAAAAAAACCGGTCAAGAGCGAGTTGGACTCGCCCACCGAGGGTTCCGTTCCGATTTCTGGAAAAGTGTGCTATTTAGAGACATCGTTTTATTTTTCCTGTAATCTTTACATAAACTTCTATCACATAAAATTATTTCAGATTTTTCTCTTTGAAAACTTCGGAGATAAGGGGGGGAACGGTATTTTTTTTTACATTTTTCATCAAAAGTCGAAAACTATGCGGCCTAAAAAAATAAAAAAAAATTGAGAATGTGCAAACAGCGTTCTTTCATATGATACCCCACATGCCCTAGTAGCCCATACTTTTAATTTTTAAGACCCCCTTTCAGTCCCTGTTGCAAAAAAAAGACTATATTTTTATTTTTTTCTTATTTGCAGAATAGTTGGGTAAACGTCATCTAAAAATATAATACAATCTAAAACTGTTTCAAATTTCAAGTTGATAGCATTAGTAGTTCTTGAGATATCCAGCTGTGACAGACAGACAGACAGACAGACAGACATACAGACGGACAGACAGACAGACAGACTGAGTCACACCATAAGGGTTCCTTTTTTACCATTTTGGTACGGAACCCTAAAAAGTAACTAAGTAGGTATGGCATTTTGGCAAACATCAAGAATTCGGCACTAAGAGAACATTTGAGAGACTGTTTAAAAAGAAAGGCAGAAAAGTTTGTGCAGTGCATGTCCCTTAAAAGACTAGTAGAAAGAAATTTGTATAAATAGCCAGTCAGTTATGTGCTTGTGAAGCAAGAAATCAACTAGCTTTTCGTGTAAAAACACCGTGTTATCTTAGGGCGAGCGCGCATTGCGGTGCGTTTTTCTACCGCATAATCTGTGAAGTATGGAATGTCTTTGAAGTGCGCGCACTGCGGTCATGCGTTTTGTTACTGTAGGCCCCGCCCAGTGCGGCAGAACTACCGGAAACGCACCGCAGTGCGCGCTCGCTCTTAGTGACTAAAAAAACTGGAGACAAGATGAAGTTGTCACAAAAAGCTTGAAAAAAAATCTGCTCTTATGTAGAAAGAGGCGGAGATAGATACGTCTGGTAACCGAATGCAGCTTTCTTATACTATTTCGGGTAGAATATATTTATGTCACGTCCAATAGCAATCGAGGACAAGCTTAACTAGTTGCTGGCTAAGTGCGTTGTCATGTATAGATCTACGACCGAATACTCCGCTGCACAGTCCCACGGTTTTACCCAATGTAGGGTTTACTATTATAGGTATAGGTAAGTACAGAGGTATAATATACACGTCAAAACTGTATGTAGGTACTGTGATAATCATGTATTAAATCCATCTTTTTTAACCGACGATAAAAAGGAGGAGGTTCTCAATTCATCACGTACTTTTTTTTATGTATGACTACGCATAACTTTTTACAGAGTCGTCCGATTTGAAAAAAAATTGTTTTATTCGAGAGGGTATACCTCAAAATTAGTCCCATATAAAATTTATTAACTTTGCTGGGGCAGTTTTTGAGTTAGCTTCAATAATACGTATTTTTCCTCACTTTTATGTGGATGATGTTCTAGTTTCTTTTGCAGGTTATTAGAATTTGTGTGGGGTAGGTACGTACCTCAGCTAAAAAGTGAAAAATAAAAACTTTTTCACAAAAAAATACAACCGACTTCCAAAAACAACACTACAAAGTGAAAAAAACTTTGATTTCGGAAGTCGGTGGCAAAAAACGCAAAAAACATCTAACCAAACACCGACTTCCAAAATTAAAGTTATTTTTTACTGTGTAGTGTTGTTTTTGGAAGTCGGTTGTATTTTTTTGTATTTAAAAAAGTTTTGTTGGTTCAACTCGGACTAAGACAAATAGAACAATGTAAGTCTGAAAGAAGATCCCTGAACGTTTGCCTTTTCACTAATATCAGAGACAACATAGGTAACAGAACTTGTTCCAATGATTTGATTGTAGTGTAAGCAGTGCCAAAAATAGTAAAAAAAACCGGCCAATTGCGTGTTGGACCACGCATAATGAAGGGTTCCGTAGTTGAAAATAATTTATCCAAAAATCAAACTTAACACTGTAGTTGAAAAACAAGAAATTCCAAAAAATAATTTTCTTATGCGTTAAAATTACAAATTAACGATTTTCAGATTTTTTCCTTTACTTGTACTGTGAAACCTTGCTTCATGCCAAATTTCGTGATTCTAGGTCAACGGGAAGTACCTTATAGGTTTTAATTTACTTGCGAGTACTTATGTCTTGTGTGTGAGTGTATATGTCGGGTAAATGACCGTGTTTTTTTACTGCATTGACTTAGAAGCTTGATTTTTTTAGAGCTCGAAGGGGCCATAGACCTACGTATTTGATATTAGTTTCAACTTGATACCTCTTCGCGTTCTTGAGAAAAAAGGTCTTGACAGACTGACAGACAGACGGACAACGAAGTGATCCTATAAGGGTTCCGTTTTTTTTCCTTTTGAGGTACGGAACCCTAAAAAACTTTTATTTTAGACTATTTAAAATCCATAGAATGTTATTACTTACAATGAAACTTAAAATCTTAGTACCTACCAAGTTCCTCGTAACTTTGTCACGACAGACGTTCTAATTCCCACAAGGCAGTTAACTTTCCAACTTGTGTCCATCTAGGCTACAATGTAGGTAAGATTTTCTTCAAGGTTTGGAAATCCTTTCTTAGAATTTGATATGAGCCCGGACATTTTTGGAACGAAGTTTTTTGACGCGGCTTTTTTTTTGTGGATGGGAAATCATCAAATGACTTCTCCCGCTCGGGGTGGAGCGAAAGGGCGTATCAGACTTTTACTGACTAAAAACCCCCCGTGTTCCTTCAGTTGCCTATGCCAGGGCCACGGTAACTCTTTCGAATACCTAACCCGCGACCCCGGCGGCATCGCGCGCGCGCGATGGGGAAGATGAAGATGGGGTCCGATAGGGTTATCGGACCCCATCTTTTGCTGACATCTCTTTGAGGCGCGCGTGGAACACAACGCGCCATCGACCCGGGCCTGGTCCTTACTGGACGGCGAGCTACCCACTACTCGCCGTCCGCAAGCCCGTGCCTACGGTGGCTGGGAATCGACTCTCGATTCCCGCCGCCCAGGGTGTCTCCTGCGGCGACTGAGGGCGTGAGGTTGTCTCTCCCTCACGCGTTTCGCCTCCTCCTTTGCGAGCATTACTGCTTCGCAGAAGGAACTGACGGCCTCCCATGCACTCTCGCTCCGCACCATGGCCTGGATCAGGGGGTCTACTCCCTAAGCACGAAGTCCGTAGTTTCGGCCTTCGTTACGGGCGCTTCCTACTTCCTTATCACTTACGGACGTATGATTGGTTCGGGGCCTGCACGAAGTATGAATGGCAACACGATAAGACAGTTGTCCATAATCCCGATGTGTTTTTGCCCTTCCGAAAAATGTAACTTTTACACTTGTTTTGATGGATCGTTAAGTCCGACGGACAGATAAACGGACGGACGGACGAACGGACGGACTTAGGGAGTAGGCCCCCAGGTTCTGACCCGAGAGATCGCCGCCGCCGATCGCCTCCGTGAGAGCACGGCGGCAGTTCTTCGAGCACGGTGGTGCACCGGAGGCGCGGCTTGCGGTAGGAGTGTCAACTCCTACCGCAAGCCGCGCCTCGAAAAAGCGTTCAATCTCTTGATAGAGAGAGAAATGGAACCCCAAAATTGATCAAATGACTCCCCAAGACGGCGGGTGGGAAAATTTTTAAATTTACACGTCATATAAAATTAACAATAAAATTAACAAAGACATATACATATACACTGAACAACTTCATAAAGGTAAGAAAATGCTAGTAGAATGGTTAAAATCACGCACGTATGCAGACATCGAATTACTGTTACAATAAGTGGAAATTAGTTATACTTGCACCGTCACACCTACACTTACATGCTCCCTCATACACACATCCACACCACCCACACACCTCTCACACTCCACACACCTCACACACATCACGCACCATACACACTTGACACACCTCACACACCCCACACACATCACACACTTCGCACCCCTAACACAACCATATCAATGTATTCACTGTGTTTAATTCACGTGCGAGCGAGCGTGTTTGAAGTAATAAAAATAATACTTTATGTAAATGGCAATAAAGCACGAAACACGCGCTCGAAAAAAAGATATGTGTATTATGTAACCTAAGACAAAAAAAAAAAAATTAAAATAAAATTATTTTTGTAATTTTTAAGTTGTACAAACAGCCAAAGCTGTGGAAGAGCGGAGTCTCCTAACACAGGCGTTATTATGCTTAAAAGGAGGCTTCAATCACAAACTAATATATAAACTATGTAGTTGGTACAGTAATAAATATTTTATTTATTTATTTATTATTTATTTATTTATAACAAACAAAATTGATTGCTTATATTAATACCACAATTAATTTAATTTCCGTAGGTATTACCTACTTATGTGAATTCTGATATTCAGAACAAAGAGAGTAATTTCCAGAAATGGGTAGGTGGCTCTTTAATGCTTTAGGAGCTCGTAGCTAAGTAATAAGATCCGCACGGGTCGATCCATCAGGTTAAGCTATGCTTGCCGAGGTTGATCCGTGGATGGATGACCATCTTTACATACCGAGACTCTTCCGTGCCTCGGACAGCACGTTAAGCCGTTAGTCCCGGCTGTCACTCGGGGATCTTTGACGGTCGTTATGGGCCGTCAGAAGCCCGAAAGTCTGACAACCAGTCTTAACAAAAGATATCGTATTATCCAGTTACTGGGTTGTTGATGTCGTATAGGCAGTCGCTCCATGTAAAATACTGGTATTCAGCTGCATTCGATTGGACTGGAAGCAGACCCCAACAAAGTTAGGAAAAGGCTAGGTAGACTGGGTAGCTCTAATGCGTACGCTACTTAGAAAATTATAATGTGTGGAGGCTCCCAGAATCTGACCCACCAAAAAGCAGAATATTAAAGAATACCTACCTATCTGCAGTACTCGTAGGTAAATTACGTAGGTGAACATTAACATGAAGAACAGGCAATTCGTAGTGCTCTTATTTCCGGACTGTTCTCACAAAAAATCCGTGAACGACTTCTAGAAAACTCTACGCTCGCTCTTACGGATGCTCTTAATAAAGCCATTACTTTGGAAACTGCAGAGAAAGATGCACAGACGATCAGTACTAACTCTCCGCATCTAAATGCTGTACCTGAAATCTACCGAGACAAGGAATTGGACAATCTGGCATCGTCTCGAATGTCTCTGACTGCTTCGGTCGCACCAGCCTCCACAACACAACAATCAGCTAAGCGCTGTTTCTTTTGTGGCGGATAATTAAAATTAAAATTACCGGTTGCGGCGATTGAACTGTCCGTATGTGAAAATAAAATGTTTCTGTTGATTTCCAATATTTATTTATACACTTTTGCCATGTGAAAATAGAAAGTTCAAAGTTTTATGACTTATTCCAAAGGAATAAAACCGCCTTTAGCCTTTACTACAAGCTGAAGTCTCTTTCTGAAAGAAGCGCAGGCTGCTCGAACGACGTCGTCACTCAAACAATTCCATTCTCGCGTAAGAGTAACTTTGAGGGCTTCTAGCGAAGTGTGTTTTTTAGCACAGGCCCTGGCCTGTTAAATATCCCAAATACAAAAGTCCAGCGGATTCAAGTCGGGCGATGACGACGGCCACATATCTCGGTCGATCAGCACTGGAACGTTTGCTTTCCACCAATTTTGCGTTCCAATTGCTCTGTGCGATGGTGCCGAGTCTTGCTGGAAAGTCGAACGCTCAGAACCGAATGTGTTGCGTGCCCACGGTATCAGCCCTGGTCCCAAGACTTTGTCTCCATAGATTTGTAGGTTTATTTTGACTTGGTTGCGACCCATTGGAAGAAAAACGAGCGGAGAACGGCCTTTTTCAGACACCGCCACCCAGACCATGATTTGGTCGGCTCCTTGGCGTCGAGTGATTTGCAATTCATCTGAATGGTCGCTGACACGTCCTTCAACCAAACATGGTCATTTTGTTTGTTTAAAAACTGTTCAACGCAAAAAGTTTTCTCATCTGAAAATACCAAATTGGAGAGCTCGCCAGAGTCGAGCAAGCGAATCAGCTCTTGCGATCGATCCAACCGTTTGCTACGCTGTAAAGCAGTAAGGTCCTGAAAAAGGTTTTTTTGTAATGGTTTGACTTTAAGCTTTTACTTCAATATGCGACGAACGCTGCGATTGCTCACCTTGAGATCCTGCGCGAGCTGGTTTGCTGAGCGCGCTGGATTTCTGTCTAATCGATGACGCACCTTTTCGACAACTGCTGGCACCGTTGCAGTACAGCGTCGTCCGCCACCGTAGCGTTTCTTAACGCTACCAGTCTCATTATAACGTTGAATAGTGCGATGCAAAAATTTCTTGTTCAATTGATGATTTGGCAGCGCTGGACATATTTCGATATTCGATTTTCCCTCCAAATGAAGAGCAATCACTGAATTTCGTTTTAAATCCATTGTTCTAAATCTGAATGTGTTTCTCTCACAACATAATCACTTCAAATGATGATAGAGAACATGTAAAAGAGCAACATTTGAAATTTTGGCGGCGGCGTTCGATTCAGTGGTTCGAATTTTAAAACAGTTAGATTGAGACGGACAGTTCAATCGCCGCACCCGGTAGTACGTAGTATCAATAAAATTTATAATGCGATTACTAGTTAAAATAAATATCATCGTAGCGCAATCTGTCTTATTATTATTATTATATTGCCGTCAGTTAATTAGTTTTAAAGGTTCAATAATAATTAATGTCTATAAATGCTCAGTAGAATATAGGTACCTAATAAAATTATTAGCGCTTATTTATTACCTACCATTTGCCCTGTAGTTCACAACGTCTCATACTTGATTAAAGCTTTTGTGTAAGGTGGTATGGATTCTATGATTAAGGCTTGTCCGTCGCAAAAAGCGCTTAGTTTCGCCGTATTTTAGGAAGGGAGGCTGACAACAGCTAAAGCGCGGTCACTGTCGGACTGCATAGGAAAGAAAGAGAAGTGCGATGACACAACCCTGGTAATTTATTGCAAAATATATTGCAATTATCTATTGACAAAAAATTTATTGATTGAACCAATAAATTAAAACACTATCTATTACGATAATACATTGCTTGTAGAATAATCTGACAAAAATTTAGAATGATTCATTTGGTATGTTTTATACTTAAGCGTTAAAATCAATTTTTAGAAGTATCTTCTTAATTTTTCTATCGTATCAATTTAGTTGTATTATGTTTTCAACACACTATATAACTAGCATGTACCTACCCTGAAGAATATCCAGGGTGAATATACAGTGTGGAATTTGTAAGCTCACCTGGAGGGAAAGTACTCTAAATACTGGAGATAGCAAATAACCTAAAGGAAACTTTCCTTTATTTTTAAAAAGAAACAAATCGGCATTCAAAGATAATCGAAAATTCGCTTGCCACACTCGGGAATCGAACCGGCTAAAATCTGAAAAACTAACACCCTGTACTTTATGGCACCGATCGATAGGTTCAATCATAAAAATCAAATCTCTCTAACAAACATAATAAATTAATTTAAAGAAAAACCATGAAATCTAAACTTATAAATCCAATGGATAAGATAAAGCACTTTTACTCAAAGATCCATCAGATTACTTATGTTGGTACTTACCTTTTTTTTTTTTTTTTGAGGGTGGGAAATCATCAAATAACTTCTCCCGCTCTGGGTGGAGCGGAAGGGCGTGTCCAATGATATATTACCTTTAGATGCGTTACCCGGGCTCAAAAATGGGAAATTAAATGAAGGGTAATTGCCCGGCGTGATATCAGTCACGCACGCGCGCCAGTGAACATGCAGCAGCTAGTGACGTAATTAAATAAGTATATTCATCTCTTTCTTACAACAGGTATCGGCATGCGTCTTTCCTTTTCTTTGCGGCCAGTATATACTGGTATGTTGGTACATCATGGCTTACGCTGTTTTTGAAAGCACTGATGTTCGTGTATGACGCGTCTATCTATAGTACGTCATTGGGCGTGTCAGACTTTTACTGACTAAAACCCACCCGTGTTCCTTCAGTTGCCTATGCCAGGGCCGCGGTATATTCTTAAAACTACCCGCGACCCCAGCGGCGTCGGCCCTATTGGACCCCGTCATTTGCTGACATCTCTTTGAGGCGCGCGTGGAACACAACGCGCCGTCGACTCGGGCCTGCAGTGCTATTCTGTACAAATCTCACCGTGAAAACTTAGGCGAAGTGAGCGTGGAGTGAGCTGTCAATAGTGTCAATCCCCTAGCATCAGGCAGAATGACAACTCACTTCACCTGGGTTTTCACGGTGAGATTTGTACAGAATAGCACTGCTGGTCCTTACCGGACGGCGAGCTACCCACTACTCACCGCCGGAAATTGCCTCGCGATTTCCGCCGCCCAGGGCGTCTCCTGCGGCGACTGAGGGCGTGAGGCTGCCTCTCCCTCACGCGTTCCGCCTCCTCCTTCGCGAGCATTACTGCTTCGCAGAAGGAGGTGACGGCCTCCCATGCACTCTCGCTCCGCACCATGGCCTGGACCAGGCTCGGACGCGAGAGATCGCCACTGCCGATCGCCTCCATGAGAACACGGCGGTGCTCTGCCCGAGCCGGGCAGACCTCCACTGTATGCTCCACCGTGTCCTCCGGGCGATCCACACAATGGTGACACCCGGGCGTTTCCTCCCGCTTTATGCGAAACAGGATCCTCCACTTATGTTCATACCTAATTAACAATTATCGTTGAGCCATGTGATCCTTAATTATGATTGATTCTATCGATTGATGCCATAAAAGTACAGGGTGTTATTTTTTCGGATTTTAGCCGGTTCAATTCCCAAGTGTGGCAAGCGAATTTTAGAAATTCTTTGAATGCAGATTTGTTTCTTTTTAAAAATAAAGGAATGTTTCTTTTGAGTAAAATTTGCTATCTCCAGTATTTAAAATACTTTCCCTCCAGGCGAGGTTAAAAAATTCCAACCTGTATATTTCTGATTTTGTACCTACTGCAGTGGATCATAATTCTTTTAGGCATTATAAAACTTGCGTTTAGGTCTGTAATCCCCATAGTAGAGTGATGGACGGGCAATCAAGTGTGCGTAAGTCGCGAGCACAATACTTACCTTACACTTCTTCTTCTTCGCTTCGCTCTTGACAGAGCGGTCGTGGGCACGATGAACTGTGTCCAATCGCAGGTGTAGTCGTAGCTCGCCTCACGATCTCTCTCCATCTGGTTCTGTTAGATGACAGACAGTGGTAAAGTTCTCGCAGTAAAATAATTTCACAGCTATCAAATAATTACAAAAATTAAATCTGTCTTTAATATGAAATTGGCAGTCATGGGGTATGCCGACAGAAGAGAAAACTATGTATAGCATCTCGTGGTGTCGAGGTGACGCGATCACGTGAACCCGTAAGTTTTCCCCCTACCGAAAATCAATCAACGCGCCTAAAGAAGTTTTCACTTCAAAATTATACTTATCGCACAATTCTTTTGCTATGACAGAGCTTTTCTCAAATATTAGCCTCTTGGGAATCTGGCGAATTCACTCACAGGGCCTCCAAAACAAGTTATAGTAAAAGGATTACAAAAACCGGCCAAGTGCGTGTCGGACCACGCACAATGAAGGGCTCCGTAGTTGGGATAAATTTGTCCCAAGAACAAACTTGACATTGCAGTTGAAAAACATGTTCTCCCGTACATTCCTATAGCAAATTAATGTAAGTTTATACGCACAATATTGAGATATTTACCATGTTATTTTAAGACCATAGACTTTGCCTGAAAAATTTACCTGAAATCAAATTCAGAACAAAATTCAGAAAACTCAAAAAATTCAAAATTTCCCAAAATTCAGAAATATAAAATTCAAAATTTTACTGTAATCTATAAGTAAGAACTATTTTCTGTATTTTTTTCAAAATTTTAAAACTACTGAGCCTAAAGTGGTCAGTTTTTGGGTATTTTCTTAAATAAATTTAATAATAGTACATTATGATATGAGTGCGGTAAGTTGAAAATTACAGCCGAGGCGATATTGCTAGCCCGAGCCGTAGGCGAGGGCTACAAGAAAGCAGAGGCTGTAATTATCAAAGCGCACGTATGTCATACGACGTTTTATAACATATTTGCGAGGAAATAAATAAAACTCGGACTTTCTTAAACGAATAAATCTTTAAAAACACACTTTCTGAAAATGAATTTGCATCTTTGCTTGTTTTCCATACAATGAAATTCTGATCCACTTGTAAGTATCTATCGGTCGATTTTTCGGGCAAGAGGCTTAGAGTAGCCTTTTTCGCTGCCTCTGAGACTTCTGGCGGTGTCGAATGAATAAATTCATCATTATTTGACGACATTTTCAAATAAAAACAATACAGCGAAAAGGAAAAGCGCGCGGAATAATTTTTACTTGTTCACAAAATAGCGATGCGCACGCATCAGCGCTTTTTTTTTAAAGGCAAAGGCACAAAAACAGCCAGTATTATTAAAGTAAATTAATATTTTTTTGTTTTTGTTACAGATAAATGGTTGTAATTTATTGCCAAAATTAATTAAATCAAAGAATTAAATGTTTAACATTTAATTCTTTAATTTTATTTTATCCCAAAGTTAATTTTATTCATAAAATGTTGACCACTTTTCTGACATAAAAACTCTTTGCTTTGCTTTCTTTGCTTTTTTTTCTTAAGATTTAAAAAAGTACCGTTGGTTTTAGACGGAGCATGATAAACCGTACGTGTTACCTTATTAGAAAGAAACTCGTGCGTTTTACTTTACGATTACGCACAAGTACGTAATGACATACATTACGATATTGAAATTGGTGAAATAAGAGGCCCTTTACGAGCAAATGTGTTATAAAATTTATTTTAAAACTATAAAAAAATTATATAAAAGACCCTCACAGTAAGCCCTTTTATATACAGGGTGGCCGGAACATTGACGTCCAAAAATAAAATTTCGGTCCCTCGTATCGTGGGGTATTCGAATCACCCCCATGTATGTTCCGCGACTTTTCATAGTTTTCGAGTTATGAATTTTTTTCTGAATGTTTGAAAATTTTCGACCTGACCAACCTAAAAAAATTCTAAAAAAAAAAGTAGAGGGTTTTATCGAGTTTCTTTTTTTGCAACTGAATTTTCATAAGTAGTACTTTTATGCATAAAATAATCAGCTTCGTAACTGTGATGAAAGTTATGAAAATGTTGATCTAAAGTGAAAAATTTACGTTCGGTAAATTATGACTCAAATTTTCAACTTTAAATTAAAAATCTTAACAGGTGACTTCATAATTCCTAAGTAGGCTTCAAGAATGCGCCAGACTCTCAGCTTTCATAATCATAAAAAAAATGAAGTACTTAATAGGGCTACTTTGTTTAAAATCGGCCTTCAAAGACAGCGAGGTGGAAAAATTCTTAAAATTACCCATCTGAGTAATTATTTTTTTTTTGGCTATTTTCTCGTTCCTAAGGTTAATTAATGATAAGAATACTGAAAACTAACCAACAAATAGTTTCAGAGTTGGGTAAGAAAAGTTTTACGTAAAAAGTGGTTTTGAATAAAACACAGATGATAATGTGAAAAAAGTACTTAATTTATTTTTAACGTTTACAAAAGGTTTTCAAAGTGGCCACCACCAGCAGCAATACACATTCTACACCTACGTAAGAAATTGTCTGGCAATCGTCTAAAAGCGTCTCTGTTCTCTCTCACAACACGTTCAGCTTCTGCAATCAACTGCCTCAGCTCTTGTTCACTTGAACAGTCTCGGGAGTATGCTATTTCCTTGTAATAGCCCCAAATAAAGAAATCGATGGGGTTGAGATCAGGTGAGCGTGGAGGCCACCTAATTGGTCCGCTGCGTCCGATCCATCTGTTGGGGTATGTTTCATCTAAGTAATTTCGGACCTGGGTTGCATAGTGACACGGGGCGCCGTCATTTTGCAACACCATGGTTCGTCTGAGTTCGAGATTCACATCTGCCAGCAACAATGGAAGTTCATTTACCAAAAAGTTTTTGTATGTTTCTCCATCAAGTCTGGACGGCAGTTCAAACGGACCAATTAGTTCGCCATTGAGGATACCAGACCACAAGTTAATTTTAATAATTAAAAGAATTTTCCACCTCGCAGTCTTTGAAGGCCGATTAAGGCCAAAGTTAGCCCCATTAAGTCCTACGTTTTTTAATGATTATGAAAGCTGAGAGTCTGGCGCATTCTTGAAGCCTACTTGAGAACCATGAAGTCACCTGTTTAGATTTTTAATTTGAAGTTGAAAATTTAAGTCATAATTTACCGAACGTAAATTTTTCACTTTAGATCAACATTTTCATAACTTTCATCACAGTTACGAAGCTGATTATTTTATGCATAAAAGTACTACTTATGAAAATTCAGTTGCAAAAAAAGAAACTCGATAAAACCCTCATTTTTTTTTTTAGAATTTTTTTAGGTTGGTCAGGTCGAAAATTTTCAAACATTCAGAAAAAAATTCATAACTCGAAAACTATGAAAAGTCGCGGAACATACATGGGGGTGATTCGAATACCCCACGATACGAGGGACCGAAATTTTATTTTTGGACGTCAATGTTCCGGCCACCCTGTATAATACACTGGCTGCATAATATTTTATAAAAAAAAACGTTTAGAAAACTGTACCGTGTGACATAATTATCAAATAAAAGCCTTTTATTTGATAACTAGCTTCTGCCCGCGACTTCGTCCGCGTGAAATTTCTTTTTTGCTCGACCCACCCCGTCGCATCGCATTGCCTATCCGCGATATTACTTCGTTTTCACTTAGCGTTCTTTCAGACTTGTTTTCTTTTTGCTCGACACCTAAGGGTCCTAGAGTGATGTTAAATATGCCTTCTATAAGATTTGGGCTATCATTAATGCAAAAAGATTTTTTAAAGTCCGACTGGTAGGGTAGTTCCAGAGATTAGCTCGTTCCTTCACCACATCCCCTTCCGCTACCTCTCCCTCCCCCTCTCACTCACTCTCACACCTCCTTCACCACTTCCCCTTCCCTCTCTCTCCCTCACCACCCCGTCCCCTCCCTCTCCCGCTCTCCTCCACCTCCGGCTCACCAACCCCTCCCCACCCCCTCAGCCTTCACCACGTCTTCCTCCTCTCCTCACCAAGTCCTGCCCCTTTCTCCCTGCGTCCATCATCCTCCCCCTCACCCTCCTCACCACCCCTCCCCTTCCCCCTCCCCCTCTAACCCTCCCTCGGAGGTAGTTTTAAAAAACTAATAATAACAAAGTTAGGCAAATATTTGTGCCAAGTTTCAAGTTAATTAAAATGAAATGAATAACATTTTTCATGTAAATTGTATTCCCTGTTTTCACCCCCACAGGGGTGGAATTTAAAAAAATGGTTTGAGATATTTCCATAGCTTGACTCAAACATTATTTACACCAATTTTCGAGTTAATCAAGCCACGCAGTAAAATCCTCCCCTGTGAAATTGACTACCCCTTTTCACCCCGATAGAGGTAGATTTTCAAAAAACCCTGATACAAGTTAATCGGATTGCGCGTTAAAATTTTTCCATACAAACTTTGAGACCTCCCAAGTCCCGTTTAGGGGGTAGTTTAGAAAAACAAAAAATCACAAAAATCATAATTTACTTAGATAAATATTCGTGCCAAGTTTCAAGTTTATAAACTCAAGGAATAAGATTTTCATACAAAACCCTTTCTTAGCTGATGCCTAGGTCATAATAGCTACCTGTGTTCCAAATTTCAGCCCAATCCGTTCTGTGGTTTCAGCTGTGTGTTGATACATCAGTCAGTCAGTCAGTCAGTAACGCTTTCCTTTTATAGATATAGATTACGTCACACGGTACAGTTTTCTAAACGTTTTTTTTTTCAAAATTCATTTATTTGCGTTACACGTCCGTGTTTGGGTCACAGAAATTCATGTGTGTGTGTGTGTGTGTGCCACCAAATTTCCCCTTAATCGGTTTATTAGGTTTGGAGCAAATTGGCTGTGACAGACGGACAGAGAAACAGACAGACAGTAGACACACGGAGTTATCCTAGAGTCTTCACATTCACAAAAATTTAAATAATACAATACTTTACAAAGTACGTATTCATGTCATTGTATACTTACATAAATGAAATACATCAATGTCAATGTGTAAATAAAAAAAACCGGTCAAGAGCGAGTCGGACTCGCGGACCGAGGGTTCCGCACCATCATTTCTATGTAATTTTTGATTATTTCTGAAAAACTGTGCTATTTAGAGACATCGATTTATTTTTCCTGTAATCTTTACATAAACATCTATCACATAGAATAATTTCCGATTTTTCTCTTTGCAAACTTCGGAGATAAGGGGGGGGAACGGTATTTTTTTTTACATTTTTCGTTCAAAGTTGAAAACTATGCAACCAAAAAAAAAATTAAAAAAAAATTGAGAATGTACAAACAACGCTCTTTCATATACCTCACATGCCCTAGTAGCCGCACTTTGAATTTTTAAGACCCCCTTTCAGTCCCTGCTGCAAAAAAAACAAATATTTTTATTTCTTTCTTGTTTGCAAAATAGTTGGGTAAACGACATCTAAAACTGTTCCAAATTTCAAGTTGATAGCATTAGTAGTTCTTGAGATATCCAGCTGTGACAGACAGACAGACAGACAGACAGACTGAGTCTCACCATAAGGCTGCCTGTCCACCGGAGCGGAGCGAGGCTGCGGAGCGGAGAAACGGAGAAATATTAACCAATAGGAGCGCGAGCGGACGGCGGAGTGGAGCGGACTTAAGATTCTATTGGTTAATATTTCTCCGTTTCTCCGCTCCGCAGCCTCACTCCGCTCCGGTGGACAGGCAGCCTTAGGGTTCCTTTTTTACCATTTTGGTACGGAACCCTAAAAAACAACATTCAGTAGTATGCAATAATAAAAAAACCGGTCAAGAGGCGAGTCGGACTCGCGCACCGAGGGTTCCGTTCCGATTTCTGAAAAAGTGTGCTATTAAGAGACATCGTTTTATTTTTCCTGTAATCTTTATATAAACTACTATCACATAGAATAATTTCAGATTTTTCTCTTTGCAAACTTCGGAGATAAGGGGGGGGGGGAACGGTGTTTTTTTTTTACATTTTTCATCAGAAGTCGAAAACTATGGGGCCTAAAAAAAGGAAAAAAAATGTTTGAGAATGTGCAAACAGCGCTTTTTCATAATATTATGATACCCCACATGCCCTAGTGGCCCCACTTTGATATTTTTAAGAACCCCTTTCAGTCCCTGTTGCAAAAAATATATAAATAAGTATTTTAATTTCTTTCTTATTTGCAAAATAGTTGAGTACACGTCTTCTAAACCTATTCTAAATTTCAAGTTAATAGCATTAGTAGTTCTTGAGATATCCAGCTGTGACAGACAGACAGACAGACTGAGTGACACCATAAGGGTTCCTTTTTACCATTTTGGTAAGGAACCCTAAAAAAGAAAATTGAAAATTGGAGCAGCTCAATCCCAAGCTTTTTTATCCTCAATATATTATATGTATAATGGATGTTAACTTCATGTGCTTCATCACTTGTAGGGTGTTTCTAATGACCTATAAATATAAAACTTCAAGTACCTATTAGTAGGTAGATTTTAAGTATAATTTTGTAGTGTGTTTGGTAGATAGCTGGGTTGTTCTAACATGCAATGACGTAGGTAGGTAATTGTTCGTTTTCCCTTGCTTCAATGGGAAACATACAACAAAACATTATAATTCTAACCGCACTGAAACTCTAGAAGTCAACCATGAATCTTGAATCATCTACTGAGCACCAGTTTACATGGAGCGACGGCCTATCGGACCTCCACAACCCAGTTACGTACTCGGTATCGCGATGCACCTTGCTGAAAAGACTGGTTATTAGACGTCCTATCTATCTTGATTTTTCTCAGTTTTGAGTCGTTATCCTCACTTTATCAGCCTCCTATAGACTGTAGAGTAGTAATTATATCAGCATAAAAAGTAAGAAAAAAACTATTTTGAAAAATAGTTACTTAAGTAAAAGAGTATTTTGAATATTGAAAGCTAAAATTGAAATCCGTCCTACCTATAGCTGCCTACATCCGCTTTACCGCGCACCGCTAAACCTTGTGGAATTTGCCTAACTGTATATTATTATGTATTACATAATATTTAATTTACGTAGTGTTTCCAGTTTACCCGTGAATTCGTGGTTTGAAGCCAGTGTCAGTTTTCACACTAATTTTATAGAAAAAGAGTCCTCTGTATTGTATGTCGATGAGAATTTTATATATATACCTACGGAAGGCGCTGGTGGTGATAAAAATACAAGTAGATACGCGTATGACAAATTAATGTAAAAACGGTTAACTCAAAATAACTTTAGTAGGTACTACTAAAGTTATTTTAAGTTAACTGTTTTACACAAATAAGTAAGTATTTAAGTACAGCGCCTTGTAAAATAGGACTAGATAAACCATTTTTGTGGTACCTGTTATAGTGCCAAATAGACGAACAGATAAGTGGTTTATTATTACGGCACACAGATCTGCCTTCCATCAGGCACGACGTAGACCAGTTTGCTAACCAATAACTTAGGAAAATACAGAAATTTCCGTCTATCTGACTGTTTGACATAGACACAATTCTCCATATGCCTTCGAATGTAAATATAACTTATTTTCTATTCTATTTTACTTAAGCCTTGAGTATTCCAATAGCTATTAATGTCTCCCATAAAAAGTAAAGTAAAGGAAACCAAATGTCGTTCTCCGATGAAAATCGAATACACATAATTTACAAAAACTCCATAAATGGTAGTTTTTATACGAGAATGTGTACTAAAAATAATATTTTATCAAGTGGCAGTGGGTAGGGTCGGATTTTCGTCGACGTATCTCATTTTAATCTGGGTGGGTATTTTTAAGTCGATAAATTTGGCCTGTCATTCCACATGTGGGGGTTTGGTGTGAGATAAGACTCAGACCGCCTCTCGCTCCGATGCATAAGCCGTCGTAAAATATTATCCTGACCGAGACATTTATGACCCAGCTTGAGATAGGTACCGTGGAATCATTCTTAAATGTACGTATATTATGTAGAATAAGAATACCTATATGTACATGTTTGATAAATTATACGAAATTCTTCTTCATAAATAGTACGAAACCACGTTGCAAAGATTTTATGTACTTGTAACTATCCTTGTACGAAGTGCCTTCAAATCTTAGTACCATACCTACGTACCTATTAGGTAGGTGTGTTACCAGTGAACATGATAAAAGTTAATTAAGATTTATAATTACTATTTATAAACACCAATGGTAATTTTATGACGATGTTGATTGCCCGTATTAGGAATTGGCTATAATTAATCGATTTACTGCACTTAGATAATATTACCAACATAGATACCTACCTAGGTAAGTACTTCAGTATGTTACGTCAAGTAGGTTGATTAGATTTCATTTGCACAGCACATTAACTTAAATTATTATGTTAGCAAATCACGGTTGTCATTTTGCAAACGTAATTTATATTAGGGACCAGCACGCTTACCATGAACAGATTTTGTCAATGGAAGAATAGACAAAATGACAGATTGTAGAAATATTTCTACGCATTCTACGCGTGCAGTAGTTTCAACGGAGGCATCGTTTATAATTAACTATTTTGTTATTTACTTATTAGTTTTCTTGGTTTATTATTATGGTATATATTAGGTTCCTTGCAGATGTGACTATCCGTAGGTGAAATTTTACGTTTATATTTCGCAAATACCTACCTACGTTCAAACACCATCATTAATGGTGACAATAATTATTGACACGTCATTTGTTAACAGTTTCGTAACACAAAAGCTAGAAATGACATAATTTTGATAAATTGCAACAAAATAACGCGGCAGCGGAATCTCCGGGTGCATTCATCACATCAGCTATAATTCGGCTCGTAAAACTTCACTAATGTCCCCAGTAATATCCCTTAATACTTCGCTTGCTCTATATCTTTATTAACAATTCACTCGCGATAGATTCTTTCCATTCAAAAGCTTTATGTCCCAAAGTTACGACGTCCTTACAACTTTCCTTTTATCCTTTCGTCCTTATAACTATTTTCTGAAAACATTGTTTTCTTTGTGCGATTTAATACGCCATATTTTTGTTAAGTGACTCCGTAGGTATGTAACAAAGTTGCACATAATAAAGGGGATAAAAAATATAAGTGCGAGCATAATTCTCGCTCAAAAGACGCTTCATATAAATCATGTATGTTTCTGCCTTTTTGCTTCTCTTTAAAATTGTTTTTCTGTTCATATTTTACTATCACATTTTATTAATAAAAGTGTGAGTTTAAGGGCATGTATTATGAGTAAGAAGTTTACTTTGTAGGCTTAATTATGTGTCAGATGTAAGTAGCTGTCTCTAATACGTTTGAGTAACTATTTATAAAATAAAAATCTGATTTGGTTTAATATTAGCACTTTATCCTGCATCTGTAATTTTATTGTGAGTTTCTAAACAAAAAAAAAAACAGACTACTTATAGATTAAAAAGCCAAGTAGAGTTAGCTGTCAGTAATTAATTCGCCAACCAAAAAAAAGACAATAGACCTTCATATACATATAGCCTCATAGGATACAACGGCGTCCATTTTAATGGATCGGTGTCGAAGGCGGGGTGAGGCGAAGATTTATCTTTTCCAATACGGTGTGGGAATGTAAGGGTTCGATGTGAAGTTGCAAGCTCATTTAAGCTTCGGTCACACCAAACGAATACCTACTCGCTAAGAAAACAATCACGCCATGCATGCCGCTTGCGTATCTTCGAATCAGCGTACGGGACTCGTGTGATAGCACTCATTTAGAATAACTATTCGCGACGAGGTCCGAGGACATTCTTGGACGGCGAGTAGTGGGTTGCTTGCCATCCGGTAAGGACCAGGCCCGGGTCGACGGCGCGTTGTGTTCCACGCGTGCCTCAAAGAGATGTCAGCAAAAGATGGGGTCCGATAGGGCCGATGCCGCCGGGGTCGCGGGTTGTTCAAAAGAGATACCGTGGCCCTGGCATAGGCCACTGAAGGAACACGGGTGGGTTTTAGTCAGTAAAAGTCTGACACGCCCTTCCGCTCCACCCAGAGCGAGAGAAGTCATTGATGATTTCCCATCCACAAAAGGCTTGTACCACCAAAATGTGGAAAATCGCGTAAAACGCGCGAGTCACACTCGCTACAGGTAGGCAAAACTGGGAAGCGAGCAACTTCCGAGCAAACTCGGCTGTAAACTCGCTTCGTGTGACCATAGCTTTACCGGCACACCACCGTTCAAGTGGCTTTTATTTATGAAGACACGCTTAATCTAGTGAAGTACTGCGGTGAAAAAATTAATGAACTCAAACGTCAGCCAACCACCGACATGTGTTTGGCTTGGGATGTTTTATAAAAATGTAGACCGCTTTGTAGATGATTGAAGATTTTTTTCTGGTCTGTTATTAGGTTTCTTTAAGGCTGCCTGTTCTCACAGAGATAAGATCATACTTAGTAAAAATAAGGATGAACCTGGGAATTAATTAGTTTAGCATTAAACTAACAAGCTTACGCGGGTCACAATATGGAACTTTATTAAATGTTACTCAAATATCTATAAGAACAACCGCACACATTTATAGAAATTTCCTTCTGGGAAATACTCTGTCCAAACCCAATAACCACCTGTAAACCTGTAAACAAGCTAAAGCTAAAAACAAGTGTAGAACCTACTCTAAAAGTTACACCAACAATCACCTGGCGAACGACGTGACGTAACATTCAACCCTAAACTTAGCCCACAACCACCATCCCGAATGACCTTAAACCCGAAATCGTTCAATCCGTCGACCGTTATAGTCCACTCATTGCTGCCATAAACTCATTAAGCCACATAACCGACCAATCGAGCTTTCCAATCATGAAATTAAAATTACGTCCCCTTTATTGCCAGCCGTTACGAGCTGCGAAAAAAGGGGGCATAAATAAAAAGGGGGGTATAAATAACACACCTTCGGAGCAGCACGCGAAGCGAACCCGAGAATGTTGTCGTAAATTATACGCTTATAGCCCCGAGCCCGATCAATACCATTCATTAACGAAAAATGTATCGTTCCGATGTTTCTCGTATCGGTCGTTTGCGGTTTTTAAAATGCTTTTTGACGTAATGTAAGAATACGGAGTCGTAAATAATGACTAAGCAGGTATTATCTTTACGATCTGCCTTTTTCCTTTGGTCTTCGTGAACTGTAAATCTTTTTCGGAAAAACAAGCAACTGAAAACACAACGTTAAGGTAAATAAGAAGATACTTTTGTATACCTACTGCCAAATGTACTCTGTACCTACTGCTAGTTTGAAAATAATTTTCCAAAGATCAAAAGTACAACATGATGTAAATTGTATCTACACAAATTGTCTCCAGATTAAGTTACAATAAGGCTACGATTAGATTAGATTTTCAGTCTCCAAAATCCATCGAAATAAACCCGTAGAACAACACGCCATGTTTATTTTAGTATACAAGGCAGATAGCGGACGTCGGAACCCTCGAGGGTAACCCGGGCCGATCGATGCAGCTCCTCTAGTGTACTCGGTTTCTGCAGTAGGTAGATCATTTATTTGTAAAGTTCCGAGAAAATTTTCTAGTGCAATATAATGTCATGTTAGTTATATAACGGTTTTATAGGAAACATCTAAAAGTCAGACACCTTATTTTACTATACAAGGTGTAAAATAAATAACCCACAACCTCTTAAGGGGTCATTGTACTCATCATTATGAACAACTTTTACCATGGGACCAAACCTGAAATCGCGAAAAAAAATCAGCTGTTCAGTACATTTATGTTCGCATAATTCGTCAAAATGTATTGAACAGCTGATTTTTTTTTCGCGATTTCAGGTTTGGTCCCATAGTAAAAGTTGTTCATAATGATGAGTACAATGACCCCTTAAGAGGTTGTGGGTTATTTATTTTACACCTTGTATAGTGGATAACAACCCGGCTTTCCTATGATACACCAGGCGATAAGTCAAACGACTTCCATACGTGTTTTACATACATACAGCGTTACGTTCCAGAAACAATAATATTTCAGCAATACAAAAGTTTACCTAGCCACGTTAGGTTAGGTACAGTTAAAGTTCACTACGTCGTTTATACAAGCACCTATTTAAAAGTAGGCACGTGTGAGTAGGCAAGAAAATTTTATCTTTATTTTGATGTTAATGTCGCCTTTATGTGTCACTCAAGTATTAGCTAACGGCTTAGTTTCGAAAGGGGTGTTAGAGGAAATGCTGGGGGAGATAAACGGGGATTTTATCGCTAAGGCACTAGATACGTAGGGCCACCATCGTGACTACGTGCAGCGAAGATAAACAACAAACGACATGCAACAAAACCTTAATTTGCATTTTAGATGTCAGATTGTGGAGCAAATAAAAGACGATCAGTCGTGACAAAGGTCGTTGGCATTCGAGACGTTGGAGCTTTTTCAATGCAATTGTACCAATTAACTTGAACGTACGAAAGTGAAACTCACAAAACCGGGCGGCATCGGCACTCGGCAGCGTTTTTTCTCGGTAGATTTACATATTTATTGGGGCACATTTTATGGAGGCAGCAGAAAAAAAACCTTCGCTCGTTTAATGGACAAAAAGGGTGGCTTCGTGTATATTTATTTTGTCGCATCCTTTTTTACGTGCGAAAGGACGTGGCTGTGTATTTTTTCGGCACCGACATGGCACATTTGGCGACGCACTTTGCATAAAAATATTGGATCGTAAACTCTATGGCGTTCCACGGAATCGGGACGCATGTGTCGCAAGAAAAATATTGAAATCATGCTGAAATAAGGTTTTATGAAGACAGATACGACGCGAAGATTGAGATATGAATGCTTTATGGAAAGGTGTTCGCTATTAATAATATTATTTGTGCACCTGCCGTATAAGAGACCGATGAAACGGAGAAAATATTAACCAACGAACTGAATTTAACGAGATTGTGGTGCGTATAAAATAGGCAAATGTTACTTACCTAGTTATGCAAATTAGTTCTTTGTATGTATAGTTCGAGGTAATACGAAGTAAACTGGTTTGAAGGAAATGAAATACCCGTGGAGGCACCTAAGGCAGGTTGCTCACGTAGGAGCCCCTGCGTAAATTAATGCGGCTGCTTCATAAATTACCCACTCACATTAAGATCACCGCCTTAATCTGTAGCATCGCATCATGAGACCAACTGTAGGCAGTCGTTAATGTATTTTGTTTTAGTCTTTGTTATTAAAATTACTCGTATTTTATGATAGCCCGCGGAACGTATCGTTTTCATCACTAATTTATGCCTTACACTCCACGTGATATGGCTCGCTTTTTATTATTTTCAAACATGGGTGGGCCAAAACTTTGCAGAACGTTATTGGAGCACTTTATGTTTAACTGTTTATAAATATTTGCTTACGTTAAATTGCGAATTTAGAGTTGAACTTTACCTTTGTAATCGTAGTAAAATCATATCGTATCAAAGTAAGTTTTTCCCATTTAGTACAAGAAAAGATACCTTTTTTTGTTTTCTGTAGGTTAATCCTAGAAATAAACTTTACCAACATTTATGGATAAAAGAAAAACTGATTGCTTTTCAGTCGAAGAAAGACGATCCGAGAAAAACAAACCTCAACAGAAATTAGAAGTTTGTCATCAACCACCTCCATAACATAGAGCGACTAAGTAGCAATAGTTGATGGTCGAGCGCTAATCTGGTACATTTACACCGGCCATATACCCGCGACTCACAACGGACGATGGCACTCCAGGAATGCACCCAGTAAATCATCAGGAGAACACTAAACCAGTTCTTTAGTGCCCCGTGAGCTTAGGGCTGGCAAGGACGACAGCGTTTCCTTATGATTGTGTTCAACACTGTTCCACATTTTTGGTAACCTCCTGCTTTATTCACCGAACATCTACTTATGACAAACTTCAAGGGCTTTTAAAAGCATGAAAACATAGCAGTTTTCCACTGTAATCTTATTTAGGTGGACAGTGATTCCGATATTCTATTTATAGAATAAACAATCCCACCAAAAACATTTTCATGTAAAATGTTGCCAAGACGAGACCACATATAGCTCGCACCCTCAGGAAGTACCTTAAGAATTTTTATGATCATCAGTGAGTCAGTGACGAAATCGGGGTATTTTAGATATCAATAAAATCTAAAGTATAAGAGCTATGCAATTGAAACTTTGTAGATTTAATAAGTCAACTACTGACATCATATCCCCAAAATTTTGTTTATCTGGTATAATCCAAACCCAAGTTAAGAAGGTTCAAAAATACGACGAAGTGCTTCGAGAAAAGGTAGGTAGTGCCCTTGCGCTTCGCTTGGCTCGTCTTGGCGGGATTTCAATTTCAGCATTGCCATGTAACGTGGCAATGCTGCCAGCCTTTTGGTCACTTTTCCTGTTGACAGCGATGCGGACGAATTTTTTCATTATTTTTAATCTGTTACTTTACTATATTATGTAAAGTCACTCCTGTAAAATGTGATTTTGCTGCTTCCGGTTGTAGGTACCTTCTTAACTCAAGGCTAGTTGCAATGGGAAAACGTTAGACAGATGAAAATATCTATGTATCATATATTATAACAAACTCCTTTCCTCAATCTAGAAGCAATCTATTTTTTAATCAACATCTTTTCTACAAAAATAATGCTTGCTGAAAATCTAATTTTCCTTTTCACCAACCCTAAAGCCATGAGTGGTGGTGTATACGACGATATTGTTAGTCGTAAACTTGTAATTTTGTTGTAACTAAATCCACAGGCCTATCCAACACGCCGTTTTATCTAAAATGCTTTTAAAGTGCTAAGATGTCTACTATCTATGACATTAGGGTACATCGCGTGAGTGCAAGCGATAGGGTTGTCTAAATAAATATATTGTCGTGATTTGTACGCTGTATCTAGTGTCATAAAAGTGTCTAGTGATCGTCTGCTCGATTTATTGATGTTATGCTTTGTGATTGTCTACCGTGCCATGGTTGTTTGTGGGTTAGATCCGTACCGTTTATGTTGGAGTTATTTTTTAAATATGACTGTTAGTCCCAAGTTACAGACTTACGCAAACGTACATAAAATGTTAAGAAATAAGTAATAACACCTAGCTAAAGTTTATCGATGTAATAAATAACGGATTAGTCTTGAGCTTGACAATTATGTTCCCCATATCGATATGTACCCAACTACGTCTAATCAATTTAAAAGACTACTCTACAAGATTAAAAACTCGAAGAAAATTCCTTGGTGTTCATTAATCAGTGGATTAGATACTCGGATTATTTACGAGCAAATCTAAAACGTACGGAATTTAATTTCATTAGGGGACTTTAGTGGCACCATGTTGTCACCCGCTGCGCCGGGGCAGGCATGCCGGCGTATTTCACCCAGCTGTCAAGAGCCAACCAATCGCGAGCGAGCATCGGCCGCGCGTTCCAACTTTAAAAATGGTGGAGATAATTTCATTGTATATTATTTGTGACAGGTCGTTATTTTGAGTTTTTATCGGTTCGTGGGTTCAATATTTCTTGAAGATATCTTTGGTCGATACATTCGGTTCAAGTTTTTGTTAGTTTTTGTAGTTTTCTTCTTCCTACGTTCTTAGGGTAGTGACAGCTAATAGATATTTATTTATTTATTATTTATTTATTACAATGATTTTACTTAGCTTATAAATATATTAAGCCCCACAAAACCATGTCAATAGTTTGACTGTGGGGGCTGGCGAGTCTTTATTATTATTACTTTACACCTTAAAAAACTTAAACTCTTTACTTTAGGACTTAGGTAGCACCGTAGTTAATGTTTCCAAATAATATTTTTTCAACTTATTTCTGAACCTGTTTGCATTTTAGTTTGATAGGTAGTTGGTATTACAGGGTGGCAACTGTGTTTCTTAGTAAAGGTCGTTCTTCTTTTTCCTGTTCAGTCTGCTGTGAACATTTTTAATCACTTTGAATTAGGATACTCAGGGCTGAGTTTTCAAATCTTATCCGAGGAATAATTTTGAATTTTTGTCAGTTTTACCTGGTTTAACCAGAACTGTTAATAATTAGTTAGTTTTTTGCATGGATTCAATACATATGACGTTGGAAACTTATCTTAATTAATTATTAGCGTCAGTGTTAAGGTACCTACTTACTTAGCTTCATGTTATTCTAAATTATGATATTGTCAACCTACCTTGTAATCAAAAAATATCTAAATAGGTATAGCACATCAGAACGTTAGAGCAGTACGATTGCCATTTAATAATTAAATCGATAGAAAATTCTGTTGTTCGTTGCATACTACATAGCTATAGGTAAGTAGGTAGGTACTAGTCTTTTATTTATTTAGATACCTAGTTAGTTAATTAGTCGTGTAGTTTAGTAGGTTGGTACATAGTGTAAATAATTAGTTTTATAATTGTACCTATATATCTAAGCATATTAATGTTAAAATGAATATTAAAGTAGGTAGGTAGCCGTAGCCGTAATATTAAAGTCGGTTTTCCTCTGACACGCTTTACTTATTACCTATACCTACTTGAGTCATAACATCCATAAATCTACAAGTATGCATAGCTAGACATAAAGATTGCCGTTCTATATATTTTCTCCCGGGCAAAGTCAACTACTAAAAACTTCCATAAAACAACAATTTCAAACGGGCCATTTCGTCCGGGAAAAACAGCATCCCGCTCGGGGGGGATGGCGGAAAATGGGGGAAGAAGAGGGAGGGTCCAAAGTGAAGCCTGCCTGGTTTATGTCCCGGAATTACGACTTAGACGTTTCAAACAATAACTTCGCCCCATAAATACGAGCCGATTCCTTCACGCGTCATAGCGCAGATTGTTTTTCTTTGTCCCACCCTGAATTTTGGCATATCTATAGAATAGATATTTTTATTTTATTGTAAAAAAATACATCCTAGTTTTTACTCAAAGCCTGAAGTCAAAAAACATTAAATAGGCCATCGTTTGTAGCACTAGCTGTATAATATTCCATAAGTATATTAGCGTTCGTGACGAAATTGGACCGCGTCCGCATTATTCCCGCATCGCCAACACCAGCACGCGCTGGCCGATCTCAGGAATTTCCTATTTCCATTCGAGTGACCTCCGCCCGAGCCAAGCCCGGCTCGCTCCTAATCTAGCAAACGTAATAAAACTCCCCGTAATAAAAGCGCACGTTTTCACGTACCCCGTAAAAATATGATAACATTCACGTACGAGCCACCTATAGCTACTCAAGTACCTACTTGTATAAAAAGCTGCGATTTTTAATAAAACTTTGTTCACACATTCCGACTTTTGAATAACGTTTTCGTTTGCACTAATTAGGCAATTTGAAACAAAGAATTTTGATTGTGTGGTTAATAAAGTTTTTTTTTTGTGGCCTAAGGCTACGTGTGGCATAGTTGATGTAGGTAGCCCTTTTTGTTTTGTAGTACTTACAGCCTACTAGACTGTTTTTGCTCTCGAAAATCAGGTACCTTTTCAGATATGAAAAGTGAATTAGCATATTGAACCTGAAAAATACAACAAAGATCTCAAATCATTGTAAGCTGAAAACGCTTTGTAATATTCCGTATCCATCTTTTAGAATTGTACTTTAAAGCACACCCTATGTTCACCGTGAAATTCCAAAGCACTTTTACTACCAATAGGTTACAGTAGTTGTTCCGACCTCAGCCACAGTCCGTGTGTGGCTCAGGGCAAGCCATAAACGCAAGTTCGCGTCTCCAGATAACTAATGGATTATATTACCGCAACCATGCTTACGATTAGACTTAGAATATGACCAGCAGGAGACATCTGACACCATCAAAACAGCACTTTTAGTGCGTCGTTAGTACAGGTACTTACCTGAACCAAACACAATTATAGTTTAAAGATCTTCCTGCTGGATTGTTTTATTTTGCCGCCTATGCCACCTACAAAGCCTGCAGTTCAGTTTTATTTAATTTGTAGGAAAATTTTAGTCTTGAGTTCGGTAAAAAAATGGAAGTGGAATGGGTGGATGGAAATGGAAGAACTCGTTTTTTTGTTAAGTATCGTGAGTTTTTACTTATTTAGGTACTGTGAGGGCTCGAACCTCACAGTGGGAGGCTAACTATTACGATATAATAAATACACTGTAGTGCACAAAAGAAATGGGGCTGAAGCCCGCTATATTAAATCAGAATAAAATTATAATTCACACTCCCTAGGTCCTACATGGAGCCCTAGCTAAAATCTAACTGACAATCCTCATAGAAAAGCGAGAACTTTTATAAGAGCATATTCGATGTTTGAATGATTGAAATGTCAGCCAGTAATTTATTTATTTACTTATTTATCCTCCCATTGGAATGCCGTAATATATGCTAAAGCTTGATTACAACATTACCTCTACAGTACCTACATACCTTAAGTAAAAGCTCAAGATATATTTTTTTCTTTAGTTGCAGAAATAAAGACTCAAGTAAAAGTTGCGATTTTAGGCGAGTTTCAACCTACATATAAATATTGCTATAGGTAGGTACCTGTACATAGTCCTGCTTTCCACCGTCAGCAGGAGCCTAGACGCCCCTCCATAAAGGTGGATTAATACAGCCGAAAGCCCAACTTACTTAATAAATATAAAAGCCTTCTCCGCCCGCGATCGTAAACCGCCCATTGCGCTCCTCCAAGATTACTTATATCGCGACCAGGAAAATTAGACCCCCCGTTTTCATTATCGTGCCAAATAATGTTAGCTTTTGAGGAAGGCTGTGGGGTCTTTGCTAAGTGGTCTTGCCATTATCAGCTCTATGTAGATTGCGCGTCGCTTGCCCGCATTGCTTTCTCCGAGATAAGGTTTTATGGACGAATGGAAGAAAGGATAATGTTCTTCTTTGATGTGGAATGGAATTGTAGGCCGCGTTCCGGTACCGCTGTAAAGATATATATAGTTTCAGCTTTTCTCGTAGACGTTTGCGTTTTGGTGTTTTCTTTGTTCTGATTTAGATGTAAGATTTTATGAGGAACCAAAACCCATTATCTATCCTGCCAATGTGATTTTCATGGCTATGAAATGGTACTGGTAGATGATTGCATTAGAAAAGAAGCTTTAACAATAATGTAAAGGAAAACACAATAAGTATACCCATATCGTCGCTAATTAACTGACGTATCTGACATTTTGGACTAAGCGGATAGCCAACCTAACTATAGTAATTTGATACATTCTCCAAGTCGAATCGATCTGTCTAATCGGCGTATCTGTACCTATGCCTTACGGTACCCATGATAATGCAAAAATTGAGACCGATATATCTACCTATAGGTAGATTTTTTTATAAACTGTAGTTTATAAAAAAAACCGGCCAAGTGCGTGTCGGATCACGCACAATGAAGGGTTCCGTAGTTGAAAATAATTTATCCCGAAAACAAACTTGACATTAAAATCCCAAAAATATTTTCTTTTTATGTGATCAAATTACAAATTACCAATTTTCGGACTTTTTCCTTTACTTATGCTGTGAGACCTTGTTTCTTGCCAAATTTCATTATTCTAGGTTAACGGGAAGTACTCCTTAAGTTTTGATTTACCTGCGAGTATCAAACTATATCACTTAAATGGCCGTATTTTTTTATTGCATTAGGTAACATAGAAGCTTGATTTTTAAGATCTCCAAGAAACCATAGACTTACGTATTTGATATTAATTTCAACTTAATACCTTTACGCGTTCTTGAGAAAAAGGGTCTTGACAGACTGACAGACTTGAAAATATTTTTTTATGTGATAGAATGACAAATTAACAATTTTTGGACTTTTTCGTTTATTTGTGCTGTGAGACCTTGCTTCTTGCCAAATTTCATGATTCTAGAACAACGGGATAGCCTACCCTATAGGTTTTGATTTACTTGCTAGTATCCAAATATATCGCATAATTGGCCGTATCTTTTTATTGCGTTGACTTAGAAGCTTGAGTTTTTTAGGACTCCAAGGGACCACAGACTTACGTATTTGTTATTCATTTCAAATTGATACCTCCACGCGTTCCTGAGAAAAAGTGTCTTGACAGACTGACAGACAGACAGACAGACGGACAACAAAGTGATCCTACAAGGGTTCCGTTTTTTCCTTTTGAGGTACGGAACCCTAAAAAAAAGAAAAATAGCTTGCCCTGTAAAATTTTCTTCGAATCAGTTACGCCACTTAGATTAATAGCGACGATATTTGCACAAGATTTTAAAACAATTGAAACAAAAGACTACAATACAAGATACCTAACTACGTAGTCATACCGAAGCCTCCTAACACCTTAATCCACATCCATCTTTATCCACAGACGTGATATCAACCAACCCACGTGCCCACGCGCTTATGACAAGACTCTAATATAAAGTCATAAAATTAGTGGAATTAACGCAGCAGTGCGACCGATTAGAAGCCATGCTTTAATTGATCGCTAGTCCGTTATCTATCACGTACAAATTAACCATAAATCTTGTAGGAGTCTTCTATTGGCGAAACATGTGTTGTGACACCTCTGTGTAGTTTTACTAATGAAGATTTGGAAGGCTAGTAAAGTGGAAGATTGGGCTTAGGGACATTTAGAAGACGTAAAGATAAAGTGGAAGAGACGATATAGATAACCGATTTATAACTTGTAGGGTTCCGTACCCGAAGGATCCAAACGGAACCCTATTGCTGTCATTCACGTGTCCATCTGTCCGTCGTCTGTCACACAGGTTTTACAGCAAAACGGTCTTCAAATGTTCACCGTATAAGCATCTTGTTGACCCAAAGCCACACAAATTGTCAAAAAATGTTTTTAATTTTTTTTTAAGGGTCATTACACCATAATCAATACAGAAAGGGGCGCGAAAAAAAAAATTACCTATCACATCGAGTGATGGGGTATCGTTTTTTAGAGCTTGTTGAGTAGATAAATACCTACCTACTGTATTTTTTGTTTTGTAAAACATATTGGAAACAAAGGAATGAGAAGTCACCAAAGAAAAAGAAGAGCTTGAGAATGCTTTTTTACAAAATTTTGTTCCGAAGAATTTTTTAACTTCCCATTGACCAATGAATTCGAAATTTTGTGATAATGTCTATTATTACGAATATTTTACTAACAAATACCAACATAGTTATAAAACAGATTTGGTATGGAACCCTAAATGTGAAGTCCGACCCGCACTTGGCCGATTTTCTGAGATACGATACTAAAGTATAAAACTCCACAGTCAATTCTTGCGCGGTCTTGCTAAACTTTATGCCTACCCATGATTAATACTGTTATAGTATATATAATCGTGCCGACACAAAGAATAAAAATCATTAACGCTAAATGGAGAACAGAAAATTACTGGTGCCAGTGTGCTTAATTGGCGTCAGATTGAAAATTAAGAAGCGCAATTTATCAAAATAATTGCCAAGAAAAAAATCGTCTACGACTTGCTCAGCTTCGATTTAAAAGGGTTTCCATGTACAAAACAAGGTTAAATTAATATTCTCCTCTTACAAATCTCGTGTATCAGAGCCAATAAAATTTATTTTTCAGTGCACTTATGTCTGGGCGGTAAGGCTCGGCGCACACCGTACAAAGTTGCGAGTAATTTATTGCTGGCTGGTTTATGGGCCCTGGGCTAAGTTCGCACATGCACCGCGCCGACACAACTTGTATAGAAGTCATAAATATCCACTAACCCCTTCCATGAGGTCAGGTACGTATCTGGGTGTTATTCATAATAATTGTACGTTATGGATATGAAAAAGATATGAAAATAAATTTAATGTAACAGAAAAGATAACAGATAGGAATTGTAAGGACTAGTACATAGTACGTATATAATAAATATTAGTTTTATTTAATGGGTCTTTATCCATTTTATCCAGGAGATTAATAAAAAGTTATTGTTTTAATTAATATTGCTTTATTAAATATAACGTAAAAAGTGATGCACACCAACTAAAAAAAAGTACTCATGAATAGAACAAATTGAAGAAATACCGAGAAAAAGATTAGAAAAAAATTGAAAAAGACTGAGAAATATCAGAAATCGCGAAAAAACATCAGCTGTTACGCTGTCCGCATAACGCGATAAAATGTAAGTAATAGCTGATTTTTTTTTCGTTATTTGAACTTTGCTAAGTTATTCAAACTAACGAAGTATATTGTTAACAATCAAAAAATTAAAAATCATCATCATCTTTGATAAATTGAAAATGGTATAGCAGATTTTTAACGATATTTGCCACAATCTATAATTAAAACAATTACTGTTCTTAATTTGCTAATCAGTCTTAAAAGTTTAATAACGTAATGGTGACGATTTCCTTATTCACAAACTAATCTAAATTTAAGTTCAGTTGATCTTTTTCTTTTCATTTCATTAGGAAAAGGACATCTAGACAAATTTTAGTTAAGTCCTGTCAAATTAATCAGCCCCTGACGTAAATAGACGTAATTTTTTTGGTCACATTTAAACTTGTATGGAGTAGTGTCAGGCGCTGATTAGTATGGCAGGACTAGACTAAAATTTATCTTTAGTCCTTTCCCTAATAAAATAGAAAGAAAAAGATGGACTGAACTAAAATATATTCAAACATGAGTCACTATCGTCACTGCTATCATCACAGAAATCAAAAAAGAAATTATTATGTCGCTTGTTTTGAGATTTTCCGGCGGTATTAGAAACAGAAGGTAATGATTCATCTGGCGTGATCAGCTCCATAAAATCTTTTTGTATATTATTTGTAGGTATGTTATAAGATTTTGAAGATCCCATCAGTGTTTGCAATGTTTCTCGGTCATAATTAACTTTAACATCGGAGAGAATAGTTACTCGTGAATTTTGTGTCTCTCGTGAATGTCGTGTTGTAGAAAACATACATTTTGCGGGTACAATTTCTTCATTATCTGATTCAGAAGATGTTGATGGAAGCCTTTTTGCACGTTTTGTAGGTTTAAGTAAGTTATGATTCAGTAAATTATAACAATCACACATTCCCCTCTTGGGTGAACGATCGCAGAAACAGCTTAAAAATCTTGATGCAATATTGTTTGACTGATTTTTAGCTTGAATTTGATGTATTTTCATAGTATTGGTGACAGCTTTAAGTAATAGAAAAGATGCCTTATGATCTTCCTTAATATTGTTAATGTCCTCTTCATCAATACAGAAAAGTTTTACGCTGGTTTCTTTTTTCAAAAGATTAAAAGCAGATTCTGCGTTGAGGACGTCATTACCATGTGCTACTTTACTATCTAAAAGCCTTTTAATAACACCACCCACGCCATCTGCTGCTCCCTTTCCATGGGCGGCTTCAAAAAAATTCCAAGTCCCAGTTAAACCAAAATCTTTTATGATTGTATTAAATAAAAAAAAGTTTTTCTTTTGCCGGTACTGTGTCGTTGGCCCATCGGAAAAAACGTGTAGCGTGTCAATTTCTGGCGATGTTTCACTTATATGGGTTAAAATCGGTTTTAAATGTGCCCAGATAGCTTCTGGCGAATGGTCAGTTGCATCTGAAAGAGTACAGTAGCTCTGTGGTTTTATATTATTTTGATAAAGCACACTGGTATGCAAAGATATCTGGTATTGAGAGGCCCCAAAATGTACTGCTTGGATCTCTTGAAACATTTTACAGGTAAAATTCTCAGAAAAATCACAATGCAATAGAATTTCATTCGTTTTGAGATTATCCTTCATATCTTTATACATTTTGTACTGGTGGCCGATATTGTATAAATGAATTTTATAATCCTGTAGGTCTTGTTTAAATTTATTCACTAAATCTTGTAAAGTGCCAGTCTTAATTTCTTTTACATTTCGTTTACATTTCTTTATTATATCTTTATTTTTATATTCTACTTCTTTAATAGACCACTCCAGCCATGTTACGCTTTCATCAAGTGTAATTGTAGTTAAATCACATGGTATTAATTTGTTTTTACAGATTGTACATTGCCCATACATACATTGCTGAGAGTTTGAATTGCAAACTAAAGATTTCACTAGATCGTTTATACTTTTATGTCCAGTTAGAACTGATAATCTTTTGAGGGAGGCAAATTTAAATTCAATATTTGAATGCTTCTTACACACGCATGTATCGCGGTCTGAAAGTTTTGGGCTGACTACATAAAAGGGCTTATTTCTTAAAAATGTCGTGTAAGACAAATTAATTCCTGTATCTTGTTTAAACTTGTTATATAAATTAGTTATGTTGTCAAGTAAGTATCTTTTTTGCATCTTCATTTTTTTTACAGTCTTGGTCTCTTTCTTTCCAGCAGTTGTTCGAGATACGTCATCTTGTAAATAAAAATCTCGTATTATGCTGGCAAACTCTGCATATTTGTTTTTTTTTTGTCTTATTGTATTACGAGGTCGACCTTTTAAACCAATACATAAACCCAATCTAGTTTTCATTTTATGTTTTTGAACCACAGCATTGTTGACAACATTTTTTAAAATATTTCTTTCAGCGTTACTTTCAGCGTTCTTGTAAGAGTTTGTTAAGGATTCGCTCAATATGTTCTTTTCGAGTACAACTCTTCTTATTTTATCCTTTTCTGGCGAGGGCACATGTTTTAACTCCTGAATAAAGGACTCAGTTTTAGATATTGGAGAAGTTGGCGTTGCTGGTAATGAAGGTTCAACGTTTTCTTTACTGTCATCTCTATCATCATTTTGCGTACATGCCAATAACAACTTGTATCTATATACTCTTTTTCTTAGAGAATCTACTTTCTTTTTCAATGTATCTATTTTTCTTTTTTGCTTTTCATTTTCTTTGGTAATTCTGTAATATCTTTGTTTATATATTTTACGACTAGAATTTTTTTTTGGCTTGTCATTATGTTTTAGGAACTGTTTTTGTTTCAGTTGCCGCCAAATTTTACGTCTTTTAGCTTTTTCGGTCTCCGATAACTCAGATATCTTTATATAGTCTCTTCTTTTTTTCTCAGCATCTTTTTTCTTTTCTTCATTCCATTTAATAGGATTATTTTGCTTTAAACGTTCTCTATATCTTTTTTGTCGTTCCGCTGATGTCAAAGGCATTTTATCTGAAACAAAAGTAAACATTACTTACCTACATATGTATTTTCATTGTACATAATTTTACTTATCAATCCCGTTCTGTACAAAAATCTATCAAAAAATGTAAAATTATACTATACTTAAATAATAATATAAGGATAAGGTGTTAATAAATCAACTCTAAGATTTCCGTGAGAATGGTCGACGTCGATAGACAAAACGATTAAACCTGACCCAAAAATCCGTCATCATCATAATTATGTAACACATCCCCATGTCATGTGTTACATGGTACATTCAATATTATTAAAAGTGACTGAGAGACATTAATAAAGAGTGAAAAACAATGTGAATGTTTGGAACGGTTGCTTTTTTAAATGTTTCTCCGTTATTATTTATTAATAATTATACAGTGTGTCTGTATACGGACTAGCGAAAATTAAGGGTGTGGTACAGACCATCAAACTGAACAACTTTCTCCCGGGGACCAACATCGTAATCGCAAAAAATTATCAGTCGTGTCATACATTTGGTCGAGGAGGTATTGAAGTTTTGTATGGGATGACTGATTTTTTTTTCACGATTACGATGTTGGTCCCCGGGAGAAAGTTGTTCAGTTTGATGGTCTGTACCACACCCTTAATTTTCGCTAGTCCGTATACAGACACACTGTATTAAACAACTCTTTAAATTTCTTAATTAATTTATAACACCTTATATATACGCAGCTTTACCTTTTCATATCTGTTACGTAACAGAAAAATGTAACGGATAAATATCATATATGAACAATTAACACGTGTCTAACCTACAAAATACTTCGTACAGCCGTCATCAATTAGTTTTAACAAATTACTGCTACCGATTTCACTTCTACAACCACGATTCTTTTCTCACAATAATATAAAACCTGGAAAGTACTTACCGAATTCAGATAGACCACGAAAACAAATTTCACAAATAAATGTCTAATAACAACGTGACGCACAAACTTGATCGCACTGAGTGAAAGAACAAAATGGCCGAATCCACAGTCACGCCATCTGTTAACAGTGTTTGTTGTGTAATGTTGCCAGTAGATAAATTTATTGCCAAATTGGAAATAATGTCGTAATACTCTGTAACGGAGACGAAAAACAGAGATGAGTAGAATATTGGACTTCCATTTAAATATGTAAATTATGTATTAATTGCTGTTTGTTTTATTTATTTTAAAGAATAATCTATTTTAATGCATACAAACATCCTAAAATAATACTAAGTTTTATACTAACACAATTCAATTATTTAAAATATATTTTTAATGTTGCTCTAAGTAAAAATGGACAAGATTTTCTTTATGAAATATCTGTGGACACAACTATAAAATTTGAAATATTAGAATATCTTGCTTTCCCTTATGTACTCAGTATTATAAATTGTAGTTCTAGATACTTTTAGAATTAGGGTGTATAAAATTTGAGCTAATAATGAAATGGAAAATAAAAAATAATCGAGCTGGACGCGGAGAGGGAAGCAAATGTACAATTTTCGTGAATAACACCCATCTACATGCGTAATATACGAGCTGTTTTGCTTTTTGCCGACTAGTTATGATTTTTTTTTTGATGTTGTGGTCTTGCCTTTATAAATAAAATAAATCATAAGGCAATCGCAAAGTAAATACTTACAATATAATATATGCATTGTAAGCATCTAGTAATGAACACTAAACTTGTAATGATCATGTAAGAAAATATAGGCATAAAAGCTTGTGTTACTAATTAAGGGGATACATCGATATTTTTTTAAAATTCAAAACCGAATGTACTTATTACCTATATGGTTAAATCATTTGGATTTTCCATTTTTGTATTATTTGACTATTGTCTACTGATGCATTAAAAATGAAACATTAATCATTGAAATTTTTGCGATGGAAAAAAATCCAAAGTAGCACCGTCTATTTTCTGTTTTACACGATTACTACGTAAACAGTTTTTTTTTGCGCAGTAAAATTTGCTTTAAATCGAATGTATTTAAATGTGTTAAGAACTTACTAAGCTAAAAATTGATTTAAGTATAGATTTTTTTCGTAACTCTACATTTAAACGAAGTGCGTTTAGTTCCGGTGTGCGTGAGAGTGTTCTATCTCGCGCGTTAAACTAGACAGCCATAGCGCTATTTTTCACTAACACATCGAGCTAAACCATGCTTCGATGTATCCTCTTAACAACTAATCTTCTTTTCATTTTCAGTGTAACTTTTCTTTTCATTTGATCACCACAAACAGTAAATTATGAAACACTATCTATTCACAAACATCAAAATTTATTATGCAACGATTATTTCAATTAATAAAACGTTTTACGCCTACTTAAAGCAACTTAGTAGTAGTAGAGAAATCACCATAAAAATAACACTTAATTTCAGCTCGCAATTACGACGCCGTTAAAGGGCGGCTGCCTGTGGCCCGACACAGCCATTACATTATACCTCCACACTTACCATACTCACATACTAACTAGCCTATACGTTCTACACTTAGAAGCCGACGGGCTCGTAAAAATAAAGAATAGGCGCATTTACACGCGCAAAAGTGAAAAAATAAAACGTTTTCCTGGCGGCCTGTAAAGCGGCCAGTCATTTCTCCGTACGCCGACACCAACTTATTCTGGAAACACTTTTACTTAGAAAATTAGATCTGCGGTCGCTTTCACGTTAGAAGTTACCGGTTAATGTTAGAGACAGTTAATTACGTTTTAAATAACCAACCAATCATTCGTTTAGATTGTAAAACATTAAATTGAAATGTACTTAGTTTACAGCCGGTGTTTATTTTTATGATTATGTCATGTTAACGTATGTTTTATATAGATCTTAATGAAATTATACCTACAGCTTGGTTATCTTCTCTGCTAACTGTTGTCGTTAAACTAAACTCATGATTAAATAGAGAGTTGGCCGTCGGCGCGGCGGTATGATGTTTTCTACATCCATTTGATACTTATATATGACTAATGTACTTTTGATAATAGTTTGTGAAGGAATACAATTTTACACTTTTCTTTACCACGTACTGGTGGTTGCTTAGATATTACTTTCCTTTCGAATCAATATAATATCAATAATGGATATCATGTTCCTCTATAATTTGTCCAAAAAAAATCCAATTGCTATTTTTGCAATTTCGTAGAAAAACACCTGAAACATCCTTCATGAAATTTAGAAAAAAAAACACTACTTTACTTATTTTTTTGTTTAATATTAGAAACCTGAAAAGCTTAAAAGTTGTTTCTATTAGAAAAGCACTGAAATGTTCAAAATCGCACATGTGATACCTACCTTAGCAAATAAATTCAATTTAGTGAAATTGTTGGTCACATGAAATTTCGGTATCCTCGAAGGGAAACAAATGACTTAGGTAAACTTTTGACCCCTTGCACATTATATAAAATAAATCTCACACAGGCAAATAGACTGAGTAAACAGCCCGCATAAGTTTTATAGGCAAAGTTCATAGTTAAGATAATAGCCACCTAGTTCCCCGGTTTAATCTCCAGTAATTAAACGCACGTGTCACTTTATTAATGATTAATTAATCTAAACATTAATTAATTAAAGTAGAGGTACCTTTTTGAGACCCTATTCGACGTGGGGGGCAGTTCCCCTATGCATGCATATATAATAGGACCATGTGTACTCATACGTAGGTAATTTAAACAATAAGATTCTGGACTTGGTATTTTCCAATAATGAAGTTTCTGTCTCCTGCAGCTCTGATCCCCTAGTTCCGGAAGATCCGCACCACAATGCACTATGTATCACGGCGGACTTTATTCAGCTGCATAGTCTGCCAGCTCGTCCCTATGTTAAATACTTGTACCGGTCTGCTGATTATGCAGCAATTAAAGATGAACTTAACATCGTTGATTGGCAGTACGAGTTGGGCCACAGGTCACTAGACGATGCCGTAGCATTTTTCTATGATGTTTTATATAAATTACACAAGAATTATATTCCATCTAAAACAGTTTTTTCCCAGTCTAAATACCCCCTCTGGTATAAAAGTCCGTTAGTAAAAATTATTAAAGAAAAATCTAAATTCCACGCGAAATTTAAAAGTTACGGGAACGAGTCGGACTACCACTCTTTTTTTTTATTACGGCAACGTGCAAAGGATTTAGAAAAGTGCATGTTCGATGATTACATGGCAAATGTAGAATCAGCTATTCGCGACAACCCTCGAGCTTTCTGGAGCTTTACAAAATCAAAAAAGCAAAACAACTCCTACCCTTCTGTGCTGCGGTTTGGAAACCTGTCCTCTAGCAATGGTGAAGAAATTTGCAATTTCTTCGGCGAGTATTTTCTGTCAAACTTTCGTGAAGCCACCAGCTCTGAGAATAATACACAATACCATTATGAGCGGAATGATTTTTGTACTTACGATATTGCTGCTATCGAGGTTTGTGAAGACGAGGTTGTGAAACTAATAAAGCACTTGGACTTAAATAAATCTGCTGGTCCAGACATGCTCCCACCGGTCTTCATAGTAAACTGTGCTTCAAGCCTCTCGGTTCCTCTTACAATCTTATTCAGACGGTCTCTTAATACCGGGGTGATGCCTGCTATATGGAAGTCGGCTTATGTAACACCTATCCATAAAAATGGACCGAGAAATTGCGTTGAAAACTACAGACCGATATCCAAATTATGCGTGTTTGCTAAAATATTAGAGAGAATTGTGTACAGGCAAGTTTACTCTGCTCTTAGGCTTGGTTTCAGCGAACACCAGCATGGATTTTTGGGTGGTCGGTCAACAACTACAAACCTCGTTCTCTGTAGTGACTTCTTGTCAGAGGCTATGTCTAATCGGTCCCAAATCGACGTCATATATACAGACTATGCCAAATGTTTCGACAGAATTGATCACGTCGTTCTAATGCGTAAACTTCTATCGATGGGCATTAGGGGTAATCTCTTCCGTTGGTTTAAATCGTATGTGGAGGACAGGTGTCAAACTGTTGTGCTGAATGGGTATTCATCAAGATCAATGCGTATCCCATCTGGAGTTCCTCAAGGATCCTTATTAGGGCCGCTCTTATTCAATCTGTTCGTCAACGATATTGATTCCTGTTTCCTTCACTCTAAAATACTTTTATATGCGGATGATATGAAGATTATGTCAAAGATATCCTCCTTATCAGACGCTCTAGCATTGCAGGAGGATCTAGATAGGTTCCAGCACTACTGCAGCACTAATAAGCTCCATTTAAACGTCTCCAAGTGCTGCGTGTGCTCCTTTACTCGGAAGCCCGTGCCTATAACATGTGACTATAAACTATTAGGCAGATCCTTGACTAGGGTTAACACAGTCAAAGACTTGGGAGTTGTATTTGACTCAAAACTTTTATTTGATCAACACATAGATAAAATCATTAATAAAGCATCAAAATCACTAGGGTTCATTTTGAGAGTCTCGTCTGAGTTCAGGAGCATCAAAACCATTAAAATCCTCTACTGTACTTTTGTTCGCAGTCATCTCGAGTATGCCTCTCAGGTTTGGAATCCCAATTACAACATAAATATCAATCGATTGGATTGGAAGGCATACAAAGAAAATTTTTGAGGTATATTCAATTCCGTTCCAAAACTTATTATCCCACTTATCTCCTACGCTGTAAAAGATTCCATCTACTTCCTCTTTCTGAACGTAGAAGAATTGCAGACTTGGCGTTTCTATTTAGAATTGCTAACGGTTCAACCGAGCTTCCCGAATTGCTGAATAAAATCGGACTGAGGGTTCCTTCTACTTTCTACGCAATCCTTATCTATTATATACTCCTGTGGTAGGAACGAATTACAGACGAAATTCATACTTAATCAGAGCGAGTCATACGTATAATGCGGTCTGTCGGGGCGTTGATATCGATATTTTCAATACTAGCATCTCAAAATTAAAAAGGACTCTTTGTGGTTTCTTTTTTGATCATGTAAACTAATTGATTAGAATTTACGCTGTTTGAAACTCATTTTACTCAAATACTGTTTTTGCTTATCACACTGTCTACCTTCTCAAGTTTTTTTTTTTCTGTTTATATGCTCTCTTCTATCTGTGAAAACTTTTAATTGGCCTTATTTTTATTATTCTCAAACTTGCAAAATATTTAGCTGTAAGTTTTCCAAAAACTGTAAAATAAAATTAAATTAAATTTTAAGGGTCCTATGGACAGAATTTCTAAGACGTTGACATTCACCTAATATATTGTTTTTTTTTTACAGATGCAGTTTCCAGTCATCGTCATCGCGACGTGACTTGCTTTTTTCCGGCTAAGACAAATGGGCTCCATACCTTTTAGGAGCTGTTCTACCTACCCACTGTTTAGTTTATTATTACTACCTTAGTTTTATTCAGTTATCCTTTAGCTATTAAATGAGCAATATTTGTAAAGGTATAAATATTAATGTTATTAATATTATTTTATTATTTAGGTTTCAATATTTGTAAGGTAGGTAGGTGGTTTGGTAAGGGTTTGGTAAGGTAGGTAGGGTGACTGGTAAATAGTGACCGATACCTAAAGACATGATTGTGCTCATGATAACAAACAACTTTTACTATGGGACCAAACCTGAAATCGCGAAAAAAAAATCTGCTGCTCCCTACATTTTGACGAGTTATGCGAACATGAATACTTACATATACAACGTGTCATTTTGCATCCTCATCAAACTTCAGGAGGCTGTTATGAAAGACAAAAAAATTACCAAAAATTATTCATATGTGTAAGATTCTTCACGGCAAAACAGATGCTGCAGAACTGCACGACGAACTATTCCCCTTTTTGCTACGATAAACAGCCGTAACAGGAGGCACAGATTGTTCGCCGTGCCACAGAATAAATAATAGTACTAACGTACAGAAGTTGCACTCCTTTGATCTTGAAGAAAGCCGCTTTTATAATAGCCTACAAAATCATTTTCCACCCATGCGCAAGCTAAATTGCACTTAATCGCCGCGCTTGAGAGTTGTTATTACTTTGTGTGCTTTCTCGACCGTAACATGCCTACGCCGCTTAACCGAGTACTAGGGCTGTCCTGTTGTCTTTTATTATTGTAAACCGGATGACTTTTTTTACCGTCGTCTCGAAAAAAATGGGTATATTAGGTGAACGGAGTAGAAGCCTATGGCATAGCTGTTTATTTTTTTTTTTCAAAAAAAAAATCAAAAGTTCTAATCATATGCAGGCTGCATATGATTTGAATTTTGATATTTTTAAACGATTTATTATTTTTTTTCAAAATTTCTGTTTTTAAGGTACAAAAATGAAAAGTTTACATCGAATTTGTAGTATTTATTGGTACTTTGATATTTTTTCTGTCTAAGCTATTAAAAAAAAAAACTAGGTATGCCATAGGCTTCTCAAATCAAATCAAAGATTTTGATTTGATTTTGATTTGATTTGATAGGCTTCTACTCTGTTCACCTAATACACCCAATTTTTTTTGAGACGGTAAAAAAGTCATCCAGTATACAAGGTGTACCATAAATAACCCACAACCTCTTAAGGAATCATTGTACTCATCATTATGAACAACTTTTACTATGGGACCAAACCTGAAATCGCGAAAAAAAATCAGCTGACCAGTACATTTATCTACATCAAACTCGTCAAAATGTAGGGAGCAGCTGATTTTTTTTCGCGATTCCAGGTTTGGTCCCATAGTAAAAGTTGTTCATAATGAGGAGTACAATGACCCCTTAAGAGGTTGTGGGTTATTTATGTTACACCTTGTATATGAGTTGTATCAGATAAGACATTACATCAAAGTGAAACAACTCTAGATAGACTGTATTTAGAGTTGTTTCACTTTGATGTAATGTCTTATAATTTTTTTCCCTTCTCTGAAGTTCCTAAGTATTATTAAATTTTAATGTAACAAAAATCCTAAATCTAACAAATAATTTTAATAAATTAAACTTTGAGTTCTTCTGTTTACTAGAACATCCGTCCACACAACAACTGCTAGTATTACGTTTTAATTTTGATGTCATAAGTAGTCATAACGAAGGGTGCACAAAAAACAAAAATAAAATAATAATAAATACGACGGGTTCGGTCAGAGAGGCGCGGCGCGGGCAGCGGTGCGTGGCGTGATTGCGTCGTACGTGACTCGCTGAGCGCGTATAGACCCCGACTGACCAGCAACCCTTAGTTGCCACGCGCTGTAGGTACTTATCTCGAGCCGAATGTACCAGTGCAAGAGGCCTGGCCGTGCCTCGGAGTCGAACCGTTCGCTCGAGCCCAGTCTCCTGTCCCTCGCACACTCACTGCGCTCAACGCTCTCTTGCACGCTAAGCCTGACTGTGATGTGTTCGCGGACGAATGGAAGAACATCTTGTCTGTCTGGAGTATTGTAAGATGAGCGTATGACTGTCGAGTAGTTGTATACTTTTGTTATTGTACTTAAATGATGTGTTTGCAGTTACATTATGGGCTTAGCCGTTTTATGTTAAAACAAAAAAATGAATAATCAAATAAAATTACGATACCTGCTCAATAATTAATACATAAGTTATGTTTTTTAGGTTTGACAGTATTTCAGAATACACCCCTGTCAAAGAACAGAATCGCCTTGTTGCGTATACGGTAGGCAGTGTCGCATGACTATGTCGCTGTGTGCGTGCTTGTCGGCAACTGACAGGCCTCGCTTGGGCCTCGCCCACCTAACAGCGTCGCGTGAAAAAATAGAAAAAAACATATCAGAAAAAAAATACCTGCTCATTTTATTATTGATACGTGTCGAGAATCATTAGCAGTTACCTCCTTTAATTTGACGAGGATGCAAAACGACATCTTGTATATTATTGTAATCACGTTCTCGAAAACGGCTCTAACGATTTCGATTAAAGTTGCAATATGAGTACCTAGTGGTTACGGGGGCGAAAAAATCGATTAAGCGGCACCCTATTTGCATAACACACTATCAAACGGAATCTGAATCATATTGAAGCAAATGGATCAAATAGAAAAATTTGTCTGCACGACAACGTACCTAAATAACGCAATGAATGTTTTTGAACTGTCAAAAAACCGATTCCGATTGATAATGTACCTATTACGCAAATCTAAATTACCATAAACAAGTTAACACTAAAATATAAATATATTATTGTACATAATAACTAATAATAAGTATATAATAACTTACTAATAAAATTGCGCAAAAGGCTGTCACAATAATTGGCAGCATTGGATGGCAATAGGTACTGATTCTCTGGGAAAACAACCGACTCCCAAAAAAACACTACAAAATGAAAAATAACTTTAATTTCGGAAGTCGGTGTCTTTACTTTCGTTTTTTTTGCCACCGACTTCCGAAATTAAAGTTATTTTTCACTTTGTAGTGTTTTTTTGGGAGTCGGTTGTTTTTTAACCCAGGTCGGTTTTTTTTTTTTGTAAAAACTTTTTATTTTTCACTTTTTAGTGGTGCCTACCCCACACAAATCTGAATACCACTCTGCGAAATATATTAGAGCATCAGCCACATAGACTAAATGGGAAAAATTCGTATTAAATTATTTGAAGCTAAATCAAAAGCCATGCACTCATCAGAACTTGAAGATATTTTTATGCGACCATCTCAGGAGTATACCATAACAAATAAAAACTTTGCAAAACGGCAAATACATCGCGCTAAGTCGTGTCAGAAGTTTGGTAGGCGTAGTTTTAGTTGACGGAGATAACGAGGCTACGAAATCTGCCTTCTGACAATCAAGGCCACACATAACATACAACTGAAGTAGCGCAATTTGAAGCGGCATATAGTTAGCATTAAATCATTTACAGCCAGAGTGCACCTCATGACAATTCCAATAAGACCAAACACGGCTAGGATACATTGATGTATTACTGAGTTCCGATGCCTACCTTCCGGATTCTTCATCAGATCGGTTCGATGGTACCATTTTCATCAGAACCATTTATTTAAAGCTTCGCTGTAGTCGCTTAACTATTAATCGAGATATTTTATCGCCACCCGTGAAATACTTATCATCGTTGAGGAGTTCCCGTGGCTTTCTGTGGTCTTCTTCATCAGTTCCACATCACCAGATGATACTTTCTGAATGCAAACGCTTGATTTGTTGATGAAAATACCAAAATAGCTATATGTATGCCTATAATATTTGAGGAGTTCCCTCGATTCCTTATGATCCCATCATCATAACTGGATTTTGATCAAAATGGGACCAATCTGGAAGTATACTCTTTCAAATAAAAAAAAAATCCGAATCGGTTCATAAATGACGGAATACTGAGGTAACAAACAACCAAAAAAAAAAAAGAAAAAAAAAAAAAAGAATACAACCCAATTGAGAACCTCCTCCTTTTTTTGAAGTCGGTTAAAAATAGGCCAGCTCTCTGGCTAAGCTAAGCTTAGTCGTCTTATCCACATTCGCAAATTATATTATTATGCAGAAATGCCCACATTTTTTTTTAACCAATATTTATTATATTACCTAAGTGTACAAAATAATTATGTAAATACCTAGTTACATTATACCTACTTCTGTAAGAAGAATGTGGTTATTCTATGTTCTCTGCAATCTCAAAGCATATAATGATCGATTTATTATGTACTTCCTTTCTACAAAGTTTTATAACGAATCGATTGAGTCGTAATTCGAATACCTATCATTAATTAAAATAATGAGTGTTGTATATTATAATTAGATATAATTACAGAAGAGTCATAAAATAGTTTGAAACTCAATTTAAATTATTCAACGTTAATGATTTAACACTCAAATGTACTATTTAAATTAGATTGGTACCCTACATTTTTTTATTTAAATAAATAGTAACATCATTGGCACCACCTACTAAATATTTATGAGTGGGAATGAATTTTATGTGTGCACTGCATGTCAAATAGAAGACTGCATCTGAGGAAATTGATTAAAAACGTGTCTAAGCATTTTAATACAAGCAAATGCGTTGGGGACCACCCTCCTTATTTAGTGCCTTATTCCGGAAATAAATGACTGTCGCATGATTTCACGACTTTCTTCTGTTAAGGAGGGTAGAGAAATATATGTTTAATTTCAAGTTAAAATTCGCAAGGACTTCTAAGGTTCGTTTTTATTACTTTGTTTTTATGTGAGCAGGTACCTAAGTAAATTAAAATCTGTTTTATTGAGCTCTACAAAATATTTAGAATGATGTCAGACAAGTGAATTTGAATTTTTGTTATCTATAATTTATGTTTTGATTTTTAATTGTATTTTTAGGTACCTGAATTTAGTTTTAAAAAGAGAATTGACTATAATAGTAGTCAATATAATAGGTAGCTAACTAGTGTACCTTGGTCTAGTGTATCTTGATCTATGTTAGATAAAATTAACAGTAGGAAGGACTTTAAATGTCATCCTGAAACTTTGGCATACCTACTTAAATACTTACATACATATACCTAGATGTAATTTATTACATTTATATATTAGGTACCTCGGAAGTTTCCTCAAGCAGGGGGATGCATGCACCCTCTAATGCGATCAAATAACGAAAAGTAACGGTCTCGATAACGAGGGCAATAAACTTTGTGTCAACTCGACTGGCTGGCTGTTTTCACTTGACTGCGTTCAGTGGGGACTGTGCTGACTCAAATCTCACGTCATTACTGGAAATGATAGATTTATTTGGAATTTTATTGAGTAGGTATGTCGAGAGGCTTGGATAGAACAGATTTCTTTAGTTTATATTGTGCTAGTGAGGTGAAAATTCGACACGTGTAGCTATGGTCTGCTTCAAAAGTATCTAATGAAAATGTAAACAAATGATTCAGAAAACGTACTTATCGATGCCAATACAAACCACTAGGTACACTCTGCAAATCAATTCAGTTTACATTCACACACGGATAGCTGTATCGGCATGAATAGTTGCGCACACAAACGTTAACTATAAGATACGAGCGAGCTCAGTTTTTTATTAGTGTGCGTATGTAGCAGCAGCGCCGATAGGCAGTAATAATGTATATAATTGAATGAGTTAGAATATTTCGCACTAGTTCATTGTAACATATTTAGCACAATGGCTAACGTTTCTGGATGGTGAACGAGATGTCCTAAGTTCAAATCTCGGAGTATAATATTCTCTTTTTGTAAATTCTCTAATCATAATTTTCCTAAAACATATTACCTAGTTGAATTGCTAATGATTCAATCCCGTTCATAGATGAGTAATTTACAACGTTTGAGATATGAGCACGGAATTCTCAGCCAACTTATTTTGACTGTATAGCATATCACTACCCACAATTTTTGTGTTATATTATTTTTTACACTTCACCTTAATTTACAAAAAAATTGCGAAAGAATGCTAAACCATTAAAATGTTGCAGATTCTGTGGTAATGTTATTATTATAAATGGAAATGCATTTTTCTATTTAAATAACATGTTGATTCACTACATAATAATACTTAAATCATATGTAATACTTAAATCTGTAAAACATTTTACAAATTAATTCATTTTCTTTTTCTTTTTTATTCTTTTTTTTTTTCTTTTTTTTTCATGCCGTTTTTAAAATGTTTATAGTTGAATATGATATTATAAAATGTTGGTATATTAATTTTGAACTAAGAACGTATACTTACTATAACTTAATTACTTAAGTATATTTTAATTAAATAATAAACATTTTCATTTCTTGCAATGATTTTGTGTTATTTCTATACAAACTAATTTACAAAGATATTTCCCGCCTTCGTGCATTAAAGAAAAGTAAAAAAAAAGATAATACTTAAAAACAAAACATTGTGAACAAAAACCTATAATTAGGTTATTCCTGGTTTTGAACTCAGGCAACGATGATTATCGAATTGACTTAGTGACCATGAGACCAACTCAACTCTTACTAAACATCTTGAAATTTCACTTTATTTGTTATGCTAGACGCAAGATTCTAAAGAATTTGAACCTTAGCGTATATTTTCATAAAGTTCAATATCGCACAATCACAAGCAGCTGTTAAAATGAATCACGGAATTAGCTACATATTAACCGTAGAAACTTAACTTTAGGTGTTTCTGATGCGCGATATTTTTTATTAATCCACCCTCGCCTTTTTTATTTTTAGTAGTCGTGTTACTCATTAGACTTTCAACCTTAATGACAAAAATATAATGATTAATGTCGCGAGTATTCTTACTCAAGTGGCCACATTTTATATTTTCTACCCTCTAAAAATGACATATCATGCTAAGCAAGTAGTTTACGTTCCTCGTCACATAATGCTATTGACCATCGGACTTTCGTTACGTTTTTAGTCATTATATCCAGCGTGTTTTGATTGAGAAGTGCTTTTATTTTTGAATCACTATGAATCACATAACTACACTTTTAAAAGCTGAGATAATTATTTTGCATGAGCAAAACGTTTCAATTGGTATAATTGCGAGGCGTTTAAAGATATCGGTGAGTAACAAAATGTTATTAGGTATTATGTTTTGAAGTTTAATACTTAGGTTTAATTTATTGTTTATTGTAACATTACTTTATTATTGTTCACAGAGAATAACTGTGCAATTGTGGGTCCATCGTTATGCAGATTCGGGAAGGATTGATCCTCGCCGACGGGGACCAAAGGCTGGATTTACCAATGTGCGGCACTGTGATAAATATGACTGAGCCCTTCCTCACTACTCGTTCCATAGCGACTAAACATGACGTGACATTACAAACTGTACGGAACCAGTTGCGTGCAGCTGGTGTGAAATGTCGTAGGCCAGCCAAGAAAATTTTACTGTCAGATATTTACATGCAAAACCGGGTACGCTTCGCAAGAGAATATTTGGATTTCGTTAGGTGCAATAATAATTATAGTTATAAATAGCGATGAAAAATGTTTTAAGTCGGACAAGACAAGGACGGTCGCAAAATATTGTGGCGACAAGATGGTAAGCGCTATACTAAAAAAAATATTCTTATTCTTATAATTAAAAAAATATGGTTGCTAGCATGAGCTATTAATTAAAATATGGGGGGGTAATTAAATTTGTTTTATGTGAGTGATGTTATTGTTAGTGAGACTACAATATTTAGGATACCTACTGTATCTTAATATCTAGCTTACTTACATGTTTATTCATATCACTAACAAATAAATTACCCACTAAATATTAAAAATAATGTTGATTTCTTGTCCGGCTTAGAATATTTGTCATGCACAAAACTTTATAATTTGTAATTATAATTTTAAAAACCTAGTCAATAAATATTGGTGTTTTCTTATTACAAATTGTTTAATTTTTACTTCCATATATTTTTTTCGAATGTTTTTATTATCAGGTAAATTACTTAAATAAAATTCATCAAAATGAAAAAAAAAATTTTTTTATGATGCAAAAAATTTACGCCGCCTGCGGTGAGACTCGATCCTAAGACATTCGATTTAGCAGCCAAATGCTTATGCACCTATGCCACGGGACCAGATAGTTACGTTGTTAAATTTATGCTTCATATTCTTTGCTTCATATATATTGTGAAGCAAACACTAATAGGCGTAGAGCAATACACCCGTTGACTGTACGCACACCAACAACTTTGTTGATGTGCTATGCAAACTGATCTTTTTTGTTGTGTGTACACCACTTACAAAACCACCACAAGTACCACTTTTTTTGTTAGTGCCACTTACAAATTGAGGGCTTTGATTTAATTATTTGCTATAGCTCAAGGATGACCCCCAAAATAAACTGGGCGCAACTTCCCCAAGTTAAATTTAACGGAACTGTTATTCCGGTAAGCGAGAAGGTTAAGAACCTTGGAGTTTGGATCGACAAACATCTTTCTTGGGGTCCCCAGCTACAGGACGTAAGTCGCAAAATTTTTGCATCTGGTAAGTCCCTGAGACGATTGCGGAACTTTCTTCCAACTGCCACTAAAACTGCGCTTGCGCAATCCCTTTTACTTCCCATCCTTGACTACGCTGATGTCAGTTATCTCGATCTCACTGAGGCACAACTAGATAAACTTGAGCGACTTCAAAACTTTTGCATAAGATTTATATTTGGCCTGCGCAAATATGATCACATTTCTGAATTTCGTACAAAGCTCAAGTGGCTTCCCAGACGTCTTCGCCGGAATTCTCATATCTTGTTTCAGCTCTACAGTATTCTGTTCAATCCTAAAACCCCTTCTTATCTTAAAGAGCGTTTCAAGTTCCTTCATGACACACATAATAGATATCTGAGGTCATCGGAAAACTTGAGGCTAGAGATGCCGCTACATTCCACCAGTTTTTATGACAGATCATTCACTGTTCAAGCAGTACTATTGTGGAATGGCTTGCCCGTGTCGATAAGGCGTGCACAATCTTTGTCAACTTTTAAAATTTTGGTGAAAAAACATTTCCTCTCTCTTTAAATATCGTCATTACGTGTATAGTTCCTTGCTCTTTTTCAAGTAGTATATATAAGTATATATTTATATAAGTATCTGTATTTATGTATGTATAAATTGTATGTATATATGGTACACCACAGACAACCTACAGTATTCTCTCCTTTCTCCCCATAATCCATCCAAAGGTTGTCTGTAAAAGATCGCTTTTAGCGATAAGACCGCCCATTATGTCACCCTATGTAAAATTTCAACATTTATATCTGTAATTTTTATGGTGTGCATAATAAAGAGTATTCTATCTATCTATCTATCTATTTGAATACATAGACCCCAAGTTCTACCCGTCAAACGTCATTTATATACTTATGAACCATGAACCTTAGAGATTCATGTCATTGTATGCTCGAATGTCAACCGAACCCCATAGGTTCACAACTACTGTAAGCCCACGGTCGCCATTGGATGATGGTATTTTATGTTTACATAATATACTAGTGGACCCGAAAGACGTTGTCCTGTCTGAACGATTCTAGAACCCGACTGTAGCGCCACCTACCGGGTCCAATTGTATTTTCAAACCATCCAGGAACCCATTGAAATATACACACAAAATTTCATCTAAATCGGTCCAGCCGTTTAGAAGGAATTAGGTGACAAACACGTACAGAAGAATTATATATAATTCTTCTATACAGGACAATTTTTTAAGCAGTGCGCAAATTTTCACAGGGTGTTCTACCCATGAATATGAACAACTTTTACTATGGGACTAACTCTGAAATCACGAAAAAAAATCAGCTGTTCAGTACATTTTATCTACACGAAACTCGTCAAAATGTAGGGAGCAGCTGATTTTTTTTTCGCGATTTCAGGTTAGGACGGACGACTGTACGTCGTCGCTTGCTCCCAAGTCATCAATCCTAACTCTCTTTATGTTTTGGCTGCTGAGACCTAAACTAAAAACGTAGTACCTACCTAAGTATGTAGGTACCTACTTACATAGGGAATTATTATAAAAATGCGGCTTTTATTTTAGTACCTTAAGAAATAATAACATTTCCTTTATTTAATTAAATAAACATATAAATTACATTTTGAAATAGGTACTTACTAGAATATAAAAACATTTAAAAATATATAAATAGTAACCCACCGGTATCCAGAACAGGGTCCAAGCTTTAGTACTTACCTTAGTTTATTATTTGTATTTATTAGTTCGCTAATTGATAAAATTTTCAAAAAAGCATTTTTTCATTTTTCATTTAACATTCTTAAAAATTTGGCCCCATGTGAGCGAGAGAGGTGGACAAAATGCGACAAACCTCTTAAAATATTCAAACTTGGATTTGAGTGATGAATTGCCATTATTGCAATAAACTTTATGTCAAGTCGACTGGCTGTTTTCACTGGGACTGTGCTGACTCAAATCTCACGTTATTAATTATTACCTTACTACTGGAAATTATAAATATGTAGGTATAAGTATTTGGGATTTTATTGACCAGTTAGTCGAAAAGTGTTAAAATGAACAGATTTAGCAATTTTAATTTTGTAGCGGTATAAGGAATGATCTTGTCATGTATCACGTTGTAGTTCCCTCAACATTCAAGCTAATATTTCTCTCTTAAACAACTACTTAGTATATGCACTATGTTGTACCTACGTAGGTACCTATTACTACTGTATCTACGTACCTACTAAGTAGATGAATTTCCATACCTATTTACATTGATTTACAAACGAGTAATATATTAGGTGTAAAAAAATTAACTGCAAGAACTTCGTCCACATACTCGACATCGAAAAACAAACACATTACAAAAAAAAATTTTCGCGGAATCGCGAAAAAAAAATCAGCTGTTCAATACGACACGTTTGGCGCAGTGGTTGAGCGATTGACTGCTGCGCAGCATGTCGCGGGTTCGATTCCCGCACGGAACAAATATTTGTACGACCTACAAGTATTTGTTCCGAGTCTGGGTGTTTTTCTATGTATAATATGTATGTATTTACAAAAAAAAAATGTACTTATATAATTACTTTATCATAACACAAGCATTAGGTTGCTTAGCTTGGGACTAGATGGCGTTGTGTGAAATGTCCAAGGATATTTATTTATTTATTTATTTTAATACATTTATGTTCGCATAATTCGTCAAAATGTAGTACTGAACAGCTGATTTTTTTTTCGCGATTTCAGGTTTGGTCCCATAGTAAAAGTTGTTCATAATGATGAGTACAATGACCCCTTAAGACGTTGTGGGTTATTTATTTTACACCTTGTATAAGTCAATGCCTATTTAACTACATTTGATTATTCGAAAAGGGTCAATTTAAATTTCAAAATATGTAAACGTTACCTAGGTACCTTAGAGTAGGTACCTAGGTTTGTCGTTAGACCAAATAAACTAACACCTTTACTTACACCAAACTACACCTCACTGAGTGCACACAAACATGTTTATGGCCTCACGTCACTGTTGACAACGCTGTCTTGGTTTTATAATTGGTCTGAGGGTATGTCATGGCCCCATGGGCATGCCCAACATCAAGAGAATTTCGATACGATGTTTATGTAGAGTACTTACCTACTAATAAGTAGCTCCAGGACTATTCCACAAAGGAAAACCCATACCTAGACTTAAAAAAAAGGAGGACTCTGCGCCACGCATATCAAAAGTGAAGCACCGTACCGATTTATGTGTGCGTGATTTCAGTACCTGCAAAGACGCCGTCGCTCGTGTGACGTAATGGCGGCCGGTCGGCATACTATGATGTAATGTGTGCGCGAGGCGTGTTTGTACAAGCGGTCCGGTCCGATACTTACTGTGCTTCACTTTCGATATGCGTGGCGCGGAGTCCTCCTTTTGGGAAAACCATAATTTAACAATACCAACCATAACTCATCTTATACCCTCATACATACCTACTAAACATTACTCAACCTACCTGTAAAATAAAATAATTCAACACTTCATTATTTTTTCTCAGGTTGATTCAATTCAGCCAAACAAAGGAACGAGTGTTTTTAAGATTTTAAGATTTCACTGCAGAGATAAATCGCCCTTCGCTTTTGTCCTTGTTATACATTCAACCCAACTCATGTCTAATTCGTTTTGCACCCCAAATCTTTTATCCTTTTCTCTCTTACAGGTGGAAATAGCTTCGTCTCGTTCTAGTCGTAAAAATGGCGGATGCTGCGAGTGCGGGGACGCAAAGGTGGGGGCATTGTTTCCGTAGGGTGAGTAGGGGTTGCAAAGTTCCTGTGAAATGAATCGGATTTTAGGGCAGGAGGGAAGCAATCAATATGAGAGTTAATACCAGAATGTTTGATGGAAATGCTAAAAAAAACATACCTATACTAGAAAGGTTTAGGTAGTGAAAAACAGGTAAACAATCTTGATGTGTCTTTTATCTTATTTTATTTTAAAACCTCGGTTTAAAAATAAAATGCTACTAAAAACCAATGTAAATATAACAATGATTATTACTAAATCAATTGAACCATTAATTTAAGCAATAGTTTATTTGTTTAATAAGCATTTGTGTAAAAAGTTGCATCAAGATTGTTTACCTTTATTTCACCACCTAAACCTTTCTGATATAGTAGCCTAGCATTTAAAAACCTCGTAGTGAAAGAAGCTAGTATTATAGCCATTTTTTTCAGAAGGTATGACATTAGATAGAAGTACTAGAAGTGTCAGCCTTTTCTTCTGTTAGCTTATATATCATTCCACACTGTGTTTACTAACAAAAAATAAACATACAAATTAAACTGTGTTGTTTTCATTTAATTTTACCCTCAACCCTAAAATATACCTTCATAGAACACCATACCAAAACGACTTAGATAGATCTACCTACATATTGATGTAGGTGTTTCCACAGCATCACATCTCGGCTTCGCAGAGGACTGGCCCGCATTTCCTCGCCCATTAATCCGTTGATTAGCGTGCACTAGAGGGGATTTAACGATAGCTTTCAGCTATGTAATTATACCTCTCCACCGCTACCGAGTTATAGCCTCCTGGTAGTTAGTCCGTAATGGAAATGGAACTTGGTATCAACTTTTGTTTTGCTTTTGGTTAAGACGAGAATTTCTGTGATGCTATCTTTAGCTACCTACCTAGGTATTGCTGTCTGTACCTACATACAGGTAACTAATAGGTTAGGTATAGGATAGGGTGAATTGTCAAACTTGACAGGTAATAATTAGGTATGTGCTGATAAGTTTTATACGTTCTTTCTAGGTTTTGGTTCTAGGTTTTAGTTCTAGGTTTTAGGTAGGTACCTACCGTACCTACTTACCGGTACCAATATTTCTATATACCTATTGTTATAAGAACTACTTAGGGCACATTTCACGATGTCCGTGTGTACCTACTTACCGAATAAGTTCAAAATTGGAACAGCATTTGTATGAAATTATCTGCCAAGTAAGTTAATAGGAAATTAATCTTAGGTGGTACGAGCAGACACTAATTTTGCTATATGTAACCTACCTAAATACTTGATAATTATGTTCAACCCAATCAGTCCCTAATTATGAGCCACTAGCACTTTTCCGCGCGGCGTCACCCGCGTGGATATCTGAAAATATCCCACGGGAACGTACTACCGGAAAATCCTTCCTTATTCCTTGTCTACATTATAAAGGGAACCTCTGTGCAAAATTTCAGTTTTCTACGTTCAAAGGTTTGGGCTGGGCATTGATGAGTCAGTCAGTCAGTCATGACTTATCTTTTTTTTATATACTTAGAAGATAGATAGAAGATAGATTTCAACGTCCACGCACACCTAAATAAGTAAATCAACATCATCAACATCAACTCAGCCTATCGCAGTCCACTGCTGGCCTCTCTCAGTCTGCGCCACAACACCCTGTCCTCCGCCTTCCGCATCCAGTCTGTCCCAGACACTTTCTTCAGGTCGTCGGTCCATCTAGCTGGGGGGCGTCCCACACTACGCTTACAAATACGTGGTCTCCACTCCAGGACCCGTCTGCTCCACCGGCCATCGGTCCTTCGACAAACATGGCCAGCCCACTTCCACTTCAGTTTGCTTATTCTGTAAGCTATGTCGGTTACTCCGGTTCTTTTCCGGATAACATTCCTGATTTTATCCTTCAAAGAAACTCCGAGCATAGCCCGCTCCATAGCGCGCTGAGCGACCTTGAATTTGTGGACCAGCCCGACTGTTAGTGTCCACGTTTCAGCACCGTAAATAAGTAAATAGGAAACCATAATGTATGCCATCCAATTTCTTATTTAAATCAAATGGACTGCTATTATGGGGTCCCAAATCCCATAGCCCTCACCCTTATCTGTAATGTCCATTCAACTGTGACCTCTGTTCCCTCCGAAGTGATTAAATTAGGGGAGGTCAAATACTCAACTCGTCTAATGCTTACTATGGAACCGAAATCACGAACTAACTGACCCTCCTGATTACATTTGAAAGTGTGGAACTCTCCACAAACACCATTAAATTATCAAAAGAGGGACCGAAAAGGTCATTGACATCCAGTTTAATACCTAAATCATTTACACTGATTCGTTATGGAGCCAAGGCATGCAGGCAGCTTTGAATGCATCTTTTTTTTTTTTCTTTTGTACCTACACTTATGTAGCTACCTTACCCACCTAAACACCATCAATACAGCTCATAGGATGCTAAAAGAAAAAAGAGAAGCTTTTTGTTAAAATACAAATTGTTTGGTCCTAATTATTATTATTGATACACGCAAGTACTCCAAGAAAAAACCAAGAAATCAGAAACATAATGTAACATCTACCAACTCCACTGGACCCATTCGCTGGATTAGTACAGGCCACTCGGCCCGCTCCATCTCACAAAGAGGCCTGAATCACAGTAGTAGCATAAAGGCTGTGGCTGATTAAGTGAAAATAAGAGCAATACCAATACACCAGGATAAGATCATAAATTATTACTACGGATAGGCACATGTGGCTCTTGCAACATACAAGTTTACAAAATTGATATAAATGCCACCTCGCGGTAAAGCTTTCGAGCTTTTTCAGCGCCATCTGTGACAAATTAGTTGAACTTCTATCCTTTGCAATGATCACAGAAAGCTCTGTCGTAGCGACATCTAGTGACAAAGTCCTGCACTTGTAACAACTCAACCGTCAGTTTTGCAACAGAGATGACAAATCCGTGCAATTATACGATGTGGTGAAAATTGGAACTAACACTAATTAAATGTAAAATGTATTTTTCTATTGTGAACTCTGAACTTATGAGTATAAAAGATAAAACGAACTAACCGTACTTACGTCTCGCCTACATTCTTGATTCTTGTAAACTATTTGTGTTACTATTTTATTGTGGCAAAATAAAAGCAGGCATGGTTGCGCTTATCTTGCACACAGTCGGATATAATATGTAAGTACCCTATGAGTTTTCTTAAAAAATATGGAACCTACCTCTGATACAAAACAAATGATGGCATTATATCACACATACATTTATGAAGTCTACAGCTATCAAAATAAGAATGATTTTTCAGTAACAATAAAGGTCCAACAAAAACTTTTTTTCTGGCTTTAATCATACAGTCCTTGCCTTGCCCACCTTTTAGTTATATTACCTACGTCTTACACCAGTCATAAGATTTTGAACAAAGTTAGCTTTATCCTCAAAGGGTGAGCTGTAAACTTTATTTGGGTTATAATTTAAACGACAATACACGTGATTATCGTTCGCTTTGTTGTCATTAAATGCGGTCATAAAGTCATAAAATGATCAATGGCAAGCTGATAGAGGCGTAAACAAAAGGGTAGTACAGGGACGAACTTGATCGTTCTGGTATTTTATGTAGCTAGTAAATATTATTTATTATTTTATTCTATTTTCAACAAAAGGGCGATGACATGCCGATATTTCCGTTATTTCTAAGTAGTTAATTGAGGTGTCAAAATGTTTGTATTGATGAGGTCTACAATGTATAAAAAAGTAAAATTGAATTAGTCATATAACTCATTAAAAAAAATATTAATGGCTCTAAAATGCGATAGTCCCAGTCACCCCCACATGGATTGCCCCCAGGGGGCAATTGGGAAAAAAAATCCCCGTCGCCCCCCGGTGGCGACTGGGACTTATTGCCCCCACTTCAAATCGCTGTACATTGCGGCGTGGATCGCCAAACCCCCTCATCCCTATCTGTTCACACACTACATTTCCAATGTGGTTTTATTAGTAGATAAGTGATATTTTGATATTTTTTAAGGACATACAAACAAGTTTTTCTTCATTATAGTTGCGTTTAATCACTTATTATTATTAATCTTAAAAACCTGCTGTAAATTCGTATCACAGAAAATCTTAATATTTACTAATAAAACCACATTGGAAATGTGACCTCTGTAGACCTCTGTATTTTCTATATAGGTAAATACCTCTCGGAACCCAACTCTCCGATTCCATAAACCTTAGAACCCTCTCCGCATCCGAAACCTATAAGTATTTGGGTATGTCGGAAGCGTTGGCCATCAATGTTGCTGACATGAAGCAATCGTTAAAGGAAGCCGCTTTGGCCGCCTGAAGAAAGTATTTAATAGTCTTCTATCAGGCGAAAACAAGGTGCGCGCCTTCAACGGTTGGGTCATGCCGGTTTTGATGTACTCTTTCGGCGTACTCAAATGGACTCAGACTGAACTCCATGCCCTGGATCGGAGGGTCCGTACGCTGTTGATTGCATATCGAATGCATCACCCACGGTTATCGGTAATGAAACTGTATATGCCGCGAAAGTGTGGAGGCCGAGGCTTTTTAAACGCTAAGACCAATCTACAATCGCGAGATATGCAGTCTCAGGGAATATTTCCTAGCAGCTGACGCGGGGATACATCCAGTTGTGGACAAGGCCGCTCTCCTTGGCTAAAGAGAACTGGCACAAACCTGTATCGCAGGGAGGTATGGCAGAGTAAGGAGCTTCATGGACGCTTTTTCCGGGACTTACATGGACCCGATGTAGATTTGCTAGCTTCCGAAGCCTGGCTGCGTTCCGGTGACCTCTTTGGGGAAACCGAAGGTTTTGTCTGTGCAATTATGAACGAAGTTATCATGACGAACAATTACCGGAGATTTATTGTGAAAAACGGAACGGTTGCAACTGTCGGGCATGCCACCGAACGGGAGAATCAATTCGACACATTATCTCCGCGTGTTCTCGTCTAGCTAACGAAGAGTAGTAGTAGACTACTTGCATAGACACAACCTTGTAGCCACTGAAGGAACACGGGTGGGTTTTAGCCAGTAAAAGTCTGACACGCTCTTCCGCTCCACCCAGAGCGAGAAGTCATTTCAAGATTTCCCATCGACAAAAATAAAAAACGATTATCCATCAGCAACTTGCTCTGAAATACAGTCTTGTGGAATCGGAAGTGCCGTACTACAGGCTGGTATGTGCCCGACCCAGTTCTCGAAAATAGAAATATCACATTGTACTGGGACCGATTCATCATCACTGACAGGACTATTGTAGCCAATAAGACTGATATAGTAGTGGTGGATTGAATAAAGCGGTGCGCAATGATTATTGACATTACAGTCCCGCATGACGGGAACCTCGTGAAAGCCGAGAAAGATAAACAAATCAAGTATATTGACTTGGCTCGCGAGGTTGTCGACATGTGGGATGTGGACTCGGCAATCATTGTGCCGATAGTCGTATCAGCCAATGGCTTAATTGGAAAGAGCCTAGACGAACACCTGAGGAGGCTCTCGTTGGGCAGCAGGATCAAGGGATTGATTCAGAAAGCGGTAGGTATATACTTCTGGACACGGCCCGCATTGTTAGGAGGTTCCTCTCTCTGGAGCCCTGACCGCCGGTAGCTTGGACCCTGTTCCCGATGCCGGTGGGCTACTATTTTTATTAAATGTTTTTATATTCTTTTTCTAATTTATTTTATTTTTATTTATTTATAAAGGTACACCAACAACAGCTTCTGTATACAACGTATCAAATAACAGAAGGTAAAAAGTCATACTCATAGTCTAATATTTAAAAATGTAACAAATATGTGTGAAGTGAAATAAAGGAAATAACAATAAATTAATGCTGCATCATATTGAAATAAATGCTAAAAGACTTAATATATTACATAATTAGTTATCAATATTTAAATAGACCTACTTATTTATAATTTTAATAATATCAATGTAATTTTATTAATAATCTTTTGTAAGTAAATTAATCAAATATGCTTGGTATATGTATTATACGTGGTCATATTTTGCAAAAAAAATCTTTGGAAGGTTAGTTAAATTGCAATTTTTATTCAGTTACACGAAAATGTTCTATTGCAACAAGATTTGCTTTAAGTCCTTTTCAACAGCCGGCCTTGGCCTGTCTTGAATTAATTTAGGTAA